>OY282512.1:118435022-120835022 GCA_958296145.1 Hydrotaea cyrtoneurina
ATTCACATTCTCTTTATGACCAAAAATAAGTCGAAAGTTCGATTAATTTGGATTTGTGTGTATATTTTTATTTTATTTATTTATTATTAAGTACAATACAACGTAAATTTATATTCTAATTTTTGGGTTCAAGGGTAAACCGGGTGACACAGACCATATGATAGGCAAGCACGCTACCAACTCGCCTACCGGGGCGTTTGAATTGTGATTTGTATATTTTCTTGTGAATTAACTTAACTCTACCATAACTGGCAGCACTTTGTGAAATTACGATTTTTACTTCCGCAATTTTTCACAAAAAAAGAAAAAAAAACACTTGACTTATGAAATTTTTCTTGCACATGATGCCATAGAAAAAAGGGCTGTATCATTGCCAAAAAAAATCCATAAAACACACTTTATCATAAATATACGAGCATTACAAACGGAAGAGATAAAGAATAATAACAGATGACAATGATATGCGTCATCTTCAGGTAGGGTAGAAGAAATTGTATAAGAAAACATTCGGTCAATTTTTTTTTCTGCGTTGAACAAAATATTAAATATTGATTGGTTGTATGTTATGATTATAAATAAATCGGTACACAATTAGTTTGCATTTCCAATGCAATTAAGTAAGTGTGAAGTGTAAGAGAAATATTTAAAAGGTATAACCAAAAAGTGCTGAAATCTGTAATGTGAGCATTACAATACATTTTTAGAAGTAGCAAATTTTTAGGAAAACGTTTTAAAAAGCCGGAAAATTGGGTGAGGCGAGTGTGATATTGAAAAGGGACAACATTAACTATGAAATTCATTTAAAACTGTCGAAACTAGACTGATCGAAAAATCTTTCTAATTTATTAGTAAGTTTTGGACAAAATGATGCAATCGCTGTGCCAGATGTCCCCAAGTTTCTACGAAAATTCGTGAGAATAAGAACATTTTATTTGGATCACCCTTTAAATATATATCCATGTTTGCAATCGACACATTTTTCGGTCCTTAAGTTATCAAATTCTAGATATGGAACTATGGCACCATGGTACGTCCATTAATTATTTACACACATACCAATATTAAATATTATTATGTGTTGGATAATGTAATTTTTTTTTTTGGGTCAGCAGAGCTTCCAATGATTTATTTACGATCCAATGAATGTGACTGTGCCAATCTCTCAACCGAATTTATTTTTTTAATTTATATAATAATTGTACTGTTTCTAGTGAAGAAACTTGTCCCTTCCAAAAACTTGCTACTGCGTAAATCATGACATACAATAACCCCCAAGCACAGGCAGTATTCCGATATCGTTTAATTATTTCAATCGAAAGCATTTAACATCACAAATACCCAGAAGAGAAAGGCAGGCATGTTATGTTATGAATACATAATCTGCATATATGAATATAATCTGCTTATGGAAATGGGTGGAAAAAGAGCAACAATATATATATATATATATTTATATACATGTACATAGATAGACAAATTCAGAGATACATATGCGGGGGAAAAGACGTCAGATTTCCTTTGCTATAAGATTACATGAAATTTAAAATGAATGCAAATAAAAATACAATCAATTTTGTATGTTTTCAAAGCATCCTTTTGGACTAAACTGACATAGATTCCTTTGAGATGGACATTCTTTACAATGCTTACACGCAGGAGCACATACATATGCACATATCCCAGCAGCAAAAATAGGTTCTCTGCATGCCTGCTGGCAGGCCGAAAAAGAAAGTCAGTAGGCCTACTTCGGTGAAGGTTTTTGTCTGCACATCTAACTATTCAAACAATATCAAACATCAGGATTAAATTCGAACGGAATATAATATGATATATACGGAATGTAATGTTACAGCCTAAGCCACGATGTCGAACGACAAAGTTCACATGCTTTTTAAGCGACCAAAAAACTTCTTTAAAATCCGTACTAATCCACATGTGTCTGTTAATAAACCATTTATTCACATTTAACAATAAAATAATAACCAGATATTAGTAATTTCAAATAGCATTCCCTGAATGAGAGCATACAACAGTTAATCAGCACAATTTGGTTCCACAGTTAGCATAATATTATCTCTGCATCCTTCCTTATCTAGAAACCAAATATAACTTAGATTGCAGGGCAGATGCTACAAGGAGGCCTTCCATTGCTTTCCTGATATGGTCATTCGGATTTTTTTAGAGTCTTCTCGAAGAATCCCGCAAAAACTTTCTTTACAGGTAATTTTAGTGAAGGCCTCATGATTTCCCCAACTCGGAGGATGTGTGTATGTAGAAGTATGCCAGCTCCACATGAACAGCATGTTTACATGTTCCTTTTCATTTCACATGCTAAGATTTACGATGGCTTCAATGATGTAAAGAAAGCAAGGATACGTAGACACTTATATATGTACTATGTACATATATTTTTTGGCAATATAAACGATCTCTCCAAAAATACATTAAAACTCTTTTATCGGAACAATGGGACAAAGGGATCCCCCCCCCCCCAAAGACGTCAGTGTGTTAGACGTTCATCCTAACTCCAGCTAAAATGGTGGCAAAAGGAACAGCGTATCTCAAGGAATAAATTTTAAGTTATCATTTATTGCATGTTATGTTAGCAACATCTCATGTTATGTTTCGTATGTTCCACCACCACCACCACCACAGACAAGGGATATTTCCAACATTGCTGGCAGTATGGAAAACTGAGAAAAACTGTATTTTCATATTTTCGCCAGAACAACACGATACACATACCTACATGCGGATACATGTATGGATATACTTTATATCCCCTATAGCCGACAATACATATTATTTGGCATTTGTGTTACCACAATTGTGTTTACTTTGTACATTGTACGAGTAGGTATGTACATTGTACATATGTCTGTGTGAGTGTTTACATAGTATTGTATTCATCGGTGTACCTTACATATTTGTAAGGGTATCATCACACTTACACGCATACAAAAGAAGACAGAATACAATGTCTGGTTAACGATATTTAAGTAATATATTGTTATATGTATGTGCCAACATGATATTTTCCAGCAGAGACCTATAATAGGAATCGTTTTTTTTTTTGATAGAGTTCCACCAGGACAAAAACCTTATTGGCACAACAATGGTTACACTCTTGAGAAAGAAAATCGGTGTGCAAAATAATTCAAAGAACTTCATATATAAAAATTATCTATTATGGAAGAACTACGTAATTTTCAAAATGATTGCTGGTGATTTAACATCGCACATAGAGTTGGGTATTTCCCGAAAAAAGAACTCAATCTCAAGATTCGGGATTTCCCGAAATAACGAAAATTTCAATTCTCGAGAATTCTCGAAATATCGGCAATTCAAAAAAGTCTTAAAAAATCTAAAATCAGTGTAAAAGCAATGAATTTCAGAAAATATTCTTTTTATTTATTTTTATTTAAGTATAAATAATATAAAAAAATATTACTATTTCAATAATTTCCAAAAAAATAGTTTAACAAAAATAATTTAAAAAAAGCAAAACAAAAATAATTCAAAATTATACTTATTAAAATAGGGGAAAAATTTGATTGAAATACTAAAATGGTGTTTTAAAAAACATGGACTGTTATATTATTTTGTAAAATATTTCAATTTACATTTTTAAGTTTCGAGAATATTTTAGCATTCTCCACATATTTCAAAACTAATCAATTGAAGTTTAATTGCATTCTTTTGATGTTACTCTACATATGTATGTTTTTTTGTTTCTTTAAGATAACTATTCCTGCTGCTTCTTGATGTGGATGGATTTTGGTATTCGGTCTATTCCGTTTTCCATTTTTTTGGGCTTTTGTTCTACGACTACGACAGAGAATATTGTATTATCAATATATGTAATAATTATACATAATAATAATTATAATAACCAGTAATTGTAAGTGTATAATGAGAATGCTAATAAGTAAGTAATTAAGTATTATATAGAATTTACTGTATCCTCCTAATAATAATCGGCAACTACCGACATAAGTATTTACAGTTTATTTTGTAAATGTTTGATTTTCTATTGCATTCTTCTGCTTTTAATAAATTAATGAGAAAATCATCATCCCATTTTACTAAAATGTATATGTTAATAAATTATAATTAAATAGCAAATAAGGATAAATAATAATTAAATAAAATAAAAAGAATAAAACAAGTTTTTTATTTATAAAAACCGATACAAAAAAGGTAAGTAGAAATATGTTAATTTATTAATATAAGTCTTAGAGGAAACACCCGAATTCATAAATTAAGAAATTTCGATTTTTAAGAATTTTTCAGCAAAATCATTGTTTTCTGCCAGGAGTAATAGGCGCCCATAATAACAGCAAAAGTAGTAGGTGAATTTTACGGAAAACAAAAAAATTAATTTGTTATATCTCGTGAACGGTTAAAGATATTGCGACGATCTTTAGACCATGAGTTAGTGTAAAAGGAGGAGAATGATATGGAATTGGAATGCCACGCCAAGATTACAGACTTCGTAGAAATATTTAAGTATAAGTATTAAATGTCGGTATATCTCAGTAAATAATGGGCGTGACTGTCTGCCCACTTCAGATAAATTGAAGCCCATCCTGTCCTCTACTTGTGTACGAAATTTGGAAATTAAATCTTAAAAGATGACAGAAATGTGGCAAAATTGGAGAAATTTATATTTTTAAGAATTTTTCAGCAAAATCATTGTTTTCTGCCAGGAGTAATAGGCGCCCATAATAACAGCAAAAGTAGTAGGTGAATTTTACGGAAAACAAAAAAATTAATTTGTTATATCTCGTGAACGGTTAAAGATATTGCGACGATCTTTAGACCATGAGTTAGTGTAAAAGGAGGAGAATGATATGGAATTGGAATGCCACGCCAAGATTACAGACTTCGTAGAAATATTTAAGTATAAGTATTTAATGTCAGCATATTTCAATAAATAATGGGCGTGGCTGTTTACACACTTCAGATAAAGTAAAGCCCATCCTGTCCTCTACTTGTGTACGAAATTTGGAAATTAAATCTTAAAAGATGACCGAAATGTGGCAAAATTGGAGAAATTTAGATTTTTAAGAATTTTTCAGCAAAATCATTGTTTTCTGCCAGGAGTAATAGGCGCCCATAATAACAGCAAAAGTAGTAGGTGAATTTTACGGAAAACAAAAAAATTAATTTGTAATATCTCGTGAACGGTTAAAGATATTGCCACGATCTTTAGACCATGAGTTAGTGTAAAAGGAGGAGAATGATATGGAATTGGAATGCCACGCCAAGATTATAGACTTCGTAGAAATATTCAAGAATTAGTACTTAATGTCAGCATATTTCAATAAATAATAGGCGTGGCTGTTTACACACTTCAGGTAAATTAAAGCCCATCCTGTCCTCTACTTGTGTACGAAATTTGGAAATTAAATCTTAAAAGATGACCGAAATGTGGCAAAAATGGAGAAATTTAGATTTTTAAGAATTTTTCAGCAAAATCATTGTTTTCTGCCAGGAGTAATAGGCGCCCATAATAACAGCAAAAGTAGTAGGTGAATTTTACGGAAAACAAAAAAATTAATTTGTTATATCTCGTGAACGGTTAAAGATATTGCGACGATCTTTAGACCATGAGTTAGTGTAAAAGGAGGAGAATGATATGGAATTGGAATGCCACGCCAAGATTACAGACTTCGTAGAAATATTCAAGAATTAGTACTTAATGTCAGCATATTTCAATAAATAATAGGCGTGGCTGTTTACACACTTCAGGTAAATTAAAGCCCATCCTGTCCTCTACTTGTGTACGAAATTTGGAAATTAAATCTTAAAAGATGACCGAAATGTGGCAAAATTGGAGAAATTTAGATTTTTAAGAATTTTTCAGCAAAATCATTGTTTTCTGCCAGGAGTAATAGGCGCCCATAATAACAGCAAAAGTAGTAGGTGAATTTTACGGAAAACAAAAAAATTAATTTGTAATATCTCGGTTAAAGATATTGCCACGATCTTTAGACCATGAGTTAGTGTAAAAGGAGGAGAATGATATGGAATTGGAATGCCACGCCAAGATTACAGACTTCGTAGAAATATTTAAGTATAAGTATTAAATGTCGGTATATCTCAGTAAATAATGGGCGTGACTGTCTGCCCACTTCAGATAAATTGAAGCCCATCCTGTCCTCTACTTGTGTACGAAATTTGGTAATTAAATCTTAAAAGATGACAGAAATGTGGCAAAATTGGACAAATTTATATTTTTAAGAATTTTTCAGCAAAATCATTGTTTTCTGCCAGGAGTAATAGGCGCCCATAATAACAGCAAAAGTAGTAGGTGAATTTTACGGAAAACAAAAAAAATAATTTGTTATATCTCGTGAACGGTTAAAGATATTGCCACGATCTTTAGACCATGAGTTAGTGTAAAAGGAGGAGAATGATATGGAATTGGAATGCCACGCCAAGATTACAGACTTCGTAGAAATATTCAAGAATTAGTACTTAATGTCAGCATATTTCAATAAATAATAGGCGTGGCTGTTTACACACTTCAGGTAAATTAAAGCCCATCCTGTCCTCTACTTGTGTACGAAATTTGGAAATTAAATCTTAAAAGATGACCGAAATGTGGCAAAATTGGAGAAATTTAGATTTTTAAGAATTTTTCAGCAAAATCATTGTTTTCTGCCAGGAGTAATAGGCGCCTATAATAACAGCAAAAGTAGTAGGTGAATTTTACGGAAAACAAAAAAATTAATTTGTTATATCTCGTGAACGGTTAAAGATATTGCCACGATCTTTAGACCATGAGTTAGTGTAAAAGGAGGAGAATGATATGAAATTGGAATTCCACGCCAAGATTATAGACTTCGTAGAAATATTCAAGTATAAGTATTTAATGTCAGCATATTTCAATAAATAATGGGCGTGGCTGTTTACACACTTCAGATAAAGTAAAGCCCATCCTGTCCTCTACTTGTGTACGGAATTTGGAAATTAAATCTTAAAAGATGACCGAGATGTGGCAAAAATGGAGAAATTTAGATTTTTAAGCATTTTTCAGCAAAATTATTGTTTTCTGCCAGGAGTAATAGGCGCCCATAATGACGGCAAAATTAGTAGGTGAATTTTACGGAAAACAAAAAAATTAATTTGTTATATGTCGTGAACGATTAGAGATATTGCCACGATCTTTAGACCATGAGTTAGTGTAAAAGGAGGAGAATGATATGAAATTGGAATGCCACGCCAAGATTATAGACTTCGTAGAAATATTCAAGTATAAGTATTTAATGTCCGTATATTTCAGTAAATAACGGGCGTGACTGTTTGCCCACTTTACGTAAATTAAAGACGAAAGTTAGTCAATAAAGACGACCATGTTGCGTCAACAATACAAAAAAAAAATACATACAGTATAATTACCAAGCAGAAATAAGAAATAGTAAAGAAATGATAAATTATACCAAACAAAAAAAGCAAATCATACAAACCTTTTAATAACTTAAAACCCAGAATAGAAATAAAAGAACAACTCAAAATATTTTTCAATTAAATTAAAAAAAATATATTTTTTTATTCTGTTTAAATACCGAATAATGTTCTAATGTATATTACAAAAAATCAAACTAAAGTTATAATAATAGTAAAACAAATAAATATATATAGGAAAAATATAGTAATGTAACATTTAAAGTTATAAATATACATTTATTACAACATTTATTTAATGTTAATTAAATTGCTATAATTATTATTATTTTGCTAAGGTGACAATATTACTGACAATGTCATCTACAACGATGTTAACTCTTAGAGAAAATAAAAAATTTCATATTTTGTACATTCTTTTTGATAACAATAATAATTGTAAATATGAGCTTCTACACATTCTCGGAATTTTTAAAAGTTATTAAACGATTTTTAGTCTGTTTGCGTAAAATTCCATGTTAAACGAGAAATTAGGATCGACATACATCAAATTAAAGTTCGAACATCTTTCTATTGAAATGATGAGTTGATGAAAAAAATGCTTTTTATATGTTGTGATTAAATTGAAAAAAAGAAACAATGGAGAACATTCCATTTTTCGAGAAAATCCCTTTGTATATTAAAGTAGTGCAATATTTATCGTTAGATTCCGTTTTATACAACCGATTACTTGGAATATTTTCCGTCAATTTGATTCATTGGATTATACTTTTGGTATCTATGCAATTGTTGCTCATCTCACTCTAACATAATCGGCATGTCGGCCAATGACGGCATTTTTGTTTTCTCATTTATTCAAATTTCGACCTTGAGACAGCTAGCTTATGGCGAATAACAAGTTGTTTATATTATGTCTGCTTTAGTTATCAGGTGTGCAAGATTTATTGGCGTTATTGCTGATTTTGTACATAATTGAGTCCCAATTATTTCGGACAAAAAATAAAGAAATATGGCCGTTGAATAATAAGCAATACATATTATTTTATGAAATACATAATGAATGGGAGCCGTCGGCTAATATTTCATAAATGTATCAGTCTATCATACTCAACTAGGGGAATATACAAAAAAAAATGTCCACACACTCACACATATTGGGTATGCTTATAGTCAATATCAATATCATACGATATTGTCCTTCTTTTGTTAATAATTTGCCAAAGACACGGTTAATGAGGCCAACTGATATTGTGCCGAAACAAAAACCAATTAACCCCTTACCTGTGCGCGTATATCATGACATACATGATAATTTTATCCGTGAGCTTTGAACCTTATACCCGATATTTGCTAACAAAAGGATATTTTATGTCATGGCCCCAACAGACATCACTAATAACGTGTCAAACCGAAAGTATATTACATACACAATTTCAGTAAATCTTCCAAAACATAGGCAGTGGGACCTGCATCTGTATCTCCCATGCTTAAGCATAGTTTTTTTTTTTTTTTTATTTTTTAGTTATGCTAGCGATTAGCTGATTTCCGTTGATTGGTAAAGTTTGTTCCCATTTGAGTGATCGCTTTCCACTACGTCTTTGGGTAATTGTGCCCATAATAACCAGTACATTTTCTGATGTGAACATACTCTTTACACGTATTACGTGTATGAATTCAGCCCATTCCATATATTGTTTTTTCTGTATGGCCTACCTTTTTTTTCAACATCATTGCCATCTACCTCATTTTAGCTCCTGTTGGACTGAAAGGTAGAGTTACATACATATATTGTGCTGCAAGTAAAATCATTAAATCGAGTTAATCTCATAAGATGCCAAACATCAAACCTGTATGATACTTCAGCCACAATACATACATAGTGAATAGTAGTAGTGTATGGATGTCCATGTATATAAGTTATTCTGATGGATTTTCATCTTCATTTTCTCACTGAATATTGATGTGAGATAATTTCATCAGGGCTTTTATTTAATTTTTAGTTTGCGTTCAAATGAAGTTATTGTTCCTAGAACAAAATTGTATTAAACATTTTCCGTTACATTTTTTTTTCTGGAGAACTGTATATTAGGGTGGATTGAAAACATGTTTTTTTTAATTTGAAAAAGTTAACCTCGGAAAGAGATGTAGTCTGGGGTCCTAATGAGGGGAAAAATAAAGAACAAAATTTTAAAAAAATTTTAGGGGTCGCGCCACTCCCTCGAAATTTGGAAATTATCGCTATTTTGGCGTTGATTTTAGAAAAATCCTAAAAATTAACGACTTAACTTATACGATATTTAAAAGTTTGAGCTTGTTCAGTGCCCAAACAAAAGTATTTGAGGCAAATATGAGGATAATCGACTAATATTTGTAGCTTTGGTGGCGATTTCATTGTTCAGTCAATTTTCTGAAGAAGGAACGATTTGACTTATTTTACTTTTTGACATTTTTGAACAATGAGAAAATTTTTTTTAAATTTGTTCATGCCCTTATTTCATTGTTTACGCTATTGCAAACATTTATTGACATAAAACTTTTTAGGATTTTTCTAAAATCAACGCCAAAATAGCGATAATTTCCAAATTTCGAGGGCGTGGCGCGACCCCTAAAATTTTTTTTAAATTTTTTTCTTTATTTTTCCCCTCATTAGGACCCCAGACTACATCTCTTTCCGAGGTTAACTTTTTTTTTTTGAATTTCACTCCACCCTACTGTATATAGTTAAAGCATTATAAAATGCAGAATATGATTAAGATTATGTTGGACGTATTGATATTGTACACGATTTCTAATGTGGGCGGCATGGTACATTTGCATGGGAGGCACAAGAAGGGGCGTGACTAGAATTCCAATTATTCACAACTCTATGCAGTTATAGCTTAAAAAAAAAACAGCATTTCGGCAAGATTACGCTGGGCATATTAATATTATTATGCGATTTCTAAATTGGGTGGAATGGTACATGTATGTATGGAAGGTAATCGAAGGCGTGTGGCCCTGTAGCTCATATGCAATCCCATTATTAATTTAGGAAAATATTAACCCATGCAAAAGAATTGGTTGCGTCTTTTGGAAGTTAGACAGGTGGACATCACTCAAACGACTTAAAAAGTCATCAAACGAATCTGGTTCAAAGAAACCTAGCGTATTAAGTGACTCCGTCTATGTGTTGCACTTTTGAGTCATATCAAATGATATAAACGCTCCCACAAATAGTGCCATGGTATAAAAACCAGTCGACCACTAATCATTAACAATTTAGCATATGTCTTTCATTGTGGATTTCTGTAAATTAATAATTTGTAAACAATTACAGAAAAAACTTCCCCAAATGTATAAGCAAAGACCATGCAGAGTGCAGGCGGCCAAAGTAGTTTGTTAAACATTTCCGAAAGTGGGCGCTCTTGTACTTTTGTACGTATTTGGTATGAACAAAAATATTTTCTTTGAAAATCTTTTCAATTTGTTTCGAATGTTGCCCTGCTAATTACTGACATCTACAGTTTGTAGCCCAACTAGGACGTCTGCGCTCTGTATGGTCTTTGTGTTTGAGGTTTGTTAAAAGATTACACTACTCAACAAAATGAAAAAAATTTCATGTACTCCGGATGCGATAATTTTTTCTGTGTAGATAACCTTGACATGAGCTCGAAAAACGCAATAAAAAATTTTTTTTCGTTTGGTTTTTGTTTTATTTTTTTTTTTTTAAATTTTAAAAAATTTTTTTTGGTTAATTTGTTTCTTCCGGCATAACTCGGGAACCACTAGCCCGATTTAATTGAATTAAATTTTAAAAAATTTAAAATTACAATTCCCTTAATCTGTTCATATATTGTTTTCCTATACAAGCAACAGTTTCCAAGTTAAAAATGAATATATAAAGGAAAAAACTTTTTTTTTGCCTAAAGATTTAAATTTTTTTTTTTTAAAAAATCCATAAAAAATCCAAAATGAAAAAAAATTTCAAATCTTATTACATAACCTATGAGCAAAATGAGACAAAGATCATGAAAATCGATGCACGCGTTTCGCTTTTATTCGCAATTGAGTAAAGGTATGAATTTCAAATTTTCATATATTTTTGTCACCCAACAAATTTTAATTTTTTTTGTAATAAAAAAGAAAAAACCTTACCATAGACAAAGTTGTGTGAAATTACCGAAATTTACGAGTTGAAAACGGCCACTGACAAATGTTTGATGTTCTTAATAGGATGCAACCTGTGTTTCCTATGCCCACACTAACCATTCCTACAACACGGACGCCAGTTATCGTGAAGATGAATTTAATTCGTACTCAACGTTTAACACTGTAAAATTAGGTGCACAATGATTTAGTAATTGTCATTAATATTAAAATTATCGATGTGTATCCTTCCTATGCATTTACAACAAATAAAATGTTTTAGTTTTTTTTTTTTTTTTTTTTTTGGAAATTAGTCATAACCCCCTCGGGAGATTTAGCTAATTTATTCAGATTGTCAAATAATATTCGATTAAATGTGGGAAATTCAACAGCTTGTTAGTTATGAACAATTGATTTCATCCATCTTTCTTTTTTGTTTCGCTGATAAATGCTCGTTTAGTACAAAGTTGATATATGTGAGTATCCCTTTTGCTTGTGGCAAATTAAAAGGGGCCTCAACGAAATTGCTCCCCAAACACTGTGAGACAGAATACTTGAAATATTTTTTTTCTTTTCGTTCTTTGGTCGTAAAAATGTGCCTTTATTTTAGTTCATATGAATCATTCGGCTTTGCAGATACGCTGTGTACGTCCGTCTTAACTACATTGAAGACTTTTGTTGTTTGGAGGACATTATTCTTTTAATGATAATAAAGATAATCATATTATATTCCTCTGTGACAAATAAATAAAGAGATAAATGAGTGCGAGTATTATAAATGTATCTATAAATAATGAGATAATAACAAGATACAGACAAACATGTATGTACTTCCATACATATGTATGGATGTACATTAGGGTGGAGTGAAAACATGCTTTTTTTTTAATTTGAAAAAGTTAACCTCGGAAAGAGATGTAGTCTGGGGTCCTAATGAGGGGAAAAATAAAGAAAAAAATTTTAAAAAATTTGTAGGGGTCGCGCCACTCCCTCGAAATTTGGAAATTATCGCTATTTTGGCGTTGATTTTAGAAAAATCCTAAAAATTAACGACTTAACTTATTCGAAATTTAAAAGTTTGAGCTTGTTCAGTGCCCAAACAAAAGTATTTGAGGCAAATATGAGGATAATCGACTAATTTTTGTAGCTTTGTAGCTTTTTTTTTGGAATTTCACTCCACTCTAATGTACATACATTACCAAATGTATCTATAAACCTATTAGAAGTTATCAATAGAAAAACAACTAAACAACAATAAAAAGCTATAAACATAAATATTTATGTATGCGAAAGACAGACACACTCATGCGGATGGGAGGGGGCGCGATCATCCCCCCACAGAAGGTCATGGAGACATCTTCCTCAAACTTCCGACCGCCTCTCACCAGGGGACTAACTATGAGTATGATTGGGCCAGCAAGAGCAAAGAAGGAATTGGCGGCAGCAAGAAATCACTGTTGGTGTGGCATGAGGTTTTATGACTTGATTTATCGATACACGCATTGCGTTCACTAATAGAGTAAGTGGAGAAGTTACTGACTTAAATTATAACTGCGGAAAGCTCTGTGGCAGTGGTTACTGCTTACAATGAACATTGACTGAGAACACTAATAAATACTTAAAGCGAATCGTCGAAAATAATTTATACCACAAAAATATGCAAGTATTGAAATATACAGCTAAGGATTACAAATATTCAAAGACCACTTTAGCAGATTTGCGGCTTTGATTTAAGGAAGCCTTCATCACCACCAGTAAAATTTAAAGCGCCTCTTACAAAGTGGTAATTTTTCCAGCAGAACAGTTTCTAAGAAATGGGAAAAGCGTTTAATAGCTCTGTTCCGAGAAGACGTACGCGCCATTTTTCCCAAACTCGTTTTGCTCTTAATACCAAAATATTAAAAACGACAGACAGATTGAAGAGCAAGACTTAAAGCGAATAAGTAAGATAATCAAAGTAGCCATCAAATTGTGTTGGGAGAGTTTTTATGCTAATAATTTTATTTAACGTGCGGAACGACGCGAAGAAGTGAAGTGGAGATTTATTAAAAATATGCTCGGTCGATCAAGGATTAAAAACACGAAGACTTTTTCATACGAGACAATGCTTACGACTTCGTAATGTCGATATAAATGAGGTAGTTAAATATCAATAGAAGACCAGGATATGATAGCATATCGTCGGAATCTGTAGTGGTAATTGCACCAATGCTACATTATATTTTTATTTATTTATTTATTTATTTATTAATTACAATACAAAGTAAATTTTATATTCTAATTTAGGGTCCAAGGATAAACCGAGTGACAAAGACTATTTGGCTTGATTTTTGCAGCGACAGACCAAAGCCTCTGGTGGGAATCGAACCCACAACCCCCACGCTGATAGGCAAGCATGCTACCAACTCGCCTACCGGGGCGCTTATTATATTTTTAATAAGATGATTAACACTTTTGTATATCCAGACTCGTTGAAAATTCACAAAATTATTCCAATTTCGATGGTCATCAATGCAAATACCACGGAAAAATATAAACTTTTAGACTACATGGGAAAGAATAGTTTCTTGTATGAGGTTGTGGCCGTTGTGAATGAGGCTACGTATATTTGTGGGATATTTTTTTTAAGGATTTTACGAAGGCGTTCGAACTAGTGGAATGTCAAATACTCTTACAAAAATTAAACTTTTACGGGATACTATTGCTATTCACGAATGACTTGTATAACAGGAAACAATATGACGATATAGACAATTCTAAAAGTTATGAAGGTGATTTCGATGGAAGTGGATTAGGTCCTCTATTGTTCCTGTTTGCTTACGATATATGCTTATTTTATGCTTACAAATATGATTTAGTAATTATAACCAAGATTGCGTGGGATGAATATGCGCGGTTGAACAAACTCATTCGATTTAGACCAAACTTTGCAAGTTCGATAATAATGACTTTAATTTATATGTTGACGAAAAATCTGTTTATGAAGCACATTCAGTAAATTATCTGGGTAGCACGTTAATTTATCTTGGACTATGCATATGGATGATGTAGATAAAAGACTAGCACCAGCAGTGGGTATATTATATAAATTTAGAAACAAACTTAGTCTCAAAGCAGAACTATTGTTATACGAAACAGACTCATATATAATTTACCTTTCATTTATTCAACCAATTCGCTGTACAACATGAAAGCTTTGAGAATTATTTTTTATTTATCTCTCACGTATGCAACCATTTCGTTGTATGAACATCAAGTTCTAGTTTACGTTCGTAAAAGTATTCACAGAATTAGCCACCATACTATACAGTGCATGCGAAAGCAATCTAATTTCAATATGGGGAATCACGAAAATCTCATAGTACCGAGATGTAGAGTTGTTTTTCTTCTGAAGAGCAACTCTCACTGTATGCCCCCTATAAATGCAATGCATTGTTTTAGCGGGTTGACATTTGTTTTGAATTTATGAATGTCACAATTGGCAGGAAACACACTTGTTGGAAGAATATTCCACATAGGAACGGTTCGGCTGAAGAACGAATTTTGTCTATGGTGTGTCGTTCGATCAACCGGCCACTTGACAGCGAACGACGCGTATTCCGGCTGAGTTGTTTGTGCTCCTTCTCGCACAAATTCCATTGCGAGCACCTTCTATCTACACTTGCTGTTAGTATTCTCAAGGTAGAGCGTGGTGCTTCTTTCTTCCTTCCAATACCCTTATTTCCTATCGTATTTATGGCTTCTTATTGCATTTATAGGGGCATTCACTGACTGTTGGTGAAACCCCTCTAGAGGTTATTGCTGATTACTGTATAAGGTCTAAATAGTCCACATATAAAATATGTTAGTTGTAATCGAAGATACAAATTTGACAATTGATGGACGATCTCAGCCTTACATAGTACACATGATTCACACACTAAGGCCAAACTAACATGAGCAACGTCGAAAATTCATAAATTGTATTGACAACAACTGTTGAAAAACGTTTCGTTACACAGAAAAAAATACGGGCCAAAAATGTTCAATTACTGTCGTAATTGAAATTAAGCTTGGAAATCAATTAATGTTGTAATTGAACTTAGAAATTCTTGGTGAAATCCATGTAAAAAATAGTAAAAAACTCAATTACTTATTTAAAATTTGAGTAATTGAATTCATAACTTTTGTAATTGGAAGAAAATCAATTAAAAAAGTAATTGAATTGACGAATTCCATACAAACTTCGTAATTGATTTCAAAAATATGTTTTTTCTGTGTTACATTTATCTCATATAAATTAATGATAGGCCGATAGTCTTTGTTGCTAGTGTTCGTATATATTTTTAGATTATTATAATTGTTTATTGTCCCAATTTTTGAATCAACAAAAAATATGATTTGATATATGATATGTATGTATTTTCTATGTTTTTTTTTTTAGATTTCAGGTGACGATATATTAAGACACAGGTGATAAACTAGAACATGAAAAAAATCCAATAATTCTTTAATGTATTATTCAATTTTGAACTCTAAAAACTTCTTCACTCTGTGTAATTTCACGGAAAACTATTTACACATTTATTAACGCCATCTCAGCCCAACCAAAAAAAAAAAAAAAAAACTCGTTGAGCGACATCTCAATTACATGAGTTTCCATTTCTTCACGGCTCAGCATAAATATTCCGTCCATTTGTTAATTGCAATTACATTATTTGCTTAATATTATTTGCTCATTATGAATTGAATTTTCCTGTTTGGCGTTTTACTTTTCCTCTTACACTTTGTGTTCTTGTGTTGTTTCTTTTACCTTTAATACTAAATAAATAAAAAAAATTGTTGTTGCTGTATTGAGAACGACGGAAATGCATACTTTTGTTATGGCAGAAACTTTCTTTGTGTACATGCCGTTGCGTTGGTTGTTATTTCCGGCGTTGTTTTTTTCTTCTATGTCGTTTGATTGTGGCAGCGGACAACGTAAAGAAATTTCAGTCAGTCAATGTTTTCAAGTCCGGTGTGTTTCTGTCTGGATCAGCTTCATTTCAACGTTTTATTTGCTTATCCTTTTAGTGGAGGGATTGTTTCCTTAATTTTTAGGTAATTTCCGGTCGTTTAGACATCTTCAACTCTCTGACATGATACAGTGAAGCAATCGACATTGAAACCAACGAGCACCGTAACAATGATAATAGCGCAGTTAAGGATAATAACACACACAAAGCCAAAGCATTCGATAACACATACATCTGAAGTATGTTACATTGTTGAGATAGCTGCGGGAAAGAGTCCGGAAAGCCTAGGGGAGTAAGCGCGGACAATTTCGTACATTGTTTAAGGCGTGCCACAGCTTCACAGTTAATGGACATAATCTTGAGAAGTTTTGTATCACAATCGAAACCAGCCAACCGCTTCTTTTGCCAGAAGATGTGGCTGCGAATGGAGCCGTATGAAGCATGAAGGCATCGTCTTCATTATACATTCAATTTCATTTGTTTCATTTTGGAATTATAACGGTTGGTTGGCTAAGCACTCTGCTAGTCTTCGGATAAAGGGTACATTTAATTTCATATTTATGAAATCAAGGAAATTATTTTCAAAAGGATTTTTATTGTTATCATTTGTTTACCTTAAATAATACCTAGCTGTGATATACACGGGTTTGAAATACCATTTCTGTACAGGTCCTTAACAAATTCAATATTATTACAGCGGATGTAGAAATGATACCCTACGGTGTGGACAACAATTCATTATCATTTTTTAGACAACTGCAGCGACGATTTCATCTGAGATCTGATAAGATCTTTAATAAATCTGCCATTGTGAAGGATATTTGTGTCCGCTCAGTAACAACAAAAATCTTTATTTTTTTTGCTACCTTTTCATTGGGCTATTTGTTTCTTTTTGGTTCGGTATTCATTTCACCTTTAAAAAGTCTTTAAAGTATTTGCATATTCTTAAGGGGCGAGGGGGGGTTTCCATTGTGTTTTATTTGCTTTTCCGAACAATCACATACCAGCAAATACCGGTTAAAAGGAGAAAACAAGAACAATTGTGCTTTATTGTAACGACTTTAGTTTCAAAGAGTTCAGAACGACAGAGCGGCAGCAGCGGAGTCAGCAGCAGTAATTGCCATTTTTCAGTTACTTGCAGTTGAACAATATTTGAATTTCTTTAACTTTGTTATGAATGCTGTTTTTTCCATGATTGTTTAAAAAACTCTTTAAGCTACAGAAGAAAACGTGTACTTAAGGGGTTACAAAGGGAATCCAATGAATTATATGGTTGATAAGTTACTTTGCTTATTTTTAAGAATGTTGGTTTTCTTATCCATCGTTTATGTTTTTGTATGGGGTTTTGTTAATTTATTGAATATATAGATCTGTATAGTTTCTGTATAGTTTCACGCATATAATAGACCATAATTGAAATTTAAGCCGATTTTCAATTGAAATTTTACCAAAACCTCGAGATTGAAAAGGTATCCGCTTTTTCGTCTCGCTTAAATTATATCCAGTTGGGAATTTTTAAATTATCCAACAACTGATGTTTTGTGTATCTATCCTCCAGATATACTTTGGTAATTGCCATTGTGTAATTTCAAATCCACTCAACCGACTTGAAACTATTTAGTGGACTTCTATGATCTTGGATTACTGCGTTAATATGTTAATATTTTGTATTTTAAATATTGACGACATACAAGTTAACTTCTCTTAAATCCCTCTTTCGATAATAACACCGAAATTCTCTAAAGTTCTACGTTTAAATGGAAATGAGCCCTTTGCCTAATGTCTACATGCCAGTGAGTATAATAATCCATTTAACTAGCTACATATGAATCTGTTTGTACGAGTATCTAAACATACGTACACATATACTTATATACACATATTCTTATAAGTACATAGGTATACAATATCTGTTCACATGATTACCAAACATGTACGGAGCAAAAGATGTGAAAATATAGCCATAAAACTTTTAGACTTAAATTTGAGATGCTATAAAATAACCTACGTTACTAATAAATGACTTTTACAAATATAATACGTGTCGGAGTCTGAGCCGTTGTGTGTTAGCTCTGGTATAGTTCTGTACTATTAAAGACTTTCTACAAACAACGTTGTAAATTTCAACTTTACTGCCGTATATTACATTATGTACACTGTGTATAACTCTATGTGATTCGATAGATAGTATATGCCGGTCATTTTCAAATTGACTTAAGTCATATCACAGAAATGTCCATTTGGTTTTGTAATCTTCCTTTAAATCATTATACAATATTACATTAGTTATTTCGCTTTTTTTTATAATGTGACTTATGTAACTTTCCATATCACCGGCTCGTTTAGGTGTAGTCTAGAAAGCTGAGAGCTTGAGTATATGTAGGAATTGTCCTATATTGGGTGGTTTGGCTACACAAAACATTGTACTAAAGATGATATTGCATGTAAAGATTATGGTGCATGCATACTAGGGTGGAGTGAAAACATGCTTTTTTTTAATTTGAAAAAGTTAACCTCGGAAAGAGACTTATGTAACTTTCCATATCACCGGCTCGTTTAGGTGTAGTCTAGAAAGCTGAGAGCTTGAGTATATGTAGGAATTGTCCTATATTGGGTGGTTTGGCTACACAAAACATTGTACTAAAGATGATATTGCATGTAAAGATTATGGTGCATGCATACTAGGGTGGAGTGAAAACATGCTTTTTTTTAATTTGAAAAAGTTAACCTCGGAAAGAGAAGTAGTCTGGGGTCCTAATGAGGGGAAAAATAAAGAAAAAAATTTTAAAAAATGTTTAGGGGTCGCGCCACTCCCTCGAAATTTGGAAATTATCGATATTTTGGCGTTGATTTTAGAAAAATCCTAAAAATTAACGACTTAACTTATTCGAAATTTAGTTTGAGCTTGTTCAGTGCCCAAACAAAAGTATTTGAGGCAAATATGAGGATAATCGACTAATATTTGTAGCTTTGGTGGCGATTTCATTGTTCAGTCAATTTTCTGAAGAAGGAACGATTTGACTTATTTTACTTTTTGAAATTTTTGAACAATGAGAACATTTTTTTTAAATTTGTTCATGCCCTTATTTCATTGTTTACGCTATTGCAAACATTTATTGACATACAACTTTTTAGGATTTTTCTAAAATCAACGCCAAAATTCCAAATTTCGAGGGAGTGGCGCGACCCCTAAAATTTTTTTTAAATTTTTTTCTTTATTTTTCCCCTCATTAGGACCCCAGACTACATCTCTTTCCGAGTTTAACTTTTTTTTTTGAATTTCACTCCACCCTAATGCATACACATACCCACACATACCACATATGACTAACGCGACACCATGAACATATTTGAGTGAAACTTACCTGAACGTTTTTCTGCCTCATTAATTGGAACATTTTCTAAAACAATTGGCTCCGAGCGTCCTTTCTGATTAATACTGTACACAACGAGGTGTAGTGCAGGATTTGGATCAGGATAATAGTCCATGGGTGTTAAATCTATAAGGAGATATAACGTGTATGCCATAATCAGAGTTGTTTTATTTGAGCAATTTAAAGTATATAAAGTGGAGATATTTATGAAAACAAAAATTTTTTTTTTTTAGATAGAATATTTACGTTATGTTTTTTGATAAAAGAAATAATGTCTTATTTCTTAATTAATAGTAAATATACATCAGAAATTAAAAAAAAAAAAATATCTCAAAAAAAAAGTAAGTCATATTTTCTTCGGCACTCTGGAAAAGGATCAAGGATTTGTAGACGTCTTGAAGAAGTTATGTGACAAAAAGTTCCTGCACACGAAACGACAACGTGCAATTGCACATATACGAATTACTTTAGAGACAATGTGAGTAAATCTGTTGATCCGAGGTTGGATGAAGAGACAGTAGAGATAATACTGCGACGAATTGTTGAGAACATTTAACATAGTTCTTTGAAACCAACCCTTGTAGAAAAAACTTTCAAAATCAAAAAAAAAATTTTAAAATTTGAAACTTTGTAGATATTTAAAGAAAATGTCCTCGACTTTTTACAGCGAATATTAAAAAACTCTAAAACTGGGAAAAATTCTAGATTTTACAACTCTAATTCTAAATTAATACAATGCTTTGTGTTATCGACAGGAAATTTGAGCAAAGAGCGATTAGTGACAGTTAGGATTTGTTTTAAATTTGAAAATGATACATCTGGCAGGAGAGACACGCACGAACCGTTCGCATAAAGAACGAATTTGTTATTTAGGATGTCGTGCGTGGGTAATTCCTAGCTAGAACTGACTTATTTTATTTTTTTGTGAATCTGAATAATATTTAAATATTCTAAAAGCATTTTAAGCAATATTAAAAATTATAATTTTCAAATTTCATTAATAATATATTTTTACAAATTGTAATTTTGGCTGTTTTCTAAGACTGTTGTTTCAAGCATATCGGAAAAGTATGATCTCACCTATTTTTTTCATTTTTTCAAATGCATATATCTCCTTATATCATTTATCAATGACCGACCAATTTTTTTTTCGTGTTTGTTGGCGTATTGTGTTCGATTTACCGAACGTCAAGTAAATATGGATTAATCGGGTGTACAAATGTTTGGTATAGCTAGGCCGCACATTTCGTGATGTGACACAAAATCAGACTGCATATATGATTGGCTGTCACATAATTTCCATGGGTTTCTTTCATTGATTACTTACATAAGTAATATTCCTCCCACGTGTACCATTGATTACTTGAGCAAATAAGCTCACACTTAGTTATGCTTCACTGATAGTTCTGCGTTTTGCCGATAATTACCTTTTAATAGGCTGGCGGCAATGGTTGATGATGGTGGTTTTCATATTGAAATAACATTAATTAGTTGCGTAATTACCAAAGCAAATGTAATGTCAACAAACGGTTCGAAGAAGTGTGTACCGAAATCACTGCTGATACGTACTTTCAACTCCATTCAACCGTAGAAGGGAATCTTTCCTTAATCTCATGCCAGTCACTCACTACCTGTGTGTTTGCCGCGGGAATCGGATGCACAAGCACACATAACAACGTTTTTTTGCCATTCTCTAACAAACCATAATAAAGTTTTAAGTTTACAAACAACTAATGACTGTTTTTCGAAAATCAGACAGGAAAATCGCAGGGTTTTTTTTAAACTTTGATAATTATAAGAGAAAGAAGAACGAAACTAAGGATTCTGTGTTTTTTTTTTGTCTATTCTATGGTGATTTTAAGGTTTTCATTAGCTCGTCGATATTTCTTTTTTGTACTTTGTTTTTGGCGAGTCCTTGTTGAACTACCCGACTATTGCTCGTACCAGCCATGAACAACGGCACCAGCACCTAAGACAAAGAAAGTCCCTGTGTTTAAGGAGAGAATTTGCCTCAACCTCTTTCACGTGGCGGAGGGAAAAACTGAAGTGTAGATATTTTGCTGGTGAAACTCTTTTAATGTTTATTTTTTATATTGTGTTTAATGAGGCAAACTTTGATTATTGAAGTTTTTGTTTGCTTTTTTCGCTTGTTTTTGTTTGTCTTTTAGGAGTTGGTAGGCATTGGCGTGAGCTGGGAAAATGTGTGTTCGTATAATGGCTTTCGGCAGAAGTAAATTTTTCTACTCCATATATGTATGTATTATACATAGCCAACTATTAGCTTTGTATTAGTGTGGGTGTATTCTATCAGAGGCGTATTTGTGTGGTATTAATGTATTACATACAGTTTTTTTTTTGGTTCTTGCCACACACGTGTGTACGTGTATTTGCCTGCAAGTGTCTTCAAATATTATGTTCGTTAGGAACGTGATTATATACAGTTGCAGGTCGTAGCATTACTACGTATCTCTCTATTAACAGGCAGAATGTACAACAACTGTCTTATCACGTCTTTAAAGAACTTCGCAAATATAACCAGAATTTCCCAGGGGGTTCTGTCCGGATAATCATCAGAACCGTGGATAAGACAGATCAAGGCAAATCAGAGGTCAGTCTGATACTCCCCAATTGCGGTGACATTGGTATTGGGACAAGTGTTAATAAAAATGATCTTCATAAACTTGGTCCGAAGATGAGTGCATGTAATCATAGTATCGGACGTGGATGACATAGTAGTTAAAATAATAGTCTGGGTGATTTAAATTGTACTACTCTAGGGTGTATAATGTTTAATTATCGAGTATTAAAATTATCGATGAAAATGGGAAGGGAATAGGAACATTCCATTATGTTTTCTACACTGAAAGAAAAAGCTTCGTAGCATGAACGAATTTGTATGTTGTATCAACGAAATCTGTCGTTAAAAGTCATACAACGTCAATAGAAAAATTGATCAAATCGTTGATACAACAATTTTGTTTCCTTGATACAACAACCTTGTTTCGTTGATACGACAACCTTGGTTCGTTGATACGAAAAAATTGTGCGCTGGAAGCAATATTGAAAAAAAGTATCATTTTCAGCTGAAATACAGTTTTAAAATCTTCAAAAATTTGTTAATGCATTGTGTTTGCTTTGATTGCAGGCAAGTCATTCAGATCCATTTCGGAAGCTGCCACATTTCTTCATCTGTACCCATTTGCAATGCAATAGCTGTTTCTTTAATAAATCAGCTCATAATTGCCCATATGTGAAAGGAGTCTGAAATGATATCATATACATGAGGTCTCAAAACAATTATTTTACTCGCAATGGTGTTTGTGCCCTTCACCATAGGTTGCAGTATAAAAACAATATCATGAAATTTGCTGATGCTTTATAGATCGATCGAAGACACTGCACTGTACATTGTTTAAGTTAATTTTGCGGCTCTTCTGTGGACCATTTACAAGTAATCAAATACATTTTTCTCAAATATGTCGAGGGCATGGCCGGGTTTGATTTTATTTGCCAAAGGTCTTAGATTGTCTTCCACGAAATATTAAATTGTGCGAAAGATTACGAAATTGCTTTACTAAAAAAGCAAAAAAAAAAAAAAATACTTCCGACAACATCCCTTACACAACAAGTGAAATGTAAGTCGATAGCCAAATACTGTACGTATTTATGTAATCACATATATGTATACGGTTGTGTGTGACTACTTTTGTTCTTAGCCCTTTGTTTGTAATATGTAACGAAGCGTAAAGTTAGACAAGCGCGTTAAGCAGTTTCAGCTAAAATTTCATCGCCAACTTTACCACAAGTCATATCATATTTGCACATAATCATTGTATTGTTATGTTTCCATCTTATCGAAATGTAAATATGTATGTATGTAGGTAAGCATTTCATAGTTTGATACATAATTAAAAATCCATATTGATAGCCATTGTATTGTGGTTTATAGTATCAATTTAAATTCATATTAAAGCCGAGCAAAATG
This sequence comes from Hydrotaea cyrtoneurina, assembly GCA_958296145.1. Lineage (NCBI taxonomy): Eukaryota > Metazoa > Arthropoda > Insecta > Diptera > Muscidae > Hydrotaea > Hydrotaea cyrtoneurina. Next base: position 118,458,914 of record OY282512.1, read on the forward strand.
TTTATTAGTGGGAGATTTTCAAAAAGTGTTGTCCTTAGGTAATTGTAATACAATCAGCTACTTGAAAGGGGCGTCAATCAAACGGAACCATATATGCATAGGATCACAAATTTAATGCAATGTTGATACTGGTATTGCAGTACTCAACAGCTTGATATGCATACGATTATATTCTAATATGGACCACAGTAAAATATTTATATTTCATGTTTGATTTTAAGCTACGTTCTTCATCACCACACTCACGGCGATGCACGTACTCCTCGTAGGAGTCAACCTGAAACTTTACAGATTGGCGCACTCATGCGTAAGCAATAACAACATTCCCCTTGTCTCTATTTGCCGTGCCAGACTGTCACAATTGTCCATTGTCTTCGATAAATTTCCATAAAATCATAAACGTAAAAAGCAAACAATGCCAAACCACTTACCACTTAAATCAATACGAAATATGGGCACATCTGCATATGTACTGGATGTATTCAGGCGTAACTTCTTTGTTTTCGAATCGTACGCTTCCAAATAGTAATGCTGCTGCAGACCGCCATCGTAGCCGGGCATACACTCCAATTCCATCGTCGAGTAGATGATATTATCATAATTGTCGAAATTAATGGTACCACCTCCTCCGCCACCACCAACGCCTCCACTGAGACCGATGCCATTGACACCACTGCCGCCACCGCTGAGGCCACTATTAATAAAACCACTGCCAGCCATATCCGATGAGGAACTATAAGGACTCACAAGACTGTGTGTGGCAATGCCATTATGAAAACTATATTCCATACGTGAATAGTCAAAGCGTGGTTCGTTATTCACATCATCGACATCGTCATCAACGGCGGCCATGCCAACATCTTCGTCGGCGCCATTGTTCTGTGAATAGTTGGGGTGATGGAGCGCATGGTGCTGGTGGATAATTTCGACAGCATGACCCTCATCTTCGACATCGTTATGGCTTAAATTAATAACTTTCCTGCCATCATCGATGATGTGTCTTTGCTCTGATGTGGTATAATTGATGTTTTGTTTCTGCAGTACACTGTCAATGCTCGACATAACTTCATCCAAAACTTTCGAGTCATTCATTGAATAATCCTCTACCATTTCAGCAAGTAAATCATCATCAACTTCATCTGCATCGGCATCGGCATCGGCTTCAACATCAATGTCGTCGTCTTCGAATGCATTTTCCTCTTCGTCTTCGAAGTCTGTTGTATTGTGAGTATCTTCATCGTCGCCAAGGTCTTCGTCTTCCTCCAGTTCGGGCATGTCATTTGTAAAACTGATGTTGTTGCTGCTATGGCCACTGCCGTGACGTTTAGTGTATTGTAAAATGTTATTCTCAAATATATCTACGCTCTCCAGCTGTTGGTCATCGTTATCGCCAGTCTGGTATGTGGCCACTGCTGCAGCACCACCTCCAAGAAGTGCAGATGCAGACGATTCTTTACTATTGATTTCATCGTATGATTTTAATGATTCTATGGGGATGACATCATCGTTCTGCTGATGCTTTGTAGATTGATTGGTTATTTCAGGCTGGCTCGGCGGCATTTGAACTCTCGATTGTCTCTTTAGGTTTATGCCACTTTTTACGGTGGCATGGTCACTGGAGTTGACATTGTACATGTGGCCTTTATCCAAGTCATTGTTGTTGCGACTGGTGCTGCCTCCGTTGCTGCTAACTGATAAGGTGTTGTTATTGTTATGCTTGTTGTTGTTGGTGTTCCTGTTGTTGTCATTGTTATCGTTTAGGAGTTGCGCATAGAAACGTTCTTTATTATCATGTTGTGTTAATGATTTGCGTATACGCTTTTTGTCATTCAATTGTACCGAGTTGGATGATGATGCGGCGTCATCATCATTGGTATCAGCAACATCGTCATCATCGTCACTGTCATGGTGATGTCGGCCTTTGGTATTCTTCATTGTTGTGGAGTCATACTCATTGGTATTGTCCGATTTTAAATGTTGTTGTTCCGTTTGATAAAAAGTTTTTGCTGCCGCTCTGCCTTGAGGGGTGGCTTCAGATCCATCTCCATCGTCGTCATGGTCATGTTGCTGTTGCTGCTTCTGATGTATTGGTAGCTTGTCGTTTTTCTTTAAAACATTTGCAACATCTCGTTTTGTCACTCTTTTTTGCAATTTGTTCGAACGGATGAATTTCCGTTCTCCCTGTCGAGCTGATGCTGCAGCTGCTGCTGCTGTTGACGATGCTACTGAAACTGGCGGTGTTTTAGATGGCACATCCGTATCAGAATGTTGTGGCTGGTGCTGGTCGTGCTGCTGCCGCTGCTGCTTTTGATGATGATGAATTACCCCTATTGTATTTATATCACGTTTGTGCGTGTTTTTCTGATGCTTATTGTTGCTGTGATACCTATCGCTCTCGGATACCTTTTTTGTGGCTGACGTTGCATTAAGAATTTTTTTGTTTGTTGCCTTTTCTAAACGCAATGATAAATTAGATTTTCTCTTACTTTTCGGAGCAACATTCTTGGAAAGTTTCGCACGGTGCTGTTGTTGTTGTTGTTGTTTGTGCTGTTTCTTCTTTGGCTGGTGGCGGTGATCTCTCTGTGTTGCTTTCGAAATTGTTGCAACATCATCATCATTGTCATCATGATGCTCCTGGGTTTTAGTAGTATTGTTGCCCTTAATATTGATGTGGTTTTTATCTTTTACTGCAGTCGCAGCAGCACGTTTCATACGTAGTTTTTTCTTGGTTGCTGTAGTATTTATGTCCACATTGTTTTTGCTGCCGTATCCCGATGTTGCTGTTGATATTGTGGTCGTTGTTGTTGCAGCTGCTGCCGCTGACAATGACAATACATCACTTTGATTATTGATAAATGCTTTAGATGCGGCTGCTTGCGGCCCCATGTTTTTTATTGTGGCATCTGCAGTTGATGTTGCTTCTTGCTGCTGATTCTTGTTAACAATTTTATTTTTGTTTTGCCGATATGGCTGTTGCTGTGACGGTTGCTGTTGGTGTTGTTTTATTTGTTGCTGCTGTTTTTGTTGTTTATTTTTCTCCTGCTGCTGGCGCTTGAGAGTGGCCAATGCCAGGGAGGGTGTGAACGATGTACGCTTTTTTAGCCGCTGCATTTGTTGCGGATTTAGTGGCAGGCGGTATTTCTGCTGTATCATTTGTTGCTTGTATTTCAATTGATGCTGCTGTTGTTGTTTTTGCTGAACATGCTGTTGATTAATATTGTTGTTAGTTCTTTTATTAGTAACACCGCCACCACCACCACCACCGATGCCATTACTCGGGGATTTCAAGCTTTGTGTCCCTTTAATACCCTCATTGTAAATATTATTATGGGGTTTACTGTTGCCGTTGTTGTTGTTTATACGCTTGCCATTGCTGCTGCTGTCGCCGCCACTAGCGCCACTGTTATTCGGATTTGGTTGCTTATCATTATGCCGCTCACGTACATATTCCATATGCGGGAAATTTGTTTCGTGCCTTCCATATTGTGTTGGCATCATCATCATTTGATTGGCATGCATTGTTGTTTGATTCGATGAATTTAACGATGCTGAGGTCACCACATATGGCCTTAGGGTACAGTTGCGTAAAGCTCCTGGTCTCGCTACACACATGAAATGAGCAGAAAAAAAAGTAAGGATACATTTAAAGAATTGACCCATGAAATAACGTCTGCAATGGAGCGGAAGAAATACTACAAAACGTTATCATTACGTATGTATAATTTTGATTTTTATTTGTATTTAATTTTTCTGTTTCTGTTATGTTCAAATATTTCTTTAATGTGTAAATGTTTTGATTTTATATTGATCGTTATGAACTCAATTTGTTTCAAATCAAATTTTGTGTATTTTTTATTATGATTTTGTTTCCAGTTTCTAAACAGTATTAAAGATTATTAGATAATGCCTAGAAAATGGGAATGTTTTTGTGCAAAGGAGTGTTCGGCATTTGTTTTTATTTTGCATAAATAATGGCATTTCATATGAGATTATGTTGTTTATTAAATTTGTTTGCGAATAACAGAACAAAAGTATCAATTTCAATCGATTCACATATAATTGTTAAAGGAATAAAGTGAAACATAACTGCGGTCATTGCTCATGACTTCCAAAGGAATGTTGAAATTTTGACTAAAAATATTCAGGATATTCAGTGACATAATCGTATACATCGGTTTGTTTTGTTTGAGAGTTGGTAACAACTATCAAAGTCGAATATTCTTAGTTTATGTATCATTATTTTATGGTAGAGGAGGGTCTACACTGGTTCTTATTTCTTTAAGGGCTAAGACGATTTGGCTTATATTGATATTGGCCAATTCAGGAGCTTTTTTGTTTTGCTAGTGTTTAGGGTATTGCAATGGACTACAGAGTCGGAGTGAGTCAGCTTGTAAAGACTGCCACTCGAACCTAACCTAACTAAACCTAAGTATGGTTTCCCAGAAAGCTTTTAAACAGAGGAGAGTAATTTCCACTGCCTGAATTTTAGCGAACTAGTCTACAGAGCTTAATAGTGCGTAAGTCGAAAACTACTCCGAAAAGCATGAACCGTGCGTGACTCAGGCCTGCACCTACTCAGAAGTGTTCACTTGCCTGTCGCTGCGCAGTGTCGTCTGTAAGAAGGGACGACGGCATAATTATTTGAAGATTTCTAATTGATATTCTTGTAGAAGGTGTTGGCGAATTTACAAAAGTGAAATATTTATAACTAGTAAGTTGTAATGCGCCTATGGCGCCCGTTGAAATATGAAAAAAAAAATTTTTGAAAAAAAAATTTTTTTGTTGAAAAAGAAAATTTTTGTGGAAAAAAAAAATCTGTTGAAAAAAAATTTTTTTTTTAAAAAAAAAATTTTGTTGAAAAAAAAAATTTGTTGAAAAAAAAATGTTGTTGAAAAAAAAAAATGTTGTTGAAAAAAAAAATTTTGTAAAAAAAAAAATTTTCTAAAAAAAATTTTTTTTGTTGAAAAAAAAAAATTTCGGAAAAAAAATATTGGAAAAAAAAAAAATTTTGTAAAAAAAAAATGGAAACAAAATTTTGGTAAAAAAAATTTGGGGAAAAAAAAAATTGTTTCAAACGTAAAATCGTTAATGAGGAAACCATGGTCACACACATTGTAGATGGTGATCTGTGTACTACTCTATATTTTTCGTATTTTTTTATGCCAATTAATTAAGTTTTTGTACTCCGTATAATACAGCATGAGTGCAGGAAACATGTAACAAATATGTGGCAAAAGCACACTTGTACGATGTGGGCTAAACCGCCTCCCCTAGATACAGTCGTCTTATGGAAGTCAACAGTACCACCATTTAGATTAAATTTTATTAATACACACATATTTGTCCTATATTTAATTACAGACTTGACAGGTTCCATACATTACTAACATCAGGATGGACAGTTATTTTTGAAAGCAATTTGAAAGTCGTGTGAATAAAAATGTTTTCATAATTATTGCAATGTTGTTTTCAATGTTTTACTTGACGATAGTCTATGGCCATAACTTAATACATTGCGAATAAATTTATTGTATTAAATTGTATTAAACTGTTTAATGGGGCTTTATTTTTTGTTTTCATAGTTCTACAATGATTTTTAAACAATGGCTTGAGTTTTTATACTCCTGGTACAACTTGTATTGGTCGGCCTTAAACCAGTTCAGCAAATACAAGGATACCGAGAACTGATATAATTCTACAGCTTTGTTTACATTGTTCTATGTTTATTTTTTATTTTGATAAACTTACCAGCTGGTACAACTTGAAACAAACATGGCTCTGATTGTTTGCCAATTGAATTCCTGCCCCAACAAGCCAATGTGCCATAGTCTCGTTCGCCTTTTGGTGTGTAAATCAACTCACTTACAGTCTCTACTAAGAAAAAGAAAATAAACGACGAAAACAAAAAAAAAAACAAGAAAAGAATGAAGACAAACTTCAAGTACTTGTTCGTTTGCAGTTGTTGTCTACGTTTGCTGCAGATACAAAGTGTATTTAAGACATACCATACGTTTCGAAATGTGTGTCATTCGATTCAACAATGGTCCGATGTATATCGCCCGTGGTGGCCGTGGCCTCCTGTATGGTGGCATAATGACCCGACGGCACTTCAAAATGTTCGCCGCTACTAGAGAAGGTCCATTCAAATTCAATTTCTGGTGGATCAGAATTGACGCGACACGGTATGGGCACCGCTTCCTCCAGTGAGGCACCAATGACGACCAATGTATTTGAGCTACAAACCGGAGCATCTGAAAGGAGAACGGGGACATAAGGAATTATGTAGGTTAAGTGTTTCTCCTTACGGTTCATAATTTCTGTTTGGCTAACGAAATACAGATAAAGGCATTGCAAACGATTTTTCCTTTTTGTGTTTTAAAGGAAATACTTAAAGTGTATATATCCTGGAATAAATTCCAAAAAAAAGAATTTATTTGTGTATATATATATGTAATATATTCATATAATTTCTAAACGATTGAGCTTTAAAGAGCATCATCTTTTCATTCTGTTTGGTGTTTTCTTTTTTTTGCATATTATTTTACCATAACCGTTTTTCTCACATGCGAATGAATGAATTTCCGTTCAGAAAATATAAACATTTCACTTAGAAGTACCCTAAAAGGATGGATCGTATTGCTGCTACACACACACACACACAAACAGGATCATTTACAAAATACATACATGAAGTATGAATGTGTGTACGTAAACATATCATATCCTTACAATCGTTATAATAAAAGAAATATAACAATGCAAATATTTTTCACAGCAACTTATTATACTCTACATTTGACGACTTATACACATATACAAGTGAGTGTATGCAAACAGTGGCGTGTGTGTGTGAATGCTACACACACACACACACCCATATACATATATGCACATCTAGGATATTCACAAGTGCTTCCGGTTTATATTTTCTTGCTGTTATCATTTTTATTTTGGCATGGAATCGGTAGAGAAATGGCGTGTTAAAGAAGACGAAGCAAACACCGGCAGGAAAAAGCATATTGTTTTGAAATTTATTAAAAAATATTTGAAAAGTTTGCATTGAATGAATACAAGAGACAAGTATGCGGCATATGACTTAAGGTTTGCTTGTGTATGCGTCAACACACTCGTACACACAAACATATAAGCATGTATGTATGTGCAAATACACGTTATTCCATAAGGACAATTTATTTAAAATGCTACACATTGTTCAGTCTAAAAATTGATGCTTATTTGTCAAGTAATGTAAACGTCAATATTAGAATTCTACGAATTGGTTGAATTTAAATGGAATTGGTGCGGCCTTTGGCCTTCTTCAAATTTGAAAACAATATGACTTGGATGGTGAGAAGTACAAGTGACAATATTGATACAAATAAATAAGTCATGCACTTTGGGACCACATACGGATATAAGCTATTGATAAGTCATGAGTTATTGAGTCAGGATCAAAAACCCGGTTGTGTTTAAACTGTCTTTAAAGTTGAATCATATGATATCATTATAACTATAGGAAACTTACTTGTGCTTTCATTACGATAGTAGAAGCGGTTTTTATATTAGTTTCAGTATTTGGGTTTTCAACCGTGCCCAGCTCACCGATTTGAGATTTCCTTTATGGAAAATACATACGTAGAAACATTTGTGTGGATAACTGAAAAAAATTGTAAGCGGGCACGGAACTGTCTGCATCGTTTAAATAGCGTGAAACTAAAATCGTTCAACAAATTGCAGTTTTGTGTACATTTTGGAAAACCCTAGGCTTGGTTGATCAGGTACCACTATAGTTCTACTCACATAGTCTACATATAGGGTGGATTATCACATAGCTATTCCCTGCTAATCTATACTAAGAAGTGCATAAGTTTTCTCGCCGACTACTGTAACAAACTTTCTTGGGCAACATTTTACTTACATTCATTCAACTTGAAGATTTGTTTTGAATATTTCAACACCCAACTAAAATCAAAAGGAAACTTTATGCTTGACATATTGTACGCGCACAAACACACATATCCGCAACCAACAGATAGGAAGTGATGTCTCGTATGTCATCACCAGCGAGCGACACACACTGTTACACATTAAGTTGTCAACACAGCAGCCACACACAGACGCGCATATATGCAAGCACATTTACTCACACACACCCAGTATCTTGGAGCCTAACAACGGAAGGAAGATGTTTCCATTTCAATTGTTTAGTTTGCCAACATTGACATACAGGCATATTGTACGTGTGCATGTGTAATACACATTTACATACAAATAAACAATTGATTTTTTTGCTTGTTTCATCATTCGGCTTTATTCAGTGTATTTTAACTTTTAAATTATAAATCCGGTGTATGTTTTTAGTTTTGAAATTATTAATAACCACACCCGGATGTGCACCCGTTCACGGATGTCTGTTACAACAATGAATGCCCATCGACACACATACAGAAGCATATCTATGTATACCGGTATAATTGTAATGACAATTCATTTATTATGATTGGATTTTAAATAATAACAACGGTCACACATTTCTTTTGCGTCTGCTGCTGTTGTCCAACATATAAAAAATTAAAAATAATCATAATAATTATAATGGCATTCATTCGCTTGTTTGTCTGTCTCTATGTGTGAGTGCGTGTATGTTTTAGACAGATTGAGCCTTTACATGCCCCTCGTGGTGAGGGACATTGGCAGGGCCAATGTAGATGATGATTTCGAAGGATTTTTTTTATATTGCACCGATGCGTTATTGGTAACAATCATTAGGTGTTTGCACTAGCGTTAAGACACCACTGGTTTTTCTACAGATTTCATAGTAAACTTGCAGTGTGGGTGGGAAAATTAATAATCATATCAGACCTAGACAAAATATTAAGGCCCAACTGCGAGGCCTTCTTCTCCGCCGCTGGGTTATTACTAACACCATATGTATTTATTGTGTATGCGACCTCACACTCATTACTAAGTAACGCTATTCCGACTGGTGGTGGGCATTTCATGAGTAGTAGCACATATAGGCGATGTAAAAAAAAAGGCAAAAGAACAAAACTACAGTTGATATCCTCGGCAATTTATGCCAATTATCACTAATAAACCATAAATAATTATGGCACCATGAATATCAATTCAATTATCCTTATGAATTTTTAATTTTATCACAACCATTAAAATGCAAATGCTATGGGATTGTATGTATCTCTGTCTATGTGTGTACGCACATCAAAATGCATCTGTACGAGTGTGTAATTCAATACTTTCAAACTGTTTCATTACATAGTTGCAGTAATATTTTTCTAGGAAAAGGCACACATTCTTAAGTGTGTGTGTATTTAAATGAAAATATACATTGAGCAGTGACAGCTCAGAGTGAATTTCTATTTCATGAGAGACGTTTTCAAATTAATTTGATAACAATTATGTCATTTCTTTTCCAAAATTACAGGTACATGAGGTGTGAAATGTTAGAGAACTGTAGTATCAAAATATACGGCTGGCTTATAATTGTTGGCGGACTAATATGTGTTACTGACAACGAAGTAGTTTATCAGAGGGTCTACTAGACCTCCTCAATACAGGTGCACGAATTTCATAAAGAAACTCTTACAAAAAGACTTGCAACAGGCATTTCTCTAAATAAATATTGACACACACTGAAAAAATGGTAATTTTAACAAATTTCAGTAAACAAATCAAACAAATGTATATTTTTCTATACCACAAATTTTAACTTGTTTGTTGGTGATAAATATCAAATATATATGAATATATATTTTTATGTTACATTTTTTTTTTCAATTTGTGAATCTCAGACCAATGCCTCTAGTGGAAATCGATAGGCAAGCACGCTCACAACTCGCCTACCGGCGCACTTTTGTCAGTAAGGATTTGGAAACATTAAATAAATCCTTACTGACAATTGCCTAAATCTGCAATTCTACAAATCGTCTGTGTTCGTATGTTCATCAACGACATTTCTACAAAACCATTTTAATTTTTGAATTGCATCTCTCATTTGTAAATTCTTTGTATTTTCCTCTGCGAGCTATTTATTTACAGACGATAATAAAATTTAGTTTAGCGATTAGTATCATTTTTTTCACAACCAAGGCTGTGAAGTCGGAGTCTGACAAATTTGCCAGGAGTCAGAGTCTGAAGTCGAAAATTTACTCGACTCCTACTACGAGTTTTATTTACATTTGCCCATAAAATGAAATACAAGTTAATCTGTTAAATTTTTTTCAAATTTCAAAATATTTTCGATTATATATACGAACTTAGTTATCTTTATACAAACGCACCTCAGTATTTTAACATACAAACGCACCGCAAGCTGAGTATTTTTTTTTCGAAAGTCGAATGTCGTAGTCCTGGAATTTTGGCTCGACTTCGCAGCCCTACTCGCAACATTCCGTTAAGGAACAAACGGGAAACTGCTCTAAATCAATGAGCTGTACAGAATATCATTTACATTCCTCACTCCTAAGGACGTCATTTTTAATGCAGTCTCTGAATGACTAGATGAATTTTCTACAGAATATGTGCATGGCTACAGACAGATTAATCTCCAAAAGGTTAATCTCCAGGACAGATTAATCTCCAACAGCAATTACGAGGTAAACCCGCCGTCGAAAGAATCCTGATGTTCTTACCCGGGTTGAGATCATAAGTATAGACTAACACTAAGCGTTGTGCCCTACGTGCAACATTATTTAGTAACTAGTAAGTTGTAATGCGCCTATGGCGCCCGTTAATTTGATTGAGAAAGTATTTGTTACTTAATTTTAAAAATTTTGTAAAAAATATTTTGAGAAAACTATTTTGTAAAAAAAAATTTCGAAAAAAAATAAAATTGGAAAAAAAAAATTTGTGGAAAAAAAATTTTTGTTGAAAAAAAAATTTTTGTTGACAAAAAAAAATTTAGAGGAAAAAAAAAATTTTTGTTGAAAAAAAAAATGTTTGTTGAAAAAAAAATGTTTGTTGAAAAAAAAAATGTTTGTTGAAAAAAAAAAATTTGTTGAAAAAAAAAATTTTTTGTGGAAAAAAAAATTAAAAAAAAATTTTTTCTTGAATAAAAAATTTTGGTAAAAAAAAATTTGGGGAAAACACAATTTCTGTACAAAAATTTTTTTTATTATTGACAGAGTCAGTGATTCAGTGTCGAGGGTAAATATATATTAAGAAGATGGCAATTCATTTCGATAACAACCGCATCTCTGAGAAGTGCCTGTTTAGTTCCTTAATATTATTTTGATATATGAAATTGATATCCATTGATTGATATCCAAAAAGAACAAATAACTCTAAGTGATCAAGAACCAATAATTTGGCCTTCACACAGTTTATTTGTAAACCACAGTATAGTTTTCATGGTATCAATAAACTTTTATTTATAACCACTATAAGTGCACTAAACAACCTAACCTTAAAATATGTCATGTTGCGAAATGCTCTAAATCGTATTAATTTAATTAAATAGAAAAACGTCCTCAACAATTTCAATTTCATTGACCGAAATATACCCAGTGTTTCGCAATTGTATCACATATCTATTTCCGTGGCAGCTATCTATTCCTCGACTATATTCACTTCATGGAATCGATGGCATTGATGTGTTATACAATGGCCGAAATTAATAAATATTGGTTTTGTTTCGTTTCAACCGAAACGTGGAATAAAGTATTGTGGAATGCGGTGTGCTTTTATCATTGGCGGAATTCATATTTACTTTCAATTACTTGAATTGCGAAATGGCCAGCAAGGTAACAACAACAGGTCAACAATGTTCCATGTGATGTTTGTAGTTGCAATCGTATTATGTTTAAAAGTTGAATTTTAGAAATTGTTCATATTTTTAGATTCAGAAAAGATCTTTAAAGAGGCTGGTATTAGCAATGCCTGAATTATAATAATTTATGTATAATTTCAATAACTGTAGTGGATGTCCATAAAATGCACGCAGATACGTCATTATCTTCAAAGATATCTAATTCTAGACAATACTGCCAAATATATGACAGAATTGAAACAGTTTACCTAAGTATAACTAAACTGCAAGACAATACATACTGGAGGTAACGACAATAAATCCAACTCTCTACGGAGTAGTTAATCGAAAAGTATGGCTATAAAGTAAGTACGATGTCGCAACTTCATTCTGTTTAACTTATAAGTAAAATATAAACTTTTTTATATTTGCTACACAATGCTCCTTTATAATTATTTTCAGTGCATGTCGTATATATTTTTATATAAAATAATTAATTACAACAACCATTTTATACGTTTTGCAGATGGTAATTAAAGGATTTCCAAATGTATATCAGATAGTATATTCAGATGAGCCACACATTTTATCAATGAAAATCAAATGTCAAATGAAAATGTAATACAACATTTTCATATAAATACGGGGGCAGTTTCGAAAGTAACTGAATTACAACACAATTAAGTTTGATTAATTTTAACAAACGAAATCCTATGACCATGTCCAAACCTCCCGCCACAAAAAAATGGTTTAGCATGCGTCTGTGACGCTCACCGTTAATTGAAGTGGTACTTCCAGAAGCATTTGCAAACTGAAATATGCCAATGGTGCCACCGCTTCGAATTCCGCACCAAACTGTCACTGTCTGAGGATTCATTGGCTTCTCGACATTTACGTACGGATTTTCGATTTCCCGAAGCGCTTGTGCTTTGTCACAGGTGATTCTTGGATCAAAATCGTTGTCTACTTTGAGCAACTCTAAGGGCCGAAGTGAGAAGCGATAACAAAACGGATAATTGCTGAACCTAGTAAGCGAAAAACGCGAGATCTTTCTGAAAATTTCGAGCGAAACATTCAATTAGTAATTCCAGCAGAGCGTAGGGCAGTCTTCCCTCACTGGTTTTAATAAGTTTCATGAAGATAGTATGTACTGAGGTTATTGTAAATACCTCTCCAGATTGTAATACCTCGTGAGACGCAGACTTTTCATTAGACCATCCCTCAATTCTACACAATATTTTGCTTTTAAATAAATTTTGATATTAGCCCATATCGGGATATCATCGTATCTTTTTCCATGTGAATCACTTAATTAATGAAACCAGCCTCGTATGTAGGCAAATTTCACATTTCTGTTTCTGTTTGTAAACTACCTCTAATCGTGAATTTCATTATAAATTTGAAGTACTATTATAATCGAAACGATATAATTAAAATTGTGTATTTCTTTGTAAAAATAAATGAAATGCCGTGTTTTCTGTTTTTTTCTTCGTTTGTTTGTTCGTATTACGTTTGCAAACATCAGTACAATTTCATTATGAAAATCAATTCATTATTAATTTGAATGCAAATGTTATGTATTCCGATTTCGTTTCCAATTGATTTAATAAATAAGGTAATTATATTTCATATATGGATTGGATATATGGATAATATAATAACAAACAAATCTATACGGCTGACTTAATGTAAATTCAAATTCAAATCTGGACAAAAACAGCAAAACAAACATTTTCAATAGAAAATGTCCTACAAGCTTTTGATATCGCATTTGCCAGATTTACATTTAATTGGTTTATTATTTTAAATATTTAAATTTTTGTTATTAAAATATTATTACTTACAACGAATTCGAAGATTCACCATGGCACTGGTTGTCTCTCCTCGATCGTTGGCTGCGGAACAGGCATACAAGCCTGCATGAACGCGCGCCACCCGTTGCAGCACCAATGACCGTGTGGAAATAATAATACCCCAGGAGACATTTTGCGTAACGGGGACACCCTGAAAAGCATTAACAATGGGAACAAAAATAGAATATTACAAATGCCATAGAATGTGTGAACGGGAAATCATAGTAACCAAATTTCCAGAATAAATTTTAAATCGGAAAAACATAAAACTAAAAAGTAGAGTAGAACTGATAACACATGTTCACTCATAGTGATTGATCTTCTGGTAAACATACTTAAAACAAAATAAAATACAAAAAATGTTCATGAAAAGAAAAATGCACATACTTAATGTAGAATAATATTAAATTCTAGTAGATAATTCGTATAGAATTTATAAACTTCTGCTTTCTCAATACTTACATTGTGTGACCATGTGATGCGGTGCTCTTTTGGGTTGGCCTTTATGTGACATTCAAAATAAACATCATCGCCTTCTTTAATGTCATCCGGTTTGAGTGTTGAGCCTAATGACAATGTCACTTGTGGTGGATCTGATTATTGTATGACATTATCGGGAGGTTATGTTTTCGACACATGTATGCAAAACACAAGCAAACATGTCAAGGCGAGAGCAGTTTGGTAATCATAACACAAACGTTGATGTGACATATGCGCATACATGTAAAGAAAGAAAGGAAAGGAGGATACGAATCGGTTAAAATGACTATATAAATATTTGATTAGTTTGGTTTGGCAGTGTATTGTATATACATATCGCTCGGTTCGTACAAAACCATCACAACTCAAAAATCTCATCGTAATGAGTGATTCATTCAGGTGATGTCATGCACTTTATTCAACTCCCATTGAACTCCCATTTGTTTTCAAAAAGTCTGTGGTGCTACATGTCCCATTGGAACCAACAGAATAGGTGGCGTGATTAAAACCAACCGGTTTTATTTCGCTTTATCTTTAAAATATTTGTACAGCATTTCATACATTTTATCAAATGTTCAATAAGTTGTTCTCATTAGCTTTTGGCGGAACGGCGAGAGCGGTTCTGTCTTTTTTTCAATCGGCCTAGCATCTTCTTTTGGAAAGCCATGTCCTTCCAATTCATCAAGAAACATTTGCTAGAGAAACGTCATTAAACACCATACAGTAAATTTGAGTGCAAATAATGGTTCTTCCAAATGTTTGCTATATGTGAAGTTCGACACATATTTAAAAGTAAATCTGAAGCTGTAACTCTATGTTTTTTTACATTATACCACCATGTTTGATGTTACCTTTAGGAAGTTTCGTATCGGGGATACTGAGGGCGAATCATTGATTTTTTTTTTTGCTAAAACCACAACTCAACTTGTGCAAAATTCGAAATTTACAAAACAAAGATATCTGACCGTACAAAGAAATCTTGTCTTATTTAAGTTTGTAGTTGAAAAAACACATCATGGCTCTATACCGGTCTCCATTAACGGTAACTGACTCTCCAGCATTATTTCGGAAGAAGTATGGCCCAATGACTCCACCAGCCCATAGAGCACACCAAACAGTCAGTTTTTCTGGATGTAATGGCATAAAATGGACGGAGCTTGCGGTGAACTTCGCGAACTGAACCATTACTTTCGAAATAAATTTGCACGATTTGCAAGCGTTGTTCTTTTGTCAACCTGTTCATGGTGAAATGGCAAACCAAACTAAATATTAATCACTTGACAGCTGACAAAATGGCCGCCAGTTAAAAAAGTGATGCCAACTTAAAGTTCTATACCCCAATAAAAAAACACCCTTTAGGTGTTATTTTGAATCACCCGGTATTTCGGTAGCTGTCACTTTTGAAGCTTACTAAAAATGGAACGATGATATTGATCTGAACAATGTTTACTTTCGAAAAGACATGCCACACAAGCCACGAAACCATTGCTCTTTTACGGGAAAAGTTTCCGGACAGTGTTATCTCTCGAAGAGGTGATCACAATTGGCCACCGAGATTTTGTGATTTAACCCCTTCTTCCTTTGGGGCCACGTGAAAGATAAGGTCTACGCCAAGAGCCCAGCTTCGATTCAAGACCTCAAAGGTAGAATTCGTGAGGCTATCGAGGACATAGGGCAGCCACGATTTGGTTATGGACAATTTCACGAAAAGGATTTGGTCCTGTATGCGTTGTCGTGGTGGCCATTTGGCTGATGTTGTTTTTCATTATTAAAGGCATACCTTCCTCTTTATTATGAAATAAACACCCGATCATTTATCTCAAAAAAATTGCATTTTTCTTTGAATACCAAAATAGCACCTCTTGTTGGAAAACCCTATACTTCTTTTAATTTGGGGAGTTTATTGACCGCTGTTCATTATCTTGGACGTGACTGGCGTTATATCCACTAGGGAATGTCATGCGCTGATTTCCGACGCGTTACCATTCCACTAGCTACAAGGGGATGAAACAGTTACGACCAGAAGTTTTTTCTGCGACCACTGTTGTCAGGAAACTGTGGGTTTTTTCAGAAGCTCAAACTGACATTATATAGCGAAGGGTGTTAGTTGAGAGCTTGATCAGGAATAACCCTAACACCGAAGACGAACGGAAGAGGTTGAGACATCGCTCTGGTGATTAGATCGTAACACCTACACGAGCATATGAACTATATCACGACAGACACTTTTACCATGGATTGTTAACTTCCACCCCTCTGGTCTATTCCCAAATCGCGTAGAGATTTTTGATTCAGTGTGGAATTGTATCGGAAATTGGACTTTTAATACAATTTTTTCATTTCATTCCATTTTTATTCATCTTTACTTGTAATTTAAAGCTTTACGACCAATTTAAGATAAATCACAAAATGCATTGATAAAACAGCAATTCGCACATACTGAAACAGTTTTAAGGAGGTTTTAACATTTTTAGACGATATAATTTGACAAGTTCTCCGTCTGTTCCTTCATGGAATGCTAAGGAAAATACGAACTGGACCCATTTATTTTTGGATGAATTGCAATCATGTGCTTGTACCGTACACGACACAATGTTTTTAGAACATAGAAGGTAAGAAGGTGAAAGTATCGACTTAAAATTACATTCTTAGACGACTGGCACAGAATACAACAAAGACTGCTGAATTGGTCGACACCAGTTACAACGTACTCCACTGTTTGTCTTTACTACGCCCTCATCGTTTAAAATGACAATTTCTTAAGATTTTTTCGAGAGCGCGTCCAACCCACCAAGACTATGAAGTCATATTTTCAATGTGTTCTAAATTAAAATGTATTTTTAACGGTAATATAAAGCTTTCATATTGCAATATTTTCCGGGAGTGGTCGTGCATGGACGTATGTTTACTTTATATTTTAGAGTCACTTACCACTAACCTCTTAATTGTATTATGTTACATTATAAGCCTACTAAAAGAAAAACAAGGAAACGCTGTAGTGGTAGCTGGAAAAGAGGACGCAACGGAATTAGCAGAGAACACTGTTTTTCAAGTTTCATTAGCCAGCCACATACATAAGCATATTAACGCCCTTTTATACCAGTTAACATTGTAATAATCGTAAATTTTATAGAGCTGCTTTAGTCAGTTGCTGCTGCTGCTACGTACAACACGCATCGTGTACTTACGATACGATACGTACGTACCAAACCCATGAACATGAAAATGCAACAATGTACGCTTAAATCTACACTTGATACGCGACGAAGGAGTTTATATCCACTGCCATTGCATGCATGAGTATATCCCCCATAAAACCCACGTACATTGTCCAAAGGAAAGGCGTCTGTCATGAGAGGGGGTGAACATGTTTGGGGTGACGCCTTTATGGAAACGCAATGCCAAACAAGCTAGTTTCAAAGTCAAGCTAAATAATTTTTTAATAGAAAATTTTTGAAAGTAGTAGACCGGGCATTTTGTGAACGGGTATCAAAGCTTTAAGATTTAGCTGGAAGAGTTCCGATGGCGCTACACATGAAATCACCATTGTAACAGTGAAGTGCCTAATGTATGAAAACACAATTGTTCTTTCTTGAGCTTGAAGAGATACTAATTAAAAACATGAGAAAGTGTCGAATGAATACAAATAAGGCTTCATCTTCTTGATTCTGGAAATCCCTTCGCTGTTGATTTATTTTTCTTTAACCATAAATATTGCACTCAATCGCGTAACGTAAATCTGACATACTTAGTGGCTACGCCTGGATAGAGACTGGTATCCCACTACATGGTTGGATGGGCTATCAAGTGGTCTACCGCTCATGACTAAAGCAATTCCCGTCATTTGTTTGAAACTGAAATGTTGTTTTGTCGCTTTACTTTAATATTGTTAAAAATCAAAATTCATTTCTGTTCGGTGACGAACAACTTTTTGAGAAATTTAATTTTTTAGCTCATGAATAATTCTTTTCCGAAAAAAGATAAAAAAAACTGTTTGTTTTTTGTAATTAACTTAAGAATAACATCAACAAAACTTTCTGCAGAACTATTTGGCCTCCTCACACACACACACACACACATTGCCCCTAGCACTGCTGTGCAATGAGGTGGCCGGAGAGGCTTGTTGTCGTCAGGCCATCATTATAACGATGGAAATGCAGACGCAGCCAGTGGTGGTAGGACTGGGAGCAGTAGTCTCTACAACTACTACGACTGCAAGCTACAACTCATAAGCCTTTTTGAAAGCCAAGAAAAGTTTTTCTTTGAAATATTGAAGCTGCTCTCAGTTTCATATTTATATAACAATTGTTTCTTTCTTTCTTTTTTACTCCGTTTGCAAAACTCTGCTACATTTCAGTTTGTCGTGCAGTGTTGTGGGTCTTCAAATGTGCCTGTATGTGTGCATTTAAATCATACAGAAACAAAAAATTAATTAGCTAAATGACATGAAATTGTATTTAAAGTTTTCGCCAGTTCCTTATACGTAGTACTGCAGCAGTGTTATGCAAGCGAATGTGTATGTTCATATTTGTTAAAGCATTGGTGTCAAAAAGTTTATCCTAACAAAAGTTTAATTATAGAATAGCACCACATACACATACACATTGTATGGTTTGGGTAATGGGTCTGAATGTATTAGTCTATGGTTCCTTGGAAGTATTATACGCTGACAGCGCAATGCCATGTGGTTGCTGATCATTTCGAGATTTGTTTTTAAATTTTTTTTCGTTTCGTTTTTCCTTAATCTAAAACTGAATCAATGCTACGGTACTGGCAAATACTCAAAATGGTATAGACTAAATCTAATAAAAATATTATTGCCAGGTGCGGTATGATATTTTTGGGAGCTCGGTCGGACCTAGTCGAAATACTTTGTGTCAGTCCTTAAAATATTGATAAGCGACTCCATGAAGGACGACTCTGTCATAAGAAAGAATGTAAAACATTTATCGGCGGCCGTTCCCTCCACGTAATTGTAGAGGTTATCTTTAAGCACAACTTCTTCAAACAAATATTAACCGTTTAGCGCCGACATTAAACACTAGTTGAGTGAGCACATATACAAATTATATCGAACAGAGAAATACACAAATTTTTGGAACTATTGCAATTAAATTCATATAATACAGATCATAAAACTGTGGTTTGTTAGACATAAACGAAGGGTGATTTTATTTTAATTTTAATTAATTTCGGAGTCTATCTAATCAAAGTATACCGCTTTGACTGAAACTTCGTAGTGTCCTAGTTCAGGATAATGAATAAACCCGTTTATATACAGCAACCTGACACTGGTTCCTCAAGTATAAACGTCCTGATGATTTTGAAACCGCACATTTCACTTGTCCAGAATAAAGTCTTCAATTTTGGCAATAAATCTACTGAAAATCGCCCAATAGGTTCTGAAATGTTAACTACATAAACATTCAAAATGGAAAAACCAAAATAAAAATATTGTTTTGATAACTATTATGATCTCGACCGATATAATATGAAAATCCATAAATTGTTTCTAAATTTGTTTAAGGTTTAAAATCGATTCATAAGTCATTGCACTATAACATGTTTTGTTGACAAATTGGAAAAAACAATTTTTGTTGAAAAAAAAAATTTTGTTGAAAAAAAAAATTTTGTGGAAAAAAAAAATTTGTTGAAAAAAAAAAATTTTGTGGAAAAAACAAACTTGTTGAAAAAAAAAATTTTGTAAAAAAAAATTTGTAAAAAAAATGGAAAAAAAAAATTGGAAAAAAAAATTTGGGGAAAACACAATTTCTGTACAAAAAAAAAATATTTTTTTTTTTTATTATTATTATAGAATGCCTATTTAAATTCCTACGTACTGCGTGACAGAGTCAGTGAATCAGTGTATCCGTGAATCAGTGTCGAGGGTAAATATATATTAAGATATTCCCTCAACTCGACGAGACACTATGCAAATTTTTGGACCGGGTTAAAACCCCTATACGTGACACACAGGTCAAGACATTATTTCGAGAATAATACGGTTAATTTCATACTACTGACCATCGAATTATCGGTCTCATGAGATCATGTGATATCTATTTGTTTTTCTGGGGACTATGAAAAGTATATGTATACTAAAATTTAGGATATGCAGGCGAGTATTAAGGAATCGGAAGACACCATTACTCGCGCCATTAGCCAAACACCACTTAAAAAGCTCGCGACATCTAAAATAGGAATGAACCTTGGCCAGAATGATAGACGCAGTGGCATCCATCATTTCAAAAAATAAAAATTAGACTGCACACAGTAGACTCTTACAAATTCCTTTAATTTCGAAACAGTCAGCGCTATGAAATTATAGCCAAAAAACCCTTTATAAAAATCGATACGTTTTTAGGTGACACTGCGGCATTCAACGTTCGAAGCCGTAGTTAAACAGAATTTATTGCACACGAATTTTGTGTCAAAGGAAACCTGCACTGAACACCTAAACCATTGCAACATATTGTGGTGAAAAGTGGAGAATTAAAAAAGAAAAACCATTTTTCACAACTTTAAATTTGTCAACAACATGTGAAAGCACACGTTTTTATCTAAAATCGAAATATATTTTGCTTATATTTGGTGTCCACCATTTGAATTTGTTACTCATCGCATTCTATGCATGACCATGTTCGCTTTTATCGCTATTTTAACAAATACAAAATTTTTGTTGTCCTAAAATAAAAATATTTGTTTATGTGTGTGTGTGTGTGTTTGTATGTTTTTTTATTTCCATACGAGTATGGTGTCTCCAAAGGCAATATTTGTTCTCTACTACACGTTGAATTTTTTCCCAAAGAAGAATATAAATTATTAACAAAAAACAAGCGCCACATACGTTGTTTAGTTTGTAAGAGTGTGTGTGTGTGTGAGAGAGAGTTTTATAGATAAAGAATGAAGGGAGGAGCGGTTTATTTTCACACATGTTTCTATGATGACAAATGTAATGATCGCACACACAGCAAAACATGTGAAAAAGTTTGAAATGGAATTTTATGACATTCCGAAAAAATTCAAACCTTTTGTCATGTCACAGGCAAAATAAAAAAATAATTTAAACTAATGCCGAAACAACAGCATCAATTGTTACATATTTGTTTGTTTTTATTTATGTTGTGTAAAGTATACATTCAAACATGGATAGATCTGCATATTCATATATTAGGGTGTTCCAGAAATCATACTTCATGCCGATGGCTTAATTCCATAGTCAAAAAATATAGAAAACATCTGCAAATACACACATATTCGCACGTTAAATGTTGTACTTTGTTATATTTGATAAGTTTAACAAGCTATTGCTTATACACAAACACATAATATTAATAGCAAATAATTTATATTTACATTCAAATAAGATTTGTGTAGAAGGAAATAAGGTTTACTTGTTAAGCAGTCCAAACACATTAGCGTGTTTAACATATCAGAATGTTTAGACCGCTATATACAAAAAAAAAACATCTACGAAAGTTCTAATATAAATATCGGACAAATCGAGTTTTTATCTCATATGGCCGACTTTTTAGACTTAGCATGCCATGGAAAGAAGCCATCGATATTATTGTTTCCAGTCTTGGAAATGTTATCTGTTGAACAAACTCCACATATTGCTTGTCAAATCTCCACTGGAGACAAAAACGTGGTTGCCATGTATTGGGTTTCTTGCACAGAACAAGTCTTTGATATCCTTACAGATATCTGTAACCTGGCACAATCTGTGTTTATCATATTTGTATATACCAATAAAATTGCAGACTAGTGATAATTCCAATATCTGACAATATCTGAATCTGCATCGAGTTCGAATTCTATCAAAGAAGGATACCCCTAATGTCCGTGCATACGTTATGTATGTGCGTGCCGGAATATTCAAAATACAAAGTAAAACTCCTGCCCCGTCATTGGGGAAATAATAAAATGCAAATTAAGCAAAAGTTTACTTATTCTCTGACAAAGAAAAACAACAACAACAAAAATTGAAATAAATATTGGGGCATGAGAGAAAAATTTCTGTGGAAAAAACGACGTGTAAACAAAAAAAAAAAAAAATGGAAAATTTATGTGAACAAAAAGTTGTATCTGTTGTTTTTTTTTTCTCTTTCGTAAGGTTTTGGTAGTGAATTTGTTTATATACAATTTAAGGAATATTATGTGGGGTAAGAGGTTGACCCGTATCCGGGGAATAAACTCTGGCGTTGAAATGATATCAACATTTATGATTGTTATTCATATTGGTTATCCAGATGCAGCCTTCACACTCGATAACAAGTGTGTAATCCTTACAGCAAAAAAAAAATATTAGACTCAATAGAACAATACAAAGTAGCACAGAAAAAAGACATTAGTAAAATTCTTGTATCCATGTAGTGTTAATTTCTTTCAGGTGAATTTTTGTATCACTGATTTATTAATTTGTGAATTTTTTTTGTAGACTGAATCGTATCCTGTCTATCGGTAAACAAATCAGCAAGTCCTTCTTCCTTAGTTTAATTTTGAGACGATAGAGTCAAGTTTTTGAAAATATAAACTATATACAGTGTTTGCTCAACATCCCCTTAAGGAAAAAAAAGCAAAGTATTTTATGTAATCGGTGAGATCTACACTGTCTTTGAATTGTTTACCAACTCATTACTTGCTGATCAATGTCTTTGTAGATTTATCAAAGACCGTGGATATTAGTCCACTGGATACTCAATAAACTGTCCCTATGATCCCACATGAAAAGGAATTTAATTATGTATTTATTACTTTTTAAGATTCGTATAAAATATGCGATCAACACATGCTCCATTATAGGTCAGAAAACGCAGATACTGTTTAATTGCACTCTGTGATACGTATAGACTGTATAAGGTTCGGTCTGTGTTCCCCTACATAAAATCGTTGGAAAATGTCCGAGGAGTGGTCTTCTCTCTTGGAATATCATGTTGAAATAAGCTTCTAAAGAGAAAGTGCGAAAGTGCTTTTATGATATTGAATATTTTTTATATATTCCCATTATTTTTAATTTTATTGTTTGTGGTATTGTAGATACCCAATCGCCTTGTTTGCCGACAGTACTGTGTTTTCGTAATTATTCATCATTTTTTCACGAGAGTTCTTTCGGTCTATTTAAGGCTACAACTTTTTGCAGCCTGTGAAGTCTTTTTTTCCAGTTTATTTCACTCTTGTTTTTTTTTTAATATAAAAATCATATCAAAAATGACAACGCCAACCAACAGCAACAACCAGCAAACAATAAAATTGAAATGTTTCATAATGGATTTATCTAGACATCTGCGGTGCTGGTGTTGGATGTGGAAGCGGCGATGATAACGCTGATGATGGCGGTGTTGACGATAATGTCTTTCTTGTTTTGGTTTTTGCTTTTTCTTCCTTTTTTTTTGGTTAAATTTATGTTCAAAGTCTTTATGACAATAAATTTATGATTACACATCTACTGATGACAACTTTATCGTCATACACAGAAAACAAAACAAACCGTAAATTCGGTGCCAGTATTTAAAAGTTGGCACAAAGACATACAGACACCGTCACACAACACATACACACATATATAAAAACGTTGACAAACTGTTCAAAATGTTGGCATTTACAAGGGTATATTTCAACTAAAGATTTGTGATAAAAGTTTCTGAAGTTCTTTTAAGTTGTCTGCATTTTCTGTGTTTGTGTTTCTTATGTGTATGTGTGTCTGTTATAATGTTTTTCAAGAGTATACTTACACATCACATTGAGCATTAGTGTATCTTCTAAAGCGGAGTTTTGCAAGCGTGGATTTGATCCTTCACATTTGAGTAGCGTACCATCATCTTCGGGTTGTGGATTAAAGGAAAGCATTGATATCACTTTGCCATTGATATGTGAGGCTGAAAGCTGAAATTAAATTTTGCACATTAGTTGGATGTGATAATTGATTGGCGTCACAAGTGTACAGCATTAAAATGAGAAATTAAATATTCATGAATGAAAAAAAAAAATGGAAAAATATTGGAATACGAATTCATATGCAGAAATAGCAAGATTTACTATCATTTTGTCGCGTTAATCAGTAATTATACAATCAAACTTCCATAACTTGAACCAGCATTATCCTGAAGAAATTTTCAACTTACGGAGACTTTGAGTTATGGAATAAATTATAAAATTGTTTCCCTTTTCGGCAAATAGTACATTTATATTTATTTATTAATTATTAATTTATGTATACAGTTCTAATTACTTGAAAAGCTGTGTAATTTTTGTTATTCTAAATAAAAAGTAACTCCAATTTGGTAAGGCTTTACAGTTCTCATCAGTTGTCTGGAAACAAACCTCCACCTCCTCGTCATCACTAAGAATGATTTCTCCTAAGTATCTGATCCGTGGAAAAGTCTTCATTAAATATTTCAACTTTTAAGCCATACAACAAGTTTAGATGCCATCACAAATCTATTATTTGGTTTCTTTCTAGGAAATGTTCGACGAGTTATAGAGTTATGGAAGCCCAATTTAATGGAATTTGTCTCAGTAACGCTACTGCCACTTGAAGTGCTTCGACTTAAAGAAAATTCGACAAATTGATGTTCGAATTATGGAAGTTCCAATGTGGAAGTTCAACTGTAGTTCTACTTTTTTTCTAGAACATATTACAAGCATAACATGCAAATGTATGAATAGTTCATAAAATGTTGCCGTATCACTCAATGGAAGCGATTTCGTTTCGACTTTGTGACTCACATTCTATTGAACCATTTGCCTATTTAATTTAACAATCCTCCATGATTCTTAACAATAGAATATTATTGTATGCTGTGAATTATTTTTAGATCCATATTAGGCAGTTTTGTGGATTTTTTAAAACCAGTAAATCCGGCATTTTGGACGACCATGGTGTGGTAGGTAGTGTGTGCGTATATTACACATCAAACATTTCCAGTCGCTCATATTTTCAAAACATGAATTCTCAATGTTGGATTTTTAATCTCCCTACACTTTGGATATCCTACTCTGAGGGGATATGGGCGTTATATCATTCTGTTAAACTATTTGGTTGAATTTAGCGTGGTTCGTTCTTACTGAAATAAATGAAGAGGGAATTGAAGAGAATTGACTTTTTACGGCATCCGATTTTATTCTAAATAAATTGGTTGTTATAGTAAAAACGTGTACCAGCTATTTTTTAGTATTCGTTAGAATGCTTTCAATTACCAAAGAGTATTAATAATTTTGACATTGCATTGCTTTGTTGTTAAGAATTGTTTTTTTTTTCATCTGAAATGTTCAATGAATTTGATAATATTTTTTTTTTAAAATTTTTTTTTATACTTTTTTTTTAATAAATTTTGATAAATTTTTAATAAAATGTAATTTGATCCAAAATATGTCATTTATTTTTCGAGATATATCGATTGTAAAATATGCAATATGAAATGAAACCGAGTTGCAAATTTTAAAATCGATGTAGCTTAAAAACGAATGACAGATTTTTGATCAAATTGCATATTTGAAATCGATGCACTAAAATCAACTAAAAAAAACAGAAAAAAATTTCTCAAATTTAAAAAAAAAGTAAACTAAAAAAGTTTTTTTTTAGCTAAAGTAATTGCATTTTGTGCGGAAGGTTTTTTTACAATTTCGAAAAATTAAAAACGCAATTCTTATTATTTTTGCCTGCCCTACATGCCATTTCCACAGATATTTGATATTCGAAAAAAAAATGAAAAAATGACTAACCCTAATGTTCATGTTTCAAAAACTCAAATACTTACCGTTCCCCTCTTAAACGGTCGATTATTTTGTGTCCATTTAATTTCCGTATCCGGCACCGAACCCTCAACAATGCACGTCAGATTATACTGCATGCCGGTGGAGAATACTTTTTGTTTGTTCGTCAAGCTGACCGATGTAGGCTTAACTAAATGCGGGAGAACATGTTCAACAAACTTATTATCCTGTTGCAACTATTAAATATTATAATTATTTTAAACTATTTGGTCTTATCGTCGCGGAATCTTAAACACAATAGTCGGAAGAATGTCTACTAGTTACATGGTTAAGGGTCTCCTGTAGCCTTAACAGGGGGTACCCACATTCATTAACACACAATTGTGTTAAAAAGAAAATTGAATGAATGCATTTTGCCTGTATTAATAAACTAACCGGCAAAATGCTCATAAAAACACGCATGGCGGCAGGGCACAGCATGCATACGTTGCATGCAATTGGCAACCGAGTTAAAATAGTTAAAACGGAAATTAAACAAATAAAAACTAGGCAAATTATGAGCGAGGTCAAATCTTGTGTACTCTGAACTATAATGGATTTGTGGTTGTAGGCTATAGCCTCATAGACATACGGGGCCATTTGAGCCTTAAAATTGGTCAAAGCCTCTTTGTAAGTACAGGACAGGACAAAACATATGCTTGCAACTGCGGGAGAAACGTCGCGACGACAGCAAGGCGACTTAGTAGAGAACGGCAGTTGCAGCGTCTATGTGGTATCAGATTTCGTCATCCTCGGCGCAGCGCCATTAACAGAGCGAATGATGTCATTATTCAAATAAAGGAAAGTGGTGACATTGTTTTATTCACATTTTAGTGCAAATTAAACGATACATGCGTCCTTCTGACTCTCTTCGTCTGCCACCAGCAATTTAACAGATTGATAGTCGGAACATATGCTCACATATTTTGCAATCGGCCATCGGCCTATAATTTGTGTTACCATTTACTTAAATGCTTGGCCAACATTCGCCCATGCAAAATATGGCCCAATGTCAACACATGCGAGTACTCAATCACATGACTTATATGTATGTGTTGACTCAATAGCACCATTCACCGGTAATGCGGGGCGGACAGGGGGACGGTGTCAAACCGTGCGTATGTTAAGTAACATAAACTTACGCAACATATCAATGCGTATACTACGCTCTACCGGTGGCACTAATTTCGTATTCGATGCCTGGCAACGGTAAGTGTTGTTCAAAGCGGAACGTGTTATGCGCGGCACTTCCAAGCGGTTGACGGTGACGTGGCGACCCATGGATACACCATTGCCGGATTCCAATTGTTGTGAGCCATTCATCCATGTTACTATGGGTTCGGGACGTCCTGAAATGAAATAGAAAATGAAAAAAAAATATATATTGAATGTCATGGATACACTGAAGCAACGAAGACGCATGTATTGTATATATGTGGAATGCGAATATAATTGACTTGGCAATAAAAATGAATCAATTAAATAATTTCATATAATCAAAAATTTTGTTTTCATTTAGTTGTAAAATTGGAATGGGAATCAGAGAGCGTAAAACATGGACGAACGGAACTAAAGGGGGCTGACCTAAAAACATGTAGTTAGGCAAAGTGTGAAATGGAAACCTTTTACATGGCCAATTAAAATTTGTATGTTCTTTTTCTGAACGAAATAATGAATTTAATAATAAATTAAAATACACCACACTGAATAAAAAGAAATGTGGCCGTAGATAGTGTGTGCGACTATCACACAGAAGAACCCGAGTTCGAAACCGGATAAGACCATCAAACATTTTTCAGCGGCTGTTTCGTAAATGTTTACGAATAAGAGAGCAATCTCTTAGCCATGTAAAACTTCTCTAGAAAAGCATTAGACCGTCGGAGCCGGCTTTTAAGAGTAGGTCCCGGTCAGTGAGTATACACATTTTATCGTACACAGCTCACTGATTCGAGAGAAGTTCTCCGTCTGTTCCTTCATGGAATGTTAAGGGAAATAAGTAAGTAAATCTATTGTTTTGTTGTTAACAATCATAAACTTTCGTTTGTATTACTATTTTGTGTGGAAATTCTTGGGCTAGGCAAATATTAATAAATTCCATTTATTCTTATCTTTAATTATTAAAGAATTTATACACAACATTTTTAATATAATTAGTAATGGGTACTTCCCCCTTTACAATTACTTCATAAATTCGACTTGAAATCGAGTCATACAATTTTTTAATTAAAACATAGGGAAATTTCATCTCAAGGTTTTTCTATACCTCGTATTAAGGATTGTTTATCCTCAAATTGTCAGCATTCGCCCAATGTCTTTATAATATTCAGTTTTGTGAGGTACGGCGGTCACTAATTCCACTAATGACACATTTTTGTATATCAACTGCTTTACGAGCGGTGTGAATAGGGGCTGGATAATATTAGTTCCAAATATTAATTCAAGCGAAGGCACAAATTGAAAAATTATAATGATATGTGTGAAACACCTACACATCTACCCGTGTTCTGTATGAATCCTCACTTTATTTTTTGAGTTGCTGTTGAAGACACGACTATGTTTTTTTGTTTAGTTGTCTAATTTAACTCGCAGAAGGAGAAACTCTTTGCTTGTTTTCCTTCTGTGTACTTGAACAATTAGCACAATATTTATTTATTCTTAACGGTAGAAATGACCAATCAAAGTTTCTACTTTCTTTCAAATCTATCCCAGTTCGAAGGAACAAAATTATTATATCAATCCGGCGCAAAAGACCAAAATGGATAATACAGAGTTTTCCAACAGAAGGTGTTATTTTGGTATTCAAAGAAAAATGTGCTATTCAAAGAGATAAATGATCGGATGTTTATTTCCTTATAAAAAGAAAGGTATGCCGTTGATAATGAAAAATAACATCACCAAAATGGCCGCGATTTATGAAATTTTCCATAACTAAATCGCAAAGTGGCTGCCCTATATGTCCACGATAGCCTCACCAATTCTATCTGTGAGGTCTTGAATCGACGCTGGGCTGTTGGCGTAGACCTTATCTTTCACGTGGCCACAAAGGAAGAATTCGCAAGGTGTTCAATCCAGTTGGAGTCTGACAAATTTGCCCGGAGTCGGAGTCTGGAGTCGAATAATTTACTCGACTCTGACACCAAGTTTTATTTGCACAGATTTCCTTTAAAATAAATACATATGTACAATGTTTTGATTTGATGATTGATTTTTCTGAGTCTACATGTTCCAAGCAAATTGTTTTTGCTTCAGAGTAGGAGTCGAACTATTTAAAAAGGCTGGAGTCAGAGTCGGAGTCGAAGTCGAGCAATTTTGGCTCGACTTCACAGCCCTGGTTCAATCGCAATATCTCGGTCCGGAAACTTTTCCCGCAAAACAGCAATGGCTTCGTTGCTTGTGTGACACTTAGCACCGTCTTGTCGAAACGTTGTTCTGATCAATATCATCTCACTCCAACCATAAAAATCATCAATCAGATCTCGATAGCGCAATCCATTCACCGTAACTGTTCATCCAATCTCATTTTCGAAAAAAAGGTCTTTGGACCACCTTACAGTAGCCAGGCTAGCAGTTACCCGCTTGTTGCCTTTATTTTCGATGCAGAATTTTATGTGTTCTGTACCTCCATTCATATTTTTTCCATAACCTGATTCATCTCGCAAATAATTTCTGACAACTTTGTAGCTGCGTCCAATTTTTGTTGCAATATGCCGATGATTTCGGCCGCATTCATTACAAGCTTTCATTTTGCCTTTTTTCTCCATTAATGTCTTACCACGACCTATTTCCAATAGAACTTGTGCCAAATTTTCATAATTTCGTATTGAACCTATTCTGATTAGGCAAAAATAACAATGATTAAAAGAAATAATATAAAATACCACTGAGATTTTTTAGATTTGAAATGTTATTTCTGACAAATTCTACAGATTTAAAATTATTTTTCGAAATAATTTTGCTTGTTATAAAATATTAAATTCCTGCAATTCCAAAATATATATTTATCCGTAATTATACGTATAAACAATTTCGTTTGTGGGTCAAATAAATAAAAACTTAATTTCTATAATTGAATGCGTTTTTCTCTTTGATTTTCTAAATACATACAGATAAAAAAAAGTTCTGCTCTCTACAGTGGCCACAAAAAAGAGATTATGATGGTATCATTGGCTAACAAATATTTGCATAAATAAAATGAACAAAAATTCCAAAGTTATGTTTTTGGTTTACTTTATTTACATACACAAACATACAGTTGTGCGAATTGCAATAGCAATGGAGAACATACAAAGGCTATTCGACAATTGGAAAGTTTCATCAAACTAGAACAAACAAACGCATGAAAAGCTTTAATGGGAAACATGCCGTTATTATATGCCTATCATCCACCGAAAATGTATCTGAAGGTTTTTAAATAAATAATATTATTTCTAATTTTTTTCTAGGCAAAAAACAGTAAGCAATTTTATTATTGATTGGGGGTCAACAATTGTAAATATACATTTTTTATTGTGTTTTCTATGTCGAATGAAAATTAAACCACAATTTTTAACTGAAACAATTCCCTTTTACTTGAGGTAGTATTTACAGACCCTCTCTATAAATGATACTCTTCATACATGAATTTCCATTATTTGTGGGACATTTGCTATTAAATTGTACATTTGTGTTCTTTTCACATGAATCCAGGAATCTAATGTAAAACAGTCAAGCACTTTGCTTTACATTTGGAAAATATGCAAATAATTTCCTGTATTCGAAACAAAATGAACAATGGAAGGGATCCCAAAGAATTGTTTAAGCACCAGTATTAACAGGACAATGAAAAAAACTCCAGCAGGGCGCAACAATCACAGCAAGGTAAAATTTTCAAAGCAACTGTACGGAGTGGACTTTGTAGGATGTGCCTCATGGGATGAACAGAAAAAAATCAGAAGACAGTTAAAAACAAATAAGTTTGAGTATTTGGAATTGTGAATCGATTGAAGGACATTACTGTTTTTTTTTTTGGGCTAAGGACTAAAACAACCATTGCAAAATATTACAGCTGTAGTACTATGTACAACATCTCGCCACATTTTCTTATTACTGAGCCACATGTTATGGGAGAGGTATCAATGCTTAGGTCAGTCTGACACATTTTCAATTATGTTTGGACCTGTGGTGATATGTGCATATTGCCTAAATTCGGTTTACATTTATTTATTTATTTATTTATTAATTACAATACAAAGTAAATTTATATTAAAATTTTGGGTCCAAGGGTAAACCGGGTGACAAAGACCATTTCGCCAACTCTGTGATCGGGAAATTATATGGATGGAATAGTTGTTACTATTAGGAATGTAGCGAATGGGGTTTTAGCGAAAATGAATGCGAAAGCGAATATGGAAAAATAAAATTTTTCGAATACGAATATTCAAAAATGATGAGGATAATTCGCATATACAAAAGCGACAATCCTTATTTTTTCGAATGAGAAAGCTAATATTCCACAAAAAATCTGGTCATATTCATTATTTTTTTTCGTCAACACGTATTGTAATGAATGTAATGTCTATTGGATTTTAATATAAAAATCAATGAATGTATGCAAATTTTTAACAACATAATTTACATGTGGAGTTACAAACATCAACAAACTGCATCCCAACCCTACGACATTTTGGCAACCAACTTTGATTGTGAATGGGGGAAGGGGGGTGGGTGTAGGTCATGTTAAATAAATATGTACAAAAATGAGGAAACAAACGAACGATGGAGGAAATTCCACAAACAAAACTTTTCAAACCTTTTGACAAGAAAATACTCGTACACACCGCTTGCACATCAAATTCATTACAGTTGGCAGCCTTTTTAATTAATGTACATTACTGTTATTTGAATTTATTTATTTTTTGTAACGGTCTAATTATTTTCAATTCATTTAACTAGGCCGTCATGTCAGAACAAAAGCAAAAAAAAAAAACAATTTTTTCCGTCATCTCTTATTGTTATGAATAATTCAAAATTGGATTTCAATATAAAAATCAATATTTTAATTAACATCAATGTTAACCAAAATTACTTTTTCACTAACATTTTTCTTTGTATGTATTTCCTTTCTATTTATTGTTTTGTTAAATATTTGCCCTCCACATACACACGCTCATAATTCTTCGTATGGCCGCAGGAATCACCGGAAACAATGTCACAACAATTTTTTTTTGGCTTATTTGTGTTTGGTATTTCAATTGCAACTATTTGCTCGGGAGTTTGGCTTTGTCTCCAAACAGCCAAATAATTATCCAGAGTATTAAATAAATCCCACCAATCTGCAGCCAATTTGCCAAAGTATGCATGTTTAGTAAACAATTAAAGTTTTGCTGTCGCTTGTTTTTTGTTTCTGCTGTTGACAATAAAACTTGTTTGTGTAAAATCAGCTGATCAATTAAGTAGTACGGTGGAGTGAATTGAATTTCCAATTTATTCATTAAAGATACACACATACACATGCTAACACATTATTAGATTAAAACCTTAGGTAGAACTTTTTAATACTTATAGAATTTTTACGAGAACGTGAGGAACTCTAATCTAGTGATTATACGGCAGGTAATGGTTAAGATATATGATACCAGATACTATTTAATAAAAGTGTGTTTGAGGAATGTCTTATAATCTTTGGATTAACGAAATGATCATGATGTCGGTACGGAATTGTATTTTTTTTAATATCTGAACTTAGGAGTGCGAGTAGCATTTTTCAAAACTGAAAACAAAATTATATGTGTATTAAAATTCGTAAGAAATTGGTGTCGTTTATAAACATGGAATAAACGCTGTTTTGGAAACGGAAAAGCATGTTAATTTTAATGACACTGAACCTGGGCGTACCTACCGAAATCCGTCTATGCGAAGATGACATTTAGACTGTTTTTAAAAGGATTTATTTATTTTTTATTTATTTATTATTAATTACAATACAAAGTAAATTTATATTCTAATTTTTGGGTCCAAGGGTAAACCGGGTGACACAGACCATATGTTTTAGATTTTTGAAGCGACAGACCAAAGCCTCTGGTGGGAATCGAACCCACAACCCCCACGCTGATAGGCAAGCACGCTACCAACTCGCCTACCGGGGCGCTTAAAAAAGGATTTATAATTTTATCCTTTTCGTAGATTATGTGTAATACCCTTAAGTCAAATTATATCGATAATCTTTTGAACGATTTTCTTTGTTGCCTTCTAAATAATCCCCTTAAAGATGGGCAAAATATATACAATAATAATTTTATTGCATTCGATTTTATGATCCTAAAACAATAACTTTACAATTTATATGGCAATTAATTAAATCGATATATTTGAGGTGCTTTTTTAATAATAAAAACAGCAACCACAAACACAATCGCCTAAGATTACATGTGCTTGGAAACCACTGCCAGGAGCTTAAACACACACACACACACAGATCGCTTAAATAGTCGTATTTCCTCTCGTTTGCGTGTCGCTTTTGGTTTTTTGTTGCTTTGCGTGTGTGGGTGTATTTACATGCATGTGTGTGTGTGTGTGTAAACAGATACATATACGCCGTACAAAGATACATGTATATTAAATAACAAACATACTTAAGATTTTTGTTGATGTTGTTGTCTTTCTGTAGATGCTACTTTGGTATATACTTAAGCACTTATAGACACATTATGCACTTAAGAGTCTTGTTTGGCTGATTGCCTGTATACACTGTTCTTTATGAGACTTCATATTCTTCTCATGCTGGCTTCTCTTGTTGCGACTTGACTTTTGGTTCGCCAAAAACCAAAAGCCGAAGCAGAAGCAGCAAACGATATCATAAAGTATGAATAAGGAATGTAGCTAGTGCGGTGTTAGTTTGCTTTGAGGGTATGGGAAAGGACGAAATGCTGCTTGACCAACGTCCCTGGGGTATATTTATTAGAACAATGACATCCGACGAGTATAATAGAACTAAAGCAAATATTCTGGTGATAGCCGAGTGTTTTGTGGAAACAAATGAATAGAAATCAAGACTTAATGTCCAAATAAAATTTAATATGCCAAGAAACGCTCTTTTGTGCGTCTTACGCATTTTGTGCAAATGGTCCCAGAGTTATTATAAATTTTAATTAAACTGTAAAAACTTTGTGGACTCTTGAGAGAATATTGAAGTCAATTAATGAAAACCTTTTGTCAATTAATGAAAACCCAAAATAAAAAAAGTGTTAAACCAAAACAAGCAAAAAAAATCCAACAAAATCTATCCAATCTTGAATATTTGAGCTGAAGTCTACAGGACTTTCCCGTTGCACTTCTGAGAGCGCCAAAATATGCCATCAGCAATAACACTATGTAACAAAAAAAAATATGTTTGTATCGAATAATCTCTTTAGAATTCTATGGACCCCAGATTACGAAAATGTTTTGAGACCTATATTGCCATAACTCGAAAACGACTTGTTCGATTTTGTTGAAATAAATTTTAAAAAATGTACCATTAACCTTTTTTTTAGTCTTTGTCTTAGAGCATTTTTCTAATTTTTTTAATGTAAAAACAATTTGTGAATTTTCCATAGGACGTAACAAACTGAACCGCCACTATATTGTCAATGGAAGCGCAAATCCTCAAACGATTTTAATGACCCGTACCACATTTAAATTTAATAATATAAATACCTCAACAATACCTGAGTTATTTCACGATATAGTTAAACAAAAAAAACATGTTGTTCCATTTAATATCATTTAGGTAGAAAATATGTCCCGATATTGAAAAGACTTAGTCACTTTTTGATCTGGCAGACTCAGGCACTTCTCGACCAGTTTCGTGCAAAATGAGTAAGCTATAAGGTCTTTTCCACTTTATAGCACTAGGTCCCGGTCAGTTCTTCACGTGTTTTTGGACAAATATGAAAATAAATGTGCCATCATTGCCATCATTTCCAAAAGATATTACGATTGCCTGACACATTAAGGAACATACTGTACTAAATATACATACATATATTTTTATAAAAGCTGCTAAAAACATTTCTCTTAAATATCTATTAAAATGTTAATATACTAAAAGAAATGCGAATTCCAATAATTATATAAAAAAAAACCCCGGCCACAACTCTTCAAAAGAATATGCTGCTGCCAAGACCACAAATACCGTTTGTATCTTCATTGTTTATAACAGCAATTTAATTGGAAATCACTATATTAAAATGCAATTAAGCAATAAAATGCTGATAAAAAAAACAGACCAACAACAACATGTAAATAATTCAATTCTTCTATACCTACATACTCGTATGAATATAAATTGAAGTGAGGTTTTTCATACGTTTATGCTATATGAATATCCGCTATGTTAGTTATTTTCCACATTTTATATTCTCTTTTCTCTAGAGTTTTGTTACTTTCATTTAAAACACTTTGAAAAGCACACACACACACACACACATACACATTCAATGTGCACAATGTACAGTCGTTTACACAAATACATCAATAGAAACGGATAAAAAAGTGGCGGCATTGTGAACACAACACAAGTGCAATTCTAGTCCGCTGATGTTCTATGCGAGCACGTTAACATTTTAATCCTGAACGTATTTCGGTTACTGATGGGATTTTAACGTCAGTTTAACTTAGATACAATGCCAATGCAGTCACACAACCAGCCAACGAAGAAGAATGAAGCCGTACATGGAGAATTTCAATTTCAATTGATCGCTGAAACAAATAAAAAGTGTGCATTTTGTGCACTTGCACCGAAATTGTAAATGCCCTTCATGGTATATCACGAGTTTTAGATTTATGTAAAAGTATAAACAAATAAAGCTCTTTCTGGAAAAAAAAAATGAAGTAACACCTACCGATTTATGTATTGTAGAATATTTTAGGTGGGATAACAGCACAAGGAATGAATATACGAGTTGGATACAATTAAGTACCAGATCTAGGCAAATACCGTCCACAGATTGCAGAGCCAAGTTGTACGAGGCCTTAGTTAAGAAATTCGATGATATCCCTATGTGTGTTCTATATTCTAAATGTATAAAGAAGGCCTTTAGGAATATCATAAAAACGTATACTGATTATTACCACCCTCGGATTATTGTTTGCAAAAATGGTCGCAATACAAGATCTGGATTTTTAAATGTTCTCCTTTAAATTCTCATTTGGTGTTACAAACGGCATGCTAACCTTCTATTAACCACCCATTTTATGGTGAAGGGAATAAAATTGAATTAAAAGCCAATACCAGTTATCCGGCATGTACGTGTGTGTAGAACATATGATGCACAGTACTTCAGGATCGATTTCCATTGACCAACCACAACTGTTGATGCAGATAATTTTTCATAAAAACGTGGACTATCACAATGAAGAAATCTATTTAGGAATTAGGTGGATATTTTCACATTTTTGGTTTGTTGAATAAATTTGATGTAGAAGTTTTGAAAAAAAAAACTTTAATATAAAAAGGAAATTTTAGAAATTTTAAAGATTTTCGTATTTTTCAGGCTAATTTCCGCCATTGCGAATTTTCTCCTTCGGAAAATATATAGGCTTATTTAGTTAAAAAAAAAATAATTTTTGGCTCATATAGTTTTGAATTTATGAGCGAAATATTTTTGTTTCTGCTTATTTATACCAAACGTTGTCCCTCTGATATAGCCGACATATCAAACATTAATATATCGTCAACAGAAATCCTAAATGAGTTAACAAGCATTTCCATAATTTCAAAGGAGAAGCAAAACACTGTTGTAAAATCTTAGCACTCTTCTAAGAATTCGCCTAATTAAGCAGAGGCATGTATTTTAGGCCATTTTTTGATAATTGGTCATTTTGACTTTCAGGTGACTAAATTACCAATTTGGACAATAGAAATCGATTTCGCACCACGGTGCCATGGTATATTGGCATTCGGCCACAACAGCCATTGCAGGTACTTTTGCAATTGTAAAAGGCTCTAAGCTTTTGTGCCTGTATGTCTTTATTCAATAGATATTAAAATGAAGCTTATACGGATTTACAATATTAAACGAAAGCAGATTGGTATTCGTTCCTTTAAAAATGATACATTTAATGGTGATTTTTTTCTGCGTTCTCAGCATCAGTACAACAAGCCCGCAATATTTTTTCATTTGTTAACAAATACTCTCTTTGGATTGAGCAGGAAATCTTGGCCTTGAATTTGATATTGTCATAGCAGGCAGGAAAAACACTTGCAGGAAGATTATTCCACATACGAACAGTCTGGATGAAGAATGAATTTTCCCTATGGTGCGTCGTCCGGTCAACCGGGCATTTGATAATGAATGGATGAAAGACCCTGGATAGCCGGCTATTCCGGCTAAATGTTGTAACATCAGGGACCAGGCGACGGATATCTGTGGAGCAGATACCGTTAAAATATCTCTAGAACAGGGATATACAACCAACTTTCCGGCTATGCTTTAGGGAGACAATAGAGCTGGATACCCTACCATCCCCAATCATCACCACCGCTCTCCTCTGTACACGGTCCAGAAGCTGCAAATATGTCATTGGAGCCCCTGACCATATATGGGAGTAATATTCCATTTTAGGCCGGATATAGGTGGTGTAAATAAAGGCTTTTTAAAACCCTTAGGTGTCCGCTTTTGATAGAGTACACTGTACTTGTTTTGGTTGTGAGAGCCGCGCATACTACGTTACGAAAACATATTGGACCAGCCACAGTGATTATTTTGAACTGTGTAGTAATGTTCACAGACTAGCACATCGGAGACAATTTGAGTTATTAACACTGCTTTATTTGACAACCTCAAAGTTTCTTTTGTGTATATTGGTTTGCCATTTCATGCATTTTTTGTTGAAAGCGGAATTTTAGAATTCGGAGATTTCCACAGAAAATTACTGTTTGTGAGCGCCTTATGGGTCGGCGGAGTCACATGTTGGTCCACATGTTTTCAAAAACAACGTGTTAAACATGAATCTCGTAATTGTTTCCACTATATATTGACTATCAGTAGCTCGAGTGCAACAATAGCAGCAACAATTCAATTATTGCCTTTGTAGTACGGAAAACATATTAAGCTCTTACAAACTAACTGTTGCATGTTTAAAATGTCCCGGTCCTGAACATGCACCATTTCAAGGTTGGCATGGTGACCCCCCCCCCCCCCAAGAAATAACCTAATTCTGAATTCACACTACAGTCGAGTCCGGTTATAACGTACACCGGTTACCACGAACTTTCGTCTATAACGAACACTTTTTTAAGTCCCAAGAGTTTTGCTTCTACCCTATTTTTCCCTGGATATAACGAACTTCGCTTATAACGCACCAATTTGTCGAGTCCCTTGGAGTTCGTTATACTCGGATTCGACTGTATAAGTAAACAACAATTTTCTTACAAAATTTCCAATAGGCCTAAACTTTTCAAACTGTGGATAGTTGCATGATTTTATAAAACAAGCCAAAATAATTCATGTCATCATCGTCGCAGTCAGACATCGTACGGGGATTTCTAATTATGTTATAGAGCCTATAACTCATACGTGCGCATAACCAAACAGCGCTTAAATGCTCTGAATTTAAGGAAATTTAAGCCGCGGCATTGAGTAAATGTTATAAAAAAACACACACATACACATGGACGGGAAATCATTCATATTAATTCCATGTGTTGCAATAAAATTTTAAAGCTTATTATGCACAGACACCACTGGTAGCATAACAAGGTCCCTGAAATGTTGTCAGAAGAATTATGATTTATGGCACCCAGTGCACAGGCACAACATCATCTCCAGCCACGGTCGTTGGCTACAACACATGCACACACACACGCACACACCAAGCAACACGCCAACACTCACACAGTCGCATACACTCTCGATCGCACTGTGGCACTTCACGCGGAGGTCTTCCATAACATTGTAGCCATGTTGTTTGCCAAGTTGCAGTAATTTTTCAATATTTTTTTTTATATTCATATACCTACATACACAGTATATATATATATATGTATATATAAATATATAACGATATTTTTTCGACCCTATGCACACATACGAACGTGAATACATCTTTAGGGACTTTTTAAAAGATTTACGACACCGCATATGTCTGCAGGTCAAATCAGTAGAAAGCAAAATGCCTTTTCTCGGGATTTTATTTTTCTGCGGTTAGCATTGCGTCTTTCTCATGATATCGTGCTTGGCGAGTATAATACCAGCAAACAACTCTGTAGTTGGAGTTGTTTTTGTTGGCAAGAAGTACAACATTTTGTTAACGCTATAAAAATGACATGTTCACTTACCGCCACGCACTTCACATGTCAGCACAATGTTATCGCCTTCAAAGAGCGGCCCTACAGCACCGGCCACATCACGACCAGAAGCATCATACACCAGTATTTGATGAGGAGGAACTGAAATTCAAACAGAACAAAAACAAAAACAGATTAATTCAGACAACAGGTTTTCCAGTAACACTTTTGTGCAGCTAAATAAAATACTGGCGGGTGGGTGTTTTTGTTCGCGTTTTTTCTTTTTTCAGCTTTCTTTTTTTCCAGCTTAAATCCTTAGCAACACTGGTAAAGATCAAATATTAATCGCCTTTCACAGTTTAAATTGGACTTTTTGATATGTAAAGGATAACAATGGCATGATACAAATTCGTAATAATTCGTTGAAATCTGGAAGGTTTCATTTCCTTATAATTCATAGAGCTCCTACTTTTAATTTGCTAACATCAATTAATGTTGCATACGGCATTCCTTCCGAATGCTCCAAAGTACCTGAAAGATTGTTGTCTTTGTAGGCATAGTGGTTTTCGAATATAAAATGGGTGACAATTGCTGAATTCGAACGCGGACACAAGAGCATTTCTGGTACCTACAGACCAGTCATTCTTTAGAGTGCAACACGCCACTGAAAATCGAAACCGATGGTATGTCAGCAATAAACTTAAATTTGGCTGCTTTTTTGAATAACATTGGACTACTGGATATGGATCCGACACTGATTTGAAACTATGCATATCACACGTGTCAGAGAAAACGTGGATAATGTAGTGAACTGCTATTTGACGAGTATTTGCATATGGTTATCAGAGGCGCACTGAAGGCATACACAAACAAAAGGACAGTATGAGAAAAACTATTTTTTTTTTGGTAAATGCATTAGGCTTTGGACTCTGTGCCTATCATAGAGCATTCGGATTATTTGTACAGAGCTGATAGCAGAGCAGACTACATTCGTATGAATTTTAAACTTGGAACATGTTCAACTATCACTTGAAATATTTCTCTTTATCAAGGGTTTCTCATAAACGAAGGCTTATAACATTTATTGCTGTTGATACTTAAGCTGGTTGCCTAGAATTATCTGGAGTTGCCTGGACAAGTTATTCGCAATTCTGAACTGTAGTATGCCACTCAGTGACCGGTGAACAATATAATTTGTGCAATCACCTAAGGTCTATTTAAAGCCAGATTCGAATGACTGTGGCGTTTTATGCCTTCCTCGCAACGTTGCCTACATATAGCCTATATATAGTTATATATAGTTATATGATGTCTTCTTACTCGTATATCTTGAATATTAATTGTTCGTAAAACAACCAACCAAACTTGGAGGTGATCTTGGGTACTTTGGTCAGTGGGTTAATGACAAATTTAAATTTTAACCATGTATGTGTGTGTATGAACGGTTGTACTCACCAATAACCGTTAAATTTATTCTATGATTGCGTGTAGGTGAATTCTGGAAGTCCACGCGACATCTATACACTCCTTCATCGTCCAACTGTATATTGTCAACTTGTAATTTGGCAGGTTGTTTGGTGGTAACAAAGTAGGCTCGTGGTCCAAATGAATTCGTATCGGACCAGTATAAAGCCTTTTCAAACGGTCTCCCCCGAACATCGAAACTGTAAAGAGCAGGAAAATATGCAATTAATATAAATTGATAAAAAAAAATATCCTTTGTATGTCCGAAAATAATATGTAGGCGGGTTTAATGATGAAAGTGAGTTGCATAATTGTGTTATCTTTTACGTTTTTTTTTTTTCATTATTTCACTATTGACCACAATATACTTTTGCTGTCAGAATACTTGTCAAAGTTTTTTTTTTGTGTTTACATTTTTGCCTCGACGTTACTATCGCCTGCAACATCATTTACATCCTGTGCGTTCAGCTGTTGTGTATTAAACTGTTACAGTTGACTTGACTGACAAGTGAAAAGTGAATTAAATTATTTCATTTTCTGACATGAAAAGAGTTCTGGCTGTATGAGTTCTGGCTTTTTTTTAACTGTGTGTCTTTTTGTGCGTTATTTTGTACATTATGTTGAAATTGTAAAAAGTATTCATGCGTAACATTAAGTAGAATTATTATGATTGATATATTCTGTATGCCGTTTATACGCATACATTCACAAAAAAATTGCCTTTATTTTTAAATCCATTATCATAATTTATTTAAATGTAATCTAGTGATTGTTGCAATTTTGTATGCAACAATTGTGTATATGCAGCATTTGGCATCCCATTAGAGGATCGGAGATATTTAATTTGTTTTCCTTGAGGAATAGGCAAACAAGAGACACAACAGATATAATTAATAACGTATCTAGTCATGTATTTGTAATTATGTTATAAAGTCTATATATAACCCATACGACGGTTAACCAAGCTGCATGTGATTTATTTAAGGAATGAGTGTGCTAAGGCACACACGTGTCACATTTTTAACACTCAATATTCTTTGAAGGATAGAGCCCACACAACTCAAAACTGAATTCGTTTAAGAACATTTTTTTCGTGTTGAAAGTTGTATTCGTTAGTCGTGTTTTCGCTATAAGCTATCTATTATTGCCTGCTTAATTGCAAAGAAAACGCCAAACAAGCGGTATTGTCATTTCACAGAAACTAGGCTAAGAACGCTGGGAAAAATTGTGAGACATTTTCATTAAAACCAGAAAAATTTTCATAATAAATATAGCGAAAAAGTATAACAAATATAAATAAAGTTCCGTTTCACACTAGGCAATTTTACTTGCGACAATTCCTAGGATTCTCTTTTGAACTTGCCTCTTGTGTTCACACAAAGAAATTCATTTTCGGCAATTTTTGTTTTCATTATTGCTTTTTTAAATACAAATGACTTTCAAAATACGAAAAACACAATAAGATTTTTTTTTTCCATTTCCATCCACTCTCTTTCCAACAAACTGAGGATTGCGGCAATTAAAATTGCCAAGTGTGAATTGGGACAAACTACAGTGAAATCAATTCTTCCATAGTTCTACATCAAATTGATGCATAAATTCATTGATTTGATGACAAAATTCGTCAATTTGAAGTACTTAGTTTTTATGGCATTTTCTGCGTCATTCAAATGAAAGCGTGGGTCATTTAAAAAATTGTTTGTCGGTAGGATTGCACACAACGAAGATGTTTGTGCATGTGTTTGTTTTGGCTTCAATGTCTGCATTTTTTGGGGAG
This sequence comes from Hydrotaea cyrtoneurina, assembly GCA_958296145.1. Lineage (NCBI taxonomy): Eukaryota > Metazoa > Arthropoda > Insecta > Diptera > Muscidae > Hydrotaea > Hydrotaea cyrtoneurina. Next base: position 118,501,255 of record OY282512.1, read on the forward strand.
TAAAGAGTAATTCTCGTTTAAACGATAAAAACTATTCCGATTTATTGCAAAGGGTACTGATGAAGAAGCGAGGTAGCTTCCAAAATGGTTTCGTATACCTTGGGTTGCAATCATAGCAAATACAAAGCATAACACTCTTTAAAAAAAAAAAAAACTTTTTTATTTGAAAAATGGAAATGTTTTTTTTTTTTTTGGTAATAGAAATGTTTTAAGTGATGTAAAATTATTCATCAAATTGATGTAAAATTTTCATCACATTGACGTACAATTTTTTTCAAATTGACGTACAAAGTTCTTCAAATTGACGTACAATGTTCCTCGAATTGATGCACAATGTTCATCAAGTAGATGTAGAATTTCATCAAATTGATGTACGGAATTGAAGAAAAATTAATGAAAAGTTCTACATCAAATTGAATAGTGGGTTGGAAAATGATGTCGAAATTCATCAAATTTATGTACAAATTCATCAAATTGAAGAACCTTTTTTTCAGTGTATATTCTAACTATTCGTTCATTATTTTCGAAACAATTTTGTATCTATTTTCGTCATTCTCTGTATAAGTTCACATTTAATATTGACATTTTGTTATGTTTTATGCTCTGCCAACTTCAGACACAAAGTTAAGCGATAATTTGAGTCAATGCTTAATATCGCTTAGCCTTCCATACAAATTAAGCGATTATCTAAGGTAGCGGTGCAAAGAAAACACGCCTATTGTGTCCCAAAAGGCATTATAAAATGGCAACAGAATGAATTTATTTATCTGAAGCATATAAATTATATTTACGATTTAGATTAACCAGATATTCCGTACAGATTACACTACGATACGTGATGGAGGGCCCAAGTTAACGCGTGACGTAAATAATGGAGACAAAATTCGTACCGGGTTAGAGGTAATAAAGCGTATTTTTTTTAAACGCTCGCTCTTTGAAAGTGTTAGTATCAATAATGACGCCGTCCCAGAAAGCACGAGTTTTGTGTTAACATTTTGTGTGATTTTAGTTTATACGCACATTGACGAAAGACGCTAGGATTTAAATCATAAAAGTGCCTATGTCTGTTATAGAAACAGAACATTTTACAAATAACATTATAGAAGACTCACTTACAATCTGAAACCACGAACAAAATTGACTTCAACAAACGAACAAAATTGACTTCACTTAAATGTATCTCATACATAAACTATCTTCATAAGCTCAATGAATTTGCGAAGCACACCTCTTATTTAGAATGTGTCATTTTAATTTTTACTTTCTTATGTCAAATTTCCTGAAACTCATAAGTAATTCTACCAACTGCAATATTTCCTCTCCACACTGGTGATCCTAATACGAATTTACACCTACTGATATGCGAAAAATGTTCTTGTGCAAACTGAATTTATGCTATTCATAATTTTCAACGTTATAAGCTGCAAAAATGTTGACAATATTTCATAATGTCTTTAAGACTTTTAAAGTATTTATCAAAAACTATTTAGCGTCATCTTATCATTCTTCCTTTTCGCGTTATTTGCAACGGCAGCGAGATAGCAGAAAAAGTCACCAACATTTTAGCATTTCTTACTCTTTTTTTCATCACACTTCAACCATGCAGTGCTGCGTGGTGTTTGCTTTCATATTCTTCTTCTTCTTGTCAAAGGAATTTCAGCTAATTAACAATAAACCGCAACCGTTATGTTATCCTTACGGAAGCCGTAGAAAAAGCGCTAAACGCGGAAATGTACTGCCACCCCCAGTGACACTGTTCTCGTCGTTGTCGTCGTCGCCTTTGCCAACGACAAGGACGACAAATACAGAACTTAATTGCCGACATTTATCACAGGCAAACGCAAAATGATCTCGGACACACGAATAAGAACAAGAAGAAGACGTACGCGAAGATGACATAGACGAACAGTAGGAAATAAAGCAAACAATCTTTAAAAGTAACAAACAATGTCCTCAAATTAATGCCACATGGAGGTGATTTCATAATACTGGGCACAAATTTCATACAAGAACACGCACCCACACACATACACCACGCCACAGGCACGCAGCCAAACGCTTAAAAGGACGACCGACTGTCTAACCATTTGTCTAACCATTCAGCAGGAAACATTTCGAAAATACAGCCATCATAAGAACAAGAAGAAGAATGGTCTTGCTGTGCGGTGTTCCTTCCCTCTGTTCGCATACTTCGGTAACGGTTAACGCCGCCACAGACCGCAAATGACGACATTTTTACATTTGTGATAAGCATAAGAAATATATGCACACAGGATATACATTGTGTCAGTGGCAAAAATAAAATCACGCGCTCAACGCCAACCCTGCAACATTCTTAACAAAAGGGGCAACAGAAAAAACGCGCACAAAAAAGGACGAACGTTGTATATGATGTTGCATGTAGTGCTGTATGTTAGAATTTCTTCTTCTCTTTTTTCGTGTTCCCAACAATGTAAGTTATCACGAAGACGGTCTTAGAATGAATGAACGAATGAACCAAAACGGAGTCACAAACGCAAACAATAGACAACGACGACAATGATGATGATGATGGCGAAGACGTCGACCAGGACGATGACAATCTCTGCTTGATATTAGAATGGTGAGTCAAAGGAAAGAAAAGCACATATTAAGCGACAGCGCCACAGATTACACTGTTTCGCAAAGGAACTGCAATTGTATTGCGATCAATATGAAGTTGTCCACGTGAAGGGTCATATCTTTACACTTAGTGTACTTACTGTTGGCTCTAGGCAGGCAGTTCATTTCACAGTTTTCCAAGCATGCTGCCTTCACTTCGGAAAGCCCAGGATAATCAAATAAATTTCTAGAGGAGCTTAGCCTTTTCCAGCATAAACTATTTATGCGATTACCAGCATAAACTATTCATGATACTCCTTCAAGGCGATGTCTTAAACCACTCCGAATTTCAGAGAATTCGGTGTGAGTGGGTGCACTCTCCATCTTGATTAGGGATTGATTACCATTTTACACCTCTGCTGCTTTATGGGTTGTATTGTATTTTGATCGTGAAAACGCCGTTCCCCTTTGTTCGCAAACCAGCGCCAATCCATAGGACTGACGACCTCCACAAGTAGTAGTACGTACGCCTATAAATTATAGTTGCCCTACACCTCTCATTGCAAATGCGTGTCTAGTTGCTAGAAAAAAAAGATATGTTCACCCACTGTTGGCGAATGTCCACATATGAATAGGAACACAATAGAAATCCCTGTCAGGGGGGCACGACAGGTATTATAGACAGTATCTAAAACAATGAAAGAGCGCAAGCCTAACTAAACTGCTACAACATTCTTCTTATGACTGCTAGTTGTATTGGCCTCATACGCCTCTCTATTTGGTTGTTTATAAATTTTAAGCGATCATCACTTAATTCACTATGGAATTGGAAATGAAAAATTTTGCAACATATGTGTTTTGACTTCTTAGTTAAATGATTTAATTTGATAAATTTAAAAAAAAAAATGGAGAAAGAGTTTTATTGAAAGCAATTAAATAAGGCCAACTAAGATCAAAGCTGGCAGAAAAGTCTTTGTCTCAGAGTCTATATTCATCTTCTATATTCATATGGATGGCCAACAATTACAATAATGTAAACATTTTTAAAGAATTGAATTAAGAAAATATTTTGAAATCACAAAATCGAAAGGAATTTGTATTCCATAAATCACAAAGAGATCGTTCTTTAAAGTATGTGATCGGTTCTCAGACTAAAATATCTGGCACATAGAAAAACGATAACTTGTGAAATCAAAGTCGTCTAATATGTATTGGAAATTATTTAGAAAAATATCTTTGAAAAGTCTGATATCACAATAAGACCTAGTATGTTGCTTTCCTCTCTCACAGTGCTGTCTGGCTAGAATGAACTAATTTTTGCAGGGCGATTTCACAATACCCAGGTTGTTCACTAAATCAAGGTTGCATTTTTTTATATTTAAAAAATAAATTTATCTATTCTAAATGCATTTATAGGTTAACCATTTTATTTATTACAATGTAATACAGAAAAATTCAATTTAAGACTGGAAAAAATTCGTAAACGTTTTTTGTTTCTTTGGTTTGTTTGCCGATATCTGCAGTGCTTGAAAGCGAAGGCGCGAAATTTGTAGTACTACCTTTATCGGATTTTTATGTATTCTAGTGTTTCGACGTCAGCATCAGCTGAAGAAAGCCAGGCGAAGAAGCTTTGTCAAGGACGCAGTAGCAACACTTCAGAGATATTGCCATCACTGCTCTAAAATAATCGTTATTTTATGTTCTCTTTTATTGTTATACTCTTTTTTTATTGTTTATCTCTTTCGCCAAACTTACTATAGACTATGTTCACTCTACAGAGTAGTCAATGCAAACATTCTGGTGTTCACTCTCACGCAGTGTTCATTGCATGGGGGGTTCACTATGCCCAGACAGCACTGTAATTTCATAACTATGTAATGCGTCTATGGCGCCCGTTGAAATATGGAAAAAAAATGTTGTTGAAAAAAAAAAAATTTGGTGGAAAAAAAACTCTTCTTGAAAAAACAATTTTTGTGGTAAAAAAAAATTCTGTTGAAAAAAAAAATTTTGTTAAAAAAAAAAATTTTGTTGAAAAAAAAATTTGTAAAAAAAAAAATTTGGGGAAAACACAATTTCTGTACAAAAAAAAAATATTATTTTTAATTATTATTTATAGAAAATTATAGAATGCCTATTTAAATTCCTACGTACTGCGTGACAGAGTCAGTGAATCAGTGTCGAGGGTAAATATATATTAAGATAATCGTTTAGTTGTGCTACCAACACCACGATCATAAAGACCACCGTGAGAAAACTTGACATGTAGATGGAGCCAGAGCATATATTAATAAAGTGAGCTTTTACAGACATTTTTCAACTTTTCCAATTCGGCAATCTCAATTTCATTGTTGTCGGTCTTATGACATACTTATTTGAAATAATTTTCTAGTTCGGCCATCTATATGTGAAGTGTTATACTAATAATATATTTTTACTGTGTAAATCTGTAGTGTGTGAAATTGAGTCTATTTTCTGTTTATGTATTTCGAAAACAAATTTTAAACGAACATCCCTTCAAAATATTATACAAGGTTTTTTTAAACTCTAAATAATGTAGACAGAATTACACACCATTTCCCTTCGATACCAATGGGAAACGGTTTAACCTTTACAAGCACTTGAGGAAACGCAAGATGTTGCACAGAATGATACTCATCGTACATTGTACGTTGACATTAGCGTGCACAACAATAAAAATGCTTAAAAAATGTCACGACAAGTTCTTTTTGTAATCCTTCAGACGTAAATTTCGAAACCGGAAAAACGAACATTATCGTATGACAAAAAAAAGGAAGAACTAATACGGAAGAAATTACTTGAAAAACAGTAATCTTTTTTCGGCGTCTGACGCAGAAATATGGGGAAAAAAGAAATGGGAAGGTCGTGTGACATGCAAAATATTCCCTTTGAAAGGCAACAGACAATGGGGGTCCAGGCCAGGCCATGCCAGTCAGCCAATATTATCCGTTGGTTAGATTTGTGTGAAGTCAACTGGGACAGAGAGCGAGAGATAGAGATGGCAATAGCTTGCATTGAAGTTGAAGATTATTTGCTATTATTCGCTCATTAATAATTCTTATCAGTTTGTAATGTTTTTTCGCTGTCGTTGCCGTCTTCGCCATTGGTACCAGCAGGAACACACACAAAAAAATCATTTAGAAAAAATTATGGAAAAAGCAAGCGCAGGGGTTGATGTCGTACCACATGAAACATAGACAACCTCCAGCTGAGGGTAAAATTAATATTATTTTCAACATCTTTTTTCCTAGCAGCTTCACACTAATGTTTTTTTACTTTTGTATAGAAACATTACATTCCGTTTTTCTTGCCAGTAATACTTTGTTTCACTTTTTTTTTTTTTGTATTTGTGGGGTTTGAAGAATCGTTTGAGAATGTTTCCCACTGTTTGTTGATGTAGCACTTTTGTACGTTTTCAATGTCTCGTCATTGTCAAATGTTTATTTAAAAACTTTATTAATAATTTTTCTGTGTGAGAGTGTTTTTTTTTTGCATGTTCTTAAGGGAGAAAGGTGTGTGTTGTTGGCAATATCACGCTGCTAAATTGAATGAAACTTTTTAAATTGAACAATATGTACAAATTCTTCGTTATAGGCATGTACATATTAGGCATTCTGTTATTTATTTAAAGATAAATAGAAAATGATACGATTTCAGAAATTTCAACTTATTACGTATATCTTATGTAGACATGGATTGACGACAGAACAGATGTGGAGTGTACTGTTGAATTACATGTAGAGAAAGTAGCGCATGTTTAAATTCCTGATTAAAGATGGCTATTGGAAAAAATATTATAAGTGAAGTAAATATTGACGGTTGTGGGATCAATGAGTAGTCGTGTGTTGTATAAAAGAAAAACAGGGAGTACAATTTCTTTCTTAATTGTATTTTGGTTAGAAGGTCTCATCGGGTACTTGCTTTTGACACAACAAATAGTCAGAAACCCATGGACCTGGCCTGGCTTTTGACAAAACCCAAATCGTGGTGAAAGTTTCAGCGCATTGTACTGTGACCGAAAGATCAACATAGGATAAAACTCGAGTTTTATATCGTAGAGTTTTTATTCTGGCCTTACAAAATTATACCGGTAAAAATGGTTTACATCACGAATCGCTTGAAGGTGTTGCGACCAAAGGGATCGCGGGAGTGTGGGAAAGTGCTCAGTACAACATGGAGGATCTTACGCAACTAATTCTGAAAATGGAGTCTCTAGAAAGCCTAGCGAGATGTATCATGGTGGATCACATATGCTACGAAGTATCATGGTTAAATTATTTACGATGGGAATCGTAATCACCAGATTCTAGATTCTATATAAAGATTTTTACAAAATGTCTCCACTTCAAAGTATAACGCTATGAATACATGTAAGAGCTGATCAGATAACAATTGAACTTACTTCACTTTAAGAGAATGTAAAAATGTCTAACCTAATGTCATAAGCCCATATTAAGGCCGTCCTAAGGCCAAACTAAAATCCGGATAAGAAAGTCAAATATTTTTCGTCGGTCATTTAAACTTGAAAATACTTTAAACAATCGAATCCGTCTTCTCACAAATTATATAGTGATGCGACACACTGATTTAAGAAAAGTTCACCTTGTGTTCCTTAAGGGTAGTGGGAGGAATACCAACCATTAAGAGCATTTTTAATTGATTCTTATATTTATATTCCAATTTTCTTTACACTTTTGTGTGTGGACTTATTTCCACTGGCCTCAGTGTAGCTGACATATCAATTGTCTATGTCCACAATATAGACAAACTTCTTCAGTAGAGAATTATGTGCCTCTGGCACTCTTAGTGGAATGCAGTTACCCATGCAACAACGTGTTCAAAACTTCTTTAATTTCCCATTCCTTGGAATATTAAAGAATATCAGTAAATGTGGATTTAAAATGCGATTCCTTTTTTGTAGATTTACATATCTCATCCTTTTTTCCGCAGCAGACTTATTGGATTTTAATGATACCCATGATATACTCTGCGCCTGGTATGAGGTCATTTAATTACTGTAGACACACCATCGCCACGATTCTAATTAGTTCGAAGTCATGCCGAATGACCGCCCGGCCGAACAAATCATTCGCGGTACAAATCTAACCAAATAAATTTAAATAAAATTAAATTGTCACTTTAAATTGCAATAAATTAACAAGTTAACCCCGACATAATAGTGATTACAACCTCGTAAGTGTCCAATAAACAAAAGAAAAATATCTTCACCCGCAAAATGGAAAATAATGAGAATACACACCCACAAACACACTAAGGATCCCACAGAAAAATAGATGGAGAGTGAGTGCCAAACGCTAAGTTAAAGAGAAGATGAAAAAAAAAATGTATGGCTTCAAGCACGTAGTTTAATTAGCTTAATTAATTAAAACAGAGGGCAAAAAACAATACAATTTAATAGCGGAGGGATTATGTTGGGGTAAAATGAAGGACCAATTCCTTCTTGTCCTCTGCCCCCCGACCACCTCCAGTAAGTGCTTCACCACTAACCACGCTCCTTGAAGAATGTACCATGAATGATCCAGCAAATTGCACACAAAGCATAGAGACGGTAGTTAAAATGAAATTAAGAAGATGGAAACAAAGTATGTAAAATACAAAAATATCGTACACTTCATGCATTCAATACTCGTATGTTTGAATGCTTTTATTTTTCAAAATTAATTATTCCATATTACGCTAGGTAAGCCAGGAAAAGTATTGATGCCACACTGTGTACTATCCACCCACCACCACCCACCCACTGAACACTCGATTCAACCACGGAATTTGTTTATTTTTCAAGTTCTCCATTGCATGCCGGTTGGTTGTTGGGTTGCTTGTTGTTATTCTCTTTGCTCCTCTCCCTTTAAGTAGAATACTTAAAAAACAAGAATAACTTTATTTTCATTATTCTTCTTCAGCCTAGGGGAACAATAACGTTAAGTTTGCTCATCGGAAGAGAGAGCGAAGAAAATACATACATATAAGCGAAAACAAAAGCATCAGGATGGAGGAGGAGCCAGCAGCTGCAACAGGATCAAGGGAGGGAGCAGTAGTAAAACAATCGTTAAAGCTACACTTTGTGTGGCAACAATAAAACTCAAAAATGCTGTAAAATTTTCTCTACGACTTGCGAACAATACAACCAAAGACACTGCCACCATAGCACAAACACACACACCTATATATATATTTGCACTGTTGTTTGAAGAGTTTCTTTTTTTGAAGATTTCTTATTGTTTTATTTCAAACAATTAGTTAGATTTTTATTTATTTTTTGATGTATTAGTTATTGTTGGTGGATTCTCTGTTTTGTTCTTCGAGTTTAACTGCAACTACTTCATCTTTGTAGAGGTGGCATCGAACAATGGCAGAAAGTTTGTCCTTCATTATAATCAGTATGTTGAGTAAGCTATTGATGAAAGACTTGTTTTTGGCATTGATGTTATAGTTACAAAAGCTATTCCACCGCTGACAACCCCACATTTTATATGATGCTTATAATTTGATGAACTAATTTCCAATTTATTTTTTTGTAAAATAAAATCATTTGTTTACCCTTCTTGAAGAAAAAAAAAAACGTACGGTTTTAAATGAAATGTGTTGCTGTATTGAAATATCATCAGGTGTTAAAGAGATGGACAAACCTTAACTATCATCCGATAATTGTAACGAAACAAAGTAATGTATTGTGTGTTTCTTTGCTAATATGTGTGATAAATTCATCTACTACGTACAGTTCTCGCTCCTTCATTTCATCGTATAACATTTAAAAGAAAAAATGTCGACCCAATTTCTAATTTAAAAGTATCCATCTCGAAACGTCAGCTGTATCATGATTCTGTCAGTGCATCAATATTTCATGAATATCCCATTATGTAAATCATGTTCTTCGCCAATCATTTTTAAATAATTCCCGCATTACAATGAAGACCCCTCCAAAATACAAACAAATTAGAAATTTGGCATGGTTTCTTTATCTCATAATTTAACACTTTTGGGTCTTTATTTCATTTCGTGTTTGTCACCCCAACCCTTGGGCTCCCATATTTTATTAACAAACAAACAAAAAAAACATGTAATGACAAAATGAAAACAAAACAAAATACCAACAACGGAAAACAAAACATTTCTTGAAATCCTACAAATTTCCATTGGTCATGGTATTTTGGTTGAAAATGGGGAAAACAACAAACTCAAAGAACCCTTTTTACTATTTCATAGATATTAACTTTATTCAAAGTAACCAACCAAGCGAGGATTGCAGGCAAAACAAAAAACGAGCTAGACCAGTGACAGGAAACCTGTTCAGATTTCTGTAAATCCTCACATGGTGTTTTTTCCTTTTCTTCTGAAGGTATAAAATTGTGTTGGATTCGGTAATTGAATGTATTCAAAACAATGTGTATAACTGTACTGTAGTTTGTATGTATTCAAATAATGTATACAATTGTAATTTGGATATATTCAATGCATGTGCGTATGTTGTAGCTTGGGTTTTTTAAGATAAGCAGGCAGTACAACATGCGAGTGTGGTATAGAGCGGCGGGCTATTTTTAGAATAAGGGACGAGCATGATAACGAGTGGAATTTTTCACAAGATGTTATGCGTGCGTGGGTTGACAAAACAACCCCACGCATGCGTCTATCGCGTACTCGTTCCTTCTTTAGGATTAGTTTAGTTTAAGAAAATGTATGCTAGTTTTAGGAAATATTAACAAAATAAAATCAGTATCTAACAAGTACTCACAAAGAGAGTGTCTTACAAACATTCAGCCGTGCAAGTGCATTTTTAATTAGTGCATTGTACATTTTGGTCCTTCGAACCGGATTATTAAATCCAGTTTTGAACAGACAAAAGAAAGTTCTCATTCAAGGAGGTACCGGAACTGATGGATACACACAAATCCACCGAGGCCTTGTTTGAAGGAACTAGAGGAGCAAAGGAGTAACAGTATCTATCAAGTACTCAATGAGTGAGTGTCTTACAAGCATTCATCCGTGAGGGTCAGCTTTACATCTCTCGCTCGTACATTTTGGTCGTTCGAACCAGGGATATATTTGGTAATTCGAACTTTTGAACATTAATCCTACGAAACTTTGCACGTGTCAAAGAGGATAATGAAAGGTCGAACTAAAAAAATAGAGCCCACATCCAAGGAGGTACCGGAAGTGATGGATACACACAAATCCACCGAGGCCTTGTATGAAGGGGCAAAAGGAATGATAGCAGAATACAAGATTATCGCTATCGAAGAGAAGCCGTCGTTGGAAGCAGAGCCAAACAGAATTGGCGAAGACGGAAAGGAAAATACAGTCCACAATAGCGACATACAGCTTTCTCAACCACAAAGTATAATGGTTGAAAGGTTTCGAAGAGAAGTTCGGGAATTGGCGACAATTATGAGTACGACAAGAGATACCATACTGAGTCTCAGTTCCGAACGGCTGCAGGTACAACAACAATTGGTAGAGGACCAGTTTCAAGAAGTTGTCCTGGCATATAGGAGGATTGTCGCTAAAAATCTCGACGACGACGATATTTATGACGCGTATACGAAAATACGGAGGCAGTATCGTGAAGTGCGATTGGAAATCGCAAGTCAAAGCGAAAATGTCAAGAGGGATAAGGAGTGTTCTAAAGCAACCGTAAGTGCACGCCTGGCATATAACCGGTTTGATGCTGAAACACAAAATGGTGAGCTGTGGCCCAGACGAGCTCCCGCGAATAAGAAGGATGATCGGTTTAAAGCTGAAACCGATGCTGAAACACAAAATGGTGAGCTGTGGCCCAGACGAGCTCCCGCTAATAAGAAGGATGACCGGTTTAAAGCTGAAACCGATGATGAAGAAAACGTCAAAGAGCTGTGGGTTACCCGAATATCCACACGCTGTAATGACGATCAACGGTGGGTATCCAGGTTACCGTCAAAGAAGAAAACTGAAATCGATGAGGAAGACATCAAAGAGCTGTGGGTGACCCGAAGATCCACACACTGTAATGATGATCAACGGTGGGTATCGAGGTTACCGCGTAAGAATAAAGCTGGTGAAGGGACTGGTGTTGATCCAAAGGAAGATCTCGCGCATGTTCCGATTGATGTAATCGAGCAGAAGTTTCAAGCGAGTGGCTTGGAAATCCATAATGCTGCCGGTGATTCAGTTATTGATGAAAATTTTCAAGTGAAGAAAGCGAAGGCGGCTTCTACTCAAGGGCAGATATCTAGCCCACTTAAATGGTTGGAGCCGATCACCACAATGGTGAAGGCCGTGGGTTCCCCGGGAGCTCCACACTTCGGTGGATTGCGGGTGGCTGCGGTTAAGTCAGCGGTTGGAGATGGAGCTGATTTATACCACGGAATTTTGAAGGAAGGGCTGGTGAGAGAAGAGACAATGACTGCTGAAACCCCTGGCAATTTTGTAACTGCAAAGCCGAAGTTACCTAATGGATGCAAAGAAGCTGATGTATTGCTGTGGAGGCATGTGAGGGCTAATCCTTATGTTTTCACATCAAGGGAACTGCATAAGTGGAATGGTCCTGAATGGCTGAAGGATGTCGACAAATGGACACATATAATAGAATTAATAGATTTAAATTTGTCATAAAATATTGATATACATATGTAAAACAAATAATTGTAGTTCGCCGGCCGCAGAATGTTCAGATTTCTGTAAATCCTCACATGGTGTTTTTTCCTTTTCTTCTGAAGGTATAAAATTGTGTTGGATTCGGTAATTGAATGTATTCAAAACAATGTGTATAACTGTACTGTAGTTTGTATGTATTCAAATAATGTATACAATTGTAATTTGGATATATTCAATGCATGTGCGTATGTTGTAGCTTGGGTTTTTTAAGATAAGCAGGCAGTACAACATGCGAGTGTGGTATAGAGCGGCGGGCTATTTTTAGAATAAGGGACGAGCATGATAACGAGTGGAATTTTTCACAAGATGTTATGCGTGCGTGGGTTGACAAAACAACCCCACGCATGCGTCTATCGCGTACTCGTTCCTTCTTTAGGATTAGTTTAGTTTAAGAAAATGTATGCTAGTTTTAGGAAATATTAACAAAATAAAATCAGTATCTAACAAGTACTCACAAAGAGAGTGTCTTACAAACATTCAGCCGTGCAAGTGCATTTTTAATTAGTGCATTGTTCCACTTATAGAAATGCCATACAAATTGTCGGTTGTTATTGTCGATTGCCTCTTATATCTGATTAAGGGGCGATTTTTATCACTTTTGGCATGATTTCTCCTTGTGAATTATAAAAGGCGATGACTACGATGATGACGGCGCGGTGGCGTCGGTGATGTCTATTATTATCCTCGTATGAAAATAAAGCAGCCGGGGCAAGCAGTAGACATAAAGAGGGAAATTGTGATAATTTATTTCATTATTTATAGGTTGTAAAAAATATATAATTTCTTTGTTTATATTGTAAAATTTTCTTTAAGACGCATTGTTGTCTTGTTTACATACAAACATTTTGTTTTATAACTCATTCGGGTGTTTAATAATGCAAAATTCTGATCGTATATTTTTTCTTCTTTCTGTTGCCATGAAATATAATATGTCTCAATAAACTTGCAAAATGATTGCTATAAACATCAGCAGAAAATGATGGCCTAGTTAAGGGTGTTACTTTTTATTTTGGGAAATACTGCAGAAGTCTACAGCAGATGAGAACCAATAAAAAGTTCCAAGCGGCCGCACTGACCTACATATTCTGTCATCGACAGGCGATGTATTTAAGCAGCGCAGTGGAGGTGCCAGAGATGATGGTAGCAATCTAGTCTTCCGCTATTATATAAAAACGTGGACAAAATTTTAAAATTGCTATCCTAAGACACATAAAATAAGTTTGGTTAGAGTTATTTGAACGACTGAGCTTGGATTTGAGTTTTCGGACAACTTTTTAAGGCAGGCTTTTAATTTTCACAAAAATTGTGTGAATTGTTTTCAAGATCTTATACGAGCTAAAGAATCCAGCAGAGTGGCATATTTATGAGTTGGGTTCTAGCGAGGGTTCAGTTGGGCCCACATGTGATTTTTCAATTCCAAAGTGAGTTTGGCCAAAATATTGTCCAGTAAAAAATGTCACAAAAGACATAGAAATGACATGGATTTGCTTTAAGCATACAAACGATCATAAGGTATTCTTTGAGCCGTTAATGATATAATGTTTTCAATAGAAAGATCATCTTAGAATTTTGTACTGATCAAGGTTAACAATACTGGCAAGTGTAATTTCTACCACTTCCCTCCTTCCACTAGCCTCATTGCCTATTACTAACACAGTCTATTGCGTTTATAGCAGGAGTTTTATATCAGTTAACTAATAGAATATGTGAACGCTTTTTGGACAAACGCTTAAAATTTTCCGCTTTCATAACCGCGAAAAAGATGGAAATACGATAGAAAATTATCCCACGCTCTTAGTGACCAAATATTTAAAAACTAGTAAGTTGTAATGCGCCTATGGCGCCCGTTGAAATATGGAAAAAAAATTTTGTTGAAAAAAAAAATTTTTGTTGAAAAAAAAAATTTTGTTGAAAAAAAAAATTTTGTTGAAAAAAAAAATTTTTTTGATAAAAAAATTTTGTTAAAAAAAAAAATTTTGTTGAAAAAAAAATATCTGTTGAAAAAAAAAAAATTTGTAAAAAAAATTTTGGAAAAAAAAATTTGGGGAAAACACAATTTCTGTACAAAAAAAAAAAATATTATTTTTTTTATTATTATTATTTATAGAAAATTATAGAATGCCTGTTTAAATTCCTACGTACTGCGTGACAGAGTCAGTGAATCAGTGTCGAGGGTAAATATATATTAAGATTATTTTAATTTTTAAATTTATATTCTAATTTTGGGTCTAAGATTTTTGCAGCGACAGACCAAAGCCTCTGGTGGGAATCGAACCCACAACCCCCCCCCCCCTACGCAGATAGACAAGTACGCTACCAACAAGCCTACCACGGAGATTATTTAAAAATTTATATTTACAAATATATAGCACATTGAATTGTATCGTAAGCGCCACACGCCTTTATGCTTCACCATACACAAAAATCTTCACCTGTAACATTTTCTTTTTGGCGCTTACGTATAGGTCTTGTTCGTGGTTTGGTCTCAACCTATTGTTGCGCTGCACCTCTGAGATTTACACATCCTTCTTACATTTAAATAAAAATACATTCTTCTTAAACATTTAATTTTGATCTCATATAAATTCTATTTATGGAACTGTTGTAGACATCGTTTTTCAAGGCCGACCTTCCATTACAAGCAAAAACGAAACAGTTGAAACTGTTAACCTGTCAATCCAACTGACTGCCCAACTACCACTTTGTGTTTTTTGCTTTTTGTTGGAATTTTTTCCATCAGCAGATTGTATATTTTCAATTAATGAAATAAAAACCCACCTTCTTTTAGTCGTCCTCCTTTAGTCCACCTCTCTTTTTTTTAATAACAAAAAACATTTTAAATGTCACCTTCAATAATAAAGCACGTCAGCAATATTCAATAAGACCATCAAAAACATCTCCATCACAGCAATCAGCAACAGTAACCATCAGATGGAGCGAGCTCTTATAACGTAGACCCCGACCCGAGTTGTTGTCCTGTCGTGTAAATGTACGTGTGCGGATACACACAGACACACGAATACATATGTATGTACATGCAGATACTGAGGAAGAACTTCGTTGTACATTAGGCTGCAGTAAAAAATTATTGAATTTGCCCTGGTTAAATTTTGAAATCCTTTTGGGGTATATGCGAAAAAAAAATAGAGCAAGGCGGTGCTTCTTTCAAAATCGTATAGTAATTGTCGAGGATGAGTCTGGCAGTAACCGAGGATCAGACGAAACTTATTCGCTCTCCTTCTAAAGAAACATTGCGATGGCAGTAATGCGACATAGTTTTATCTGGCGATCTGACTTAGGTACACCAAATAATGACAACATCGAAGATCAAGATGAACGTTAAACGTCGGACTAATGAAAGATCACATATATTCCACCCACACTTGTGAACAAAGTAATGTACAGTGGTTTCATGTGTATGGGAGAGAGTATAGATCTAAAATTTTCAGAGTATGATTTCCTAAATACTCCTAAAATATTTTTTTTTGTAGAAATGAGCGTGACATCATAAGGGTAACGCTCACAATATGCAATTAGACACTGAGTAATTTACATTATAACAGCTGGGATGGTTTATTGAAGATTGCTCAAACGGTGGCATATTTCGCCAGCTTGAACAAACATTTTTGCAATCTTAAGACTTTTTCCAATATTTAAATACTTATTTGGCTTCAGGATACCAACACTCCACATAGACTTAACACTGATGGTCAAAAGTATACACAAACATTTTACAATTCAAAACTATTTTTTATGTTCACCACACTTGAGGTTACAAAAGTAATATAATTTTTTAAAAACATTAATATTATACCGTACAAACTCAATTTTTTAATAAACAAATTTCTAGATTTTTAATGTTTTCTGGGAAATTTCCCTTTTATCGTGTTATTTTAAACTCACTACTTACTTCAGTGCAAAGCAACGCTTCTCTTAGTCTGTTTAATTAAATAATATTCGAAATCACAAAAACAAATTTAGAAATGACGGCATTAGCGAATATTCAATGCGCTACAACTTAATTTGTCTTTTTTTTGTCGTTAGGGCGCAACCGTAGTATTTGATGGTTAAACGTTGCGTCGAAAGAAAGCTGTCTAATATTTCCTGCGAAATCTAATATTGATCAGGAAAAATATTTAAATAAACAAAAGTCTGTGTGCTTCTTTTACAGAATTGTGAATTTATTGTAAAGAATGTTTCCATGGGCAATCTACGAATCTTAATATGATTTGATCTGCTGCTCAGACCATCGATCGACACATTTGATAAAAGCCCAATACTGGCGAATACTCCCGAAGGGATAGACTGTTTTTTATCGGCGCTGCTAAATGTGGACAAGCAGTTTATCATGCAGGAAAATAATAAAAACATTTGTATATTTTATGACATACATGTGTTTGACGCTATTATACTTGAATTACCATTAGGAGAACCAAATTTCCGTAGTGAAAGAAAATATCCGCTATCTTTCCCTCAAATGAAATATTGAAAAATATTTTTCCAGTACACCCTATGGTACTTTCTCATTTACCCCAGACAAAAACAATCATTTATCCCTCATTCATGCCTACGAGTATGGTTGGACGTGTTGAAGAGAAATACAAAAGTAACAACTACAGCAACGATAGCACTACTACCATCACCGGAGTCATCCGGAGCAGCCTTAAAACCTGAAAGAACGAGAGTTCAAAGAGCTTTGTATTTAACACCCACCACCAGGTATTATGTCTTCATGTTTTTTTGTTTGTTATACCTTTGGATGCAAAATGTTGAACGATAATCAAGGTTAATTGATTTTTCACGCTCATATCAAAAACATTTAATATGTAAAGGTCAGAATGTAAGTTTCAGTGTTTCTGTTGACATTTGGAATGTTTGTGTGGTGGCCGTACGATCCCAATATTTTTCATAGGTTTTTTTTAGAAATCTACCCACAAAAGTGTTGACATTCTTCCAGGCATTGAAGTACAGAGAAATTAAGGTAATTGCGTCTTTTTTCACTCGGTCTTACCGCATTCGGAAAACAATTCGAATAAAATGTATAAGTAGGGCTCTTGCCATTTTGGCAGACGTAAATGATAATATTGTTTGTTTTTAGGCATCCTTCATATGTTAGGATTTACTTGTCCATTGCGTTGCAGTTTACAATGCGCAATGTTTTCACCTTTACGCGATAAATATTGAATATATTTTCCGTTCCACATGGATTTTATAAGGCTTGCAAGTGATGCCGCACTTAACCGGCAGGGTTTGGGTATAAATAAACTCATCCCTCGTGTGGGTGGTAACCCTTGCGGATGGAACTATGGCAGCACACTAAACCTCCATCATCAACAATCCGAAAATCAATTTTGTAAAAAAAAAAATTGGTGGTACATAATAGGGATGTCGATTGTGAAATCGTGAAAAATTTGGGATTTTTGCTAAATTTACAACAGGTGAACCTGGGAATTTGTTCCTTTTAAGTAGTTACTCGGAAAATTTCTTCCAAAATTATTTTAAGAAAACGTAGGGGAGCTCAGATCATGTACCCTTATCCGTATTTAAACCTTTGATTTGTTTAACATAGATTTTTTTTTTTATGAATACTGGTTACCGTATAAAATTAGAAATTTCGGGGATATCTAAATTGACACTTTAGTATCTCGAATTCTGAGATTTTTTATAAAATCGTCCCATTTGACGTCCCTAGTGCATACACCATACACACACACACATAGATTCACCCTCTCACATATACCTTTATACAACCTTTATATCTGTGAGGATAAATTGTGGGAACAAATGAGAACGACACACTCACCCGTGCACATATAGAGAGTGAAAACCTTTTTCAAACGTGACATGTTTGCCATAATCCAATAAACATTTTTTCATTGTTGTTTTTGTTGCCGGGCAGAGCACAAAATGACACCTTTATAGTGGATGTATAAACATTTTTGTTTTGTTCAGCTTAAATAAAATGGCACAAAAAAAAAAAAGAGAACAGAAACGAGAAAACATAAATGACAACAACAAAACGTAAGCCCTCCTTGGATAGTGGTTGGCTGACTGGATGACGGGTGTCCTTTTTGATTATTTTGTTGAATCTCGTTTGGCTTGGCTTTTGTTTCTGTTTCTGTTTTCGTTTTCATTTTTTTTATTGGATTTCACTTTGCTACAATTTAAACCCAAAACTGAAGTGAAACATTCTGACACAAATCGAGACGGACAGGAACAGGGTCGGTAAATGGGAGGGCGTCAGAAATGAAGAAACATATTTCGCACATTTCCGTAGAAAAAAGTGTATATTTTATGACAAAAATGTGTCAAAACATATGTGTCTGAATGACTTCTCAAGGTTTTTTTTTTGCCCAACGACTGACAGTTTAATGCAATCACATACAAACACATGTGTATGTGTGAACGTCTATACGTTTACAAAAAGGGGTAACGACTTGTAACAGCAAGCAAAAAAAAAAAAGGTTAAAGACAAAACAGAATTACAACTTACCATGAAATGTTGCCAAACCATGGCTAGCCGTGTTGGACACTTTATTGGTCGGGAAGTTATGAAAGCTAAAGGCTATGTGACACAAGCAGTTGACAAATGTAGATGTGTGAAGACAGAGGGAGATGTGTCGAGAGGACAATCATCATAATTGTAGGGTTGTTGTTTATAATGGGTAAAGACCTTTCGTTTGCAGTATTTAGTTTTCCTTATGGGGGGTGAACAATAAAAAACTACCATAACAATTACTCGAGGAAATATGATGCATATCTCATATGGGGCGTAGCGATAAATTAAATTATTTTTTCTAGTACCACGTAGCCGCTGGATCGAAAAATAATTATTCTTAAAATAAATTCTTCTATTCCCTTAATCTATTTGAGATCTATACACAGAAAAAACATTTTTTTGAAATCAATTACGAAGTTTGTATGGAATTCGTCAATTCAATTACTTTTTTAATTGATTTTCTTCCAATTACAAAAGTTGTGAATTCAATTACTCAAATTTTAAATAAGTAATTGATTTTTTTACTATTTTTATACACTCCATCATAGGATGGAGTATATACTAAGTTTGTCATTCCGTTTGCAACACCTCGAAAGAGTGATCTGCGACCCTATAAAGTATATATATTATTGGTCAGTGTAACATTCTAAGACATTCTAGCGATGTCCGTCTGTCCGTCTGTCTGTCCGTCCGTCCGTCCGTCCGTCCGTCCGTCCGTCCGTCTGTTGTCTGTTGAAATCACGATAGAGTGCGAACGACCAACGCTAAAAAGCTGAAATTTTGCAGGAAGATGTTTTTTGCCCATAAGCAGGTTAAGTTCGAGAATGGGCCATATCGGACCAAAGGGGAAAAAGTTCCCCTTTACGGGACTAAATATATTCCGGCCATAATCAAATTTTTCAAATATTTTTTTTCACTACATCTAAGTTCTAAGTTTATATAATTTATAGATGGGAAAAAAATCCCAAAAATGGGCGTGCTCATGGGTTCCGTGGACCCTTGGGGCCCAAAAAAGGGCCCATGATAAACATGCGCATATGGGTATCGAAGTGCAACGAAATTTACTCACGAACCCAAATATGCATTTATTTTCATGATTTGCCTAAATTTTTTGATCCGGTTTCTGGGACTATCGGGTCACCAGCGGCCCAAAAACCGTCCCTTGACAAACATGGACATATGGGTATCGAAATGCAACGAAATTTTCTCGCGAACCCAAATATGCATTTATTTTCATGATTTGGATAAAATTTGTGATCGGGTTCCTGGGACTATCGGGTCACGAGCGGCCCAAAAACTCAGTTAGTTTTCTTATTTATTAACTTTTTAAGGATCCATGATGGAGGGTATATAAGATTCGGCCCGGCCGAACTTACTATTTGTCCACTTGTTTTTGGTAAAATTGTTCTAAGTTTATATAATTTATAGATGGGGAAAAAAATCCCAAAAATGGGCGTTCTCATGGGTTCCGTGGACCAAAAAAGGGCCCATGATAAACATGCGCATATGGGTATCGAAATGCAACGAAATTTTCTCGCGAACCCAAATATGCATTTATTTTCATGATTTGGATAAAATTTGTGATCGGGTTCCTGGGACTATCGGGTCACGAGCGGCCCAAAAACTCAGTTACTTTTCTTATTTATTGACTTTTTAAGGATCCATGATGGAGGGTATATAAGATTCGGCCCGGCCGAACTTACTATTTGTCCACTTGTTTACATTGATTTCACCAAGAATTTCTAAGTTCAATTACAACATTAATTGATATCCAAGCTTAATTTCAATTACGACAGTAATTGAATATTTTTGGCCCGTATTTTTTTCTGTGTAGAGAAAGAGTTTATACGTTTAAGATTGACAAAACGGACTTGCTCAGCCAGCAGTTACTATTAACGTTTACAGTTATTTTTTTCTCCCAGGAGAAGTATGAGCTTTTGGTAATTGGTTAGAGAGTAAGGTACAATTATTCTTCTTCTATAGCAACTCTTGTTAATCATGACGAGATATTTACTGGACCGGTTGATAAAGCTAACTTGGCTGAAATATTTGCAAAAAATTCTGTCTTTATCTGAAAACAGTCAACCACTAACCATGCCCCAAATATTTTTCTCGAAGACGTGGATGGCGTAAACTTCTCAACATGTTGTACCGTGCTGCTATTTAACCTCCTATCCAATCTACAGCAACCTATCATTTCATCATCGGCGTAGTCCTCTAGAGGTTGGGGGACAAAAGGCGAATGTTGAATGACTCAATCAACTGCAATGTGTGGAGACAAAAGACAAAAGAACAGAGTACATTTTAATGCACGCCAAAAAATATATAAAGGCATATTTGCATTTCCTTGTAAAAGGGTCCGCCATCTAACGTTTTTTTTTCTCAACAAGTGCTTATTTCGTTTTCGTTATTTTTGTTATCGGGCCATGTTGAAAGAATTTTTGTTTACAAAAATTGAAGAGGAGGATATTGGCAACATTTTGTTTCAATGGTTGATGTCGTTAGGCCGAGGCAGCCATTTGAATGAAATTATTTTCCATTATTAACCGGAAGGATTGTACATCGAGTAGTTTTATTTATAGAATTTTCAAAAAAAAAAAAAAAAAAAAAACAGTTATTTGGCGGACCCTGTACAAGGGGATAGTAGACTATTCAGGGAGTCTCATCTGTTCATTGTCAAATGAGAAAATTTGTTCCTTAGCCGTACTGTTCTCATGTGGAATAACCTTAAAAAAAGTGTTTTCCTGCCTGATATAACCTCAAAATACTCCCTCCAATACCCTAATTTATTTTCGCTAACACAGTGCCCTGCGTTTATAGAGGACATAGAAAGTGTGATTTTCCATGGAAAAAAATCTCAAAACCACAAAGGGAATGGTTTATATATAAAAAAAATAGTAAACATTTTATAAAAGTGATGAAATGGATTTAAGACGAAATATTTCTTTGGTTGAAAAATAACAAATATTTTGTGACTTTAATAAGTTAGTTCAGTCTTGGCTTGTGGAACGCTTTGCTCTTACTCAGTTCAAAAATGTGATTTTCCGACAAAAGGCGATATTTATTTGAAATTCGTCCTATCCAAGTTAAACAGGTTTATTTTCATAACATAACAACGTCTTGTCTTTTTTTTATTTACCTGGTATCTATTTTTTATGTTCAAGTTAAACTCTGCATACTCTCGTATAATGCTACTATATTGGACTATAAGTCTTTATCGTTCCGCAGCATATCAAAGTGTCAAAACGAAGTTAACCTTTATTTAAATATTAGTTATATGTGTTGATATAAAAGAAGAAGAAGAAAATACGTATGTATGAGCCGGGCCGGACTTTCCCTTGAGGAGGCCCGAAGCTACAAAATTTTAGGGCCCCTTTTATTTATTTTTTTTAATAAAAATTTTGGTTAGAGAACAATTCAACTTAAACACAATATTGCATTTATTCAAATTGTAGATATAAAATAAGAGGGTAGCATAAATTCAGTTAGTACTAGACATGAAAAATATTGTAGATCAAAATAATTAAAACATTTTTTTTGTAAAAGTGCCAGGAAATATTGGAGGAAAGGGGCCCAGGCAAGTGGTGCCCTAGACTTTAGTCTAGTCAACCGAATGGAAAATCCGGGCCTGTGCATAAGTTCGCCTCTGTTTGTGCTGATAATTTTGTTTAGCATCATTGACTTTTTAAGCCTTGAATTTGTTTTATTGAAGGTATATCTGTGTCATATTACGACAACAAATTTATAAATACGAAATGTCTGTATGTACTAGTCCTCTAGACAGATTTGATGCATACATACACGCACATATGTAACGACATTTATTCCCCTACGTGATGTATACATTTAAAAAAAAGGGGTTAACACTTTCACTTTGAACGTGTTTATATACGGGCATGTATGTGTGGGTCTGTGTATTTGTGTGTGTGACCAGTCTGCTCTTTCTTCTTTTATTTCATAAAGCAGTTTGTCATCGTTATTTGGTCGGACATTTATGTACATACGGACAATATAAGTGGGTTGATATGTGCGAACACCGTTTTTTTATTCTCACTCAGCCTTTTCCAAAAAAAAATTCTGATGGTGTTATAATAACAAAAATCATCCAGAATGTGTTATTTTTTGTCGAGGATAAAGAGGAAAAAAAAACTAAATAAAATGAAACACAAAAATGCCAAATTTATTGAAACGAAATTATTTATTTTTATGTGAATTTTTATTGGTCAAAAAGAGAGAACAAAAAATGGAAAAAGGCTTGAACCAATAATGGGATTTCGTTCTTCCTCCATGACCATATAAATTTATTGATCAATTATTTTTCCCCGAATGAATTATAAGGGCATAAGGAGAGCATTGATGGCATTTTTCAAATGCTTCAGCATAAATGTCTACTGTTAATAAAATAGAAAATGTAAAGCTTAGCTGTATTTCTAATTCAATATCAATATGTTTAGAATAATGACATTTTACCTATATAAATGTTGCATTTTTGTTATAATGAAAATATAACAAATTACATTTTTCTTTCAAACAATCAAAGCAGAGAATTAAAAATTACTTAATTGTTTGTGGAACCAAAAAACTGGTGGGCGTATAAAACGAACCGGATACGAAATTTGTTATAAAGTCGCACTTTATTCACAAGCGTAGTCAGTCGAATGGGAAAATTAATATGAGTCTAATTCAGGATATAAAAAGATGAACCGCTGTGATAAAAATTTCAAAAAATACTAGAAATTTATTAACAAATAATATGTATGGTTTAAATCGAAAACATTTGACTAAATAGTTCAATATTTTTCTGAAGCAATACATGCTATTCAGCTGTATTGGACTGCACCTTTTATAGACAAATATTGGAATTTGTTTAGCTTTTTTAGAAATATTTTCTAACGTCAATGATATTCTTGTCTACTTCCACCGAAGTCTTGACTTTCCTGTCTGTGCCCTTCACGGTAGTTATCGTCTAACGCCTTTCTGACTGAAACGTTTAGATTCATTCGACCGACATGGCCCCAGCTAGCGCGGTATTTATGTAGGGATAGAGCACAAACAGCTCACGCTTTGTTTGTCGACCGTATGCATTTTTCTTAATATTCCTACAGCAGGAAAACTTCCCGTCCGGACCGACTGCTCCAAGCAGCTAATGTTTCCCTGGAGAAGTTTTACGTGGCTCAGAGACTACTCTCTTTCCTTAGCGAGATTACTCTCTTACTGTAAAGATTTGGTCGATGGTTGATTTGTTAAGTCTTTGTGGCTCCATATCGATTTTTATGAAGCCACCCCCATTTGGTCCTCTCGATTTAAAGTGCTGCCAAAGTACACTTTCTCTATCTTTGCATGATGATCATATTTGTCATGGAATATTGTGATCGGCTAATAAACACTCCTTTTGAAAATTGACCATATCGCTCTATATTTGGGACATTGGACTTTCTTTAACATGTCTGTGTTCATTAGCAGTATTCTGAAAACATGAATAATATATAGGTGAATTAATATATATATATATATATGTATATATTAACCTTTCATCTGATCTCAATTTACGCCATCAAGGATATTAATTCCGTGCCAGTGTACGTACAGTTTCTAAATATTGTACATTAATTTGTGTGAACATGTTTCTTAAAGCCTAAGATATCTCTGCCAATTTGTTCAGTGTCATCTAATTAAGCAAAATGTGTTTGTGGAAAATATATTAGTTTGATTTACTGATTTGTTAAAATAAGGAATGATGGTCATATAGTTGCACAATCATGTCGAAAGCGGACCCATTCCGTGCGCACACATACAAACACAGACAGAGAGATAGAATCATACGTGTGTGGCATGAAAGAAAA
Organism: Hydrotaea cyrtoneurina; assembly: GCA_958296145.1. Lineage (NCBI taxonomy): Eukaryota > Metazoa > Arthropoda > Insecta > Diptera > Muscidae > Hydrotaea > Hydrotaea cyrtoneurina. The sequence continues at coordinate 118,525,843 of OY282512.1, forward strand.
CCAAATAAATCAATTTAAAAATTAGTTTCTAATTAGAAAGACAATTTGGTTTCAATTTTATTTGCATATGTTCACATCAACACACACACACACACACAAGTGTTCATGTGTACCATGTCAAATGTCCTTGTGTACACACACACCAATGCAACATTGCGCATACCCACTCATACCCATACACATTCATGAAATTGTTTAGCTAAATTGTTGAGTATAAAATTCGATACTTGTAAATTTCTACACTTGACTTTATATAGAATTTCCCCAAATGTTATAATCAGATATCCTTAACAATTTCGAGTTGTTTCTTTTTAATTTTATATCGGTGGGTTGTGGGTGGCGTGTTCACTTATGTATGTCACATAAATCTGTACTATATCTAGATGTTTGTTCATGTGTGAGTTTGTCGATGTTGTTTGGCCCAAAAATATAAAGACACATAACATCGATATTTAGGTATGAATACGTATATAGAATGGTGCCACAAGAAAGATTACGTTAACGTAAATGTGCTCAAAACCACATTTAAATTTAGCTCATGGAGAATGGTGCGGGTCGGAGTGCCGGTAAAGTGACATGGAATGTAAAATCACACGGCAAGTTGGCAAGGTGGTAACATTGGAAACCATGACATCCGCAAACTAACAAGTTTTGTAATCAAAGTTTCTTTTGCAAATTTTGCATTCTCTTTTGAAAACGAATCGAATGAAATTAAAATTACGTGAAGTTGTTTTGTGTAAGTTAAGATTATTGCAATGGCTTGTATTTGAAGAAGATTAGGGAAATCGAAATTAATATCAAATGATATCATGCTATAAATAAATTATGTTTCTTAGTTTGTAGCTCGAGAAATGTCATACAGATTTGTTTTTATGTTAATAGAAACATTTCTTTCTTCAAGTCTGGTAATGTTCAGAGCTGATGTAGCAAATCGTATTAATCCACCGAAATATTTCGCAAGCAATCCTAGCAATCTCGTGCATAGGAAAAAAAACGAATAAGTCAGTTGAAATTTATTTTAAAATAATTGAATAAGTAAATATATAAAATGTTATATTACATATTTATTACCGTATATTTCCGGTTAATACGATATGATGTGATATAACTTTTTGAAGCTTTGTAGATGTAGATGGAAGAGAATTAAATTTTTGTTTTGTTTTATTCGAGAAGCCGTCTTTAGCACGGTGTGAGGAAATAAGTTACCAGAAGAGTATTACACATAAGAGCAGTTCGGCTGAAGAACGATTTTTTTCTATAGTGTGACGTGAAGGTATAAAATAAACTATTTCTAATATACATTGTATTTTCCTAAAATTCGTTAAATATTGACCTTAGACCAATCCAACTATCTTTTAGAATACTATTGACTTTGTCACTTTTAAAGTTTATGAATGTTCTAATGTGTGGGACTTGACCGCGGATACCCGCCCAGCAGATACAATAGAAATATCTATAGACAACGATATGCAACCCACGTTTCGGCTATTCTAAAGGGAGACATTGCTCTCCTCTGTACACCTCCAAGATCTGCAAATATGTCTTCGGATCCCCTGTCCATACATGGGAGTTACATTCCATTTACAAGATCAGATAGGCTGAAGTATTTCATGCGGCGTTTCAAAAAGTTAAAACACTTGAATGCTTCGTTTGCCTCTTCGAAAATATTGCTAGTCCAACGATCATTACCCTGTAAATTCATGACCCGCACATCAAGAGTTTCCGATTCTTCGATGGAACGTTTGTGTGACATCAGTTGCCTGTTGTCAAATGAGTATGACTGGCAGAGGTTGGTGTCATCCACCAAAGAGTAGATTAGGGTTACAGTCTGGCTTGTCGATGAAAATAAGAAATATTTCCTAATGGCCCAGTAATAGTCTCCGCACAAACGATTAGCAGTACATCTTCACCTAAAGCTGACCGGTGGCGAAATGTGTGCTTGACTTTAACAGAATTTTAAGGTCACTCTCCTATATTCAGAGTCCAACAAGCATGTGGTGCTGATCTCTCTTTTATATTTGAGTAAGCGGCTTAGGTACACAAACGGTCGTATGCATTTTGGCGTTACAAATTTTGTATTCCAAAAGTTCCAGTCCTTGTATACATGAATACCAAAATTAATTCTGAAATGCTGCAAAACTTAAATAACTAGTTGCTTGAAAAATTAAACACTTCTTAAATTGAATGCAAGAACACTTGAACACTTTTGTAGTGCGGCACTCTAATGCTTTGATTATTAATAAATTCCCGTATTCTTGAATAGTCGAACGCTGCAGTAATTGAATACCTCAGAAGAAAATATTAATCGATGTCTTGAACTAATCGACACATCAAGGCATGAGTGCAAGGATTTATCAATTCAATTAATTTCTTCATTCATATGTCAAAAATAAATGAGCAGACAGAATGTCTGAAACCACAGCATATGTACACATCATCCCACGCACACACATTTCAAATGACGAAATTGATGAGTTAATAAATGTGCAGCATTTGTCTATCAACAGGCACGTTTAAAATACATTTATCCGAAGTAGTGTTTGATTTTTCCTCCGGCATGTCCATAGGTATGTGTGCCATACAGGACCGGATCTAGGAGTTAATGGTGTTCAACAAGAAGAATTGTTTCTTATTCATTGAGTTCTACGTTAGGACCATAATTATAAAGTACGGAGTTTGTGTCTGAAAATGGCCGACCATAGTTTAGTGTCAGCAATAATATACCCATTTTAATTTCTTTGCCTAGGGCCCTTTTGTTACTCTAATGCGGCCCTGGTGCCATAACAAAATTGATACTAATTATTTACCACCCACTGTCGTTGATATATTGGCATAATTTAATTTATTATTTTCTAATAATATTAATATTAATGTTAAAATATTACGGGCTCCGACCCAAACACACAAACAAAACGAAATCGCAACCTTAACCGGAATGAAACAACAACAACCATACACTACGTATACGATGGCATATGGAAGGGTGTACAAATAGATGTGACCACACATACTAATGTATTTGTGAGTTTGGGTATAAATATCAGCTATATGGACTGGTAGGCTGCTTGCATGCTGTTGCTATTGCTATTGCTCGAGGAGGGGGGAGGGCACAATATTGTGTGTGTGTGTGTGATTTATAGACAAAAGTTCTGCGATTTAATGTGTTGCACATTATTAACACACACACACACACGGACTAGGTTATAGACTCTCTGCCATTCCCATAAGAACATACGTCAATATATGGTATGCCAATGCGTATGTGAGTGTTTGTGTATTGCCGTTGAATCCACTTGAAACCTGAGAAGGCGAGAAATTGCCAAAATATCGATATACTTTGGCCCTGTCAGTTAAGGTAACGTGAACTGTTAATATATTTTTTTATTGTACTCACACAAACACATGCTTCGCGTATACACTTTATGGAAAGGAAGCGTTTGAAAAGAAATGGAATTCCTTTGTCCATTTGTAGGGGCCGTGACTGTGCGTGCGTTGGTGTGTGCATTAGTGGTACAGCGCCGTTTCGTGAATTAGTACTACAGGAAGAGATACTATTTGACTGGATGTAGATATATGGGATTCCAAATAAGGGCTCTGAGTTTCAAATTAATATAATTTTCAATATGGCATAGTGTACGTTGAAGGTCAGCTGGAAGAGATTCTAAAACAATTTTCAAAGTAAATGAACGTTGACATATTTTTGTGTTTACAGCGGTGTAAACACTTTAAGCCTGGGCACTTTTGTTGTGATAGGAAATATTTAAATGGGTTTAGAAAGAAGACTTTTTGACTCACTCTAGAAATGTATGGAGATTTCTTTTGCGGTTAGATAAGTTTCAAACATTTGCAGTGGCTGTATTGGAACTCTAAAATTCTGTCGACTTTACGAGTAAGAGCCATGTAAAACTTCCCTAGAAAAGCACCTGCCGTTCGGAGCCAGCTTAATGCAGTTAGTCCCGGTCAGTGAGTACACACAATTATATCGCGGACGGCTGACCGCTTCGAGAGAAGTAAGAGAAATAAGTAAGTATTTATATTTTTTATTTATAAAAGAAATACCAGATAACTGCTGCTATTTTGTCAAGGACTTAAACTCCTTGCCAGATATTGTCCGAAAGAAAGTACGAGGAAAGTATTCCCTCAACATTGCATGAAAAAACTAACGGTGACACCAGCGAGCTCCTGTTTTAAGCCTGCTCCGAGTAACTAAAATATCTTCTAGGGAACTTTTACAGAGCTGAGAGTTTCATAACTCATTAAGCCGCAGTCCTTCGCTACGAGGAAAACGACTGCTGGTGTTTGCGATTTTTACGATGATACGAACCCGTGTGTGATGTGTGATAGTCGCACATACACCATGAGTTCCCACAATCCCTGAAATGTTATGACAACTGTGTCAACTTCTGCTATATATAATATAACCTAGTACGCTACATGATTTAGCTCAAGTATATGGCAAATCTTGCATTTGTACTCATTCATTTAGCAAGTGCTGTCTATTGGAACCTCAGGAAACGCACATATCGCAAAAAAATGATGTAGCGTGTGTCTATTATTAAGCTGATTGTTGGTGGTATTCCGTCTACAGTGTACATGGAATTGTATGTGAGTTTGCCATGGTGTCTTCGCATGTGTTTGTGTGTACGTTTGCACTCAATTGAAAACAATAAATTTTATTTCCAGCACAGACACACACACCCACCCAGAGAGACATTCACCATTCGAGGATACAAGTATTTTGACGCACTCGAGCGTATACACCACATTAAAGATAATACAAAAACACGAAAAGGCAAAAACAAGAAATGGAAAAAATGGAAAACAATATGAAACACAAGAAACATTTCATTCGTATTTGGTTTGCTTTTTCCTTTGTCGTGTTTATGTTTATAAGTCATCTGTTTAATGTTAACAATATACACATCCTGACACAATGTGTACAGAAACTTCCGATTTCCTTCGAATTTCTCAAGTGTACATACACAAAGTGAATAAAAACAATAAAAATAAAAAAAAATAAAAACAAGGAAAAGCAATTCGGCCGAAACGAATTTGATATACTCTCCACCAGGAACCGTATTTCACAGAACACGCTCTGGATCTACAAATGAAGCCATTTAAAAGAATAAAAGGCCATGGACATTATGCGAACTACTCATAGTAATTGACTACAATTTTTGCATTGCGTTTCCTTTAGAAGAAGATCATCTGACGATGATGGTCGCAATGTTACGGACGGTACTTTTGATGATAATGGACTTTTTTTGGTCCATAGTGGAAGAAGTGAACATTATTGATATGTAGTTTCCACAGAACGATGTAGTTTCTGCATGCAATATCGTGATTTTGGTAAGTGACTAACCTTACGTTTTGACACTGCAAATTGGCCCAGTCGTTCATAGGATTTGACCTGACTAAACTATTGTTTGACTCTAGGAACAAGCCAATATTTGGACTGGCTTTAAAATAGGTCAACTGTAATATTTCAGATATCGCGGAATAAAATTCCAAATTTTCGATGGAATTTTGTCCCCAATAAAAATTTCAAATTGTTACAAACGCTACGACAAAACAGCCATACGATCTATACTTTAGTGAAAAGCACAAATGCACTGAATCACACACACACATTGCAATACTCGCATCTAGGAAAAATATCTGTAAGTGATTCCAATACGATTTCTTATTAAAACGGCAAATACGTATATAATCAGAACTAACTCAAATCTTGAAGACACAGAAGCAGATGAGAAAGAAGATGAAAAATATAACCAAACGATTTGAATCGACAACCTAGGTAACGGCGGAAATAAATGACAAAATGTTAAATCCTACAGCGGAAAAAAAACAGTCGTAAACAGAAATAAGCACTCAGAGCTCGGAGGGAAATATTTAAATTGTTTTTCTGTTTTTTTTCCTCTGACTTTTGTTGTTGTTAGTTGCCAATATGAATTGGAGACGAATGAATATGATAGAATCTTATAGCAAAATGCAGAAAGTTCAATTTAAGATTATCTTATAGTTTAAAAATATTGATTTTTAACTAACGTAGTGGAAGGTAACTTTTTTTTTGACTGTATCGCTACTAACGCTACTAACAAATGTTAAACATTTTTTAAACTATTTACACGACAATTTAAAAATCGCCCGACAAATAGTAAAATCGGAAGAAATTGATATACTAGTAAGTTGTAATGCGCCTATGGCGCCCGTTAATTTGCTTGAGAAAGTATTTGTTACTTAATTTTAAAAATTTTGTAAAAAATATTTTGAGAAAACTATTTTGTAAAAAAAAATTTCGAAAAAAAATATTTGTGGAAAAAAAACTTTTTTTTGAAAAAAAAATATTTGTGGAAAAAAAAATTTTGTTGAAAAAAAAAAATTTTGTGGAAAAAAAAAATTTGTAAAAAAAAATTTTGTGGAAAAAAAAATTTTGTGGAAAAAAAAAATTTTGTTGAAAAAAAAATTTTGTCGAAAAAAAAATTTTGTGGAAAAAAAAATTTTGTGGAAAAAAAAATTTTGTGAAAAAAAAATTTTGTGGAAAAAAAAATTTTGTTGAAAAAAAAATTTTGTTGAAAAAAAAAATTTTTGTTGAAAAAAAAATTTTGTAAAAAAAAAATGTTCGAAAAAAAAAACTATTTTGTAAAAAAAAATTTCGAAAAAAAATAAATTTGTAAAAAAATATTTGTGGAAAAAAAAAATTTTGTCGAAAAAAAAATTTTGTGGAAAAAAAAATTTTGTGGAAAAAAAAATTTTGTCGAAAAAAAATTTTGTCGAAAAAAAAATTTTGTGGAAAAAAAAATGTTCACAATTTCTGTACAAAAAAAAAATATTTTTTTTTATTATTATTATTTATAGAATTATAGAATGCCTATTTAAATTCCTACGTACTGCGTGACAGAGTCAGTGAATCAGTGTATCAGTGTCGAGGGTAAATATATATTAAAGATTTAAATATATATATGTGATGAGTTTTTGAATCATATGTTGTTTTCACCGATTTTCTGTCAACATTAACTGAAACACAAATTTCACCAGAGAAACGTGTAAAATTAATGATGGAATAATTGTCCCACCTATAAAGTGGTCTTACAGGAATGTATTTCGTTCCTGTTTTGACTTAGAAATGTCACTACTACAACTTTGCTGATAGAATGAAAACTTTGTCAAGAACTACTAAACCTTTTTTTTTTAAAAAAAACACCTTCCAATGCAAGACTGAAAGTGGCAAAAAATCAGTCCGTCTTTAAATTATATGTACATTTCCACATTAAATTAATATGTCATACTCAGTTTAATTGACTCCATAAAATCCATGCAGAACCTGTCACCATATTCTACACCTTCTTATCGTTTCCTGATTTATTTTTTCCACTGGTAAAATGAATGAAAACACAGAAAAGCCTCCACCAGTTGTGTGCAAAAAAAAGTAACATCTAATATTTCGTAACCTAAATAAAAACGTGGTTTATGGAAAATTAACTTCAATGCACCCAAAAACAGCTCTATTATATTGCTTGAATCCTACAACTACACGGCTATTCATAAACTAAAAATGACTGAACGGCCAGACTGTTCCCAAACCAACGAGTACATGCCAACCGTGAAGCACACGTTGGACACATGTTGGACAAGCAAGACGAAGGGAACCAAACAAAAAAAAAAAACATTGAAAAAGGGGTTAACGTATGACCGCAAGAGTAGCACTAAAGTTACAATTTAGCAAATTCAAATTTGCATACATGTGCTTCGCCATTAGTATCCGTACAAGCAGTGTGCAGTTGAAACTCAAACGAATGGATGAAACGGAATGAAAGGACTACCTAATGGACTACCCCGGTACACCAACACTCATGTACAGATGTCTGATGGAAATATAGGAATCGTACATGGAGTAGTAACACATGTAATGTACAATGTAAATACATAAAAGTTAAAAGGTGTAACAATAAAATGCTTTTTTTCCCCGCAGCGTCAAAAAATAATATGAAAAATATAATTTAGATTAGCCACTGGCCCATATAAAGTCAATGTGATGTAGTGTGCCGGAAAGAAAGACTTGCTGGATATGGTTTAAGTTTTGTAGTAAAGTCATTTGTAATGGAATTGCAACACCGTGGTTTGGTTGAGTGAAATAATGGAAACGTGAAAAAAATTCTATCAACGAGTGAAAAAAAAAGTAATTATATTTTGAAGTCTGGTGACAGAGACAACTTGTGAATGCTGCTGTTCTGTAAGCAATATTTCCCTCCAAAATCAGCGAACACTATAAACCCGCAAACGATCTTAGAGGATGGTGGAGGTTCCCGACCTCACAGAACTCACAGTCGTCATCGTCGTAAGGTGTGCACTGCTAACAATGAGGCTGCGTAACCGAGTGTGTACGATTCATCAACAGTTCATGCAGCAGCTTGAAATGGAGAGCGATTTTAGTAGAAGAAAATCGTCGTTTCAAAGGAAAACTGTTCTATCTGGGAATGAGAAAACTCCCAACTGAACGACGAGAATCCAATACATACTCCTTGGCCTATATTTCTTTCAAAATGCAGCGGAAAACGGTTATTTTGGTTAGCGGTGAGCGCAACCAAGGCACAAAAAACCATTGCTTGTGACTGTCAAATCTCATGCCCGTTGTTAACAGTATCATCCAGAGCAATGATTTGAAGTTACAAAAAAAGAAACTTGTATTGCAGACAGATTAAATTCTAAACATGTCGGATTTGCAGAACTTTAGTATAACAGTGATCATAGACCGGAAAATGTCACAGTTCACAGTTCCTTTCGCAAATAAAGGCAGCATATATGCAGATAAGTTGATATTTGCGAAAAAAAAATAATAAATTATGATTCAATTTATTTCATTTAATAAGTGCTCCTTTTTTGCTGGCAAAAACCACATAAATTATCATGTGTGCTTTCAATGACAATATTTATTTACACAAAACAAATTTTCCTGTTATTTTGCTCACACTTTTTGCACATACATAATTTGTGCTTGTGAAAACCACATACTTTGTTCTGCTCCATATTAATATGGACTCATGACTCATTCAATGGAGGAACTTCTGGTGTATCAACAGAATTAGGTTTACTGGTTTTGATATAAAATAACGAGTTCAACAATTCGTCAACATTCTGACGAGGAGAATATTGGAAAATTCTAATAAAAAAAATCCAGTTAGTTATAAAGCAGCTTGCGGCCGTTTCACATAACCATTAATTTTAACGTGGTGGGATTTATAATCATGTGACGGTATCGTATCATGCTATATTAGCAATGGGGCCAAGGTCTATCTCACACGTCCACTGATTTAACGTCTCCAACATCCGGTAGCATTGGGGCTGGTGATTATCAACAACTATTCATTCGTCGGTCCAGAGATAACTAACACCTTGAGGCTATAATCGTAGCTAGGACTGAGGATTATATCAACGTCCATTTTTTAATGTAGGTGAGTAGCTAACATACATTCATTCTGGTAAACATATTTTCTAGACACCCACAAGATCCAAAGACAAAGTTTATTTTCGCAATTGCTGAAGAAGACAACGTAGTTGAGTCAGTCAGTTGCAACGTACGCAATAAATGGGAATATTAATACACAATATAAGTAGAATGAATAGATGCTACTTTGGAGTACAAAAAATACATAGAATATACACCGAATATACAAAAGAACGAAGAATACTCGTGACTATTTATTTCCAGCAAAATTTCGGCAGTGATTCCAAGCAAAGTCAGTTGCGTTGCGGGTTCAGCACTAAGCCGATTATCGTTTCGCCTTAAAAAGGAAATGGAACAACATGAGACCGAAGACGCATATGTAATACATGATGTTGATGAGAAGTGTGCTTTAATTTGTTTTCTACAAAACTTGCAAGTGCTAAACTGGATTTGTACAGGATGACAATTTCGCAGAAAACTGAATTTTTGAAAAATGACTGCAGAGAGATTTTCCACGTTATGGGGCATCTGTGCGTTAGACACTTATGCAACATTGAGAGCACCAATTCAGCATCGTCATTGGGGATCTACTTAGTTTCAGTTGCAGAACGCATTTTAGCCCTACGTAAATCTTCATGATATGAAAAGCACTGGCATGGGAACCACTTAAGTTTAGCACACTATCTATCCAGGACAGCATGCATTTTAGCTTCACTGTTCCACCGTTTGTGAACACATGTGCACGCATACACATGTGCCGCAGCAGCATAATATGCAAGTTTTAGATATGGAAATATAAACCGAGTGGAAAATTAGAATACTCGACTGCGCGATCCGGCCATTACAAGTGTGAGAGGAATTTATGGTGCGGGAACGTGCATGAGGTGGATGGGAATTGGTGGTGGCGACGATACACCATTTCAAACTCGTTTCCACTTTGCCTCCTGTCTTGTTACAAATTATGCTCACATTTCGTGTAGTATGAGTGTCTGAGTAACTGGCATTTTAAACTGACAACCACATCCAATTAAATGCCACTTGTACTTTTTTCTTCGTCTTTTTTTTTTGTGTTGCCTCCTTTCTATGCTACTTTTTTTTTGTTAAACTTTGAGAGCAGCACATATGAAACACTGCGTTTCCACGGCACCTCGTCTGCCATGTGTGAAAAAGCGAGCGAAATTTTATATGCGGAAATAAATTTTATGGTATGTGAACCAACTTTGCAACTGTCTCTTCAACAATATATGATATTTTTTATATAATTTTTTTCTAGTTTTTTTTTTCATGGTTTGATATTTATTTGTCTAAGCTTTACCTGTAAAGAGGTTTACCAGCACTTTCACGAAACCACAGGACCATATAAACTCTGTCATCCTTGGCTTCCGGTTCGATGTCACATGGCAAAGTGGCTGTTCGACCCAGTACCGCTTCAACAGCCACCGTGGAAACTGCAATGAGAGAAAAATAGAGAAAAAAAAGAAGCGTCATGTTACAAATGTTTGAATTACATATTTTTTTTTTTTGTTAAGTTTTTTTGTCCGTTATTTGTTTGGTTCTGAATATTGTTTTTCTTTGGAGCTCTAACCAAAAAATATGCACAAAAAAGAAATTTCCAATGGCGAAACGCGCCAAACGTGCCTTAATTAGAAAATGTATGTACCTACTCACACACAAACGGACCATATCCTTGTACGTACATACATCTGTATGTATGTATGAACAAAACATTGAGTGAACATTTTTAAATGGTTTGCCATTTCCTTAATTATAAACCTCAGAGTCAGTCAGACTCTATGGTGGTATCTACTACATGGCAAAAATGTAAATTGTGCTCTTTTCATTCTGGTATATATTTGCTGCCTTCTTCTTCTGCTCATTTGTTTCTTTTTGCAGGAACACAAATGAACTTAATTTCCTAACTCATTAACACTTTAACACACACATACGTACCGGAATACTTTAAATGTCTTTTTTTTATATTTTGATTGTTTACATAGGGCAGAAGACAATGATGAGAAACCTTTTCGACATAAGCTAAGGGACATTGTGCGGCACTCTGTTTTTTTTTAAAAAATAGTTATTTTGTAGAAATCATAAGAATATCTTTGAATTTACTTTTTAGTTGTATTCTATTGAGTTTTTGTCGAAATTATTGTGATATCGAATGGCAGGAAAATGGAGCTTTTAAATTGTAGCTCCTGTTTAATGTAATTATTTGTAGAATATTGCAAATTGCTGTCCAAAAAAGAAGTGTTCAAATGTGAGGACCTTCTTATTTGCGATCAATTTATTTTGTGCATGACTAATTATGGGACAAAAATCACATCACTTGATAAGGTGACATAAGAAAATGTATTCGGCTGTGGTGTACTGTGTGCGACCATCACTCAATAAAACCAGGTTCGCATCCCAGCAAAACATTTTTCAGCGGCCGACTGCTTTACGGGTAAGAGAGTACTATCTAAGTAGAAATTCTCTGGAATTGCATTAGTAGTTCGGAGCCGGCTTTAGATTAAATCGTGCACAGCTTTCTAACTTGAGAGTAGTTCGCCGTTTATTTCTTCATGGAATGTTAAGGACATAAAAAAGTAAATCATAGAAAATATTGCTGAAAAATAATGAAAGAGCCCAAAAAGATAGTGACAAGGAACTCTACTGACGATTCTACAAATTTGGCTCAAAACTAACACATGCCGTGATACAAGTTTTTCACAGCATCGCAGTGAGGAACACATTGAGAAGTAACTCGGACTCTGTATAACATGAATACAGAAGTTTGCAAAGGCTTCCTACTCAAAGGGTATTAAATGGTTGAACCAACGAGAATCAACGAAAAAACTTACAAAACGATTGCAATGATTTGCAACTGTTAACAGACTGCGGTCATTTGAAATATATATTCCAGGAACAGATTTTTAAATTTGTACATAACGCTTACAGCCAACTTTCTATCAGCAAAGATCTTCTGTCCGTCTGGTGTTGGACATTGTCGCCTCTTCTTAATGCGAATCAAGGCCACAGTCTTTAATTTCATTCCCTTTTCACGATTCACGTTTTACATGACCCAGTTTTTGTATTAATTCGTATAACAAAACGACTTAATCCTGCTCTCAGGTAATTTAAAAACTCGTCGACCCCGAAGCAACATCCATGATGACCGCTTATTTTCAAAGCATTTAATATTTCTATGCTTTTAGGTTAAATATTTTTTCAAACGTGCCTTTGTTTGGTCATTTCACTTATGGCTTTAGGCTCATTTATGCACCTTAACACATAACGTTTGTGTGTGAGTGTCTTCTTTGCAGCACTAATCACAATGAGCTCAACGTATCCAACTCTCTTACCGTGTAGCCCGAAACACCTCATATCCTGAATCACAGTCGGCGTACGTGAGTTGGATTTTTAATGCAGAATTGATGATTATATTTTCCTCTTCGTCGCCAGAGTTCTCCTCGTTGTCGTTCTCGCTGTCATTGATGTCGTAGTAGTGGCTGTAGTTATCTTAACATTAAAATTGCCACTTTATGTCAACAACAGAAATTTTCAGTTACACCCACCCATTCGATAGCAGAAAAATGTTACCCGTCGTAGGACTCGAGAGCTATTGGTGGTGCCTTTGCTATAATCCAAGACAGTTTGAGTCGATGAAAAGAGCACACAAGAAGTGATGGGGAAATACAATAGAGTCAAACTGAATGCCAACCACAAAGACAAACACCGAACACAGAAATGAACAATAAAACAAAGCTTACTCCCCCCACCACCCGGCTACAAAGAATGGTGAAGCGTGCATATATACATAGCTACTAACTACACACGAAATACTCGTACCCAGAATGGTAGAATATCTGACTTTACCTGGCGTATGATTACTCTAAATGTGCATGTGGGTGAGAGTGGAACTAGCACGGTTTCAAGGAGTGTGGAGAAGACAGATAAACAGATAGACGTACGTACGTACCTTTATATAACATTAGTTTTTATTTTCGTAAAAAGGATATCAGATTTGTGTGTATTGCAGTTGAAGGTTCATTTGTGCGAGGTTCGATTGGGAAATTCGCCGAATTAAGAAAATGTTAAAACAAATCGCTTATTGTGCCAGTGCTTTCTCATAGCCTAGACGCCTTAGCAGACAAATTAAGTTGTGCATAAAATCAAACTGCATTTAGGTATTTCAATATGGCAATACAGTCATAATCATTCACAACCATTCACAATCAACTGTTGTACTCATAAGAAACGGCTGTTGTCCACTCAGCTGATGACGAATTGTTTGCTATTATGTCGCACTATAGAGAAAATTCGTTCTTCAGCCGTACTGTTCGCATGTGGAATAATCTTCCAGCAAGTGTTTTTCCTGCCTGCTATGACATTATCAAATTCAAGGCAAAAGTTCAACAAATACTACTCCCTCTTTCCTCCCTCCAATACCCTCATTTCCCGTCGCTAACACAGTGCATTGCATTTATAGGGGGCATCCCCTGAGTGTTAGTCCAAATAAAAAAAAAAAAAATGGAATAAATTCAGCAAGAGACTCCGATAGAAGAACCAAGTGGAAAAAATACATTAAAATCGATGAACAAAGGGGCAAGCATCTTGAAATAAGGTGCAAGCTTCTTGAAATTATTTTCTTTTTGTTCTTCAGTCAGTTCCTAAAGATTACCATTTAATTCAGAATAATAATAATGGAGTTTTCAAACCACCCTCGTTTGCCGTTGTTAATATGTATGAGTATTTATTTATTTCAGTTGCTGGTATGTGTTGGGTTGGAGGGACTAAAAAGAACGAAAGCGTAATAGAAAAAAGGTGGGAAAATCATTGCCATTTTAGCAGTAAAGACGATTTAAATTGCATTTGACATAATGCATTTCGTATTGCAACTTATCCTACTATTCACCACCCTGCCGCTCTTCCAACACTTCTCTGCTCACCAGAGCTAAGGATACAAAAAATGTACAACAAAAAAAAAAAAAAAAAAAATCAAGATAGTCAGCGATTTTCAGCTCCTGCTCTGCCAACTTATGTTCATTCATTCTTGGCTGTGTACACATATACACATATACTGCACTAGGTGTATATGTGTGTATGTGCATTAATGCCAAGGTAATTAAATGTCAAGATGTTGTGTGGTAAGTTGTGAAAGGATTAAATGTTGCTAATTTAATGGTAATGCTTTTTTCTTCTCTCGCTTCTCTCAGTTGTTGCACTTCGTCGGGGCCATTGTCATCTTCATCTCTCTGCTTATACCAGTTGAAAAGTTAAATAACATTAAGAAAATAATGATTTTTGTGTGGCGGGTTAAAAGCAGAAACATTATAACAAAACAAACAAAAAATGCCATCATTGTTCTAAATTAGTTATAATAAGAAACAAAAAGTCGAATAAAACTTCACAGATTTCGTGCTATGGTTGCAGTGCATTCGCATTAATCGACTTAATGATAAAGCGTTGATAAAACTTAAATTTTGTATCTGCTAAATTCATAAATTTTTCATCACGTCAACATCACATCACCTCAACAACTCATGCAAAATTTAAAATAATGTTCATGAAGTACGCTATCAATTGCTCCATATTCTATCGCCCTGGGAACATATACTGTTTGTGAAAATTTGTGGAATTGGGGCTGAATGTGAAGGAAATCATTCCGCAGTTGATGTTGTCTGTTTAATTACGAATTTACCGAAACCTCACTGCCTCACAATTTCCGTGAATCATACTATTTGGATGTGGCAGGGTTCTGGAATTGACGACCACGATACTGAAATACCAAATCTTTAGATTCCGTACAAATTGACCCAAATTCAAATAATCCGTGAATTGTGGGAAATCAGAAATATGAAGACAGAACATTCGAATACTCTGGGAATGCCCCGTATGAATGCAATGCACCGTGTTAACCAAAGGAAACGAGGGTATTGGAGGGAGGAAAAAGGGAGTAATGTTTGTTCACGTTCGCCTTGGATTTGGTAATGCTATAGCAGGCAGAAAAGAACACTTGTAGGGAAATTATTCCACATACGAACAGTTCAGCTGAAGAACGAATTTTCTTTATAGTGTGTTGTACGGTCAACCGGCCATTTGACTATGAACGAATGAGACTACCTGTACGGGCCCTGCCCAGATGTGCCTGACCATTGATTGGGGGATCCTTGGACAGTGAGGGGGGCCTGCTTCTCTACTTATAAACTGAGCATCCAAAAAACAACATTCTCAATTATAATAATTCTTAATAGGAAAAATAGGGAATAAATAAAATTAGGAATAATAAAATTAGGAAATTGCGGAAATAATTTAAAACATTTCATGGTTGGTAGTGCCTTTTAGGGGTTGGTTGGAGAAACTTTAACACAGGATACGTAACAAAAAATTTTGATCAACGAAACTATTGAATTAAGTCAAAGTCAAGCCAAATACGACACTTTTCGAACTACTTGAAAAGCTAGCAAATCTTTTATATATGTGGGTGTTTTATATTGGTATAACGCTAAATTTGGCATCCAATTTACATAGCATCGACTGGGGAAAATCTATTTTTATTATCCATGTACAGGGTTCTCCAACAAGCGCTGTTATTTTGGTATTCAAAGAAAAATGGAATTGTTTGAGATAAATGATTGGAAGTTTATTTAATAATAAAGAGGATTATATGCCGTTAATATTGGAAAACAACATCAGGCAAATGACCACCACTACTACGCTTAAAGGACCATAAATCGCAAAGTGGCTGCCCTATGTTCTCGATAGCCTGACGAATTCCATATTTGAGGTCTAGAATCGACACTGGGCTGTTGACGTAGACCTTATCGTTCACGTGGCAACAAAGAAAGAAGTCACAACATCTCGGTGGCCAATTTTGATCACCTCTTCGAGAGATAACACGGTGCGGAAACTTCTAAGTTTTGCGAAGTGTGACTTTTCACATTTTTGTAGAAATTGTAATAATTTCAATGGGTTGTCGAAGCGTGTATTGTTCCATTTTTGGTAATGGCGTCGTTTCTACTTGTCAAAAGCTTAAAGAATAAAAGCTTCAAAAGTGACAGCTAACGAAATACCGGGTGATTCAAAATAACACCTCTTGTTGGAGAGCCCTGTACAATTCAGCCCATGGATGAATAGGTGTCGCACTAATTTGTCTAGTCGCTGACCGGTACGTACAGATTAAAACTTGCTCCCTATTGCTAATGCTTTTTTCTAGAGAAGTTTTAAATGCATTAGAGATTACCCGCTGAAAGATGTTTTGATGTTCTTACCGGGATACGAAACTGGGTTAGATGTAGTAGGAGCATAAAATATTCGATTTAACAATAATTTCGATTTTTTTCCGTACATCTGTCCTCAGATTAGCACTTTTAAAGATATTTATTATACACTAACATACGTTGAAATGTTACAGTATCGGCAATTGGTTGGTATTATAATCAATTTTACTTTGATGTGGAGGTTAATGGCTCCCATAAATTGTGTCCACATTCATCATCCAATTCGTATAGGCTTCAATGCAATCCTTTTGGTTTGAATAATTCCAAAATCTCATTTCTTATGTTGGAGATTTTGTGGCGTTCAACCAACACATAAATACATTAAATGATCATCATAAAACAAAACTTAAAATAAACGGTCCGGGCTTTATTATAGCTCATCGCCGAGTTCAGCTCATCTCCGGCCGCTGGGCAAAACGGAATATAAGAGAAACAACAACACCAGCTGAAAATCAAGCACACATGTTGTTAGCCAATCCTATTTACTACCCTTCCATTAGTCGTATCCTGTGTTTGTGTGGGTGTTTTATTTAGTATACAATTTCACACAATACATCGATAGATAGACTCACTGGCAGACACACACAAACACACACATCCAACAACATTTATACACATGCAACATTTTGTGAGATTATGTTGCTCGTCTGAAACTGGAATGCCCTGCGGTTTAATTTATTACCTTCAGTAAAAGTGTGCAAAATTCCCATGTTAAGCTTATTTCTGTTCATCTTATTTAAAACAAAGACTGTTTTGGGGGCAGGTCGGCAGGGGAGACGTCGATGTTGATGAAGACAGAAGAGCAACAGCAACAGCAACAAAGAGGCAAAAAGCATTTCACTTTTGTGTGTGAATAAAAGTGAAAAAATTAACATAATTTGTGATGAGAGACAGACACCCACACATACACTCGCATATATATTTAAATACTCACTCAAGCGAATATTGTAACACTAGGAGTTTCTATTGGCACAAAGGCAGCATACGTGCAAATATAGACACATACATATACACGGAGATACTCCGAACAGCTTTATATTTGCAAACATATACAAATTTCGCTATAATCATTGGATGATGGGAAAGATTTGCCTTTCAGCTCCCCTTGGGGAATTACAGAAATCATTTTTACTCTTCGATTTGCTGGCGGTATGGCATGTCTATCTAACTGTGTCTGTCTCTGTATCCCTTTGTCTGTCCTTCTGATCATACATGGATGTGTGTAGATGTACTACATCTGCCCGTCTATCCGTCTGTCCACCTCCGCCTGTCTGTGTCATAGTACTGTTTATGTTCTTTGTTTGCATGTGTCGAAATCAATGCATGAAATGTGCTTTTGATGTTAAACATTTTGCCGAAACGTTCACGCTGCCGTAGTGTCTTTCTTATTTTCTTCGTCTACAATACACACTGTAGACTTTTTGCCAAAAAGAAGGAAAAGAATTCCACACCGACAGTATCATGCCAATAAATCAATAATTGAAAATGTGAGACGTTTGAATTTCCTTTTTGATTTCGTACTCCAATGAATACACATAAAACAAATTCAAGCAAAAAACAAACTATTTGGGAATTTTGTGATAAAATATTTCACATAATAACTAAAATTGTTGTAGGTAGGTTTATCGGAAATATTTTCTTTTTCAAGTGATAAAGAAATTCACATATTTTCAAAAGAATTCGTAACCCGTTTATCGAAACTATTTTCGTGTTGAGGTGATGAAAAAACGTTTCATGATTCGTTTACTTATTTCTTCTATGTATGTATCTGCTGTAAGTTGCCCTTTTCAGTTGAACTAGTAATATCAGTATATTTTTATAACCCATGCAAAAAAACATGCTTAACAAATGATTACTAAAATGGATGGAGTATGACTTTTTCCTAACCATTTATTTTGGTCTAGATAAGAGAGGTGGATTGTGCAAAAATTATAAAATTTAAACAACAAAAAGTTTCATCAAACATTGAGATATTCTTTTTTTTTGTTGGTTTTATTCATTAAAATTCTTATTAATTTCTGTATAATTTCATTGGTTTTATGAAATGTGTTCTAGATTTTCTTTATACTAAAAATTTAAGAGAAATTATGGATCAATGAAAATTCATTATATATTCATACATGTATGTTCGTTTCGTCTTTGGTGGGGCGCAGCGATTTTTGTAGCGTTAAGATTTGGAAAACTGAAGGAAACATGAACAATTTTCAGAAACTAATAAAACATTAACTTAATGCCAGAAATCGGACGACTTCACGTGCCTCACTAAAAATAAACCAATTACAAGTTTTGTAAGTTTTGTAATTTCCAAAACAAATGTGTGTAAATCAATAGAGACAAAAACATTTCAATATAACTTTGATTCAAAGAACAGATTTGCGATTGCAACTTCGATAATTTGTTTTCCGAATTCTGTATATATAAAATAAATACGACTGTTTCACTCATACACTCATATATTTTATACGATAATATTTATTACATATATATTCTTCGGTAGGAGCTGGCTCACGTTGTCTGATGGCTGGTATTCTTCTTATGTTATTTACTGATGTTCTTTATCAGTTACGCTTGAATACGTATTAAGCGTAAAGGGAACACGCATACATACATACACAGAATAATATATGCATGCTGATTATACACAAACAAAAATATATCCAAAAAAAAGAACATAAAAGAAAATATAATGCAGAAGTGTTAAGATAAATGAGTTGAATATTTACAACTGAAAGCAGCCAAAATTAATGTGCCCGCATAAGAATACCGACAAGGCCAGGGGAGCTAATACACAAGACTGGAACAGTTGAATCTCAGACAAATACCCACACAAAAATATACAGGTGGCATAAAGAAAACTTATTTCTGATGTTTGTTTTTTTTGAGATGTAACAGATATTTTTTTTGCCATTTTTGTTCTCTTTCGATATCGAAATATATAAAGCATTAAATAATTTACAGTCGCATAAATATTTTATATGAGTATAGGCATTTTCCGTCCTGTATTTATTCAAGGGCAGAAAATTTGATTTTTTAAGGTTCGCAAATTATTAGGGATTTTGTAATTTTAATTATTGATAATGCACAGTAATCTTAAATGGCGACTGAAGAAGGTTCACGTCCAAAAGAAATCGAATGGGAAATTTTTTAATACTATTGGCGTTTCAATGTCTGTCAATTAACATAAATAACCGTTCTGCGTGACTTGCCCTTCTCCAATTGGAAACTGGAAGATGGCGCTGCAGTTAAAGATGAGTTGTTAGACACTCTTTGGGGAAGTGATTGGCAGTGTGTGCGTCAATCACACGAGAAACAAAAGATCGCACACAGAACAAAATAATTATAAATGCTAGCATCTTTACGAGTAAGAGAGCAAAATCAAGTTAATGTTAAACTTTTCAACGAAATGCATACTCCATTAGGCTTCAAAAAACTCAATAATTATTTTTTCAAATTACTAAGAATGCTATCATATTTTATACTGCTATAACACGTACAATTAATTTATTGCCCGTTGAGCAAATACATTCTCTTCGAAACAAAATAAAATAACGAAAATAAGCTGAAAACATGTACACGTGCAAGTTCATTTGAAAAATGTCGTCGCATGACTAAATTCTCGCAACAATTGTTGCCGAATTGTCTTCCATCGCTTTAAACGAAAACACAATGTTGCTCTATGCCACAAATTTGCAACAATGTATGGACAATGAATTTTATTTTTCATAAATACGTCCAAACATGTCCGTAGAATTCTTTTTTACAATAGTACACTAAGTTGGACTTTTCTTAACAAAACAAAACACAATTACACAATAAAATTATCCCACAAATTGATACTCAAGTATTCGTTTCTGTCTGCATGAGTCAACATTTCACTACCAGGGAATTTTCAAAAATGTGAGTGTATTGGTAAAAAACAACTGTTAGTGCATTTAGTCAAAAAATTGTATTAAATAAAAACTGCCTATGTCAGTCGGATGAGCTTGTTTCGTGATGTCAACACTAGTCTTAATGGATATCAGTTAATTTGTGTGTACAAATCATCTAAACTGTGGAGATTTTGAAGGGGAAGCTACACTGACTACCACTGATCTTAATATATATTTACCCTCGACACTGATTCACTGATACACCAATTCATTGATTCACTGACTCTGTCACGCAGTACGTAGGAATTTAAATAGGCATTCTATAATTTTCTATAAATAATAATAATAAAAAAAATTGTGTTTTCCCCAAATTTTTTTTTTACCAAATTTTTTTTTTCCAAAATTTTTTTTTACCAAATTTTTTTTTTCCAAAATTTTTTTTTACAATTTTTTTTTTTCAGCAAAATTTTTTTTCAACAAAATTTTTTTTTCACACAAAATTTTTTTTTCAACAAAATTTTTTTTTTACACAAAATTTTTTTTTCAACAAAATTTTTTTTTCAACAAAATTTTTTTTTTGATTAAATTTTTTTTTTCAAGAAAAATTTTTTTTTTCAACCAATTTTTTTTTTTCAACAAAATGTTTTTTCCATATTTCAACGGGCGCCATATGCGCATTACAACTTACTAGTATATATATAGTGTAGAAGTGGAATTAGCCTTTCGGATTCATCTATGACGAGCCCAATTTGTGAGTACAAAATGCTATAGCAATCATACTAATTTGAGAGAAGTGCTCTGCCCATCCCAAACAAAACGTTTAGCGAAATAGTATGTAATTATCTAAGAAGGAAATTCTATATTAAAAAAAAAAAACTATATAATATTTCAATTATTTGTTTAATGACTCAGTAAATAGTTGATATCAAATACGTCGCCATTAACCATAATAACTAATATATTTACAATAGAAATATATATACATATATACTCCATCGAAGATGTAGATAAAGCATGCAGAAATGCTTTTGTTCAAAATACATAATCCATGAGATTACAGCGTCTATCTCCATCTCAATTTTTCAGCATCATTTCTGAAGTATTTTTCTGCTTGCGAAACGCCACTTAAAGGCACGCAACAAACATAAATTCACAACGCAACGCAAAACAATGAAAAAACTCACTAAACAGCAATTTTCACAATGGAAATGAAAGAGGCACTTCCTACACTAACCGAAACGAACAAAAAAGGAACGGCGCTAAAATGCACTTTGTCCTTTGCACAATGCAAAAGACGAAGAGAAACTCTCGCACGCTTGCACACATCCACACAAAATATTATAATATCCAGCATTATGTTATAACCATATTTCGTCAAGTTTAGAGAATGCCAATATTAACGCGTGAACTACAAAGAAAATTGGATTCATAAAATACAAGAAACACGAATGTGGATAAAACCAGCAACATAAACAAAAAAAAAAAACATAAAAAGCACAACAGCAAAACAATTTAAGATGTTGTAAGAAACAGCCAACACTCAAGTAAACGTAGGAGACGCAAGTTAAAAAGCAAAGGAAATGTGGCACACAAAGTAACCTGCAAAGTGTGGTGCGGCTGATTTACAGTCGCGTATCAGTGAATTACAAAAGTCTCCTAGGATATCTCCGAAAAAACAAACACGAGGAATTTCTAAACAATGTGTGCTAATAATTCAATAATTTTCCAATCTCTAAATGGATAATATCTTACCGTTTACATATGCAAGATGAAATCGCCGTTGCATGATATTCTAAGACGCCTATGAACCCAGATGTCGTTCGAGATAGTCACCCATATTATCTGTCGCACAACATATTGCTCATTAACTCAATACGGTTTTTTAAGAGAGACGTTCCAAAAAAAACCATAGGTTTTCCTAATAAACCAGAGGTATACATACGTAGTTATGCATAACTGCAGCTTTTTCTTGAGCAAACAAACAGTAAATTTCGAATTGTGACACTATAGACGTAACTGAGTTAAAATTGTTTTCTATTTGATTATTTTTTAAAAATCAAATCTGTGGTTTGCACAAGCAACCGCGTGGGTCGTAAAATCAAATGTTTCAGGAGAGCCAAAATACATAATTTTGGGAATTGTTGGAGAAGTTGAAGAAATTTTTTAAATTTTTGCTAATAAACATGTAGAACACGACATTGGATTAAAAATGTTCAAAATAAAATCTTAACGATTTATAAAAAAAAAACATAAACTATGTATGTGGAAAAAGTGTGAGCAGCGTATCTCCTCTTATGATGTTTTTGGTAGAAATAAATACTGTTATTGAGAGCACACATGATGATTTATATTGGTTTTACCAGCGAGAAAGAAGCACGCACCTCTTTGTAAGCGATTGTTAAAAGAAAAAATCGACTCATAACTTTTTGTTCGTAAGTAACAATTTATGTGCATATGTGCTACTTTTCTTTGCGAAAGGAATTGAACTGACTTATGTCGTTAATGATGAAACCAATTTTTGGGAACACTCCAGTTAAGTTGTTTTTGGCTAAAAAAAATCATTATTTGTACATTAATTTTAGTAAAAAGTTAGGCACGCAAATCGAATCGGCATTTAAATGTAGTACTTTGGTGTAAAAGCTTCAAAATCGACGAAAATGCACTTAAGCGATTGCTTAAAATTTCTAAAAATCACAGAATTTCTACATCCAAATTAATAAATAGCAAATCTGAATAGAAATACCCGGGCAGAGATTTACAAGATAGCCACCATAGTGTAACTATTCTAAACTTCAATTCAGATCTTTTTACTGAGAATTTCATTTAAACCTTTCATAATACAATGACCTGATGCTGTATATACCTGGTCCACGCCACATGTTAATAATACTTAAAGAAAAGGAAAAGGCGGTACAGAAAATGGTGAATAGAGTGGCCTACATCGCTTTGCAGGATCACTTCCATCCCACAGCGACGAGCAATTATACGGATGGCCTACCACCTAAAGAGGCTGCTGTCGCATGCACACATTTTCATTTTAGCATTTTCGAAAACAATGATACACTTTCATTGATTTTGACATTTTAATAAACTGTGGTCCTAGCCTGACTGCGGGCGATTTGTCTTTGATGTTGGTGTCTGCATTGTGGGGATGGAGAAATTTCTTCAAAATCTTAGTTAGGCTACAGGTTGGGCGCTGCAAAGTATCTACCATACATACGCATCTTTAAGAAATACGTATATAAGTATGTATTAGAAATTCAAATTCTAGTGGAAATTGCATGTACCTTTTAACAAAGAAATAAATCCTGCTTTGATATATACAAAACGGTTTAAATCGCACTCGCACAATATTTAATGATTAAACACTGCGGCATGTAGGGCTCACAATAGCAACACGAACAACTGAGGCCATAGAAAGCACTACTACACTCACACTACACAATGAAGACTTAAAGCAGGTCACGTGTGCAGCACACCAACATTGTACGGTGCGAATTTTAGATGCAGCAAATAAACTTCTTCTGCTCCTGCTGGCTTTTCTTTTTGTTATCATAAAGCAGAAAAAACCTTGTGCCCCAAAACTGATGAAAGTAAGCAACAACAAGAGAAAAAATCAAACAACAAAGCGAATACCAACTGCAGCTGCAACAAAGCACAAATAATAAAGTTTAGATTCAGCACAGTCCAAGAAGACGACGAACAAGGCAAACTGCGAAGTGAAAATAAAAACGAAAATGAAAAACTCTGTGTGTGTGTGTGTGCTACTCTAAAGCGCGCGCATATGCCTTATATCAAAACATTAAAGGCATCGAAAGATGTTTTCTTTTATTTTCTTCATCAGCGTTTGTTCTTGGCTGTTTTTCATTTTGTCGGTGTTGTTTTCAGTTACCCTGCAATGGAGTTGCACAGTGTTTGTGCTGGACTGAGCCGAAAATATCACAGTAGTTGTTGTTGTGATAGTTCACAGGTTTTTTAGTGCTAACGCAAGGTAAACAAAACTTTATGAAAAAAAGTGACCAAATCAACGATATGTCTATGGAATGTAGACTATTGAGAAGCCAATGCATCCAGAACGAGCCACTGTTTGGTGGGAATTTTGACCTGGCGGCATGAGAAAATAGCCGCCGCTATCGTCAACGAATTTTTGTTTCCAAAAATTCAGTGCCACATTTCACACAGACAACGCAACAATCGATATTTTACGCACTGTTTTTGAAAATCGAAATATAGGCCGATGTCATTTGGACGCTTCGGAGCTGTGATTTTAGCCATGTTATGGATAGTTGTTACCCAAAGCAACCAGAGACAATTGAAGCGTTGAAACATGAATCTAGGGTTATTGATCGGCAGTGTTTTTGCTATAATTACAATGGCTTACATATCAAAGTCCATAAAGGTAAATTAGTTTACCATAAGACAAAAATCTGAATTGCATTCCATTGAAAGCAATGAAAAGATCATGTTTAGAAGTCTTTCCAGCGGTCCGTCCAATAAAATAATACTATTTTTAGTATTAAAACGTATAACATTGCGATAAGTTGTTTCTCGATACCATAATTTAGTTCGGATATTTACCCAACAGACAAGCTGGACCAATTCATGATATTGCACATTCTCCAGGCTGTACCTGATAAACTCACAGATAATGGAATTGTTTGACGTACGAAATATACTTTCTACGAAATTAATAATGGGTCTAGCTGAACAACTGCTGAGCGTTCCACTGTGCACTGCAACTGCGCCATTTTGAAGCCCTGGTAGGTATATTAATTTGTGACATGCTTAGCACATGAACGTGCCACATATTTTAGTGTTACAAGGTAAATGTTAGCTACGAGTACATACGAGTACGAGTACGAATACGAGTTACGAGTGTACACATGCTGGATGTTTCAACAACACGTTGCTGCCGGTTTGCAGATGCACTAGTGACACAGCAGTCTTTTTTTTTTTTTTTTTGTTTGCTTTTGTCGCAACAATAAGAACAAAATTAAGGTTCTGAAACAGGCATTATCTTAGCTGCCAGTCAAATGCATACAGTCATATTCTGCTGTTGTTGTTGCTGTTTCGTATTTAATTGTCACCGAAAAAACGACGAATGAAACAAAAGAACTGAACAATACGGACAAACATTCAAGTTTACTGTATGTTTTTAGTGGAATTCCAATAGCTCAAAGGCAAAGGCAGAGATTGTGTTTTTGTTTTTTTTTTTTGTGGTGGATGTTCCTTAATTACACTTAACATTGCAGTAGTAGAAGCGAAAGTGGCACATACCGATTAATTTTTTTTTAAATTCAATTTTATTTATTTATTAATTATTTACAAAGGCATTTTTTTTTAGCGAGATGACGTTAAATGTAACGTTTTTTTCAACTAGTGCTTATTTCGTTTTTTTCGTTATCGGACCATGTTGAACGAATTTTTGTTCCTCTTGAGTACTTCTGTCAGAAGTGGACAAAATGCTCAGTCCCTTAGGTGTCCGCTTATGAGAGAGTACACTGTAATTAGTTACTCACTATAAAATGTACCGTTAGAGTGAGTTTTTTAAATCACATCAAAATGAAAATATTTTCGATAAACAACCTACAAATATTTAGTGCTTATTTCGTTTTTTTCGTAATCGGGCCATGTTGAACAAATTTTTGTTTACAAAAATAGAAGAGGAGGATATTGTCAACATTTGGTTTCAACAGGACACAGCTCGATGTTTTGCGCCCTGTTTTTGAAGATCGCATTATCAGCCGCAGAGCTGATGTCGTTAGGCTACTGCATGGCCAGCCGAGGCAGCCATTTTAATGAACTTATTTTCCATTATTAACCGGAAGGATTGGACTTTCAAAAATAAAAAACGAAATATGAGAAAATATCCAGTAGTATTTTTTAAAGAATTTACAAAAAAAAAAAAAAGTTATTTTGCGGACCCTGTTTAACAAACGTATTTTCATATATACGCCCATGTGCCATGTTCCGAGAGTTTTTGAATTCCCATACTTTTTTAGATTCCCATTTTTTCCAAAATGGTGTGCTCAATTCCGAGCGAAAGTGTGGTTCGAAAGAATAGCATTGTTCAATATGTTACGAACTGTGTTCAATAACTATCAACAAAAAACATACGTTTTATTTGCAAATTTAACAACAAAATTAAGAAAAAATGCCTGCTGGATTGTTAATTGCCCTGGTTTCTACTAGAAGAAGACTAATGATACTGGAACTTGTTAAACGAGTTGCCAGATTGATTAACTGGTGTAATCATCATTCGTGTTGTTAATTTTTTAATGAATATGTCCACCAAAGTATAAAATTTATGTTTATTTGAAGAAACCTTTTCAACAAGTAGAACACTCTGGGTAAATTTCGTCAAAAGTTGTTCTTGATAAAAGGAGCCTTTTTATTTTCTTTAATTTTACTAGAAAAGCTAATCTGAATACTGTCTTTTTTAATTAAATGTTGTTAAAACAAGTTAAATATTAACTCTGCGTTCTTTTTTAACTTGTATGTGCTCAGAAAAACACGTACAATCTCATTTCTTTTTCGATCCACAAGGCTATATGTGCTCGAATTATATTCCCAATATTTTTTTGGGTATTCGGAATGGAGCACACCAAATGTGGGAAAATGTTTCACATTCGAGCAAACTCGAAATGCAGCACATGGGCGATAATTAATTACAAATTTAAACACTCCTACAATAGAAGCGTGGCACAAATTGGTTTTGAAGTTACTTTTAATCAGCGAGATTCGAGATATATTTCTTAAGTCTTGAGGAAGGTGATTGAACTCCGAGCTACGATTGTATTCAATTCTTTGCTTCGTTATTTCTAGTCCTCATTTTTTTAATTTGAACAATTTCTTGTATTAAAAACTGTTTGATTAGCAGAAAATTGAACGGGGTGCAAGGGTTTGAACTGATTTAAACAGATATGTAAGTAATTGCATTTTGTTTGGATATCCTGAATTAATTGGTGTTCATAATTTCCGAACCAGAAAATAAAGTAGTTACTAACATTAGATATATCGATGGCTTAATTTAAGAAGGGAGTAACTCGCATTTTCGTAACTTTACAGGAGAAGGAAAAAACTTTGTAATATTTGAAAAACTTCAGATATAAAAAACATTTAAAGGCAATTTTAAATACAAATGCGCAACAAATTTAATTCTGAAACTAATTTTTTTTTGTTTTGGATATTGGTTACTTGCTTTTGCAAAAGGGCAATAAATCCCGTATTTTTTATCACAAAGCTCTGAAATTTGTGTGGTATGTGTATTTGACAATGATCTACCAAAATGTGTATAAACGCGATATTGAAAAAAATCGAGATACGCCCTTTCTAAATTACTCCATCGATATGTGAATCAGGATGCAATATTTTGTAGAATATTTTGTTTTCAAACCAAGAACCGAATTTACATTTTCAAATAATGCATTGGAATGATGTCTTTACGTTTCATGAAGGAAAAGACGGGTAACGTTATTTGTGCAAGATATAATTTGCATACTGATTTAACGGCGGAGTTTTTCTAGGAAAAAATGTAAATGTATTTTTTGGATATTCTTACTAGGATATGAATGCGACTTAGTTAAGTGATGGTCGCACGGAAAAATCCTCCTGGTACATGCCAAATCGATCTTTAGAGAATAAGTGTTTCTCCAAATTGGATAAATTTGAGCATAGGTTAGTTAGATCACAATCCAGAGGTATATTGACATGGTGGAACGAATCTCACATAGTTCCTCTAACAGAATCTCACAAATCTCATTATTACATGTTAAAGCTTTTTGTTGCTAGACTATAAAAACTACACTTTCCAATGCCATCGTTTCGGTTTTCAGAATCAACGAATCTCAATAAATTGAATTCAGATCCCGATTTATCCATTATAATCAAATTTTAGACTAACTGAAATCTATATTAAGGTGTTCAAAAATTGCATGTAATATAAAAGTAATTAAAAATTATGTGCTCCTCTTAGTGGTGTAGGAGGTTCACAAAAAATGCTTTTATGATTAAAGCCGCATGACGTATGAGTAATATTGAAATTCCATACAGCCATTATGTAATTTAATACGCTCTGTTGAGTTCATTTGAATTACTTTGCAATTATCCTATTTAAATAAAGTTTTAGAGAAAGCAGCAAAAAAAACGACTAAACAATAAATATTAAATTCATATTAAAACGTAATCTACCTTAAAATGTTTTTCATAAAGCATCGATAATATTAAAAAAAAAAGTGTGTCTACTCTATATGTGTACGTGTGTGTGGACATATAATTAAATTAAACAAACCAACACAATCAAACAAAAACATAACATAAATACCGCCAATTTTTAACGGGCCAATTAAGAATTTGACATTTTATTTGCACTGTGTGCGCCATATTGTTTTTCTTTGTTGCTGCTGGTTGTTGCATCAGTTTAAACAAATATTTGATTAGAATATTTTTCCTGAACGAGTTCAAAAAAGCAAAGGCAAATGTGGCTCCCTGGTCTCTCTCTGTGTTTGTATTGGACCAATGGCATGCATAATCATTCGAATGTATCTCTATGGGAGAATATGTATGTATATCTGTGGTGCACTGTAGCACTCATACACACACACACACACCGTCATCAAAGTTTAGGTTGTTGTGCCAACAAACAAAACAAAAATACCTGGTATTTTTTTTTATATATATATTTTTTATATATATATATATATATTTATATGTGTATATTTTTTTAGTCATACATATGGAACTGTGTTTTATTGATGGCCCAAGTTGGCTTTTTTCAAGGGCCCGGAAAGTTCTCCGTAGACTTCTTGACACACGCACATTTTGGGGTTCTTTAGTTTGATTTCCATAGCTTATTATTTCCCTTAAAGTGTGATTTATGGAATAAAAGTCTATATAAGATTATAATCGTTCAGCTAAATGTACTTTTTTCCAAAGACAACAAAAAGTTCAGCTCTTTCAAGAAAAAAAAATGCTCATAGTTTTCTAAACGACCATCTGTCTTCATCGCTTAAGCTAAAACACTTTCCGCAGAAATATCTATCTGATGTTTGGCTCATTGATCGAGTTTGTGAACTGCATTTAGGCGGAATGAAATTGGAGGCGGGGTAATAGGAAGCCCTATGGATTAAAGTCCCAAAGTGACAATGAAATAAGTGACAACGATGATTGGGGCTTTTTTTCACTTTTTGGGGCTTTATTTCGTTTCGTAAGTTAGGGAGTTATTTCATCTTAATATATATTTACCCACGACACTGATTCACTGACTCTGTCACGCAGTACGTAGGAATTTAAATAGGCATTCTATAATTTTCTATAAATAATAATAATAAAAAAAATAATATTTTTTTTTGTACAGAAGTTGTGTTTTCCCCAAATTTTTTTTTCCATTTTTTTTTTACAAAATTTTGTTTTCAACAAAATTTTTTTTTTTACTAAAATTATTTTTTTTTACAAAATTTTTTTTTTCAATTTTTTTTTTCAACCAAATTTTTTTTTTCAACCAAAATTTTTTTTTGACCAAATTTTTTTTTTTCAAGAAAAAAATTTTTTTTTAACGAAATTTTTTTTTTTCAACAAAATTTTTTTTTTCCACAAAAATTTTTTTTTTTCAACAAAGGCCATAGGCGCTTTACAACTTACTAGTATGAAATAATTACCTAAACCTCTAAATGAAATAAAGCCGCGGCTTATCAATACTAAAAAAGAAGAAAATCATTTCGTTGGGGATTTGTTTCATTTTCGAATTAAGGACATTTATTTATAATGAAATAAACCCCCAATATTTGGGGCCCTATTTCATTGTCACTTTGGGGCTTTATTTCACCCCGCCGAAATTGAACCCATGAAAATACAGACAAAACTGAAAATGACATTTGGAACAGCAACAAGACTTAATTTCATATTTTTATGATCACTTTCCTTTAGCTGGGCCATGCTAAATTCACAATCCGTCTCTGCAGTGCGTGTGCGAATTTAAACAAAAACAAATAACAATTAAATACATTACAAAACTCAGAGTTTTTCTGTTAAACACATTTTCAATTGGTATCAAAGTACAAAACGGCAAACACACGCACACACCAATTGGGAGCATCGTCCTGCTGAAGCAGCGATATTTAGCAAACATATTGTTGCACTAATTTATATTCCGGAAAAATGTAAATGATGAACAATTAGGTTAATAGATCAGTGCCAC
The DNA here is from genome assembly GCA_958296145.1 of Hydrotaea cyrtoneurina. Classification (NCBI taxonomy): domain Eukaryota; kingdom Metazoa; phylum Arthropoda; class Insecta; order Diptera; family Muscidae; genus Hydrotaea; species Hydrotaea cyrtoneurina. The sequence continues at coordinate 118,556,614 of OY282512.1, forward strand.
TTGAAACAGTTTTTATACAAAAAAAAAAATTTTAAAGTGCTAATATTACTATTAATTTAATTGGAGACACATAACATTATGTGTTTTGTAAGTAATACAGTCGACTGTTTGTAACACACTTTCAAATATCGAAAAAAAAAATTATTTTTTTTTACTAAAAGTTCGTTTACATTCCACAAAAATCACGATTAAAATAGAAAATTCTAATATTAAATAATATTCTCTGCCATTTTTTTCTCTTCCTCCATCGATTACGTTTTTTGTTTGTTTTTCATGTCTGTTGTAGTAGCAACACTTGGTAAATAAATATTTCCAATTTTGCTCACCATTGAACGGAATAATTACTAAAATGTTTTCGTATATTTTAATCGTTTAATTTTTAGGTTATGTATTTTGTAAACATTTTACAAATGAACATTTTGCATATATGCAGTTGTTTTTCTGTCCGGTGTCCGATTTAATATTGTGCATTGCCACGATTTTTTTTTGTGCTGTTAGCGTAATATAGAATTCCTGCACAATTGTAATCAAGTTTATGGTAAATATTTTAATATGAAATTGTTCGTTGTTTTGTTTGTTGTCGTTAAGTGCACATTTAAATAGTACTTGAAAATATTTGAAATTGTTCGCTGAATAAATACTACAATAATCTATACAGTTAGGGTACACAAAAAATGTTATCAACCCTTAAATGCGCGGAGTTTACTACTAGTTTGAACGACAAAAGTCTACATAATTTCCCAATTTTTTATACACATTCACATATTATTTATTATATTGGTTATTTTGGCACAGGACTTTACTACTCTCCAAATATGACTGATTCCCTACCATAAACAAAATTTGGTTGTATCCTATAGGATACACCGCGAATTTAAGGTTTAATTTGGTTCTTTGCAACAGACAAAAAGCTATAAGCTCGCCACTTTAAAAGGATTAACCATAACTTTTAAACGTTTTATGGTCAGATTTAAAATAAAAAATTAAATTTTAAATAAAAAATTAAATAATAGTTGTATTTGTAGTATTACATTGAAATAATGAATAAAATATTGTTCCGCCAATAGAGGTGGTGGACTGCCCTGCTGTTCGTGTACCCCAAGTTCCTCCATTCATTCCCATCTGTTAGAATCTCTTTGGATTTTATATCAGACCAGTCGTTTAGAAATTCCTCAATTATATCCAAGCATTTTCCGAATTCTTCCAATTTGCTCTTAGCGATGACATATCAGATACAGCGAAATGATTGAAAGATTCGAAATAATTGGCAGCAAATGGGCGAAATGTAGCCCTTGTGCAAACATGAAAACGATGTGCACATTGTTTTTAGCGGATATCATGGAAACCGAACACAAACTATTTGCCAGTGTAGGGTGACCTGTTGATTTTTAAAATCTCCATAAGAACTTTGTTTATGAATACAAAACAAAAAGTTTCATATTTTTTGAGATCTTTAAAAATGTTTTCAGAAATTGTTGTCATAATCGAAATAAAAACTAAAAATTATATTGGCGTCATGCATATGTGACCTTCTCCGAGAAAAGTGACCCAGTGTGTCAAAAAAAAACGTGTTTGGACTTAAGAGGGGATTCTGGTACCTAAAAGGGTGTATAATAAGATGAAATGAGTTTCTGATACAAATTTGTTACCCCATAAAAACGTACAAAACGAACTTGGGAAATTGATAAAAATGAGAAAACATCAAAAAATTTACTTTTTTTTGATTATTATACGTCAGCAAAGTCGGCACCCAATTGCAACTAACCTAAAGATGTTTTCACTGTGATAATGCGTTAGAGACCGTAAATGCATTATTCTTAAAACTTCATTTTCACACACTAGGTCCCTTTTCTCGGAGAAGGTTATACTGTCTGTGTTTGTAAAGGGTTTTCCAACAAGACTTTGAATCACCCGGTATTTGGGTAACTGTCACCCATTGAAATTATTAAAATTCACTACAAAAATTGTGAAAATCTTGCAGTCACAGTTCGCAAAACTAAAGCATTTTTGGGTTGTCGTGAAGCACCTTGTCGGACCGCAATATAGAAACTGGTGCGAGCTGTTGGGACAACTTAGTGATGCGATGAATAAAACCCCCGCACGTCGCTCAAGAATAACTGAGAATATTGCAGCCGATCATCAACAACGTCTTGTCTTTGCTGATTAGGTCCTTGAAATGCATGAAAATTATCCGGAATTCCATCGAAAAATCATCGTGACTGATGAGGCCCATTTCCATCTCGGTGGTTACTTTTTATGGTCGGAGTTGGATGATATGGATCTGGACAACGCTTACCTTTAAGAAGACGGCGCTACGTGCCACTCAAGCAACGAAACCATTGCACTTTTACGGGAAACGTTTCCGGACTGTGTTATCTCTCGTGTTATCCTTTGGGGCCACGTGAATGATAAGGTCCAACAGACCAGCGTCGATTCAAGACGTCAAAGATAGAATTTGTGAGGCTATCGAAGACATAGGGCAGCCACTTTGCGTTTTGGTTTTGGAAAATTTCAAGAAAAGGATATGATAAGCCTGGTCGTGCTGGCCATTTGGCTGATGTCGTTTTTCATTATCAACGGCATGAATTCCTCTTTATTATGAAATAAAAATCCGATCATTTATCTCAGAAGAATGTAATTTTTCTTTGAATACCAAACAACAGCTTTTGTTGGAAAACCCGTTACATGACTCCAAAATATGGGAACTTCCAAAACCAAATTAAGTCGTATTACTAAATATGGATTTGAAAAGTGGCGTCTCAGATAAAAACGACAGCATTGTCTGGGACTGGTACGAACACCCAAAGTCAAATGTAAGCCAATGAAGATCCGATGAATTATGACGGTACCAATTAAAGTCCACTCCCATCCCGCCTGTTTGGATATGAGCCGACATATAATTAAGCAACATTATGACCCTGAAATATCCTGCCGAATACATTGAACTGTCTGCGTAGATAACTCGGTTGATTTGTTTCACATGGCGCTTTTGGATTATGTCTTATCAAGGCAGCCCACATTAAATTCGTTTATCGCGTAGTTGTGAATGTTACAAAGCATTTTGATGGCATGCGTGTTGTGATACGAGTATTGCTTTGGTTTCGTATCACACTTTTAATTTTCCTTCCCCCCCCCCCCCCCCCCACCATCCTTTTGTTGTAGTTGTGATGTCCTTTTTCTGGGTGTCTGTTCAATATAATGCATACATTAAACATAACGTATATGAGCGAGCATTGCATACAATGTTTGCATCATAAACTACACATTATACAAAGTTGTGTGTGTAGGCGTACACGTCATCATCGCCTCCACGTTGTTATATACATATACATGTCCTTTTTGTGTATATGTATGTATGTATTAACATGCACAAAAAAAAATAGCAACTCAGACTGTTGTTGTTTTTATCGTTCTTTTATAGTTTATTTTTTTTCCGCTGCTGTTGTCTCCCCCTTTAATATTTATGCGCTGTTGTGCTGTGTCCTTGCAGCCGTACGTGTTTATAAATATTATTAATGGCCGTCAGGTTTTTTGAAAAATGACTTTAACAAGCTTTTCTCTGTCGGATTTTCATTTCAGTTTCGTTTCGGTTTTTTTTTTCTCGTGTTTAAATTCTGCCTTTTTGTCGATGTTGTAAAGCATTTTCAGTGTTGTTGTTTTTCTGGGTTACCAAGAAAGGAGATTGGCAAAAGACGGATATTACCGGAGACTTTTAAGGTCATATTTTAAGTAATTAAGTGAAAGTCGTATTTATGGTTGTGGCAGTGACAAACAATTTAATAATTTCACCGCATAAAATTTCGTTAAGTAATTACATTGCACATTGTATTAAATTAATATTGAAATGATTACGGAATGGATTTCATAGTCAATTTTAGGAAAATTGTTTTGATCTCTACTTCGTTGAAACTCTATTCGTATCAAATTTATTTTGTTGTCATGTTCCGAAACGCTGTTTGCTGTATTGAGCAATGGATACTTTAAAAAGGATTTATTTTGCTTTTGTAACACATGGAAATCCGTCCGTTTTTCTTTTTATGCCCCAAAGAACATTTAAATCAGAAGTCGATGGTAAACAAACCATGGCAACGAAAAGCTATCTTTAGAACATTTCACATCAAACGCTTAACATTTGTAAATCATATAAAGTGATCTGCAGGTGGCATGACAGAATGTTTATGTGATTATTTGGCAAATTTGAAATGGTGAATCCTGCATAATCTCAAGTTATTGAAATGAGGACGACCCGAAAACGTATGGCAAAATAGTGGAAATTGATTGAAATTAAAGTTAAATACAGAAGTCTCGTGACGGTTACGTTTCTCGATTTCTAATTTTAAATGTGACAAAATAAAAACCAAAAATCCATAACTTTGGAAATACAGCTGTAGAAGATCGTCATAGATCCCGTTGGTCACCTGTAATGATAGAAATGGTTTGGAAATGCAGTGGCCCCTGCATTGATGTCTATCTGTGCCAAAAATTACAATGTGAGACGAAAAGACGATAATTCAAAATTAAAATAATAAACACAATGCTGGAAACATTTTTAAAACAAAATCTATTTTCCAAACAACAGAAACTATAAAGTGTACGAAGATCGATTAAGCAAACATGTTGAACATTGTTGAGCGGTTTTGAAAGGGCTGTAGTTACTAGCATTCATTAAAGATCTAGGCAGTTAGTTTACCTAAATTCTTTATTTTGATCAACTTTCGGTTTCTTTATATATTTCTTATCTTGACATAAAACAAAATAAGTACAAAAACAAATAATACAAAAAATATTTCAAGCGCCCCGGTAGGCGAGTTGGTAGCGTGCTTGCCTATCAGCGTGGAGGTTGTGGGTTCGATTCCCAACAGAGGCTTTGGTCTGTCGCTGCAAAAATCTAATCACCCGGTTTACCCTTGGACCCAAAAATTTGAATATAAATTTACTTTGTATTGTAATTAATAATAAATAAATAAAAACAAGTGGACAAATAGTAAGTTCGGCCGGGCCGAATCTTATATACCCTCCATCATGGATCCTTAAAAAGTCAATAAATAAGAAAACTAACTAAGTTTTTGGGCCGCTCGTGACCCGATAGTCCCAGGAACCCGATCACAAATTTTATCCAAATCATGAAAATAAATGCATATTTGGGTTCGCGAGAAAATTTCGTTGCATTTCGATACCCATATGTCCATGTTTGTCAAGGGACGGTTTTTGGGCCGCTGGTGACCCGATAGTCCCAGAAACCGGATCAAAAAATTTAGGCAAATCATGAAAATAAAGGCATATTTGGGTTCGTGAGTAAATTTCGTTGCACTTCGATACCCATATGCGCATGTTTATCATGGGCCGTTTTTTGGGCCCCAAGGGTCCACGGAACCCATGAGCACGCCCATTTTTGGGATTTTTTTCCCCATCTATAAATTATATAAACTTAGAACAATTTTACAAAAAAAATCTAGGACATCGCTAGAATGTCTTAGAATGTTACTCTGACCGATTATATATATACTTTATAGGGTCCCAGATCACTCTTTCGAGGTGTTGCAAACGAAATGACAAACTTAGTATATACACCATCCTATGATGGAGTGTATAAAAAAAAAATTTGTTGAGAATAGTAGGAATTTTGAATCATATTATTTTTTTTGCACTTTTGGCGTATCATTAGTACTCCACTGGAAAATTGATTTTTGCAAACTATTCCAATAAGCTTAGATTAGGATATAGTCCATTGCAAACTAGAACTATTCCCTCGTTGAACTATCCTGAGCACCCTAAAAATCTCCACAGTTCCCAAATAAATAAGATGCTTGCCTGTTTGCCACGAAAAGACAAGTGTACAGTATTTCTTAAACTCACATACCCACAGATTCTGCAGTAGTGCCTAGTCCAAACCTTCATACTCATTGCAGCAGACAGTGACATGTCATGGGGGGCCAAATTAATGAGACATCAGATTTTGATGTATAAGACCGTTTGATATCACGGCCTTATCTATCTAGATTGAAGGCAGCCTCGAGCAGGCGCCTACCTATCGCTCTATAGAGTATATCTTCCAGTAGTAGTTTGCCAGTTTCTAGAGTCTTACCTAAGTATTCTAGTTCGCTAACGTAGTGCCGAGTTTTGCCAGCTCGGCAGCCCTACAAATGTCTGGTTTGTCCCTTTGCCCAGTCAGCTAGTCAAGGTCCATGATGAACTGCTGAGCCTTCTCGTTTAAGTTTTGTGTCAGCCTAGTTCGAAAAGACACTAGATTTTTTTTTCTTTTATTTATTTATTATTAATTACAATACAAAGTAAATTTATATTCTAATTTTGGGTCCAAGGGTAAACCGGGTGACAAAGACCATATGTTTAGATTTTTGCAGCGACAGACCAAAGCCTCTGGTGGGAATCGAACCCACAACCCCCACGCTGATAGGCAAGCACGCTACCAACTCGCCTACCGGGGCGCTTAACGAGACACTAGATTTATTTACAGTTTGACTGCCAGAGAATATTCGACCCCACTGTGGTTAGGACGTTATACCACAGCGGTCATATGGTAGTTTTCGTTGTATATTTAGCTGTAGGTCCTTGGAACAGACCCAGACACATACATGATTTTTTGTTAATACAAAGCTTTCACTTGCCACACATCCCTATCTGATATAAGCTCCCTATCAGAGCTCTCCATAATTTGTCTCCGTCGTCCACTGACACGATGCGAAACTTTCGCGAAAAAAACCATCAAACTTCGTTCATTATTGGTTTTCGCTCAACCGAACACCGTTTTTGATCTCTTGCTTGGCTCATGTGTTCACTCGAGACACTTTACTTTGGAAAATTTGGCAAAGGGTGTTTTCATCATTTGTGTGTGTTGCGCGTGATGATGCACATGCACTCAAATGGCTGCCCCTTCGTCTTCTCCCTTCCTCTTTAATGCTTTGCCTGTGACGAAGGCACCAACATAAAAGGTCACTTACTGACCCTCAATGGATGAGCGACGAATGGTTTTGTTCGTATCGAGCGGTCAGTAAGAGACCGATTAGTGTGTTGTGCTCAACCCGAGACCAAGAACACAAACGAAACGAAAAGGGGCACTGAACGATTCCGTTTCATTTTTTTCGGTCATATTTTGCGAGCTCTGGATATATGTCTATGGAACTTGCTGCTCAACAGTGGGTCCGTAAGAGTATTGCAGTCAACGATACCTGACATGTCAGGCATCTGCTCAATGTAAACACTGTGACGACAGCCTTTGCTCGATCATTGAGATAGCTCTTTAAATTTTTTTCCCGCCTGTGTACGAATTGTGTTCAAATGAAGGCCAAATGAAGGGGTGGAGCGGATCAACCCTATAGTTTGAATATGCACATTTCTGCAGTATATACTAAGAATGAGACCACACGATCCGCGAGAAAATCTGTTGCTTAAGATATAACAAACTGGATTGGATAATTGAATATTTAGAAAATTGTCCTAACTTCTATATATCTAGCTAGCTCTATTCCGATGTGGTTATCCTGCTCGTGATCAAATCTCCTTGATATTCCCTTAATGTCGCTTACTGATTGATTTCATGTAAACTTTAATGCGCTTTTGATTTTGATATTTCAAATCAATCCTTTCCTTCTTTTTTTCAAACCCTTTCCCACATCACCCCCAGATGTTTTTGCAAACGAGTGCGTGCGCGTGTGTCTGTGTCTGTGTTTTTCTTTTTCACCCAAACACTCAAACTCTCATAAATATTAAAACTTTGCATAGAAATGTAAAGCAAAGGGACCCGAAAAATAATGTGTAATGTTACCTTTCAGGCTGGTTCAGTTTGTTGGTTTGGCTACATGGCTCTACGGCTGATGCTGCTTGTTGTACTCGCATTTGCAGCTAAGCAAATGTGTATTACCGCAAGTAAAATAGAACATAAATCAAGAAATTGTAAAGACTTTAATGTAGACATTGCCACAGCAGTGAAATTCTTGGAAATGAATAAGAAAACACAACAACAAAAGATGAGGTGCAAAAGGTAGCACAGAAAGAAAAAATGGTGAGAGAGATGTCAGAGTTGGAAAAAAGGTTAAAAATGAAAAAGAAAACATACATCACAGAGACCGGTGGCAACAACATTTACCCATCCCAATCCCAGGGAGAAAGTTATTGGAAAATTTATGGAAATCGAAGAATCACACAGACGCACAAACACACACACACACAAGAAACATTGAAGTATAAATGTTAAAACATAACTGGTCGTTGCCTTCACCTTCACCACCATCATCAGCGCTCAGCATTAGCTTTAGCATCGTCGACACCAGCTCCAGCCACCAGCCATCGTAGTCATTGATTTTTAGAAGGTTTTACATAAAGATTTGCGGTATGCTCCACAGCACACTCTTACAGTATATTTCCATAACATTTTTTCTTTCTTTCAATTTTTCAACTCGACAAAAAACGAATAAGCGAGCCGGGCAGAAGCCTCAACCGAAGGTATGTGTAAAAGTATACCTGGATTTTCAGCTCACTCCAGCTTTACTTATACCCGTGCAGCTACGGTGGAATAGAGACAATTTGCATTTTAACCTCTCCTACCGTTGTAGATGTAGCATTTCTATTTTTCTGTTTTTTTTTTTTTGGATTTTCTATTTTATGGATTTATTGATTGAAGTGCTTTCCGTTTTTTTTGTGTGTGCTGTTGGCTTCGTCGAAATGGTTCATACCTCCAGCAAGTGTACTTAAAAATTTAAGTGCGAAATTTGTATAACTTTGTGGGGATTTACAAAATGGCGAAAATATCCATAAATGTTGTTGATTCCTTTGTTCTCCGGTTAGATTTAATTTTGCACCGCAATGAATTTAAAAACGAAACTTCATTTATGGAATTGTTGTAAGGACAGAATGTAGGTTAATGTTAAACCGAATGTCGGAAGGTTATCATATCGTGAATGTCCTTGGCTTGTAAAATATTCATGGTTAGTGTTTGTGTATGTTTATGCAAATGGTCGATAACATGAGTAATTTCGGAACATACACAGCGAGATTCCAGCACGGGTGAGTACAATGGCCATTTCCCAGTGGCGGTTCTGTAAAATTAAATAAACAATTAAATTTTAAGGGAGAACTAAGAACAATGGCCCACATGAATATTATAAATTTCGTGCTCCTGAATTCCGAAGTTTTGAAACTTCATTTCAGTAAAATTTGATCAATGAATAACTTCACATCGGGCCGAAATAGTCGTTTGTATGTGGTGCGTGTCGAATTATGTTTAGTAAATCGTTCATTGTGGGTGACTCGAATGCAAGCTAAATGCTCAGGGTTTGTTTGTGACATTTGATGCCAACAATAGGTCGCAACTTGCCATACAGCGGACCTAACAGTCGATTTACAGGGTTCAAAAAACAAGAGTGGTTATTTTGAATCACCCGGTATTTCGGTAGCTATCACTTTTGAGGATTTTATTCTTTGACATTTGACAAGTAGAAACTACGCCACTACTAAAAATTGAACGATACACGCTCCAACAAGGCATTCAAATTATTAAAATTCACTACAAAAATTGTGAAAATCTTGCAGTCACAGTTCGCAAAACTAAAACATTTTTGGGTTGTTGTGAAGCATCTTGTCGGACCGCAATATAGAAATTGATGGAAAAATTCGAGCTGTTGGGAAAAGTGAGTGATGAGAAGAATATAACCCGTGCACGTCGCTCAAGAACAACTGAGAATATTGCTGCTGTTGCGCAAAGTGTTGAAGAAAACACAGGAGACTTGGGTCTTAAGGCTTATAAAGTTCACAAGAACTCAAGCCGGCCGATCATCAACAACGTCTTATCTTTGCTTATTGAGTCCTTGAAATGCATGAAAATGATCCGGAATTCCATCGAAAAATCATCTTGACTGATGAGACCCATTTCCACCTTGTTGGCTACGTCAACAAGCAAAATTGTCGCATCTGGGGCTGGGAAAACTCAAGAGTTTTTGTTGAGAAGCGGGGTCATTGAATTTTACTTTTTCGAAAATTAAGTTGAATCAACAGTTGCGGTGAATGGATTGCGCTATCGAGAGATGATTAATGATTTTTTATGGTCGAAGTTGGATGATATTGATCTGGACAACGTTTACTTTCAACAAGACGGCGCTACGTGCCACACAGGCACCGTAAAAATTGCTATTTTACGGGAAAACTTTCCGGACCGTGTCATCTCTCAAAGAGGTGATCACAATTGGCCACCGAGATCTTCTGATTTAACACCTTGCGACTTCTTTCGTTGGGGCCACGTGAAGGATAAGGTCTACGCCAACAGACCAGCGTCGATTCAAGACCTCAAAGGTAGAACTCGTGAGGCTAACGAGGACATAGGGCAGCCATGATTTGGTTATGGAAAATTTCATGAAAAGGATATGGTCCTGTATGCGTGGTCGTGCTGGCCAATTGACTGATGTTGTATTTCATTATTAAAGGAATACCATCCTGTTTATCTTAATATATATTTACCCTCGACACTGATTCACTGACTCTGTCACGCAGTACGTAGGAATTTAAATAGGCATTCTATAAATAACTAGTAAGTTGTAATGCGCCTATGGCGCCCGTTAATTTGCTTGAGAAAGTATTTCTTACTTAATTTTAAAAATTTTGTAAAAAATATTTTGAGAAAACCATTTTGTAAAAAAAAATTTCGGAAAAAAAAAATTGTGGAAAAAAAATTTTTCTGAAAAAAAAATTTTTGTTGAAAAAAAAAATTTTTGTAGAAAAACAAAGTTTTTGTGGAAAAAAAAAATTTGTTGAAAAAAAAAAATTTTGTGGAAAAAAACAATATTTTGTTGAAAAACAAAATTTTTGTTGAAAAAAAAAATGTTTGCTGAAAGAAAAAAAATTTTGTTGAAAAAAAATTTTTGTGGAAAAAAAAAAATTTTGTTGAAAAAAAAAATTTTGTGTAAAAAAAAAAATGGTAAAAAAAATTTTTGGTAAAAAAAAATTTCTGTACAAAAAAAAATATTTTTTTTATTATTATTATTTATAGAATTTTTATAGAATGCCTATTTAAATTCCTACGTACTGCGTGACAGAGTCAGTGAATCAGGGAATCAGTGTATCAGTGTATCAGTGAATCAGTGTCGAGGGTAAATACACTCCTCGTCACTTGAATAGGACACCCAATATACTCCTTTTTCAATTGCCTATAACTCAAAAGCGAAATTACAGAATCACGGGATTTTGGCACGTTCTCTTTGTGCAGTTATTTATCTCTCTCAGAAACAAGCTCCAAGTTCTTGGAAAGAACCGTTATATTTTTTTCTTGCTTTATGTTGCAATTCGCTAGAAATTGAGTCAGTATTTTTGTGCCACTTGAATAGAACATCCTTTATGTTTGATCGTCTACTTTGGCACGTTCTCACGGAGTTTTCGCTGATCTAATTTTTTTGTGATTTTCGACGATAGTCTTTAATATAAAATTAAAATGGGTCGAGGAAAAGCCTTATCTGAGGAGGAAAAAGGAAAAATAAAGGCATACAAGGACTCTGGCCTATCAATTGCAAAAATAGTTTAAAAAAATCAACAGGAGCCGACATGTCATATCGGAATTCGTGAGTAATGAGTCTGAGTATGGAAAAAATATGAAAGGCCGCACGTGCAGTTTGCTCACCAATCGTAGAGACGCCTCATATTCAGAAAAGCATCAAATTCTCATGACTCTGTGACGAAAATTCGTGCAAAATGTGATGTAAATGCTAGTGTATCCACTGTCTACCGTGTTATTTCGAAGGCTAAACACCTGAAGAGGTTAAAAATAAAAAAGAAGCCTCCCCTTAACCCGTCAAGAAAAGCACAACGCCTCAATTTTTGTCGCGAGCATGTGACCTGGAAAACTCAGTGGCATAGAGTGGTCTTCACAGACAAAAAAAAGTTTAATTTAGAAGGCCCAGACGGTTATAGTTAATATTTCCATGATCTCCGCAAAGAACCCCCTCATTTGGACCGTCTGCATAGCCGAGCTGGAGGTGCATTGGTGTGGGGGGCCATTTCCTTCTAAGGCACCTGCAAACTAAAATTTATGTCATCAACGATGAATGCGTTGTGTTACAAACAAATATTGAAAGATGCGTTTCCATATTTTCACAACCTTTTTGGGCCTCTACCATAGATTTATCAACACGATAATGCTCCGATACACACAGCTCGGCTTGTAAAATCGTATATACAGAGCCAAAATGTGGACCTTCTAAGCTGGCCGCCCTACTCACCCGATTTAAATATAATCGAAAACGTTTGGGGATGGCTGACACATGAAATCTATAGCTCAGAAAAGCAATATTCGACTGTGCCCGAACTAGTTAAAGCTATCGACTTAGCTTGGCACTCGATTTCATTAAATTACTTGGCTAGCTTGTATCAATCCCTTCCCAAACGAATGACTGAAGTTTTGGAACAACAAGGTGGGTCGACGCATTATTAAATTATTTTTTTTCTCTTCTAAATTAAACTAATTACCCTATATTTAAGTTATTTTTATGTCAAAAATAATCTGAGATCTCTGAAATGTTTTTTTTGCTTAAGTGTCCTATTGAAGTGACACAATATTTGAGCCCCTAAATTTGACGGATTGTGTTCAACAATTATTTGTTATTATTTAAAGCTGTACCATTAAAAACTCCAGCCGGTTAAGACAAAGCAATAAAATTATCTTTAATTTAAAAAAAAATCAAGTCTCCATTATCATTTGTTTGGGAGCAGTGGGTGATCGAAAACACACTTAATGGGTGTCCTATTCAAGTGACGAGGAGTGTATATATTAAGATAATAATAAAAAAAATAATATTTTTTTTTTTTACAGAAATTGTTTTCTCCAAATTTTTTTTTTCCAAAATTTTTTTTTACAAATTTTTTTTCCAGAAAAATTTTTTTTTTCAACAAAACTTTTTTTTTCAACAAATTTTGTTTTTCCACAAACATTTTTTTTTTCAACAAAATTTTTTTTTTCAAGAAAAAATTTTTTTTTCGACAAAATTTTTTTTTTCAAAAAATTTTTTTTTTCAACATACATTTTTTTTTTCAACAATTTTTTTTTCAACAAAAATTTTTTTTTTCAACAAAAATTTTTTTTCCACAAATTTTTTTTCTCCAATTTTATTTTTTCTCAAAATATTTTTTACAAAACTTTTAAAATTAAGTAACAAATACTTTCTCAAGCAAAATAAAATAAATTATATTTCATGTATATGAAAATGTTTGTTGCATCCATTTTAAATTAACACATATTTCAACGGGCGCCATAGGCGCATTACAACTTACTAGTTATGAAATAAACATCCAGTCATTTATCTCAAAAAATTCCATTTTTCTTTGAATACCAAAATAACACCTCTTGTTGAAAAACACGGTATTATAAAATAAATTTGGGGACAACTTTATTTCTAGACCTCAGTCTGTTCAATGCCAAAAATTGGATTGATCGTAGCCGCGGCGGACACAGGCCGAAAAACATATTTTAAAAACAAATGCCATGAAATTATCTACCAGATTGTAATTAAAAAAATTGCATTCCAACAATATTTCTATCTTACATTAGCATTTTAAGTTCTTAAGCTGTTAAAAAAACACACAAAATATATTTCGATTTCTAAAAAAAATATGTTTGTTATTGTTAAAAACACTATTATTTAGCGCTTGAAAAAATTGCGAAAAACAGATTTTTTTCTGATTGACTAACAGTCAGAACGTGGCCCCTATGAATGCAATGTACTGTGTTGGCGATATGAAGTAAGTGTAGGAGGATGGAATAGTGTTTGTGGACGTTTGCTTGAACTTGATAATGTTATAGCAGGCAGGAAAAACACTTGCTGGAAGATTGAAACGATCGAAACAAAGAAACATCCAAAATAAAATTTTTTTTTTAACAATTGTGTAGTATCATCGTGTGTCTTAAAACGTATCTGCTTCAATCTCTCTTATTACCAAAAACATAAATATTTCTTTTCTAAAATACATATTGTCATCGTTGCATGCACTCTTAATCAGAAGATAAATTCAAATGTTTAAAACTTTCTCGAACTTATATACATATATTCAAAACGAATGTCCTTATCAAGCCTGATATGATGAGCTAAATTTAAAATCAAACTGCAGATAACAACTGTATACATCATTATAACTTACTAATACATACATTCGTATGTATGTATATGGAAACTTTGCCATATTTTTCCACCATTATTGATGATATCAAGGAATCATCATTATTCTTTACAGTTTTTTCTTTCAGTATCTAAAAAGCATATTATAAATTACCATGAAAATCGATAAAATGTCATGGTTATTTTGACAGTAGGCGAAAATATCATCATTAATACAATCATTTCATTCCACCAAATATGGCAAAACAAAAACTCAAAAGTATCAACTGTGCATGTCTATCATTCTAGTCGGGCTTTTTCGAATTTTGATATTTTTTTAAAAGTATTTATTTTAAAGGCACACAGTAAGTGACACTATATAAACACAAAGACATCCTTTATAATCCTATTGATGAAAACAAAACAAAAAAATGCAAAATGTGAAAGAAGGAAGACCATATTTGAAGAACATCAATGTTAACTGCAAATGACAAGGGCTCCGCCGTACGTCTGGCTGGCTCAGTCCTCATGGATGGCATTGACATAATAATAACTATTACCAACCATCACAGCAGTATAAAAAAAACGTATGGTTTCGTTGTTGTTGTTGATGGCACATTCTTCTTTGCCTTAAATATGTCCTTTGACTATTTCATCCCTGTCAACAGATACTTTTTTTTCAGCTTCTTGTAGACATTTAAAAATTCAAAATCATCCTTTTTCGTCATAACGACACTTTTTTACAGCCCATTTGCCGAGGAGGATGAGTGGTGGTGTGGTTGGGCGTACTGGGGGGTTCAAAGTGGATGGTCTGAGTGTTGGAGGGTTTGAAGAAAACAACAACAACAACAAATGCCATTTATATCTTAAGTACAAGATGTAATCAATAAAACTGCCAGCTAGGAAAGAACATTTAAAATAATGTGTCTATGTGCGTTATTCGATATCTGTTTTGGAAAAGAGGACACCGAGATAAGTTTATAGTATCCCATGAATGTGTGTGTGTGTTTGTTTGTATGTTTGTGTGCCATGTATATGATGAACTGACGAACGAAAGACACCAACAGCAACAACAACAACCACAACCAGAACTGAATATAAACATTTACACTCAATAATGCAATTTAAAGAATTACATAAAATTGACAAGAACATTAACAACAAAAGCATCGAAGTGTGAAGTAATTTAACACTCTTCAAGTGGCAATAGATTGAATGTAATTTGAACACAAATGCTTTTCTTATACCAACCCCCAACCATGCCTATTACGAAAGAAACACTTCCTTCCCAAAGTCGGATCAATTATGTTGTTGAGCAAGGGAGGCGTTGTCCTTGGCACGAGCTGCGGTTTCATTTGTACTCTCGTTGGAGGTGTTTAAAATAAATCCGAGTATTACTTTTATGGGCGCCGAAGGGTTGGCTGAAGAGTGACAGAAAGGTGTTCATTTATTGATTGATTATTTGATTTTGGAAATTGTGTAAACATTTTTCTATACGTTCGACGGTGTGTGTTTGGAGTTCAGACAAGGACTTTTGCCAACTAGTAATAATGCGTTGCAAATATTTAATTTGCTTATCTTTTGAAAAGGGGGTCTTTATCAAACACTTAACGAGACAAACGAACAAATTGAGACAAGACTCGTGTCAAGCGGTTCAAAAACCTTTGCGAAGGCTCATATTTTATTCAATATGAAATATCAAAACAAATGGAAATTAGTCACCTCTCAGACACAACAGCCTTTATGGAAATCTATTATTGCTAAACCAAAGAGGCAGAATATTCCTTGCAATTGAATAATTTGAATTTGACATCTGTACGATCTCTATAATACAGTACAATCTCCATCTAGGTCAAATTTACCGACATTTTATACACAGATGCTGCTAATCAATAAATCTCTTTGAAATGTTAACCTTTTCAGAGTAGACGACATTGACGAACAGCAGCTGAAATAAAACATCAGCAAACAAAAGATGTTATACATCATTATTCGCATACCCACATTAGGGTGGCCCTAGCATGTACAATGATTTGTTTGAACTTGACACTATGTGGCTGCCATTCACCCACTCCAAAAACAGGTGTTATATGGAAAATTCTCAAAAATTAATGTATGAGTATGAACGTTCCAATGCAAAGACTTGTCTTTTTAGTAAAAGGACTCTTTAGATTATAAATCCTACACCGCAATGTAGACATTATTGGAAAGTGTTGCCTAAGCGCCCCGGTAGGCGAGTTGGTAGCGTGCTTGCCTATCAGCGTGGGGGTTGTGGGTTCGATTCCCACCAGAGGCTTTGGTCTGTCGCTGCAAAAAAATCAAGCCAAATAGTCTTTGTCACTCGGTTTACCCTTGGACCCAAAAATTAGAATATAAATTTACTTTGTATTGTAATTAATAATAAATAAATAAATAAATAAATAAATAAATAAAAGTGTTGCCTCTTCAAAATATTTTCTACATGTTAGAATATATTTTGAGTTGTGATGTTCTAGCACAAAATTAAGGATATTTACATACATACTGAAGTATATATGTATAAGTGTATACTGCATTCTAATACTCTAGCTGAACATAGAACACTTGCTGATATGTTGCACTAGGCAGCGAAAAGGCTTCCGCCTATTGTCCTGATGTGAATGACTATGACTATGAGTATGACTGACTGGATGGCTGGCTGGGCTGGGATGACGCAGAGAAAATAACAATGCCAGTCGTCAGTCAATGTTAAGTTGATAAAATTCTATTGAAATTTCGTCAAGAGTGAGCACACTGTTGACGTTGCATTCATACGCCAAAGGACACAACAGGCAATATTTCAACATCATCAACAATAAGAGACAACTTAGTTCAAGGATAATCATCTGTGATGTATATTGTGGCATACAGGGCGCTGTGAAAGCAGAAACATCAGCTGCAATAACATTGTTTAAATATGATGTGATTTTTTTTTTTTGTTTAATTTAATTTGATGGTATTTTTATAAAATGTTATTGTTTTCAGACAAATGCACATAATAAACTTTAGGCGATAGACGACACCATTCTCTAGATGGTGTTCTTATGTATGGGAAATTCCGGCAAATATTTATTCAAAAGGACAATTTAAAGGGAATATAATATTTAATTGGAATCAAAACATAAAGAATTCTTTAAGAAGAATATGAGGTTGCATCAACAGTTACGGTGAATGGATTGCGCTATCGAGAGATGATTAATGATTTTTTAGGGTCGGAGTTGGATGATATTGATCTGGACAACGTTTACTTTCAACAAGACGGCGCTATGTGCCGCACAAGCAACGAAACCAATGCTCTTTTACGGGAAAAGTTTACGGATCGTGTTATCCTTTGGGGCCACGTGAATGATAAGGTCTACGCCAACAGCCCAGCGTCGATTCAAGACCTCAAAGAAAGAATTCGTGAGGCTATCGAGGACATAGGGCAGCCACTTTGCGATTTAGTTATGGAAAATTTCATAAATCGTGGCGGCCATTTTGGTGATGTTATTTTTCATTATCAACGGCATACCTTTCTTTTTATAAGGAAATAAACATCCGATCATTTATCTCTAAAAATCGAATTTTTCTTTGAATACCAAAATAACACCACTTATTGGAAAACCCTGTACAATTTTGGATTTTAAATATTCCATTGTCGGTAACTAACAAATCATAGAAGTCCGAAAATTATCATGATCTGTTCAGAGTTGTAGGACCTCTGAGTAGACCCGTCTTATCATATTTTACCGAAATTACAACAGTACATACAGTTTCGTCGCATATGCAACCTGGACTTCGGCGGACAGAAACGATTGGCAGGCGGACGTAAGGGCATCGCTTGATCGAATAAGAAATTGAATCCGATGAAGTTTATATAAAGACATAGTCGTATGCTCAGTTAATTTCCACAATTCTAAAACTATTTCGTCATGTTAAATTTAAATAAACCAGGCCCTACCGCATTTCTTCTGGTCGCTGGACGTGACTTCAGCTATAATGTTAAATATATTTCCTTCATCTCGCAGTCCATGTTTTATGCTCGTTTTAATTTTAACTCTTATCTTAAATGCATATTTTTTTTTTAAAAATGTGTATTGGGATATGAAAATATTCATAAACAACAGAAAAAATATTGAAAAAAAAAATCTGGGGCACATAATAACGGTGTTTTAGGCAAAAAATGCGTTGTATCTCTTCTGTTAGTTGAAGTAGTAGGAGAAGAATTGATAAGCAGTTTCAGGTTCCATTATTTCAGAAAAAAAAATAATTGAAGATTGGAAATTGTATGTTTTCTTCTTGAAAATCAAGTGATCAACATGGGATCTTGCTCATGTTCATTTTCCTGATTGTCACGCAACTACTCACGAGTCATAAATTCTCCCACATCATCTTCATCCAGCACCATCCTGACAGATAACCGTTTTCGAATTCCTACAAGTACTCTTCGATATCCTTATCATATATATTTTTTCGAGCCATTCTGCATTAAAATAAGTACAATATTAAAAAGTCATAAGTGCATGATGTTTCATTTGTTGATACAAAAGCGGACTGTTTTAAATGGATCTGGTCTTTTTAGTACTTATGTAAAAAATTGTATTTTTTTATTTGTTGATCAATGAAAATAGTTTTGGAACGCGTACAAGTTGTTGTATCATTTTTGATACAATATGCATTTAGGGGTTAAGCGAATTCAGAATCTCCTAAATTTTAAATACTATTTTATTTTTTTTTAAATACTTTTTTCAGGGGCGTTTATAGGTGATTTCCGATTCAAAAGGATATTTCATGTAGGCTCCAGATATTATTAGTTATAGTTGGTTTCACAATATTTTTTGGAAATTCGTTTCATAAATTTGTCGCACATGTCGAAATGCCAAATAAATATCCCAATTGTCGGTTATTGTTTCCATAAAATTTTGAAATGTGACCTTCAACATTATCGCATTTGAGTTTTACTGTAGAGTCCTCGGTTAATGACAATTCCTCATAGCGTACGGCTAGGGTATATCAACATTGCTTATATCAAAACTAGTAAGTTGTAATGCGCCTATGGCGCCCGTTAATTTGCTTGAGAAAGTATTTGTTAGTTAATTTTAAAAATTTTGTAAAAAATATTTTGAGAAAACTATTTTGTAAAAAAAAATTTCGAAAAAAAAAAAAATTTGCTGAAAAAAAAATTTTGTTGGAAAAAAAAATTTTGTTGAAAAAAAAAAAATTTTGTGGAAAAAAAAATTTGTTGAAAAAAAAAAATTTGGAAAAAAAAATGTTTGTAAAAAAAAAAAAATTGTAAAAAAAAATTTTTTGGGAAAAACACAATTTCTGTACAAAAAAAAAATATTATTTTTTTTATTATTATTATTTATAGAATTATAGAATGCCTATTTAAATTCCTACGTACTGCGTGACAGAGTCAGTGAATCAGTGAATCAGGGAATCAGTGTATCAGTGAATCAGTGTCGAGGGTAAATATATATTAAGATGGCAATAAGCCATGCCCCTTCCCCCATCTATTAGCCTAACAATTACACACAATTGTGTACAGTATATAAACATGAATAAATTAAAACGCATTGTATATTACGCAAATACTTCATAGAAAAACAAATTTCCTTTAAAAGGATAATTTAAATGAATGACATAGATACAAATCAGCTTACTCCTTCCATTTACATAAAGTTTTCACAATTGTTGCTTTAGCGACAAATGTACAATTTCCACCAAACTCAAGTAACATAAAAAAAGAATTCAAGATAAGGGTGCACCT
The DNA here is from genome assembly GCA_958296145.1 of Hydrotaea cyrtoneurina. Classification (NCBI taxonomy): domain Eukaryota; kingdom Metazoa; phylum Arthropoda; class Insecta; order Diptera; family Muscidae; genus Hydrotaea; species Hydrotaea cyrtoneurina. The sequence continues at coordinate 118,576,468 of OY282512.1, forward strand.
ATTCCGTCCGTTACTGTACTTTCTTGGAATGTAACTAACCCGTGAACGGCAACCGGGCCAACAGTGAAAATGATATGAAATCAGGAAAATGGAAATAAAAAAGAAAACATTCATTTTCACCGTACACAGAGATAAGAATCTAATTAAATAAGTACAAGAAACAGCAACGTCTGAGGGAAATGTCGATATGTATGAGTGTGTGTGTGTGTGGGATTAATTCCACAACAAAGTAGAGTCCTTACAACAGAAATGTAATCAAAAGTATTGCAAATAACGGTGAGATTTTAATCTGGTTGAAAACTCTATTTCGGCGAACGGGATGGGGGGTGGTATCACTAATCAGTTCATCCGTTAGTACATTGATACCAACCCAACGTGAATAACAAATGTGTGCTTGAAGAAATGTACTAGGGTGAACAGGAAAGTTGGCGATCTCAGCGTGGAGAGAGAATTGTCTTAAGTTTTTTTTTTAAATATTTGTGTTAACAAAGCTTTGTAATACAAAGCTGCTGATGTGCAAAATATAAACCCGGTTGTATTTTAAATCATATTTGCTGTAAATTGAAATTCTTATTTCTAAAAACAATCTTCTTAGCTAATGTCCGTTGTACATAAGCACAGATCATAAAAACTGAGCTGTAAGGCCCAACGTAATTTTAGCATAGGCCAAGGCTATAGATAATCTTGAGAGCAGTTGAAACAGTTGGTATTTCATTCACAGACATCATTTATGAATTCTAAAACAGAAATAATAACAACAACAAAATCGAATGTTATAAACTCAGTCGCAGAGACTCATTTCCTTGGGAAAAAACAAACAATTGCGTGACATGAGCATGCCACCACTAACATGTCGCACATTGTCTTGCAGTTAGTTACAGGTCGTGAGTCTGTCCCACTTTGTCAGTTTACCATAGTTTTCCCACTGTCTCCCTTCTGGCAAAAGTTCATCTTTCGAAATACCCTTCAATTGCTATTGACAATTTTTGATTGTGACACTGCACGTACATTCTCCGAATAAAAGAAAGTTATTTTCTTTCACTTTAACATGCGACAAAGATAAAAGTGCAGAGCGCGTCTTTTACTTGTTCATGTGCACACACACACACACACATACACGAGAACAGAAAAAAAAATACAGGACAACGGATACTACGTAAATGCCAATACCTGAAGGTGTAAAATTGTCAGGTTACAGACGGGTGTTGCATTTTACCATGTTGTTATCGTTTGACACATATAGTACACATGCATGTGTGTGTGTGTGTGTGTATGTGTCTCGAATAGAGAAAAGTAGTACATCCGTTTTGTTCAAACAGATCGCCTGAATGATAAGGACAGAGAAAAAAATTGAACCAAAGGAAAACTTTGCATGTGACATTGAAACACTTGTACGTTCAGGGACAATAGGGTTTGATGATTGGTTGGCTTATTGCCGGGACGATCGGGTGAAGTGGGCCAACAGCATATATATTAACCTACAATAATTGCTGACCCTAGTGTCATACTTGAGGCGGACGGCGAACGGGTAAACGAATTGAGGCAAAGCAATATTTGCAAGAGAAAGAACAAAAATAAAGAGGGTCAAATGTCCATAACACCATAAACTCAAATGCATCTGCAGCAGCCACATGGACATTATTAAATACTGCCACAGCTACAGGATTTTTTTCTCTATCATTTTGAAACACGAACGTTGGACTTACAGTGTGTATATGTACTGGGTCAGTTCGGTGTTTTTTTTCTTCTTCCATTCACCATCACTCTTTTGCAACTTGAACATGTTCCTTTATTTCTTGCAGTCCTTTTTTGTGCGCTTAACTTACAGAACATGCATTTACTCACGTACCAGTGGTTTCCATGGTACAACCTTACACTAACGTGGTTGCTAGTACGTCTACACCTGAATTTGTTTGCTTTCCGGTCCAGGAGTTTAGGGAAGATGTTATGTTGGCAAAGTTTTCAAAACTGGTCACTGGTGTAAAACAATTTAGTTGCGAATAACATACGGTAAAGCGTTAGTAGTGGTTCAACATTCCGTACAGTATCCGGCAATGAAAAATGAAAACGTTTCGCAATTAATGGGATTTGGTAATTTGGGTGCGAGGAGTATCGGTTACCAATGCAAGAAATTACAGTTGGCTACGATTTTTAGGAAATATTGATATTGAAGGAATGCATTATTTCGCTCATTTTATGATTAGACCCGAAATTGTGTGATACATTTAATAGGGCTATATCAGCACTTGGCCGAAACCCTCACTCTAGTCCAACAGTTGCAGGTATAAAATAGTTAACGCCGAAACATTTATATGCGAACCGATTGTGTTTCTCTTGAAAAAAGAAATGTGTAGGTCTTTTTTCGAGACAAAACCAAATTTCATTGCAACTTGTCGAAAATATTCAATTTTTTAACGTGGAGGTTTGACACCAACTCGGAAGGTGTATTAACATATAGGGTGTTTTTTATTGGGGTATAAAACTTTAAGTTGGAATCACTTTTTTAACTGGCGGCCATTTTGTCAGCTGTCCAGTGATTAATATTTAGTTTGGTTTGCCATTTCATCATGAACAGGTTGACAAAAGAACAACGCTTGCAAATCGTGCAAATTTATTTCGAAAGTAATGGTTCAGTTCGCGAAGTTCACCGCAAGCTCCGTCCGAATGAATCGATTCGCCACCGTGCACAGCAATTGGAGCTTTGTCCATCAACTTTATGGAAGATTTTGCGCAAAAATCTTGGCTTGCGACCTTACAAAATCCAGCTTGTGCAAGAATTAAAGCCGCGAGACCATGCAATGCGTCATGATTTTGGTGTATGCTGATTTTCATCACAAAATTTTGTTCAGTGAAATTGGACCTGTAGAATTGGCTTTATTCGAGCCAGCCGCGGCGGCCACATGCCCGAAATCATATTTAAACATTAATGGCATAAAATTATCCTTCCAATAAAGCCAAATTGATGGACATTAAAACGATTTTCTTGTGTTTTATTTCAATTCGAAGTTCTATACCTCAATAAAAAAACACCCTTTATAAAGTCTATCACGCTTAGTATAGCACATACAGCTATCGATATCATTAATCTGCATTGTTTGAGGTTTATTTGTATTTATACATGTTTCATAGATTTCAAATCATTTCACAATGTGTTGGCAGTCTACTGTAAATGCTCAATACATCAATGCGGTGAATTCATGGTTACTTTAAAGCATCGTATGACTATTGCCCTTTACGTCCTGCTGTTCCATTGGAAAATTTAAAAAAAAAAATATATATATGGAATTGTATTGCGTTTATTGAGTTGGAACACGTTATTACTTGTTAGGGAACGTGAATGAAACATGTGACCTAATCGGATGAAGTGCCGCCATGTTCCCTGGACCATTTCCATGTTTGGTGTTTATTTTTCGGTTTTCGTTGTCACGACCTATGGTATTTGTACAATTACAATTTGCGAAAAGTGTTCCTTCCTGGGCTTTTCTCTATCACAGATGACCTTTTTATAGTTTCACCTTTATTTACAACACCTTCGCTCGTTTGTACCGCCCAGCTTATCATGGTCAAGCAATTTGACCCCTATTTGTTGTTGTTGCTTGGATGGTTGCTATTGGCCCTGCTCTTTTATAATTTTAGACCAGTGTTGTGTTTTTTTTGCTGCTCTTTCTCTATTTTCTTCGCATATCTTTGCTGGCTTATGCTTTCGACATTTTCCAAATACACACACATAGCTTTCATTCAGTTGGTGTGTGTGTGTGTATACTTTCATATACATAAATACGTTGATGCATGCAGGCATGTTGACCCTTTGTAGATGCATCTTACAGTCCTTTTATACATGCATGCGTTAGTGTGTGTGTGTGTGTGAATGCCTTTACACGTTACCGAGGTTGGAAAAACGCCACCCGACCTTATGTTGCATGTTTAGGTGTCAAAGCATAAAATTGCATTCTTTTGACATACTCTCGTGATTGTTATCAACAAGCAACCGACAAAAGCAACATACACAACTTTTGATGCCAAACTTTTATTTAGAGACACAAAGTGCAGCTACAACAATAACACAACGTTTGCAACAATAACAAATGTTTTATTTTTTTGCCATTGCTGTTTAAATGGAATGGAAATACATTGTATACGATATATATCTAGTATAGATATATACTATGGTACCCATGTGGGTGGAAAATATGTATTTCAAACGAGAATTTAAAGACACTTTGGTGGGAAATACCAACAGTGTGAGTTAATTAAAAATTTCCGGGAATATTGAGAGAATGCTACCTACAAATAGCGTTGTTAAGTGAATATCTTTGTTAAGGAGCTTTGAAATGAATGATGCTATTGCCATTCTCAGAAATCGATTCGTTCATTGCAGATATTTTTAAATTTTGAATTAATTAAAAGTTAAACGAAGAGTGTTAAGTGTCAAACTCATCCGTCTTTCACTTGAGTTTCATATGGACGCCTAGTCTTATTGACGGTGAAAAAGTCTTAAGTCCGGCCACTGAAATATGCGTCTGTTTATTTCGGATTCATTTTGGCCAACTCATTAGGCAAAAATCGCTGCTGCAGTTCCTAGAGATTACTCTCTTACTCGTAAAGTCTCCCACATTTACGTGGTGGAAACATCAGCCGAATGTTTGATGGTCTTACCAGGTATCGAACTTAGGTATGATAGTCGCACACACTACCTTCCACACCACAGTCTTCCATAATTACAATTTTATTTTCATCAAAAAAAAATCAACAAAATAAGTAAAAATTGAATAATCTTAATATATATTTACCCTCGACACTGATTCACTGACTCTGTCACGCAGTACGTAGGAATTTAAATAGGCATTCTATAATTTTCTATAAATAATAATATATTTTTTTTGTACAGAAATTGTGTTTTCCCCAAATTTGTTTTTACCAAAATTTTTTTTGTTCCAAAATTTTTTTTTTAAAAAAATTTTTTTTTTCCAAATTTTTTTTTTTTTCCAAAATTTGTTTTTCCAATTTTTTTTTCAACAAAAATTTTTTTTCCAGCAAGAATTTTTTTTTCAAGAAAAAATTGTTTTTTCAACAAAATTTTTTTTCTTTCAACAAAATTTTTTTTTTCAACAAAAAAATTTTTTTTTCAACAAAAAAAATTTTTTTTTCCACAAAATTTTTTTTTTTCAACACAATTTTTTTTCCAACTTACTAGTTCTCTTATAAACACCGAATATCATTCTTTAATATGTTTGCAAAATCATCGCTATCGGTTTCTTCATCCATTTCGAAATCATTTTCTTTAATGCAAAGATATTAAATGCATTAGAAAAATAACGAGATCGACGGACCGGTCATCCGTTTTCCCCCCTTTTCATATGAATTCGTTCGTTTCTAAACAAAATTGGATTGTTTTGCGAATACAATACTAATCGTCGTCTAACTGCCACCGAGAATCACTGGCTCTACCGAACAATACCAAAATCAAATCATACAAAATATCTGTTAACTAATAGAGATAATGTAATGTAATGATCCATTGATAACGGTAATCCCGTTTTAGTACTGAACACAAACACGCATACACACACCAACACGCATCCGCACACAAACCAAAAAGAAACTCAGTTAATACTCAATTTAACATTCTAACGCATCGAGCGCAATAAAAACAACAATTACCATAAGCTATCTTAATGCATAACAATGGCAAATACAACGAAATTTTTGTTACTGTCTGTTGTTTTCTTGCTTGCTATTCTGTTCATCTTATTCTACGACGGCTGCTGCTGTAACGTAAAACTGGGAGTATCTGCAAATAACATCTAAATCTTTGTGCGATTTGTATGTGTGTGTGTGGGTGTCTGTGAGTGTAGAGTTGATACTAACTAAGCTTACAATAACATTGAAACAGAGATAGCCTTGACCAAGATAATAATGTGGCATACAACAAAGTAAATATTGACTTGTGAATCAACAACATAAGTAATGCAACAAGCTTTCTTTTTGATATCATTTCGTTATTTTCAGTTTCAAACCAAGAAAGATAATACCCAAAAACTGACTAAGAAGATGTATAGCAAGTGGGAGTGAGGAAATATAAGAGCAAAGGAGAGTGTGGCCCATCATTACACGGAATACGACAAATATACGTAACGACGTAAATTCACATATCCTCCCATCCATTCCCCCATTGAGAATCCATGAATATATTAGATATACCAACAAACAACAGCAACACCCACTCTAAAAAATACAAACAGTCTCCAGCCAAGAAAAAATTGAGAACAGAACGATTTTGTTTCAGGGGTGAATGTAAATAATTCTGCAGGGATTTTATCTTTAGTTGAGAATCCGATTTGGCTTTATTTTATACCGATATAGGAGAAAATCGAAGAAAGAAGCATTTAATGGAATTTTAAATAGATTTTCAGTGTCGATTCAGAAGATTGAATTAGGCAAAAAGTCAAACTGAATTTCCATGGTTAACTAAAACGGTTCAATCCTGATTTTCATTAAAGTTTTGTTCTTTTAACATTGCTCTGTAGTTTAACCCATTGTGTTTAAACTCACGTTATCATTTCTCGACTTTAAGTAAATATAAAAAAATAGATAAATGTAAATAATTAAATTTTCCCAATTTCGTAATGGTGGTTTTCAAAACTGACCAAAATATATATAAAGTAGACACAAAGGTAGGACGAATAGAATGGCGAAATCGATAGAGTGGGATAAAGTGATTTTTAGGAAAATACAAAGAAAATATATGAACTCTAATTGGGTTTAGGTTCTCAAAACATGTCCATTATAATGACGGCAATACGTGTGATTGAGTGGAAAACATTTCCTAAAGCTAATAAAAATACACATTATTTGCAAGATGAAAAAAACCATCTTTCATTTAAACGAACTGAGTATGAACTTTTGAAATTGTTCTATTAAATTTAAAAAAAAATTGAATTTTTTGGACCCATAACGAAAATTGTTTTAAAAGAAAATATTTAATTTATTTTTTAAAATTATTTTGTTGTTAATATAACATAAAATATCACAAATTTAATTATTTTTTGAAAAATATTTTTTTTTATATTAAAAAAATAACTCCAACAATTTGTATGACAATTTTTACTTTTTATTATATCTAAATACATACGTTGTATATATGAATTTGGTGTGCTACTTATGAATTCAATACGCTATTGTTTATAATAAAAAGGCGTTGTTTTCTTGTTTAAAACAAAAATATGTCTCTATGACCACACTCTATTATATTTGAAAACAATAACAGTTGCATATTTTCTATTAAGGGGTCAATACTATTTCGGCAGGATGTATGATTATTATTTTGGCTCTCAGTGCCATTGGCTGTCTGCGGTGATCGGGACGGGGATGCAGGCCGCACTGTTGTGATTGAGAAATTGACGTGGCTGTTGTTAATGAGTCAGATTATTTGTTAGTGAATTTGACACTTGGATAAATTTTATTTTTAGTTAATTAGATGTTTTCCTTTTTTCCCTATTTGTATATTTTTTTTTTGCTTGTGGGGTTGTTATGTGTGTGTTAGCTAAAATTATAAAAAAAAACTCACTGGAAATGTCAAATAATGATTATATATGATGAGTGGTGTAAAATAATACAACACGTGAATATCAAGTAACAACTATTAATACACAGTTATAACCAATTAACATGTTCCCTCTCTGGATATATTAAAATTAATCTGATTTCAAGATTCATAAGTCGAATAGTATTTTGTTGTATAAAATCAATTTTTTAAAATCAAATCCATGGATTCAGATACAAAAATTACAAAAACAATTACTTCTTACTTTTCAATTTAAACATTGTATTCCCTTCATTTAAGTTGGCCTATTTTAGGTTTTAATAAAATTCCCATCATCCTTTAATAATAAAATTGGAAAGCACTAGAGATATAAACAGACTTAGATGATGGAACTTTATTACATCATTATATGGGATACTTAATAAAGACTTTTCGTTCCAAGGGATGTCCAATGAAATGTTATACATTGAATATGACTACAAAATATATTCTTCAAAAATCCCCAATTCCACTTATTTAGAAGTGCATTTATTTTTGTATCACTTCCTTCAATTCAATTTCAATTTGTACACATCTCTTCTCCTCACACTCAATCAAATCCATTCCTGTCGGCGATATGACTTTATGCGCCACGAAAATACACCCCAAATTAAAAATGATAATTGCATTATGAAAATAAACCCAACGAAATTAAAATGGGGTCTAATTTTGTATACAAACCCACTATAGTGGGTTTTTTAAGGTATGCAAATACACCCCAAACAAAGGCAAACATACCCCAAAAAGTTCCCCATCCGTCAATAAAATCTTGACTTTACATCTTGGAAAGCTCCGCTGGAGGAATTAGAGGCAGAGCCACTAATTGTTGATGATCTCATCGCAGTTTGAGAACTTTGCAGCAACATTTAATTTTTGGAGACATTAGGCAAAACTCAAACCTAAATAAAAACGTACGCTTATTTTGGTGCCCGGACATAAAGCCACACGGACATAACGCCCAAAAAAGTAAGGCCTTTTTTGTTTTTGGTGTTACGACCGCCTCTCGATGAAGTTTCGGACATTCCGCCCTCCGCAGACACGAGCGGAGTACAGTTAAAGTTGTTGCTTAAACAACAACAAACCACTGTGTGCATTTTTTTGGCAATTACACACAACAAACGGTTTTCAACGAATTTGTTTGGTTAACTGATATTTTCCGGGGATATGCGCTTCTGAACAGTAATTCTCATTGCGAGAACTATGCGTATATTAGGGTACCGATGAAGAAGTGTGGTAGCTTCCAAAACCGATCCGTATACCCTGTCTACAATCAAAGCAACACATGCTGGAAACCTATTTTTAAACATTTCTATTTTTGCAAAGATATAGAAATAATAAATGATCTCGAACTCGACTAACAGAAACAAAAATGTATAATATTTTAGGATGATTAGAGAGTGTAACCGAAAATAGAGGCTACCATATAGATTGGCTTATCCAACTTCGTGTTTGCATTTTCTATGGGCTTAAAAAACAAAATAACTTCAGTAGTTGACAAAAATCAATGCAAAAAATCGTTACATTTCGTTGTCACGACCCTGTATGGAACTTCATATATTTGTAGTAGATAATGCAAATTGTGGACTTTCTTATTTGCCTATGTATTGGTAAGAAGACAATAATTTATGTAAAACAATAACGATTACAAATACAAGAAGTATAATCTCAATGTTGTCAAGGCAATGCCTGAACACAAGGACAAAAAAATACCATGAATATATATGTATATGACTTCATTATTTATTAGAGGTGTTTTTTTTTTTCTTAACAATGGAATTTTTTTTTTTTTTGGAAAATCACTCCTACACTCCCTACAGCCAGTCATGATTATCCATCTATGTGTATTTTGAAAATCATAACCTTTCGATATATTAACAAGCTTGTATCAATGGTACGACTTAAGGAATATATGTAGATAATAAGTCCACATTGAAATTGTATTTAAACGAAATTAATTATTCAAATTGATTGAAGATGCTAAAGGCATTGGCAAGTCCTTGGTAATATATTTTGTGTAATATGTACAGACGAACGCGTTGTTGACCGTTCCATCATTCGGCAAACAATATGTATGATTATTCAGGATATAATAAATATAAAAGTCCTCGACCATCAACCATGGCTACGGTGTCTCCTTTGAAGTGTCACCCGTAGCCAGGTGTAGGCGTGGAAATGGCTACACAGGCAAACATGTATACAAATAAGTAAAACCGTTGACACTTGAGTATAAACAAGCAGGTTCCAGATATTCTAAGAATCAAGAGATACCCTGAATTGGATTGACTTTAATGTAAATATTTGTAACTAGAAATATGACGTGTAATTTGTATGAAATTAGAAATTAATAAATGAACAATGTATCTCTGCGCAATTTGTAGTCAACCTGTAGACCATGGGTTTATTTCTCATGAAATGTCTTTGACATTTAAAGGCTATTTTTCAAATTTCTTCAAGGTCTAGCCAACGGTCATCTATACGCTCGTGTCGCTGTTGAAAAAAGAATCAGTGTCACAAAAAAATTATTGCGTGTGCACACGCATATAATGGGATGTAGGACGAACGAACAACATTTGATATGGCCTAAATCGGTTAATATTTTGCTGTAGCCTTCATTATAATATATTCACCGATGAGGGTTTAAGAGAAAGTTTCAGTTTCAATACATGTTGATCTGCGGCGATCAGTAATTTACAGGGCTTGGCGATCGAAGTGTTGCCTATTTCAAGGACCAACTTTGTTGTTTGAAATTATTTTTAATTGATTGCAATTACAAAATGTATGCAAATAACCCAAGTTGCGGTTTTTTTGGCCGATTTACATGTCATGGTTTGTTCAGAGCATCCATGCGTATATTCTGGACCAGTACAAAGCAAGCAATATTCTTCAGCGCTTGGAAGAGTTGGAGAGGTATGTGATGTGGTTTAAAGGGTTTGGTGGACCGATAGCGTTTGGAGGTAATAATTACATAAGGTAAGGTAATAGATTTTCCTATGAACATATTCGGAAAGAGGGGAAAAATACACGTGTATCGGCGATTTTCATGTACACGTCAGAACTTTTTTTTAAGTTTGAATTATAAAGCTCGTAGTGGCCTGTGTGAAAGCCTTTCGACCGATTTTTAACCCTTTTTCAGTGATCCAATCGAGCTGATTTTTGGCAGGCAGACTCGCGGAAATGTCTGTATCACGTCAAATTTTTTAAAAACAATTTTTTATCAATTCTCAGATTTTCCCCAATTTTTATTTTTTTTTTTTTGAAAAAAAAATATTTTTTTCACTTTTCTTAGCATAACTTGAAGAGACTCCAAATTTTTAAACTACTTAAGCGTTACGAAAAAAAAATGTTTTTTGAACTGAAACCTTAAAAAAAACTATAACAGTTTAAAAAAATAAATTTAGGAAAATCTGAGAATGGATAAAAATCTATTTTTTAAAAAAATTGACGTGATACAGACATTTCCACGAGTCTGCCTGCCAAAAATCAGCTCGATTGGGTCACTGAAAAAGGGTTAAAAATCGGTCGAAAGGCTTTCACACAGGCCACTACAAGCTTTATAATTCAAACTTAAAAAAAAGTTCTGACGTGTACATGAAAATCGCCGATACAAGTGTATTTTTATTTTTTATCCCCTTTCCAAAAAAGTAAATTTGGTTCATAGGACAGAATGTGTGTAACACGGTGTTATCGGCATGGAAAATTTTGGAAAAATCCGTAAATATCAAAATCGCTATTAATGAAATAGTCTCATTCTAGTTCTGGTTAAAAAAAAAACATGAAAACACTCAACATTCGAAGTCAGTGTGTGATTTGCAATGATTTACATGGCTGTAGAAATGTATCTCTTACTGCACAGAAAAAAATACGGGCCAAAAATGTTCAATTACTGTCGTAATTGATATTAAGCTTGGAAATCAATTAATGTTGTAATTGAACTTAGAAATTCTTGGTGAAATCCATGTAAAAAATAGTAAAAAACTCAATTACTTATTTAAAATTTGAGTAATTGAATTCACAACATTTGTAATTGGAAGAAAATCAATTAAAAAAGTAATTGAATTGACGAATTCCATACAAACTTCGTAATTGATTTCAAAAATATGTTTTTTCTGTGTGGGTAAGTCACCGGCATTTACAAGATTTGTATACAAGAAAATCTTTTACTTTGAAATTTATCCCAGAATCCAATTCACAGAGGAACCCTTGGATTACCAATACTAGTATAAGTTATACACTTTACAATCAACTCTACTCTGCGGGTTATAGCATTCGCAACTCTAGTACATGCTGGAATTCGTTCACTGGTATTCTAAGAGCATAGCTTACGATGACTGGTGGCTTATTTTAAACACCCAACATTCGCCTAGTTGCTAACTCAACAATGATTATATTAAAGACAAATGAGTGAGTCTCGTCATTTGGCTGCGGGTCTATGAGACTATTTCTGTAAATAATTGGCGTGCAGTTCTATTTTGAAATAAGTGTGGAATTTCGATTGAGTCATCCTCATTTCAATAAACAACTGTAGCAGAAACAGACTAACGAGGAAATGAATCCGTTTTGATATATATGATATTTATCACATCAACACACGTCATTTGGCTGCGGGTCTATGAGACTATTTCTTTAAATAATTGGCGTGCAGTTCTGCTTTGAAATAAGTGTGGAATTTAGATCAAGTCATCCTCATTCCAATAAACCACTGTAGCAGAAACAGACTAAAATCGAGGAAATGAATCCGATTTGATATATATGATATTTATCACACCAACACAGTGCTATATGAATGATATGGAAGGAAATGGAGAACTGATGATATCTTAAAGAGGCCCTCTTAAGCATCAAACAACGTTCATCATGCAAATAACCTAATGTATTACAATTGAAAAAAATATTAGGACGCATGAAAACTCAAAATGGTATGAAAACACACAACCTGTCAAGATATTCCGGATGACAGACCATCACAATTCCAGAAATAAAGGGCCACCCCTGTTTTGCGTTACCGGGTTGCAATAGGATTTTCCTCCTCACGAAATCCAATCAGCCATAAAGCTTACTGCTAAATGCGGTCCGAAACGAATGAACTGATGGTTTTACAAATGGTCTTCTTCGGGTGAACCTACATAATAGTCTAGTCGTGTATACAAAATACCGTACCGAAACCGCAGTGCCATGGGATGCTTGGCCATAACCAATTAAAGCCCTTTAAACTGCAAAAACTAAAAAAAGAAAAATGTATATTTGTTGCCGTTGTTGTTTGCTCAATGCCACAATAATTGATGCAAACGCATGGAATGGAATATTAAATATTTTTTCAATAGCACCAACCAAAGTGTAAACACAGTTAACTTATGTTACCAGCAAATATTTAATATTGTTTTTTTTTGTGTGGCTCACAGACACACACACACACTCACTCACATACGTATAAACAAACATGCACATGTACATGTGTAAGTATTATAAAACAACAGGAGATTGTTACAGCTCCCGCACTGTTGCACTCGCACACGGACGCACTGTGGCCAACACGCGAATGTAAGTAATGAATTGGCAACAAAAACATGAGATTTTTGTAACTATTCGACTATAAAATTAAGTATTGGTTCCCTTAAAACAAAGCATACGCACACGCACACACATCCACTTACATGCAAAATATAGTCAACTCGCACGCATACACCACAAATGAAACGGTCGGTCGGACGGACAATAGTGCGAACATCTCTTTTGACGATATGGTATGTGTGTATATATTCCGCTGTATATTGTGTACACTATTTATTAATACAGATACATTTGCCAGTACGGAGATGTAGTGGAAAATGGAAAATGTAACGCAGTGTATGAATGGCGGTCGAAACTACAAAACCAAAAAATTGTAATTAAGCGGTAGGTAAACAGAAAATTAAATATTAATCCCAATGGTACTTTACAAGCTTAAACATAATTATAACTATGTGCAAAAATAAACTACAGCAACAACCCCACTGAATATGATAATAATAAAATACTGCAAACTGCATCCATGTTCCGGGGGTTTTCAACAAAGTTCATACTTCTATTTTGGCAACAAATTGTAAAACAATTTTCTCATTTACGTATTTTAAATTTTGGAGTGCATGTGCATATATTGTCCAATAAGGAAGATCACATTACATACTTCCATAGGAGAGCCTGAGGAGGACGTTTCTGAACGTATACGTATCTGTGTGTGTGTGTAGACGAAATCGTATTGCTAACAGAGTATTTAGAGAAATAATAGTTGCTCTGTTGGGAACAACTACAATTGGAGACAACGTTATGGCTTTTTGTTCCACTTGTCCACATTTCATTTATTGTCCGTATATGACCAACAGTTTGGGTAAAATGGCCAGGTGTGTCACATCTCTGAGACTCACAATTATACGTAATTACGATTTTTGTTATTGTCCATCTGGAGGATTGGCTGATTAGACCTCTAGTACATATTTATAAGACAGTAGATTGTCAAATTGTAATGACATTAGTACTTTTCCGAGAAGCTATTCAGTTATATAACGGAAATCAGTGCTGAGGAGGAATGTGTTTCATTACGGCTTCAACAAACGTCTTGCAGAGAGCACAATACGCTATGCCTTGAAAGTTTGCTATAAGAAATGTGGATGTACCCGAAGGGGCATTCACAAAATTATGAATAATACCTAAAAAGCTTCATCGATTTGAATGATCAATATCTCATTTTAATTGTAATTTACGTGATTTGAAAAGAAACTAAACTAACATCTTGAAAACACATTAAGTTATTCCAATTCCGAAAGAAAAGTATGCAAACTCAGTGGAACAATTTAGACCAATTTCGTTGCTGTCAATAACTGATAAAATGTTTGAAAAGGTCTTACATTCCCAACTGTCGACATATTTGGAAAATGAACATCTGATCTTCGATAATCAATATGGGTTTCGAAAGGGCTCTGGAACAGAAGATGCTGTTGTCAATGTTGTTAATTACACCGTGTTACAAAAAATATTTTTTTTCTGTCCTATGAACCAAATGCACATATTCGGAAAGGGGATAAAAAATAAAAATACACGTGTATCGGCGATTTTCATGTACACGTCAGAATGCCTTTGGACCAATTTTTAACCCTTTTTCAGTGATCCAATCGAGCTGATTTTTGGCAGGCAGACTCGTGGAAATGTCTGTATCACAAAATTTTTTAAAAAATAAATTTTTATCAATTCTTAGGCTTTCCTACATTTTTTTTTTTTAAAATGGTTATCGTTTTTTTATGGTTTCAGTTCAAAAAACATTTTTTTTTTCGTAACGCTTAAGTAGTTTACAAATTTGGAGTCTCTTCAAGTTATGCTAAGAAAAGTGAAAAAAATATTTTTTTTTCAAAAATAATAAACATTGGGGAAAAACTGAGAATTGATAAAAATTGTTTCTAAAAAATTTGACGTGATACACCATTTCCACGAGTCTGCCTGCAAAAAATCAGCTGGATCACTGAAAAAGGGTTAAAAATCGGTCCAAAGGCTTTCACACAGGCCACTACGAGCTTCATACTTCAAACTTAAAAAAAAATAATTTCTGACGTGTACATGAAAATCGCCGATACACGTGTATTTTTATTTTTTATCCCCTTTCCGAAAAAGTAAATTTGGTTCATAGGACAGAATGTGTGTAACACGGTGTTAGGTATTCGATGGACTCGATCGGGGATTCTCTGGCGTTGGTGGCATTTTCTATGATTTCGCCAAAGCATTTGATCTCGTGGATCATTCTATATTGATACAAAAGATGCAGTATTATGGAATACACGATAATGAACTAAGATTGTTTAGAAGTTATTTGGAAAATCGGAAGCAAAAGCTTGGAAACGTTCAATACGGTGTTCCTCAGGGCAGTGTTTTGGGACCGTAACTTTTCAAATTGTATCTGAATGACATTAATAATCTTTAAATTACTGGAAAGCTCTTTGCCGATGATTTGTGCATTTTTTTTAATCATAAAAACACAACATAGTATTAAAACCAGTTATTGAACGAGTGGTTGAATATGCAAAACTGAATAAACTTATAATAAATGCAAATGAAAAGAAGTTTATAAGGTTCAAACCACAGTCGAGTCGAAATCAAGATAGCTGTACACATATTGTGAATGGTAAAGAATGTGCAGACGTATTCAACGTAAAGTATTTAGGTATACAATTGCAGCGAAACTTAATTTGGAAACTTCATATTGAGGAATTTAAATCATAAATTTCCCCTGTAATTGGAATTTTTTACAATTTAAAGTATAAGCTTAATAAAAAATGTAAATACCTTGTATTTCAGTCATTGATACAAATCCATTTAAATTATATGGCTATGATATGCGAATATAGAAAAAAATCTAATTTAAAATCGTTGCAAACATTGCAAAACAAAGCATTGAAAATTATATATAATCTGCCAATAATATACTCAACGCTTTCACTATATAGAGATATAGCCGACGATATTTTACCAGTTTACGGTTTGTACAAGATGCAACTGCTTCTGTATGTCAACAAAGTAACACACAACAGCGGACATCATAGTACATTACTGAGCAGGTCTCAACACAACTTCAATACCAGAAACAACTGCTACTGCTGAATAAAAAAAATATACAAAAACCAAAATATTTTTAGTTTAAATCCAAATCTGTCCTTCAGATTAAATTGAGTTTTTTAAAATTGATTTCAACGAAATCGATCTAGTAGTTTCCGAGTTAAGGCATTTTAAGTCTTCAAAAACGATCAAGGGAGTACAGTTCTTCCGAATTGCCTAGTGGGTTATCATTCCAAAACATTTTTGTGTTGCCCAGAGTAATCAATGAAATGAATGGGTATTTAGTAAAAGTCGATATTAACGTATGGCATGATACCCTACACCGCTCAATTATATAGCCAGTTTAGGAACGGACCTTTGTATGCGACAGTTATGGTCGAGTTCGTTATGAAATGTTTAGTTGTGGCTGCCAGATCACTCAGATAAATTTAGACCTTTATATGGGATATTAATATCAAAACATACACTGATGTAGTTTAAATGCATAGCAGTATTTTATTGGTCGGTCCCAATTCACTGGACCAAGTTTCTTAAAGATATGTGTGCTTCTCGAAGGAAAGTACCTCAAATCGTGAACGAAAGGTGTACGTCCTGGAACAACAACACAAAAACAAAATAACAAAAATATCATTGGAATGGGATAACAATTCCGAAAATGAATTCGAAAGTGAAATTAAAAACAACTTCCAATACCCTGTTCAATATTGGTTTTCAGGGAGAGTTGTTCCGATATATTGAGATTAGTACAATTTGATTTATTCGTTACTTTACGAGGCAACTTCACGAGTAAGAGTTTAGTTTAGAAAAACCTATATGAAACCTTTGCTTACATTTCATATTCAACAGAAACTCGCCTGATGTCCTTAATGGAATGCCAATGACTTATGAATACGATATTAGTGTCTGAAAAATCATATAAATCTTCTTATGCTTCGTGGTACGATGATTTGATTTTCAGAACCGATTCGACGTAAAGTGTCTTAATCAATCTTTAGTTTCCCCAATCAATCGCGTATTAACGATTTTCGTCGACAGCCTGACGGATGTCCATTAACAAACAGCATTCTCAATGTAGATGATATTCTACGTATCCAGTATTACGAATACTCGTAACTAAAGTCACGCTTCCCTGCGTGAGGAGACATTTTCGAAAATAATTTAATTATCCAAATACAAATATTCTTCGCTAATGTCATACGGCACATGTAAGTATAAATATACATGTCTCGCATTCATTTCGATTTAATGGAATTGACACGAATTTGATACATTTCGATGAATCTGAAATTCGCGTTCATTTTTTTGGCAAACGTAAGGGCCACATCTGATGTCTCATTATTTTTAAACATACATAATTTCATTTTAATGCAAACTGTGTTTATGTACATGTACAAAAACATTAGTGTGTCCTAAGGCATGAAGAAGTTTTTAAAATACAGCAAATTATGAATTAAGGAAAACTGCAAATGAAAAAAAAAAAACGTTCACACTGAAATTGTTAACATTTTTGTTACGGTGTTAAATCACTGTTAAAATTTAAAACAATGGAACCTAGTTTTTTCTTTTCTCTCCACCCGATTATCCATACGTGTGAATGTCGATGTGTATGGGAAAATATTTATATATTTTTAAGTATGGTTTCATTTATTTCGTTGCGTACAACATATATTGGTGAGTGGATCTGTGTTTGTAAATATTCATAACTTTTAATGAAAATTTCTATAAAAATTTTAGTTTGGATGAAATTGAATTTCAGCTTCAGTTTTGACTCCACCAAAAATCACAGCCAAAAACATAACTAATTAAATACGCGCATGGAAAACTTGTGTGTACATATAACATGGCTTCAATAATTTATTTATAAGAATAATTGGAATTTATGGTAGCGCTGTTTTAATATCTATATACATACATACATATATGTATGTATGAGAGCATACATTAGCTGTGTATTTGTACTGTGACCATAAACAAATCCAATTTATGAAAACTGTGTATTTATTTTTGTGTGAAAAAGTGATAAATCACAATTATTAAATACTAAATAACATTATTTTGTAGGATATGATTGCTGTTATTTGTTGTTGCTTTGTTAACTAACAACAAGTCCAGCGGTTTAGACGTTAAACGGCCTCGAGTTGTTTCTTGGTCATAAAATAGAAGACGTAACCACTACTTTTAAAAGAAACTGTGATAAAAAGGTTACACCTCTCCCGTCTAACCATTACTGGAATACCGACTTACAGGCAAATCTTCTTATTGTGCTGGTGATTTTTAATCGACCTTATCCTACTGCTTTGAGAGCTGAATGGGGGTACAAATTTAAATGAGTACGCAATAGACTCATACATTCCTGCCCTGTTACAGTTTGTCATTGGGTAATTGTATTTTGGCAATGGACATGCTCTTATAGTGACATGTTTGGATATTGAACGAAATTCCCAGGAAAAATTATTTCACGAAATTCTATAGCAATTTGGACACCAAGATTATCAATATTATTACGTTGGACTATATTCTGTGGGGCCACCTTAAGGCTAGAGCTTATTCAAGAATACCAGCAATAATTGAAGACTTGAAAGCCAACATGCTGAGACAAAGCTGATATGTCACCAAAAGGATCGACATGTGTTAGGCTGGTGTCACAGGGTGCGCCAGAAGCAAAGCAATAAGCTTTAATAGTTGGTGCTGCATCAGCGCTACAAGGATTCACTGTAAGACCGGACCTAGTATACGTTGTAAAGGGGATTCTGCAATGTTTTGTCTTTTATGAACTCACATTGTTTATGTTTTTGTTTCTTCCTCTTTTAAACAACACAACACTGTGGCAAACCATACGAAATTTATTTATAATAATAATAGGACAAAAGACGAAAACAAAACATACAGATATGTGCTGGGTATCACTAGTGATTGTCAATCCCATGCCGTTGTCAAATCACCTTAGGAAAAATTATTTGTGCTGGACTTCACCAAAAGCGAATCACAACAATGCGTTATTTTTGTACTTATTTTTTTTTCGCTTTAGCTCATTTAATCCAGACCACGAAACCACCATGAGCAAACATATAAATGGGCGATATTTTTAAAACGCATTTCACAAATGTTAATTAATACTAAAGTTTGGTTTTTTAAGTGCACAACAGTTCAGAACATATTAAAGATTATTTTAGAATTATAGAATTTGGAATTTATTTTGATGTTTTGGGTCATGTTTAGTACAAAAATATGGATTTCAATTCTCAATCACCATGGTGTTGGAAAGTGATTGTGAAACACAAACAATTTAGAGATTGTTAAATCCAGCACAAGTATTTTGTGAACGACAGTCAACTCGGCAATAAAGTGAAGTCCAGCACATATCTGATAAACAAAAGTGAAGCGTGATCATGCTACAAAACATTGCACAACCTGATTTGCAGCTTCAATATGCTTCTCCAGTTGCTCTTACTCTTAGGCGTGGGACATTTGCAACAAGTCATTTATCATTCATAAATCGAAGACCCTTTACTTGTTGGGATAATAAAGAACTGATAAATTGCCATTCGAAATGTGTATTTAACTTGGATTTGGAAAAAGACACCCGCACCCGCAATAAAGTGTAGAATGTTTGAAACATAAAATTAACTAAACTCTCGATTGTTCTTTCTATTTAAGCAAATGGCTTATTTCCGAATATTGTTTTTAATTTTTAATAGTATTTCAAAGGGCTATGGAGTCGCAGTCGGAGTCTGACAAATTTTCCCGTAGTCGGAGCCTGGAGTCGAAACGTTCGTTCGACTCCTACTCCGAATTTTATTTAACCATGAAATAATTAAAATGTATTAACAATTTTTAAAATTTCAAATATTTTCGATTTTATGGAAATTTTTATCTTTAAGATACAAAGGCATATCAGTGTGATATGGAGTATACGAATAGTGGACGGAAATATATAATTCACGAAATTTTTCTTATTAAACAGCCGAAGTCTGAGTCGAGCCCTGATATTTGAAATAAATACCCTTATTAATTCCATACGGAATTTTGGGTATTTAAGCAGATCTAACTTACCAATATGTTCATCAAATACTAATTATTTGTACTAACCTGTAAGTAAAAGAAACCAAAAACAGCAAATTAGTTAAATTTTCATTTATATTGAAATTTTACAAATAATATTTTGGGCTTTTAATAATTCAAGTTATTCGGTGGTATTTCGAACTAATAGTACAACTCACATTCATACTATTTTCTAAAAAAAAAATACTTCTAATTTCGCAAAGATTTAAGTCATCTGTATCTAAGTTAAAGAAATATATAAATGCCATAAAATAAACCACATTGTTCTAACGAATCCTTAAATTGTATTTTAATATAAAGTCGTGACAAATACTTCTCACACAAGGATACATCTTGGGTGGCCTTTATTGATATTGTAAAAGCCTTACTGCAAAACGAATGAAAAATAAACAATAACTAATAATGATGATGACAGTGATATTATACCATCGGATAGACAATCCAAAAATATTATGGAAAACAAAAAGACACGACGACGTTATGCCATCTCTTAAAAGGCCATTACATTTTATTGCAAAAATATAATAAACATCAAATGGAACACGTATTAAAATAAACCATTTTCACATTCACTTAAATTAGAGATTTGCATGTCTGCCATAATTTTCATTATATTTTCCTTTCGGTTTTTCTTTTGTTTTTCTCAAGTTTGTGGTTTTTTTCTTGTTCTGTGTTTTGGTTTTGCCTTGATCCATTGCCCGAGAGCGGCAAGCCAGCAATCTAGCGGGCCACAGTAAAGAAATCTAGAATAAAAGAATTTTTATGTAAATTTAATATGCACTTTCACTTTATTGTGTGATATACAATCAAAATTACATAAATATCCATATAAAAATAGCTAAAAGGATATGCTACGTATGGACGAGATGAAAGGGGTTCTCCCCAATATCAACGCCACCATCAAGCGCCGTCCATCGAGGCACAATACGTGGGGTGGTTAAGGTTCGCTGAGGTCACGTAATGCCATTAGAGTAGAGCTGTTGTTATATTCCTTCGCAAGGACTCTGCACAGCAATACACACGGCACTACACACGGGAAACATTCTTGCAGTAGTAGTGCTTTTCGACTAATAGAAATGAAAACCTGCGTGTTTAAGTGCGATTTAGTTGTTTTTATTGTTGCTTCTGTTGTTGCTATTGTTCCTATTGTATGGATGTATGAATGAAATGAAAGCAAATACTCGTATACGCTTCAAAAAGAATATACGAATGTTCGCATATAAAGAAATAAAATAAAATGGTGTGTATAAGAATTTTCGTTAAAGGGATTTTGTGGTTCTTAAGGGTTATGCATTTATCAAATCTCGAACAGTGGAGTACAATGTATAAAAATGCCATCATTTATTTGTTGAAAGGTCCACCGCCGTGTCCAATTACACACGCGAAACAAAAATTATTATTATTATTATTGTAGAACCGAAACTGCAATTTTGACATTTTTAAGGATCGTGTGTTTATCCACATGATTAAAATATCTCATTGAAAAAAAGAATATTTATGTTATATCGACTTTGCAGATATCGTAGCAAACAACCTTTAGATCAGTGGGGAAATTCTGGACTCAAAATACTTCTGGTTAAGGGAATCCTGGGAAAAGAATAACGAAACACCAATATCCTCATCCAAATCCAATCAATGGATAAAACCCATCAAAAAAATCTGTTATTTGTTTAATTAATTAAAAAAAAATTAATTGGACAAATTCAAATATAAATTCCAGGGTATCGTAATGGTCCTAATACGACGGTCTCATGAATGCGTCCATGAACCTCACCTAAATGAAACGTTCGCAAGAAAAAATATAATACAATTACTCAGAAATTTGGGAGCCTAGAGACATTTTCATAAGCGCCTCTCATGGAGAACTTCTAAAGGGCTGTCCATTTCATGATTTCAAAAGTATAGGGCTGGAATTCGACATCTGTCAAACTAAGTTGTTAAACCCATTTTTTTTTTCTTTTCAGTTGGAAGTCTGACATTGACGAAAATGGATCGCTTATCAATCACATAAAGCGTAAAAATTATTAAAACCTACTACAAAAATGGTGATTCTGGCATAGCCACATGTCTTTAAGAGGAGATTATGGTTTATGGTTATGAAGCACATTTCTCACTCGCTGGGTATGTAAATAAACAAAATTGTCCTATTTGGAATTCTGAGAATCCTCAAGTAATTGAAGAGAAGCCATTACATTCACAGAAAGTCACTGTACCGTACTTCTTGGAAAACGACGAGGGAATGACTGTCACCGGAGCGTTATGGTCGTATGATAACCGACTTTTTTTGGCCTGCTATTGAAGAATACGACTTGGAGAATATGTGGTTTCAACAAGGCGGTGCCACATGCCACACAACTTGAGCCGCGTAATTTCTCGTCGTGGCGACATCAACTGGCCATCAAGATCATGCGATTTGACACCATTAGACTTTTTGTGGGGCTACGCGAAAGACCGTGTTTATGCAGATAAACCTTTAACTCTTGAGCATTTAAGATCAAACATTCGTTAAGTTATGGCTGAGATACCGTCCAATATGTGCCAAAAAGTGGTCCAAAATTACCTCAAAAGAATCAATGCTTGCAACACTTCGCGAGGTGGTCATTTAAATGATGTAGTGTTTCACACATAATGACAACGTTCAAACATTATAATAAAAAATAAATATCATAAAAAAAATATTGTATATTTGTTTTATTTACGTTTACTTTTAAAAATCAAATTGGATAACACTTTATAAAAACAGTAAGAAGCTGCATACCAAATTACTATGTACAATTGACAACATTACATTTCCAAAAAAAAAATTACTATATCACTAAACTAGGTATTGTGTCCGCAAGGCCCACTGTCGATTTACAAACCCCCCCTTCCTTCATGACCAGCCTGCAGCAATAATATTTGCTTACACAAGTCTTATAATTATAGCATAGGTATGCTCGAATAGGAAGAAAAAAAATCTAGTGCAAAATATGTAATAGCTTAAATTTATAATGATTACTAGCGCTATTATCCCTAATAACCGCCCTTATCTGAGTAGGCTAGTGGTGTGCCTCTGCACCTTCCGTTGTGCTGAAAGGGTTGGACGAATTATTATAATTTAGAAAATTGCTACAAAAAAAAAACCAAATAGCGTAAATATGAAAATTGTTTTACAACGAAAAATTTTAATATTAAAAGCGGTTACTGTGATAAGAAAACGAAGTGGGATAATGGTTGTGTTTGAAAACACCCATTAACGCATTTTAATTGTTTTAATTAATGGCTATGTCTAGAAAAAAAAGGTGGTAACTAATAGCTAAAAAAAAACGGGTTAAACCTAGTGATTAGTGTGAATGTGAAACAATTTCGTAAAATAGTATTTAGCAATACCATGAATAACTTCACAAAAAAAAAATAATGAATGAATGTTGTCAAAATCGAAAATATTCCAAATATTTTCAAAAGATCTGAAGTCGATTTTTTGACTATATAATGAATATGTGGCAGTCAATACAGTCGGACAAATCGACAATTACATATGTAGTAAAACAAAATATTAAAACGCCTTTTAAATTCCTGAATCTGAATGAAACCACAATTGTTTCGCTTCATACGCGTGAGTAATTATTACTTGTATTCAAATTGTCTGGATGTTTTGTAATACACCCAGTGAATACTTGGAACATACTATCTGTATGAATCTTTGAATAATACTAAAGAAACATTCATACATGTGTACTACATTCTATTAATATTGCTTGTGTGTGCGTTTTCGCGGCGTTTTTCTTATCGCAGACCCTTTTCTTCATGTGGCTGCGTTCAGTGCTCGCCGCTCGTGACCATGTGCGTACATTTGTTGTCGGTGAGAGTGTATACACTCCGAAATGAAGATACTACAGCAGCCAAATCCAACCACACCACAAGAAACGTGTTCATCCGTTTTGAATATTCAAAAAACGTCGTCTTAGTGATCAGTACCATTTCGGGTGGAGGGTATACCAGATTCAACTCCTATCTCATTTCCATACAACGTATGTCACGTTGGTTCACCAGATGTGGATTGTGAGACACAGGTTTACAATTTAACAAACCAACTTTTTAATTTTTGTTTTCCTAAAAAAGATATAATAGCAAAATTACGCATATACGGAACTTTGAATCACGTTTTTAACATTTACAGGCGAAATTTTTAATTCCACGAACATAAATATATTTTAGGAGCCCATAATAAACTCACGCTTATTGATAGATATAATGTTTATAACCCATTTTATTACGGTTATGATAATGAAAACATAAAATTTACATTACACCACATTTACAAGAAATTTATGGCTCTATTTTAGCCTAATTCAACATTCCAACAGACAGACAGACACACCGACAACCACACCGACCGACATCACCCCAAATGTTGATTGTGGCACGTGCCGCTATAAACAAATTTGTTTCGAATTAAACAGAAACAACCAATTTTTGTTTGTTTGTAATCAATATCACTGTGCAATATATCACACACACACAGGCGCATACAAATACACCGACATATTTAGAGACATTCTGTAGAAACACGAACGATCCGTTCGAAAACAAAACATTTGTAAAATGTTGTATAATTTTCGATTTTATGAACTTTGAACTGGAACTCAACGAAAGGGTTCACGTTCAGGAATGAAAAAAGTCACAAGCAACTGCAACACGAAAAGGGTAAATGTTACAAAACAATAAAAACGAAAAACATCAGCAACAGTACGTCCAACGACCGACCGACCGACCCACCGACCAACTCACATTTATTCCCAATAAATGTTTGTTTACAAAAGCTAATGGTCAAAATGGCTGGCCAGTGATGAATGTTGTGTTGTACAACACTAACATCAGGCAAAAGAAAGCTGAAATTGTTGTTGTTGTCCTTGTCCTTGTCGATGTTTTGTATGTAGATCTGTACATTATGACCGGGGTCTACCTAAAGGGCATTTCTTAATAAATAGTCCAACAAGGAATTGATTGCACGACTGAACAGAACCCGACACCAGAACATGAAATGGCCACATAAAATCTGTGAGTGAATGAGAGGAATGTTCGTTGCTTTCGCACTGAATGAACGGAATAAACGAAACGAATTGTACCATAAAATCTTTCCGGACAATTGTTTCTGGAGAATTTGCTGGCAATTTCTCTGAAGAATGAGTTTGTAATGATTTGAGTTTAGGTTAATGCATTAATGTGATTGGAAAATGAAATAGCCTTCATTGAATTAAGCTTAAATTGTTTTCACATTCATTGCATATCAAATTGCTTGCATCGATGTGGATTTTCAATGTACGATTATACTGAACGAATTTCTATTTATGGAATAACACATTGAACTGAATCATTTCAAAGGATCTTAATATATATTTACCCTCGACACTGATTCACTGATTCACAGATTCACTGACTCTGTCACGCAGTACGTAGGAATTTAAATAGGCATTCTATAATTTTCTATAAATAATAATAATAAAAAAAATAATATTTTTTTTTGTACAGAAATTGTGTTTTCCCCAAATTTTTTTTTTACCAAAATTTTTTTATTTCCAAAATTTTTTTTTAGAAATTTTTTTTGTTTTCATAAAAAATTTTTTTTTTTACAAAATTTTTTTTTTCCACAAAATTTTTTTTTTCAACAAAATTTTTTTTTTCCCGAAATTTTTTTTTTTCAACAACATATTTTTTTTTTCAAGAAAAAATTTTTGTTTCAAAAAAATTTTTTTTTTGAACAAAAATTTTTTTTTTTTAGGAAAAATTTTTTTTTCAACAAAATTGTTTTTTTTTCAACAAAAATTTTTTTTCCACAAAAAAATTTTTTTTTCAACAAAATTGTTTTTCCATATTTCAACGGGCGCCATAGGCGCATTATAACTTACTAGATTAAAATATAAATGTTCGCACGACCAATTAGGTAACCTACGAGGTATGGAAATTGTAAATTGTATGGTACAGTGAAAAAGACTTGTACCTCTTTTTATTTCAATGCTGCATCAACTGTATATTAAACAACATATTTTGCAATTTAAAAAAAAAACATGGAGGTCACATTATAAATTTTAAAAAAAGAGATAATATCATATATTAAGTTCCATGGTTTCTTTCATACAAATATTTCACATTAAAGTTTTTTTTTTTTTTTTTTTGTTAAATAACTAGTTAGAATAATTCAATTTTACTGTCTCTACCTTTTTCAAAAGGAGTTTTTGCAATATGATAAATATAGATTCCTAAAAAAAAACATCTGCACCACATAATGATTTCGATGCCTGTAGATTGTCTTTAATTTTACCGAGTTTTTAGCGATTGATTTCAACCTTCGTACGCCCAAGACCAACCTGCACAGTTAATACATTTGCAGCAACTTCTTATAAACGTGCAACGTACAGTCGAACAAATGTTGAATATACATCTGCCATCTGCCATTTGCAATTGTACTGAAATTTCACATAAGCTAAGCTGAAGAGTGTTCTAGTCTGGAAGTTGAATCTAGTTGGCCTAACCACAGACGAGCTATAAGCTCAAAAGTAGCCAAACTTCATTCTCAGAAAAATTTAATCTTCCGATAAATTTTTATTTATATTCCTACGTGAATAAGATAGTTGAGACTTATCAAAATATATTTTTACTTTGCGATTGTCTCTCATAGGAAAATATATGTTTTTTAATCCCGGTTCAGTGTATTGCCTGAACTGAACTCTGTCCAAGATGGTTTGTTTGGAAATTCTTTAAAAACAACAGCTTAAGACATATCTTTACTGAGAAAAACTTATAATCGGTGAAAATTAAAATTAAAAAAAAAAAACTGAAAAGGCCCATGAAAGGACGACGCTACTCCACGATTCAGGAGATAAAGATGGCATCGACTGAGGAGCTGAACAAGATCACAAAAAATGATTATTTGAAGTGCTTCGAGGATTGGAAAGAACACGTTGGCAGAAGTCTATTATATCCGAGGGGAATTACTTTGAAGGGGACAAAATAGATATTCATGAATAAATTAATAAAGGGTGTTTTTTAATGTCCATCAATTTGGCTTTATTGGAAGGATAATTTTATGCCATTAATGTTTAAATATGATTTCGGGCATGTGGCCGCCGCGGCTGGCTCGAATAAAGCCAATTCTACAGGTCCAATTTCACTGATGTGATGAAAATCAGCATCGAGATGAATCTCATTTTCGGCCCATACACCAAAATAACGACGCATTGCATGGTCTCGCGGCTTTAATTCTTGCACAAGTTGGATCTTGTAAGGTCGCAAGCCAAGATCTTTGCGCAAAATCTTCCATAAAGTTGATGGACAAAGCTCCAAAGCTTCGCGAACTGAACCATTACTTTCGAAATAAATTTGCACGATTTGCAAGCGTTGTTCTTTTGTCAACCTGTTCATGATGAAATGGCAAACCAAACTAAATATTAATCACTTGACAGCTGACAAAATGGCCGCCAGTTAAAAAAGTGATGCCAACTTAAAGTTCTATACCCCAATAAAAAACACCCTTTACTTTTGGAAAAAAATACAAAATTCGCGATATGTTTTGAACATACCTCGTATACGGAAGATTTTTCTATGGTTGCATATTTTGAATACATAGAAACAAATATTGGTTGTCGTTTTATATTTTCTCACTTTCCGATCGCTACACCCTGCAGCGTTGCATCATGGGCAGCATTTAAGCTTATGTAGTTTTTTTTAGAACGACCGTACTATGAAAGAGAAGTTCCGTAACTCAATATTCTTGTATGCCTACTTTCCGGGATGACTTACGGACAGCACTTGTCGTTGCACTCTGAAGTTTTGCATTATTGGCAGCATTTTCAGCATTACGTGGGCCTGTGTTCGTTGCCCGCTTTTTTCTGTAGCTGCTGTAAACGTTGTGGGGAAATTTGTCTCCTCGTGCGATAGGTCAGTGGAAAATCACTGAGTATTTGTGAAGTGCATTCAGCTTTGCAATATAAAGTGTTCTGTTAGGCATTGCTCCGGCTGACTTTATCTGGCGGTATATTTCCTATATCCTATGATCACATGTTTTCTAAATGTGGTGTGTACGTCTGGTATATAATAGTTATACCAGCATGTCTTATTAGTTATCGTATTTTGGTTCTCGCTCATAAACTATTAATCTTAAAATGATTGATGATTTTAATTAGAGGTCATAAATTAAAAGTACTCGTACTGTGAAATATGCATGCATATTGAAAAGTGCGGATAAAATAAATGTAATAATAACTAATGTACTACTAATGTATGTAATACATTGTTTAAATATAAATATTACATACATCAAAGTATAATTAATAATGTAAGTTGTACACATATATTTAGTTAAATGCAAAATGGCCAATACTTTTCATTAGATTTCAGATAATAAAATAATATAATTTATTACTTAATTGAAATACAACTTTCAACAAATGTAAATGTTTAACAAATGTCTCCATGGATTATGGTATGAAGTATGCCTTAGATAAAAACGATTAATATGTGTATGTGGTATGCAGATTAGATGCACTTTTCAGACATGGTAGAAAATAGGCAGAGTAGTCAAAATTCACAATTCACATTCACATCAAAATTCATCTCTGTTTGTTTTCTTAAGTATATACCGCTTTCAGGTGAAACAATTAGGATTATGTGAAGCTATTGAATACCGACATATGTATAAATTAACTTTAAAAATGTGTTTAATAATTTCAAGCTGTTTCGAAAAAAAAAACCCAAACTATTGCAACTTTTAATGTGGTTTTATTCATACAGCACTAAGTTCTATAAACGCTACAACGTTTTGTCATAGGCCTAAGGTCAAACCATCGTTACTGTTTCGGTTACACCGCTTGCTTAGTTTTTTGTTTACTATGTGAAGGAGTTAAGCGAGATTTGGAATTATTGCTCACGTTTTTGTTTTAAGCAGGCTCGATGTACCAGACGAAAACATTTAAACCTATTGTTAAGTCATTTATCTCGACAAAAGGTATTATTTGTTGCGCATGAAGATAGAAAATCAATAAAATAAGTTATTTCGAAAATAACACTTGAACGATAAACAAATATTTCATTTACAACTGTACGTTTATCTATCTGTCTATATAAAAATGGATGTAGATATGTATGTTACATATGGTCTTGAAAACGGCAGGACCGATTTTGATTGAATTTTCTGGAAATCTTCTAAATCGTCCATAGGCTACACAATATTTGGAAATTCCAAACTAAAGACATAAAGGGCAAAAAGTGTAAAAGCTTTCCGTCCGTTAACTTTTTAAAATTAACTGAGAAGAAATCAATCAAATATGGAATGTACATTAGGTAAGGTCAATTTTTTTCTCGACAAATAAATATTTTAATTTTTTTTTAAAGATCACAACGAAAACTTTCTCGTTAAAAATTGGAAGCTCGATTTTGATTTTAGACACATGGTTTCTTTGGAAAATTTTCTTAGAATTCATCGTAGATTACGATTTTGATAACCGCTTGGTGACTTTTTTTCGATCCATACAAATTGACCCCCCCTAATGTACATATCTTTCTGAAAAATAATACATATTTGCAGTCAAACTTTACCTTCATCTCTTACGTAGAATATTCGCTTTGTTAGAGACTCAGACACATTACCATTAGATTCTAGAAATCAGCTTTTAATTCTGTCGTTGCAGAACGTTTAAAAAAGTACGGAATTAAAAAAAAAACAGCCTGTTCTAAGAATTTTGAACTCGGGTTCTTACAATTTCAAATAAGATATTATTCTAATAATATTTTAAAAAAGGCACATATTTTTTTTTTTTTTTTTTTTTTTGTTAGTCCCGATTCACACTGGGCAATTTTAGTTGAGTAAATTTTTATGATTCCCTTTTGAACATGTCTCTTGTGTTCATACAAGAAAACAATTTTTCGACAATTTGTGCATTCATTATCGTGTTTACCAATACAAATGACGTTGCAAATATCAAAATACGAAAAAGAAATTCCCATCAAACAGAATCGGCACTTATTTATTTTTCCAAAAATGTTCTACTATGATACAAAAAATTATTTTTTTTTATATTTATTTATTATTAATTACAGTACAAAGTGAATTTATATTTTAATTTTGGGTCCAAGGGTAAAATGGGTAACACACACCATATGGGTAGATTTGTGCAGCAACAGACCAAAGCCTCTAGTGGGAATCGAACCCACAGCTCCCACGCTGATAGGCAAGCACTCTACCGAGCACCTACAAAAATCATCTTAATATATATTTACCCTCGACACTGATTCACTGATACACTGATTCACTGACTCACGCAGTACGTAGGAATTTAAATAGGCATTCTATAATTTTCTATAAATAATAATAATAAAAAAATAATATTTTTTTTTTGTACAAAAATTGTGTTTCCCCCAAAAATTTTTTTTACCAAAATTTTTTTTTTCCAAAATTTTTTTTTTTAAAAAATTTTGTTTTCAACAAAAATTTTTTTTTTTAAAAAATTTTGTTTTCAACAAAAATTTTTTTTTTTACAAAATTTTTTTTCCAAATTTTTTTTTTTCAACAAAATTTTTTTTTCCACAAAATTTTTTTTTTCAACAAAATTTTTTTTTTTAACAAAAATTTTTTTTCCACTAAATTTTTTTTTTTTCAACAAAATTTTTTTTCCATATTTCAACGGGCGCCATAGGCGCATTACAACTTACTAGTTTTAAATAATTGCAATCTTTTGCAAAACGCAAAAATCCATTTTCACAATATTTCACCTTTAAATTATGAATGTAGCGTGTTTCATGGATTAGCAATCAATTTAAATCATTTAAAAGTTTTGCAATTGCACTGAATTCAGCAGAATGTGATTGGACAGCCTAAATACCTCACAGATTTTTACAACGACATTTACATTTAACATATGACTTGCATAATATGACATATTGAGCGTCTTTGTTTATAATTCTCAACTAAAATGGATATAAAAAACGCCACATTTGATCAATCATCCCCCATTGATGAGGACGGAAATGTTGTACAAACTACACACAAATTTTGGGTAGTAAAAAAAATCGAACACACAATACCAACGAATGTTTTAAACAGACCTAGTCGTCTGTATTTGGCTTAGAATTGGCGTCGAAAACGAGCAATTGATTTAACTTACATTTATCACTCTAATGGTACAACAGACCAGATCAGGACAGCCGTTTAAACAAAAAAAAAAGAAAAAGAAAAAAAAATAACAACGAGAAATACTGGTCATAGTCCAGTACTACACGATTTGAAACGGAAGCACTTTATACATGTTGCTCGTGTGTAGGGATGTGTACAAGTCAAGTGGCGGAATGTTCTTTTGTAGGTCTGTGTGTGTGTTTTTTTTTGTTGTGGACAAAACTTGGTCAATACAAACGGAGCAGAAGCAGAAAAATGGAAACAAACCTAAAATAAATGCGAAACAAATCACAGTATTGTGGTAGGAATGTACAATATGTTTGAATGTGAATACATCTATGTTTCTATGGCACATAAATACATACGCATATGTCCTCGTTGTATACATATGCATGCATATATGTAGATACGTATGTACACATGTTAACTGTCATCGGAAATGGAAGGGTAAGGCTAGAACTGTTGTGGTTTAATTTTAAATCAGTTTTTCATTACTTTTGGGTTTTTTTTTTCCTCTTTTGTTTGTCTGGTTTTGGATTTATTGAAGTATAAAAGATCCTTCCATTCATCTGGACGCGTGTGTGTGTATCCCTGTGTCTGTATGTACCTATCACATATTGATTTTTTGAATCGTTGCATCCAATAGTCGTAACCATTAGTTTTGATTGAATTTTGCGGACAGTTTTAAAAATGGACACATTCAGTTTAGAGATGGATTCACCAATGTTGACTATGACGTTCATTGATAACTTATATGGTGATTACACGGATGTGTCTTCGGCAAAATGTATGCCTTCAACGGGAGCGGTACAAATATGAACATATGAATATTGTATTGGAGAATATTTCATTTCATTTATTTATTGAGTCTATGGACAGAAATTCCTTACAGACTAGCAAATAACAAGAATTTAATTATAATTTAAACTAATTTAATTAGAGAAGAAAACAAAAGTTGGCGTTTGTGAAAGGACTAGATTTTATATAAATCTTGTTTTTGATTAAGTTTGGCAAAGGACAATAACGTAAGGTGGGTATTTTTAGTATTTCCAGTAGCCGTCGTTTCATGCCATGCAATTATTCAAAAATACGAATATGTTCTTAGAAATTGCGAAAACTTACATTTTCGAAATTATCATTTCGTTAAGTAATTTCCGAACTGCCTCGATAAATACTCTTTTTAAGAGTTAATATATGGCAAAC
Source organism: Hydrotaea cyrtoneurina (assembly GCA_958296145.1). Classification (NCBI taxonomy): domain Eukaryota; kingdom Metazoa; phylum Arthropoda; class Insecta; order Diptera; family Muscidae; genus Hydrotaea; species Hydrotaea cyrtoneurina. Next base: position 118,609,038 of record OY282512.1, read on the forward strand.
ACTGACACCAAAATCCGAAAATTTTATCCGAAACGGGTAAAAATTATGAAAACCTACTACAAAAATGGTATTTCTGGCACAGCCACATATCGTGCTTTAAGAGGAGATTATGGTTTACGGTTATGAAGCACATTTCTCACTCGATGGGTATGTTAATAAACAAAATTGTCGTATTTGGGGTTCTGAGAATCCTCAAGTAATTGAAGAGAGGCCATTACATCCACAAAAAGTCACTGTTTGGTGCGCTCATTAGCCTGAAGGTGAGATTGGACCTTACTTCTTCGAAAACGATGAGGGAACGACTGTCACCGTCAATTCGAACTGATAATTCTTTTCTAGAGAAGTTTTGCATGGCTTAGAGATTACTCTCATACTCGTAAAGTAGCTATCATGTTTGATGGTCTTACCCAGGTTTGATCGTGGTTTTACTTGTGTGATATTCGCAAAAAAAAAACTAACACTGTGGCAAGCAAAAAGTCAACGCACAAATTCAAATGACTTAAGGAAGGAAAACCAAAAAAAAAATGGGCTGCTGGTCAACTATGAAGTCGGCATCAACTAAAATGACTCGAAGGTTCCTGCGATCGTATAGTGAAAAAATATAAATTCTCTCCATTTAACAACAAAAACCACTGATCATTTAGCTTGCTTTCGAGCATAACACACTCTTAATATAACTCAATAAATTGATTTAATTTTTAAAGACACTGAGTTAACAACTAGCTAGTAGCTACCCACATCCAAAGTGCAGTGAACAATTTCATTGTCAAAACGTGCGGCGATATTTTTTTATAGCAATATTGGGTCTTTATCATAAAATGTGCTAACGTTGGTTAAGATCCGAAGACACATGTTCTAAAGTGACTGGAAGTTGAAACTGAATGGTGGGGCTTTACCAAACCATTGATACCATGCGGACACCTGTCATTAACGGACACTTTTTTAGAGTCAATCCGCTTCAGTCCTCTTGTGTACTTCTCTTATAGGCTGACACCTCTCACCACGGACAAAATTCTCAGTCCCTTAGGTGTCCCCTTATGAGAGAGTACACTGTACATAGTATTAATTTTATTAGCAAAAACCGACTTTATGTACTTCCTTAAAAAAAAAAAATTTAATTTGAATCTTTGTGTTCATTTTAAATCATATTAATAAAAAAAAAACCATCCCATCATACTTTGTCTCCATAGTACGAGTATATTGACATAATTTCAATGTCAGTCTCGACTCCTAAATGACGATTTAATGTTCATGTGACTGCAAACATTTGAATATTGCAAACCAGAAAAAAAAAACACAACAACCAATAAACCATTTACGCTCAATGCCGGGACAGTTTTCCTCCGCATACACCTACTTCGATCTGCATTTGCAAGGACACACAGACCGATGGACATCCATACAGATGCTGGAATACGAGTTGAACACAAATTGAATAGACATGTTTAAATAAAAGGCTAATAGCAAAAACATAACATACACGAATGTTGACAAAAAAAAAGGAAAAAATCACCAACTACCAGTTTAATGGCTTTTTGATTACTTCATGAATTTTTTTATCATTTCCATCTGCCAGATATATCTGTCTCTATATACGTGTTTGTGTATGTGCCTATCTGACCATGTACTATGTGGTTAATTTGGATTCGGTTGATCAAAAGTACTTGTTACTGGCACTTAAAACATTCATTGTCCATATGACTGATCTAGAAGCTAATTTGAAAGTGTGTAAATTGAACACAGCAATTGTAGAAACTATTGTGTATATCAAATGCTAGTGACATGTTCAAATTGTGGTGAATTTTTGCATAAATACAATCGTATTTTTAAGTATTTAAGCGTAACTCTCACCTAAGCGATAGTAAGCATCGATAGAAATTACATTGTCAGCTTAAAAAAATAATAAAATGCCAACATTAAATGGTGCCAAGAGAAGCAAAATATTCATACAGAAGAAGAAGAAGAAAATAAATATAGGAATTATTTCGAAAATTATGGACGAGTGGTACGAATATAGTTCATTTATAATTGTACAGGGTTATCCAGCAAGTGGTGTTATTTTGAATCACCCGGTATTTCGGTAGCTGCCGCTTTTATTCTTTGACGTTTGACAAGTAAAAACAACGCCATTAATAAAAATGGAACAATACACGCATCAACACTGAAATTATTAAAATTCACTACAAAAATGGTGAAAATCTTGCAGTCACAGTTGACAAAACAAAAAAGTTCCCGTATCGTGTTATATCTTGAAGAGATGATTACAATTGGCCACCGAGATCTTGTGATGTGACACCTTGCGACTTCTTCCTTTGGGGCCACGTGAAAGATAAGGTCTACGATTCAAGACCTCAAAGATAGAATTCGTGAGGCTATCGAGGACATAGAGCGATTTGCGATTTGGTAATGAAAATTTCATGAAAAGGATATGGTCCTGTAAGCGTGGTCTTAGTGGCCATTTGCCTGATATTGTTTTTTATTATTTGTTATGAAATAAACATACGATCATTTATCTCAAAAAAATACATTTATCTTTGAATACTAAAATAATACCTATTGTTGGAGAACCCTGTATTTGTAAAATGTTTTCAAAGCATCTACTTATCATGAATATTTTTTAAAAAAAAATGTGTTTCTGTTGTTCGACATCATTGATTTGCAGAAATACAAATTTTCAAAAAAAAAGGCTTCGAGCATTAAGTTTGCTTTGATTGTAGGCAAGGTCTTGGAAGCTGTCACACTTCTTCATCGGTATCCATTTGCAATGATCGGTGTAATAAGTGTCCTAGCTCTAAGCGAGTGAATGAGAACTACTGTTTAGTAGCGCATATCCCAAAAAATTCAAGCAGTAAAGCAAACACATGTAAAATAGCGGTGAAAATGGCATACGGTGTTGTAACGTAATACTGAACTTCCTCTAACACAAAGCAGTTGAAAAACTTCGACACAACAGAGCCGAATAATCTCTGAATTGCTGTTTATTTAGCACATTTTTCCGCCTCGCTTTCGAAAAACCCAACCTTATATAATGTTCACTCAACTATTTGTCATGTACATTTGTCCTTATATAACTTTATGGTATTTCCGACTCTGTGTATTAGGGTGGAGTGAAAACATGCTTTTTTTTAATTTGAAAAAGTTAACCTCCTAATGAGGGAAAAAATAAAGAAAAAAATTTTTAGGGGTCGCGCCACTCCCTCGAAATTTGGAAATTATCGCTATTTTGGCGTTGATTTTAGAAAAATCCTAAAAATTAACGACTTAACTTATTCGAAATTTAAAAGTTTGAGCTTGTTCAGAGCCCAAACAAAAGTATTTGAGGCAAATATGAGGATAATCGACTAATATTTGTAGCTTTGGTGGCGATTTCATTGTTCAGTCAATTTTCTGAAGAAGGGACGATTTGACTTATTTTACTTTTTGAAATTTTTGAACAATGAGAAAAATTTTTTCATGCCCTTATTTCATTGTTTACGCTATTGCAAACATTTATTGACATAAAACTTTTTAGGATTTTTCTAAAATCAACGCCAAAATAGCGATAATTTCCAAATTTCGAGGGAGCGGCGCGACCCCTAAAATTTTTTTAAAATTTTTTTCTTTATTTTTCCCCTCATTAGGACCCCAGACTACATCTCTTTCCGAGGTTAACTTTTTTTTTTTGAATTTCACTCCACCCTACTGTGTATGTAACAAAAAAAATGTTAATGTCCAATCCAGTTTACAATTCGGGTGTACTATGGCTCCCTAAGTAAACAAAATCCGGATTTATTTTAATTATATTTTTTTTAACTAATATTTGTGATATAAATTGTCTTACATATATTCTATGACAATACGATGCAGCAAAAATAAATTAATGAATAAAAAGTTTAAAAATCTATAAAAATTCCAGATTTTCTTTTTTGGATTTTTTTTTTTAAATTAAGTTTTTTCCTACCTATATTGTCACTACCTAAATTGTCACTCGAAAACTACTTATCCGAGTTTGCTAAATATTTTTTTTTTTAAATTATTGCTAACTTGTAATCTTTGTCTTTGACGCCAATATTTTTATAAAATTGAATAAAAAGTTTAAAAATCTATAAAAATTCCCGATTTTCTTTTTTTGATTTTTTTTTTTAAATTAAGTTTTTTCCTACCTAAATTGTCACTCGAAAACTACTTATCCGAGTTTGCTAAATATTTTTTTTTTAAATTATTGCTAACTTGTAATCTTTGTCTTTGACTCCAATATTTTTATAAAATTGAATAAAAAGTTTAAAAATCTATAAAAATTCCCGATTTTCTTTTTTTGATTTTTTTTTTTAAATTAAGTTTTTCCTACCTAAATTGTCACTCGAAAAATACTTATCCGAGTTTGCTAAATATTTTTTTTTTTAAATTCTTGCTAACTTGTAATCTTTGTCTTTGACGCCAATATTTTTGTACAATTTGACACTTATACTTGCATTGCCAAAACATTGATTGTGTCCCAAGGGCTACAAGCAGCTGACTCCAACCCAGGTTGAATATTTGTAAAATAAACACAGTTCTCTGTACGTACACAACCAATCTATTGGATGGCGTGGACGTTACTTGTTGTACTCGGTTGTGTTTGTTAGATTCATCTAAAAAAGGGGCTGTCATGAATACATGTACGTTGAATAGTTATTTTCATTATTCCATAATCCAGGTCGTTGTGCTCTGTATAATGCCGACAGTTATTTTGGGGACTAAAATTTGAAATTTATATTTCTAAGAACTTTAATTACAATGGCTTTTATGATTACTGTCTGTATGTACGAGTGCATTTGGGCGTCATTGCGCCTGCCAACAACAACAAACACCATATTAACCCAAAATTTCAACTCGCAAATATTCAATGCTTTAGATTAATATATACGTGCTCGTACATATGTGTGTATTTGCATATATGTATATGTATGTATTTGTATAGAAACACATTTCACAGACACGTTTAATTTTGTACACACATATGTTCGACAAAAAAGCAATTTCCGCTACTAAACTGCAATTCACAACAGTTTACGCAGCAAATATACCCGCATCTATCTGCAATGCTGCTGGCGTAGTAAGGAATCCAGCAGATACCAATACAAATCTCAACTTGGAACTGGGGGGGCTGCTGGGAAAAACTTACTCATCCCGCAATCCCACCCAACCGGCACTACACTTACCCCCACCCCAATTTCACAAGTAATACTAAATGGAGATTATTTTGTACTTCTTTCCCTCGGTTATTTTTTTTTTTGTTCATCACTTGTCCTGCCTTCCTTTTGCATACCATTCTCCATGGTTGGGGGGGGGTAGGTGATGTAGAAGAAGAAGAGTGTGATAGAATTAGGGCGTGTTTGTTAGCATGTTCCAGAGTGGCAAAGAAAAGCAGGGAAAATAGTATTTGATTTTTTTTTCTTCGATTTTCCACTCAAGGCAGCCACAGTGCTTATCCTTAGCAATGTGTGACATTACCAACACACACACATACACACATATATATAGACACGGTCACACCCGTACACAATTTCCTTCTTTTCGTTTTATACTCATTTGCGGTTTAACAGCTTGGTGTGGCTGGTTGCTGGCTGGTTGGCATCGTAGTGTGGTGACACTTGAGTGCTCAGCATACAACGAAACTTTTTTATTTGCCCGGAGAATGCAGAACTATTTTCCCATACGGAAGTGATTGTCTGGTCTGGGTTTATGTAGGAAAATTTACTATATCCTGTGTGCATCCTATTCACACACACACCCTTGCCCATATGCATATGCCAGCTATTGCTTTAAGGAAACTAGCATCGGCAACGAGCCACTTTATACCAACAACAACAACAGCAAAAAAACGGCAAACCGACGAAAAAATAGTTCAATTTACGTTACCACGAAAAAAAGAATAAATTTTGCGTTAAATCATTATTTTCCGCTTGGAGTATGCGTGAAATTTCTATTTCCCCCCTCGCACACACACAAACACGTATGCTAACATATTTTATTTTCAAGGACTGGCAGATCTTAAAAGTTATTGACAAAAACGAAACCTTATTATTGTGGTTAAGTTTTCTATGCCACCATTTCAACATGTGCATGTATGTGTGGCTGTATTTGCTTATTTGCGTATGTAACTGTGTCACAAATGTAGAGCAAATTTGGTGTATCTCCCCTACACACATGCACTTGTATGTACATATGTATGTCTACACAAATGTAGAGAAATACTTGGAATGCGTATAGGAAAATCAACATTCTAGGTTGCATCAGCAGAGCATTTAAGTGTGTATTGTACAGCATTGCATGCGGGGTCGGCTCTTATTAACAGATGCAGATACATATACTCGTGTCAGAGATGGGAGACACTTCGCAGGAGTAAAATATATTGCGGATAGTCTTTTGTTGACAATTCATTTAAGATTTTATTAATTACGAACCAGAAAAATTATTATTTATTACGGTTAGATTTCATCCATTATGGGTTGAGTTCTCAGCCCAACAAAGAATTACTATTTTGGCGATTTCAAATATTTCGAACTTTGGTACTTTTTAAGAGTCCTGTAGCTAAGCACTTTAAATAAATTGTTGATATGTCGGTAGTAGAGATCTTGAAGATCCGCCAATAATTTCTCAGGCGCTGTAATTTTAGGATACATCTTAAATTCTATAACGTGAAGCAAATAAATTTCCACAACGGCCCTCGTTATCCAACAATATTTCTGAAATATTTTGATTATTGAGCTATTATAGACATTTATAACATTTAAAAATTTCTAATGAAAAATATGCAAGCAAACAACGCAAATCTATTAAACTCGATTTTAAAAATTTATTGATGTATTTGGATTAAAATAACACGTAGAATATAAATAGTCAATGAATAAGCACGATCGTAACAAGTATTCCATCCCTGACTCATGTATGAATGCAATTGCATCATTGTTTGTATATGTGTATTCTTATTAAAATTCGAATATGTGACAGTTAAATTCTATAGTAACACATTACCAGAAAATAAATTTTGTGCTTAGCACAAAGTATATGCATGTAAATATTTGCATTTAGAGCAACACCAATCCATGCAAGGACAAATGATATCTTGACACGATTGTCTGTTCCTAAAAGCAACATCACATGTATGTATGTGATTTACAGATTCAGGCAATTAATATCACAATGTTCGAGACGGATTGATTAATTGTTTTACCAGACGATTTAATAGGGACAAAATTAACGTTACTTGGTGTGTGTTCAAAATCAACAATTAAATTTTTAGTTTTGACAGTAAATCTATTTTAAACAGATAAACCAAAAAATTAACTTTAAAAAAATATTTCCAAAATTGATTACTTTTGGTATTTTTTGATTTTACGGGGAAAAAACATATATGTTGTTTTTTAAACGTTTGATATTAAAAAAATTCTTTTTCTTACCAAAAAGTTTAAAAAAAATTTGGTTTTAAAATTTGAAAAAAAAATATTTTTTTGACTTTGTACAGGGTTCTCCAACAAGAGGTGTTATTTTGGTATTCAAAGAAAAATCGAATTTTCTGAAATAAATGATCGGATATTTTGTTTCATAATGAAAAACAACATCAGCCAAATGGCCACCACGACCATGCTTACAGGGCCATATCCTTTTTATGAAATTATCTATAACCAAATCGCAAAGTGGCTGCCCCAAGTCCTCGATAGCCTCACTAGTTATATCATTGAGGTCTTCAATCGACGCTGGGCTTTTGGCGTAGACCTTATCTTTCACGTGGCCCCAAAGGAAGAAGTCGCAAGGTGTTAAATCACAAGATCCCGGCGGCCAATTGTGATCACCTCTTCGAGAGATAACACAGTCCTTAAACTTCTTAGTTTTGCGAACTGTGACTGCAAGATTTTCACCATTTTTGTAGTGAATTTTAATAATTTCAATGCGTTGTTGAATCGTGTATCGTTCTATTTTTATTAATAGCGTAGTTTCTACTTATCAAACGTCAAAGAATAAAATACCGAAATACCGGGTGATTTAAAATAACACCTCTTGTTGGAGAACCCTGTACCAAATTTTAGAAATATAGATTATGAAAAAATATTGTTACAGTTAACAAAAATGTTAACGAAATCAACGTAAATTTTAAAAGGTAGAATGTTTCTCCATTATTCGTGGTAAGTTCTGCAAGTCTGAAATATTTTTTTCTATTAACTTTTGAGAATTGAGGTACGCACCTGAAAATATGGGCAAATTTCCTTTCCAAATTTTATTCAAATCAGACTTTATTTGCCAGAAATAATACCGAATAAAATTTAAAGAAAAAACGCTTTTTTATTAGGAATACATGAGGTAGTTAAAAATATGAGCAAATTAATTTTCTTATAATGTATGGTTTATAACAATCGTTTGCAGACACTATGAACAAAAACACCTCATATTTTCGAAAAATTATGCCAACTCACGAATCAATTGAATTTTTTTTTTTTGGTAAAACTGTGGTTCAAAAATGAGTTTAGGAAATTATTAATGAAATTAAAAAAAGAGCAGTGTGGAATTTTATATGTGTATATTAGGGTGGAGTGAAATTCAAAAAAAAAGTTAACCTCGGAAAGAGATGTAGTCTGGGGTCCTAATGAGGGGAAAAATAAAGAAAAAAATTTTAGGGGTCGCGCCACTCCCTCGAAATTTGGAAATTATCGCTATTATGGTGTTGATTTTAGAAAAATCCTAAAAAGTTTTATGTCAATAAATGTTTGCAATAGCGTAAACAATGAAATAAGGGCATGAAAAAATTTAAAAAAAATTTTCTCATTGTTCAAAAATTTCAATAAGTCAAATCGTCCCTTCTTCAGAAAATTGACTGAACAATGAAATCGCCACCAAAGCTACAAATATTAGTCGATTTTCCTCATATTTGCCTCAAATACTTTTGTTTGGGCACTGAACAAGCTCAAACTTTTAAATTTCGAATAAGTTAAGTCGTTAATTTTTAGGATTTTTCTAAAATCAACGCCAAAATAGCGATAATTTCCAAATTTCGAGGGAGTGGCGCGACCCCTAAAAATTTTTTAAAATTTTTTTTTTATTTTTCCCCTCATTAGGACCCCAGACTACATCTCTTTCCGAGGTTAACTTTTTCAAATTAAAAAAAAACATGTTTTCACTCCACCCTAGTGTATATATGGTTTTTTTAATTTCCTTCTCTGATAAATCCGAGGTAACGATTAACTCCTCTCACAGACACGTTTCCATAACTCACTGTAAGTGTTGATGCAAAGCTTTTTTTGAGCTTATATAAATATGAGCTCTTTTGATCGATATGGGTTGTCCTTCGCTTAAAATAATTGGTTGTACATTTTAATTACATCACTTCATGGGCTTAATTTTCTATATGTTTTTTTTTTCAATATTAATCTTTATCATTTAAAAAATCCTTATTTAAATTTAAATACAATCTTAAGACTGTGTCTCTTTACCACCACAAAATGTAGACAAAAGCCGATAATCACGGTGCCAAAACTACCACAAAAGTGCAATGGAAACGATTTTTCTGAAATACTCAGACATAATTTAAAAAAGTATTCTGTATCATAAATTCTTTTTCCATATTATGCCAGAAGCTGTTTGCAGCCTCGTGTTTTTCTCTATGCATATGACATCAAAAAGTTTTGCTGCTTATAACGATTTATGGCTTCGAAAAAAGTTTGGTTGTTTTTTTTTGGTTTAGCTCCTCGACAAATTTGGTACTTGTTGCTTTTAAATCCTAAATCTCAACAAGAAACAATAAATTAGTTTGTGTTTGGTGTGATGTGGTAATTTACGTTATGCGTAAATCAACAAACTCACACTATAAAAACACACACACACATACATATAACCAAATACACACACATATGTATACACACACACACACATGTTCAAATGGGGAGTATAGACTAAACTAAAAGTTAAGGAAATTTAATACCCATATATCAAAACATATCCGGTGGCCAAAGTTACTCTAATCACACAACATTCTTGATATATGGTCACATACACACACACATATATATATATATATATTCACATACATGCACACACACACACACACATGAATGTCCATACAAACACTATATTAGCCAGCATTTTATTAACACAATGAAAAGAAAGATAAAATGTGTGAGAAAAACATATTTATAGACTCAGACCAACACAAACACACACATACTCGCAGATACATTTATGTCGGACTTTATTGGATACCCGCACAAAAATCGAAAAAAGATTCTTTTAGCAACGCGAAACTATGGCTAAACTTTGACCAAAGTGTGAAAGAAAGATTCCATAAAAAAAATACAACAACACCAAGCCAACCGTAAGGGGTATCGGAGAAACCGAAAACGTTAATATCGTATAGTAGCGTGTTTGAAACATAGTAGAAGAAGAAAAATGCGCTTAGTTAAGTGGTTGCTTTTAAAGATTTCTTTATTAAAAGTTCATGACTATTTGGTATGAGTTTGGATTTATACGTAATTAGATGATTGATGGAGCAATACAGAATAGGATTTTTACATACAGAAATGAATAATGAAAGGATGCTACACTTCAAGGAATATACGATAGAGTCTATATGTGTAACGGAATAACAGTTAAAGGCACTGAACCATATCGTTCTTAGTTTGAGACTAAGAGCAGCTCGAAATGGCAACGAGTTTATTAGAAAAATCAGTTTTTATGAACATGGAAATTTTTTAAGAACCAAAACTATTGCTTCTCCATATCGGAAAATCAGCACGTTATCGTTGTGTCGCGAATGCATCCTCAGGGTGTAACAGTTGACACAATTTTTCTATGCCCATGCATCTGGAAATGTCATTTCGGTTAATGGTGAGCATAATAAGCAATACAGGGGCATGATAATCAATTGTTTGTGGGCATGGTACTGGTGTTGTTTAGCAGTCTCGGCGAATTCAATTGGCCTTCGAGGTGGCTCCAAATAAACCAAAATAAATATGGACTGAAGTAGATTTTATAGATCTAACAGTCCGAAATAATGCAGAGATGCTTCTAAAATTCAACTGGAACCCGAAATGAACCTAAATTTTTGGCGATACGAATTTGAATGTAGCTCGAATAATGCTGTTTATGAAGCAGTTGGTGTAAAGATGTTTACTCGTAATGTCATTAAGAAGGGCCGTGGTGTGGTAGGTAGCGCGCGAGACTTTCATACACCCAGTAAACCCAGGTTCGAACCCTGGTAGGACCATCACATATTTTTCTGCGGCTGCTTCTCAACGTAAATATTGGCGACTTTAAGAGTAGGAGAAAATTCTCAAAGCCATGTAAAACTTCTCTAGAAACAGCATTAGTCGTTCAGTGCTGGCTTTAAGCAGTAGGTTCCGGTCAGTGAGTATACACAGGTATATCGCGCACGGTTAGGGAAAATAATAAAAGTCACCGGTTGAGGTCAATTATTTAATTTTTTTGGCATTGCTTATCTAATACTATAATAAGTTTAGCCTTATCGCCATAAGTTCAAACGAAATACATCTTTTTCAATACGCTTCAAACGATTTCAACCGTTCTCCTTTTAAGATCAAACCAACCAAATGTCAATTGGTGAACATGTGAACACAATAACGCTTGACGGACATTTCACCCGCTCATACTCCAGACGTTCAAAGATGCCAGATATATATTTTCAGTCGAAACCAATCTATAGCTTGGCAATATAAACGATTGCGAAATGTTATTTTAAAACAACTTTTGCAGGTATATCTATATACTTCAATGTGATTTATTCTTTGAAAATCTCATATTTTCACGTCAGATTTGAAATTTCCAAACATAAACTAAGACAAGACGACGGCAAGAAGCCATTCATTCATGAGAAATTCTAGTGGATTTTTTTTTTTTGCACACAATTACTTTTGATCGTCGGCACTCTTCTATGCCAGCCAACGTATAAACACTTGGTAACTTGTCTTCTACTTATATCGTTAATGCCAAAATACCGACAGACATGCATACACACATACGTTGTTACTCTAGAATGGCGACGTGTATGAAATACATACATATATGAACATGAATGCAGCATTTATATATCTAACAATGTCTGCTGCTACAACTAAAATCACAAAACAAGACATGAAAACCTTTACAGAGAAAAATCATTATTATGGCACTAACACTCACTCACTCACTTGTCTGTTTTAGTGCCAGCTCCAACAATGCCCGAACTTATATTATGGCCAAGCTAAATTTAACATTAGCCAGTTCCACTCTTCCGCGCCAACCTCATATCGTAAGCGACCGGCTCTGTGTGTGCATGTGTGCAGATATTTGCTGGTAAATGTGCGCTTCTGTCTCAAGACATACGTAAGTTGGGGAGAAACCCAGAAGCGGAAACAAAAGATTTATTTCACAAATATAACAAAAGAATGTTTGCTATGGCATTGAGGCAACAGTAGCTCGGGAAGTAGTGTGGGATCGCAGTAGCACTGCTAGATATTAAACCACAAGACATCAACTTTCCAGCCAGCCAGCCATCCAACCATCATGGCAAAGGAGTCGTCGTCGTCGCCGTCGCCATCATCATCGTCAGCCATATGTGTGTGGGTGTGTGACTACTGTTGTATTAGTGCCCGTATAACGTATGAGTCTAATGTTGCATGGTTGTTTTTCGGTTGTGTTCTTTTTGGCTCCTCATCATCAACATCGTTTAGAAAATGTGCTTAATTGCACATTTATTTAAAGTCGTTATAGAAGATAGGTGTAGAAACTTACTTATGTACGTACACGTGTATATATACGAATATACAGACTGGCATTAGTACATTGGATTGGATAGAGCGGAATTTTAGAACATGAAAAAATCGAAAATCATGTTACTAAGAGACATTCAAATTTACAAAGCTTTTTCAGCGGTATATACATTACATTTGAAATGACAACTAAGGGAACTTGGAAAATATCCTTTTTAGGATATCCTGTTCCCAGGCCAACACATAAAAATGTCGTCGACTTCTGATGTTAAAAGCGAAGAAAACTGGCTGAAAACGTTTAATCACATAATCACAGTATAATCAGATTTTGTACAAAGTAATGTCTGTTTCTACATGACATTGAAGTTGAGGTACTTTTCCCAATAATCCGAAATATCCATGGAATAGTTTCCAATAAGATGTGGCCCTTTTAGCGTCCAGTATATGAAGCCCAAAGGAGACCGAGTATGCAACAAAATAAATGTAGCTCCAATACTTTTGTCAGTACCAAAGACCTTAATTGATTAACCAAAATATTACTTAATTGTCCCCCATAACATTCCATGGAGGATGAATGGGAAACTTCAAAAATCAATCAGCTGTTCGATAAATTTGCATACTTATTGACCGTGACCTACTATTTTTTAAAGCGGCTTCGAAAGGCTGATATTTTTTCTACAGAACGGCCGCTAAAAGCCTTTTTTTTGTGTTTGATAAAAAAATATATATATATACGTAGCGTTTAAGCCTTTTCAGATATATAAATCTTCGCATATATTAATACTAGTAAGTTGTAATGCGCCTATGGCGCCCGTTGAAATATGGAAAAAAAATTTTGTTGAAAAAAAAAAAAAGTTTGCGGAAAAAAAAAATTTTTTAGAAAAAAAAAAAATTTTGTTGGAAAAAAAAAATTTCTTGAAAAAAAAATTTTTGTTGAAAAAAAAATTTTGTTGAAAAAAAAATTTTTTCTCGAAAAAAAAAAATTGTTTTAAAAAAAAAAAATTTTGTGAAAAAAAAAAATGTGTTGGAAAAAAAAAATGTTGAAAAAAAAAAATTTGTAAAAAAAAAAATTTTTGTAAAAAAAAAAAATTTAAAAAAAAAAATTTGGGGAAAACACAATTTCTGTACAAAAAAAAATATTATTTTTTTTATTATTATTATTTATAGAAAATTATAGAATGCCTATTTAAATTCCTACGTACTGCGTGACAGAGTCAGTGAATCAGTGTCGAGGGTAAATATATATTAAGATAATATTGTATCTGTAAAACAACCCCTGAGACAAACCCTCACAGGATTCGTTTATCTTTTTTGTTGAAAGAAACAGTACCAGCTCCATTGATTTCTATGTGCTCATTTCGTGTATGAGCTTTGGCTGGGGTTTTTTTTTAAGATAAGCAGTCAATAAATATTCTTGAGGGCTATTCTTGTGCGGCTATCGCGTTCTCGTTCTTGCTTTAGAATTAGTTTAGGTGTATAGAAAATTAAAATTCAGTGTCTTGCAAGCACACGTCCGTACGGATTTTATTACTTCTCCGTACAAATACTGATTTCAAACATCAACGCCATCTAACGTCAGTTGAGTGTTGAGTTTCCTAAACTGGCATATTTCAGAATATAGAATATTCGAAAGATTCGTGAATATTTTTCGCTTCCAACTCTGATCTCTAACTTTAAAACATATGAAGCCAACAAAGACCATAAAAAAAAATATGTTTACAATCAGCGCCATCTAACGTCAATTTGCATGGGAGATTCGTGGATATTTTTCACTGGCATAAAATATTTTTTTTTTAATTTCCTTTTTATTCTCATCCAACTACGTTCCAGCCCAATACCCGTTCATTGTGGTTATGCATGATGAAGGTTTCGAATATGTTATACCTTGATGTTGCTCTAGCTAATTTTTTTTTTGTTGTTCTTGTTCTCTGGCGTCTTCTACATTTAGGACAATAGTTATTCTATTTTAGCAGTTTATCATGTTGGTGGACGTAAATTAAAGTTTACTTCTTCGCTCTTTCAGCCATAAATTGCTAGTTAGTGTCTAAAAGTGCTGGCCTTTTGTTCTGCCACCACGTTTCTATGGTCGTTGAGTTTCTGCTTTGTCCTTGGCGTTCCTATATGTGTGTGTTTGTGTGTGAACATTTGAAATTTTCCATATGGATGGTACCGAGTATTATTTCGCTATCTATTCTCTTATATCATCCGACGCTTGGCTGTTTCCAGCTGTCTTTCGCCGGAAATCACTATATTTAATGGCTAATTATAGGCATATTGCGGCGAATGGAGCCGCGAAGCAGTGTTAGCCACAATATTTTTGGAGCGGTGTATCAAGTTCAGTGTATGAAAATCTGTGTAGATTAAGAATTTATTGAAGGAATTACAAGGTGCTTCGGGAGGGAACAACATATCTATTACACTAATATTGATGCAAGGGGCAGAAAGACATTGTTAGCACAAGTAAACGTGTTAAAGGAAAACGATTCTAGTTTCCGAAGGAATTATGACTTGTCTGGTGGAATTATTTAAAACACTTAATAAATAAGAGTAATTTGAAAAATAGGTCTCGTTTTACCACTTAATTCTAATAAAGAAATGTAATTCGAAACCCATCCGAAATGTCTATTTTTAATAAAAAAAAATATACGTACATTATTTCCTGTTTGCATCTGGCTAGTACCCGGAATATTAATAACAACCCTCGTACATGTCAGAACATCAGGCAACCGCGAATTGTGGCTGTCGGCATTTTCGGACCACATTTCTGCTGAAGATATGAAGGTGTACAACTGTTACACTAACACAGTTCCACTGAATATTCGTCAAAATAAATGTTTACTTGCAGTCACACACACATTTGAAAACAAGCACAGGCCATCTAAACCCATGGCCTTGAATGTTACGATTAATGAGGATATTACATACGTGTGACAAATATTGTGGGTCTGTTGCCACCCACACCCGCTGCTTACAGTCACCCTGGCATTTGCTCCTTTTTTCAGCCACTTTCAATGCGAAAACAAATCTGTTTATTACAAACAGATATCAATGCTTATTTTCGTAATGGAAAACTGGTATATGTTTAATTAATCACTTTTGAATAATCTTTGTGAAGAAATCTTATAATATAACTGCTTGATTTCTATTCTCCAGATTTATAAATTAACACTTCTTGTTTATTCTGCTGGTTCTGGCTCTTGTTTGTGTACTCTTATCTCGTTACAACCTTTTGACAGTTACTCCTTTAGGGTGAATATAATTTATACAAAATGAGCCGGCGTGAAGCAAAAAAACAAAAAAAAAAAGTAATTACAATTCATATCAGCCAAAACCATCTCTTTGGTCGCAACTTCAAGTAGAACTCATTTATTTAACCCAAGTCAAATAACCCAGCAAACAAAAAGAAGACCCACACACAAGGAGAGAAACTGGAGAACACAAAGCGAAAGGGAAAAAATCGATTAAAATTAATAATGCCACCTTCACCAGCAACCCGGCAATGACAAGCAGCAAAAGGGAAATACACACAAAAAAAGGCAAAAACAACTTAAAATTATGTATAAGAGCCAGATAAAATTCAAATTTAACTTACTACCAGCCGAAAAATTGCCAACCGCCCGGCAAAAAGTGAACAACATCAACGGCCAATACGGGCACGACACAAGTGCCGTACCGCACCAGACACACCTGGTGGCATTACCCCAAAAGCATTGTCAAGTTTCATGTAATTGCTGCTGTTGTTGGCGTTCTGTTTGTGTAAAAGCACTTCCTCCCATCCGTCCAGGGGGCGGGGCGGGGGTAATAATCTCACATTTTCTGTAACTAATTGTAGATGAGTCCTAATATTAATCTCGCTACGAAAAACCAGTTCAAATTATTTCCATTTTGTCCTTCTTGCCGTGTCCATGTAAACAACTCGGGTTAGCAAGAAGTTGTTTTCTGTGTTTACCTTCAATGCTGGGCCCTCGCAATAACGCGTTTCCTTTTTCCTGTCATGCCGTCCGTCCGTCTGTACGACATTTTGGCCAAGCTCCTTTCATCGTGGATGGCCCTTGTAAGGTACGTTTAAAGTCTGAGAAAGCGCGGCGTTTGTGCTGTTCATATTTTCGTCTTTCTCGAATTTAATTCTTCAGCTGGTAATTTAAGTGTACGCATCATCGTCATCATCATCATCATCATAAACCATTTGTACGCGAGCAATTATATACAAAGTCCGCTTGTCCCTTGGTTAGATGGACTATGGACTGTTGCCACATTGGGGTTGTTGGATATTGTGTGTGTGTGTGTGTGTGTGTGTGGGAGGTGTTGTTGGTGGTGGCAAAAACTACTTTATGTAATTTGTGACAAATTTGTTGGGTAATTATTCATTTGGTGTGGATAACCTCTTGAAATGAATGTATACAGCTCTTGAGTTATATGACCTTATTTCCCCAATGAAATTGAATATACAGGATTTGGATTTGAAGGTAGAAGAAAAATATTCTGCCAAGTGCGGTGAGTACATTTTGAGCACTATTAGCGGTCGTAAATATTTGGACATAATAATTTTTCCCTAATTGAGTTATGTCACTTTGGTAATTCTATCGCCATATAATTTTATATTTGCTCTTGAGCCAGCAACTGTTTGAGGTTTCAGATTAAATTTGGCACTTAAACCTTTACATAAGTATTAAGTGGCAGATGCAGAAAGTGTAGCCAAAAGAATACAGGTATTCGTTTCAAATTAGCTTTGATGTATGGGTGCCTTAGTGCAGCATGACGGTTTCCCGTGGCTTCCGCTGAACTTTATAACGAGAGGTTAGATAACAATGTCAGTCAATTCTAATTTCCGGCATTGAAATTAAAAGAATTGCGCACTGTTTTTAAATAATATAACAAAGTTCATACGTTTCTGACATAGTCTACAGACAAGATGGTTATGGATATAATTATGTTTGCCATAGGACGACATTCCAGCACTTTCATATTTGTCTATGTATACTGTAGCTGAAATGAAAGTGGAACATTTTTACCGCAAACTTCGACATCTATTTCGGACCGAGCGTGGCCAAACATCCATCCAAGACGAGATACATATGCAGCCGGAAATGACGTTGGATCGGGCATATTCTGGGCATCTGACAACATTAGAACGGTCATACACTGTAAGAATTCACTCCAGAATTCACAATTCTAACCACATATTATCGGACTATCAAGAATCGTAAATACTTTGACCATGTTGCTCTAGTACACTACACGCTGAAAAAAATGGCCATTTTAACAAATTTCAGCAAACAAGTTCGCATCAAACATATATATATTTTTCCATACCACAAATATAAACTTGTTTGTAGGTGATAAATATCAAATTTATATGTATGCATTTTTGACTTACTTTTTATTTTTTTTCAATTTGTGAATTTCTATATAACAATCCATCTCATTCTATCGGTATTGCTTTTATTTTAAAGAGCGTAAATGCAGAAAAAAATACGAAAACACCCAAATGTTGAATTTTTTGAATTTAATAAGTTCGTTGTCTATTTTTCCCAAACACGCTATTGCTTATACACAAATATGTAATACTAATAGCAAACGAGTTATATTTACATTCAAATAAGTTTTGTGTAGAAGAAAAAAAGCTTTACTTGCTACAAACACCAAACACGCGTTTTACTTGTGTGTACACAAAAAAAGACGTATTTTTCAGCGTGTAGAGGAGCATTGACTATGTGAATGCCTCAATTCTCTTGGTTGGAGATTAAGGACTACTTTACTGATTTGTAGAAGTCCAGGCTCTGTCATGGCCTTTATTTAATAAGATTTTACTTAATAAATAATTGTGTTTAAATATTGTTACATTTACGTGGGAGATACCCAATTTTCACATTACCACAGCCATTTAAGGAATGGTGAGTTCTTTTGCGAGTCATCGAGTAAACACACCGACATATAACTAAAGATGTATTAATTCACATTAGGATTTCGTTTCGGATATAGTTTTATTATCATTCACCAAAATATCACAAAGTTGTTTAGATAACAAACGCTTCTCAGTGGCCTCTTCAATCTCTTCTCACCTTTTATAACAAATAAAATATATGCCCTTCATTCTGCAGGCATAAATGCAATTTACAATAATTGCTGATAATTTCCAAATATACTAAAATAACCTCACTCGATTTGGCCTTCTATTTGTTGACCGCTTCTCAAACATACGCAATGGAGGAGCAAACATTAAATATTCAACTTTCCCACTTTACCCGAAGAGAATAATGAAAGGGAACCCTTTGGATTTCTGTCATTTGCCGGCAGTATCCCAAAATGGATGTAGATAAGTCTACGACGAGCAAATAAAGCCAGGAGGAGGCAAACAATAGAATGACAACAAATGTAAATATAAATAGATGTAAGAATACAATAAACAACAGAAATTGAGCAGAGAAAAAAATGAGCAACCTTTTTCATCTTCTTCTGCTTCAACGTCGTCTTCGGTGTGCTACACCTAGCCCAGTGCCATGTAAAGGCGGAGAATGGACTGTAAGGCATATGGGGTCACCCAAAAGATACCAATTTAATCATAAGAAATTTATGCGGGTTAACTTTGTTACATTTAAAGGACTCTTGTGTATAAACAAAACATAAAAAATGAAATACCCCAAAAAGAGGAGAAAGTAAACAAGAAATAATAAAACAAAAGAAGCAAATAACAAACAGCAGTAACCTGACCTGGCAAAAACAAAAAGTAAAATTAACAAATACCACTACAAACGAATGCATATACACACAGGATTCAAGATACTAAAGGTGGAACATCTCGATTTGGCCATGCTCCCAGAAAAATGTCGGTGGCAGTTTCCGGGGATTTTGAGTAAACAAAAAATACAAAACAAAATTGTTTTTATACGTTTCAGGTTTAAGCGAGGGGACAGCATAGCAAAAGATTCAAACTGATTCAACAGAAGAATGTGGAGGAAGGAAGAAAAAAATGAGTACTCAATAAAATGAAATAATAATGGAATAGTAATATTTACCAAGATCAGAAGTCAAATAGTATTTTAGAAAAAATAAAACAATCGCTTGACTCAGCATAAAAAAATGATGGATTGATTTCGGTATCAATGTTGTCTTAGTGATGCTATTACTCCCACTTAATATTTATAGAAATATTCGGTCAGGTTAAGTTCATCTTCTTCTTAGTTCATAATATGCTTACCTGGGTGGGTGTTTTTCACCCCCATAAAGGCTGGCTAAAAAAGTGTCCCACTGAAGAACATAAATTACCCCCAATCAGAAGTGAAAAAATATCAAAAAATTAATTAAATAAAAAGTAGGTTCCAAATTGTAGAACATGCAATACGAAAAATGGACCTAAACAAATTAATTTACAATTTTTTTTAATTATATTCAATTCTCGGTCATTCTTCATTATACACAATGGCTCCAAAACCAAAAAAGGAAGAAAGACCCCAAAATCTAAAAAAGTGTTAATTTTTCATTATGTGTGCAACACTACATCATACAAGCCTTGATTCTTTTGAGGTAATTTTGGACCACTTTTTGCTACATATTGTGCGTATCTCAGCCATAACTTGACGAATGTTGGTTCTTGGCTCAAGAGTTAACCGTTTCGGGACGAGAACTTTTGTGGCCATCAATCTTAAAAAAGAGTTTAGATATAGTCTCCTAATGTTGTTTTAAGAAAAGTAATTTCATAATATATTTTTAGGACGTTCCGAAAAGGAGATATCGTCCTGGGACAAAAACATCCCAAACACACCTGAAAAGCAAAATTTGAATAATAAAATCAGAATATATTTTACTTTATTTCAATTTATTTTATTCTTTTATAATATTTAGTGTAGCATAAAATTATTTTAATTAGTTTCTATGGCAAGGTGTGAAACAAGGATGATTTTATCCCACGAAACTTACCTTAGCCGCAAATTCAGAAAAATATCTTTTTATTGGTTTTCGTTTATATTTTCTATGAAATAACAACTGTTTGAGTAAAACTTTACTAAATGACACTTTTTTCACAATTAAAACACTTGTTTTTTGAGCTTTTGTCGAAGGTCTTATTTGCAACTCAAACCGCGCGAACTGATTTATGACTTTTGACATAAGCTTCATGTGTTATATTGACAGCTGTATTACATTTTTTGTAGAGAAGAATATAAATAATGATTTGGGACGGTTTTCAACCAAATCGTGTGAGAATTTTCAGAGATATGATTTTTCAAATTTTTCTGGGATAAAAACATCCCTGTCGTCCCGAAACGGTTAAACGAACAACAGAGCAAACACATTCAAATGTGTCTGACATACCTGATGAATTCTCACGAATTACTGTACAAATTAGTAATACTAAGCATTCAGGGTACTTGATGTTTGCTAGTATGTGGTATTTGGTTCTGTAGTTATTGAATTTCATCGGTACTGTTTGGTATTTATTTTTTTCGTGCGCTTGCAGATGTCTAGCGTAACGCTAGAAAATTAAGCAATTTTCGTCCAAAACACACAAGTTCAATAACGTTTATTCTGTTAATGTTAGTTAACAACACCCAGCCTGAACTTCAACATAAATTGTGAGACCTCTTGAAAGTCTTCGCCCTTGATGTGAAAATGTTCCACTTGTTGTGTGTTGTGTCGAGAAATTATACGTTTATATAGTAAAGTAATGCACAATGTTAACATTGAATTCATTTGTTTAAACAATGTTTATCTTTGATTTCATTTTTCTCAGTATTTCGCATAAATGTTTAAATTCAATTACACAATTTTCGCCCCCACACACACACACACACACAACACACGCGAAGACAAAAACGGACGATGGGAATTGTATTTTTTTTTTCCTGTCGGCATTGTCTTTTTGTCGTCAATGTCTTTTTAAAATGACTTGTTTTTTGTGTTGTTGTTGTGTACATGTGCCTGAAGACCATGATGTCGGTTAGTAGTGCTGTTGCTGTTGTTGTTATTTTTAATGTCTTTTCTGTTTTCATTTTGGGAATAACATGCAAATTTGATTTTTACCAACAACAAACCCGAAAAACCAACGACATCGACAAACAACAACCACCAACGACGACCGAACGAAAGAACGAACGAACGACAGGCAAGAAAATTCGCTTCAACATGTCCATCATGCGAAACATTCAAATTGTTCAGTTTGTCTGACTGCCAACCGTAACGAAAAGCCCCAGCATGCGTGAGTGTGTGCCTGCATGACTCGTATGTCCCCAACGACTTGAAGCATCAATGCCACCATCAGCAGCAGCCGAACTTGCAGAAACGTCAGCAGCCAGCATCGTTACCACGAGCAGAATACATTGTCCTCCTTACATACATACACATACGGACACATGTGCACAGTTGCAGTGATTGTGTTTTTGTACGTATGTATGGATGTATTTCTTCGTTCCTAATTTTTGTGTTATTTGTTTGTAGTTCTTCTGAAACTCTTATTTTTTCTTCTTCTTCTCTCTCTATATATATATCGGTCTTAAGGATTCCAGGCAATTTCAGTTTGCTCGTTTAATCCTTTATACAGTTGAGTGATTTAATGTCAATTGATTTTCAGTTTTCCATCTCTATTCACTCACATAGCACACATCAGAGATTTGCATTACCCAATTGCACAATTGGTGTCCATTGAAAATGCAGTCATCGTGTGTGCTCTCATTCTTTTTGCGAAAAAAACAAAATGAAAAACTTGTCGTCGATACTTTAAATAATGCAAAGAGAAGAATTTAATAGATCAGTGACATGTGTATACTTTTTCGTTATGTAATTGTTCTGGAAAGTCAAGTGGCAACAGTTTATTATGGGTCTGCTACTTGTTGACCCAAAAGAAAACCGGCGATCGAACATTTTAAACTGAAGATGATGCTACATCAATTCAATGGACTTTTTCATCTGTTCGATCGATTTTAGAAATTGGAAAAACAATCGCTAATCTGTCCACCGCCAAATTTTACTACCACAATTTATTAGTTACTTGAAAAAAGCGACAAAAGCATAAATGTAATTAAATGCATTATTGCCCTCCAGGACTTTGAAACACCATTAATCACAAGAATAAACGTCTCGGAAAACTTTATGAAAAGGATGTCAACACGGTTTGTTTTAATATTTTACACCCCTGTCATCTTCTTCAATGCATGTGTTATGCTTCATTGACAAGTCAAAGGATCCATATGTTCCCACCATTGGTTTCAAATTTGTTTTGCAAATGAATGACTATAGGGAGTTGTTCGTTAGGAATGACAAACATTGGAATATGTCGGCGGCAAGGCAACCGTGGTGAAAATTCAGGTTCATTGCTTGGCAAGAATTTTAAATATTTAAAGGGTCACAATTGATAAATTGGAATTATTAAAAATCGTGTTTCAAACATTGATTATGCATTTTTTTTTACGGTGAAGTGGACAAGGCTGTAAAAACGGTTAACGTTTTTCGGCAAAACCATTGTAAAGCTTCTATTAAAGCATCACTAGACATTCAGAGCTGGCCTACAAATTAGTTTATGAACAGTATGTATGAAATTATACACACACACAGTTCACTGTAAGTTTGCCATCCGTATTTTTGTAAGATATATTTCACTTAAATCCCGGTTTATATAAATGACGTTTCAGATATGAGCAGACATGCGGTTGAATGGACAGATATATCCTAAATCTATTCTGAAATCAATGACGTCCGTTTGGAATATGCATCTCCTTCCTGTCCAGCCAATTTCTAATCGTCCCTATTCCCATGTGCTTAAGGATACGTGTCTTTCATGACTTGAGCTAAATAACAATTTGTTTACTCTTAGATTTTCTTTTTTTTTTGTACTTTCATTCCATGATTTGTTGTTGTTGTTGCGCAAAACTCTTGCTGTCTTTGGGAAAATTCACACCAGTGTTCGTGCATTTTTTTTATTTTTATTATTTTTCATACATTTTTGAGTGACACATTCGATGACAAGAGTTGTTGCCATCATAATCATTATGCCTGTGGTGGTGGTGTACGTGTGTGTGTGTGTTCTGTGGGGAAGTTAAAGTTTACATTGACAAGTAAGTAAAGGCACCTGTCACCGTACATGCCAGCGTAGGCTCAAAAGTAAAATAAAAAAAAACGTAGGAAAAAAAGTTCATACCCCATGTATGTATATTGAATACAAATGCGTATCCTTGCACAAAAGGCAAGATATTACATAAATCCCATAAACATTTCATAGCTTTCACTTGCTCGAAATATACATACAAACCCACGAACACACAATTGGTTTTTGCGAAGAAGTTTTTTTTGTTTCTTTTATTTTCATTTCATTTATTTCATCATACATTCAGGCGAGTATATGGGTATGTGGGTACTCGTTTTTGTTGTCTTTTCTATCCTCTTAGTGGTTTTGGGAGAATGTCAAGTATTTATCCTTTATGGTGTTTAGCATCAAAATACAAACGTACAAGTGTATGCGGGTACAGCCTCCGGCTGTTCAATTACATCAGCCCAAAAGTATCAAAAAATAGTTGTTCTGTAGAAAGAAAATTACAATGGCCGTGAATTCGTCTAAATACCTTTATACGTGTTCAGTTACTGTGTTGTCAGTTCAGGTGAGTTAAGCTTCTTAATCTGGTTGCATTTTTTGGTATAGAATTTTTTGTAATTTTTATTACGAATTTTAACATGTAGTTTGATCTAGAAGTTTCTTTTTTTAAATCCAGTTATTGAATCTATGTTGCATAGTCCAAAGTCTATGAAGTTTTGGCTGAAATGACTCATCCACCAGCCTGATTCGAATTTGTTTCCAAAGACCTCGCATTAGTCTCGATCAAGTATCAGGTAACTCATCAATTCGAGGCACACGACAACTCGCTTCGGTATTTCTTTTCAGTGTGGATCTTTGAGCAGCTCCAAGCGGATTCTCATAGCGGCGGCTATGTTAACAAGCAAAACATGCGAAACCCGCAGGCGATCGTCAAGAAGACAATGCAACCTCAGAGATTGACAGTTTTATTTCTCTTAACATTCAATGAAGCAAATGACGAGGAACATCTCTAAAATCAGCGGGCTGTGGACGATATAATTTGGAGACAAAAAAGGAGTTGAGGCTATAGATGAAGACGACTCATGCCTTCAGATGGCAAGAGGAACAGGCGGGAAGAACCACAAAGGAAACCTGGGGAAATCTCGATTACAAGAAAACAAATAGAATACTTGGGATTAACAAAAATGAACTAAGTAAGCTAGTTGGGGTCATCACAGGGCACACTAGCCTAAGGGCATACCTATTTAGGATAGGATGTTCCGAGAACGACGAATGTAGGGCATGCGGAGAGGACGTCGAGGCGGCGGAACACTTCATGTGCCAGTGCCCCGCTTTCTCTCAGATCAGAAAAATTCAATTAGGAGAGAACACCTTAGATGACCTGTCGGTCGTCAAAGGAATGGACATAAGGAATTTAAGAAACTTTATAGAGGAGACCGAATTCCTTACCTAAAAAAAGGGGAAGTTAATCTGAAGAATCTGACCTAGGTGTATGTCAACGACATGAGACGGTCATTTGTACATGACCGAACCCCCATTTCAACCTAACCTAATCAAAATGTACAGCTATGGTTTCAGACCCTTCGGAATTGTCAATTGGTCACCTCGGAGTGTTTACCGACAGTTA
This sequence comes from Hydrotaea cyrtoneurina, assembly GCA_958296145.1. Lineage (NCBI taxonomy): Eukaryota > Metazoa > Arthropoda > Insecta > Diptera > Muscidae > Hydrotaea > Hydrotaea cyrtoneurina. The sequence continues at coordinate 118,634,401 of OY282512.1, forward strand.
CTAGAATCAGAGAACGAAAATAAACAAAAACGAACGGTTCGGTTTAGTTTCGTTGCGCTCATTCTGTGGAACTAAACGAAACACATTACACACTAAGAGAACTTTTGGTGAACATTTCTTTCGTTCATGTTAACGTTCGGGAACACTATAGTAACGAAACAATAATGTACACAAAACAAAGGAAATAAACCGAACATAAAGTTTATTCTCACAAAACAATACACGAATCGATACACAAAACAAAAAAATGAATCATTCGCTTGTAGCCAGTGTTGCTGTAATTTGTATACCCTCTATCACATGGATCGAGGGTATATTCATTTTGTTATTCCGTTTGTAACTTATCGAAATATTTATCTTAGACCCCATAGTGTATATATATTCTTGATCATCGTGAAATTCTGAGACGATTTTAGTGATGTCATTCCGTCTGTCTGTGGAAAACAAGTTACACTTCACAATAATGGAGCTAGGTCGAAGAAACTTTGCAGAAATATTCTCTACTAGTTGAAAAGCCCGTCAAACAACGGTCGAAAAAAAAACATGTCTTTCTGCTTTTTATCTGTGTTTGTTGTTCTTTTTGTGAACATGACAACAACAACGAAACAGCCAAACACACATGTGTAAACAACACACAGCCACACACACTGCGACTGTGAAAAGAGAATGATGACGTTTCATTTCGTTCCGGTATTTCTCATGAGCATCAACTTAACAACAAACAATACAAAACGAGTGTTAGAGCCACTACACAATTCATAAAGTTTGTGACATATGGAAATTAAACGTTTGGTGTAATGTTTCATTTCACGAACAGTACCATGAACGGAACACTAAGAATATTTGCAAAATGTGGGATTGGTACAGTTTCCGTTCGGTTTATTTTCGTTCTCTGACTAGAATCATTTCATATCACACAAATGGTGTCTGCAATTTCTCAATTTTCAACGGCACATGCTGCTACTCAACACAATTCAAAAACCAGAAGCTGTAAGTAAACCTACATTCAGATGTACCCACATATACGAGCAACACGAGATTGGTACCTTAACATTATGGCACTTCTTCCGTGGCAAATGTGTCGCTTTAACAAGATTACAAGTAACTACGAGACAACCCACGCACAATATTCGCACGAGTTTCTGGGGAAAGTAACCCCTACCCCTCCATTTCACCCATACCCCAAAAAGGAGCACTGTGGATGGCATGAGGACGCACTGCGTTATCACGTCTGGCATAGGGGATATATGCTTATAGATGATTTAACTCCCTTAAGAGTTTTAACCGATTACATGGTATGAGTTATGGATATTGGTGGGTTGCTTGTTTGTCTGGTGGTATTCCTTTGGCAGCATTAGTGTGACACACGGAACAGCACACACACATACTCCCAGATACACATCACGGCTAAACAATATAAGTCTGAAATATGAACCATTCATTTTTTTTATGATAAGGTTGTAAAGGGAAGAAAATCGAAGGAAGCTAAAATGATAACGCCAACACAACAAAGATGAACAAAAAGTAAATTGTTTTTTATTAAATTATTGTGTTGATATTGAAGAACGAACAAAGGGTGAGAATTAAAAATAACTATAAATTTTATTACACGTACACACACGTACAAACTTTAGGTTTGACATTTGTATAACAAGTTTGTCAAGTGTCTTGTGTCAAACAACAATTTCCTTTCGATTGTTTCATATGCCATAACCATTTTATTTATATTGTTTCAAATCCATTGTATGTGGGTCTGTACATATTTACATGTTTATAGTCAAGTCTTTAGTTTATATAAATATAAACCGAGACGTATGAGTTATGTGTCTTATATTACGTATACGTTCAGGTTTTGATATTTGAGGATATTTAAAGAAAAACACACACACAATTGCAACTTTGGCAATACATTTGTATACACACAGTCATTGGCTTTAGTAATTTAAATAATTAATAGGCTTTTTGATTATGTTTTACATAAGACTGACACTTTCGGAAGGCATATTGAAAGTAGGTCATTCATAATTACACGATGTCTTTGAAAATATGTAAATTGTTATTGGGGAAATCGATAAGAAATGCTTTTCATTTTCAACTTTTACTAAGAATTTTATTTAACTCTGATAAAGGGGAAAGTTTGGTAAAAGGTTTTCTGGTTTCGACCACTTTTAGTATTATATTTGAGATACATAAATTTAGGACATTATACGAATAATTGTTACTTGTTTAATTTATCATATCTATTTTTTTCTGCAGTTTAGTACAAATTCAGAGCCTAATGGTGGAAAATATCAGCCACATATAAGAACACATCGTGCGATGAATGCAAACAAACGTGAACGGATAAAGCAAGACTGACATGTGACACACCGTGAGCTTGAGGCATCCTTGGACATTAGTATGACTAGCCCGACACAAAACAGCAATCGACCGTATGGGTCTTTCAAGACGAGCCATAAGCATCTGTTCAAGCGTTCAAAACCCATTTCAATTGGAGTGGAACTAAATGCTTCGAAAATTGGTTTTGGGCCCATGCAAATGTGTAATTATCTTCACGGACAATATTTAGAAACACAACAAAACTATTTAAAACGGCAAATGATTGTTTTTTATTATTGCTTGACCCGAAATATAAATAGCAACTAAGTTCTTTAGGTATTTTCAAACTACAGTCGAGTCCGGTTATAACGTACACCGGTTAAAACGAACTATCGTCTATAACGAACACTTTTTTAAGTCCCAAGAATTTCGCTTCTACCCTATTTTACCCTGGATATAACGAACTTCGCTTATAACGAACCAATTTGTCGAGTCCCTAGGAGTTCGTTATAACCGGACTCGACTGTATTTGTTGGATTATTCCGATTGAATCAGAATTAATTTGAAATGTTTTCCTTGGGTCAAACAATATATGTATTAAGTGAAAATAACAAAACCTGCACATCTGGCAACACCAAATTCATAAGCCTTTAGAACAGAAATCTTACAAAACAATAATATCGCTTTTAAGTGAAACAAAAAATAAAGAAAACAGAGCAAAGCAACGTAGTGTATGAGATGTAGTGCATTGGAAACACAGACGAACCGTGTGATAACAACAATAAAACGAAGCTTAGGCACATGATTATACGATCACGAAACAGACATCAAAAAGAAAAACATTGGCACAGCGCTGCAATAGCTGATCTTGTTGATGTCAAAATACTAGCCAGAGAGAGTAGAGAAAACAAAACATATGCCCTAGAGAGCCTAAGAATACAACAAAAATCTAAATGTGCAATAAATATAAAAGAAGACAAGGACAATACTAAGGCAGACTACACCATTGCAATAGTTTAGTTAGCATTAGCATTGGAATTTCGGGTTTGTCATCAATATTTTTTATTAATTTGTGTTTTATGTAGAATCGTAAAACAAATTAAAAAGTGCAATATAAGTAGAGATTGATGTGAGATTATATGTGAGTTGATTTATATTCATAATTGATTTATATTCATAACTAGTAAGTTGTAATGCGCCTATGGCGCCCGTTGAAATATGGAAAAAAAAAATTTTGTTGAAAAAAAAAAAATTTGTTGAAAAAAAAAAATTATGTTAAAAAAAATTTTTGTTGAAAAAAAAATGTTTGTGGAAAAAAAAAAAATTGTTGAAAGAAAAAATTTTGTAAAAAAAAAAATTTTTTTAAAAAAAAAATTTTTGTTGAAAAAAAATTTTGTAAAAAAAAAATTTTGTAGAAAAAAAAAAATTTGTAAAAAAAAATTTTGGAAAAAAAAAATTTTGGTAAAAAAAATATGGGGAAAACAATTTCTGTACAAAAAAAATAAAATATTTTTTTTATTATTTATTATAGAATTATAGAATGCCTATTTAAATTCCTACGTACTGCGTGACAGAGTCAGTGAATCAGTGTCGAGGGTAAATATATATTAAGATGCTAACTAAATGTTGTTCAGTTTCATGTATGTGTTTGCCAGATTTAATAATCTCTAATGGAGAAATTGGACAATTAAACTGACTGAACGAAAATCAACCTTGACTTATTATACAAAAGCGTCATGGGGCATTGAACAGACTGGGATCTGCCATGAAAACGATATAAACGAGATATGCAGTTTTAAGTCGACCCCGAAGTTTTCGTGGAAGCGTCAGTTGAAACAAATCTTGCACCATATTACACGACTTTGTGCTTACCACAATCTCTCACACCATGGCTGCTGAAATACTAAATATGTAGTTTTAAATTATACGGGTTTTTTTTTTTTTTTTTTGGAATTCCTAGACTGTTTTATTTGACTCACCCTAACTGAACAACTTGACGCATTTCGGAAACAGTCACTCACCTCCCAAGAAAAAGTCAAATCCATCAGCAATATTAGTTGGCTCAAATAAACCCGAACGACAACATCATCATCGTCAAATGTTAACTGACAAATGAATGAACTGCGAAAAAGAAATAGAAAACAGCCACTGTAACAAATGTAGACTCTGGCGACACACCTTGATTTTATGACACACCCCTGCCTCCACCGCTAAATTGTGCACAGAAATGTTGCGAGAAATCTTCAGGAAAAAAATCGTATTAGGTAAACATCATCAAAAAAAATTGGCATGCTAAACACGGTTCAATGTTTGTGTGAATAACTACAATAACTACTGCGACAGCGGCTGGGATGAGAATGTTGCCGGTAGGCAAGCCGTCCCAACACTTGTAAATAACAAAACAACGATTTATTTTGGTTCACATCCATATCACGACGACGAAAGGAAAGAAATCTAAGAGGAATATTCGCCAAAGGGTTTGAGGGACGACTTTTATTACACTGACAAATGGCGCACACCGAAAGTACCTAACAAGTTATAAATGGATGCGATAAAAAAAACAGAACAGAATTCATACATCCACTATACCTACTCCTAGGTATGCAATGTGGGAATATATGAATGGTATCAGGGTAATATGTGTATGTTGTCGTATGTGAGACATTCCATATTTGCGGGATTGGGTAATGTTGGTTGGTTGGTTTCTCCTGCCTATAATTCAACATTATGGTTAAGCCGACCATATAACAAACCGCTTGGCATGGAATGTCCCATACAGGTAGAGAACATTTGTGTAGGTGAATGCGTATTTTATGTACGCCAAACTCAGCACGGTTTATGACTATAAACCCTTAAGCCAAAGGCGTGCAATTTACCATCGATGCGTGGTTGAAGCCAAAAAATGAAGCACATAAACGAGAGAAAAAAAGGAGTGAAGTATAAACTTGGAAACGAAAACAACAACAGCAGCAACAACAACTGAAAAAGTAATATACTGCCAATTTAGTAGGTATATACGCAGATGCCTATATCCATTCACCTATGGGTCCATCTACAAACAAACACACACACATCCACATACGCACACCTCCATTTGAACACACACACACTCACTCATATTATGTTTCACTAACACAAACACTCAACGGAACGTTCGACTGAACGTTATGACACAAAATACAAGTGTATTTACCAACTCAAATGCTATGATTACTTGGGCCTTTATGTTGTTATACCATGACGAAGAACCGCCAACCGACAGCAACAACATCAGCGACAGCATTGGCAACAGCATCACTTTTAGGCTTAGTCCTGAAATCGCTTATCGTTTGAATAATACAAAAAAAAAAAGAAAGAATGCGAAAATCGATTTTTTTTGTTCGAAGGTGAAATTGAATGAAATGTTGCTATTCATTAGACACACAGTACGATTGATTTTGAATTTGAGATAGGTATGCAGATTTCACCAGTTCTACGTGATGTTTGACTGTGTTCTCGTTTTGGAGGAGTGGGGGCGGATATGCAATCATTGGATACAACAAATCCTGAAATTTGACTAATATTGCAGCAGGGAATACGAAAAACCATTAGTTTTTGTGTTAGGTCATTGACGAGACGGTAGTTTAAGGCAGCCGTTCAAGATAAACAGGCACATTGTGGTCTCCCACACCAAATCACAAGCTGAATGTAATTCCAGTGGGCGGATCAAATATGACGTAAAATTGGTTTGCAATGTCAAAGTAAATTTTTTTAAATTTTGTTTTTGTTTATTCCATCCGACAATCTACGTGTGAAGAAGGTGCAAACACTTTAAAAAGTCATGAAACGGATTTATCCTTGGGGTCAACCTGACCAAAACCGAACTAATTCTTTTTTGCAAGCAAGTGTAAGATACCGGCTTTCACACTCTCAAGACTAAATGTCCCTGCATCATCAGAAGGGCATCGTTCTGGCCTCTGAACTTTCCTGGCAACGGAATATCGAGGAAGAGATTCTCTTTTGAGACGTAACAATTTTTGTGTCCAATGACCAGCCCAGAAGGCTGGTAAAAACAAGTAAATAAAATAACAATAAAATCGTTCACAAGCAATTCGCTCAAATTAAGCAAGTTCCAGTCTATGCAACTACGCAAAATAAATCGTGCACATCTCACTTATTGAAGATCAACTCCCCATCTGTTCGTTCAAGTAATGCTGAGGCAAGTACGTATTAGAGGTCTGCACAAATCCATGCATACGTGTAGCGTACACGTGTACTACCAAAGCATGCACCTTTACTCGAAGTGTTCTGCAGGAACAACAAAATCTTGGAGAATAACTACATGTTGTTACTCGACTGTGGTCGCCGCCAGCAAGTATATGTTCCTCTTTCGCTCTTATTCGAACATACCGAGATCGAACATGTCGAGTGTGTTACGACATCCAAACCGATTGTGGTACTCTATGTAAATGTTCAATGTTCAGTTTACCAAGTAGACAGATCAGTTGACCTGTACTCATTTTTTTTTATCGGGTTTCAGTGTGTAATGTAATGCAAAATAGATAAAGCTGAAGTCAATTTGTTTAAATATATAATAATATAAAGCGCCCCGGTAGGCGAGTTGGTAGCGTGCTTGCCTATCAGCGTGGGGGTTGTGGGTTCGATTCCCACCAGAGGCTTTGGTCTGTCGCTGCAAAAATCTAAACATATGGTCTGTGTCACCCGGTTTACCCTTGGACCCAAAAATTAGAATATAAATTTACTTTGTATTGTAATTAATAATAAATAAATAAATATAATAATATAAAATAATATTGATTAACGATTAATTTAAAATGATTAATAAAATAAAATCGTTCTTAATTATAAGGCATCAATGGAATTTACTGGCGATTATGGATGTCAAGGCTAAAATTTAAGCGGCCAATACACTTTTTTCATAAGAGCGGAGCTTTATTTCATGCTTTGAAAATACTCGATGTACACCGTGAAGTGAACATCATACTTGTAGTACTTTTTCTTTGTTGTACTAATTTATACAGGAACACTTTTTTCGCAACACATTTTGTTTCGGCTACTTACTCTTCGGTATTCGACAGACAAGCATTCTCTGCACTGCAATACTTGCGCTCTGAGAGACAGAGTGAGTATCTTAATATCTTCTTAATATATATTTACCCTCGACACTGATTCACTGATTCACTGACTCTGTCACGCAGTACGTAGGAATTTAAATAGACATTCTATAATTTTATATAAATAATAATAATAATAAAAATAAAAAAAATAATATTTTTTTTTGTACAGAAATTGTGTTTCCCCAAATTTTTTTTTACAAATTTTTTTTTTACAATTTTTTTTTTACAAAATTTTTTTTTTACAAAATTTTTTTTTTTACAAAATCTTTTTTTCCAAATTTTTTTTTTCAAATTTTTTTTTTTTTTTAACAAAATTTTTTTTTTCAACAAAATTTTTTTTTGAGCAATAATTATTTTTTTCAAGAAAATTTTTTTTTGAGCAATAATTTTTTTTTTCAACAAAATTTTTTTTTGAGCAATAATTTTTTTTTTCAACAAAATTTTTTTTTTTCAACAAAATTTTTTTTTTTCAACAAAATTTTTTTTTTTCTACAAAATTTTTTTTTTTTCAACAACATTTTTTTTCCATATTTCAACGGGCGCCATTGGCGCATTACAACTTACTAGTGTACTATATTCGAATTAGAACTTCATACTTGTAGCGAACATTTATTCGATGCAGACCTCTAGTACGTATGCCGACAAATATAACTTGCTAGTTTGGTGAAAAAAAAATAGTCTCGCGCAGGACATTTGCAACATTTTCAACTGGTGGAATTTTTTCTAAAAACGATACCAATAGACTTACTTTATAACACAAAGTTTTTTAACGAGCCTTAGGAGTATTTGACATTTTCACGAAGGCATCTAAACGTACGTGAATTTACATAAAAATACATTCAATGACTACGCCAATAATTCTCTTTCGATTTTTTCAGCACATTCCCAAAAAAAGAAATAATCTTTTTCACATTATTCATATACACTACTGTTGGCCTGTACACTATTTACAAGCTTTTATTAAAGTAAAAAAGTAGGTTTATAACATATAAGTAATAATGCAAACGAATTTTTACTACATATGTGTATATATAAATACAAATATATAGCAAATACAAAAAAAAAAAACGCGACTACCATAAAAGTGTATAGGCAGGTGATATAAACAGGTGAAAAAGGCCTATAAAGCTGCTTCTGAGATATAATAAATTTATGACAGAATATTCCCGGAAACGTCAACTTATCCCCTGTGAGATCAGCACATTATTTGTTGAGTATTATCAAACACAAAATATATGCAATGCATGCAGAATGAAGTGTTTTTTTTACGACAAAATATTATTGAAATTTTGATAAAAAAAAAAAATAAAATGAATTAAATTTAATACCCCAACGCGAATGTGGAATAAAAAAATAAAAAATATAAGAAATGATTTTCGGGTTTCTACGGGGGGAATTGACAAGGTATGTCGGCACAGGTTTTTTTACACAATTGAGACGACGTTGTAAAGTTGTTGAATATCTTAAATATGTATTAAAGGTAAACATTCTTTTCGCGAAGAAATAGTGATAGAGAAAATTCTTCTCTACATCACAGATACATCATATCTATAGTTGTCGAAAGAACCGTATGCGATGTATCCCGATATTAACACAGTTAAAAACATCAAAGTATAATGTCGCTAGTTGGATTGTAAACGCTCCATTCAGAAACGGCGCACAGGGGTATTTAAGCAATCTAGAGGGCCAAATTCGATTTTGAAGACTCACTTCTTTCTATAACAGCCGATTGTAGGGCGAAGAGAAGGTAACGCTTGACTAGATTCCTTTATTTTAGATTCGTTTTAGCTTTGATTCGCGCCCACCACTCTGTCAAAGTTTCGTTTTCTAAATTATTAATTTCATTTTTTCATAAAAGTACAGGGTTTTACAACAAAAATGTGTTATTTTGGCATTCAAAGACAAATTGAATTATTTGAGATAAGTGATCGGGTGTTTATTTCATTACAAAGAGAAAGGTAGGTATGAAAAACAACATCAGGACCATATCCTTTTCATGAAACTTTCCATAATCAAATCGCAAAGTGGCTGCCCTATGTCCTCGATAGCCTCACCAATTCAATCTTTGAGGTCTTGAATCGATGCTGGACTGTTGGCGTAGACCTTATCTTTCACTTGGCCCCAAAGGAAGAAATTGCAAGGTGTTAAATCACAAGATCTCGGTGGCCAATTGTGATCACTTCTTCGAGAGATAACACTGCATGATTTTCACCATTTTTGCCCGGAAACTTTTCCCGTCTTGTTGAAAGAAAACGTTGTCCAGATCAATATCATCCAACTCCGACCATAAACAATTAATTAATTAATCATCTCTCGATAGCGCCATCCATTCACCGTAACTGTTGAGGCATCTCAACAATAACTCTTGGGTTTTCCGAGCCCTAGAAGCGACAATTTTGCTTGTTGACGTAGCCACCGAGGTGGAAATGGGCCTCATCAGTCAAGATGATTTGCGATGGAATTTCGGATCATTTTCATGCATTTCAAGGACCCAATCAGCAAAGACACGACGTTGTTGATGGTCGGCCGGCTTCAGTTCTTGTGTTAACTGCACTTTATAAGCCAAGTCTTTATGCAAAATACGGTGTAATGACGTTTGTGGAATGCCCAATTCCCAAGACAGCCAATGTCGAAAAATAAGACAAGAGTTTTCAAACACATTCTGTTGCCTTACTTAAGAACTGATAAAGACTACGATTGATAAATCGAATAATTAGAGTTGTACTATTGCTCAAAATTGCATGGTCATCACACGAGTATTAACTTGTATTACTCATTCCCTAAAATAATTGTGAAATTCTATATGGCACAAGGAAACATATTAAATACAGCCTGGTAGACGCTTAAACGGTTTATCGTCGAATTTAAATGCGAAACATCAAAGTAGTCAATTAAAGCCTCAACACTGTCTGAATCGAAGGGATCCATATAGTGTTTCTCTCATCTGTCCCACACGTATTATTATTATGAGAAACGTTCACATGCACTTGACATTTCCAATGTACCGAATTTGAAACGTTATCTTGAAATGTTGTCAACTCGTTGAAGAACATCCGTACCAAATAATGGCAGGCCTATTACCAACTTTCCATCATATTCTGCTGCTGTTGCTGCAGCTCATTCGCAATCGTCTCCTTCTTCTTCTTCAGCTGATGATGATGCTGAGTTGTTGTCTGTACATGTACATTTTTATAACCCATACGTTTCACGTATTACCATCCGTCTTCCGGTTTTCCACATAACTGAACGCCAATGTACTACACTCGTCTACGTTCATAGTCATCTCATGTGGTAGAGAGATGCATGTTGTTATGTCATTTCATAACTGTATACCAGTGATTGAAATGAATTTGCTTGTAAAATACGCTACAAAAGCAGCAGAAGACGTCAGCCGAAAGCGAATGGGACGACCGGCAATACGAAAAGAAGAGAACAACAAAACGTATGGCGGCGGACGTGCTAAAACTTTATTGAGTATATTCAATTTTTCGTAGACATATTGATCGTACAGGACAGAGTGAAATAAAAACAAAAACAACAAAAAAAAACCGTCACGAAGCAAACTACCCAAACCAACATACAGTGGTTGCATGCAAGACAAATGTTGGTAATAAATATATTTCGGCGAAACTTATGAACTGAGGGTGTGTCGGCTACGGATTCCCAGACAATAATTCGCATGACGAGGTTTCAATAGCAGGTGAGGGTGACGGATGTTTGATGACACGGACGAGAGGTATGAGGTATTGTTACTAATCCACATAAACTATGGCTCAAAGGCTCAAACATTTCAAAATTGTTCTCTGAAGGAAACCAGAAAAATCTCTTCAACATTTGACCTTTAACAGACTGAAACAAAAAATTAAACTAAACCTTTTTTTTAAAAAATATATGAAACTACACCGACTGAATGTTTTTGGTGTTCTTAATCTGTTGTTCATATGTCAACAACAACATATGTGGGGTCAAAAGGATTCCTGTAGATCTCAATGTAAACAAAACTCCTGGCCCGGATGGTATTTCTGCACTTGTCGTACCGTGCTGGTATTTACCCTTCACATTCAAAAGTTGCCAATGTTCAGCCGATCCCCAAGAAAGGTGAGGCTACTAATCCTGCGAATTACCGCCCAATTGCAATATGTTCTGCGCACTCAAAGGTTATGGAGAGCATGTTTAACCACCATCTTGTTAAGTATTTAGAGTCTAACGGCCTCCTAAATGATCGACAGTATGGCTTCCGTAGAAATCGATCTACTGGAGACCTGATGGCGTTCCTTACGGAGCGATGGAGTCGATCTATTCACGCCCTTGGTGCTGTGGATATTTCCAATGCATTCGATAGGGTCTGGCACGGAGCACTCTTACCAAAACTTATTGCATTTGGTGATATCGGTAATATATTCTCTCGATTCATATCGAGTTTTCTCAGGGATCGCTCTATATCAGTTGTTATAGATGGGTTCTCATCCAACGAGCATAGGTTGACCGCAGGAGTGCCACAAGGTTCCGTCCTGCCTTCTTCTCCATTTCTTATTTTCATTGACGACCTGTTGGGTCAGACTGTAAACTCGATCTACTCCTTTGCACACAAACGTTCCACTGATCCAGCATCGTCCTCAATATCTATGGGTGGTGTGGATATCGACGTATCAGATACTCTTGATGTTCTGGGCATGAAGATACAGGGTGATGCTCGCTGGGCTAGCCATATGTTCGAAGTGTCGAAAGAAGCATTCAAGTGTTTAGGCTTTTTGAAGCGGTGCAAGAAATACTTCACTCCATCTGATCTCGTAAATATTTACAACACCTACATCCGGCCTTAAAAAGAATATAACTCCCATATATGGGCAGGGGCTCCAAAGACATCTTTGCAGCTTTTAGAACGTGTACAGAGGAGAGAGGTGGTGATGATTGGAGATAGTAGGGTATCCAACTCTATTGCCTCACTTCAGCATATTTTAACTGTATCTGCTCCACAGATATCCGTCGTCTTGTACCTGCTGTTACAACATTTAGCCGGAATACGCGGCTTTCATCCGTTCGTTGTAAAGTGGCCGATTGATCGGACGACGTACTATAGAGAAAATTCGTTCTTCAGCCGAACCGTTGGTATGTGGAATATTCTTCCAGCAAATGTGTTTCCTGCCAGTTATGACATACAGAAACTCAAAAAAAAAAAAAATTTCATAGCAAAACCTGGAAAACTTTTGACTGCCATTAAATATAAGCCGTGCAGAGCCGGCGATGTGTTAAATATCCCTCCCGTAGTGTATCACATTATATAGCCAGATTTATATTCAACGGATTTTCTTAAGCAGATCGTATGTAATTGTAAATGTTTTTTCAGTTCGAAAACAACTGTGCACCAGCAGCTTGTAGATATGCAACGTACTGAACGAGTATGAAGCAAATGAAGCATATTGGGCTGCCGTAAAAAAAGGAACTAACGAGTGAGGGGGAAAAATAGAAAACGACAGGCAACCAATGTATGTTTGTATGCAAGGACATACGAACTATTGGTAAGTATGGAGGAACAGACTCCACTCCATGGTAGGACCATTTTGCAACATACAAATATATGTGCATATATATATACACGATCCTTGTACAACTATGAGGATGATGCCATTAAGCAAATTAACATGTAACATGTCGTGTCTGAGAGCACAGCGAACGAAACCAAAATGTTCTGCCTTTTTTCCTCTCATTCTCGTAGCAACGTTTTTCTTTTCTTTTGTTGTTTTTTTTTTTTGTTCAGCAGTCATTTTTTGCTTGTGTTGTTGTTGTCTCTCGTTGGCCAATGGCAATGCCGAACAAGTAACGAATGGTTATAAATTTTAACTAAGCCAATTTAATTGAATTAAATTCTGTGTAAATACTGTGAAAAGCATAGTGAAATTTCACGGAAATGCTGACAGTACTAAGTATTTGGGCAACAACAACGACAACTGCAAAAAAAGAAAATGCAATGCGATTAATAGATTATTTCAATTATAGATTGAAATGGTTTTTCACCCTCCCCGCTTACAAGTGTATGCTATTTTGACTATCGACAGAGTGGTCATGGCGACAGTAAACCCTTCACTCTGTGAATATGTTGCAGTTCAGCATTTTTTATGGTTTTTTTTTTTAATCAGTTGTGGCTGAAAACAGAGTTATGTGCATTGCGATATATGTGATATCCACACATCGTCATTTTTTCAATAATCTAAAATCAGTGTAATACAAAATATTGAGGTTAGCACAAGACGTTTACACTTCGTAACGTGAATGTTATTCAGACTGCAATTTTCATTTATGTGTTCTGAACCTTCCCAAAAATGTTAATATTTATTTCATTTCCTTTATAACTACAGCATCTACTTACTCGCCATTATAATAAAACGTGTCTTACCTGCAATTGAAAGAAAATCGAACATAAGTATTATTGAGTTATATTTTAGTTATTAAATACAATAAAAATAATGATCGAAATGAGGCTAATACAATGTAAGTGAGTATGCGTGTGTGTGTGTATGTTCTAACAACACTCTCGACTATACTCCAAAACATTCAATTGCATTCACAAAAAACCAGAACGTAACATATTTGCTAACGACAAAGTATGGCAAGGATGAAACCCAACGTTATCCTAAGAGGATAACAACTTTTTATTTCGAAACCTTAAGTAGAACGCAACAATGAGGACTGAACAATACCCACAACAGCTTAGCGTGTTAAAAACTTCAAACAGGCTGATTTCTTTCAGATTATTAATGCATAGCCCGAAACAAAACTGACGTTTTTAGGCTTAGATCGACACAAGTACACCCTAAAATCTATGTGGCATGCGAAAACGATAATTGTTTGGCAGTCATACAAAACTCGATGTCTGTTGAAGCAAACGTATACTTCTGCAATTCCGTTGTTTTTTCTACGGCGCTACATTTGAAATGATAAGGGAAATAAAGGTGAACTTTAGCACATGAACTCACTTAAGTGCTGCGCTGGGCAGAAAATAAATATTGGTTATATCTGACAAAATGTAAGGACAAAGTTCACAGAAAGACGGAAGTAAGCTCTAAAGTGATTCTTTTCAAATAAAATTGTAATGACTTTAAATAAGGAGATATAGCACTGGGATTTGGACAAATGAATACTGCTTTTGTTTATGTTTGACATAAGAGGTTATGATTAGTACTGCGGTACAGCCAAGAAGCACCTCATGAAATACTTAAAGTAAAATGTTTAATAATAATATTTTTAAGGCGATTGACGTTACATAATTAAACAAATAAGGTAAACTTAAAAAAATGTTAGTCACTTTTATTTTTTATCATTTCTCATTTGTTTCTGTTTGATCGCATACAGATTGACACAGGTAATAATAAGAAGAGTTTTATTTGATCTTTGTTTGCCAAGATCGAACAAAGGTGCGCTATGAGTAGAGGGTGCCCATGAGACAGTCACAAGATAGTGCTCAGCTATTTCTTTAAAATTACACTGAAAGAAAAACCTTCGTAGCATGAACGAATTTGTACGTTGTATCAACGAAATCTGTTGTTAAAAGTCAACCAACGTTGGAAAAAAGTTTCGTTGAAGTAAAAACATTAGTTCATACAACGTAAATTGAAAAATTGATCAAATCGTTGATACAACAATTTAGTTTCCTTGATACAACAACCTTGTTTCGTTGATATACCATCTGTTTGCAAGATATCCGTCATCTAGTCCCTGATGTTACAACATTTTGCCGGCCTCTCTTCCGTTTATTGGCAATGACTGTACGACACACTGTAGAGCGAATGCATTCGTCAGCTAAACTTTTTCTATGTGGAATACTCATCCAGCAAGTGTCTTTCCAGCCAGCTTTGACACTCTCAAATTCAAGTCAAATGCCAACAAACTCTACTCCGTTTTTCCTATACTTAGAATAACCTAATTTCCTAACGCTAACACAGTGCACTGCATTTATATCCCCTGAGTTTTATTTTGATACTGACAGCTCTTCGCCCAAAATCATGACAGAAAGTCAGTATTATACGTCTGTGGAAGGAATTTGTTTGTTTTTGACAGTGCATGATACAGGGAATGAAAACAAGGACTTGGAAGATGTGGGTTTTCAGCAGAATGGTGCGTCATGCCACATAGCCAACGCCACAATCGAGATTTTGGGCACTAAGTGTGGATCAACGATTTGACGCTGTTGGAATTTGTTGAGGCGTATATATATATATATATATATACTACAATTTATTTTTCTACAAAAATTTTTTTTTTAAAAAATTTTTTTTCAAGAAGAAATTTTTTTTTCAACAAAAATTTTTTCAACAAAAATTTTTTTTTCAACAAAATTTTTTTTTTTCAGCAAAATTTTTTTTTCAACAAAAATTTTTTTTTCACAAATTTTTTTTTCCAATTTTATTTTTTTTTAAAATTTTTTTTTACAAAATAGTTTTCTCAAAATATTTTTTACAAAATTTTTAAAATTAAGTAACAAATACTTTCTCAAGCTAATTAACGGGCGCCATAGGCGCTTTACAACTTACTAGTAATAAATATTAATTAACTGAAAAGAGATAAAGAAAAAACTCAAGGCTATTTTTCAGAATTGTCACATGCTGTGCATCGAATGAAATATAATTAGTAATTATTACCCGCAGTGACGCCTTAGTGTCCGACAACCAAATTCAATCGGCCAAAATTCTTTAACTTTTGATTTTGATACATATTAATATTTCAGAAAACCTCTCGAAATAATACTATAGCGTTTACAAATTACAGCATCACCTGTTCTTAGACTTTGCTTTTTATGATAATAAAATCTCACTGGCAGTCAGTGGAATATATTTTTCTGCTCCCATTAACAAGGAAATAAAATTGAAAAATTTGACTAGGAAATAAAATTGAAAAATTGTTTTACCTGAAATTTAAATATGAAATCTTGGTTATATAAGTTAATAGTAAAATGTTTATATCGCAGCAAAGTTCACTGATGCACAAACCCCCGCCAGTACACATATATAAGCGGACACCTAAGGGACCACTTATTAGAGGTGTCCGCTTATGAGAGAAGTACACAAGAGGATTGAAGCGGATTGGTACTGAAAAAAGTGTCCGCTTATGAGAGGTGTCCGCAAGGCGAGCGAACACTGTATCTTATATTAACTAAAATTGCAACACAACAATGTAAATTTTAATTAAAAGAAATTTGTTTGCCGTAAGTCTGCCTGCCATGTAATTCAGAAAGTCGCATTGGAGATAACAACCAATCGCACTTGATTTGAAACTCCCAGCATGGAGACTTAGTCGTCTTATCACATTCGACCAGACAGAGCCATTGTTAGAGTTACAAGGTAAACCTGTATTACAACTTAAACTACCGTCTGCCACAATGCGGTCTAGGTTGTGAAACCATGAAAAGCGGCTAAAGGAGAACAAGAGGAATTATATAGAAAGCAAGACACAAAGCAAGAAGACATAAACTTCCAATATGTACTACAGCGAGTTTTATGTTCGTTGCAGAATTCCTGAAGTGTAAAGCTTAAGTCATTGAAAAAGTGTGAGTTTGTGTTGGCAAAGACATGCCATTAAAAGGAATGAAAAGCCAGCGGTATCTGTGTGTATGGAACGGCTAAAGTGGTTGCAGTATAGTTTGATTTAGAGAAAAAAATCACTCAAGAAAATGGCTTTGATTGATTTAAATCAGAGATGTTTACGTTTTTTTTATGATCATTAAAATAAATCGTATTGAATTTTAAATGCATTTGGTTTGGGTTGTGCAATTAAAAGTTTTATATTAAAAATCCCTCGTCAACTGTAAATATTGTAAAATTCAGAAAATTTTTTGCCATCTATTTCTCAGCAGTAGGCGTTTCAGTTGAACATTACGACTCATGAGACCTGAAATAGATCGTCAGATCTATATAGGCCATACTCTGACTAAAAAAAAGATGCAATTGAAATAGCTTTGCTTTAGCTTCTCATTTAGGGTTGGACCATAATGGGGATATTTTGAAACATCATATGTAATGAACATAAATTAGTATATCTTCAATTGGTAATTGTCTAGAGCAATCCTTTCCATTATTGATGGACAACAATATCCTGTGAGACACGGCACTGGTTATCATGGCAGAAGATATCAATAGGACTTTTTAGGTGCCAAATACGGAAGATATACCATATTAAAGTCACCAGCCTTTCCGATGTGGCAATGCAATCCCTGAAAATGGTTGATGGCCAGATTTCGAACCTGGGTGTACTTGTGTGATAGTCGCACACACCTCCTTACACACCACGAATTATACGAGCTTCCACCTTATTCTCACAACTTTGACATCAAATATAAATGTTTTTTGTTTTATTCGGAAAATGTATTTGTTTATTATTAAAAAAAATTCCAGAACCATAACTACAAAAACCCGAAGGAGACAAGGAGCTATCAGATGAATAATGCAGACATGTTTCTATTAAATACACATTAAGCATGAAATAGAGAACTAATTCCGTGAACATCACCAGACTATTCAGTAAATGTAGAACTAAGATAAAATGGAGAACTATTTCCATGAACATCACCCGACTATTTATTTAGTTTTGAAAAGTTGTAGTACTGCACCCAGAGCACTGACTACTATTTAATTAATTTGTATTTATGCCTTAAATTAGAAATTGGCTCCATCCATTCGTCCTTGGATTTGTCGTCACGACAACACCGTAAAAGACATCCATGGGAACACTTAGTATTAATTAATAAAGACATTCCAGCTATTTTGTTGCCGATCATTATGTCGTTCTCCATGCCACTGAATTATGGTTCAAGTCTTATCAATTTAAACTATTAAGACCACGTTCAAATTAAATTAATAAAAATCTTTAAAAAAATACCTATTATTTGATATTGTTACCCCCCATTTGTATCATTTGTATCTGTCCATTTCAAATGAAACCACCTGAAATCGTTACGGACCACCGGTGCGTATGTGAAATATGAAATATTCCCATTAACTCGCATACGCTCCATGGGACAATCGTGCTTTATTCAATTAACAACCAAACATTAAATATTAATTTAAAGATTATTTAATTTTATTTGTATTTCAGCCCACTTAATATTTTTTTCCAAGAACATACTGAAAGTTTTGTTTTGCAACTTAAATATGTTCTCTATAACAACGAACAGAAGAATTCGGCAAAAGAAACGAAAAAAACAACGCATCACAAACAAGTGACGCGTGTATACTAGTGAAAAAGTTTTTGTAACAAAATTTAATGTCTTCGTCCCAAATCGCAAAACTCGTATAAACTGTTGCCGCGTACATTGACTGCACTTGAACATGTGCTGGCCGACGAAGAAAAATAGTTTTTCGGTGAATTTATAAAGTGGGGAAAAAGTTGTTTGGCTTTCGTTAGGGAGCGATTCAAAAGCAATGTCAGTTTGACAATATTTGTTGAAAATTTAAAAAGAATGACAAGCAAAAACTGAATTTCCCACAAGATATTCCGATGCGGGTAATGGTTAAATGCTTTGCTGATAAACTAAAACCTGAACAAAACTTGTTTGCCATAAATAAGTCTTTAATCCCAAGATGAATGTGTGTGAATGATTTTTAAAACCGGCGTATAAATTGTCAGTCGAAAAGTCAGCCATTATAGGAATAAAATAGAAAAAAAAATTATAACTCGTAAATGGAAAGTACAAAAATTGTTTTCTAGAAATGTTTATTTTTCAATACCCTTTTCGTGCTTGGAGACGGTAATAATTTATATTTACTTTAAAACCAAAGTGAGAGTAATAAATTCATAACACAAAAAATAATACAATTGCACTGTTTTAACTTTTTCTTGTATTTTAATTCACTATATTATTTACACATTCTTTTGTGTTCAAGTATTAATTCTGTGCATGCCTTGCAAGTAAGCCAGCATTATTGGTAAATTATAATAACCTGCGGCATAAGTCTGTACATTTGTAGTTGTACGAACGTCAAGTTCGAGTGGCATACATTGCATTGTACAAGATTACCAAATACACTTTTACATCAATCGAAAAGTTATTTACTCTTAAGGAAGGCAAGAAAATCGTTCTCATAAACAGGACAATAGCATCAATCATGCATAGAAATTATTCCAAAAAACAATAACAGTTTGCGGACCAAGAGCCTTATACATTTCAATGAATTTCCTAATAGCACAGAGTTCTCTGCCGATGACTTGTTTTCTACATTTCCAACATACAAGACGACCAGTATCGATATGCCAATATCGCCTTGGCATTGTACACAGGGCACACAATTATTTAAATTGTAATCATGATTTGTAACAAAATTACCAGGGAATATTTTAATTCAACAAAAAAAATTAAATTTTAAAGGAAATAAGAACAAACATTCAATTCCAAAAGAAAAGAAAATCACGAATGCTCACTCGAAATCCATACATGAAACCTCGGGTGAATTTTATTATAAGACTCGTATTCCAAAGTGGAATTTTCAATAATAATGTTAACAAAAAGAATATTCAGAGTATTATTCAATGTGCTCGAGGACAGGCACAGAGTACATGTACAATAACTGTATTCAAAGGATATTCTGTTACTGTATCACTTTATTTCACATTTCCCTTATAACTCACAAAAAGAAAACAAAAACAAAAACAAGCTGTGCCTCACATCAATTGAACAAAACCCTTGCGTAATTATATCCTTCATTATTGCTTTTATTTCTTTATGCTCATTTCCAAAAAGAGAAAATGAACCCATGTGTACATTAACGTACAGGAGGGAACGAATCCTTGTGGTTGTGCATGTATGTGGGTGTGTTTGCGTCTTTTCCGACTTTCTTTTGAAACCAAATTGAATTAATGTGGTAATTAGTGCAGGCATATAAAAATGAATGAAATAACCGTCGAAGAGAAGCATCAAACCGACAAACTTGAATGGAAGACAGAAACATTCAAGGATTGAGCTGTACTAAACATGGTTTGGGAATCCTAATTGTGAGTTGTTTTTTTGTTCGCCTTCTTTTTGTTCTCCTTTTTCATTTCTCTATTGTGTCTGTGTGCGTACGATTATTGTGTAGTATCACACAGTGCAAGTGTATGTGTATGCGTGTGTGTTTTTCATTTTCACAACATGTGATTGTTTCTCACTCTTGGCTGTGAATTACGATTAGATTTATTTAGTTTGCCATGATTAATGCGCATAAATTAATTCGATTTAATGGAATTCACCGAGATTTCTTTGCGATTTACTACACACACGATGTGTACATGTTCACTGTACCACGTATCAAATGCACACAGCAAACGGCAACAAATAGAAAAATGCTAACCGATTTTTATGAACATACTGAACAATAAGCCAAAGGAGAAAAGTATGAAAGAATTACTTTAACTGAAATATATGAAATCGTGTTGAACGAAAGATGTCGATGCGAAGGTTTTAGTAAAACATGGATTATTGAACGATTTGGTTTGGGAATGCTTGAAGTAGCGAAACATTAAGTGATTAAAAGCCAATTTCAATCTTAAGCCAGAGAGATAAAAAAAAATGCTGCGATTTTTGTGTTTATATCAGAAATTCCAAGATCGAGGAAGAAAAGTCAGCACGTATTGATTATTTCACTTAACATTCCATGATGAAACGGACGGGAAACTCTCTTGAATTAGTTGGATGTATACGATACAACATGCCGGCTCCGAAAACTAGAAAAGGAAATCATAGTTTTAACATATTCACGACTTCAGATAATATTATAAAATCGTATATAGTGGCTCAGATTATTGTCTCAGGAGATATGTATATTAGGGTGGAGTGAAATTCAAAAAAAAAAAGTTAACCTCGGAAAGAGATGTAGTCTGGGGTCCTAATGAGGGGAAAAATAAAGAAAAAAATTTTAAAAAAATTTTAGGGGTCGCGCCACTCCCTCGAAATTTGGAAATTATCGCTATTTTGGCGTTGGTTTTAGAAAAATCCTAAAAAGTTTAATGTCAATAAATGTTTGCAATAGCGAAAACAATGAAATAAGGGCATGACAAAATTTAAAAAAAATTTTCTCATTGTTCAAAAATTTCAAAAAGTAAAATAAGTCAAATCGTCCCTTCTTCAGAAAATTGACTGAACAATGAAATCGCCACCAAAGCTACAAATATTAGTCGATTATCATATTTGCCTCAAATACTTTTGTTTGGGCACTGAACAAGCTCAAACTTTTAAATTTCGAATAAGTTAAGTCGTTAATTTTTAGGATTTTTCTAAAATCAACGCCAAAATAGCGATAATTTCCAAATTTCGAGGGAGTGACCTCGCGACCCCTAAACATTTTTTAAAATTTGTTTCTTTATTTTTCCCCTCATTAGGACCCCAGACTACATCTCTTTCCGAGGTTAACTTTTTCAAATTAAAAAAAAAGCATGTTTTCACTCCACCCTAATGTATATACAACTATAAGAAGCTGTAACCGATATTATCACTGTCAGGTATTTTCATTTGGTTGTATCTGTTTTTTGATAAACAGCCGTCCAATAATTATTTGCATCTGTCAGAATTTATAACATTGATCTCATGACAAAAAATAATCAAGCCCGAACAAAATTAAATAATAAAATGTCAGCCTGAAATAGATTTGCCGGTAGACCATTATTGAAATTATATGACGCAGAATAATGACTCTTATTGAGTCATTATCTACAACTAGGTCTTCCTGCTTCAACTAGTCCGAAATATCGTATTGTATCCACAATATATCGTAAATCTATCTAAATTCTGTGCTCATCTTTCGAAATATCTTCCATATAGATCTTCTTACTAATTTATGTTGCGTTGTGTTATGGGCAGCATTTTTCTCTTATGTAGCGCTTTTACTCTCGCTATGATGACTTCCTTACGACCGGTATTCGGCCGCTTTTTCTGATATCAACATTAAGTGGGAAAGCGTGTCTTCATTAGGTGTTAATAAGCTGAGACAGTTTTATTTTCTTTCACAACATGGTCACTGTGATTCTATATTTTATTATACAGTAGCAGTCATGGAATTGCTTACAATAAGTGTTTTTTTCGTGGACTCTGAGTTAGGTGGAAAGTCCAGGCTTTTCTCCTAGCCAAACGAATTTGATGTGTGGCCCATCTGTTGCGTTGCAATTTTTGTCCGCTCCTCTTTTAACTAAGCGTTTTCTGTCCGGCTTTATCTCTCGTACAGGAGTCTTCAAGTTTGAGCTTCTTTATCAGTAGTGTTTTATGTATTTTGCGTACTTCTTAAATTTGAAATATGTCATATTTAGCAGTGAAAGTCTTTGAATCTCAGAACATCTCCGCTCTTCAATAAACCAGAAGATATTCGTTCACATTTTATTTAATGTGTACGTTCTGAAATTGTATTCCAATTTATCATTCGTGTCATACTTTGTAGGTGATTGATCGTTTAAAGTCAAACGAAATTAATTAAAACAATTACAAAAGTTACAGGTGTTGCAAAATTTTTGCCTAACAAACATCTACGTACGTTTGGTTAACGATTTTACAATAGGTTTGCCTACACCGTTGATGGCGTTTTTAGCTGTTTGCGGCAAACTTGCAAAAAACTCTCCAAGGTTTGTGGACGGTGAAATAATTGTTCACAATCATTGAGACCATGGCAAAGCGTAAAACTTAGTAAAAATTTCCAAAGACAATTTTATCAACAGCAAACTCTTTGTAGATTTACTTCTTCATTCAACCATATGAGGTCTTCGGATTTCCTCCATCATTTCCCTGTAGATTGTGAATGTCCCCTCGTCAATAAGAACACCGTATATCCCTACAATTATTTATTAAAAATATTGTTGGCCAACAAATTGTTGCTCAGTCTAATTATATAGACTTGCATGACATGCTTCGCATATTTGTAATTTTTTACTAGATTTTCGTAGTGGTAGCCTGTCTGCAATTTGAAACTTATACGAGTTTAGTCAAGTTTGTTTCACAAACGACAAAAAGGTACAATTAGCACAAATGTTCTTATAATTTTCTTTGTTAAATTAAAAACACTAATAAAAGAATACTCGGCAAAAGTTTAATAACATAAACAAAAACCAAAGGAGTTTCGTATGGGATACAAAGTAGACAGGCACTGCTCATATTTGCTTGTGAGTTATTAACTAAACAGCAATGAGCTGTACACGTTATACCGGTATGTGTTAACCTGATCCGTACGGCACTTAGTTTGCAACGTAGCATTTTTCACAGAACTACTCACAACGGAACATGGTGAGGTGTACGGTTTCTTTTAATTGGCTTAAGTTTTCGAAATGCAAAGCATGAGCGTTTCATTCTGTTGCTTTCTAAGAAATTGTTTCATTGTTGTGGTGCATGCATGCACTCGTTGGTACCTTTGACGTTGTCGTTTGTAGTTTCAACAGATTTAACAATTCTCAAGGTTTATGCACACAGCACAAACAAACTGTATATGTTCTTGTGGGATTAAATAGGGCTATGAAGGTATTCAATTTCTTGAAAACATTAATATGGTGTAAAGTTTTTGGACAAGACTAATTTTCAAGATCCCACACAATGCCCGGACAGAAAATATGTTTTTTAGGCATATACAATCACATATATGTTTGTGTGTAAGCATATTATGTTCGGACACAAAATTTTATGTTCAGGACAAGATTATAACATATTGAAAATCCATATGCTTGTGTAGTAACATTTTTTTTCCATCAACGCTAACGTGGATCATAACACAGCTCATCAACAACATGGGAATACGACTGTCTGGGCCAAGTCAGTGGAATAAATGAAAACGCTTCAGCCAAAAAAAATGCACCGAAGACGCAAACGGTGAAGCACAAGACTTTGTATCTTGGTATCACGAACTACAGAAGACTTGGATTTTGAAAATTCCATGTAAACAAAAAAATTTATCCAAGATATTTGTTTGCTACAAAAAATATTTCAGGCACAATTTTTCTAATATTTCGGCCGGTATTTCACCAGTGACAGGTGTACTGTCCCTATTAATTGACAGTATGGCTATTGTCACCTTCCTAATGACATATGCCAACCAATTCTTCCATATTGGTCATCGACCGCTGCATTGCTCCAGTGACCTAACTTAGCAGTCATCATCGTGTTTGAAGAATTACGGTCCAACAATGAAGTCGGCCCATAATCTGGCTATAAAATTCGAAAATTCTGTAGCCATTGAAGACACCCTTTCTGGTGAACACATTTTTCACAGATCACGAATTTTGACAATAATGAAATGGAAAGGCAGATTAAACATCTTTGAAATATCTCACAAATCACATATGAACTGGTCAAAAATTATCACGGAAAGATGACAAAAAATCACCCTGAGCTTGTCTACCATGCCAGAGTAAATAATAATATTCGACCCAACTTAACTTATAGCCCGTTACTGCCCGTTCTTTTCATTTCATTTTCATTTTTTTTTAGACAAGGATATTGCTGTGTTTTGAAATTAAGTTTTTTCTCTTTCAAATATGTATACTTATAAAATTAACACGTACTCAAATGCTCCCCAATGTGAACAGTGGCATGCACCGTACCGTCTGTCGGCCCGTTTGTCCGTCCATGCTAACAACAGCGTTTAGTACATGCAGCACATTTGTTAAAATTGCATTTTTGTTGCTAAATTAAATTTATGTTCTACGTTAGTGGTTGCCGTGGTTGTCGAGTATAACATTTTGAGAAATTGCTAGCCATTTGTTACAACATTATAATTTGTTGCCAGTGCACACAAAAATGTACCAAATAAATATCGAAACGAAGAAGGAGGTAAAAAGGCCAAAAGGAATTAAAATTAAAGGCAAATGGTTTTCTAGTTCGGGCACGTGTAGTGTAATGTCATACAGTGACGGTCAGAAGTACAAAATAACAAATTTCACTGTTCCCCTCTGGCATGTTAGTGAACATATTTTTGCATGTAAGTTCATTTATAAAACATCTAATCATTCTTCATTTGCTCCATCAGCGTAAATACATATTTCGGAACATTGCAATTGCAATTTCAAGTACAATTTAAATTAAAGTTTACTGCATCAATAACGAAGTGCATAGTAAATAAAATGCAATTCTTTGTTTGAGTACATTCAGGTGGTCGGCTATCATATGGTTTTCTCCTTCGACATGTTTGCAAATTTGTATCGAAATATTACTAATTTTCACTTTTGCATTAGAATCGTCCACTCGAATGTGTGCAAGATGAATGTATGATGTACGACAACCGCACAAGGATCTCATTAAATTAATTTGGCTAACGAAGTATTGTTATGCATTAAATAAGCAATATATTCATTTTAATAGGGGTAGGATGATCTGATTGGTAAACTGGGAAATGTAAGGGATTCCATTGGAACTGAAGTTATCACAAATTATTGCAAATGTAATGTAATCGTAAACTGAGATAGTTATAGCTGGCGATAGATATAGACAAGGACATTGTAGGGATAACATTAACAGGACAACAGTTGTTGAGAGAAAAACAGCAGACTCTGTATTGAAGTGTTTTCACTTATTCTGATAATGTACGTTCACACACACCACATTACAATTGTTCACCATCGTTATTGAAAAGAGGGAAAATGGCACTCCATGGTGCAGGGCGTTTTAGTGATTATTGTATTTAACTCAATATACTCTGTAAATCATAGCTGTTAAGTAATGATTACTAATCGTAATAAATACTAAGTAGATTACATTTTTCTACATATGCAGTAATGATTATATTCAGATTTTCAAGACTTATAATTGATTACAATTAAAAAATTAATCAGGATTACTTTCGATTACAATAAATAATCGAAAAGAATCAAAAGTAATCAAAAAAATGCCACTACTTTCCGAGATTACTTTTGATATCTTCTGAGTATTTATAGGATTACTTCCGATTACTATAAATAATGCAAAAGAATCAAAAGTAATCGGAAAATAATCCGACTACTTTCGGGGATTACTTTTGATTCTTTGAGATTGTTTATAGTAATTCTAATTACTGGCATTAAAAAATATGGTGATGCTAATTTTTGTCCACATCACATTCATCCAGTAGTTTGTTTAAGTTTTCCATTTCTTCACCGGTATAATTTGTATACGATTTTTGTTTATCGTTTTAATATTGCTAAGCTGATAGCATTCTTCTTGATTTCTCTTATATGCAGTTGAAAAATATTGCTTGTGGACTTCATTGATTTATTGTCTTTATTCGTGGGTAGCCTTTTGCTCACGTTCATAGACGCCCCCATGACACGAGTGAACAATTACTAACGATCATATGTGATCATGAATGATTTGTACAAATCAAGTGTGTTGTGATTTTTTTTTTGATTATTTTATAGTACTTTAATGTAATCTTGATTACTTTTAGATTATGTGTAAATATCACAAATTGTTTAAAAGAGGATTATATGCAGAATACAATTCTTTATGAAAGTAATATAATTGATTACTAATCGTCATCGAAATTTAACACTTATGCTGTTAATGCCATAAACATATTATACCGAAAAGCTACCCGCGTCTGATCGTAATTGACCATCGACAAAATGTGATAAAATGTAGAAATGACAATGAAATCTCATGAATTGGTCTCGTCCACCAATTGCTATTTTTTTATTTCAAAGCCCATAAAAAAAACTCCGGGCATTTTTTTGTACATTCACTTCAATACAGTCGCCGTCCTAACATCTTTATAGATATTGAAATATTATAGTTTCTATGCAATGGATAGTTTCTACCAATATCTCGGTTATTAATATCCACTTAATCTATTGTTAATTTAAGGGTCATACGTGTGTTTGCCACCTGCAGTTTGTAAGGAGAATTGTGGTACAACATCAAGTATAATTAATATTATATAGGCCACCTCAACATTCCTTAATTATACTTAGACATAATTGATATTCGCATTGGATGGCCTTGTAGTTATCGTTCATTTGGAAAGCAATATCTATCAATATCTGAATTTTAGATAAGGTTTATGTGAGCTATCTGGCACATACACACAAACCCACCACTCCGGGTGGCAAGCCTTATATCTGCAACACACCACCATCACACATATACACAAATACACATTCAAAACTCTTTAGGCCATTAGTTTTGCATTTGTGGGTACTTAATGGCAAACATACCCGCAGTAACTGTAAAAACCGCACAAGTTTTAAGTAAACGGAAATTTGAAAATGGAGCGAGAACATTGAAAGGCTTCGTCGATCAATGTCTGTATTTGAAATTACACCATATCATCACAGAACTGACAAAATATTATGTGTACATAATACAACTGCCTACATGTATGTGTGTGTGTATCGAAATGTATACATGTAAATACGCAAGGTAAACGAATATTGCTGTGTGTGTGTGTGTGTAATTGTGCCATTAGGACTCATACTGGTATATGTATATTGGGTATGTAGAGCATTCAGATCAGATGCGTAGATGAACCTTGTGAGTCTAACAAATAGATCTAAACAAATCTTCTTCAAAAAATTGGAATGTTTATAATTAAATTAAAAAATGGCTTGGATTGAATACAATTGTCCTTAATCTCGTTCTAAGTTTACCAAGTTTCGTAGTATATACTTAGGACTAGACTGTGACTCTCCTATTCGTACAGCTCTGTAAGCTAAGTAAGTTACAGTTTACCAATTTGAATGGATTTCAGTGTCTATAACTATTGATTAGCTACTCTATGAGTTTGGTTGGCTGTTCAGCACGACTTGTTTCCATCACTGTCCCCCATATGATACAAATACCCAAAGATCCAATGACCACAAACACACCTTCTCATAAAGTTTGCTTTGCTAATCTCGTGAAGACACCTTTGCCTTTGCCTTCAGAGTATTTTCATTTGTACATGATTATCACAGTAAAGGACTGGACTGTCATCCCATACGGGGTAAATACGATGGGAATACATCGTACACAAAGCATTCCAATTAAATCAAGCAAACATGGTGCCAGGTGATTCAATTCGATCAAGCTCTAACACCTCGGTTGCTCACCAGTTAGACATAAACTCCACGTCACTGTAATAATAAATATGATTTCTCTATGAGGATAGTCTTGCTCTAAAGGCTTCGTATGTCTCTGGGCAATTTTCAAAACTCGTGTTTCATTATTTGATATCGTGTTATTTTTGTTGTTGCTATTTCTATTATTTTGGCACAATGTTAACTCCTGCTGTTTTTCATGTTACATTCTTTGTTTTCCATTGTTTCCAGTTTGTTGGCCATGTTTGCATTTGCTTTTATTTACACAAATATACATAAAAATTGTATTGTTTTAATATAGAAAATCTTTGCTTTGTATCGACTGAAACAGTGGCAGGCAGCGAAAATGGAAGACAACAATTTAAAGCTCTGGAATTCGCAGGCTCACATTATTGGTCATGCCAATGGGTAAAACGCACTGCTGAGCCACAGCAACTTAACCTTATCGCAGGACACCACATTGGCCCGACTGCTAGTGTGTGTATTGTGTCTACTCTGGCCCAGTAGTCAGTCTCACCACAAACCATAAAGCCCCGGAGCATCAGTGTGGGTCACCAGCAGGAGATTTTTTTTTTATAAAATATTCAATTAAATATTGGAAGGAGTGCCTCATAAATTTTGCGAATCATATTTTGTGGGATTTTTCACATTTGGCAACATTTTATTTATGTAGGTCTTCGGTATTGATTTTATTCCCATATAGTACATAGTATTAAATGTGTGTGCCAGAAAATCTTGATTTTCAATAGGATTTATTTCAAGTGATTTCATGTAACTTAGGCTGAAATGAAACAAAAGCCATTTATGGCTGTGTGATGTGTTGTTGAAACATTTGAATGAAACGTCTATGTGTTGGAGCAATACTCATACACTTTCCTAAGATAAACAGAATGTAAAAAAAATTGATTATTCTAGCCACAGCACTTTGTGTTTAAGATTTGGTAACTGTGTGGTAAAGACTGTAACAGCTCTGTAGTATAGATAACTATCGACGAAGTATGTGTTCGATTGATCGACAATAATTTCCTGTAACTACAAAGAATTGTTCTCTGCACTTTAAATATAAAGGGAAACATAGATTACTGGATAAATTAGGCTCTTAATTCAGTCAGTGTCCTTGTCCTCTCCCTCTCACAAGACATTATATATCCGTTTTATTCGTCTGTTTTAAGTAGTACATTAAATCATTACATGAAGATTTTCTCTATGATTTATGACCAAAACTATGGCCAATGATTTTTCTGAAACTTTTCGTTTTTTTTTCGGTTTTGCCTTTCCTTGCCTCCTATTGAGTTTAAAATATTTCGTAACATTTGCCGAAAAATAAAAAGAATAATCCACAATTCTATACAGCAACAGTTTTGTGATATTACGAATGTTTGAATGCGGACAAGAAAAAAAAACCCGAAACGTACAAAGTTGCCCAAGAAAAGTTTGAGAAAACAAAGAAGAAGAAGAAGAGGAAAAAAGAAGACGTAAAGCACCAAAAAGTTGAAAAAAAGTTCTATGCAATAATTTGTCGCAATGCGGATGTTTTTTTTTTCTTTCGGGGTTTTTGTTTGTTACAGTTAGTTTCATCTCGTCATCAAGTAGTTTTATTTGCCATTTCCCCCCCTCCTGCACCACGAACGATTTTTTTATGATGTGTAATGGCGAAAAGTTAAACATAAAATTGTTAATTTCTGAGCGGACGTCAACCGTCAAATACTGGCAAAATGCAATGTTTTTCAGCTTAGGCGATAAATTGCTTTTAAGATCATAGCACTCTGCCATTATTAGGCCTGCATGGTCATATGTTTGTCACACCGTCAGTCAAAACGAACCCTAAGATAATCCCTTCTATTCATACAAAAGATTAGCATAAATGCATTTCTAGAGATTTTTTGTACATGACATACAGATTATGCTCTTAATCGTAAAGTTGACGCCATGTACGGTCTCCACAGGATGCGAACCTGGGTTTGGCGTTGGGTCAACGTACACACAACCTATTACAAGTATTGCGGATAAGTATCTGCATTTATTTCAGCTTCAATTCCTAAATTCCTAAATAAATATATGTTTCGTCCTCTTTCAAAATATACGAAATTAAACTTAGGTAGATCCCAATACTCTCACACAGCCGACAAAATAACTAAAGGCTACTTTTTTGCCATTTGTTTTATGGGTGTTAATTTTTTGTGCCAAAGTCGAAAGTCTTAACATTCC
This sequence comes from Hydrotaea cyrtoneurina, assembly GCA_958296145.1. Classification (NCBI taxonomy): domain Eukaryota; kingdom Metazoa; phylum Arthropoda; class Insecta; order Diptera; family Muscidae; genus Hydrotaea; species Hydrotaea cyrtoneurina. Next base: position 118,665,021 of record OY282512.1, read on the forward strand.
AGCATGGCTAGACTTATAAACGAATAATGCCATCAAATCTGAGAGTTTTATTACCAAAACTCGTGCTCTATGGAAAATGTGTGTTGCAAGTTGTGTCCATTTATGATCGTCACAATCGACGCAGTTCATTCCAGCCATTGGAATGCATTGTGACCACTTTCACTCCGTTGAACATCAATGCCAAACCCCCTAACCGTAGACTGCATACCGGGGAGTATATGGCTGAAGATCGTCATGGGTCCATGATTCGCCGAACAAAGAAATTGGATTTGTGTTATACGTTTACCTGGAAGGACAGGTAAGAACTGCAGAAAATGCACCTGGCAAAATCACTGATATTAAGGGGACGTTTTTTAAAGACCCGATTTACACGATGAGTTTTTGCTTGATTGTAAAATCATGACTTTTAAGTTTGTAGGCGAAAGGTGTAGAGAAGATTGCGGGGTACAAAAAAAGTCACAAATCACCAATGAGAGTTATGTTTTTACTTCACACATTTTGAGGTTTGTTTTTTTTTTTTAATTTTTTTTTGGCTTCAACAAGATATCGCTAAAAAAAATCAAGCGGAGTCGCAACCAAAGAGGCAACGTGTAAATTCACATGACTTTTGGAAGCAAATCCAAAAGAGAATTAAAAAAAAAAAAGTAAAACCAAAAAAGTCATCTTGTAAATTGGGACAAACAAGAATTTGGTAAACCCAAAAGTACATGGGACATAATAAATACTGGATACACTTTTCTCAAAACTCCGAAGGAATAATATTACTTTGGAGGCATAGTCTGTTTGTAAAATCCGCCATGGTCAAAATGTATTCCCCACACAGTTTACCAAACATCAGTGCAAAATTTTTGGAATTTTTAAAATTCCAGCCCGTTTTCATGTTAAAATGTCCTTGTATGTGTCGTTAGATATTAACTTTTTGTGTCGTTTTGTTTTTGTGTTGCCTATACTCAAATAAAATGACAACTCGTGCCCAATTGAGAGAATTATTCAAAAGACAACACAAACTGACACAGTAATTATTCAACAGATTAAATCTAACTCGGGTAAATTAATAATTTAGAAATCGTGCTTGGCAACATCAAAGCGTTTGTTGAAAATACCAAATATTAAATCCTTCTCAAACCAAACAAGAATTACAATTTGGTTTATAATCATATAATTCCGAAATGTTCCCAGTTAATTTACCACAATCATAAGGAAAACCAACAACATCGTACACATGGAGACAATAGCATACACACACACACACACTAAGAACTATCGCATTTTATAAATACTCAAAAAGCTACACAGACAGACACATGATAATACACACACACACACAGAATACATTTACATATGTATGTAGGAATGCGCTGTGCTAATGTCATCTGTTTATGTGTGTGCGTGTGAATAAATATGAATATGTTATGATAGAACTAAAGCGAAATGTAGCGTGTCTGCCTCATTGGTGGCGGGGTATTACAAGATAAACAACAAGTCACGTTCTCTTAGCTAATGAGGTCATGTCAAGCCTAACGATGATGATTATGATGATGATGATGACGTCGAGGTCATACACTCGCTCACATTTACACTCGCAAGCATTTGTTGTGCTCGTATCTGTGTAGGCGCCAAATAGAGAATAGATATGCATGGGTACGACAAACACACACACCACTGAATGATGTTCATGTATGAAAAGTAGATGTTGTGTTAAAGTACTCTTATTTATAGACACTGTAGGTAGGTGTAGGTATATTGTATGTGCGGATTTCAAAAATAAAAATTATAAGGAAGTCGTGCTTTGTCTGTGTATGTGAGGTCGGGGCCTTTTGCTGATAAAACATATATCTCTAATAATGACAATGATTCTAATACTGTTTGCTCTCTCCCACTCACTTCCTCAGGAAGTTACGGATGTAGTGGAAGCTCAGGTCATAGAGAACTTGAGGACTTTAATTATTGCTACAATATCAGCACACATGAAAACAACTTTTATAATATTTTTTTTGTAATTTACAGTCAACAGGCACAGGTGGATGTGTTTGCGTGTATTTGTAACAATACATGTACACATACATAATATACCAGTTGTATTTATAATTTCTAGATACGTTCGAATAAAGAACACACCTTATAACACGCATCGTTTCGTGAAGAACGTGATGTGAAGTAAGCAAAATTAATATTAATTATCCATTAATTTCCTGGGAAAATTAAAGCAAATAAATGCAATAAATCTTGTTGTAGAAACACGTACACTTTCTACGAATGGTATATGAAATAACCTTGAAATCTCCGGCACTGGACAAACATTATCCTAGTCCTGGTATTCGTTTACAGTGTATTGACTTAATTGTAATCAAAGTCACATGAAATACGGACAAATATAATGGGGAATATCTTCTCTAAATGACAAACTTACCGAAAAAAAAATTAGAAAATCAAAATTGTACTTATTCCGTAGGAGAAATAAAAGATTTAATTCATTATTAAGCAGAAACATATATAAAGAAATTCATATGATTTAGATCGTTAGCATATTTACTGGTATAATTGATGTCAGCACTTGGACAATTTTCGAATTGCTTGGAATTTTGTCAATTAAATTTTTAACCCTCTAAGCGGCAAGACCGCGATAATGCGGTCTTCAAGAATTGTGTTTAATTTCATATAAAATAGTATCCCTCTAACCGACCAAACAGAAATAATGGAAAATTCTTGCAACCTGTTTTTTTTTTACCAAGTAATGCACAAAGAAACATTTTTTTATGAAATTAATTACAATTAATGAAGACAATCTCAGAGTGTTATTGTTAACGCTGGATAGCTAACAAAAACTGAAGTTTAAAACCCTAACACATTTCTTTAGCTGCATGAAGGGGCAAAGATTATTTTCTTTTCATTGTAGCCAGCTTGTGGTTCACATACTCACTTTCCTTAAAGCTGGTGATCGCCGAAGCGAGAGAGAAGCTCAAGAAAATCAGAGAGAGCGAAAGTTTTATTTCCAAAAAGTTGCCACCAATGACTGCTGTCTGCTTGTCTTTTAAATTATTTTCTGTGCTTGTAAATCGCTCTGTAAATCGTTAAATGGCAGCCAATCGTTTTGGCCGCAGCCATAGAATTTATGTGCAAATATAGAAAAAGAGCAAAAGCCGAAAAACTTTTTTTTAGCTTTTGCTAATATGCAATGGATGTTTTTGATGGCTAAAGCCAAAGATGGAACTCCAAAATGTTGGCTGCTGCTGCCAAAACTAAAAAATTAAAACAAAAGTAACCAAAGCCAATGGCTGATATTTTTTTGTTAATTGCAAAAGCTGAACATTGTCTTTGGCTAAAGTTTTTAATACTATGAATATCAATAGCTAAAGCTGAAGAGAGAAACTGATCAGCGAACACGACTTTTTAAAACACCTTTAAAATACTTTTTAAAACACTGCTTAACGAGCAGAATATTGCTGATATATACGCCAGAGTTAAAGAGGAAAAATATTTTTTTTTTCTTGGAAAAGGCTTATTTTTTACTCAAAATGTTTTTTTAGCTGAACGGGGACCTCAATAAACATAACTGCCGAATTTGGATGTTTATGAGATGGGAATGAAAAAAGTTTTCAGGTTTCATTGCCAGCTCATAAACAGCCAAATTCGGCAGTTATGTTTATTGAGGTCCTGTGAGAGTAGACTAAATGATCTAACATCAGGGACAAGACAACGGATATCTGTGGAGCAGATACAGTTAAAATATCTATAGAACAGCCATATACAACCCCCGATGCTGAAGGCAACCAATAGAGCTGTATACCCTACTATCCCCAATCATCACCACCGCTTTCCTCTGTCACGGTCCAAAAGCTTCAAAGACGTCTTTGGAGCTCCTGCCCATATATGGGAGTTATATTCTTTTTTAGGACGGATGTAGGTGGTATAAATATTTACGAGATCAGATGGAGTGAAGTATTTCTTGCACCGCTTCAAAAAGCCTAAACACTTGAATGCACCTTTCGACACTTCGAATATATGGCTAGCCCAGCGAGCATCACCCTGTATCTTCATGCCCAGAACATCAAGAGTGTCTGATTCGTCGATATCCATACCAGCCATAGAAATTGACGACGATTCTGGACCAGTGGAACGTTTGTGTGACAACAAACAACACTGGGTCTTTTGTGCATTAAAATCGACTCGGTTCATTTGGCCCCACACACAAATCGTCGCCAAATCGTTCGCCTTTTGTCCTCGACCTCCAGAGGACCTGGCCAATGATCACATGAGTATGAATGACAGAGATTGCTGTCATCCGCAAAGGAGTAGATTGGATTTACAGTCTGAACCAACAGGTCGTCAATGTAAGTAAGAAATAGAGAGGGAGAGAGGATAGAGCCTTGTGGCGATCAGCCTATGCTCGTTGGATGAGACCCCATCTATAACAACGCGTATAGAGCAATCTCTGAGAAAACTCGATATAAATCGAGAGAAGATATTGCCTACAGCAAATGCAATAAGTTTTGATATGAGTGCTCCGTGCCAGCCTCTATCGAACGCCTTGGAAATATCCACAGCCACGACCTTGCTTTCAACAAGGCGGTGAATGAAAAAACCTCCACTTTATCCATTAACTCTGTCATATACATATTCTGCTCGTTAAGCACTCTACGGATACTGGTGGGGGGGATTGAAGTCCAACACACTGAAACTGTTGCAAAAGTTGATCAGTTCCTTACTTATCCACTAACTTCAATTCTCTCTATAATAAAAACTAAACTTTTACTCTACATATCAAGAAATTTTCATATTTGCTTGGTCGTTTTGGCACTTTATATGGATTGTATTCATCTCCATGTTCCAAATTGATTAACTCCCCACTAATAGCATTCAATTATTTTACGATTGTAAACACATCGTATATTTATTTGTACCTTTATCTGTCAATATTTACATATTAATGTGAAACACAAAAAAAAAAATAACACAATATTATTTTCTAAAAAAGGAAGGAAAAACAATGCCTAAAGCCATTGCAGATTAATTTTATATATTTTTTGTAGAAACTTTTTTCATTTTGCGCAGCAAAATCAAGCGTGAAATACGAATATTATAAACATAACAAACAGATATGTTTGTACATATTTTCAGAAATTAAAAAATATATTGCTGCCGAGGTGGTGAACATATCAAGAGTTGCATTTTCTATAGCCTTCTATTAATAATAACAACTGAAACAATTTGTTATTGAAACAACTCGAAACATTGATCGAGGATCATGTGAAGTACACGTTGTATTGTGCCTGGTCTGTTTGTGATACGCCATTTTCAGAATTGTGCCTGGTACCTGAAAACTGACAACATTCTTTAGTTAATTCCTCAAATACTCAACAACTTCCATATTCCACTGTCAACAGATATGAGCACAATATGTTAGGAATTGTGAATCATCCATCTGGTAAACAATCAGTGGGTCTGTGGAATGCGCTCTATGGCAAAGAATGTATAAAAACAAATTCTGATTTTCTTTTTAAAATGTTGTAATGTATTTAGTTAAAATCTAAAGCCGCTCCGACACTAACATTAACTGACTAAGATTTACACTCTTGATGTTTTGTATTCTCTGATACATACAAACATATATTTAAATATAGCAATATACATATATATGTAAATATATATATATGTAAATATTTGCCTTTATAGAGAATTTTCATTAAAAATTGTCGGTCCTTGACGCAAAAACCGTATCTGTCCTCTAATGAAAAGGCATTAGAAAAGGCACCCACCAAAAAATGTGTCACACATTCAAATGAATTTTTCATTGGGTTATGGAAATGTGTCTAGTCATGTGTGGATTACAGTTTTCTAGTTCTTTTATTCAACACATAAAAGAAAAATTTATGAAAAGTAATTTATTTCAATATGTATCGCATAAAAACCAATTTAAAACTTTTGTCGAAATATACACATGCTGACGTACAAAACGTCGACGTCCGCCAGAGGTCAAGCTCTTTGTAATGACACTATACGGAGAAAACTTGTGACACAAACATTTAAATATAAAACATACACTAACTGATATTCTGTTTCAAAGATATGCCAATTTTTCTTTACAATTACATGTCAAAGGTTTGTACTTTTTGCTTTTAATGGAATGGAAAAATATCAAGTTGTTCAGGTAATCAATTAAGAATATGTATGTGATTGGGGAATATTTTGGAATATTTTTCAACATTTCATTTTGCTAATCTATATTTCCGTCTCTCCAGAGAATGACCGGTATGGAAGTAATTTGTTCTTCAACCACAAAGTTTGCAGGGGTAATACTTCTGCAGTAAGTGTATTTTATGTCAGCTGCGACATTCTCAAAATCATGTCAAATGTCAACAAACATAACTTCCTGTTTCCTCATTCCTATTGCTAACACGGTACATTGCATTTATAGGGAAAATAACCTGAGGGTTGATGAAATAAAACAAAAAGAAATCTGCAGTTCTGATAAGTCAAAAAAATTATGATTTTGGCGAAATGTATTTTTTCAGGTAAAGAAACAAAATCGATGAATTCAGTGTGGCTCAAATTGCTGGCTAACTTTGGATAGTTGTGGCAAATGTACGATTTCTTTTGGACCTTAGTTTTTCGAGTACACGATTACCGTAACTGACATTAGTAGAGGAATGTGAAAACTTCATTTTGGATTTTCCAACGTTGCAACTGCATCAACTCGGACTGAAATAGGAATTTTCAAGGGTGCAGTGACCGGAAAAATCGTCAGATCTCTTCATATTCTGATTTTGCACAGTCACAGGGCCTAGTAGGAAAGATCTTGCAGGAGCGACGGAAAATGCCATAAGCAAACGACAAATGGTAGCCAACCACTCTGATATTATTTTCACAAAGAAATGGGGATACATGTATGGATGCAAAAAAAACTTTTAAAATAATATATATAATTATTATTTATTTATTTAATAGTCTATGGACAAACAAATCCTTTCAGACTACCTTACATCTAGATGTAATATAAATCTTAAATTTCAATAAAGACGCTATTTATTTGATGAAATTCTTTCAATAATCTTGCAATTGGTTCATTAAAATTTAATATAAATTAAATTAATTTGAAAGATAAAACAACACAATATTTTCTAGTGTTTTTGTGCCACCATCTATAAACATTTGTGAGATTTACGATCTGCCGAAGCGGTATTTCACTATTATCGATCAAATTTAAACACAAATAAAAAACACTAAAACGATTTCTCCCCTTTTCGCACACCCAAGCGCAGAGCTTTGAAACGCCACTGTGCGCAATTAATGTATTTAAAACAAAATTGTTTTTCTTTGCAGATATCTTCTATAGTTAAAGAGATCTGCTGATGACGGAGACACTACTCTGTTTAGTTGTAGTTCTAGTTTTGCACAAATGCTGCTCTTACTTTAAATGCTAATGTCACCCAAGTGGAACACCAAGTCCAAAAGGTGTTGGTAAGTAATGCAAAAGTTTTCCCAACACTTCTCCCCGAACAGTTTCTTTTTCGTTTGTTTTGTTAAGTTTTAATTAGTAAATCCATTTCCATTTTCCCGATAACCCTTAACATTGCACAAAGAAGCTTCGACAATCAAGTGATTTTCACCACCCCACTCACTCAAGTTCTCCCTAAAGTCTGGTCTCCTAAGGCACCCGCTCCCCTTGTCATAACCTTAAGACAAGTTAAAATAACCATAAATGTCAACATCATGCTAAAACTTTCAAATATAGTTATTTTCCTTTCTATATATATATATATATATGCCTATGTCTATATCTCTCTGCGTGTGTATGGGTATGCATTGGCACAATTTGTTGCTATATTGGGTGGTGGTTTGCAACAGGGATCTTTCGGCATTTCGACTTTTTACAAAGTTGACATATTGCTTGAGGATTATTAATTGGTACAAGTTAATTTGCACAATAAAGCCACACATATACACACATACTTATGCATTGGATAGCAGCAACGACAACAACAACAACAACAGAAAGCAAAACAACTTAAGAACAACCAAAGAAACGAAATGAGTGGCAATGTGGAGGGAAAAATAATAATGTACCAAGACAGAAAGAAATGTCAGAAGAAAAGTTATTAAGCAGAAGGATAAAGTTTTCATATGTTTCGGAAATTGCCTTGTTTTTATTGGCTGATACAAACACACACACAGTCCACCACCACAAAAATAACATCAACACAACACTTACAACAACACCAAATAGGAAAAATTGCCCAAGTTAGGATTTTAATACTTTCTGCTCGTTGTTGTTGTTGTTGTTGACGTTGTTAGTACTCTTGTTAGTATTTTGTGGTTTTCCATCTCCCTTTGTCTCTATCATCTTTCTGCCCCTCATATTTCCTACGACGATGTTTTGGTTTGTTTTGTTTTTGTTACGGCACCAGAACTGTTTTGTATGTCATTTATATTCTTGGGATTATGTTAACACTTTTTTAATGTTAATTCTGACAGATTTGCCCATAGTTTTTATCTGGGCAAAAGATAACAACTTTTATGTAAGTATTTAATTCCTTTTTGTATTTCTGCATGTTTTTTTTTGTTTTTTTAATTGAAGTCCAAACCATTTGCCCGGAGCAAACTTCTTGCCATGTTGACACTTTTGTTTTCGTAAAATTGCATAACCCAGAGAAGATTATTCGTTGCTATGACCATTTTAAGAAGGAGTTAGTAATATAACAGTATAATCTCACAACTGCTGCAGGGCGTAACATATCGTCCAACAGTTGAAAGCATCAAACTGCCAGAAACATAATTCTCAAAGAATGTTATTACAAAGATATTTTCGATTTCCAAAATGTATTGTGAATGTCATTTTTGGTAAACAGTATAAGTCACAAATATGTAGAGATTTCAAAAATAACTCAAAGAAACATTTGGCGATTTTCCCAACATAATCTGTTCAGTATCATTAATTGTGTCCGTCATGACCGGACACGGTCTGAGTGGAGGGAATGCAATGAGACTGCAGGATGCAACTATTGACTACGGCAGAAGAAGCTGTGTTCATTAAACTGCCACTCTGTCGAACAGGTGAAGATCATAACTCGGTTCTTATAACTTTAAAGATATTTCAGGAATAGATCGATTCATGAGCTTGTTGAGGCGCTTCGGATGGTTTAATGGGAATACGTGGTAACACAATGGAATACAAAGTCTAAGTGAGTCTGCTTATACGGACACCATACTTCGATTCGCCCCGTACTTCAGAATCAGTGGGATACAGAAGTAAAATCTCTGTGAAATAACTAAACTGCCTATCTACATCAAACAAATTATTCATCACACATCTATATATATAAAACTCTTGCGTGACTGACGGACTGATTCGATACGTCCGCAACAAACGGCTGAAGGTATTTTTGAAAATTCGTATTGGAAGAGGATGAAAAGGGAAAAATGTGTCCAAATGTGGAAGAATTGGAAAGGTTGACAAAACGGTCAAAAACTGGTGAAATATATAAATGAAAAATAATTTACAAAATAATCGCTAGTATAAATATGCAAAAAACTGGAAAAAGGGGATAAAGTGACAAAGTAAGAGCCATGACAGGTAAAATTTGAAAAGTTTAGAAAGGAACAAAAATGTCCGAAGCGTGCCAAAACGGGGCAACAGTTTGGGCTAAGAAAAAAAGTTTAATAAAATAGGATGCAAGACTGGTAAAATATGGAGGTTGTGGAAAAACATTTTAAAAACAATCAAAAAGGGCGAGGAAATAAATGTTTCGAAATTGCAAAAAAAGAAGAAAAAAGGGGCCAACATTGGGAAAATTAAAAAGTGTAAATAAATATTTAAAATTGGAAAAATCGGTTTTGACTCCGTACAAAGTAGTATTTTATGAACCAATGTAATTAAACTTTTTTTTTGTGTTTTGCTAGAATAGGGAAATTTACGAAGACGAAGTAGAGGGTATTTGCTAGAATATATACATATATACCAGTAAGTTGTAATGCGACTATGGCGCCCGTTGAAATATGGAAAAAAAATTTTGTGGAAAAAAAAAATTTTGTTGAAAAAAAATTTTTGTTGCAAAAAAAAATTTGTTGAAAAAAAAATTGTCTCTTGAAAAAAAAAAGTTTGTTGAAAAAAAACATTTTTGTGGAAAAAAAAAAATTTTGTGGAAAAAAAAATTTTGTTGAAAAAAAAAAATTTTGTAAAAAAAAATTTTGTAAACAAAAAATTTTTTGTAAAAAAAAAAATTGTAAAAAAAAAATTTGTAAAAAAAAATTTGGGGAAAACACAATTTCTGTACAAAAAAAAATATTATTTTTTTTATTATGTATTATTATTTATAGAAAATTATAGAATGCCTATTTAAATTCCTACGTACTGCGTGACAGAGTCTATGTATATACATATTTGCCCGTACCACAACATTACTTCTTTGTAGGTTGCATGTCTATATTAAATTTGGTGTTACTTTTTATTAATTTTTTTTAATTTGTAAATCTCTCTATATTGATATATTATTCACTCGGTTATTAATACTCTCTTAAAGAGCGCAGAGACAGAAAGAAAAAACACAAAATAAAATGCAAAAAAAAACTTATTCGCACAGACTTATGACGTTTTCGACATTTTCCAATTTTTGTCGACATTTCGAGTTTTCGTAAATTACTAATCGACTTAAGTCGTTTAATCGACTTTTCGTGAATCGAATTATACAACTCTTGTGCGACAATTTCTTTCGGCAGCTAATCGTTTTGTAAATTCTATCTATGCAATACTTTCGATGAATTTCCTTAAGGATGCCAGATGTGAGTGAGTCGACGTTCCAAATTTCCTACTAATTCTTCCTGTGAAGTTTTCCTGTCCTGTCAGTAATACTAGCTTATTCTTATGGACTTGTGTTAAATATGACGATATCTAACAAACATCTGAAAACTAGAATTGAATAATGTTTGAGACTCATTTTATAATGCTTCCAATATTGACGATTTGTAACGAAAGAACCAATTGGTTTTCGAGAAACATGCAGTAAGTCTCTTTTTGCCAAACCCCGGTAACGACATGGCCCTTTTGGTTTTTATGTCTTCGGCGTATTTAAACAATTCTCGGACACACTTCACCAGTCCACAATAGATCATGAGCAGCAAAGAAACGCAAAACAATACCAACATACTGAGAGTACACAAACATTTAGAAACACATTAATTGATTTATCCAGCTGACATCGCTAACTCGCCTGGGAAATCGAGGAAATGTCGTGTGTGCGTTTCTCCTTTACAGCTCAGCTCAATCTTAGCAATTGTGTTCGGTAAAAGTCTCAGTAATAGTTTCATTAGACACTCTGCTAAAACCAAAAATCCACAATATACTTTTTTTCAAATTAATATTTGGCCTAGCTTTCCATGTTTCAGCATGTCAACGTGATCTAATGTTTGTTAACTATACAATTAAGAAGTAGTTTGTTTAAAATTGCAGTTTTACGTATGAAACCCAATTACCTTGTATTCGAATCATTTACATCGATTGTAAATAGCGTTTGCTTTCGACTAAAAACTCTTGGATTTTAAAATTATGAAACTATACCCGACAGTTTTTTTACCTGGATTGCTGAAAATAGTTTCAGATTGCTAAAACTAATCTCGATACTTTAGGTTGTGAGTGTCCTTTCATATGAAAGTTCTCTTCAAAAATGATTTTAAAATAAACCAAACATTCCACTGACCAACAGCTGGGAAAATGCTAAAAACGTATACTTAAAAAAAAAAACTGTCACACAAACCATACGTTCAATTTAATACTTAAAACGCAACAACCCCGAGGTAAAACTACACTTAAAATTCAAGTTGAAAATACTTAAGTATCAACACAATGGCAGACACACTCATATCGTGACATTTTTTTTATTTTTGTAATGAACCATAAACTGTAATGCTTGAAATATTTTACGATCGTATATATGCTGGTCTTGCTGGCACCGACAAATTTTATATTGCTCCTTTATAAAAGAATTTATAGATACGTATGCTTTTCGAGTGGATGTTTTATTATTCCATCTAATCAAAATAAGTTGACCCGACCCGAACGTCTATCAGGCTGTGTCTGTTTGGTTCTTTCTCCGTGTCTTTATTAAAAACTTAACATTCATAAAAAATATTTTATAACTTTTGCATGCAGTGGCAGAGGCGTTAGTTGAGCCGCAGTTTTATAAGTTTTCCATTCATTCATGGTGCTCTACATACAGCACACAGAGGAAAGTCCCCAAATTAAAACTGCCATAGTTTTTGCCAAAAGAAAACATTATTTGGTAAAAATAAAATCCCCCAAAATCCTTTGGCATTTCATAGCCGAATTATTCTAAAGCTAAATGCTCGGCATGTATGAATGTATAATTGTTGGCCAACCCACAGAAAACAAAATAAACAACAGCAACAAAAGGAAAACTTTTTAATAACCATGAAAAATCATTGTATGAAAAATGATCAAGAGAAATCACCAAAGGCCGCAAAAGGGATAAGAGGAAACGAATATCATATACACACACACACACAGACAACAATTTTCGGAAAGCCAACACACAAAAAACACACACAAAGAGAAAAGGGAATAACGTACGATTACATATACAATGAATTACAAAAAGACAACAACAAAACGAATATGTGTATTTGGCCAGAAGGGGATTCACTTACTAATGCCCTGTATTCATTGACTAGCAATAAACAAATCCTGAGAAATATCAGAAAATTAAGATTTGGTTGGGGTTCGCCTTCACTTTTGGGGTGGCCAGGAAATGAAATATGAACTTTATAGACTGACAATACTTTCGGATGAAAGAAATCATAGTAATAGGTGATTCACGACATATGTTACTAAAAGCTCAGCAAATATTTTTTAGCAAACTGGCCAATTTGTCAATATACTCATACTACGCCTTCCACCCACAAAATAATCGACTGTGGGTTTGTCTACGACTATCATCGCTAGACTAACTACACCTATAAACTGAGCATGTTAGCTGGCCATTGGAGCATTCTCTGTTCTGACATAAAATGTCAATTAGTCAGTTTATAAAAATCGTAGAAGTCGCTTAATTGGAACTGTCCTGGTTCTAGGATATCCGTAATCATATGAAAGAATATATTTTTTTAATACTTGGAGTTAATTTTTTTCTAAAATATTGCAGAGATTAAAAATCATGGAATATACCTAAATTAGCTGGTCCTTGTGCACTAGGGATACAAACGTTGCGCCCTTTAACATAACGACACGTTAAAGATCATTCCTTTATGAATCACAATCTGCATTTCTTTTCAAGACACATTTTGAGATCTGACACACGGATCGTTGGAGTTGAGTTTGGATTTAGGGTTCTGGCTCAATTAAGCCCGATACCATCCCGAGATACACGATCTCTAATATTTAAATGAAAAAAATATGTACCCAAAAAAAAAAACCCCTTTTTGTCCCCTCCGCTATCTCATGATTATAGGGTCAATAACGCGTAGCCACATCGTATTTTGGGAACATTGAAGTTATACAATTTACATTTTGTACTTAAAACTGGTGCTACTAAAATGCAACTAATCTTTTTGGAAGAGCTTAACCCTTGTGGACCAACCTTAGAAGGGGTTGAAATCGTTATAGAATTTTAAAGATAAATTCAATATTTGTAAAATATTTTAGGACCTGCAAGGATATTATTTATGACTGGTACGTTGGGCAAAGGTGAATCGAAAAAAATTAAAAAAAAAAAATTTATATTTTTTTTTAACTTTGTTCTTCACGAAATCTGAATCGTTATAGAATTTTAAAGATAAATTCAATATTTGTAAAAATTTTTAGGACCTGCAAGGATATTATTTATGACTGGTACGTTGGGCAAAGGTGAATCAAAAAAAATTAAAAAAAAAAAATTTATATTTTTTTTTAACTTTAAAAAAATTAATGATAACAGCATTATAAATTCATTTCTAGGCACTGATAAAACCACTCTTTCTCCAAGACAACTATTTTTCATTAGTCGTAATTAGTGCCACTTTTTCGCAAAGATTTGCATATTACCGTTATTCTGGGAAGACCGGGCTACCACCAATTGTAAAGAAAATTGTATTAGATAAATTTTAGTGTAATTTAACGTACCTAGGGGGGAAATTATACAAATATTTTTCTTTGAAGTATTTATGAGCTGATAAGTAACGTACTTTGCACTTTTAAGTACCGTCGGTCGACAAAGGGTTAACAAATTATTGTTTTCATACTTTTTTAAAGTTATAGCGTACGAATCTCCCATTCGCGATCCTTGAAAGGACTTTTAATTTTTTTTTTTAAATGTTTTGTCTAATTTTTATTTCAGGATGAGTAGGAACAAAAAAAATTTCTTAGAAAATGCAAAAAAAAAATTGAAATTTTTTAGAAAATTGTGGATTGGACGATCGATAACCAGCCTTTTAAAACTTTGTTTACATTTTTTTTGTCACATGTTAGTTCTGGTGTTTTATTTTGCTCACTATTAACATTGGACAAAACAATATTTTATATTTTTTTAAAAGGCTTTTGTTCGTGTAATGTAATTTGGAATTTAAATTCTGATTTTAAATTTAATAAAAAAAAAACCAATTTTTCTTGTCTTTTTTTTAGATATTTTATTAATATATTTTTTGCTCTTTACTCACTTACTTACTTATTTCCCTTAACATTCCATGGAGGAACAGACGGGGAGAACTTCTCTCTCGAATCAGTGAGCTGTGTACGATATAATTTGTATACTCACTGACCGGGACCTACTGTTTAAAGCTTGTCTAGAGAAGTTTTACATGGCTAAGAGATTGCTCTCTTATTCGCAAAGTCGCCAGCATTTACGAGGTGGAAACAGCCGTTGAAAAATGTTTGATGGTCTAACCCGGTTTCGTACTCGGGTTCTTCTGTGTAATAGTCGCACACACTACCTACCACACCACGGCCTTCCAATTCCAATTTTTTGCTCTTTAGACCCTATAAATTCCAAGATGCCCAATGGAAGCGGTACAGTGAAAAAGTAGCAACAAATTATAGTCCTTTGTATATCTCACAAAGATCTTTCAACATAATTCGTTATAAATGCTTTTATCAAATGCAGCTTTCACTAGAGGCTACGGAATCGTCGAGTATATTCCAACAACTTATCTAAGTTTGAAGTCCACAAAATCGAATAACACACACAGTCACCTCACCGAAATACACACGTAAAAGCATATGTTTTTGTCTGCCAACAATAACTCGTATAATCCCAAAACCCTTTTCTCCGAATACAGCCATAAAATCCAAAACATTTTTTGCTTAAATCAGCTATTCATGTAAGTTTTTTTTTTTTTTTCATTTCTTTTTTCTGGGTCCAGGCGAAGTTTACATCAACACTGTACATTACACAAATTCTCGAATATATTTTTACAAATTCCTAACGCGAATTAACTAACAATAAAAAGAAGGAGAAGAAACATAAATAAGCGAAGCAACAGCAGACACACATACAGAAAAAGGAAAACCAACAACGTTTATAGCAGATAAGTTCCGGTTTATTTGGGTATATGATTGGGTATTTTTTTTTTTTTTTTTTTTTTTGCAATATTGCGTTCTTGTTGTCAATGTTGTTGCGTACCGAAATTCAGAGAATTTTTATTGCCACAACTGACAGCTGCTACTTACTACCGTCAGTAACAGAGCCAGTGCTACCACAACTACTGCTGCCACTTCAGACTCATCCCTCCGAATTGGCTATAATACCTATAAAACTGTGATATTGCCACCAACACTTCAATGTTAAAGTGTGAGTGCCTTTGTGTGAGTTTCAGTGAATTTGTATGGGAGCGGGGAGTAGGGGATGAATTTTTATTTGCTCTTTAATGGAATGTTTCTTCTGCGCCAAGTAGTACATAAGCACCCAAAAGCACTCGGTAGTTAATCGCATTATCGCATTTTGCCGCAGCAGTAGCACCGACATTCTTCTTATATTTTTTTTTTAATCTGTTTTTAATAAGAATGTTTGCAACATATGGCAAGAAATTTATTTGGATTTCCATGCATAAATGTAAGGTTTTTGTTTGTTTATTACTTTGTACTTTATAGTTCTAATCTGCGGAAAGAAAGAGAGTAAGTCAGCAATTGGTTTGGGTGAAAATAGTGTTACGCGTGGAGTTTTGAAAAGGCGTTTTATAAAAGAACTTCATTAGCCGTTCGCAGTTTTCAACCGTAGGTTCCGATCAGTAGCACACAATCTATACTGTAAACGGCTTACTGATTTGAGAGAAGTTCTCGTCGGTACGTCTTCCCAAAGTCCATTACCAAGTTGGCCATTTTTTCAATGCAATTCACATATTTGACACCTGTACTGAATCTCCATTGAAATTCGAAACAGCTATAAAATAACTCGTCATCCATGTAGAAAAACAAAAACAAACCCAATCAAATTAAGTCATGCTTCAAAAAATTCTTAGTTTCCAGACGACATTACTGACTTTATTTCCAAACCTGAATAAATCCTTTCAGCCTGCAATACCTTGTGTCTCGTGGTATGCCATACAAATCGACTTAAAGACTTAAATTCGACCATTTCGCATGCGAATGCGTGTAGTGCAAAAGGTGCACCAGCAGTACGCATTATTTTCGTTAAAGCATGTTCTTAAGTAATTTTTTATAAACTTTGCTTTATTGCTTTCATAATAATTTATATACGTAGAAGTATACGAGCTTTATGGCATTTTATATTGTTCTCCAAACAACCACATAGGCCACTTCTCTATCCACCACCTGCCAACTGCTGCTTCATGTTGTTCCAGTTTTTCCTTTTTCTACTTTGCCTTGTGTTCGGTTCGGTTCGGTTCTGTTTTATTTTTTGTTGTTGTTGTTTGTTCTGGTTTTTGGTTACGCATCTTATCTTTCTTGAACATGGGTTTTGATCTTTCAAGCGTAATTTTAAGCTTATTTAAGAAAAGCATACCCACATACATAGGAGCAAAGTAAATGTAGATGTGTGAGTGAAAACTTTTTATGGGTGTGTGTGTGTGTGTGTTGTTGTATGTATGAGTAAAGGAAGACCACAACACACCGCCATCAGCTCGAAGCCGTAGTAGTAATCACCTCCGATACACAGCTAAGTGAGTACGAATAGTGGCTGGCACGCTGTCGTAGTGTTAGTAATAATAAATATAGCAGACGCAGTATGTAAAACTGTAACCACACATACATACACAGTTTGTTTTAATTGCTTTTGCAGTACACCTTTAAGGAATGCAGGTTTACTCACAAATCTACTCAAACAGATAAACACACGCACACACACGGTTAGTGTACACATCCATACACAGGCTCCGAGTACTCGGTACACTTTATCTTTGCGCGGTTACAAAATGTTTTTGAGCGTTGCGTGGCATACATTAAAAGTAATGCGTTCATTCTGGCTTTATGCTCAGCTCAGCCCAGTTCAATTGAAGAGTGATTGATAGCAATAAAAATGAAGTGTAATGGTCGATTTTTACGATTGATTTTTACCACTTAAACTTTTGCCTTAATTCCCATCGAACATGATGTTGTGTCGCAAGCAATACTTAAACGGAGCAGAACCGAAATTTATCGTTTACCCGCAAGTCTCTTGGTATATGTGCACATCCCTTCGTGTGTTCGGGGGATTAAATGCAATTATCCAGAAAGATGCCTTTCGCATAAAATGCATGAATGGCTAATAAATGTTCAAGGTTTTTCAAAAAAAAAAAAAGTTACTTCCTTGGTCTTGCGATCATAAAGTTAGCCACGATAAAAGACTGTACGACTTGGCAGGGGTTTCAAGTAATCTAACTGGGTAACATTTGGAAATTAAGATTGTTGATTATTTATTTAGTAATTCATGAATACAGAAAATTGCAATAGATGACTTCCTCCCTTGTAGGGTGAGTACCCAGGGATCATTGTCTTTAACCCTTTAACCGCTAAGACCGTCTACAGACGGTCGTCGATAAGAATCATCCGGAATTCAATCGAAAAATCATCTTGACTGATGAGGCCCATTTCCACCCCGGTGGCTACATTAACAAGCAAAATTGTCGCATCTGAGGCCCGCAAAACCCAAGCGTAATTGTTGAGAAGCCTCTCCATCCTCAAGGTGTGACTGTTTGGTGCGGTTTATGGTCCGGCGGGGTCATTGGACCTTAGTTGTTCGAAAATGAGGTTGGATCAACAATTACGGTGAATGGACAAAGTTTACTTTCAACAAGACGGCGTTTCGTGCCACACAAACAACGAAACCATTGCTCTTTTACGGGAAAAGTTTTCGGACCGTGTTATATTATGAAATATATATTTACCCTCGACACTGATTCACTGATACACTGATTCATTGACTCTGTCACGCAGTACGTAGGAATTTAAATAGGCATTCTATAATTCTATTCTATAAATAATAATAATAAAAAAAATAATATTTTTTTTTGTACAGAAATTGTGTTTTCCCCAAATTTTTTTTTTTCCAAAATTATATTTTTAAAAAATTTTTTTTTTACAAAATTTTTTTTTCAACAAAAATTTGTTTTTTACAAAATTTTTTTTTCCACAAAATTTTTTTTTCAACAATTTTTTTTTTTTTTCACAAAAAATTTTTTTTTCAAGAAAAAATTTTTTTTTCAACATTTTTTTTTTCAAGAAAAAATTTTTTTTTCAACAAAATTTTTTTTTCAACTACATTTTTTTTTTCAAGAAAAAATTTTTTTTTCAACACAATTTTTTTTTCCACAAAATTTTTTTTTTTCAACAAAATTTTTTTTCCATATTTCAACGGGCGCCATAGGCGCATTACAACTTACTAGTTATGAAATAAACATCCGATCATTTATCACAAAAAAGGTAATTTTTCTTTGAATACCAAAACAACACCCCTTGATGGAAATCTATCTTCTTCTATCTTCTATATATATAAAAATGGATGTGTGTATGTATGTAACGTATGGACTCGAAAACGGCTAGAAACGAAATTCTCTAGACGAAATTCTCGAAATGCAAGTATAGGGGGTTCATGCAATTCAACAAATAGTGGAAATATGTAATTCTAGTAAAAACGGAATGTCTAACAAACTTTGTAACGTTAATTTCTATGAATTCATGTTTCTCGAAAACTTCAGCACAAATTATTGTTTCCTCGTTGTCGTTCTGTTTCAGCTTTGAACGGCTATTTGGATGAATAGCTTATGAAATAATTTACTGAAAATAAAAAAAATTTATGGTTTTAACTCATATACCTAATATGAGTTGTACAAATTATCCATGTCCAATAACTCTTCCATAGAATAACCGTTCATATGAATGGAAAGAAATCCTTTTTGATTTAAACTTATTTATTTGTATTCAATATTTACAGAGAATAAAGGAGCAAAATCAAATTAAATTCATATCAACAAAACAGAAACGAAAGAATCCCTATTGCCAAGATTCAAAAAAGATTAACAGCAACAAAAACAAAATTGTATTTAAACTATTTCCACAGTACAACGAACACGAGAAGTACAATATTCTGAATAAATCAGCTCGTATGTATGTAACATGTAGCACATAATATGTATTATCAAGAAACAACACAAGGAAAAAAAATAGAAAATACGAATAGAATTAATCTGTTGCAAAACTTTCTATGCCCACATACACCCACTCATGCATTCATCCAATGGACGACCGCTCATGCTTTCACTCATTCATCCATTTGCACAGAAACATATATTCATTCACTGTTCATTGGAGAATACACTTTATGCTAATTAAAACTTTTTTGTATTCCATCCATCCATACCACCACTATTTCATTTTGTTGGCCCCAAAAGGACACATACATAGAACAAATGTCTGGGCCACACACACACACACACACTGTACAGTGCACACCCACAAACAGGATAGTCAGACGACTAAAAATGGGAACTCACTTTTTCTGAGAATGCAAGGAAATCCAATCATGCTGGCAAGTAAAACACATGAAATCGGATTATGACCGAATTGAGGATACACACTACAAACCAGGCAAGGATTTGTGCGAACTTCATAATTTCAGATATGGACATTTTAATTTGATGTAATAAGAGTTTCGAATAGCATTTTCCGAAAGTCTTACATGTTGTGATCTAAAACATCTGAACGATAATCAGTTAAATGCATCTGTAGTTTTTGTAAATTGTCCTCAGTGTAGTATAAATTGAAACAGAATAATATTCTGATTGTTTTAACAACAAACCATATTGTGAAATAGCCGTCCATAGAAACAACTTATGTTAAAAATTCCACTAATTCATGACATTTTCCCTTTGGCCTCTATAGTAATCGATATACGATGTACGAAACATTTATACAACTCGTAATAAAGGGTGTTTTTTATTGGGGTTTGGAACTTTAAGTTGGCATCACTTTTTTAACTGGCGGCCATTTTGTCAGCTGTCAAGTGATTAATATTTAGTTTGGTTTGCCATTTCATCAGGAACATGTTGACAAAAGAACAACGCTTGCAAATCGTGCAAATTTATTTCGAAAGTAATGGTTCAGTTCGCGAAGTTCACCGCAAGCTCCGTCCATTTTATGCCATTACATCCACAAAAACTGACTGTTTGGTGTGCTCTATGGGCTGGTGGAGGCCATACTTCTTCCGAAATAATGCTGGAGAGTCAGTTACCGTTAATGGAGACCGGTATAGAGCCATGACAACCGACTATTTTGTTCCCGAATTGGATGGCATGAATGTGGATGAGTTGTGGTTCCAACAAGTGGTTGAAAATTGGACCTGTAGAATTGGCTTTATTCGAGCCAGCCGCGGCGGCCACATGCCCGAAATCATATTTAGACATTAATGGCATAAAATTATCCTTCCAATAAAGCCAAATTGATGGACATTAAAACGATTTTCTTGTGTTTTATTTCAATTCGAAGTTCTATACCTCAATAAAAAACACCCTTTATGTATTGAGGTGTTATCTAATTTGAATTATATTCATTTACAGTCCATGAACGATAGCCCTTTTTTTTATTCGTATAAATTAGAAATTCCAACACAAATCTACCGCATGTGCAAGGCTGTGTCAAGTGGAGTGTGCATATCTCAAATGCAATGCACAACAAAAATCAACAAACACTCAACCTCTCGAATACATAAAACTAGAAAAACTATAGGCACTTCAGTGTATATAAATCTTACTATATGTATATGTCTATAATATATTTATGATATCGATATTGGCATTCTCGTATGTAAATATTTCAAACATGCAATTCCGTAGACGGCACCGGCTCCGGCTCTGTATTTTGAGTTGCAAACCTTGAAATAAATTGTGCATGTCAGTGCGGTATTGAAAGCCAATTAGTTGGTTTCTATGTGTGATATTAGGTTAGCTTGATGATAGGTTAAATGAAGAACAACAAAAACGCAATATCATATGGCAGAATGGCATAAAGCGTGATATGTCTTTTTTTCCAATTTGATATGCAATATGTTTGAGAATAATTCCACATGAAGTGTTTCCAAAAATGGTGGGTTGAGTTCATTGTTTCTTTGGGTTTTGACTAAAGGTCTCCACTCAGGTGCACTTTACATGGGATGAGGACAGATAATTTAAATTGAAATCCAATTAAACAAAAACTGAAAGAAGCAATTACTGAACAATTCAGTTTTAATTGCGAAGATTCAGAAGAATTTAAAAACTAGCATTAGCATTAAAAATGGGCCCAGTGGGACTAACTAGATAAGATTGGAAACCCATTTCTCCGAAATATAAAAACTTCCATTAAATGCATTTAAACAACCCAGTTCAGTTTATTTTTTATAACTAAACTATTAAACGTCGCCTGAATTTGTAATTGCGTTTACCTCAAACCTTTTAGTGAGTTCAAGCCAAGATATTTTCTATTTTAATACTTTTTTATTTAAATATTTCCACTAGACAACAGACATCACTGTTATATCTTTTCAAATGCCACATATGTGTAGGTGATTTTTCTTTTGAAAACTACACCACTTGCATGCATACCTACAAATTAGAACAGTCTAAGATTCAATAAAATAAAACTGCATACTTTTTAATAGACGTCTCATGGAAACTTTCAAAACGTGCCTGACGAACCAACACACACCAGCACAACGTTTTCAGGGTTTCAGGAAAACATACCGTCCATACACCCCACTAAATGAAAATATGCATATACACCAGCATGCGTGTATGTATTTTCTAGCTTGTGGTAAGGCCATTGCAAGAACCATGAATGTGGTCTGATATTGGAAAATATATATTTTTTTTTTATGTCATGTGTCAATGTCTCGTTGGCATATGCAAGAAATGTTTGAATGTGCCTCGGTGCATGGTATTGTTATATAACAGAAAACGACGCCAGCAACTTTATCTTTGGTTTGTGAATAAGTTTTAGCTCTGGTGACCTGATTTAATTATTATTATCAACGCCATCAGCATCGTCATTATCATGATCTGCCTTATAACAAATGGCTGTAGATGGAAAATACCATTTAAGCATCATTTTATTGTGGCATTCTGAGCAACTTTCCTTTTATTAAATTTAGGAAAATTTTATTTTTCATAATGAAGTTTAGATATATCCGATGGCTTTTACTTATGGATCCGGCCAGAAATAGGAACGATTAGTGGATGTCGGCCGATAGATATAGTAATTTATAAGGACGAAAACAAATGGGCGAATGAATACCCCACAATTTGAATTTTATAATACAGGTAGCAAATTACAGCCGACATATCTGTTTAATTGCATTGGTACTTCAAAAAAAAAAACTTTGTACGTACTCAAAACCTTTATCCCGTTTTACCGAATTTTGGCGATAGATATTAATCTATATATATACTAGTAAGTTGTAATGCGCCTATGGCGCCCGTTGAAATATGGAAATTTTGTTGAAAAAAAAATATTGTTGAAAAAAAAAATTTTGTTGAAAAAAAAATTTTGTTTAAAAAAAATTTTTGTTGAAAAAAAAAATTTTGTTGAAAAAAAAATTTTTTCTTGTAAAAAAAAAAAATTTGTTGAAAAAAAAAAATTTTTGTGGAAAAAAAAAATTTTGGGGAAAAAAAAAATTTTGGGGAAAAAAAAATTTTGTAAAAAAAAAAATTTGGAAAAAAGAAAATTTTGGTAAAAAAAAAATTTGGTAAAAAAAAAATTTGGGGAAAACACAATTTCTGTACAAAAAAAATTTTTTTTTTTTATTATTATTATTTATAGAAAATTATAGAATGCCTATTTAAATTCCTACGTACTGCGTGACAGAGTCAGTGAATCAGGGAATCAGGGAATCAGTGTATCAGTGTATCAGTGTATCAGTGAATCAGTGTCGAGGGTAAATATATATTAAGATAATTATTATAGAATGCCTATTTAAATTCCTACGTACTGCGTGACAGAGTCAGTGAATCAGTGTCGAGGGTAAATATATATTAAGAAGATAGATACTGTCCTGACCAAGCAGCATCCAAGACATCCGCTAAAAATTGGTTTTTTAGAAATTCGGCTTGGAAGGGGAGAAAAATGGGGGGAAACGGATAAAATGGTACAAAATAATCAAATATTATGACTTTTGTTGGAAAATTGGTCCACGACTACCATTGGCAACAACAGTTGGAAATGAGTTAAAGATGGGACGAAAAAGAGGCCAATAGGGAATATAAAAGGGACAAAAAGGGGTAAAACAAGGCGAAAAAAATTGTTGGCAAAAACATGTGGGTAATAGTTCGTGGACGAAAAAGTACCAAAACGGGATAAAAAAGGTACAAAAGAAGAAAAACAAAAATGTGTGAAAAAAATTTAGTTTACAGGAATGATTACATTTTTGAAAGAAATGGAAAAGTTGACAAAATAGTAAAAAACTGGTGAAATATATACAGTGACTCTCTCCTTGAGGACACCTCTTATTACCAATCCGTTTCAGTCCACTTGTGTACTTCTCTCATAAGCGGACACCTCTCATAAGTGGACAACATTTTCAGTCCCTTAGGTGTCCGCTTATGAGAGAGTAAACTGTACAATAAATTACAAGCAGAACTATGCATGGCAACTGCAATTAGAATTGGGTTGTAAAGAAGATAAAAAAAAAGGTGGGAAAAACAACATCAATTGAAAATGACGGGCGAAAAACTGGATGGAGGGGGAAAAGTGACAAAGAAGGAGGCAAGACAGATAAAATATAAAAAGTCATAGAAAGGACCAAAAAGGTACGAAGTGTACCAAAATGGGGCAAAAGTTAGGGGGAAACCAAAGAGTTTAATAAATGAAGCTGACAATTCAAAAAAAATATAGAGGATGTGCGAAAACGATTTAAAAACAATCAGAAAGGTCGAGAAGTAGAACAGGAAATACATTTTTCGAAATTTGCTGCGGCCTAGATACAAGATGTTGCAAAAAAATAGAAAATGGGCCCAAAAGTTGGGAAAATTAACGAAGTGTGAATATATATTAAAAATTAATATAAAAAAATGGGTTTGACTAGGTACAAAGTAGTTGTTTTATAAACCAACGTAATTAAACAACTATTTTGTGTTTTACTAGAAAAGGGAATTTTACGCATACAAAGTAGCGGGTATTTGCTAGTTTAAAATAATTCTTCACACTTTTTTAATTTCCCCCATTTTGGGCCTTGTTTCTACTTTTTTACTGTCAGGTCCGCAACAATTTCCTAACATTTATTTCCTTTTCTACTTCTTGCCCTCTATAATTAGTTTGAAACATTTTCCCACATCCACCATATTTTACCCGCCAGCCCTTTTGTAGTCTTTTCAGTATCCTCGAATTGTTAGCTCATTATTAAACTTTTTTGGTTTCCCCCACCTTTTGCCCCGTTTTGGTAGGCTTCGACCTTTGATATAGTTTTTTCCATATTGTAATTATTTTTCATTTATATATTTCACAAGTTGTGGACGCTCTTTGTTAATTTTTCCATTTCATTCCGGTCAACTACAATTTTCTTCGTACATTTTTGTTTTTCCACCGATTTGGTACCTTTTCGGTCGTTCGTCCCACCAGTAACTCATTTCAACCTGTTGTTCCCAAAAATGTATTTTAGGCTTTTTTTTATTTTATCCCGTTATGATACGTTTAGACACTCATTTCCAGCTGCTGCTGTTGTGGATAAATTGTCCAAAAAAACCACCCTAGTTTCATCCCCTTCCAAATCGAATCCCTACGTCATCTAAAATGTCTCTAGAAAAAGTATTGGGCCGGCTTTAAGCGTTAGGTCTTGGTCAGTAAGTATACAAGTTATATAGTGCACAGTTCCCTAAGAAAAGTTCCTTCATGTAATGTTAAGGGATATACCTAAATCACTTTTGTATTCCCTATAATTTCCCCATACAAGTTCTTTGTTATATTAACGTTGAATGCTGGCTGGTGTTAAGCGATTCCATGGAATGGCATATCTTCTCCATTTCCCACACAAGTATTCTTCCTCATATTCTCTATATCGGTATAGAGAATATGAGGAAGAAGATCCAGTTGATGTGCATGTGTACGTGATTGTATGTTTTCCAACGATGCAACTGACACACTTTCATCAGATGGAATGAAAGTAAATGTCATATGAATATAGATAAGGCATCGACTCCAATGTACGACCAACAACATAAATCAATCGACAATTTATGACATTGAGGGTTTGTGTGAGAAATGTCAGTCAGTCAGGATGGTCATTTAAAATTGTTGAGCTTCTGTGGTTTAATGGCAATTTAACAAACATATCGTATACAGTAATCATCAATGGTTGAATAGAAAAGTAAAAATCATAGAACAAAAGCACAGTAACCGAATGCTTAAACTGTTCAAAAAGGTCAATATCATTGTAGAGTACACAAGCCTTAACCAAATAAAGGTTTTTTCTCTCATATAAACTCTAATCTCGTTGAAAATTGCTACAGCATATAACGATACAGAACTAACCAATTACGATTGAAATAACCAACACACCATAAAAAATTAAATTTTTTTTGAAAATCAGTGTAAAATTGTCGAAATAGGTTTCTAAATCTAAATTGAAATGTTAACAAAGTTTATACTCTGTTTTGAAGTTATTTTAAGAGTTCTCATGATACTTGTAAATATTAAGTTTTTTCCATTGTCAAAAGTGACAATCACTTTTTAATTCTTGACGCCGTTTTGGCAGCATATGTCAATAGGCATTAAATTCTATCACAATGAAATGTTAAATATTGTTCCAACTCCGTAGAGTAAATGTAGAGTCATGCCACACATCCGTATCCGTGTGCCGTAAATAGGTAAGCAATGCCGTATTCCACAAACCCGTTGCCAGTGTAACACATTACAGCGCATGGAAGCTTTAAAGTGGCCCTGTATACAGTACGCAGCCACTATATTAGATAGTGTACATCGCATCAGCAATGTGACTGTCCTTAATTGGAGTGTTTAAGGTGGTCATCTAGAAGGGCTGTCGTAAACAACATGGGACGAACTGTTATTGATGGTCAGTGGAACGTCAGTGGGGTGTTATCTACTACCTCAAAGCATACAAGGATTATTCAGTTTCCTCGTCAGGCCTATTCCAGATACCGTGACTTGCCGACTTCTGGAGCTGTGGTTTGTTAGGAGTAATCTTGTCATGCTGGGCAGAAAATGGGAGTTACATCGGGTACGAGGCATGGTCAGATGATTAATCAGAAAAAATCTCACTCTGCAAATATTAATCTTAATATCTCTGACGGAAGTTCGGTTGGGCCGAGTCTTAAGTAATACAGGGTTCACCAACAAGTGGTGTTATTTTGGTATTCAAAGAAAAATGGCATTTTTTGAGACAAATGATCGGATGTTTATTTCATAATAAAGGGGAAGGTATGTCGTTAATAATGAAAAACAACATCAGACAAATTGTCACCACGACCACGCTTACAGGACCATATCCTTTCCATAACCAAATCGCAAAGTGACTTCCCTATGTCATCGATAGCCTCACGAATTCTATCTTTGAGGTCTTTCGTTCATTGGCATATTTGGTTAACAGCGTGTTGTTGATTCTCTGTGTTTGATACAGACAAGATTGCTGTGGCATCGGCAAATGTTGCAATTTTTTAAATCCAAAATGATGTGTTGAAATTACACTGTTTCGCTCAATTTAAATCACCATAAACCGAAAGGACGGGTAGAGGAGAAATTGGTATGTACGACGACACTTCTGTTGCTGGTTTTGAAAACATTAAAACTTCTGTTGTTTTCCATAGGTACGATACGTATTTCTGCCCAAAGCAAACATTAAATAGTTGCGTTATTCTATCGATACATTTTGAATTATTACAGTTATTCTGTTGTTATGAGATCAAAGCCGGGACATTTTGTCAGCTTCATATTTTTGTTTATTTCCTCCTGAACTTCATCTGATGTAACTTTCTTCGGTATTAATAAACATTTCAATAATACTCGTGTTCATGTTATTTTCAATTTCAGAAAAAATTCGTTGCCATGGTAATTTGAGAAAAGTTCTACTTTTTGTTCTTTGGGTTTGGCTTCCTACCAATCTTCACGATTTCTGAGGGAATTTAATAAACTGATTGATCGATTATGGAAAATTTGTTATGATCGAGACTCTACACAGAAAAAACATATTTTTGAAATCAATTACGAAGTTTGTATGGAATTCTTCAATTCAATTACTTTTTTAATTGATTTTCTTTCAATTACTCAAATTGTAAATAAGTAATTGAATTTTTGACTATTTTTTATATGGATTTCGCCAAGAATTTCTAAATTCAATTACAACATTAATTGATTTCCAAGCGTAATTTTTTGGCCCGTATTATTTTCCGTGTAGCTGAGCTAGACTAACGCTTCAAACTCAAGCTCTTCCAAGTTGAACCGGTGGAATTGGCTTAGGTTTCTTTGACATGCTTTGAGAAGTCGTAGCGAGAACCATGTAGAACGCACATGGAGTTATCTGTTTCAAAAATGACACATCATTCCAATTTAAAGTGAGTTAAGTGCTTATAGGTTATAATCCACTGCCAGACTTCTGTACATTTTCGCCGCAATAAAGACATTTAGACATTTAACGTAATTTTCATTGTTACGTTTTACACTCATTCATATTATTGACGTTCGCTTGTTAAAAGTTAATTGTTATGTCAGAATTGTTACAATATGGTGAGCATGGTGTTGTACCTGAAAACTTTGGAAACAACACTTGTAGAAGTTCATACAGTGGTATACGTATTTTGTAGTAGTTCTCCTTAAATGTTGTTCAACTACTGCTCGGATTACATATTAGAAAAGGTTAAACGTAATTAAAGGAACTTAGTTGGTTAGGATTTTAATGTACGTTTACTACACTTTGACTATGGAAAAAAAGGTTGTGTTTGCGAGTGTAAAGTTAAAAACGATATTTAATGTACATTGGTAGTTTAGGGACCTCTGATATACAAATTATAATCGGGTATCATAGGTGGATTCTGGAATTTTGAAAGGATATACCGTATCGACCATGACTAAAGCCCGTATTAGACATTTTGTTTTTGTGTCACAATATGTTAATGGTGAACCGCAAAGCTAAGTGGACAAGGCAATAGCGCCCCCTATGAAATGTTTTAAAATTGACTATGATGGTGTCAAATTTGCCATATCAGATAAAGGCTAGTTGACAAATTCTCTCGGTATTGATATTATTTTAATCAGCGTAAATGCAAAAAAAAAAATTACGAAACCAGTTCCAAATACATACTTATTCGCACCCAAATGTTGTACTTTGTTGAATTTAATAAGTTCGTTGTCTGTTTTGCCCAAACATGCTATTGCTTATACACAAATACGTAATATTTATAGCAAATGAGTTATATTTACATCCAAACAAGCTTTGTGTAGAAGGAAATAAGCTTTACTTGCTACAAAGACTAAACACGCGTTTTACTTGTGTGTAAACAAAAAAAAAGACGTATTTTTTAGCGTGTAGATCGGATCAGAAAGCGATACTACAAATTGACTAGAAAAGTAAAGACAACCACATTTACGTGGTGCATCGACCACTGGAAAATGTCCGATGCAACGAATTTTCTACACAACAAATTCTCATCAAACATATATATATTTTTACAAACCGCAAACAGTAACTTGTTTTCAGGTTATAAATATAAAATATATATGTATACATTTTTCTGTTACTTTGTATTTATTTTTTTTAATTTCTGAATCTCTATACATCAATTCATTATATTCACTCGGTTATTGTTATGATATGAAAGAGCGTAGAGGCAAACAAAATTTACGAAAACTGCCGCAAATACACACTTATTCGCACTCAAATATTGTTCTTTGTTAAATTTAATAAGTTTATTGTTAGGTTTTCCCAAACACGCCATTGCTTATACACAAATACGTAATATTAACATATTTACATATAAATAAGCTTTGTGTATAAGGACATAAGCTTTACCGGCTACAACGTGCAAACACGCATTTTACTTGTGTGTAAACCTTTAAAAATGACAGATTTCTCATCGTGTTAGGTAACGCTACTAGCGTCTCTGCTAACCTTTGTTAAAATCTTCATTAAGACCTGAAATAAATCCCTTTTTAAAAATTATTTTTTTTGATAGAAACCAAGTTTTGTTGTTATTGTTTCGAAGTTATTTATATCCACCCATTTTCGAATGTAATTGAGTTGACCCAGCAGCCAGCCTGACTGGCACACCAGGAACAATTAACAAATAACCAAAACACATCATGGTTGTTTTCCCTGCTAGAAAAAATCGATTTCTTATCAAAAAAATATAACGCAACCTTTAGATTATAATTAAGGTATCTCATCAAATTTAGTTAAGGACAACCGCTACCCACCGTTCGGTGATACCTTGCGACCTTACAATATCTGATCGAATAAAGGGTAATTGAGGAACGTTTCACGTCAAACACAGTCAAAGATAATGTAACGCAACGTTATTCAATTCTGTTGTTTATCAATTAAAGTCATATGTATGTTGAACAATGAATGTATGTAGATACATTGTCACAAAGTGAATTATTTATTAGACATAACAATAGTCTTACCATCACAATCGATAAACACATTAATATTTCATACTGACAAAGTACACATACATCTACATACATATGTATATACCATTAAGTAAGGAGGTAATACATTAAACATTTAATTGAAAACCATTATAATAACAGTCCTACATGATGGAATATTTATTAAACATAATATTAAAATCCCCAACATTTACGATGTATTACCAAACGACTGCGATGTGTATGAGTACGTTGAAAAACATGATGGACAAAATACTATTCATTTTCTGGCAATATCATATATTGCATATGTTTATGTCTGTATGTACAGACACACACACAGACACACCCACAGTCGAACACACTCTTACGCTTTCAAACAATAGAAAATAAAACTGAAAACAAAACAATTGCAAGATTAACACGTAAAACACGTATTAACAATCCAAGCCCCCCTTAACCATTCGACCCCAGCAGCAAGAATGATTGGGCGGTGCGTTACAAGGTGGTAGAGACAACAACAACTACTGTTGATACTACCAGTATGACAAACTACCTTCACATATGCCACATATGGACAATGAAGAATCCCAACTATTTATTTGAAATGGCGCGTGTGTATGTGTGCCATACAACTGGTTGTACGTGTATGTGTGTGTGTGTGTGTTAGTTGTTGGCGGCATAACTCAAGTGTTCTCAATATTGTTGTTAATAGAGAAGAAGGAAACACTTCATTGTTCACAAAAAGGACGTCGTCGTCATCGTCGACGACGGCGACGGCAACGGCGACAACAACCATCAACGACGAAGTAAATCAACATTACAAATGTTTATGAGTGTCAAAGTGAGAGTGTATGTGTGTTACTAGTGAACTTTTCATAACCTCTCGCACATAACATGTACTCAGTCATTCATTCAAGCACAGGCATTCCACTACCTACCTACCTGTTTGTGTATATTAGGGTGGAGTGCATGTGACCTGGTGGAACTCATCCAAAAAGACCTTTCAGAAGTCTGCGGACATAAACATCAGTCCATGACATGCGAAAATCCATCCATACCGTTTCATCTCCTCAAACAATCCGACAGCAGTTACAAAGTCGATTCAGCTCAGCTGGAAGAGAAACTCAAGATATCTTAAAACGCTGCTTCCAGCAGTACCATGTTTCTACTGGTATCGCAGTCACCCGATGATCCGCCAGAGTAGAAATGTCATAGGGTAACAGACAGGTTCAAACTTTTTTATGTAATTACATATCTGACGAACAGATACAGGCAAGGATATGCCATGCATGGTCCGGCGATGCGAAAGAAAAACAATTTAGTTGGATACCCTACTACACCCTATCACTACCGCTCTCCCCTGTCCACGGACCAATAGCTAATTAAACGTATTTTTAGACCCTGCCTACATATGGGAGTTACAAATGCTTATCCTTTCAGTTTGCGATCACGAGAACATCTCGAGGCCACCCTTGGACACAAGTTGAAAAATATTTCCTAAATTTTTAAATTTATCAAGTAATTAAATTGACAGGCGAAATGTTGTTTAACCCTCTAACTGGCAGGACTGCCATAATTGTTTAATTTCATAACAAATATTATCCCTCTAACCGACCATTAAACAATTTTTTTTTTATGAAATTAAACACAATTAATGAAGACATCCTCAGGGTGATATTCCCGGTTTGATGGTTAATATAAACTGAACATAATTTGCAACGTATACGTTTATTTGCCTGCTACACGTTTATAATCCAAATCGATATTCCCATTCCACCCTAATGTCATTTGAAAACATCACGTGCTAACGTCATTGTCGTTGTCGTTCATTTATTTCAGTTGGCGGTCAGCGGCAGCAGTTAGACGTTACAACAGTCGAAACGGTATGTTGAAGTTCTAGATTAGTTATTTGCACGCGATTTCTTTTTATGATTTGTACGAATGTTTGCATGTCTGAGTGTGAGTAACACCGGCGTTCACATATTTCATACGTTTCTACATACAACAATGAAATTATACATATCTATGATTCCATGATTTAGTTTTTGAAGTGTATGTGCGAATGCGAGTATAAATTAAATTTTAAGCAAAGTGTACAAAATATGGGTGGCAGTTGTAAATGTTTGCCATTTGCAACATTCTGCTGAATGTATATCATTTGAAATATGATTGCCAACGTAGTTGCGATGTAATCGTTTTATTTTCTTTTAAGATACGTGATAATTGGTGGATGGCAATTTTAGAATTAGAAGTGATATACATTTCACATCGATATCTTCAAAAACTCATATAGAACTTAATGCAGTCGACCTTTTAACTGAAAAAATCTTTTAATTGAAAATTAAAATGAGTAACGACTGTTCTGTGTGATTTTCCATGCATTGTACTTCGCTTAATCGAAAATCCGCTTTATTGAAAAATCGTTTATATGAAACACATTTTTAATGCAAAGACACAAATTCATATGATACGAACAGCGCTTAAGAGATATATTGTGCATGTAACAGCGACAATCAAATGATCTCAAAAAATTATGCGTGAATCACATTTAAGACAACTCAACCAAACGTAACCAAGTGAATAGTTTCATCGATGCTCATTAATATTGAATTTAAATTTTAGATGCATGTATTTTAATAGAGGTGCCACAATTTTCTATCTTCGTTTCATAGAACAATTTCAAAAGTACCTACTCAGGTCGATTAAACTCAAGAAGGTTCAATTATCCAAAGTCCTTTTTATCGTGAAAAAAAAAAATCTTAATTATTTTTATTTTCACTTAACCGAATTCGACTATATGTGGTTTTCTTCAAAATTCTTATAACCAAAATATTGTGTTTTTTTTTCGTTTAGCAGTAAAATGAATTATGTAAAGCAACAACAGAAGAACCAAATAAAAAAAATTGCGACGAAATTCCTTTCCAAAATGAAGTTATGATGATTTGAAGATATGCACTTTTCAACAACAATAGTGAGTCTTTAAATACATAGAAAAATACTTGACTTTGAATTCCGGTTACAATATTGCTGAAAGAATATTAGCCTAGCTAATTATTTTTTCGTAGTCATTGAACACTTATTTCATATTTTGTATCCAAATCGATAATGCAAAATTCGCATTTTGTTCAGCTAATTTGTTCAAATCGCTCACTGTGCGCCGTCTGTAAACTGTAGATGATGTTTCGGATTAGGATCAGTGCTGTATTATATGTATTTTTACATAATTTAAAAAAAAAAAATCGTGAAAAAAGTAGGGCGACAAAAAGTTAGTTTAAAAAAATTGCGAAATTTATGCAATAAGTTTTCAAAATTCGAAACCGGGTTAGACCATCAAACATTTTCCAGCGGCTGTTTTCCACCTCGTAAATGTTGGCGACTTTACGAGTAAGAGAGCAATCTCTAAGCCATGTAAAACTTCTCTAGAAAAGCGTTCGGAGCCGGCTTTAAACATTAGGTCCCGGTCAGTGAGTATTCACAATAATTTCGCATACAACTCACTTATTCGAGAGAATTTCTACGTCTGTTCCTTCATGGAAATAAGTTGACAAAAGCGCCACCGGCGAGAATTTGAATTACAAAAAAACGCTCGATAACTTTATTTTGGGGTTTATTTTATTGATTTGGGACTTATTTCACCACGACCTGATTCAATTAATTTAGAAACTTATTTTATTAATACTCGAACAGAAACAGTAACGCTTATATTGATGATGGTTGACGAAGACAACCGAAATATTGGGGAAATTAATAATAAAATAAATGAAAAACCACAATATCGTTTTTATATGACCTCAAGTCGAACTATAACAAAAATAATTTAAATAAAAACAAATTTTACTTCATTAAATACCCAGCAGAAACAAATAATAGTGAATAGTTGGTTAATTTTCTCCATAATTTTGTTCTTAATAGCTAATGGCCTTCGTTGTTGCCTTACAGGATTTGCAGGGTTGTATATCAACAGTGATCTATTAAATTTACTAACTTAAATTTCCACCTTAATGGCAACCCTGACACGAAAAAAAAAAACCACCAACTTAAAACTAAACAGCATGTGGTTTTGTTTTGTTCCATTTCATCTCTCCATTGCTGACTTGTATACATGCCCCCCAACGTCTCTACGCAGTCGTCTGTGTTGACACAAAAGGTGTGTTAAAACATGAGTTTCATTATTAAACATCCTGGTCATTTGTAACTAGTGTTTTGTGGCTCTTGTTGTTGCTGTAGTTGTTCATTTTTTTTTTTCTTGCCCTTCTTTTGGTTTATGTTCTATATATTATTATGCATAATTTCATTTGGACATTTCAAAAGGACACAGCAAATTACCACATACAGAAAACATACTTCAGTCGCATAATGGTAGCTACAAAAACCGACTTATTACACATACTAACAGGACATTTACAATTAAATGAAATAATGATGTGGCTGTATGAGTGTGTTCCAGACATATATATATATATATATATATATATATATACAACTGGCGTAAGTTAAATGTTAAGTTTCTTTAATACACATCGGTCATAGTTTATGATACACGTAGTCTGAGGCGTTTACGCAAGTGCTGCTCATAGAATAAAGTAGGTGATATATATGTACATAGTTTTACATAAGATTTCAGATGATCATATCCATACAATCTAACACACATAGACATACATACATCACAGCATACAACGACTACATAACTAGTCGTACAACGTGTAGTAATTAAAATCTCAGTTTATGTTAGAACATTAAT
Source organism: Hydrotaea cyrtoneurina (assembly GCA_958296145.1). Taxonomy (NCBI): domain Eukaryota; kingdom Metazoa; phylum Arthropoda; class Insecta; order Diptera; family Muscidae; genus Hydrotaea; species Hydrotaea cyrtoneurina. Next base: position 118,699,745 of record OY282512.1, read on the forward strand.
TATCACATCTAGCAGATATTATGACCGCAACAGAAACAGAACTTTTTAAATTACAATAAGTTAGTGGAAAAAATTATATAAATATATTTTAATGGTATATACATAAGTATTCTATGAATAACTACTCATGTAGCAGGTGTAACTCACAGTCATTCCATACGGACTTACTGGTACAGTACTAAGACGTTGACTTATGTTTCTAGGGTTATCATAGGATGAGTTTTTTTTACTCTATTTCTGACATATGTGTTATGAAAGAAATATGTATATTGGTTGGTAAATAATTTCAAGTTCGAAAAGTTAATTTAAGACACGAATGCCAGCAAAACTACTCACAGCATAGAATCCTCCGAATATTCGGCAGATAAAAAGGAAATACATTTGTTTTTTAAATCACAGGTATTCAATATTACAAATGTTTAACAGAATTCAGTCATTAAAGTGCTCGCCATTCACTTTTGAACGATTTCGACCAGTATCTCACCAATGACATGTGTTTTCTTTTAATACGGCGCTGGGAAATAACCTACCAACCTCAAAACAAAAAACTAAATAATCCCCGACAAAAATCATTTGTGAATTACTTCGTAATCAAACAGCCCCCCCAAATGAAAAAACATCAAAGACATTGAATTTGGTGTTGGGGCTTACTTAATTTTTTTTAAGGGATCATTTCATTTAGATAAATTTAAAATTTTTGTTAATTTATTTCGCTTTTGCTAGTTATCCGTTATTATTCATTGATGTAACTCGAAAACGATTTTTAAATACTTTGTCAGTGCGAATGTTTCACCAAATTGTTTATTTAAAATACGTGAAAAAAAAACGAAAATTTAATTATAAATAAATTGCGAGACTTTTTACAAGTTTTCAAAATTGAATTATAAATTCATAAAAAAAATTGAGACGGCAAAAATTTAGTTTAAAAACATTGCAAGATTTCTACAACAAGTTTTCAAAATTTAATTTTAAATAGTGTCACGAATCACACATAAACTGAGAAAAACTTAACTTTTCTTTTTTATGTTTTCTAGATAATTACAATTTAAGTCAACATATGAAAATCCCCCTTTACTTTTGTAACAGTCACAATTCAATGGTCAGCGGCTGTTTGAACCTCAACACAAAAATGACTTTATTATTATGTTGTTAATAAAAATACTTTTCAGCAAAAGTTTTTGTTTCAAAAAATAACAGAAAAATGTAACTAAAAATATTAAAAAAAAAAAATGGACACTCTTCCTTGGATTGGCCATAATGATCAAGATTACGATTTTGAAATGGTGTTTTGTAACTAGAACTTGTGTTCATATATTTGGGGTTTTCCTTGTGAACCAGTTTTGTATTACATAACCAATTACTGAAACTTAACTAATTACGGACATAAAAGAGTATCTGCTTCTTTATGAATGGGTAGCTATCAATACCTGTACATTAGGGTGGAGTGAAAACATGCTTTTTTTCAATTTGAAAAAGGGGTCGCGCCACTCCCTCGAAATTTGGAAATTATCGCTATTTTGGCGTTGATTTTAGAAAAATCCTAAAAATTAACGACTTAACTTATTCGAAATTTAAAAGTTTTAGCTTGTTCAGTGCCCAAACAAAAGTATTTGAGGCAAATATGAGGATAATCGACTAATATTTGTAGCTTTGGTGGCGATTTCATTGTTCAGTCAATTTTCTGAAGAAGGGACGATTTGATTTATTTTACTTTTTGAAATTTTTGAACAATGAGAAATTTTTTTTTTAAATTTTTTCATGCCCTTATTTCATTGTTTACGCTATTGCAAACATTTATTGACATAAAACTTTTTAGGATTTTTCTAATTTCAACGCCAAAATAGCGATAATTTCCAAATTTCGAGGGAGTGGCGCGACCCCTAAAATTTTTTTAAAATTTTTTTCTTTATTTTTCCCCTCATTAGGACCCCAGACTACATCTCTTTCCGAGGTTAACTTTTTTTTTTTGAATTTCACTCCACCCTTCTGTACATGTCTACCTTTACAAAATTATTTCCATTTTTTAAAATAGAGGAAATGATCTCAAACCAAAATACGACAAGTATTAGAGTTTGCCTATCACTGCCTGTCGAAATGCAAATCGTGTGATTTCAGCATCTAAATGTAGAGGAATACTTTATTAATTGTAGTGAGCGAATGTCAGATATTCAGTACCTTTTTGTAATACCTGAAAAACTATGGAACCTATGACCAATATTGTATTCCACTTTCAAAAGTACCCGAAGAAGTCATTGTGCCCATGGCATATTTAAACATTGGCGTTACTGAATGATAATGTAGTTCCTGCATTTTGAAAAAAACATGTCTATATCTCGTGAACTATTCAAAATATTTATTGTCCCTCTTCAGCAAAGTAAATGATACACATTTATTTCTGTCACACATCTTCATCAATAAAAAAAACATCGACTTTCCCAGCGCCAAAAGAAAAACACACATGTGACCTTTTGCCATATTTAATGTAGTATTTGCTTATCAAACCTTAATCACTTAAAATATTAACAAAGTTATGAATTTTTCTCAAAATTTTGTATTGCCTGCTAAGGATGTCTGAAATCACGTGTACGTTTATGAATGCCAAGGAAATTCACCAAGGAAATCCTTCTATGAAAAGTCAATCGTCCAAAAACCAAAGTCATGGCAACACAACAGACAGGAAAAAAGGGATTGAATAATAATGAATAAAAAATCGGTAGGCATGTGTTTTAGAGAATTTTTTATGGCAATTTTCAGTAAGTTTCCCATTTTTTATATCATATTTCGTTTTTTTTTCCCCCAGCTTCACACACAACAATCGGAAATCTCACATCCACCACACAGAACGTAAGGAGAATGTAAAGAAAGATGGAACAGTCAAGTCAGTGAAAGTCCTTGTGCCAAAAATTAAATTGAGCATTTTGACACATTTTTCCCATTTTCGCTTGAAGCTTTTACGAAAAAACGACGATGCTGTTTTCGAGGAATTTCCTGAGCTTATTATAAATGTCTCACAGTCTATGCCTCTGTGTGTGTAAGTGGGAGGATGTGTTAGTGTGTGTGTGCCTAAGTGTGGCAGGATGTGTGTTTTGAATTTGGTTGATGCTGTTGTTGCCTTTTTTTTTGCTGTGTTTCTTGTTTATGTCCTGGTTGTTTCTTCTGCTTGTAATGTGTACTCGCATGTGTGTATTTGTTGTCGTCTAAGTTATTTTGAGATTTCTGTAGTGCATTGGTGTTGGTGCCAGCTAGCGCATATGTGTCTGTGTGTGTGTGTGTACTTTGTGTTGTTTTTTATCTCCTCTCTTTCTATTTATACTTTATAAGCATTGTAGTCAGTAGTTGACAGCAGCCATATAATGTCGAATATATATGAAATGTGCTGCTGACACCCATGTGGCATAGTAATTTTCTGCAGCTTTTACAATATTTTTTTTATTTTTTGCTGTGTTCGTTGTCGCTTTCTGTGTATGTTGGCACACACTTCTACAAAGCCACCCAAGTGAGTTCATGCAGTATTTACATCCTTTTCGTTGTGCTCACACCCTACAGAGGGCGTTGGTTTACGTCATATGGAATGAGGTGTGTGTGGGTATGTGCGGGCATAATGCATTGACAGGATGTGTTTTAAGGCACCGACAAAGACCCTTGGACTTTGTTGATAAGTGAAAAATAAAATCGATTGTGGTTCCAGGTATATTGTAGCAGTCGAATCTTAATATATATTTACCCTCGACACTGATTCACTGACTCTGTCACGCAGTACGTAGGAATTTAAATAGGCAATCTATAATTTTCTTTTTCTATAAATAATAATAATAAAAAAAATAATATTTTTTTTTGTACAGAAATTGTGTTTTCCCCAAATTTTTTTTTCCAAAATTTTTTTTTTAAAATTTTTTTTTTTCCAACAAAATTTTTTTTTTCAAGAAAAAAATTTTTTTTTCAACAAAATTTTTTTTTCAACAAAAATTTTTTTTGAACAATATTTTTTTTTTTTTAAAAAAATTTTTGTTTTCCATGTTTCAACGGGCGCCATTGGCGCATTACAACTTACCAGTTAATCAACAATAATGGAAGTATATAATGATGCGGAGCATCTGAATCAATAACGACTTTTAAAATGAATATAAATGAATATATACAGTTTTAAAAATATTGAAAAATATTTTTAAAATATTATGTATCGGATCTCTATAAGGATATGCAGTTTTTGTATGCCTATTTTGACCTACAATAAATGATACAAATTTAGGAAATCAAATAAAAATGAATGATTTTTATTACAAAAATGTACTGGAATTTCAGAATACACAATGCCTTGTCAGAGTATTTAGACGTTGGCTTGGGTTACGTTTCCTTAATGAAAAGGTTTCGGTGGCCTAATATAAAGACCGTGTTCATGCAGATAAACATTTAACTCTTGAGCACTTAAGAACCAACATACTGAGATACCGCCCAATATGTGCCAAAAAAGTGGTCCAAAATGACCTCAAAAGAATCAATGCTTGCAACACTTTGCGTGGTGGTCATTTCACACATAATGTCAACGTTCAAACTTTAGAACAAAAAATAAATATCATGAAAAAATATATTTTATGTGTGTTTTATTTACGTTTACTTTTGAAAACGCAAAATGGATAATATCTGACTTTTGCAAATGCCGGTAACTCTCAGTTCTGTTTTTATATTTGTGTAGCAATATTTGTCACAATTTTGTTTACAATATGAATTTTGGCATAGAGTACCTTGACTTAATCTGCAAACTGACCAAACTCTAAGGCCATTACACTTTCGCCTTCATGGAGGCTTTACCACGCATCTTCGTGTAAAATAATGACACTTGTGGCTAAAGATGTCGCGAAAAAGCTGTACATGTCTAGCAAATTCCCAGTAAAACATTGGTCTTTGCACCCGATTTTGGTAAAAGATTTCGAGATTCCAAGGTTCAGGCAGTCAATTCGCTGCTGTCTCCATCAGTTCCATACAAACTGGCAGATTTTAAGTCGAAACTTATCATGAGAGGCCCATTTTTATCTCAACGGACACATAAACAAACAAAATTTACAATCTCCAGCTCCCTGGCAATCCAAATATCACTACTTGCAGCCACATTTAGTACCGCAGGATTTCTTAACGGACCTTCTTTTATGGGAGTGCTCGGCGATAAGAATCATATTTGATAACCCATGATATTGGACGACCAGGAGGAAACTTATTCCACTTGGCATTGGCAGTGGAGAGTAGTGGGTCCATGCTTCCATGAATCCATGGTTGGTACGGTATATAAATTAATACAATACCACGACTTCGGTGTACTTTCAATAATAGATAGGGATAGATTTAGTACAACCTGCACTATATGGAGGAGAATATCAGATGATTCCACCATAAGATTATGTTATTCCACATGGAATGGTAGAGACTGTTGGAGTTGTCCTTACCGCCTCAGAAACCGCAATAAAAGACATTTCAAGAGAGTTTATTGTACAACTGATTTACTTGGTGCATTCCGAGAAGAACATCCCAAGACGTCGAACACCGTAATATGGTCCATCTTACGGCAGAGGGTGCACACAAACGTTCCCTTTTTAATAACTTATGAATCCGCTAAGGGTAACATCAAGTCTACCCATACCAGGGCGATACTTTGTGCTTGCTGTTTACACATGAGTACACGTCAGTATGTATATTTGCCGTTTACGCACGTTCACATGACAAAATAGTTTAGGGTTAGATTTTCCTTTCTCATGTCGGCCTCCTTTTGGTTTCCGATTTCGACATTCTTTGCGAACACTTTTCCCACCCATGGTTTGCCCTATTTTTATTGGCTTATAACCTTTCGTTTTATGAAGGTATTGAATTTTTCAGTTAGCGAGGACGACTTGTGTTCGACTGTTTGTAATAAAGATGTCAAAAAATGTTTCATCTTTGTGGAAGCGAGGGCGGAGGGAAGGTAGACGCCGATAGAGTTGAAGAATGAGAATGAGCCAACGAAATTGTGTTCAATAAAAAGGTTAAGATTTGATAGCATAAGTTTTGGCCAGGGATAATGATGTTATTTGTATAAATTCCAAAGTCAAAAAGGGTTAACCATCAGATGGGTTAAGCTTACAGTTCCAATTTTTTTCTTTTTCATCTTGTCTTTTTCTTGTTCTGATATTCTCCCAGAAATTCCCTTCGACCTTTATTTGTAGATGGGATTAGCCGTTCGAAGGTATTTTTTAATAAAGTTTTTCTATTTGTGTCATTTGTTTGGGGTTTCTGTTGTGCGCTTGATGGTGGGAAGGGGGGTAGAATTAAACTTTTCACTTTATGATAGCGGCAATTGGACACACAGGACGTTGTCCTTTCTCTTGGCAGCGCAGCGCAACACAACACAAATAGGATATGCCTTGCAAATAGGTGTTGGTGTTAGTTGTTTAAATTAGTTAAACTAAATGCTCAATATATTGTTAGCAAACAACAAATGGGGTGCGACTGACCAGCAGATTCGCAAACAAACAAACCAAAAAAAAAGAGAAAAAAAACGTTGTCACATTCCAGGTCATTTGTAGTCATTTGAGTAGGAGTTGAATTTATGATTCGGACACGAACTTTACTAATGCTCATAGAATTTTAAAATATTCTAAAGGCTTGATGCGATTATAAAGTTAGAGTTGAGAGATGTTGTGGCAAATTTTCGGCATTTGTTAACAGCGCATTTGGTAGGCGGATAAAATCGAAAGCAAGGTTAAGGGTTTGTGGCTATGCCAAAACATTAAAACAGCAACTCACAGTATGTATTTTAAACGTAAAGAAAAATCATGAAAAACTCAAATAGTATCTGAAGTTGACTTAGATATTTTTCTTCAACATTCCATGAAAGAATAGAAGGGGAAGTTTCATCAATTCAGTCAGCTATATGCAACAGAAAATGGCTTTGGACTTGTATATACTTTTAGGCAATGAAACAAAAAGTATGACTCAGTATATACGACAGAGAAATACATGCAATGTCATTTTGTAAGAAAATCATGATTTGAATAAGAGGTTAAAAAGCACAACCATACAGAGCCGGAAAATAGCCAACATCAAAATCTGGGGAAAACTTTTCATTCTTTACTGCCGTATAGACAATAAATTTCAATTAACTTAAATCATCATTTCAATTCTGATTTCATTTCAATATACAAACATACATACATATTTCATTTCAAATAAAAAAAAAGGGTCAGAATCTTTTATTTATGGTCCTTATTGACGACCAGCGGGCGTATGATTTATGTGCGACAATTCGGTTGATATATATGCCTGTGTGCCTCCTGTGTCACGTTCATAAGTTTTACAAATATTCGAATTTTCGCCCCGGCACACATTTACGAACTTCTGTCAAGTTTCATTAGAATATGTTACCACAAATGCAAAACAGAAATAAAAACGCTCTAATCTTATGACTTGTGTTTTATCATCTGTAGGTCAACAGTGCGTATGATTAATGTTTGACATATAAAGCCTTAATGTCACCATTTTTCATCTTCCATAACATTTCGGTTTTGACATAAACTTATCACGAAAGTTTTTGAAAACTTTACAAAAGTTTACCCAGCATGTGAAAAGTCAAATCAAATATGTCTGGCAGTAAGTGTGTATGTTTGAAAACAAAACTCATATTTGTCTTCCAACACAAATACATGAGTTTCTACATGTATACGTACGTACACGTTTAGTTAGTATTTAAATTCATTTCATGATAATAGTTTGAAATGTAAACATTCTTTATGATTTTTCTCATGTCCTCAGTACGGTGAAATTGTCCATATAAAGTACAATGAATATATTTAGAAAATTCAATTTAACAATAATGCTTGTAGGAGTCGACAGACGGATATCAAGTGTGTATCCGTTGGTCTAAATTAAATTTAATATACAAAAGTGTGTACCTGAATATTACGTAAAATTATTAATATTCTTTACAACAGGTCATGTAAGTATAACTAAAAGTTCGGCGCTCAATTTTTGTGCAATCATCAAAAGAAAAACATATCGGAATTCATGAAGAAAACTCCTGTGTTTTCGGTATCTACTGTCAACCTGCATACAGATCTTAAAAAACTCATATATAAAAATTATAATCGCTACAAAAGGGCACCCTATTTTCTTGTCAGTTTTTCAGGTCCCAGTCAAACTCACATTTAAATCATTCGAAATTGACCAAATAAAAATAAATTGTAATCCAATTTAGTTCAAATAATACAAGTTATGAATTCCTGTTGGTTCTTACACTTCATGCATGCTGACAAACATGTTTCTATTTGATTTCTAATAGCGAACAGATGTCTTTAGCAGTTGGTTAGCGCTAACAGTTGCTTAACCAGACATGGTAAAACTGAAGGTAAGCGTAATCGATCGGATGACGTCCATAGTCATATACCGATGCGCTAGATGTGTTTTTACAATGCTGGATCTTTCTCCAGATTAAGCTCATCCTCGAAAAAGAATTCAAAACTAATCTCTCGCCCACCCCCTCTCTCTCTCTCTCTCTCTCTCTCTCTCTATTGTAATAGAAATGCTTTCAACGAATTTCTAGCTGTTCACCAAACATAGAAAATGAAATCTTACCTGGATCGTCGTCATCATCCCAATCGATTTGACCGCTGGTGGCGCTTAGATTGGCAACAAATATCAGAAGTGTGACCAGGCCCATACAGTGGCGCCATGTTAGCAACGTCGATATTCGGCGCATTTTCAACAAATCCATATTGGCCGTTCTCACTTCCCCGTTGTGGAGCATGTTGCCGTAAAGCTTTCGTGTGTTTTCCGTATTTTTTGGTTTTGGGCGGGGATTTGGAGAGGGCAGAGTTTCGTTGTTTTGGAGTTTTACTTTATGTTTGTTTTCAACAATTTCGATATACTTTTGTGCTCTTGCATATAATTTATTATCTCGCAGGTATATTCACGTAGCAGAGTGTGAGTGAGAAAAAGAAATTCCAACGAAACCAGCATAAAACGCTTACAAACAAACTAGAACAATTTTAATGTTTCCTGCCGGCGGATGTTACAATTTAATTTCTGAAGCGTTACAATTTTCCAAATGCCTCTCGTCGGGATAGGTGTATGTGTGTTCATGTATATATATATGTGTGTGTGTGTGAGAGAGTGAACAGAGAAACGTAGCCGTATATTGGATTTAGAATCTATGAGTGTGTGGATGGCCGTTATTTTCGTACAGCAGTTGGTTGGGTTTTAGTAGCAAGTTTCCTTCTGGCTCTTTTGATGGTGTTTGTAAAATGTTGGTGATAGTGCTGTCGTTGTTGCTGTTGTTGTAATAGTTGCTGTTTTTGTTGCTGCTGATTCATGGCAGATAAGAAAAAGCATTTTTACTTGTTAATGATGCAACAAGAGCCATTGTTGTTGTTTCATTTGTGTGTGTGTGTGGTTTTTCTTTTTTTTATTTCGCTGCGGATTTTGCTTTGCTTAAGTTTTAAGTTCTGTGTGTAAGGTACGTTTGAGCTTAGAGGGTGTTGTTTTTGTTTTGAGCTGTATTTAATGCTTCCGCTATCACCGTTGTACTTATTTTAATTCGTCTTTTTCTGGGTTTTCGTTATTTTAACGCTAATTAACTTGTTTTTTCCCCCTCTATTCTCATTTGCAGTTCGCGGCAGTTGAATTGGGGGTTTCCTTCAGGTGATTGTTCATTTGCTCAACGATGGATATCTTTTGTATCGGGTAACGAGAAAAAGATTTAATTCTCAAATGTCAGTTTTAGTTACAAAACAGATTTTTTTTAATACGAACATCCTTTTGCATCGTTGTTGTTGTTGATTTAGCAATCTGTAATTAGAAGAAGGAAGAAAAAGGTAATCGTTAAAAATAGTTGAAAAAGAATACAAATGTATGAGGTTAGTGTTTGCCGTACTACATTGATACGTTATAGTTTTATGGGTGTACCTAAAGTTAAAGATAATGATTATTCATTCCCTGTGGAGTAGCAGCTGATGAGCCCTGTGACATGTTTCGGCTTCGACGACTTTGTGACTGAGAAAATAAAATCTAAGCCATGATAAACACTTATCCATACAGCGCATTCGCTGTTGTACGGTAGCTTCAAACAGAAGGTCTCTAATTTGAGAAAAGTTTCCATCGTAAATGGAATATAACTCCCATATATGCAGAGCGGTACTGATGATAGGGGATACGAGGGTTTCCAAATCTATTGTCTCACTTCATAATATTCAAGACGAATTCCAATTTACACTTCCCTATCGCCAATACAGTGCATTCAATTTAAAAGGGATATTCCGCGAAAATTATAGAAATAAAAAAAACAAGTTCTGGTTACTGAAAATATTTATATGAAATGATTGTTTAGACGGAGTCGGCAATATGTTATATTAAACGACTGCTGTCGGCGAAGGAGTTCAACTTTTGTACTTTAAACTCTTAAGGAGATGTGTTCAATAATCTATTGTTTCCCACATACACTAATCTTTGAGATAGTAACCTTATTTATGAAATACTAATATCCGCTCGAATGGAAACATTTTTGAAAATTTTATAAAAATGAAAGTCTTAAAAATCAGAAAAAGCGGAACCGAAAATTTAAGTGCGCATGAAAACATGGGTCCTCCTCAAATAAAAAAAAGAATATTCAAACCTAAATGATTCACTAATAGCTTAAATGACAAATTCACATTCCCCTGATTGACGTCGATGCAAAGAATGATAATTTCGAAAAATCTGAATCATTTCGTATAAACTCAGTAGTGGAGGTTATGTGAAGGGTCCGCCATCTAACGATTTTTTTTCAACTAGTGCTTATTTCGTTTTCGTTATTTACGTTTTCGGGCCATGTTGAAAAAATTTTTGTCTAAAAAAATTGAAGAGGAGGATATTACCAACATTTGGTTTCAACAGGACGTCGCTACATGCCACACAGTCGAAGCTACACTCGATTTTTTGTGCCCTGTTTTTGAAGATCGCATTATCCGTGCGCAGAGCTGATCTCGTTAGGCTGCTGCATGGCCAGCCCAGGCAGCCATTTGAATGAAATTATTTTCCACTATTAACCGGAAGGATTGTACTTTCAAATAAAAAAAGAAATTTGAGAAATATCCAGTAGTTTTTTTTATAGAATTTTCAAAAAAAAAGTTAGTTGGCAGACCCTGTACATCTTGGTCCGGTCGCTAACTTCGACTGCGAAATTAGTATTCACTGAAAAGAAAACTCTCTGAAATTATTTGAATTTCATAAAATTTACTTCCGATTTATCTGCTGTTATTTCGTGTCATTTTAAGTTTTAATATAAATAGTTTTTTTTTAATTTCTTCGCAAAAATAATTGAAGCCAAATAGAATTGCCATAAATTGATTGTGCTGACGGAACCCCCAATTCATATACCGGCCAGAACATACGACATTTACCGGCATATGTCTCACTGTGCAAATCTCTTATAGAAAACTCATGTGTCGCTCGAAGCCGCTTTCAAACTGTAAGTATATTTACTTACAGTTTGAAATCGATCATTTATTTCGAAAATTTATTCTGATGAAAATTGTTTAAGCAAATTGAAACTAGAACTTCTGACTTCACCCTCGTTCATTTCGGAAAACACGTTTCATATGCAACATATGGTGCGACCCCAACAGCAAAACACGAACATGATTTTACTAACGATGTTACTTGACAAATTCGAAATTTTCGCAGGAATTACACCGTTCCCCTTCAGTATCTAACCAGACTGAAACCTTTACGTTACATATTTCAACGTACATTAACACTTGCACTATAATGCATCCATATGAATCCGTTGGAAAACACTCAATTTCAATTCAAATCTCTTATGTATGCACATAATAGCTCCCCCCCGAATCCTTGGAAGTTATGGTTTATATTTTGTATGTATTCAAATGTTCCGAGTAGATTTTCACCCAACGTTTTTTTTTGTTAGTAGTCCTTGAAACATTTGTCTGCAAGTAAATGAATTTCATTATTTTAAATTTCCGTTTCTCTCTCTCTTTCTCTTCATAACTTTTTTTTTTTTTTTTGGATACTGAATTTCATGCAGTTTTTTGCATTTGTTTTTCTTTACTTTAATCATGCCCTCATTCTCCAGTAGCGCGTGCTTCTCATTTTTTTCCATTTTCTTATTTTTTTGCTATTGAAGCATTACATAAAGGGCCTCATGATGATGCGCTCTTGAAAGTTTGTAGAATTTCTGTTTTCTAGACACATTCATTCTGTGCATCCTGTGCTCGGTCAGGATGGTATACAACGTTGAAAACTGAAAACGATCTGCTTCATACAGTGGAAAAATAAAATGGAACACCAGTGAAAGTATTTATTGAAATTGAGATTCTTTTTGTGTAAACATTTATTAACTTTCCTTTACGTCTTTCATTCATTTTTTTTTTTGTTTGCATGGTTGAATAATCTTAAAGTCTGTGGAAAGGAGGAGTTTTAAAGAATTTGCATAATCGGATTCATGTGTATGTACTATACAATTACAGCTTTTGTCGGATTATCAATCAACTTTGACTAAACAGATTGTACGCGCACATGTTTCCCTTAATATTCTATGAATAAACACACGGACACCTTATCGGTAATCAGTGAGTTAATGCGATATAGTTTGTATACTAACTGACCCGAAATGAGGTTTATAGGTCGTTCAGGTTCAAAAAAGAAAAATATGCAATTATCTTCAAAATGAAAATTGTGGCTGGTGTCCATGGAGGCGTGGCATCCCGCCCAACTATCTATATAGACAATTTGGCTTCACGAGTTCAAATATACAGTTATTTTCGGATGAATGTGGTAGATTACCAGGCAGGATAATTTGAATGATTTCAGTTAATGGTGACAAAAGCAAAAAAAAAAAATGAAATGCCCGCAAAATGAAAAAAAATAAAATTGTGGTTAAGGAGCGTGGCAGCGAAAAAACGAATCCGCCAACTTATTTTAATACAATTTTACTACGGGGTCCGCCAAATAAAATTCTATAAAAAAAAAACTACTGGATATTTTCTCAAATTAATTTTTTTATTTGAAAGTACAAACCTTCCGGTTAATAGTAGAAAATAATTTCATTCAAATGGCTGCCTCGGCTGGCCATGCAGTAGCCTAACGGCATCAGCTCTGCGGCTGATAATGCGATCTTCAAAAACAGGGCGCAAAGCATCGAGTGTAGCTTGGGCTATGTGGCACGTAGCGCCGTCCTGTTGAAACCAAATGTTGCCAATATCCTTCTCTTCAATTTTTGTAAACAAAAATTCGTTCAACATTGCCCGATAACGACAATAATGAAATAAGCACTAGTTGAAAAAAAACGTTAGATGGCTGACCCTTTAAAAGGAAAGGAAATGTTGTCATTAAAATATAAAAACTTTTCAGTTTGCCATTGAAAAAATTTGGAAATTTTGGCAATTTGAATCTTTAATCCGAAAAAAAATGAATGACAAATGTTCAGTTCTATAATTAAAATATTGAAGGCATTGAAAGCATTGAAAGCGCCGATCGCATGACGTCGTCCTTTAATAAAATTGCGTTCGACAGGTGGTTTTTTTTACACCAAGCGAGGTACCCCTACTTCAAATGGTGCATTCGCACCAAAATGATTCTATTATTTTCATTTGATGTTCTTTGAAATTTAAAATGTTGAAAAATGTTTACTGGATTTCTGTAGGTTGATTGAAAAACAGTGACAAATCACTCTAAAGCTATTGAAAACAATTTATTTGAAAAAAGTCACAAGCGCCAAAATTTAACAATTAAGATATGGCCAGATTCGGAACTGATCTTTGTGCAATATTTTAAACAAAATGGGCGTGTATATTAGTAATATTAGTTTTAAATGTTGCAGTGATTTTTTGAATCTATTTAATTATAAAACTGTGACGTGATGTGTTGTTGTTTTACTATTAACAAAGGAAATGTAAAACATAACAAAATAGCTAACGAAACGTTGGGAAAATATGAAATACATTCTTTTTATACAGCAATCTGACCAATTAGCCAAGTGAAAAAAGACAAAAATATATAAGAATAGCAACTTTGTCAAAGATGAAGATTATGAGACCCATTATCAACTGTAATATATTTTAAAACTATTTATTTACGGGCGTGAGAGAGATATTTTAAATATCCTAAAACTAACAAAATAGAGATGTGTCTATCTTTCATAGACGCATAATACATTTGCACCCAAAGCATACATTGGGGTTTTTTTGCAATAAATTTCATAATCGATAATAAAATTGGTTTATGAAACGTTGTTCAATATTGTTTTATTATAAATATACGTATTTAAAAAAAAAGTAGTATATTGAACTAAATGTGATGATGTTCTAGTGTCAACCAAAAACAGAAGAGGCCAGTAAAAATATTATCTTTTGAAAAGTTACCAGAATTATTAATTTATGAAAAACGCCAAATTCAAGAGACTTCACTGGATTTTTTTTTTACTAAATTGCGTCGATGCCTGCCAAATGCCTGGAAATCATAACGATTCACTCTGGTCAACAACGCAATCGTACAAACAAAAACAATCACATTCCATTAGTAATTACTTTTTTTTTTTTTACTTATTCCGTATCTCTTATACCATTCAGTGTGGAGGTTTTTGCAAATATTGCCTCATTTCTATGTGTCTTGTGCTGCTGTTTTGGCAATTCGTTTGTTTATACGCTTTTCATCGAAGTTGTTGTATATTTTCCCTTGCCAGGTTGTACTTCGGCGTCCACCATCTCTTGACCCTTCTGGTGTAGAATTTTTGTTTGCTAGTCGGGAGACTGAACTGCGGCGACGTGCCCACATCACCTTATTTTGGAGTAAAATATTCAAATTTTTAAGGGTTCCGTTCTTAGGTTCCCTCGGAAAAAATGCAAACGATGTTAGGCGAAGCTCTTACCGTTACTATTCTGGGGCTAAGGCTAAGTCTTTTGGAAGATATTGCACACATACTAGTTAAAAAACATGCTTCGTTTCTGCAGTAACCAGTGTAAATTCGGTCAGGCGGTATTGGTATTATTTTATGTTTTTTAATCAATCATTAGGAGACGTCTATATATTTTTTTTAAACGACTGCCAACGGAATACAAACTTTGAAACGGTTTTTTTTACACACAAGTTGGAACATTCCTTGAAACATTGGAAAGCAAAAATTGTTCATTGGAATCTTGGCATTTCCCTCTCCTATCAACTACATCATATTCTCATATTACTGCGAAAAATCGTACAATAGTAAATTTATGCTGGGACTGCGGTTTTCATATTAACCCACAAACTGTTTACCAAGCAAATTGGTTTCTGTTTCGAAGAGATCCGAAATGAAAGATTCCCTTCGCCGAACTGTAAACATCGACCATCACTATTCCCGTTGGTGGCAATTCATTGTCAGTTTTTCATAGTTTCAATTGTGGTTAAGTCGTGTAATTTTTGTTTCGAAATGCAATTGAACTTTAAGCTTTCTCCTCATTGTTTTTTGTGTTTGTGTGTCGTTGTTAATTTGTGTTTCATCATTTCGATGATGCTTGCCATTTTCATTTTCGGGGTGGAATGTTCATACTTACACTGCTTGCATGTACATGCACTTTCGTACAATGGGTGGCCTTTTTATCCAACAGTTTTTACTTATATTGTAATTTATTGCTGCATGCAACATTTTTGATATTTTTTTTTTTTTTTTTTTTTTGAATGGCTGTGATTGTTGTTTAAAGAGGAGGAGCACATCACGAAAAAAAAATAAAAAAGCAAGAACTAGCAAACAAACAAATGTCCTTGGTTATTGTGCTCTGTGTTGCATGTTACAGTTTCTCGTTGCTCAAAAGTTTTTTTTCCTGTTTTGTTGTTGTTTCTTTTGTATGAAAAGGTGGCGGTATGGCAGTGGGGGGTGGGGTTTATTTCATTAAACACAACAACAAGAACAAAAAACGAAACTTCTTTTTAATGCGATGCATTTGGGTTAAATTTCGTTCCAGTCGAAAGTAGGTTAAATTCAGATTTTACAATTGAATAAAAGCGTTGCATTGTTGTGCTGTTGCTTGTTGCTGTTGGCAGTGGGGTTTCCTTTGTGGCAGCAGCACAAATAGAAATGTTTCAATTTTCCAAAGTAATTTAGTTGATTAAAAAGTATAAAAGCTGTACAAGGTAAAAATGCAAATGCGAATTTAAGGCGCTCGCGCTCTATTTGAATGCCATTCCAATACCACTATTCAGTTGTTCACTCAGTCACTCAGTCACTCATTAATTCAATAAAAATCCCCATGGAAATTTGCAATAATTGAATAAATTTCAACATTCCACAAATTGATCTTTTTGAATCGCAATCTCATCGTTGTTTTCAAAGGAATGAATATAAAATATTTTGTAATTTCTACATAATTCCATTGTAGATGGATGCAAACGAAACCAAAAGGGACAAAAGCAAATTTATATTCCCCGGAAACTTGACAATTGGAAAATTTATATAATACGAGACATCACCGAAACCAAACAAAAGACTAACAAAATAAAAGTGGAATATGTACTACGGAAAGCTGCAATAAAACTGTATTTGCCACAAGGAAGTTTTTCATATCCTGCTTTGGCATCACCATACATACCATACCGTATGTACATGATCCATCGCATACATCAAAGGGTAATCAAATGAGAGCCACTTACGTATTGCAACATCAAATTGTGCCAGTAAGGAAAATTCATAGTAATTTAAAATAGCTTTACAAGTTTGTGTTAAGAAAAATGTGTGATAAATGTGTTTGTGTTTTTATACATTTTTCCTAATACAGATTTGTTAAGCAGTTTTAAATTATCTTAATATATATTTACCCTCGACACTGATTCACTGATTCACTTATACACTGACTCTGTCACGCAGTGCGTAGGAATTTAAATAGGCATTCTATAATTTTCTATAAATAATAATTATAAAAAAAATAATATTTTTTTTGTACAGAAATTGTGTTTTCCCCAAATTTTTTTTTTACAAATTTTTTTTTTACAAACATTTTTTTTTACAAAAAATTTTTTTTTTACAAAATTTTTTTTTCCCAATTTTTTTTTTCCAACAAAAATTTTTGTTTTTCAACAAAATTTTTTTTTCAACAAATTTTTTTTTTCCACAAAATTTTTTTTTTCGGCAAAATTTTTTTTTTTCAACAAAATTTTTTTTCCATATTTCAAAGGGCGCCATAGGCGCATTACAACTTACTAGTTATGAATAGGCAGGTAAGAGTTTCGAAAGGTACTTTTCCATAAAAACTAAAAGACACTGGCAACAATCTAAACATAATTCTGTTCTATATAGAAACACATAAGACAATCTGTCCGTTTCTAAACATTTTGCAAATATATGCAGTCCAATATCCTAATATCCTTGCATGCATAAGTGACTGACTGTTAGACAAAAAAAGGGGGACAATCGGTTTAATTATATGTGGCTCTGCGGCATAGTCGTCCAAACTAACTAAACCAAACTAAACTAACATAGCTCCAGAGGAAAAAAAACTGCATTTTACAACCGTATTGCACATTTTATGGTTTTTTTTTTTAAATTTTTCCCTTATGGTCATACCAAACTCCAGTCAGCAAAGGCACGTGAAGGTTGGGGACCTTTGGGTTTCAGATGTTGTGCCAATCGGGTCGGCTACAAATGTAGACGGAAAGAAACATCCTCACAAAACTGTAGAGGCTGCAGAAAATATCAAGTTTTGGCTATTTAGTCACACATTCAGTAACAGCAGCCACATCCCAGTAGCGGGTAAGGGGGCGTACTTCCAATGGAATTACCACATAAACAACCCATTACATTTAGCACTGCATGTCATATGGGATAATTGATTTAAGTGGGCACATAAAGTATTTTGGAAAGTTAGTAAAACTTCTGATTACTTCAATCAGAAAGTAATATAGTTTTTCTTGTTACTTTTTACTTTACATTACTTCGAGGTGTTGCCTGAAGAATTTTTTTGCTACTGGGGTGTTATTTCTATGTTTGACAATCATTTCGGCTGTCAATGGTTCATTTATTTTGGGTAAAGTTGACTGGCCGATTCATTCTCTGGGCTGTGGAGTCGAGCCACACTTGTGAAATTTTTAAAAATATTAACAGATTCACTTGTTTTTAGTACATTGCATTCAGTTTATGGACAATGTAAGTAAATAAAAGTCGGAGTCTACCTGACTATGGGCAAATTTTACAGACTCCGACTCCACAGCCCTGGTCATTCCTGAGCCATATGATATTTTACAAAAATCTATAAGTTATACAAAATTTTGTAAAGTGATCGTTATTTTATGAAATTTTAAATATTAAAAAAAAAGTATATTTTTACAAAAATCTATAACACATACAAAAGTGGTCGTTACTATATGAAATTTGAAATATTTTAACAAAATCACATTAATTATGTATATTACATGAAAGTTAGCACAAGTTCGGAACGTATAAACAAGAAAACTTTAATTCGAACTAATTTTAAAATGCAAACAAAAGCAGTAGCAACAATTTTTTTTTTTTTTTTTTTTTTTTTTTTTTGAAGATTTTTGGAATAGTCTTACTTCTGCACCAATTTCAGTGGGTTAAAGTTAATTTTAGAGTAAGATGTTAGGTATTCCATGAAATTGTACTGGATCAGTATGATAACCCTTTGCTAATATTCACGTAGTATATGAGCATTCATTCTCTTACTTAAGGATATATGAAATGCTGGATAAGAAAAACAAAGGTTTGTTTAAATGCTGCAAACCCGAAAATAAAAAAAAAGCGAATTTCCCGCAGAACAATGCACACTCAAAAGAAGAGCCGAGAAAGAAGAATCATGGCGAGGTGTATGTTTGTTTATACGCAGCAAATTTAACAAACACCTGGGATGTTGTTATGTTGAAAGCCCTACAATACAATGAGCATAGAAGAGGAGTACTGACTCGCTAGCTTCTCTTTTGCAAATGTGGTTAAGGTAAGGAATTTATATGTAAATATGCGAATACACAGACACAGGCACCACACATGTAAAGAAGTACGTGTATATACACGCTGAAAAAAAGTATTTTTTTAATGTTTACACACAAGAAAAACGCGTGTTTCGACTTTGTAGCAAGTAAAGCTTATTTCATTCTACACAAAGCTTATTTGGATGTAAATATAACTCGTTTGCTATTAGTATTACATATTTGTGTATAAGCAATAGCGTGTTTGGGAAAAACAGACAACGAACTTATTAAATTCAAAAAAGTACAACATTTGAGTGCGAATAAGTGTGTATTTGCAGCTGTTTTCGCAATTTTTTTTTTGAATCTACGTTCTTCAAAATAAATGCCATAACCGAGAGAATAAGATAAATTGTTATATAGAAATTCACAAATTGAAAAAAATAAAAAATAAGACAAAAATGCATACATATATATTTGGTATTTATCACCTACAAACATGTTAATGTTTGTGGTATGGACAAAAATATATATGTTTGATGCGAACTTGTTTGCTGAAATTTGTTTAAATGGCCATTTCTTTTTCAGCGTGTAGATACCTTTATGGTTGTGTGTGTGTGTGTGGCATATTGTGCACTTGGAAGTACTCGTCGTCCTACCCTGGCATAAAGTTTGTGTTTGTTGAATATTACACCATGGTAAACCACAAACAAATAAAACAGAAACGGAAACGGATGTACTATACGAGTATATAAGCGAGCACCAAGGTAATGTTACCTGTGTTGTTTTATTCTTTGCCGCCACCCACATCACTCCAGCCCACGGCCCACAATCCAAGCTTCTCGAGTGGCTAAATATGCATGAGTACATGTGTATTTATATATGTATGTATGCATGTATGTATGGATGTGTATTTTGAAAACTTTGTACAAACCACACAAAGGGTAAGGAACGGGAACGTATCTGTCATGATTTTTATTAGAAAAGATTAGTGGGCCTTTTAAGATAGTTAAGGGTTCCATAGATCATAGTTGATGACTTATAAGTTAAGTACATGCAATGACGAGGGCATGTCGTAGACTATGCCGTCATACTCTGTAAATCATGCTCTTTTTATATCCACTAGTATACAAGGTCGGGGAGTAGATATAGAATGGTACCGGTTACAAGTGAAACACGAATCGATGGTGTTCAGGATAACATTCCAAAGAGTTGAACAATCAATTTACCCACAAAAGACTGATAATCTGCAACACACTCCTCACCATTGCCATACAGCTTTGCTGTCATATCTAAGATGAGTCCTAGTTGATTTCTCTGGATCATAGCTCTTAAGTAATGATTACTAGTTGTAATAATTACTAATAAAATAACAGTTTTTGTAGAGATGCAGTAATGATTAAATTACGATTATATTCAGTTTTGCATGACTTATAATTGATTACACGACTTATCAGGATTACTTGCGATTACTATAAATAATCAGAAAGTAATCAGAAAATAATCCGACTACTTTCAGAGATTAATTTTAATTCTTTCTGATTATTTATTGTACTCGGAAGTAATCCTGATTACTGTCATTAAAAAATATGGTGATGCAAATTATTGTCCACATCGAATTCAACCAGTATTTGATCTTTACCGGTATAAATTGTATACGATTTTTGTTCATCGTTTGTAATATTGCTATGCGGATAGCATTCATTTTGATTTATTGAAAATGGTTTTTCAACAAGATGTGTTATTTTTTAAAAACAACATCAGCCAAATGGCCACCACGACCACTCTTACAGGAATATATTTCATGAAATTTCATGAAATGCATATCTGGTTTTAATGCTGCCAGTATTAAGTTCTGTTTTTTATCACTTTGTTGAAATTAGTTACTAACTAGTCTAGTAAATTTGTCTTTCCATCTAACATTATACCAAAGGAAACCTCTGCCTCAATATGCAGAAGACAAGACATCAACCAAGTTCCACCGCGAAACCTCTACCGTACATTTTGCGATTTACATTTTAGCTTCCTACTTAAAGCCCCCGCTTTGAAGGAAGTCTGTATGCTGACCTCTCCTGCTAAGCACATCCTGAAAATGTATAAACAGAAAGGACGATATCAGTTTCATGCCACGAGAAGTATGTACAGCACTTGAGAGTTTTGTTTGTTTGTTTGTTTGTAGATGTAAAAGTTGTGCATATGAGACCTCTTTCGACGAGAACACAGACCAAAAAAACAAACAGAATTCACGGGGAGATTTCAGGCCACACAAAAGGGATACAAGTCTGAGCCACAGTTGGTATGCGGTACGTGGCACTAGACCAAAGAGTATTCTCACTTCTCGACAACAAGAATAACAAAACAATATTATGTTGTTTGGTATTTTAATATTTTTGCACTGAGCTAGGACAAGAAGTACGTTGGTCTGTGTATAGGTGTGTACCACCAATGTGTTCATATAGCAGAATATTCGTGTCTTGGTACCTTTTTGCAGCTGCTATAGGGAGTGCAAAATATTCATCGGTTTGGTTTGTCTGTGCAGTAGAGACTTGGCAAAATTGTCATTTCGGCATAATTGCATTTAAAAGTGGTGAACTATAAGAGAAAAGTAACAACAATTGTATTAACACGGAAAACAGCACGTTGAAGACATCACAATGCAAACAACAAACCGAACAGAACCAGCAACGCTTAAGAACCAACCAAGACCAACATACCAATGGCAAATACCGCAGAACAAAGCTGGGTGATAACCGAACAAGAATTTGTCAGAAACCTTGAATTGTTGCACAATACGGAAAAACAAGTTGGACGAGGGAAAAATAAACCAGAAAGGAAAAAAAACAGGAATACAAGAAAACTTGAACAAAAGGAGAAAATGCTAATGGCTGTGTTGCCACATTATTTTCTATGGTAGAACTATACAAGAGTCGCATAAAAACGATGTAATGTATTCACACAAACAACGGTGACAACAAAAGAATCTTTGTGTCACACCGAACTGCAACAGAAAGCGAAGAAAGTCATGCCACATGCTTCGCATATGTACACGGACACACTCGTGCTACAGCAGAGGTGATCGCACTTGTGAGAGCACACGAGGGCGGTTTGAATATAGAAAAGTCAATTTAGAGTTCACCCTACCCTACATTGACAAGGTTCAGGTTAGTCAGGGAGTCGATAAATAAACCTTCTGGTAAATATGTCCTTAAAATCTATCCCAGCTCATGGTTTTAAGTCGGCTCCAAATTGTTCTTTTATAAAAAAAAGCTTAACAATTTTAGATTTAGAAATGTTTACATCTTGTTGCCATTCCTGTTCAACTATCGAGATTGAACTTTAGATTCTTTACTTGCTCTCGACTAATAATTACTAATTTAAAATGTTATACAATTCGAGTTCTGCTGTCATTGATGTGTAGTAGTCCCCAAAACTGTTGAAACTCCTCTCGTATATCAGACAAGTATACATTTATGACATAAAAGACAAAGTATGTGTATAGAAACGGGAACGGGTAAAATGTCGTGTGTGCGAATGCAACAATGTTACTAGGGAACTCATCTGTTTTTGTGCAAATTAAATTTGCTTTTGAAAACTTTTAGATATTTGCAAAACAAAACAATTTTATATCGGCAACAGCAATAGTAACGACAGCGCTATTGACGGGCATGTGATCGGAAACCGAAGGAAAGAAAACCTCAATGACATTATTTTCATTTGCATCAACAGTCGTCGTCGTCGACGGCATTGTGCTTAGAGAGATGACTGTCAATGTTGGGAAATGATGAAAAAAAAAAATTACAGAAGCAAAGAAACTGAACCACGCATACGGCCACATGGAAAGGCGAAGGGATATGCACATGCCAGAATACATAAGTGAAGCTCATTTACAACTGCAGACGTACGTACGTACATACTTACAAAATAACAACAGCTCATGGGCTATGGTGACTTTGAACATGAATGTGTATGCATGTAAGCGTGTGTGTGTGTGTGTATATAAATACGTATATGTACATATTCACATATATGCATGTGTTGAATTCTTATTCCAATTACTTGCAATGTAAGTACTATTATGCTTTAGAGACACAAGAGCACAACAACCACATGTGCGAGTGTGTGTTCGTACTTGTCTATGAAGAAATGAAAATGTGAAACAACCAACAACACCAGCACACAAGCCTCATAAAAATTATATGCTTCAACAACAACAACAACAACATGCCATCAACAAGAGATGCAACTAAAGTACGAACACTTGGTAATGTATTCGTTCATCTCTATTCCCTCTCGCAGTCCTGGTCCTGTTTTTCACTTCAACATCCGCTTCATCTACATCATACTCATCGTCATCATCGTCCTCTTGCATTTGGATTTCTCTATTTTTACGGGAGCATGTGTAACGATTTTTTCTCATTACACTTGTATTAGTTTCATTGTGTGTGTGTGTGTGTGCGTATACTCGCGTGTATACTCCAGAATATTCAAATGGCTTTAGCAGTTTGATGTGAACGTTTGGAAAGGGGAGTTTAAAAGCGTGAACAATATTAAAGATCTTCGTGGTATATTATTATTTATCATGGTTCAATTTATCTGGCCAACAGCTGTGTACATTATAATTTGTATACTCAGCGTTTAAAGCCGGCTCTTAAAGTGCATTCATAAAAAAAGTCACAAGTATTTACGTGATTTAAAATGTTAAATATTGCAGGACGATTTTAAACCAGCAGCCGACCAATTTCTATATGTTCTGCGCTGTAGATAGTTGAGGAGAGCATGATGGACCTCCATCTGCTAATCGACAGTATGGCTTACGAAGAAAACAATTGCCTTTGGAGGAGACATCCCCATAGTCAGAATAAAAAAGACACAACATAAGCGAAAAATGAGAAATTTAATAATTTTTCTTAGAAAAGGAATTTACAAGTGTTGCTCTTGGACTTGTTGCTTAGCTGATACTAACAACACGCGCTTATGTTAACAATTTATTACCGCAGATTTACTTTTTATTTCAACCATAATTAATCCGAAAATGAGTACCTCTCAACGCAAAAGAAACATAATAACAAGCCTAAGGTCAATATGTCTCGTTTGCATCATTTAAAATTAAATATGAAACAAAAATGTTTTTCACAATTTCTTCGAAAGACAAATCCAGACAGACTTAGCGAGTATTTGATTAATTGAGCCACAATTTAAATGTCTCTAATAACAACGACACATCCATAAGGACGGACATTTTGTCTTCTATCATGCCAATGTTAGGCGAAAGGCTGATGCCACTAATAGTGGCAAGAACATCAGTTATATTGACATCGTGTTGTTAATGTCATGGTATGTAATTTATATGACTCCCATAAGTATAATTCAAAAAAATGCAGCTACACCCCGTAACAGCAGCATCAGCAGCGTAAGGGGCACGAATAGCAGCAGTTGCAAGCTTCAACAAGCAACTTTTATGTTATGAAAACTTCAACAGACATTTGTGCAACACAGGGTACAATAAAAATATGTTTTATTCCTCTGTTCTAATCTTTACATTTTTTCGGTACATTTGTTTTGGGTTTTGTTTTTTTTTTCATTACTAACAAATTAAAAATGCCATGACTTTATAGTTAAGGGCGTGTATTTAACCGAGACTTTAAAGTGAAATAGTGAGTAGACAGAATTGTAGCCTGTAGAGAAAATTGATTTTTTAGCCGAACTGTTCGTATGTGAAATTCTCTTCCGGCAAGTGTCTTCCTACCAGCTGTGACATTCTAAAATGCAACTCAGATGTCAACATACACTCCCTCTTTCCCCCTTCCAATATTTACATTTATAGCGCCAAATATAACAAAAAGAAAAAACTATTTCCTCAATACTGCACCAAATAGCCAAAATATACTGCATTCCATTCATAAAACCTATAAAACCTTTCACAGAATTTATTAAATGTATATTTTTTATATATCTTATATATTATGTTATTTAGTATCAGCTCCATCATTCTCGTAATCTTGACAGAAAGTAAACATCATATGTCGGTGGAACGAAATGAATCGCTTAATGTTTGCAGTTACTTTTGGGCGAATTTCAACAACTTAACACTCAACGCAGCAGCCTAATGCTACATTTGCACAAAGTCGATTATTATCAGCTCCAGTTAAAGATATGCGACCATCCGCCTAATTGTTTCTCAGTTTGGGATTCAGCTCGACGTGTTCATTGAGTTTGCTCGAAAAATCCCATTTCTAAAAATGGGGATGTTCATCTCGACTGTTGTGTTAACACGCAGAACTGCCGCATCTGTGGATCGGAAGACCAGCATGTAATCGTCGAGATACCAATGCATACTCAGAGAATAACATTTGGAGCTGATTTGACCATTTTGCTATCTTTTGGACAAAGATTGAAGACATGAACGGGGCGATCCTTAGGTTCAGACGTGGTACACAGCCGGTGCCACCGTCGATCATTTGCGCAACTAGTTCTGTAAGTTTGCCACGTACCGAAAGGGTCTCACGTACCGAAAGGGTTGAACCTTTTATCGTGAGTGCATAGATCATGGTCGACTTTAGAGCAAACACAGCTTATAATGTACAAAATGTCCATACTAGACTGTAAATTCAAGGCCAGTTTTTTCCAGAAGACAATATATTTAACTAGTAAGTTGTAATGCGCCTATGGCGCCCGTTAATTTGCTTAAGAAAGTATTTGTTACTTAATTTTAAAAAATTTGTAAAAAATATTTTGAGAAAACTATTTTGTAAAAAAAAATTTCGAAAAAAAATAAAATTGGGAAAAAAATATTTGTGGAAAAAAAATTTTAGTTGAAAAAAAAATATTTGTGGAAAAAAAATTTTGTTGAAAAAAAAAATTTTTGTTGAAAAAAAAAATTTTGGTGAAAAAAAAAATTTTTGTTGAAAAAAAAAATTTTGGGAAAAAAAAAAATTGTTGACAAAAAAAATTTTTGTGGAAAAAAAAAATTTTGTCGAAAAAAAAATTTTGTGGAAAAAAAAAAATTTATTGAAAAAACAATTTGTTGAACAAAAAAATTTTTGTTGAAAAAAAAATTTTGTGAAAAAAAAAAATTTTAAAAATAAAATTTTGCAAAAAAAAATTTTTGTAAAAAAAAAATTTTGGGGAAAACACAATTTCTGTACAAAAAAAAATATTATTTTTTTTATTATTATTATTTATAGAAAATTATAGAATGCCTATTTAAATTCCTACGTACTGCGTGACAGAGTCAGTGAATCAGTGTATCAGTGAATCAGTGTCGAGGGTAAATATATATTAAGATTGCCACCAATAAAATACCCAGAATTGTACCTGGTGGTCTAGGCTATTACACTCGTCATACAATTTCCAAACAGAAATTCCACCATTGTTTGTGCAACTTGCAATCACCGCTGTGAGACGTCACTTTCGCCGGCAACAGTTTGCAACTTGTTCACTCTCACCGGAAACACTTCCATTTCACAACAAATAACAATGTAATCCATATCCTAAATATGTGTAAATGTTTTTACAAATTCCACAACAAAAAACTGGGTTACTTGAGCAACGAATGGTAAGCCACTTTTGGTCTGGAGAGACCACCACAAGAAAAACATGTTCCAGTTACTGATTGGTTCAAGTGATGTGAAGAAGTTTATATTCCTAAATTATTTTCAACATTTCCTATAGAGAAACGAGTGGGCAAGTGCCACTTCGAAAATTGACCAACGCCGCCACATGTATAATACGTATGTAGAACAACTCTAGCAGAATTGTAAATGTTAGCAATGTACGGTAACAGCAGCAGCATGTATGGACGCATGTGTGGTTTTACGTTGCCAAGTGCAAAGTTTTAAGTAAAGAGCAGCAAAAGACTAGAATACTGTTTGTTGTGAACGGCACCAGCTAAAATATCGTTAGCTCGCCAGCAAGTCTTGAGAATGGGGGTGTTGTGGCTGAACTAGAACTTACAGACGGTAAATGTTGCCTGCACCCACATATACTACGTACATTTATCTACGAGTGTGTTTGTGTGTCCACATGTATGTGTGTGTATTTATTCGTCTCTGTGCAAACACTTTAGTGTATTTAAGTTCTTCGGTGTGTGTTTTGGTTTTGTATTTTTCATTTTGCTGCTGCTAAAGTTTATTTTCATCACTCAAGTACGTTGCCAAACAGCAGAGTATTGTTGCACGGTAACCAGGTGAGCAATTTCTTTGTACAGCACCCCTAGTGTTGCATTTATTTTGTTGGTTTTATACTTTTTTCTGAATTGTTCTTCTTTTACTGTGTTTTGTATATTTTTCACCACTATATGGCTTGTATGTTATGTTGGTCATTCAGTTTGTTCATTGGAGTGTTCAGAAGGAATTGTAAGTATAGTTTTAAATTTTCGTTGAAGTAAGGGAAAATGAAACGAAAATTACAGTTCAGGAAGTCATTAATGAAATGACTGTGAAGATTGATAAAAGGTTAAACTTCAAACGGAATACAAAATGTACAGCCCAGAATATTACCAAATATAGGATGCATACGACCTCACTACCGATATGACAAAATACGAGGTGGAGTATGCGCAATATTGTTATCTCATGTATATTAAGTATACGTACCGAAAGTGAAAATCACTAATGTGAAATCCGGATAATTGCAATATGTAATATATAAAACTAGTAAGTTGTAATGCGCCTATGGCGCCCGTTGAAATACGGAAAAAAAAATTTGTTGAAAAAAAAAAAAATTTGTGGAAAAAAAAAAAGGTTGTTAAAAAAAAAATTTTTTCTTGAAAAAAAAATTTTTGTGGAAAAAAAAAATTGGTGAAAAAAAAAAATTTTGTTGAAAAAAAAAATTTTGTTGAAAAAAAAAAATTTGGAAAAGAAAAATTTTGTTGAAAAAAAATTTTGTAAAAAAAAAATTTTTCTAAAAAAAAATAAAATTTAAAAAAAAAAAGTTTTGGAAAAAAAAATTTTGGTAAAAAAAAAAATTTGGGGAAAACACAATTTCTGTACAAAAAAAAATATTATTTTTTTTATTATTATTATTTATAGAAAATTATAGAATGCATATTTAAATTCCTACGTACTGCGTGACAGAGTCAGTGAATCAGGGAATCAGTGAATCAAAATAAAATAAAATAAATAAAATAGAATAAAATAAAATAAAATAAAATAAAATAAAATAAAATAAAATAAAATAAAATAAAATAAAATAAAATAAAATAAAATAAAATAAAATAAAATAAAATAAAATAAAATAAAATAAAATAAAATAAAATAAAATAAAATAAAATAAAATAAAATAAAATAAAATAAAATAAAATAAAATAAAATAAAATAAAATAAAATAAAATAAAATAAAATAAAATAAAATAAAATAAAATAAAATAAAATAAAATAAAATAAAATAAAATAAAATAAAATAAAATAAAATAAAATAAAATAAAATAAAATAAAATAAAATAAAATAAAAAACTGCCAACTGAAGTGTTCGAAACATATGTTGATCATACTTTTACGGTACCCTACATAAATACACAATTATAATAAAGACGAAGACGTGTGAATGAACTTAAATCCGCCAGTAACTCTTTATGAACTACAAAAACAAACAGTTGGCATTTCCCTGTTCTACTGCCGCAAAGAAAACATTCATAACACCAGCCATGCATACCGGACGATGCAACCTTTGACAAACATTTAATTTCACGCTTCGCACCTGCCAACAAACCGTCGAACTTAAATCAAAATCGCTTCAATTTCCCATTTAGAAAATTTGGTACGATCACAAAAACATGAAAACTTAATTGGTCACCCAGGTGACTCTGAACTGAAACTGAAATTTTGCCATAGCGTTAGCTTTGCCAGCTTATATGAATACGATGGCGGTAGCAAATTGAAATAGCGCAAACAAACAAATGAACGATTTGTAAGGAGTGGATAGTACCACTTTGTTAGGGAAGGTACATTCGCCCATTTGCGTTTTCCAGCGGATGTACGTATGTACATTTCACAGTGCAGAAATGGACAAAAAAAAGTATTCGTACATTCTTGGCAATTAAGGTACATACACGGGGACATATCCTTAAAACCAGCAGACATTTTGTTTGTCATTGCCGGATTACAGGTTAGTTTTTTTTAGTCACCGCGCGATTTTGTTGTTTGTGTGCTTGATTGTTATCTCGAAAGAAATATCAGACGGAATTTAGTAGGGATTTATCATCTCTCTTCTCAAAAGCCTCACTGAAATGGGGTAATCTGGACAGAATCGCAGAGTACATAGCACTGGTTTTAGAGAAGTTAATGATTAATTCTTGGAAATATAAACGATTGGTGACATTGTACAAAAAAGACAGACCACTTGAAATTTCCAAAGAAAAACAGAGCTGGATATTCAATTTGAATACAATTCTTCTATTGTGTGAATAGAAACCATTGACACTACTAGGCAACCCACTGTCGGTTGGATGACATTTCTCAGTGAATGTTTTTTATTGTTTCATCATGGCGACCACTAGAAGGGAACCTTGTCAGAATGATGAACAACAGTTCACAACAGTCCCACAACAAAAAACGAGAAAGAACGACATGGTTGACATTACATGCGCCGTTGCGACGTACCATGACAAATACGTCGCATACTAGGGCCATTGTTATGGAGTTTTCGTGAAATTGCTGCTTTTCCCAGCGTGTTTCGGAAGTTTCCATAGTAAACATTTTACAAAATGTCTCGCGCGTAATTGTTTCACTTCTGTGTTTAAATTAAATTGTTTCACATCTATGTGTATGAGTATGTATGTTCGTTCCCATGTATGAACACTTTTTTTTGTGTATTCCCAACCTTTTGTTGAAGCAATTGCCTCTCCTGGTAGTTGCGGCAACGAGGATTAACTGTAGTTACATAGTTGAACGTTACTGACTTTTTTACGATTGTTTACAAATGTTTCGGCTTTCTCGGTATCTTGGATTTGGCAACCAGAATAAAAGCCGTGCATTTATGCCAGTCGACATGGCACAGACACTGGGTGGCCTCCCTGTGCAACAGCCACAACGGATGTGCGTTGAGGTGGAAAACTAGCTATGTCAATATGTATGTGCTGAGATCCACATGATCTGTGCGTGCAAAATAAACTTTATGGCGTTTTCAACAATTGCAAAACAGAAACAGACGAACGTTTATGTGATATTGCATATTTTGTTGTTGTGAGGAAACTGCACAAGACACCGAATTGAATTTGTGACATCTGAGGGATGTTTGCCAGCGTGATATGCGGATGCACAGCAAATCAGAATGCTTAGAATTTGCAATACTGGAAGAATAGGTTACTTTTTGTAAAATCCACAAATTGTATATTTAAAACAATAAAAAAAAATTGGAATAAAAACAACTTAAATTTGTTTATATATTTCAGATTTAAAAGCATTAAAGCAGAAGATTAAATATATTTTTTTTAATTCTCCAGAAATTCTCAAAAATGTGTACTATTTAACAAAAAAAAAAAATTCCCTTGACAAAAAAATGTCAACCATTTTTGTAAAAAAATTATTGTTGTTAGTGTAATTGAATTAATGTAAATTTTCAAAAATAAGTGTCTCCCTTACCTCTTCTCTCTCACAGAAAATCGAAGAATACAAACTATCACCAAGAATGTGACTTAAAGCCAACCGTCTGCATTGAATATAAATTGTTTAATCACGGAAACTTCAAAGATCTTGAAAATAAAGTGGAAAGGCCACTGGTCTTTACGTCATTAGCATATCGGCCAAAAATAAACTCCCCAGACAGAAACTAACTATAGAAACAATCAAATGCAGAGTGTTTTCGTTGGCCATTGACGACAACATTACCCTTTTTAAATGTTGCAGTTGTTGTTGTATATTTATAATTATAAACTTTTTTTTCGTTGAACAGCAAAAAATCATAATTACATTATCACAAACCGCAGACCACGGAGCAACAGTGCCATAAGCTGCGTGGCGCTTTTCCCTAAAACAGCACAAATACGTCACATATTTCGTACAACATAATAATTCAGAGAAATATCCTTAATTTGAAAATCTAATTGAAGAAATTAAAACGTTACAATATGATAATTTAAGTACACGCCTAAGTTAAAGCAAATTAAAATTAAAACAAAATCATTTGAGGGTCCTACCCACATGCACGCACACATACACACACACCAGCAAACTGGTGCTCAACATTCTTCAACATGTGGCACACAAATATACATACACAAATATTATGAGCATAGGCTTAGGCAAAACAAAAACAGTAACAGAACGGATGAAGGCCTTAATGTACATAAAGGATAAAATGACAGCTTCGGGCTGAAGCCGCAGCATATGAAATTAAGGTATTTAAACGTTAATGAAGGTAACATATTCGACATTGGCCCAAATGCTGTTGCTGGATGGAAATGTTCGCACACAAGTACCGAAACGAAATTCCCACACTGTTCTAACATCGTATATGTATTTAAGTATGTATATTAGGGTGGAGTGAAAACATGTTTTTTTTTTTTTATTTGAAAAAGTTAACCTCGGAAAGAGATGTAGTCTGGGGTCCTAATGAGGGGAAAAATAAAGAAAAAAAATTTAAAAAATTTTTAGGGGTCGCGCCACTCTCTCGAAATTTGGAAATTATTGCTATTTTGGCGTTGATTTTAGAAAAATCCTAAAAATTACCGACTTAACTTATTCGAAATTTAAAAGTTTGAGCTTGTTCAGTGCCCAAACAAAAGTATTTGAGGCAAATATGAGGATAATCGACTAATATTTGTAGCTTTGGTGGCGATTTCATGGTTCAGTAAATTTTCTGAAGAAGGGACGATTTGACTTATTTTACTTTTTGAAATTTTTGAACAATGAGAAAATTTTTTTTAAATTTTTTCATGCCCTTATTTCATTTTTTACGCTATTGCAAACATTTATTGACATAAAACTTTTTAGGATTTTTCTAAAATCAACGCCAAAATAGCGATAATTTCCAAATTTCGAGGGAGTGGCGCGACCCCTAAAAATTTTTTAAAATTTTTTTCTTTATTTTTCCCCTCATTAGGACCCCAGACTACATCTCTTTCCGAGGTTAACTTTTTTTTTTTGAATTTCACTCCACCCTAATGTATATGTATATATGTTTAATAACCGGAATTAACAGACATACAAAAAGTATGTACAAAATAAATGTTTAGCAAAACTGAAAGCAAAATGTTAATAAAACAAATACATTTTTTGGAGAGTGTAAACACGTTCAGTTAATTGCGGTAAAAACGAATTTTAGTTACACTCCTATCCAGACTATACTCAGTGCTGTGTGATACCAAATATTGTAATGGGGCATTACGGACAATAGATAATTCAAACATGACATTTTACAATTTAGACCAGATAAAAGTTAAATTTTTTGATATTCCCTTTGCTGTTCTAATATTTCTATAATAGCCGAAATCACCTGTGAACAAAAACCTTTTAATCTCTAAGTTATGTAAAACTTTTCTGGACAAAGTATTAGCCTTTAGAAAGATAGGGTTATTCATTTTGTGGTTTCAAAAGTATAGGGCTGGAATTCGACATCTGTCAAACAAAGTTGTTAAACCGATTTTTTTCTTCTTTTCAGACATTGGCGAAAATGGATCGCTTAACCATCACACAACGCGTAAAAATTATTAAAACCTACTATAAAAATGGTGATTCTGGCACAGCCACATATCGTGCTTGAAGAGGAGATTATGGTTTATGGTTATGAAGCACATTTCTCACTCGGTGGGTATGTTAATAAACAAAATTGTCGTATTTGGGGTTCTGAGAATCCTGAAGTAATCGATGAGAGGCCATTACATCCACAAAAAGTCACTGTTTGGTGCGCTCTTTGGTCCGAAGGTGTGAGTGGACCTTACTTATTCGAAAACAACGAGGGAACGACTGTCACCGTCAATTCGGTGCGTTATAGTCGTGTGATAACCGACTGTTTTTGACTGCTATTGAAGAATACGACTTGATGAATATGTGGTTTCAACAAGACGGTGCCACATGCCACACAACTCGAGGGAATTGCAAGAGACATTTACTGGCCGCGTAATTTCTCGTCGTGGCGACATCAAGGACCGTGTTCATGCGGATAAACCTTTAACTCTTGAGCACTTAAGAACCAACATTCGTCAAGTTATGGCAGAGATACCGCCCAATATGTGCCAAAAAGTGGTCCAAAATTACCTCAAAAGAATCAATGCTTGCAACACTTCGCGTGGTGGTCATTTAAGCGATGTAGTTTTTCACAAATAATGTCAACGTTCAAAATTTATAATAAAAAAGAAATATCATGAAAAAAAATATTTTATATGTGTTTTAATGTGGGTGGCCGTGGTGTGGTAGTTAGTGTGTGCGACTATCACACAGAAGAACCCGAGTTCGAAACCGGGTAAGACCATCAAACAGTTTTCAGCGGCTGTTTCCACCTCGTAAAATGTCGGCGACATCACGAGTCAGAGAGTAATCTCTAAGCTATGTAAAACTCCTCTAGAAAAGCGTTCGGAGCCGCCTTTTAACATTAGGTCCCGGTCAGCGAGTATATAAATTATATCGTACACAGCTCACTGATTCGAGAGAAGTTCCCAGTGTGTTTTGCTTCATGGAATGTTAAGGGAAAAAGGTATATACGTTGAAATTAGAAAAATCTTAGTCCGAATTTACACGATGACTTTCTTTACAAAAAAAAAGCCCTATAGTCATGAATGTCTACACGATGACTTTTTAAATACAAACATGCGTCCCTGTGCTTCTGACAAGGTCAAGATTTTTTTTTTAAAAACTTTAATTAATAAGTCAAATTTCCCTCTTCCTTCTCTAACTTCTTCGACAACAATCCTCAAACGTCCAGCCTGCTCACACCCGGCCGAAATGTTAGGGCGCAAAACTGAATATTCTTTGAAATTCAACTTGAGTTTTCATTCATTATTTTGTACGTTCGTAGTTTAAATTCAAAAGTTTTATTTCTTTATTGGTTTGAAAGAAATTCGAAAGAGTGTTATGGGAATAAGCACGTTTTACCAACTCCAAGACCGGAGCAGTGAGTACAGAAATGCTCACTAAATTTTGAAGAAGACATCCTCAAAGTTCCTCAATGAAATTGTTAAGGAAATATTTTTTTAAATTTTTTTCTATCTGTCTTTATTACAATACAAATTATAAGAAACTACGTAATGAAGCACTAGCAACTAAGGCTGTCGGTCTGGGGACACCTAAGGGACTGAGAATTGTGTCCACTTATGAGAGGTGTCCGCTTATGTGAGAAGTACACAAGAGGACTGAAGCGGATTGGTACTGAGAAGCGTCCGTTTATGAGAGGTGTCCGCAAGGAGAGAATACTCTGTATCTACAAATGAGGACACCAGCAGATATTAAAATCCGTTACAAACGGAAAGACAAACTAAAAATACAACTCCCACCACTTACAGTAAATGGATGGTATAAAAACAAGGTGTACCCGGGAAAAGTTTTCTAATTATTTTGTCATAAAGCATGTAGCGAACACAGTAAACATATTAATGTTACAGACACATACACACACACACACGCTACACATGCATTTATGAGCACATATGCTGTGCGTAAAAGTTGAAAGCCACATAAATGTATGTCTTAAAAGAGATTTTCGTTTTGGTGCTACTATAGTTGTTGGCGATGTTGTTGCTGTTGTTATGTTGCTGATGTGATTATTGTTGTTGTTGTGCATGTAATCATGCGTAAGAAAATATGATGTTGCTCAAAATGCTCATATTGTTTTCTTGAGTTCTCGGATGTTGTTGCTGTGTATGAGTTCACACAGGCTTATATACACTGACATGTATGTTTGTATGCGTTGGAACAGATGTAGATATATAGGCATATGTAAATTGAATCATTTACATGACACAAGTAATGTTTACACCACCGGATGGTCTGAGCATGGAGTGTGTGTTCTCATTGCCAACCAAAAGAAACAAATTACAATGGCTACCCATACATATTTCGGTTCTCGTGAAGGCATATACATTTAAATGCCCGTAGCTCTGTGTTTTTTCACAGTTAATATGTATATGAAATCGTAATAAAACAGACGGATCATTCCATGCATACAACATGATACCTACAAATATTCGGAAATATTCTGCAACAATTGTTTGGCACAAGGCAAGTGTAGGCAAATTATATCTGAAAAAAATCATTGGGATGGGCGTGGAGTAGTAGATAATACCAAACGACAATCCCAGGTTAGTATCCTGGTAAGACCATTACAAAAATGTGCAGCTGCTGTTGTCACCCCGTAAATGTCGACGACTGTACAAGTACGAGAGTAATCTCTAATCATATAAAACTTGTCTAGAAAAAACACTGGCACTTCGGAGCAGGCTTTTAAACAGTTTTGTGGTTTCAAAAGAATAGGGCTGTAATTCGACATCTGTCAAACTAAGTTGTTTGGAAGTCTGACATTGGAGAAAATGGATCGCTTATCTATTACACAACGCGTACAAATTATTAAAACCTACTACAAAAATGGTGATTCTGGCACAGCCACATATCGTGCTTTAAAAGGAGATTATGGTTTATGGTTATGAAGCACATGTCTCACTCGGTGGGTCTGTTTGGTGTTCTGAGAATCCTCACGTAATTGAAGAGAGGCCATTACATCCACAAAAAGTCACTGTATGGTGCGCTCTTTGGTCCGAAGGTGTGATTGGACCGTACTTCTTCGAAAACGACGAGAGAACGAATGTCACCGTCAATTCGGAGCGTTACGATTGTATGATAACCGACTTTTTTTTGCCTGCTATTGAAGAACTAGTAAGTTGTAATGCGCCTATGGCGCCCGTTAATTTGCTTGAGGAAGTATTTGTTACTTAATTTTAAAAATTTTGTAAAAAATATTTTGAGAAAACTAGTTTGTAAAAAAAAATTTCGAAAAAAAATAAAATTGGAAAAAAAAAAAAATGGGGAAAAAAAATTTTTGTTGAAAAAAAAAATTTTGTTGAAAAAAAAAATTTTGTTGAAAAAAAAATGTTTTCTTGAAAAAAAAAATTGTTTGTTGAAAAAAAAAATTTTTGTTGAAAAAAAAAATTTTGTTGAAAAAAAAAAATTTTTTGTTGAAAAGAAAAAAAATTGGAAAAAAAAAATTTTTGTAAAAAAAACAAATTTTGGAAAAAAAACATTTTTGGTAAAACACAATTTCTGTACAAAAAAAAATATTATTTTTTTTATTATTTATAGAATAATTATTATAGAATGCCTATTTAAATTCCTACGTACTGCGTGACAGAGTCAGTGAATCAGTGTCGAGGGTAAATATATATTAAGATACGACTTGGAGAATATGTGGTTTCAACAAGACGGTGCCACATGCCACACAACTCGAGCGAATATGGCTTTATTGAAAGAGACATTTCCTGGCCGCGTAATTTCTCGTCGTAGCGACATCAACTGGACACCAAGATCATGCGATTTGACACCATTAGACTTTTTTGTGGGACTACGCGAAAGACCGTGTTTATGCAGATAAACCTTTATCTCTTGAGAACTTAAGAACCAACAGATATGGCTGAGATACCGCCCAATATGTGGCAAAAAGTACCTCAAAAGAATCAATGTTTGCAACACTTCGCGTGGTGGTCATTTAAATGACCACATAGTGATAATGTTCAAACTTTATAATAAAAAGGAAATATAATGAAAAAAAAATATTTTTTTATATGTGTTTTATTTAGGAATACTTTTGAAAACGTAAAATGGATAACCCTTTACTTTTCTATTAGTGGTAACCTAAGTGGTCGTGGCTAGACTTATCATTTGTTGTCGAAAGTTTTATGTAGTTACGGCTTTAATAAATACGATTGTTTATGGAGTAGTAAAATGGATGTTAGCAAGCGAGGTGTGTTTCAGGGATAAGAACATGATGATATGTTCCATATGTTCGAAAGCTTTTATTTATGACCTTTGTCAGGTCTAAATTAGAATATGCTCAGATGGTATGGAATCCTTATACCTCAACTATAATTTCCAGAATTGAGAGAGTACAGAGAAAATTCATTAAGTTTGCTTTGTCACCTCTGAATTTTGATAACCCGATCCCGTCATACGAGTCTCGATGTAAACTTATTCATTTGCCCTTGCTTGTTAACCGTAGATATTATCAGTCTATAATGTTCTTGTACAAAATCATTTGTGGGTTTATTGATTCACCCTATATTTTAAATTTGATTGGTTTTAATGTTCCTCCTAGAAGTTTAAGAAATTGTAAATATTTTAATATACCTTTTCATAGAACAAACTATGGTATGAATGAACCTATAATTAGGTCGCTTAGAGAATTCAATGAAATATGTAGTAAATTTGAAATTGATTTTTCCTACAACATAAATGAATTCAAAAAATTGTTAGAACTAATTTATTATTAAGCACTAGTCTGTAAGGAATTGTATTTCCATAGACGAAATAAATAAATAAATAAATAAATATAGACATACTGACAAGTCCACGTATCTTTCCATTTTTGTTCAAACCGCATTAATTCAGGTTCTAAGATCTATTTACTCGCTTGTTATAAATTATCCGGTTACTTAGGGTGATAAGTAGAGTTGTTCATAGAAATTAATAAATAAATATATGTATTACGTAAAACATTTTTTTTTTTTTTAATAGCCACCACAAAGTGGGTGTGCCTGGGAAATATAACCACACAAATCAATTAACGTTTTCGTTTATTTAGAAAAATTACTTCATTAAGAAACGGGAAAATATGAAGCAAATGACCCTTTCCAAATTTAAAAATATCACACGCGTATGTGTGTAGGTAGTTAAAGGCGTTAATTAGAAGTTGTTTCTCTTTTTCATAATACTATCTATTGAAGCTTCTTCAAATTGTTTTATATTTCAAATGCGTACACCTCATTTCCGTTCATAATTACAGACAGTATAAGGGATACAAGCAAAAGTGTACATGTAATTAAATACAGTCAGACACACGCACGCAAGCAGACATACTTATACCGCCTGCAAGAATGTTTTCTGTTTAAATACCTTGATAAAAATCAACGTAATATAACACATACCCTTTTTTCCATAAAGACATTTACGCATATTGTATATTTCAGATACTTGCCATACACACACGACATGACTGTCGCAATGTGTGTACTTAAGAGTGTGTCAGCGTGTGTGTGAGTATCTGTGTACTTGAGGCATCTCATCGTACACATGACTACAGGAGATTCGCGTGCACGCGTGTATGTGTTTGTTAAGACAAGGCATTTATTACAGAGCTCACTGGAGCAAACAAACGGTTGATTGTCGTGAAAGTCAATGTTGCCTGGCGAAATTGGTATACTCCAATGCGGCCATCTATATGTGCCTGTGTGTGTAAGGATGTGAGGGAAGCTGCTTTTAATTGCACACCATGTGTTTCGTTAAACATCATCACTCTTTTTACGCATATACCATCCGAAAAATGTTCACGGATGTTCTACTTAACATTTACGTTCAGTGTTCGGTATTATGTTCTGCGTGCACATATACATATATATACGCACATACATACGTGCGCCTGTGCATGTATGAGTGCGCAGACAAATCATAAAGCGTCAAGTTGACGTTCATACAAATGTATGCGTGCGTATACATATATCCGTGTGATGCCTTGTTAGTGCTCATGTTTGTCTTTGGCGTAATTTGTTATGATCTTGTTGTCTGTTTACCTTTTTAAGAGGATTTATGCTCATGTGCTACAAGTACACACTATACACACACATACATACGTACATATGTACATATACACCTACAGTCAGACCTGGGAGCTTGTGACACGCATCACCGTTATCGAGTTACCATACACCAACATCGTCTTGCGCCCGCTTTGTATTGACACATTAATTGTAACCCTAATTTGAGTGTGGTTTAATTAAAAATATGTACTTTTGGTTACGAGTCCAACAAAGGAAAACGTACGAAAGCCGCTTAACTTGATAATTTCCTACGAAAAATAAGACATCACTTTAACGGGAACGACTGGCGTCTGGCAGCATGGCAGTGTGACCCTAGTACTTGAGCGTAAAAATACAGTTTGTGTTTGAATTCAGATATGGGAGCAGAGCTCATGACTTGCTTGGCCCATAAAAAGTTGTTATGGGCGGGCAGCAAATGTTTTTAGGTTAGGCAATGGAAGTCCTTAATTCATGTCGGAGATGGCATTGGTAATCGGGTATCATAGACCTGGTTATTCGACCTGGCTGAGTTTAGAAGTAAACCGTGGTGGTGGGTATCCTTTAAATTATTCTAATTTTAAACGGTCGACTGTTGATATTTACCAGTAGTTAATTTTTTTGACGATGTTGCTTGTTGACATCTCCCCATTGTGTGACCCCCACATGGAAGTGGCAATATATTGAGGATAGATCCATTCACGGAGCAAACTCTTTGTATAAAAATAATATTGGGGTAATAACTCAGATGTTATGATCTTGGAGTATTAGTCTAGAGCTTCTGTACATATGGGTTATCCATTTCGTGGTTTCAAAAGTATAGGGCTGGAATTCGACATCTGTCAAACTAAGTTGTTAAACCAATTTTTTTTCTTTTCAGTTGGAAGTCTGGCATTAACGAAAATGGATCGCTTAATTATCACACAACGCGTAAAAATTATTAAAATCTACTACAAAAATGCTGATTCTGGCACATATCGTGCTTTAAAAGGAGATTATCAAAAATCATGAAATACATTTCTCACTCGGTAAACAAAATTGTCGTATTTGGGGTTCTGAGAATCCTCAAGTAATTGAAGAGAGGCCATTGTGAGTGGACCTTACTTCTTCAAAAACGACGAGGGAACGACTGTCACCGTCAATTCGGAGCGTTGTGGTCGTATGATAACCGACTTTTTTTGACTGCTATTGAAGAATACGACTTGAAGAATATGTGGTTTCAACAAGGCGGTGCCACACAACTCGAGCGAATATGGCCTTATTGCAAGAGATATTTCCTGGCCGCGTAATTTCTCGTCGTGGCGACATCAGGGACCGTGTTCATGCAGATAAACCTTTAACTCTTGAGTACTTAAGAACCAACATTCGTCACGTTATGGCTGAGATACAGCCCAATATGTGACAAAAAGTGGTTCAAAATTACCTCAAAAGAATCAATGCTTGCAACACTTCGCGTGGTGGTCATTTAAGCGATGTAGTTTTTCACAAATAATGTCAACGTTTAAACTTTATAATAAAAAAGAAATATCAAAAGAAAAAAATATTTTATGTGCTACTTTTAAAAAGCAAAATGCATAACCCTTTATAAGCAGATCGAAAATATTTTTTTTTTACCAATACTCAGGGGATATTTGTCAGTTGCTGAAAGGGTATTCCACATACGAACATTTGGGCTAAAGAACGTAATTTTCCAATAGTGTGACTTGAGATTCTGAATAGCCAAGTATCCCGGTTAAATGCTCTGGCATCAGAGACTAGACAACGGAAATCCAAAGAGCACACCTTTAGAATATTTACAGAACAGCGATATACAATCCACGTTTCAGAGATTTTATAAAACAACAAACCGCACTGAATCTTGCGAGTATTGAAATCTACTCTGCACATTTAATCCTACTTATATAGTTGCCAAATGACAATTGAGTGAATCATGCATGGCATGCTTTTGTTTCCAACTTACTCATCTGCAAACGAACAATCTGACCCAAAAATTCTTCATTAAACAAAACAAAAGTGCAATGACTTCAAAATCGTGTCTGTTATTTTAATCAAAATGAATGAAATGTTCATAACCGTTCAGACCAGATGGCATTGGGCCCTGGAACTCAAAATGTATGACTACCATTGATAAGGTCAAATCACAAATTATTCCCCCACAATACGACAGTGAAGAAAATGAATATGCGCTTTCGGCCATACTGGCTAAAAATCACGGTTAAACTTTGCTTTAGGCAAACCATAGACACAGAAACCTCTAACCCTCTTCATTCTACCTATCTTATCTCATTTGCAGACGCTTGTACAGTTTACTTAAGTTTTTTCAAATATTCACGTTCTTACCAAACCACTCATAACCGCAGCAAGTTATTTACACTAACTTTCTTAACTTGGTCCTGTCAAAGCAAATTGTTTTGAGATGAAAGAAAACGTATTTTGTAAAATGTATAGTTTTCAATTAAAACAAAGTTGCCAATGTTCGGTCGACAGCAGCAGCAGCAGCCATTCGAAAAGTGTTCCCCGCTGCCAAAAGGTACGACGTCCAGCTTACAGTGAAAGGGTTTGAACTGTATCAAGAACAAAGTTTGTTAGCAAAAATTTAATTGCAACGTTTGGTAAAGTATTTTTTTTTTTGTTTGGTGTTTCTGATTTGGTCCGTCCTGCAAATGCGAAACAAACGAACCAAAATTAAAATGTCCATAACACTCTCGGGGTAGGTATGTACACATATATGGCTGAAGAAGAAAGCCAGTGGTTCTTGGCTGTTTGGTCGTCGCAAAAGAAGGGAACAAAATACTTTTTTGTGGGTACAAACTTTCGACTGACTTTATATGAAAATTGTCGAAAAAAATACAATTATGTACATATTTACATCGTACATATCTATTTCATGAGAGAACTTTTTCGAAAGCAAACTATTCTATCTTTAGGTTGATATTTACAAACAGAATTAGTTAATGGACGCCGTCATGGGTGAAGGGAACAAAAAGAGTTTTTTCTTTTTTTTTTTTGCTTTTAGGGCTTACTAAAACTTTTTAAAATCATTTTGATTGATTTGAACGACTACATTCGACTGATAGAGCCCACATTATAAAGATAAAAGTAAAATTACTTTCAAAACTCCTTCGTTCAGTGCTCTGCCAATTACCTTAGCATTATGTTGTGTTTCATGTTACGCAGAATTCATTCCAGTTGAGGCGATTTATGTACTACGAAAAATTCAATTTCATTAAGAAGTTTCCATCGAAAATACCAATTTTCTGACAACACACAAACCAAGTTTTTCTTCCCCGGCTGGCTGACCATTATTAAATAAACATGTTCTGGGAAGAACTTGTAACCACAACATTGTAGTTGGTTCAGCCAACATAGCTGCAGCAACATACCAAACGGTTGCCATAGTTTATCAACAAAGTTTGTCGACCAGTCCTTCTCAAAGGAATCGACGACATTTTCATTGACCAAGCGA
Organism: Hydrotaea cyrtoneurina; assembly: GCA_958296145.1. Classification (NCBI taxonomy): domain Eukaryota; kingdom Metazoa; phylum Arthropoda; class Insecta; order Diptera; family Muscidae; genus Hydrotaea; species Hydrotaea cyrtoneurina. The sequence continues at coordinate 118,741,816 of OY282512.1, forward strand.
GTATATATATATAAGCGGTAAATATCCTTAAAAACTTAATTAATGCTATATTTATTACATCAATTATGTCCCATCTAAGAGTTCGATATCAACTGCTATTCATTAACACATTGAAGTTTCATTAGTTAAATGTGTTCACGAAAATCTGTTTGGGGATTGACCGTCTTCTCTTTAGAAGCAGTACCCATACCCAAAAACGTTAAATTGACCATAAATGTCTTTTGACAAGTATTTCCACGACAGTCCTTATCAGTCTTCCAAGTCTTTATCAGTCCTGGGTGGCCAACCCACATAAGGTGCCCTAGGTACGAATTTATATCTATCTTTGATGTACGCCCTGTCTTATTTCGTCGGCAATATTTATTGGGACCAGTAAAAAAAATATATGATCAAATTGAAAATTTGAAGATGATTACTAATCAAAGCCGGCTATAGAATTCCTTACACAACTCCACCACACATTATCAGCCTGTATAATTTTCAGTCCGGGTATGAAGCATAAAATGATTAAGTAGCGGGACAAAATGAGGGTCTGGTAATAACAGTAATAAGCACCGCCCACACTTGTCAAAACTTGAAAGGGTAATAATTCATTGGACATATACAACTGATAGGATACCAAAATATTTTTTGGGGGGAATGGGTGGTGCCACGCCCCATTGTAAAGGAGCCGTTCTAACAACCTTAAAGTATGCTATTGTTAGTCTAGAGATATGCACAGGTTATTTGGAAACAAGTTTGAAAAAGTATGGCATTTTTTTAAGGACCCGTTCTAACAGCCTTAAAGTATGAGATAGTTAGCCTGCAGATATGCACAGGTTATTTGGAATCAAGTTTGTATTTTATTGGAAAAGTAAGTGCTTGTGTGTAAACATTTAAAAAAATCCATCCTTTTTGAAAACTGATTAACCGTCTAATTGTTTCAAGAGTATTCTGAAACTGTATGACTTTCTGCGTATGTAGAATTGGAAAAACAGCCCACACAGGACCTTCAGCCATTCAAGCATACAATCGAATTCGATTTTTCATTATAATTACATTGTCTTTAAACACATAGATATCCAACGGGAATGGCTGTTCAACGTGAACGGTTTCATGGTTGTCGGCCTGAAACCCTTTCTAATTTCTTCTGGATCAATGGTCAACGTTCTTGTGTTAATAATCTACTCAATATTTTGTTTGATAATAAAACAGAGCTTATATTCGGCCAGAAAATATTACAACATCAATTTTCACATGAAACTTTTCTATAGAAAAATACATACACACACACACACACATACGCACTGATGCTGTACGTGTCCATACCTACATTTTATTACGTAAAGTTTTCAATTAAAAGAAGCAATCGTTCACAAAAGCAGGCAAATTACATGCACATGTTGTTTCCATTCATCCTAAAGTTGAAGGACGAATGTAAGAAGAACACTAGGAATGGTCTACATACACTTTTGCGGCAGGCAGCATCAGTATCTTATCAGAATCGTTAGAAAATAAAAATGAACTAGAACTTAACATATACCTGATGACAGACGGTTGGTATTCCAGCAAACGCATACACATACATACATATGTCGATGATAATATAAGGATTTGCGTGTGTGGCTAAAGAACAAACTTTAATTAAGCGTACATATACCAGTGTATGGAAGAGACGATATTAAATTGTGGTAGTCGGTTTTTGAGTTTTATGAAGGCACTTTATTGTGTAGCACTTATCAGAATTTACAAACATCCCGTTCATTGAAACTCATAACTCGTCAAAGGTATTACGAAATATATTGAGATACTGTGCCTTAAAAGAACGGTTATGGCTTTGATGAAAAAATCGCATATGAAAAAGTCGAATTCGCTTAGATGAAATCAGTAAAATACAGTGCATTTGTTTTTTTTAATTTAATCGGATAATGTGAATACCGATGTGAATTCCAATAATGTGAAATCCGAGTAATTGAAATGTGTTTCGTGGAACCGAAGTCGTAACCGCAATACGTTATAAAATATATATTAATATATGAATTTTTCACTTTTGTTTAAGGGTTATTTTTCTTTTCATAATATAAAATTAGCCCAGATTTATGGCGATTCAACATTTTTGAAATGGGGCCATTTGTCATGGTGGCCACTGTTCAACAAACCATTGCTGTCAATGTGGATAAAATGGAATGTCCATATTGAGAATATTTTGACACATAATGTGTGAAAGCAAACTACATATAATTACTATTAATGTATAAATTAATATTTTTCTCATACTTTTCCTTCTGTTTAAAAAAAAAAATCTTTTTTCAAACTACAAAACTACTTATTTTTGTTTTTTTTTTGAGTGGTGTAATTTTTAGGATTTGTGTGTTTAGAGAATTTTTGGGGCAGTTTTCAAATTGGACTTTGGTAGGGTTTTCAGAGTTTTAGGGGAAATTTTCATATCGGACTTTTGGGGAATTCTTCATTTGTGAAATTCTTCATTCTTCATTTTTTTGCGCCTTCATAGAGCCCCACGATAATCTCAGTTTGTCTAAATTTGTTTATAACCCGAACTTTTGACGATTGTTTCCATTTACGACCTGTGTCGATTGATTACCATGTCGACCTTTTTCGATCATTTGTCTAAAAACACTTCGACATATCGTTCACACCGACTAATATTAGCGACTATTAATCCCACAGAGTCCCACGAATATTTAGATTTCTGAACTACATAGGTAATTGGAGATGATGAACTGTTTAAAGAACAACGGAACCTTTCAAGACTGCAACTACTTGAAATCTCAAATACCAAATGCGAAAACTGAAACAACGATGTCTGTTGTTGCTTTACATCCCATACAAACCAACTTCGTTATCGGCTACACTCAAGCCTTCTATCTGGGGTTTTTAATTTCCCGACCTTTGTCAGAAAACGGGAATTTTCTTAACTTGATGAAATGTTTTTACAATAAATATTATTTCTCAAACAAAAAATGTAAATTTTTATTCTTTTTGAACAAAAAAAAATAATTCAGGGATAGTAAAAACTTGTAATGATTAATAAAACTTTAATTAAAACCCAAATATTGAAAAAAAATACTGTACAATTTAAAAGTAATAACATCAACATGTTCAAGAAGTAAGAAATCGTATAATATCGCGTTTAAAACCCACAATCACAGTGGTAATAAAATGCGTAAAATCGTATATATTTTTTCCCGGGAATCCCGACCAATAATACCACGAATCGGGATGTAACAAAAAATCCACATTCCCGGGAAATACGTCCCGGGAATTCCCGCGTTAAAAAATACAACTGTTGTTGCTAATAACTGCCCTCAACTATCGGACGATCAAATCGCACTGTACGCAAAAGGTGTTGGTATCCCCGAATCGTGTATATACACAACTAACAACCTCATGGTTTGTTATTGGACACCACCAATGTTGCCATAGACGAGGCGGCAGACTACCACTCACGCCATCTTCCTCCCCGGCAAAATCCGTATTGTTGTTGATAATTTTAATTAAATGCGTATTTTATCATATCAGCCACAAAGGCATGCCGCAACAACCACCACAACTGCCACCAGCCGCTCAAATTACACTCATTCATGCAACCAAATCAGAACATGCTCGACATAATGCCAAAATTAAATCTTGGCTAATAAATCCACATAGTACAATAACAACAACAGCAATAGTAACCCAATACAAATTGAGTTTAGATAACACCGACACTGAGCACTTGTAAAGGGTGTCGGTGAAGGTCAGACAGCCAACAAGACTGGCGCACGGGAGAACAACTCCTTTTATTGGCCACAATAATGATAAGTAATTTATAGAAAATCCCAACACGAGTCGCATAAATTATAGAACGTAATTGTGTATCGTGTAAGTGTGTATTAGAAAGGCATATCTGTTGAATTTTAATTAAAATATAATTTATTGTTTGCTTTAATCCAGGTCGACTTAGAGCAATAAATAGAGATATACATCGATGCCTGGTTTCCATGGAAAAGGTTAAGTTCATTTGGGTTGTTGGACTGAAAGGTACATTTGTTTGTGGGCGAACAGGATTAATATATAAAGTGAGTTAGAATGTTTTTTTTTTTTTTGTGAAAAGAAATAAGTACAATTTCCAATTGCCAACATTTTTCCTCACCGATGTTTTCGAAATCAATTATAACAACCAAGTGGCGGATTTTCATCTGAATGGCTTCGTCCGCAAAACAAAATTTCCGTCTGTAGGGCATGAGCAACTAATGCAACCACAACGAGTTAGTACCTGGGTTAGACTTATCTCTTAACAACGAGGAAGAAAATACTGCGACACAATCATACTAACAAAATCTTTATCATATAACATAGGCAGATCCACAAATTAGTCGGAAATGACTCATATGTATACCTTGTCGTCTGTCACCTAAAGTATGAGCAACAGATTATTACACCCACATTTTTTAGCCAACAAATCATATAGGAATACAATGATCTAGGTATATTATTACTATCAAGTAAATGATAAGTAACCTTCATAAAAGTCAATAATATAAAACTTACACAGCCAACGATTTAATGGCGAGATATCATAATGAGAGCGGGGAGGTGGGCCGATGTATCGGATTACAGTTCAAGTATTATTTATAACACTTTTTATTTACTTATAATCACAACAACATTGCTAAAAAGTTATTTGTTGTTGTTTTTTCTTGCTAGTATTTTTATTTCGAACTGATTGCAATACCGATAATATTGCACAATTGTAATGACTTTGCGACACGCAAAGTCGTAACACGGGGTGAAAAAACGAAACGAACAGCTAAAAACTTTTTCTATTTATAATGAATATTCTCCCGAACGAAATTCATGGGTATTGCTTTACTCCAACGGAGGAAGGTGGAAGTAAATTTAGTCATTGGCTTGTCTTCGGTGTGTTTTTTTATTTGTGTGTTTCTTCAAAGTAAACACTTGTATGTCAATAAAAATGAAATTGATTGTATGCGTGTGTTGTTTGTTATTTCAGACAAAAATCACACTTTTTATCGAAATAAAATAATCACAAAATAAAATTTATGTTTATATTAATGTATGTATATTGTCTGTCAGAATCAACAATATTCTGCTTTATGTCTGTTGCTGTCGGTCTACAATCATATCGCATAAGGTTATAAAAACAGGCTATAATTTCTGTACATGTGCGTGTATTAATTTGAATGATGGTGTTGGTATTAATTAATATATTTATGAATACTATATACTAGTACTGTCAACCTTAGTTATCTGAATGTGTGTGTAATGTGCACTATCTAGTCTTGCAGGCATACAGTATAGTTGATAGACATGTGAGCCATTCAAAATACGTTATTCAACACTACGAAAGATGTCCGAAAAAAAAGAAGAATTCCTCAAATGAAGAATTCCCCAAAAAGGCCAACCAAATATTTTGAAAAATCCTAAAAATAAATTATAAATTATTTTTTTAATTAAACCTTTCCACTTAAATTTAACATTTCCAATGCACAGAGAGGAAATTTGTCCAAAATGTTTGAAATTGATTGAAATTTCGAGCTTATATCTGTAAAATGGACCCAGCGGCTACAACCACATATTTGTGCGCCAAATTGGTATTAAAAATCCAATATTTTTAATTTAAATTTCATCAGTTTAAGAAACTAATTTTTTTTTAATTTTTATTTATTCAATTTCAATATAAAGTAAATTTATATTTTAATTTTGGGTCCAAGGATAAGCCGGGTGACACAGACCATATGGCTAGTGTTTTGCAGCGACAGAACAAATCCTCTTGCGGGAATCGAACGCACAACCCCCACGCTGATAGACAAGCATGCTACCAACCCGCCTTTTTCAATATTATATTTTATTCTTATGTCTTTTAAAATTTTTTGTGATAAAATTTGTTTCCATACTGATAACTTGTTAAATCTACTGGGTCTCTCTGCCACTGACTTAAACCAGAGCACAGCTAGGTCTGTGTGAAATGTTAAACAACCAATTCAAACCGTCTGATTCCTTTCAGAGTTAGTGGGTCCGTCAGTGTAAAATAGTGACGTTTAATTATTTTCCTATCAATACTAATCAAAACCTAAAATTTGTGTGTTTTATATTTTTATAACCTCATATAGTTGTTATTTATCTAGCGATTATTTTACGCATAACTGATGAAAAATGGGAAATTTAAATATTTTTAATAGCTGTCTGTAATTGGCTAGAGATTTTCACTTAATCTGTAGAAGCTCACAAACACCATTTGTTTTAGCAAAAATCTAATAATTTATAGCATAAACTCCGCACCGTGCATGTTCTTCCACATACATCATTTTATTTTTTGGCTTGCGATTGACGTTATTGCACATGGAATGTCCCACATGTGGTTAGAGATTTTTCGACAACACTCTTTGTGAGTATATTTAAACATGGTTGGTTTTTGTGTGATCTGATTTAATGTTAATTAATTTATTCTAATAATTTGCTCATTGCAATTTGTGTGTTTACAACATAATTAGGCATTTTGTTACAACGCACTGATAATGAAATTCAAATATACGCGTATGGTGACCGATAAGATAAATATTGACCAAATCAGAGATAAGTACACTGATGAACAAAAGTATTCGATTATGTTTCTAAAACAGAAACACGAGGAACAATTAATTTCATATTTTCAAATAGAAAAGAATTGATTGAATATTTCCAATAAACTTGAAGTCTCGATGAAAAGTCAAAAATATTTACAAATACACTTCGTTCAGGTCCTAGTAAAATTTCAATGACAACGTGTGTTTACTTTGCATCTGAAAAACCAACTCGAGCTTGAAAGACTCTGTAGGTTGAAGTCTTTACTATGTTAATTCATCCAATAGGACTTTTAAGACAAAGGATATTCAAAATATTCAAACTTAATACTCGATTTTTTTTCTTTTCGTATTTCGCACTTACCAAAAACGTAGGACTGTAAAGAAAAATGTTCATGAGTTAATTGATTAAAATTGAAAAAGTCATATTTATTAATACATTTTTTTTTTAAATTTTTTAACGAAATATTTTTCAGAGATATTATATTTCGGTTATAATTTCTAAAAAAAAAAAGTTTTTTTTTATAAAATCTACCCTTCCCTTTCATAGCTTCACTTGGAAATATCATTTTAAAATTTAATTATAACCCGATATACTTAATAAAAAAAAAATAACAAGCCATAATAAGAGTCATTCATTTCTTTACAGAACAATTTCTTAAATCTAGTTATCATAGTCCGTCGCACCGTTGAGTCGATCAGGTTTCTTTTCACGAAATTCCAATTTTCAGAAATAATTCCACAAAAAGAAAAGCAAACTCTTCCCCACCGATTTCTTTAGACCGATGTTCTCTTAATAGACCTATAACATACAGTGAAATTAGGTAAAACCACAATTTGCAGAATTTGAAGGCGCTCCAAAAGCAATCTTCCCATATCCCATAACCTTTAAACATAAGTTCTCAATGAGTGGTTTTTACAAAATATATAGTGTACGAGAGAATCCATGGCTATGAAAACATAGACATGGTTTTGGAGGACAACAATTATGTATTTCCTTAACATTCCTGATGGAAGAGACGGGGGACTTTTATCGCACACAGCGATATAATTGTGTTTACTTACTTTAAGTGATCTACTAATGCTATTTCTAAAGATTAATTACGTGGCTTACTCTCTTACAAGGAACGTCACCAGCATTTACGAGGTGGAAAACAGCCGAAAATGTTAAATGGTCGTATCAGAATTCGAACCTGAGTTTATTTGTGTGATAATCGCACACACTGCCTACCACACCACGGTCGTCGACACCTCCAAACAATCCTGGTATAAATTTTGACGTAAAATGACATTCATCACATTTCAAATTCCACAAATCTCTAATTATGGATATGGATCTAACCTACATAGAAAACTCCGGATTATAGCAATGCCAGTTTCGCAATCATTTACACTTCTCAAAAGTCGTTAACAGCTGTATGGGCCAACACATCATCATCATCAGCAGCAGCAGCAGTGTCACCTCCAAGAGATGCCAAAAGTCATGGCAAATTATTTGCATACATTACACAGCGGTGACTTTTTACATTTTCACTGGACGCAGCAGGAGAAGGAGAATGATTTTGAATCAAAACTAACAGCCTCTTATGCAAACGAAATTAATCCTTTAAGTCTTCATTAAACTTCAGGCCACTAAAACTTTCAAATGCCTGATGATGGCTGGCTGAAGACTTGAAGGAAATTTCTCATCTTTGTCGTTGTCTTCTCATTGTGCATAAATACGAATACGTACACGAATAAATAAACAAATCAGGAGAAAGCCCAGTTGTTATTCACAGCCAAGTTATGCAAAGCTGACTACCACACACACAATCATTCGTATATATGTACTCATGTGTCGGTGTGTCTGGACGATTGCAACGACAATAGGTTTAGGCACTCTAACACTTTGGATTCACACATTCATATTTAAAATACATACCACATCAGAGGCTTCCAACACATTGATATATCCTAGTTAACATGTGACAGTGTGTGTATGTATGCTACACTTACTGCTATATACAGATGTATGTGAGTTAAGGCACACACACACACACAGTTATGCAAATATCAAACACAAACTAGAACATAACCAAAATACTTAATGTCTCCATTTAAAACCCCATAAGTTTAATAATGCCAGGAAGGGGTTATGTTGCATGTCATAATGTGTTTGCCAGCATGTGTGCGTGTGTGCTTGTGTATATCTGTATCTATGTATATGTACATTAGAGCGACTAAAGTTGCATGGAAGCAAAATTCGTGCACCCCCCTCATATTGAACATTGGTATTTTCTTAGATGACATCTAAAATATTTTGGCTTCAGCTATGACCTCTCGTGAGCTGGACGACTTGGCGAAATGGTCTATTTTAGAAACTGTTTCATTAACAACATATACAATATGGGTATCATAAGAAAGGTTTAAATTTTGAGGTAAAATAGCATTCATCACATGTCAAATTCCACAAATCTCTAATTATGGATATGGATCTACCCTACATAGAAAACTCCGGATTATAGCAATGCCAGTTTCGCAATCATTTACACTTCTCAAAAGTCGTTAACAGCTGTATGGGCCAACACATTATCCATGTCCTATTGGATATTCTGAAGTTTTTGTTCGGAGTTGTTTGTAATAAGAAATGGAAAATTAACAAACTTCAATATCTAAACGATTTGAATATCACACTTGTTCTTTTCTTTGTTTGTTTTCCTTAAAAAAAATAAAGCACTTGTTGAAAAAACAAAATTGTATACAGATCATTCAAGACACATGTATTGTGAGAGCGTTACCAGAGGATACGGGATGTCAAAGCTGTAGCCAAAATATTTGAGATGGCATCTTAAAAAAGTCCAAGGTTAATTTTTAGGAGGGTAGATCGAACTTTTTGTTTGGTGAGTCGCTCTAATGTACATACGTATGGCTAAAATATTGTACGTATGTGTATTTCCGTGTGTGAGTTATTTTTGTGATAGAGCGTATTGCAGCCAGCGGGGGGCCTTCAGTGATAGACAAATATACTACACTGTGCGACAAGAAAATGTATATGCAAGTGCTGCAGAGACGAATCTTTGTGTAGTATCAGTTAAATCGATTACTGAATCATTTCCGAGGTATTGAACTTGCTTATCTCGTGTACAACATACACAGCCTAACAAAATAGTACTCGCGCTTAATAATATTTCCAATAAAATGTTTGAACCGATGCAAGAAATGCTACGTTGGCCCCATTTTATATCGGAAATAATTACTGCACTTCCATCGGGCCAAAACTTGATTATAATTTCCATATATGGACAGAGGATTCAAGGACGTGTTTTCAGCTCCTGGACCATGTACAAAGGAGACCGGTGGTGATGATAGGGGACATCATCCTATATACATTTTAATGGTTCTTCTCGTCAATGATATTAGAACATTGATTCGAAGTATACGGCTATACACCAAAATGAATGAAGAGATATGAAGTAGTTGCGATTTTGGGCCAAGAAAATAACTTAAGAACACATCCTTCTATGGACGATCGAAAGCTATGTGGATGGTGGGCTACATACCACGTAAAAAGGAGATGAAGAAATGTGTACTTCGAGTGCTCCACAAGTATTTTTTTTTTTTTATTTAATTACAATACAAAGAAAATTTATATTCTAATGTGGGGACCAAAGGAAACCGGTTGAAACAAACCACATGGCTAGATTTTTGCCTCTGGTGGGAATCAAAGCCACAACCCCACCCGCTGATAGGCAAATACGCTGTCAACTCGCATAACGTGGCGCCTAAAAATGTGTTTACTCTGGTGACAAATGTTACACAAGTACACCTTTACTGATCACCATAGAAAATCAATGGCAACTGGCATTTTGTCAAAACACTACAGCAGAGGACTCATAGCCAATATAAATACCCTAGTAGATGTTAATACATTTGCTCAAGCTTTCTTCCTTACATTGTATAAATTTCAAGAATATACTTTACAGTTAAGGCCCTCTTATCACAGAATGTCGAATGCCCCACTTCGCCAAGGACAAACACATACATACATATGTTTAGAGATACATTTGAAGTGCGTTGTTAAAGGGTGTTTACATTTGCCTGTTCTTCCCATGATTTAATGCCTAAGAAATTGTTCCAATTAGAGGGGAAATATGTATGTGTGTGTGCGGATTTTTTTACCAATGGGTGCTGAAATATGTAGAGCTTTCGTGTAGGTCAAATGGCATGTTACCATAAAATCCTTGCCAACAAGTATCTTTTAAGATTATCAAAGTCAACAAAAAGATGGATGAAGAGCTCTTAAGGGCTTGCCGAACCCATCGAACATGGAGAGGACACACACACTTGACAAAGGATTAAAAGGTCCTGATCGACTGGCATTACTGAATTTAAAAATATTCATTTTGAAAAATATACTACTACATTATAAGTACATACTATCTTTGCCCCAACCTACGCGTATGTTACAGAACTATTGAAAGAATCCCATAACGTTTTTGGTGTCTTGTGCATTTTCCAAACGATATTAATTACATAAAAGTTGTGAGAGCATTGCAAAGACTTGATTTAATTATAAAACTTTTCGGTTGTCCTCCTCATCTTTATTGTTGCTGCAATTTTACTGTTTTCGTTTTGCAAACAGTCAAAAAGTAATGTATAGTTTAATAAGTCAGTTTTTTCTTGTTCTTCGTCTTTCTTTTTTGCTTTGAGGAACATCGTCGATGACAACAGAACAGAAACTTAATTCAATAAAATTTGTTCATCTCTCGGGCAGGAAGACAAGACGACAGGATGGCCAAAAAAAAAAGAAGACCTAGCACCCAAGGCGAAAAGAAAGACGGGGTATGTCAGTTGCCATCAACAGTAAAATCATCATCGTTATCATAATCACCATCATAATCACATTCAATGCACTCTTGACAAATTTTGTGTCTTTTGCAATTTTCTTTCAATTTGTAGCTTCAATGGCTGCTGTTCATCTGAGTTACTATCAGTTAAGTTGCCACCAATGATGAGATGGCAACGAAGCTGGAGGATGGACTGCAGTGGTAGCGTTTGGCGTGGGTGTTAGGTGGTGGTGATGAAAATGTCGCTGATGTTCAAAGTGACTGTTACAGAAGGACATTCGCAGGATTTTTGTGTCTCACACACACACACACACATACAATAAACAAAATCCAACCAAATTTGCCATGCTGTTTGTCTGCTGCTTTCTTGGGTGGTCATGGCAAATCTTCAGCATATAATAAGACATTAGGGTGCGGAGGAAATTGCACTGTTATGTATTCCGTGAGATGAGTTAATTGTTTATTTTCTAAGAGACATAATTTAATGACTCAAGTAATATGTCAGCCATTTGAATGGTCAAAATATCGAAAACTATAAACTCCCTGTGATTGAATTAGCCTATTTTTAAAATTAAAGCAGATACAACTGATTGTCCATGAAGTGTATAAATATTGGTTATATACACAGATGTATTCGCTTCATTCATAGACATTAAGCTACATAGTAGAAACGCTTTTAGCCTTTAGTATTTCAAAAATGGTCAATCCCGCTTTGGCGCACAGTGGTACAGAAACCAATTTCATCGGTGTGTAACTTTTGATCTATTAAACATTTTTATGTTCTGAAAACTTAAAGGATTTAAGTTTAAAAAATCGGACTATTGGTTATATATTAGAAATATTTCTAATCTTGAAAAAAAATTGACCGATTCTGGTTAGAGCGACAGCGAGGAAATTCTAAATTCTACAAAAGTTGGTCAAATTTTCCATCGCAATAAATGTTGGAAACAAAATTTGCAGCAGAAGCTCGAAAGCACGAGTCTGTATCTGTCGTGTCATGGGATTACTATCCAGTTGGAATGTATGCAAGTTCATCATTCAAATGTGTCAAGCCTAAATTCCAAAACTCCCATAATTTGCATATTGCCCCTAGCCAATTTCCGAATACCATTTCGAGTGGTCTTTCGTTTAATTTTTCCGAAATGAAACTATTCACTCCAACCTAATGTTTACACCTCCTTACAAATATATAGTGGTTAGTATATTGTCATAGTCCTCCCTGTACTACGACATCCACAAATTCATTCATCACGCCGTTCAGCAGGCTGCGTAACTGACAGCAACAGAGCGGCCGGGGATGTGATGAAAGGATGAACATACAAAGGAAGCAGAAGCTCAAGAATAATACAACAGGGGGAGAAACAATAAGTAGACTTTATAAAGAAGCAAAAACGCTGAAAACAAACAAAAAGTTATTAACGTTAATGGGTTGTGACGGTATTAGTTGGAAGGATTTTAAATATGGTCGGACCTTCCTGTTGTCTTTACACCACACTATATCCCTGTTGCTGTTGATGTTTATTGTTGGCTCCGCACCAGACAGGCGAGTTGGTGTCACAGTGTAATGGCAGCCTGGTATACGGTGCCTTACATGTTGTCTTCTAACACAGTTCTCTATGTTGAAGTCAAACATGTGTAAAGTTAAAACTTTATTTTGGTTAAATTCAATTTTAAAAGAATTTTAATCGTTTCGAACATACAGTCCCCGAAACTTTTATACAATTTGAAATTAATAGTGACGGTAACAAAAACAGACTGTGTGATGTTAGAAAACGTATGTCTTTGTTAAATAAATAATGTCCTTGAGAGTTGTGCGTTTTGCCATTAAATGAAGTTTTGTGCACTTAAGTTGAAATTAAAAAAGTTGAGATTTTGCACCAATACTTATAAATAATTCGGCCATATGTGGAATTTCTCCGAAAAATAAAAACAGGTAAATAACTGAATTTACAAAAGATTAACAATATGTAGGTTTTAAATCGGAGGCAAGTTATCCAATGGCCAATATGAGTAATTCAACATAAATAGCGCTTGGCTAAAAGAGAACCAATACTCAGCTAGAAGGCGACCAAAATTAGTTATCTGTATGCGTATTAAAATAACTGCAGAAGAAATTCAAATTTTAGATTCGGAATACCCGTATAAATCAAAAGAGTTTACGTTTCACTAACAAAAATACATTTCGGAGTAGTACTCTTTGGGTGTTTTACATAATTCTCCTACTGATAGCTTTAAACACGGTGCGCCCCTCGGTAACAGTCATAAGCCAATTCTTCAAATCGTTGTTTGTTTTATGTTCATAAACATCGTCATTTGTAAGAATTCGAGGCCTTTACAACTTATCTGTTAATGGTGAAGTCTCCAGTAGAGACGTTCGAAAACTGACTAACCCTCAAAATTAAACCCTATTTTAAACTAATTGTGGCCAAGGCATTGCTGTAACAAACTAATTTCGATTGTCTGTAAATGTTCCCTTCCAAGCAAAAAATAATCATACGTTATGTTGTACTCTTCAAATGAATACACATGTCCTGAACTCATAGCAATATGTTGGGCCCACAATTATTCCATTCATGATAATGTTTGGTCATTTCGGATTTTAGTTGACGATATGTATACTTTTAAACAAAAACAATCTCGGACAGCAAATTGTTTCATCTATCGAAGTTTTGTCCTGCTCTGCATATTCATTAAAAAGACACAAATCAAAATTTAAAAAAAAATATTCTGCAGCTACTTTCAGAAACAAAGTGTGGTTATAAATATATATATATAAAACTTATACTACGAGCATTAATAAACTCCTACACTCATAAAAAAAACTATGGCGAAACGTGCATGAACTGACAACTGATAATATGAACAAGTGGACAAATAGTAAGTTCGGCCGGGCCGAATCTTATATACCCTCCATCATGGATCCTTAAAAAGTCAATAAATAAGAAAACTAACTGAGTTTTTGGGCCGCTCGTGACCCGATAGCCCCAGGAACCCGATCACAAATTTTATCCAAATCATGAAAATAAATGCATATTTGGGTTCGCGAGAAAATGTCGTTGCTTTTCGATACTCATATGTCCATGTTTGTCAAGGGACGGTTTTTGGGCTGCTGGTGACCCGATAGTCCCAGAAACCGGATCAAAAAATTTAGGCAAATCATGAAAATAAAGGCATATTTGGGTTCGTGAGTAAATTTCGTTGCACTTCGATACCCATATGCGCATGTTTATCATGGGCCCTTTTTTGGGCCCCAAGGGTCCACGGAACCCATGAGCACGCCCATTTTTGGGATTTTTTTTCCCATCTATAAATTATATAAACTTAGAACAATTTTACCAAAAAAAATCAGATGTAGTGAAAAAAAATATTTGAAAAATTTGATTATGGCCGGGATATATTTAGTCCCGTAAAGGGGAACTTTTTCCCCTTTGGTCCGATATCTCGAACTTAACCTGCTTATGGGCAAAAAACATCTTCCTACAAAATTCCAGCTTCTTAGCGTTGGTCGTTCGCACTCTATCGTGATTTCAACAGACAACAGACGGACGGACAGACAGACGGACATCACTAGAATGTCTTAGAGTGTTACACTGACTGATAATATATATACTTTATAGGGTCGCAGATCACTCTTTCGAGGTGTTGCAAACGGAATGACAAACTTAGTATATACTCCATCCTATGATGGAGTGTATAAAAACAGTTCAGCGTCGATTCAAGACCTCAAAAATATAATTCGTGAGGCTATCGAGGACATAGGGCAGCCCCTTTGCGATTTGGTTATGGAAAGTTTCATGAAAAGGATATGGTCCTGCAAGCAGGTCGTTTGGCTGATGTTGTTCTTCATTTTTAACGGCATACCTTACTCTTTATTATGAACTAAACACCCGATAGTTTATACCAAAAAATCCCTCTTGTTGGATAACCCTGTATATATCATGAAAGGCTCACAAAACGTATGTAGGTCATAATTATTGTTAACCCCCACCACTGCATCTACCGACACCACCACCACCACCAACACCCACTGACCAACAATCACAATATTTTAACAATCAAAGCATTAAGTTTTTGCTGCTTGAAAATTATGTGCGCACAAACATTTATGCTCCCTCTAACGAGTTGGTTTTCAAAAGAAATGAAAATATAAATCGTTATTAATAAACATGATTAATGAAGGAAAACATTTTCATATACATAGTTTTTGTTCGTTTTTAACCTACAAATACACAAACACACACACCCATCCCTACATTTCTCTACGAATGAGTTAAATAATTAATTACAACAAGCATTTCAATATGTTTTTAACAACATTATTCATTTCAATAGTACACAGAAAAAAAAAAACATGAAATGCAACGGATAAAAATATAAAACAAAACAAAAATGCGGATCACTGTCTTTTGTTTGGTGTCAATTCATTTGTAACACCAATTTGTTCCGTCATCCGCCCCATATGACTACTCCAGAGTATAAAACTCTGGGAAGAAAGGAAAACAGTGCCCTAATATTCCATCGTTATTAAAATAGAACCGATTATGCTGATTACGTAAAACACTTTAATTCGAATTGTATATAATTGCATATTCAATTACAGAGTAGGTACTCCAAAAATAAATATTAATAATAAGCTATTAATATCGCCGCAGTGAATATGGCCAAAGACGAGGTGACAGTAAATTAATAAATAACTATGTGCTGAACTATATATAGGCGCATTTTCAGAGTATACCAATAGACAGCTGGAAGCCATAACCTCTGGCATTATGTCAGCCCATACCATTTCCCTCGGTCCTTGGGTTACTGTCATTGTAGTGGCAAAATATTGGTAATTACCATATTGCCTGCAGTATGGGTTTAGTTTCCTCTGCTGTCACCACCACCCGAACAGACCGGTGGACACGTTTTTGTACAAAATACTTTCCTTAACAAATGTCAGATGTACGAACAAAAACAACAACGGAAAATGTGTAAAGAATTTAATTTGACATGCCAAGCATATATTTGTTTAGGAATGAAACTACCACTAGCGTTGCTAATGAACGTAAATCAAATGAGTATGTTTTTTTTCTTTTTTTTGACTGAATCTTTTCTGCCGTTTTCCCTTTTTGAGTTTGATAAATCATTCGGTTATGCATAGAAATTTTGGTATTAAAGTGAAAGGGCTTAATAAAGCGTATGACACAATTTGCCAGGACTTTCGGTGTTCTTCAGTATCTTCAGTAGTTCGCGTTGGTTTTGCAGCAGTTGATAATGAGACTTATTGTGGATTATAAATGATTGTAGAGAGTTGTGTGAAGACTCTCAGTGCTGGTGCATATAAAAAACGTGTTGATAATTAAGTTGAACACGCCATTATAATTAATAATCCATGATAACGAATTTAGTTTTATTAATTTACGATTTGACATAGACCACATTTATGCAGTGTCGTTGTGTAAGATAGATTCAGGCATTATTTTTGTTGTAATACCCAGAATATGTGAGCTAGATTCACTTTGTGCGAAGCGGATTGATGTCTGTGTGTCTCAGCACCTACTATCAACACAAGGCTTGTTATGAAAGTGAATTTAGTGAATAGTTGTACGATTTCAACAAATATTAATTTTGTTGGAAAAACGGAGGCTACAGAAATTGTTAAATATCGATTCGATTATGTCCACTAACCACCCTCAGAAGGACGAAATAATCGAACAAGCCGATTTCAGACGATTGTATGAGCCGAAGACACCGACAGACCGGCGATCGATAAACGATATTGACATAGCGGGGCTTTAGATGAGGAACCAGCTCTAGGCGAGAGAAATTTTATTTAAGAAGGACACTACTAACTATATTCGATACAATAGTGCACCAAATGCCTTTGGAAATTTGTAAGCATAGGAAAAATAAGAGGCGGCCCAAATGAAATACCCTACACCTTTCTCAACTCAAACCCAATTGCACAAATCAACATAATCTCACAAAATGTCTTTGCATGAGTCATCGGTCTTTAAAAAGTACATTATTCGATTTGCAACAATCGTTGCTATTCAATGGAAATAATAATTAACAGCAGTCAAAAAAAAAACTTTTTTTTGCGACATAACAAGAATCGCTACTTTACCATCTATTAAATCTTGCAATGAATGTGTCCTTAACCATAATGGTGGTTCAGGTCCATTGAACCAATGTGACCTGCTGCAGTAGACATAATAGACTCAATGAAAATCAATGTCAATGAGTGTCTTATTCGGCATAAGCTGGCAGTCACTAATCCGATGCAGTTGTTGTAGTGTTGAGAATGTCGTCAATGGGATCGTATACATATGAAGACTCTACAGTAGAAGCGTAATTAGACCGGTTCTAACTCAGTAGTATGTAGGGCGTGTTTGGGAAAAACAGACAACAAACTTAGTGAATTCAACAAAGTACAATATTTGAGTATGAATATGTGTGTATTTGCAGCAGTTTTCGAAATTGTCTCTACGATCTTTCAGATAACAACAATAATCGACAGAGTAAGATTAATAGATAGATAGAGATGCAGAAATGGGAAAAAAATAAAAAGTAACACAAACATGTATACATATTTATTTGACATTTATAACCTACAAACCGCTTAATGTTTGTGGTGTGGAAAAATATATATGTTTGATGCGAATTTGTTTGCTGAAACTTGTTAAAATTACCATTTTTTTCAGCATGCATATAGACAATCTTCGATTAGGGGAACCGTAGCGCAGTCATCAGCTGGAACTGGCTAGGGGAAAGGGCGGAGCTGGAATGGTAACCCAACTGCCAGACCATAACACGGTCTTACAGGCGGAAATCCTATCAATTACAGAATATTTGAGCTGACTTAGCGCTAACATAAGACCAGAAGAATTGTTTGATGTCTTACATTAGGGTTAGGGTCGCGTTATTTGAATATATTTCAGTGGAAGTAACAGATTCCGTTTATAGTTTTTCCACATCTAAAGCTTATTTGTAAAAATGTCACTGTAAAATGTCTCTGAACAATTTACATATCGCTTATTTACTTCCATAGTGTCATAACTTGAAATCGATTTTTTTTTCAAGAGAGTCGTTTTAAATTCTCAATAGCGTCCTAGGAAAAATCCATAGAAAAGTGGCCGGATATATGTTTGTATAAAACACTGCCGAACAAAAGAACAACTAAACTTAGAGAATTACAGCTTCTTCTTGAGCCAAAAAAAAATAAAAAATAAATAAAAACTTTTGAAGTAAATGAGCGACATGATTTTCGGCAAAAGTGTAATAATTTTTGGTCTTCCAGAAATACGTTCTTCAACTTTGACCTGATTGTGGTATTTAATAATTGTTTTAGTATTCTTTTTTTTTTACTAGCAACTCCCAGGCATCTGAACGCAGATTGAAAAAAAAATATATGTATATACAATAAATGCTAAATACATTAGTGTGGCTCATGACAACGTGAAAATGTTTTAATACCGGCAAAAGTTCGGGAAGACACCATTAGTAAACTTGGTGAAAGCTGTATCTGTAGCAAACCTATCATACAGCAATCCCAGATTTGTAATGTGGTATGAAAATCTCACTTCTCGTTGTCATGTAAAATTTCTCTGGAAAAACATTATCGGTCCCAGTCAAAGACCAAATAAATAATTACCGTATTTCAGTTTACAGCATTTGCTATAATATTTCGAAACAACAGCTTGTAAAACACTTTGAACACTGAAATTTTAACTTTTCATTTTTGTTGAGCTGCCTGCCATCGCAAAATCCAATACATTTTGTTTCTTTCGTATGTATAGTGAATGGGGAGATTATCTTCATAAGCAATCGAATGTGGGTGAAATAAACTATCCTGGAAACCACTCTGCTTAACGTGTAACTAAGTTAGAGTCACTCTAATAATATTATTTATATAATCTTATATACATGTATGGTATGCACAATATACATATTTATATATATATATAAATGTGTACATACTAACGAAGTTGTATTTTTCTTTTTCTTTTTTTTTATTATCACACAAAAGTATATGAGAATGTGCATGCGGTTGTCCTATATTTTGGTCATTGTGGTTTTTATGCAAAATATATTTTAGTCGATTTTTTTTCTACCCAAAAACATGTTATAGATTGGTATGTACGTATGTACATATATACGTACGTATGCATATGTACATCAAAGAATACAGCCATATATAGTAAATATTTAATATTTGTAGCTATTACTATATGCTACAGAAATTTCGATCTAATAAAATTGTTTAGCCATAAACAAATGCAAATATTTCATTTATATTGTTTTATTTTTTTTTTTTTTCATTTTTTCACATTCGAAGGCAACAATTAAATTGACAGGGGTTGGTTTTTTTTCTTTTTTCGTTTTGTTAAATGCCGAGACACATTGAAATGCAATACTTCAACATTCGAATTTGTATCGCATATCGCACTTCTTAAATTATTACCATTTGATATGCACAATAATAGCAGTGAAAATTTAACACAAACATAAAACAACAACGGAAATGAAATAAAATTGTCAATCATATTAGCTTTGCCATAAATTAAGCATGTGTAAGTAATTGAACACATTTTACATACCTATGTACATGCATCACAAATGGCAACACACACAAAAATAGCGAAATAAATTCGACTGGTTTGTGATATATTTAATATTTATCGTGCATTCATTGCATTCGATCAACTTGGATTAAGCGAATTCAGAATTATAAAAAAAAGAGAAACAAAACGCTTAATAAGTGCGATGACATTTTATTGTAGCACATTCAACGTATACGTAATCCAATATTTAATATCAATCATACGTTGTAAAAGTGGAACGTCAATAAAGCAGACATCACAGCAATTTGTGTAATAGCGTCTGCAAAACGTATGCAGTCTCTCATGTGCTTCAGCATGTTCTTAAATAATGATATAGTCGACTCTTCTCTGGGAGCCACAGAGAGACAGACAGCCGACATATAAATGGGCATATCTTCAGAATGAGTTTTGCGGGACAGTCGGATGGGTGATGCAGCAGTCAAAGAGAAAGACGGGTCAACATGTAGACTGCGACTAATGCATTGATTTATATTCTGTTAAATATACAGTGTGAGTATGGATTTGTATTTTATAGAAATCGATTTTTTTTTTATCGAAAACCATCCCCATTGTAAACGTGAGCCAGACATTGACTAAACATGCCGTATCATCAGAAAACATCAAATGTAAGGTCCCTTTCAAGGCTAACAGATCGAATCGGTAGATACTCGTAATTGCTGTAGTTAATTACCGAACATGAAGCTGGCATAACAAACAATTTCTAGAATGTTTCAGATCCATAGCAGAATTCTGAAAACGTTACCAAAGTATCTGCTACGACCCACGTGCTGTTTCTTATCTTTTCGCCAAACACAAAATGTTGGTCGACGCCACATACCTGTTGACATTTTGCCAAGCCATAAAAATACCTAAGCGCGTTGCTTGTTATAACAACAAGTAACCGCTCATACATAAGAGTCTATTTTTAAACGAGAAGGTTTCTTTTTACTTAGACACTTGTTCCTAAGTAAACAAATAGGCCGCATTCACATTAAGAATGTCTGGTAGGGCTAAATTTTAGTAAGTAAATTATGCCAAACATCCAAAAAAAAAAAAATAACGGCTTTCTTGACTCGGGGATTCTTATCATAACCCACGCATAATTTTTAATCCTCAAAAGTTATGGCGAGCAGTGATTTTGAATGCTTCACGCTCCTGAGAGTTTTACGGTCTGTTATTGATAACGTTTTCCCATTAAATTTGCATTAATAACGTTAAATTTTCCCATTCATATTTAATTTATAAGAAATAAAAAGAGAGCAACGTATTTGCAATTACGTTTAACTATGGTGAATATTTCATATTAACACAGAGCATTTTCAACAGCAAAAAATCCATATACATACATATTTTCATTAAGATATGTATGTAAGTACGTACATATGTATGTATATGCACAATATTTATTTACAAAGAGTAGTTATTAAAAAATACAATAAATTCATGGCATTGATATTTAAGAAATGACATTTTATATTTTATTCCCTTCCAGCGCATTATTGCAAACTGCTGAACCTTTTACGGAGGTAATTATTGTTGTGTTGCATCTTTCCGACCCCCTCATTTTGTATTAAATAAAAGCCACGATCCTGTCATTCTTTTTGATAACCAAAAAATGGATAACCCTTTACAACAGTACTGTGTACGATACCTGATAGCCATCTACCTAATAACCTGTGTTTCTATTATAACTGATCTAAATGTCTTTGGTATTTGAGTCATTTCGTTATGTTGTGTGTTTTCAGCATTGATCCAATGGCTGAGTCAATGGCTGGCGGCTCTGTATTCTAATTCTGTGAATTCAGGACAGAAGACATGTTGTGCAACATTTTCAGATGAAAAGTCCCTGAAGTGTATGTAAATTATAAAGCTCAATACGGAAATGTCTGAGCGTCCGAGCATCTACACATGTCCATTTATGTACGTAAGCGAACGTCTGTACATATGTATGTACAATGTATGGGGCATTCAAGTATTATGTGGAATTCATGTATAATTATCACCTGTATTTGCCAATCCTGAAAGCAGTCACAAAGAGACAGACAGCCGACGTATAAATAGACATGTGTGTATAAAGAGTTGGATTGGTGGATCGACAATGAATAAGAATGACAGGCCACGAATAATGGATTGGTAGATATTAATACAAACTATGAGTAAGGGGGTTATATTTTTTAATAGAAATTCATCGAGAAACAGAGGGTGGGGGGAGGGGGGTTATTTCCCTTAACATACCATGAAGGAACAGACGGGAAACCTCTCCCGAATTAATGGGCTGTGTACGACATAATTTGTTTACTCAGTGATCAGGACCTGCTGTTAAAGCCTGCGCCGAACGGCAAATGCTTTTTTTTAGAGAAGTTTAATATGGCTTAAAGATTACACCCCTCGAACCTTGTTTTACTGTTCGAGTATCAGAACACACTACCTACCAAACCACGGCCGGAGGTTCTACTCGGCCTATGCATAGAAATGTTGTTCCTCTTTGTACAGGTATTTGCCAGATTTAGTTAATTCTAATCCCTGGCGAAGTTGGAAAAATCTAATCGGATTGATAGATACTAAGAAGAAAAAAAACACTAAAAAATCAATTGAAATTGAAAACACTCTTAAGACTCTTGGGCCTTCATTTTTTATTTATGAGACTTTCATTCTCAGACCACAACATTTCACTGAAATGAAATGTTGCTTAGAGAACGCAATCTTCACGTAGCGGGATATTGTGTTTTCCCATGTCATAGAATTTTTACATAGCCGGTGCATTATAGCAATAGAACATTATTTTGTTTTCTTCTGAACCAAGTTCTGCGTTTTCAGTCAGCTAAAAGACATGCCTGCTGATTTCTACACTAATGACAAAATCGCCGGTTTAGTTTGGAATTCAAGTGCATGCAGCAAGGGCTTTCGAAGCGACCAGATCTTTAAGGAGGCTGGCAAACGCAGCGTTTTCGACAGGGTCAACAAAAATGGTGCACAAATGGTTTATCTTATGGGCTACTAACTGTGTATTACATTATCTTCTGAAAAAAGTCACTCGGGGAAGTACATTACATTCTTCTAACTAAAAATGACTTTTAACCCGCGATTCACATCCACAAAACTGAAAAAAATTTTCTGTCTCTATTAAACTTTAAATAATATGATTCACATTCAATACTTCGCCAATGAATGACATAAATTGTAATCGTACACATGTATTTCCAAATAACTAACACAATTAAAATCCAATTTTTTTTTTCAGAAATTCAAACCCCAATTTCACAACGAAAAATTCAATTAATGCGTGGAAATGCACATTACGGCGATTTCTCGGAAAAAGTACCAGATTATAATGCACAGCTTTTATGCATACGAATATACGTCTATGTGCAGACGGTAATTCACAATAATTGTGTGTCCTGAATTTTTCGATAAATTAACCTCGTGGAATTTGTACAAGGTGTTCAATTCTATACCATTTCTCTTTTCTTTTTTGTCATCATCAATTCCATGAAATAAATATCCACACACCAACACACACACACGCGTACAGCTAAAAAGTGTGACATCACGTAACATGACATCGCACCACGCCATTCAAATGTCACTGCAGTTGAGAATTTGCTTACAAATTATTATCATTGTCATAATAGATACAAATGAATGTATTTTGCACATATCCATCGCCCCCACCCTACCCAAGCTACTACTAGTTTTTGTGCAATCAAGAAACTCGCATGCACACTCATACATCTGCCTGTGTGTGTGTGTAGGGGACATTCAGATGGGATCTGCTATTTTTCCATTAAATTGCAGCTTAAATGTAAATATTTGCAAGGAAATATTATTTATAATATGAACGAGTGAGTGAGTACCCACTTCCATGCGACAAATGCTGAATGCTGCGATATTTGTATGTGCATTTGAGTACGTATGAGTGTGAACACGAATGTGATCAGATTTTCAGTGTATTTTTAGGACGAAAAAAGAAGGAAACTCCATATGCAGTCGCATCCATGGTTGTTGAAATGTCATGCGAAATATTTTTTTATAACTGCGATGTTATGTTAAATATTTTTTTTTTTTTTGCTTTATTTTTTATTTCGATGCAAATTCTGGAATATATGTGTGTTGCTATAAACCTGTACGAGGGCGGACAAATAAATCGTCGACCTTGTCAGTAAAAAAAAACCCATTTTAACTTTGCCGTTGGCCCAAGTATTCTATCTTTTTCAACGAGTCCACAAAGCCCTCAAATAAGTCATTAGAGACGTTTATCATCTTTTTCTGTCCAGCATTTTTTTTTAGGTTTTTTTTGGTGAATATTCACACGATAATAGGAGCCAGACCCAAACTTAACGGCTGGTAACAGATGGTAATTGACGAGAAAGGTCTGCTATGTCATATATATCTGGACCCGCCCTCGCACATTCCTATGGTTTCGTATGAATATACAGTAACGGCTTATAGTATTACCAAAAGTTAAAAAAAAAATCAACAACTTTTAAGCTAAAATTCATCTAATTGCCTAATGATATTCGAAGAATTTAAAAGTCAGCTCATAAAAAACCTAAATTTGTTCTGTTAGATGCACAGCTATTTCGATGGGATTGACAAGTTCTAGAGTGGCAAATGTGAATTGTGTTCATGTTTCCACAATATCAATGTATGTTTATATAAAAAATACAATTGTTATTTCAAGAACTAATGCGCCCCGTGATTGCCTAGGCTGGCCTCGCAGTTCTGCATACTGTCAACCCCGTATTCAAAGATCTCGGTGGCGGTTTCTATCTCGACATTCGAAGAACGGTTTATAATTAACCGAAACGACGCTTTCACAAGCGTTCACGTGCGCGTTTTCCGATATCCAGTTACGGTGGTTCGCTGTCAAAATGGAATTTCGAACAAATCCACTACAATCTGCTCTAAGATCAAACTAAGACGCGATAGCAAAACTGATGGTGCGCCTATGGCAAGATACTCGAATTGGTGGGTGGACAGTGAAAAAGACAGACAGACCGAGAATAATGGATTGCTAGATTCATATTTATGCAAATTATGAGTGTGGAGGTTATTTTTTTAAATAGAAATTCATCTTCATCGAAAAACAGACGTAGGGGAAATCTAAGCACAGCTGCTTCATTAGTTTATAAACTCAAAATCCAATGAAATCTTTGTTAATTGACATATGGCCTTGAAATTGTGCATACCTGTTGGTCTTGTTAAAGGAAATCGAAAAACCTAAACAAAATGTCGGATTTCATTCAAAACAATCCCAGAAGTCCTAAAACGTGAGGAGAAATCCTCAAAATTTTTAATTTTTTTTTAGTAAATTCGCTATAGTTTCCCCTATTCTGATAAGTGAAAATTGTTAGGAAGTCTTACATATGATCTCACTTTGTAAAACGCATTTGATCTCACCTGTTGAAAAAAATATTTTTTTGTTTGTTTCAATGAACGACATCCACAAAGAAAAAGTAAATATTTTAATATGTCTTAACCACCACATTGTTCGTTAATGATATTAGGCATATTGGACTATAAATAAAAGTTTTGAGGGAGTAATTTTTTACGAAGGTTTCTTAGGTTTCCAACTTTGGACCTTTATATGTAGTTCATATCTGGGTGAACCGCATCTACCAGATTTAAGCTTGAACTGACTTCCTGAACATAATTTTTCTCGCAATACGATTTTATGACGCCCGATTCATTTAAACGATGATTTCAATTAAAAGGCATGCGCTTATCCGAATTCGACTGTATTTCACTCGTACTTAAGCAGAAAAATTTAGGGAGCCGTGATTTTATCCCTTTTCACGGACAATTGGACAGATTAAGCTGACCTTGCCACGAAATTATTCATCACCATGAATCGTTTACTTCTAGAAAAATACTGTAGTATGTTGGAAACTTTATGAATATAAAATAAAAAATTTAAAAGAGGTGGGAAATAAATGAGCGAGATAAAGCCGAGCAGAGATGTCTTTAATTTATAAGATTATATTATTGGACAAGTTAATATTACTTCATACAATAAATGAATTAAAAAAATGTACTGCACCCTTTGCAGTAGTTTAGTAATCAAACGATAATGTGCTTTTTTTAAATCCACTTCGACGCTTTAGTTTCTTTAATGAAAAACGACTATTTTAAACAGTACTTCATCTGTTTGCCAGTCGAGAACTCTGTCCAATGCCCGGCAAATCTCAAAAGCGAAGTTCGCCATTTGCTTGTATATCGTACACTGGAAGAAAAAGCTTCGTAGCATGAACGAATTTGCACGTTGTATCAACGAAATCTGTCGTTAAAAGTCAACCAACGTTGGTCTTCGTTGATGCATGTACGATTGCGTTGTAGCATCATCGTATGTGTTACGTTAACTTTAAATGTTGTATAAAACAACAAGATAGAAACAAATGTATAAAAACTGTATTCGAAAAAAAAATGTAAAGCATTTAAAGATATAAAATGATATTTTTTTTCTTAATTGCTCTTATTTTCACAAAAAAAAATATTCGTTGCATTAACGTACGCTGAGTTGCTGCATAAACGAAACTACGAAAGGTACGAAAAAAAACCCGTATCGTGGTATAAACGTAACAATTGTTGCATCAACGTAAGTTTTTGTTGCATGAACGTAATTTTTCGTTGCATCAACGTATGGATTTCAACGAAACGCGTTCGTTCATACAACAACCGTTTTTTTCTTTCAGTGTAGGAAGAGGGCTAACTTAAATCTGCATGACTTTACTGAGAGACAGAGAGAGAGAGAATGTATGCAGTTAAGAAAATCATTTACATGCTGCTCAACAACGTCGGATGTTACCGCTTATATGACATTCTTATTCTTCCAAAACCCGAGTCCTCATAATTGAATAGGCCATTTGAGTTTGTGGATTTAGATAAGTCGGTTCATACGACTGCCTGTTTTAACTGTCAACCTTTATAACGGCCTCCTGGGATACTGTGCATGTACATAGTATGTGTGCCTTCCCATGTCTGTGCAAGCGAGTAGGTAGATCTGTGTGTGGGCGTGTGTGTGTGTGATTTTATGCGCATCAGTGTTTTGTACATAAAGTGTATACAAAATGTGATATTTGATGTGTTATGTTCAGTGCGAGATTTGTGACTTGTGTTGTGATGCAATTGTGGCTGCAACTCTGACGATTATGAAACGTCATATGGAAATAAATGTCTCTCTCTTTTTTGTCTACACGCATACATACATATATACTCGTGTGTATGTGTCCATGCATGTTTGCTAGAATCCATGTGACTACTGCTGAACAAATACACAAATACAAACACTTGCTATGTGTATGTGTCTGTATGGGTATGGGTATGTTTACACAAACGAAATTAAGCATCACTGTAGCACGCTGTACACACACATATACTCATGTGTGTAGAAAAAGTGATGCAAATTTTGTAACAACCGCATCCGTCGTACTTTAATACTTTTTTACGTTTCTTTTGCCATTCTACTAACACACACACACACACACCAACATATACCGCCATGCGAGCTGCCGAATTACAGTAGTTGTTATTTGTGTGTATGTGTATGTGTATGCACCCTTGCACACATACATAGCGTGCAGATATTTTCATAACAATTTTATGACATACTTTGGCTTAGCGTCTGAGCGTGTGTATGATGATGATAACATCAATTCAAATGATCTGATGCAGCTGTTTTCCAGCCAAACCGACAGACTATTGCTTTAATGCTCTTTAAATTTTATATTAATTCTTGGTATGTTTTTTTTTTAATATTCCAATTATGAATGTTTTTTTTGTCTGTTTTGATAGATTGTTGATGCGAGCCATTGAAATATCCATTGGTATGGTTATTTACGTTTGTATATTTTAATTGCATCTATAAGTAAATACACATTTCTGGAATTTACATTTTGTTTTTATTAAGAACATGCTTGATGGACAAAATTATGTTTTTTTTTTGTGAAAGTTTTGTAGGTTTCCTACAAATGTAATATTAGTGCAATATTTGAGTAAGTGCAATCAGGCGGCATAAACATTAAAATTTTGGCTGAAATTGTTGCAAAGAATTCATCTTTGCTTGAAAACAGTCAATCAGTAGCGGTGTTTGGAAACGTATCTAATTCGATGTCCTAGGTATTTTTTCGAAAGATTGGTGTTAAAAGGGTTCTTGCAGATCTCAATGTAAATAAAACTCCGGGATCGGATGGTTTTTCAGCACTTGTTCTATGTAAGTGCTCTTCGACGATACCTCGACCATTGCAAAATCTCTTCAATATGTCGTACCGTGCTGGTGCAGCCGATGCCCAAGAAAGGTAAGGCTACAAATCCTGCAAATTACTGTCCAATATCAATAAGTTCTGCGCTCTCGAAGGTTATGGAGAGCATGGTGAACCACCATCTGTTTAAGTATCTAGAGTCTAATGGTCTTCTAAATCATCGACAGTATGGCTTCCGTAGAAATCAATCTACCGGACACCTGATGGCGTTCCTTACGGAGCGAAGGAGTCGATCTAGTCACCGCCTTGGTGAGAGCAAGGTCGTGGCTCTGGATATTTCCAAGGCGTTCGATAGGGTCTGGCACGGAGCACTCATATCAAAACTTATTGCATTTGGAGTCGGTAATACCTTATCTCGATTCATATGGAGTTTTCTCAGAGATCCATCTATAAGACAACAGAGTAGATTTTATCGTCAGATATCCGTCGTCTGGTCCCTGAAGTTAGCAGATTTAACCGGAATACCCGGCTTTCCAAGGACTCTCATCCGTTCATTGTCAAATGGCCGATTGACCGAACGACGCAATATAGAGAAAATTCGTTCTTCAGCCAAACTGTTCGTACATGGAATACTCACTCAGCAAGTGTTATTACTGCCTGCTATGACATTATCAAATTCCAGGCCAACATCAACAAACACTACTCCCTCCTTCCTACCCTAATTTCCTTCCGCTAACACAATGCATTGTATTTATAGGGGGAATCCCCTGAGTGGAATTCAGCATCCCACCAAGTACGTGTTCTGTATTGTCCAAAAGTCTTCGTTATAAGTACACATATGTTCGCAACACATTTTTCAGCCATATTGATTTTTTTTTAAGGGAAAAATCCACGGCGGCATTTTCGACGTAACCACAACGTATTTTACATGTCTAGTTACATTGGAGTTGTCAAAAGACATGAATTGTAAGGAATATTTAGTTTCTTACCAATTTGAACAGGACGGTTAAGTTTGAAATAAAAAAGTGTTTTTAATAAAAACAAAGGGAAAAATTAACTATTCGTTAAAAATTTCTTTTATACAATATCCTGCTTGTGGTCGTGTGCATAGAATTCGCGGGGCTATTGTACATACGCCCCAAGAGGGGCGATCTCTGCAACAATATATCGCTGGTATGCAGCTAAACGATCGAAAGTCTCATAATTGTGTTTCTCAGTTACAGAAGATTTAAAGATTGTGGTTGTGGGTGTTGTGGATATGGAATGAATTGTTTTGACACAATCACTACAAAACTACTTTAAATAGATGCGATTTTTTCAGGGCATAGACTATATGCTTTGGAACACATTGCATCATTAAGTCAGTTAAGTTAAAAAGTGCGCATGAGCTATTTTTCAGCTCACCGATGATATGTCTGATTATTTTTCCTTTTTTAAACTTGTTGATCCGAAACTAATCCTCATATACATATCAAACTAAAACGAAGGTCTTAAAAGTTGGCCATATTTTGAGCGCCGACTAATGATCCCAAGCAAAAGAAAACCCCAGCCCCCTACGAATATCGATATCGTTCGCATTCAACTAGATCCAGTGCCCCAGTAGCTGAAACAGGGCCCCCCCTAAACATAGATAGTCGAGCAATGAAATAACCTCACCGAACTAAATCTGCATTCCTTTTTAAGTCTTAACAACGTTTGCCGCTCGAGTTCTACTATCCGCTTGTTTCATTTCAAAATGTTTTCGCCGATCTTTACAATGTATGTTAATACATTCTCGTTTTACAATTTCCCCTAGTATCACCCGTCGTTTCAGGTTTCCTTTCAACTATTTTTAAGTAAATTCCATACCATAAGTCATTGTCTAGTGCCTCAGTGCTGGGCGAAAGCTCGACATAGAAATAGTGTGTTTTACAATTTTGTTGTGACCCTTATAGTTGGAATGAAACGAGCCAAAAAAAAAACGAGAGAAAGAAAAGAAACGTACAAACACATTCGAATTCCTCGTTTGAAATAACAAACAAGAGCAAGTGTATGTATGTATGTAAATTTCTGTACATAAGTATGTGTGTGAAGTATAACCTACATACATAAAATAAACATAAATAAATCCAACAAGAATAACACATTTTTTGAAAATGAAAACAAAAAATGCTGCATACCCATACTCTGGCACTAGTATGTAACATTATGTGCGCTTGTAAGTACGTATTTGTTTACATATTTTTGAGATTTGTTTGCTTTTTCAACTATTCTTAACAACCTGTTTGTTATACAACCAGCCAATGCTCGACAGCAACAAAAATAAAAAAAAAACTAGAAATAGAAATAGAACAAAAAATCACTTGGTATCCTTAAGCTTGATTGTTCTTTTCAAGTGTCCGTCGTTTAGTTTTGTTTCATTTTCCCTTTTTTTGTATTTGTTGTTTCCTTGTTTAGTCTGCATTAAACGGCTTTTATCGTATTAGTAACAATGGTTGCAAAGTGAGGGGCGGAGGAAGGCAATCATTTAAATCTCAGATGTTTCAAATTTTATTCTCTCTTACAGAATAAAAGAAACCTGTTTAAAATATTATCTTATATCCGGTTGTTTTGTTTGTTGATTTCTGTTGTCTTACTTTTTCCGTTCATTTTTAAGAGTATACACTGCTTTCCGTATGAATGTTTTACAGTCAACAGGGTGGTAGAGATATGTTACAACAACTTTTATGAAGAAAAAAACAACTCCCATCATCTTGAAGTGGTGAAATTAGCTTGACTTGAGAGTTTTTGAATATTATTAACAAGAAATTTAAAAAAAAAAATACTGAATATATGGAAATTCTCTGTAAGTCATCGAATGTGTATTAAGGGTACTTAAATATCCTTTTGTAAAATAAGGCAGAGCACTTTCATGGAGCCGCCGTTATCGTCAACAATGAGCCTTACCGCGCCATGTGTTTCCAAAAATTCAAGAGAATAACACACAGGTCAGGGAGACACTAAGAAAAACTATTACGCAAAGCATCCAGAGACAATTGAAGCCTTGAAACATAGCAACAGAGTAGAAATTGAAGAGATACGTCCCGAAACCATCAAAAATGTACGGAAAAATTCGGTTGAACAGCACTTTTTTTATAGCCGATTCAAATTATAAATTATAAATGACCCACCCTGTATAACAGCATTTTCCGGATCATCAAACTACAAGAAAGGCCTCTCATTTATTTATTTGCTCTTATTATCTCTGCAAAAACACAATGGGCCACTATAATTTAAAAAATCATATCTCGCAGGGGTCCAAAATCCAATACCATCGGCAAAACGTCTATAACATTTGATCTAGTAAACATCTTTCTGTTCGGTAAAAAATATCTTGTGGGGGATTTTTTTTTTAAGATTTTTTTTAGGTAAGCTTTCAAAATCTAAAACCGCAAATAGCTAAAAAAAAATTATTATGGAAAATTACCTCCAACAGTTTATTTCAAAAGTTTTTGAAATATTCTTGTATTTTTCGACATAAGTTGTTTTTATTTTTTTTTACACATTTTGAGGTAATTTTTCATAAAATTTTCACAAAAAAACTTTTTCC
The DNA here is from genome assembly GCA_958296145.1 of Hydrotaea cyrtoneurina. Lineage (NCBI taxonomy): Eukaryota > Metazoa > Arthropoda > Insecta > Diptera > Muscidae > Hydrotaea > Hydrotaea cyrtoneurina. The sequence goes on from OY282512.1 coordinate 118,773,556, forward strand.
ATATTATTTTTTTCCATATTTGAGGTTTTAGAATCGCACATATGAAAATTTCCATAATAAATTTTTTTTATTTATTTCAGGTTTTAAATTTTAAAAAAATTTACTTTTCGAATTTGTCTCATACATTGTATCTCATACACTGTAAGAGGTGTAGCAACATTTTTTAATATAATGTGTGTTTTCCGTCAAAATTTTAGTTGTTCAAACATACTTTGGTTATAGCAACAGTTTAACAAATATATATAAAAAAAAAAGTTTAAAAGTTTTTACCATTAAAAAATGTTGATGAATAAAATACCAATTTGAAAAGGTGGAAGTGTTCCCCATTTTAAGAGGATATCTTTTGGTCGCTGGATTGTTAACGTGGATTGTAACGGTCGAATTTTTAACGTGCTGTCGGATTTGTAATCTCTGAGCGATTTACTACAACTTGTTATGAATCCATAGTTAGTTTTTATTGACATATGCCTTCAGGGAGCATTGCCTATGACCGAACACAAGGAGAGCCAAGCTGTATTCAGTACTTCAATATTTAAACCTTATATGATGTGTCGCTGTGAGATATTAAATTTATTGAATGCCAGAAATTCCATATAAACGTAATTGTTCACGAAATTGATTGATATTTCATATGATTCCTTCCAGGAAATTAAGAAATGTTAATAAAGAAAATTCTTTGAAATGGTGGGACTTTTGAAATAAAGGTAATATAAAATGCGAGCATTTCATTTAAATAGTTATCCAGAACATCATCTGGCTTTATTACCTTCATTATGCAATTCCTGCTAACTTTAGTGCTCATTACTTTACGGTGGCACAAATCAGAGCCACAACTAAAAGCAACACATTTCCAGTGTTTGTGTTACTCCATTTCTGGGTCATACTGTCCATCAAAATGCAGATATTTTACTACTGTGGCTTTTATATTTAAAATTTTTAATATATCCGCCGGAATAACATTTCATATGCAAATCCCAGATGTATGCTATTCGGTTTTATTCCTACAAAACAAACAATAAACCAAAAATAGTTTATGTTCTGCTTGCTAGTATACAAATAGGGGCCGGGGTATACACACATATATATTCATATTTTTCTTATACTCATTGTATTTGCTTTGACACAAATAGATTTGCATTGCATTCGTAAAATATACAATGTCATACTTTAGATGCCGAATGGAGAATAATCATTAGAGAATACACTGTATCCATTGTTTATCCATGATTATGGCCTAAATAAAATCGGATTTCAATTTTGTCTATTTCGGTAGGTTATTGTGGAGTTAGTGTAGTAATAGGATTTGGTTAATAATATTTGGTAAATACTGGGGTTATGTAGTTGCAACCAAAAGTCGAACATTGTGATTTTACCCTGCCCATCTCAATAAATCTGTTCCATCCTGTCCTTATAACCTTGTAATAGTAAACACCTTCCATGCATGCTTATTTTCTAGATTATGTCAGAGTGGTTAATGGAACACAACAACGGAACGGGACTAATTATATTTGGATTTACTTTGTTTTAAATCAGTAGTCATGTTCTTATCATGCCGATTATCATATATAAATTAAACAGAATTTCTTGGAATGGCACTCCAAAACTCATTTGCAAAAGGACACATTCACCATTCATATACAGAATTTAATGTACGGATGCCACCACGATTTCCGTTTTTTTTTTTTTGTAGTCTTGAGGTGTAATCGCTTTTTAACGAATTTCAAACACGCAATATGAATATTTGAGAATCTATCTCAGTCGTGTGGGGCGTATGAGTAATACAATTTATAAATAATATTACGTATGTACAAAAGCACAGTTAACAAAAGTAAATGTATCCATGCACATCTAATGACACTAGACAGGGTTACGAAAAAAAAAATCTTCTCGCACACTTCATCGCCGCGGCGAATAAAATTAGACCCAAAAAATATTTTCTGTGGCCAATAAAATATATCGAAATGAAATTGGACCATAAACTGCACAGAAAAGACAGACTGCACAGAAAAATTAGCTAGAATCACCCTACACTCTACACTTTTTTTTTGTTCTCTTTTGTCGGGTGGTGTCCGATCGACACAATATGCACATTATTATGACTATAACAAAAAAGAGTTAGGTGTTTTGAAATCGTAGTTGGATAAGCAACACAATAAGGAGGTGTCCCCCTCCATTTTTTTCTTTTGGTGACCCTAACTAATGTACACCTCAAAAACGCCACCTTATCATGAAACTTATGTTTTAGGGAAATTCATATGCCAAATTTAGAGAGAACATTTTCGAAAAAGTGTAATGTTTTTCAGAAATTCTTTAAGTGCCTTAATGTTCCATCTGTCCGATTTGATACAGTTTTATATGTACAATACAGAATTTTCCAACAAGAGTTTTGAAGTTTTAATATTTTCACATTTGACAAGTTGAAACTTTTCAATTACTTAAAATGGTGGAAATCTTGCAGTCACAGTTCGCAAAATAATGCATTTTTGGGTCGTCATGAAGCACCTTGTCGGACCGCAATACCGAAATTGGTGGACAAATTCGAGCTGTTGGGACAACTTAGTGATGTATAGAATAAAACCCGTGCACGCCGCTCAAGAAAAGCTGAGAATATTGCTGCTGTAGCCCAAAGTGTTGTAGGAAATCCAGGTTTGTCCAGTCCTCGTCGTTCTTAGGAATTGGGCATTCCGCAAACGTACACCGTACTTTGCATAAAGACTTGCGTCTTACGGCTTATAAAGTTCAGTTAACACAAGATCTCAAGCCGGCCGGTCATCAACAAGGAATCTCTTTGCTGATGATCCGGAATTTCATCGCAAAATCATCAATGACTGTTGAGGCCCATTCCCAACTCGGTGGCTACGTCAACAAGCAAAATTGTCGTATCTGGGGCTCGAAAAACCCAGGAGTTATTGTTGAGAAGCCTCGCCATCCTCAATGTGTGACTGTTTGGTGCGGTTTATGGTCGGGCAGGGTCATTGGACCTTACTTTTTCGAAAATGAGGTTAGATCAACAGTTACGGTGAATGGATTGCGCTATCGGGAGATGATTAATGATATTTCATGGTCGAATTTTGAAGACATTGATCTAGACAATATTTACTTTCAACAAGACGGCACTACATGCCACACAAGCAACGAAATAATTGCTCTTTTACGGGAAGAGTTTCCGGACCGTGTTATCTCTAGAAGAGATGATCACAATTGGCCACCGAAATCTTGTGATTTAACACCTTGCGATTTCTTCCTTTGGGGCCACGTGAAAGATACGGTCTTCGCCAGAAGCCCAGTGTCGATTTAAGACCTTAAACATAGAATTCGTGAGGCTATCGAGGACATATGGCAGCCACATTGCGATTTGGTTATGGACAATTTCATGAAAACGATATGGTCCTGTAAGCGTGGTCGTGGTGGTTGTTTTTCATTATTAACGTCATACCTTCGTCTTTACTATGAAATAAACATCCGATCATTTATCTCAAAAAATGCTATTTTTCTTTGAATACCAAAATAACACCTCTTGTTGGGAAACCCTGTACTAATCGGGTTTCACCTAAAAGACTCATTGACAGCAGCTTGCTATTATTATTCGGGATCTATTACGATTGGCGGATATGGCTTGTTCGCTTTAGAAATTTCCAACGTCTTGCAATTGCAGGCTTAATATACCCTTCCTTCATCCCATCGTAAAGAGTGTAAACATCAAATGTTTTTGAAGAATACAATTAAAAAAGGTCTTCCCTTGAATAATTGTTCAAACAATTGCCTTGGTCCACCTAAGCGTTTCTTCCACGTTTATGTTTATTTCAAGAAATCCCCTCTCGTACCATTCTTGCGACATTGGGAAGAACCGAGGCATTTTATACTGAAATTGGAGTTCAGTATAAATTGAAAATTCAATACAATTTAATTTGGACCTTTTAATTTAAAAAATGACAGAACTTTGTTTGAAATGATATAAAAAAAAAGCAATCAACGTTATGTCTTTACATTTATTTCGGCGTTGCCCATTTTTTTTTGTACAATTTGTTGTGTGTTTGTGTTCTATGCATAGGCACGTCTTTATGTAGAGCTTCCTCACATCTTTCTATCTACTATTTGTTGTCATTAAGAATTAAGTTTTGTGTATTTGCCCCAATATTTCAATTATCCAACCATTAATGGTTTTAACCCCGATAACATTAACCCACGCACCGCAGCAGTTGTGATGATTTATAAGGGTCGCTCCATGCTGTTTTATTTATTTACCCTCTGCCTGTTCAATCCTTCATATTGACGAAGAGACTGCAATGAGAAGTAAATCCAATCAACTCTCTGTAATTGCTTCTAAGTTATGGCCATCTTTGCTATTGACAGTAAGAAACAATTAATCTTTGGCCAACGAAATTATGATAACAAAAAACATATTTTTTTTTTCTGTTGTTCGTTGAAAAAAACAACAATGAAAAAAAAAGTGCAGGAGAAAAGGAATCAGAAAACAAAGGACCAGTCCATGTTTCAAATGAACATTATTTTGGTTTATGACATGTACTATAAATGTTTTTTTCTCCAATTGGTGTGTCCATAAAAAGAAAAAGAATGTGATAAAGTTGATTAAGTAAATAAATGAGTAAATGTACGAATTTAATGGATATTTGTGGCACTGAAAACAAACTGGGAACAAGCCACATTTATGGGAACCACATTGACAGTCAATTCCAGTGCTGCAGGAAATATAAACATTAATCTGAATGCAATTTCAAAAGGAATATGTAATTAATTAAAAAACCGGAGAAAGTATTTTATTGACACAGATCGATTTTTGAAATTTGTGTATAACACAGGTCTTCCACATGACTTCTATGTATATGAGTAGTTCGCAAATAGGTCCATTCATTATTAAGACAATTTAAAGCAATATCGATTAAGTGTTATGAAATAATGATGGCGGGTATATGAGTCGTACTTAGTGTGGGAAACTGTGTGGGAATATCGATTAAGTGTTATGAAATAATGATGGCGGGTATATGAGTCGTACTTAGTGTGGGAAACTGTGACATAATAACCACAATACGATGTCAGACAGTACGACTACTTAGATGACACTTCTGTAGAGGCAACTCTTAACAGGATCATTTATTTGAGAGCAGTTCCTAGTGTTTTTCTTAAATTAATGTTTGTCGTAATGTGTATCCCAAGAATAAATGATCGGAAGTCAAGCCAATATTCACATTGACTTTTTGTTAAATGGCGGGACTTCATTCTCTGCCAATTTACAGAATGTTTTGAAGTCCAGTCACTGTGATAAAGATACTGTTGCCAGGGGATATTTTATACACTCAAAGTCCAAAGCAGAATTACATCTACCATCTCTAACGTTTGCACCTAATTGAAATTTGAGTGTACAAATTGGATTTTTTCCCTAACTTATGCCGGAATATTTCGGCAATAGCTCCGGCAAATGAACTCCGATTGGAATAAAATTGAGCATTAGAATTGGGATTGAATGACATGTTGAAGGGTGTCGGCGATTCCAAAACGTAATGACCAGTTTAGATGATTTGCTGCAAGAACATAAAAAGTTGTATTCAAGGATTTTTCTCTAAGCCAGTTGCTTAAAAATTCTTCTACAATGCAATGCTAACAAATTTATACACAGTCCATCATAGATAAATACAAAAGATTTAAAAAAAAAAATAAAGCTGTAACAATTCTTCTAAAAAAAAGTAGTCATGAAACAAAACACTGACATAAGTTTTGAATCCTATAAAAATCGGTTTCACCGGATTATCTTCGGCGCAAAAAACTGAAAAATGGTTTTTTTTTTCATTTATGCTGGTTCCTTACAAATTCTACTAAGCGATCAATAACAATTGCTACACATGTTGGTTAAAACGAAGCTTTATTTTTTACACGAAATTTTAAACGAAATTGATTTATTTTGGAGCCACACAAAAAATTGGTTTGTTCCGCTTATTTTGGTCACAGTTTACAAAAACCAAGAGAGTGTTTTTAACAAAAACGATTTTAAAAAAAAAACAGTTTTCTAAAGCCGATAATCCGGATCACAATTACCAAAACCCCGCTTTCATAATGGTGATGAGAACGTACGATATTTTTAGAACATAAATATTAACGAAAAAGAATTTAGCAAAGGTTGTCAATGGAATGGAATGAATTGAATTCACAGGTTTTTTTTAAATTTTTTTGTTGCTTCTGCCATTTTCTTGATAATAGAAATGGCTTTCGAAGCCATCAAACAATTGCAACTCAAGTATCCGCCATAAGATGAGTAAAGTCAGCAACGTTTAAGTAAGCTCTAGTTTAACTGTTAAACTTCTCATTGGTTAAAAAAACCCGTCTGGTACTGGAAAACCATAAATCCAGACTTGAGTAGGCGAATCCCGGCTTTTCTTTGGAAATTTGGAAGCCAACAAATAACTAGAACTCATGAATTCGCATCAAGTGCAGTGAATTTCATTTAAACGTACGGTAAACTCGAAGCTGTTCTATTAAAATAAGAGCGTTCATCCTATCTTAAACATCTAAGCAAGTCGCTGATGACGTTCGCCGATAGGCCTGTGTTGCAAGTTCGGCATATTGGGATAATCAGACTGTTCCTTTGACCTGGGTATAATGTATTAAACTAGTGATTGTTTAAGTCATTGCCTAGTTAATAAGAGACATAGCAGATTGAAGACTGATGTGAAAAAACGTGCTTAATAATTTGAATTTTTTGCACAATGCCAATACTCCACTCCACTCAACTCCACTTATTTCGAAATTTGTTTTCAACTAATCGTTTATTCTACTCCAAATGAATCGTTTATTGATATCCACAATTACATAGTCCTTGCCCTCTACTACCTCTACCTAACTACTACTATTGTGTACTAACTTTCTAGGAAGTTGTCAAAAGTCCAAACTAATTTCATTTATTTGACGTCATTTGGTCCGGTTTTTACACGACTCTATGAATAGTTAATCAGTTTACTTGAGTTTTTCAAATATTTCATACAATTTCAGAGTTAATAATTCATCAATATTTTACAAAATAAGCAACTACTGAACAAATACGAGTTGATTCAAAATTCATTTATAAAACTTACGTGTTGTATGCTTCTTCTTGTTGTTTGTAATGCACCCAAATACAGTGAGTTGTGGTGGTGGAAGTTCATTTAATTATGGCGGGGGAGGGGTGATATACAGGCGCTGATAATGATGATGTTCTTGTCCGTATGAGTTGTTTGGACAAGTAGCAAACATATGTTGGTCGGTTGTATTTTTTTTTTTTTTTAATTTTTCATTTCTGGCTTTAACTTCTTACACTTGCATTGCATTTTTTTCCACACAATAATTTAACTTTTAATGAATGAATATATTTTTCTAATTTTTATTTTGACCGGGGGGAATTTAGATTTTTTTTTTTTTTGTACGCTTTTAATTTTTTGTTTAACTACCGGAATATGTTGGTCGGTTAAGATGTGTTATAGGGGGACACAGGGTTGTTGATTTTATTTTTGATTTATTTCATTCCATACAACATTTATTGGCTTTCATTCATACATTTCCATTGCGTGTCTGATTGACATTAATTAGCATTTTGATTTCATTTTTTTTTTTTGTATTTTATTTTATATATTTACGACATTTGCATGGAATTTTGTGGGAATTATTAACACTCTTTTTTGTGTGGGGGGGGGGGTCATTTAATTGCACTGATTTAATCTTTTCTCTTTTCATAAGCATAACAAATCCATCATTTTATAGATTTTTTAATTTGATGATTTTGATGCGGCGACAGCTGATATAACACGACCACGAGGACATCACCACCAGCAGCAGGCACAAGCACAGCACAGCACAGGACATAAAAATAATGATGAGCGTGTGAACATTGAGTATTCGGTTCGATTGCTGTATCTCTGTGTGTGAGTGTTAGGCAACTTTATGGAAGCCCTACGGAGACAGGCCACAAAAAGACGTTTTAGGGTGACCGGGCCTTAGCAGAAATACACATTACCCTGATAGCGTTGGTGGTGGCAATGTTTGCTGTTGTTGTCGAAATAATGATGATGTTGGCTGTTGCTGATGACGCTGTTGATGACACAGTGACGCGTGCTACGCGTACCAACAATGTGCAAAGGAATTTCGCTTTTAACGTTCCAATGTTTACCAAAAATGTAACAAAACCAAAACGAACATTTTGTGTGACGAACGGTGTGTTGGTGGGGTGGGAACACAAAACAAACGCCGAACACGGTTTACCAATGTAATAAAATTGTAAACGTAATGAATGGTTGGCTGTGGTTATGGCCTACATACACACATTTGTATATTTCATATGGGACCACACTCGCACACCGAAAAAAAAATCACTTAAATGTATTGAATAATTATCAAATGTAAATAACGACTTTAATAGGTTATCAGGTTTTGCATGGAATTTCGTTTTTTTTTTCGTATTGATTTCCGACTTGATTTGATTTTTTGTTTTTCACTTTTTATATGTATGTTCTCTTCAAAATTTCCCTTTTTCTAATTTATTAGAAATTTTGCTTTGTATTAGATTAATTATATTCTTTTTTTTTCCTTGGCTTTTTCTTCTTACACACCGTTTTTCTTGGTTGTGCGACAAAAAAAGTTGCGTACCCCTGCTTTACGACGTAACGTTACGTTCAGATACGAATACAAAACTGAGCATTGGCCAAGTGCGAAAATTTTATCGTCGCACATCAATAACAAAACACACGACGAGCATGTTCCTTTCTCCAGCACTTCCATTTACAACACACGGGGAGAAAGCAAAACAAATCCTTCCCTTTGCTGAACGCTCTCAAAAATACAACTAAGGCCGCACGACTAAATATTCTAAGTCATCATAATAAATTCCATGCGGCGAGAAAATACCCCAGCGAAATAAACCAAAAAAAAAAAACCCACCAGCCCAAGAACAAAAAGGAGTCAGAGAACGAGAGAGAAAGAGAAACGAACGAAACGAGAGAAAGTTTCCATGAGAACATTTAAATGTCCTTTTGCTATCAAAGGAATTTCAACCTCGCGGCAGGAAAAAGTTACGAGAGTATACACGAGGACATTCAAATATTCTTTTACCAGCAAAGCAAATTCCACAAGACCACATACTCTTTTATCTCACAAATTTCAAATGAATGCAGGGTATTTTCCTGCACAAACAAAGAGGCTAGAGGAAAATAAACAAACCTATCCCAATAACTTCTTACGAACGTAAATCAAACAATCACACGCAAAAGGTGAATTGTAGAAAAGACACACAAAACAGAAAATTAATAATTTAATACAAAGCCAACAAAAAGAAAATGCTGCCTACAAATAGTATAAGAAAATCATCTGTTCCCATTTCATGACTAAGATCATCATCAATCCAATTATAAAACCACTCCATATCTTCTTCTAAAACAATTTGTAAACTTAACTTCATCCACAGCACATTTAATAAATTTTCCAAAAAAAAAAGAAACAAAACTTATTTTTCTTAATATTTTTTTTAATTTGCTCCAAATTTTGTGGTTCTCTTTTCGCTTACTCTACTCTGGCATAGTCTCACTTGCTGAGTCTCTCTACTCTCTATTTACTAAACAACACTTGTTCTCTCCCCCCACGAACATGTCCTGCGCATTGAATCCTTCCAATGGCCTTTGGTGACGTATAAGAGTATGAAAATTTCCCCCTTAAGTATTTCTCTTTGTGACGTTAAATTCTTGATTGGGTTATACTCTTTATTCAGCCGAAATTTCCCATTGTATTTAGGGATATTTTTGAATGTCCGGTTATATTTGGAGATGTTAATATGAGAAATTGTGCGGCATGTGCGTTATACGATACGGGCAAACAAGAGTCAAAACTCTAGGAATATTTGGATCATGGGCATGTTTGGTAGCTAACGCAAAGCAGTGGGGTTCCATAGCAATATCTAAAAATCATTATTTTGAAAAGACAGTGACGGAAACCCAATAGTTTTAAATAATGGGTTCTCTGAAACTCAAATGCGGCAATTTTTCTTATTGCCACCGAGATGAAAATGTGCTTTATCTGAAAACAGGAGTTTTCGGTGAAATTCTTTATCTACTGCCGAGCCAGCCGTGGTAGTCATATGAATGATATTGTGCTCCATTATAAAATGACAAAGATCAACCTTTTCAATAAAACCAGAAATTTGAAAAAATTATCAATAATTTTTTTATAGTCGATTCATATTTAAACGATTGAGCTGGGTGAGAAATAATGTACGAATGAATAAAAATGGTCTGGTTTATCGGAAAACACAATTTTTCGGTCAAATTATTCATCTACTGCCGAGCCAGTCGTGGTAGTCATATGAATGACATTGTGCTCCATTATAAAATGAAAAAGATCAACCTTTAAGCGCCCCGGTAGGCGAGTTGGTAGCGTGCTTGCCTATCAGCGTGGGGGTTGTGGGTTCGATTCCCACCAGAGGCTTTGGTCTGTCGCTGCAAAAAATCAAGCCAAATAGTCTTTGTCACTCGGTTTATCCTTGGACCCAAAATTAGAATATAAATTTACTTTGTATTGTAATTAAATAAAATAAAATAAAAATAAAGATCAACCTTTCCAATAAAACGAGACCTTTGAAAAAAATTATCAGTGATTTTTTTATAGCCGACTCATATTTAATCGATTGAGCTGGGTGGGAAATGATGTGCGAATTAATATAAATGGTCTGGATCTATGAATATTCATACAAATATCAAGCATATCTCCTTAATTGTGGTGTAATGCGGTCAGCATATAAAGCAATTCAAACTATGCAACAGGAAAAAAGAAAGAAAGTTATTTTTGTGCGCATTGAGGCAAAAATTATATTTTTTTTTTTGACTGTAAGTGAAATTTTCACATTTTATGTGAAGTTTTTTTTTCGATTTCAGGACGACAAACTGCACCGGAACATACTATAAACATCCCTAGTAGAAAACAGCTATGGCATAGTGTCATCGGCACCTGCTTCATTGTTATTTTTAAGGTTACACTTGCCGAATCCGTTAGCGGTTCTACATGTAGCCCTCAGTCTGATGGTTGACTTTTTAATAACATTTTCGGGCATCACTTCTGCACTTAGTCACCTCAATCACCTGCCTGCCCTTCTTTGATGGATAGTCGTTTTCGCCCTCCTCAGATATTCGGATACGTCTCCCGTTGTGGAAATCATCGCTGTATATGCAACAATCACACAACAAATCTATGTATGAATAATTAGTGGTCGTTTCCGGCGATTTTAGGGGAATTGTCTTATAGGTTTTTTTCAATTTCTCTAAACATTAGATACTGGCCAGTGAGTATACTAATTACCCTATGTATCGCAGTTTTTTCCCATGATTCGGAAACATAATTCTTAACATGTTTGCTGGTGTTTTCGTTTGGAGCTAATCTCAGAGGCCTGTATCCACCTGGGACAAATTAAACCCCAAAAAATTGCTTGTTTTTGTCAAATTCAAACCTACCGTGTTGATGTTGTATTTTGTTCAACATATCTTAGATATGTGATAATTGTACAGGGTTTTCTAACAAGAGGTTTTATTTTGGTATTCAAAGAAAAATTTAATTTTTTGAGATAAATGAGCGGATGTTCATTTCATAATAAAGAGGAAAATATGCCGTTAATATTGAAAAACAACATCAGGCAAATGGCCACCACGACCACGCTTAAAGGACCATAAATCGCAAAGTGGCTGCCCTATGTCCTCGAAAGCCTCACGAATTCCATCTTTGAGGTCTTGAATCGACACTGGGCTGTTGACGTAGACCTTATCGTTCACGTGGCCACAAAGAAAGAAGTCGCAAGGTGTTACATCACAAGATCTCGGTGGTCAATTGTGATCACCTCTTCGAGAGATAACACGGTCTGGAAACTTTTCGCATAAAAGAGCAATGGTTTCGTTGCTTGTGTGGCATGTGGCCCAAGATTTTCTTTGTAGTGAATTTTAATAACTTCAATGCATTATTGAGGCGTGTATCATTCCATTTTTATTAGTAATGGCGTAGTTTCTACCTGTCAAATGTCATAGAATAAGAGCTTCAAAAGTGACAGCTACCGAAATACCGGGTGATTCAAAATAACCTGAACAAACATACGAATAGCAAATGTAAAAGATCAGTGCTTTTTTTTGAATCACTCATTTCAAAAATATATTTTATTAATGTTTAATTTCCTGGGAAAACGGATAAAAATTCCCGAGAACCGACTTCTGAGAAAACGTGCAAATCCTTCGATAGGAAATCCTGCGCACATAAAATATATTGCAAATTCATAGTACTGAGTTTTAAATGGGGAACACTTCATGTTCTTCTAACACAAATCGCTCAAATGTACTAAATGTCGTCAACATTATAGACTTAATACGAACTTAGTAATAGGTAATCCATGTAAATTGAAAGGATTTGGTTATTACTACCTGTACTGCTGGCCTTGAACCATATATTTCTATAGCATTTGTAAATAAAATTTCTTTGAAATTGTAGAAATTAGTTGACTTGTTCTGAATTTCCAAGACTCGAGGAATATACAAATTATATCGTGACTGATTTGACAGAACCCTTCATGGAATGTAAATAGTGAATATCTTTTTTACTGTGTACCGTCGACTCATTTATTTATTTTTAATTACAATACAAAGTCAATTTATATTCTTTTTCCAAGGGTAAACCGGCTGACACAGACAATATGGCTAGATTTTTGCAGCGACAGGCCAAAGCCTTTAGTGGGAATCGAACCCACAACCCCCACGCAGATAGGCAAGCACGCTGCCAACTAGCCTACCGGGGCGCCCAGTGTCCACTCATTTGATTAAGAGATAAAACCATTGTTAGATTTAGTTAATTCTTGAGCAAATCATTCCGACTTCTCTTACTCATTCAACTTCAGATCTTTTGAGGATAATTAAATATTATGCTGTTATTTCCAGAACTTCCACAATAAACTTTAAACATTTCCAAATTAAATTTTGTTAACTTTAAAAATACCATAAAATATTTTGGTAAAAGTTAGAGAACTTCGCCAAGCAATCTACAGCACGGTGAGTTTTATGTCCGTCCATAACTACGACTACATGTAGCAAATCATCAACACACTCGAACTACGGTCCTCTGGGTAACATTACATGGCATTCAAACAAAAGAATTTTAACAATTTTCAAAAGAAACAGCATTTTATTCTAACTAAATTCAACATAATTGAATACTTAGCAATGACAAAATCTAGTTTGAGGAAATTTCTTTACAGTCACAAAAGCATTCACTCAAAAACAAAATAAAAAAAAAAGGCAAAGAAAAAAAAATATAACAGAAACGACGATGACAGCGAAGTCGACGGCGATAAAAAGAGCGGAAAATAAGAAACAAAGTATGTAATAAAGTGCTTCAAAAAGGGACATTTTGCGCGCGTACGTTGTACGTACATACATACGTACGTAAATACAATGTGAAAAGTTGTTCATTTCACATGCACACACACAATGCGAAAGCATAACTAAACGGCGGGCAGACAGACGGACAGACAAGCTCAAGAAAAAACGCACATACCGAGCTTAGACGGACAGACAAAATGTTATTGCTCATAACAAGAAAAAGTTCGGAATGGTGTATGACAGAGTGAGACCTAAGCACAAGAAGAGGAGGTAGAACAACAAAAAATGATGATGGTGGTATGTCTGTCTGTGCGAATTCACCCAAACAAAAGAAACATGTCGGTCATCTTCGATGTGTCGTGCCCTACGTGAGATATTCTGACAGACAACCGTAACGCACGAAAGTAGCTTTGATGGGGAATCGTGGCATTGACGAAACCTGGACAATTTATTCATTTTTTTTTATTAATTTTGAATCTTTTAAAATATGTAAACATTTCAAAAATATTGAAAATGCTCTCTTTAAAAACTGTTAAATTGGGGTATTATCTGTTTATGCATTCGATTGTAAAAGGTAAGTAAAGTGCTGTAAGCATATTTAAAAATTAGTGTACCTATCGACTCAGACACCCTATTCAAATTGGATAACATACATTGGCCAATGCGCTGAATTTTGTAGGAAGACGATAAGAAGATTTCATCAGATAAAACTTCACAAAAAATGGTCGACTAAGCTCACGTTACGATATAGACCACATTCCAATGTCCCTGCTCTTTTGCTTAGAGTCAAAATTATTATTATAACTCAGAGCTGACGCATGTAACACTCAAAATTAAGGGAACCGGACCTCAGGGGTACTATAACTATCGCCTGTAAATCTTAGTTTGCATTAAAATCGTACAAAAAAAAAATAGGTTATTCTTAAAAGAAGTCTAGATGGTATAGTTTTAAAATCAATTACGAAAATTCTTATGATAAAAATAAAAAACTTGATTTATTTCAACAAAGAGTTGTTTGCTGTACTGCTTGTCGTTTTTCGGACTATAAATGAAGAAGAAATCACTGAAAATGGGTGCCAATGTTTTTAAGTGTAGTTAAGTTTTTATTAGGAAATGTAAGTTTAATTTTAAGTGAGGTAAGAGAAAAAATTTGGAAGAACTATTTTTGAGAGACAAAGCTGAGTCCATATAAAAATGTACTCTCTTTAAATCAATTTCGAACTTATCCTACTATGAATTTAATATTCATAGAACAAGAATATTGTGATATCAATTGATTCTAAATTTTCCTTAAATCAATCCCAGTTACCGATAATTTCAAGTATCTATTAGGGATTAAGTTAACCCCAGCGGTCTACACATAACGCCATTTCGAACATAAATCTATCCTAAAAATCAAGCCCATTCGGGCTCAACTATAGACCCAATTGAAAAATTTCGAGCTACAAAAATCCGTACTTAAATCAAATGTACTTACTTACTACCATACTTCAAGTACGGATTACTTAATTTTTTTTTCAGTGTATTTTTTTGCATGTTTGGATTCCAAGTTCACTTTCAAAGTGAAGTCTTGCTCACTACAAGTCACCACTTCGGACTGTTGGACCATATCGGCGCATTTTGAAAAAACGCCCATACAAAAATCCTTCCTATCTGAGTCCCAGTCGCTCGAAAAGCCCTATTCAGCACATTTTATGAGGATGGACTGGTTTCCAACTCTGGAATAGTTTGAATAGACGCAATATAAAGATCCGTCAACTCTAGAAGTTGTAAAGTTGTAATTTCCAACGTTCATCAAATTCATATATTCGGAAATACTCCGCTTCAACGTTCTTGATAAAGGAAACTAAATTTGAGATAAATTCGCAAAAATCTATTACGTATTATTAAATTTAGTAAACCATTTCCATTTAAAAGAGTACAGTTCTTAGGGATCCACTAAACATGCTTCGATACTAGTTTAAAATTAACATTGGGTTAAATTGGAAAGAGCAAAGGATCGTTCTGGCAAATATATGGTATTTCGGGTTAAGCAAACGATTTAAGAACAAAGCTCTCTCCTGTCGAACTAAAACACCACTGAACAACATGCTTATTATACCGGTGTTTCTTAATGGCGCTGAAATATGTGTACTTGCGGAAGCAGGTGAAGCTGTGCTGGGTGTATTTGGAAGACAAATTCTTCTAAAAAATAATGGTCTGATCTGTGTTAACGAGATATGTAGGCGTCAAACGAACATTGAATTGTCGGAGCTGTATCCCAACATGAACGTAGTTAAGCGCATGGAAATACACCGATGGCACCGGCTGGGTCATGTCGGTGGACTGAATCCAAACGCTTCAGCCCGGAAGGCTTTGGGCTACAAGTACCATGGAAGGAGCAGACAGGTAACGAACGAGACCAAGTGGAGGAAGACTGAACATTTTTGGTATCATGAACTGGAGAAACCAAGTGCTAGGAACTAATTTATTATACAGGCCAAAAGCAACAACAGGTTGTAGAGCCAACCTAAGAAACAATGTAAGCAAATTGCGAAGAGAGCGTCTTCGCCATCACTGGAACCCCTAATAAACAATGAGAAGGCCCGGAACCAGTTTACTACCTGGACATCCAAAATATTTGCTTTTACAAACCTGTTAATGAGGGCACGACTGATTACTATTACACGCTGATAGCAAGCTTTTGTTGAGCATGTAATATTTGGATCATTCCAATTGAAATAAAAAGGATTTCTAAATGCCCTTTTACATGAAGAGAAACAGCAATGTTTTATGAAAATTTCTAATTAAAAATAAAAATGGCATTCACAATGAAGGCTTTCGTGAAAAACTATGGGATTTGTGAATCGTAAAAAAGTTACCTGAAAATGTGAGCAGGAAATTTGTTGTTTTGGAAAATTGTTTTTTTTTTTTTAGATACGGGGAACTGCTTTCACATCAGCGAGCTATGAACAATGAAATTGGTATACTTACCGAGAACTACCGTTTAAATCCTCCGGCTCCAAACAGCAATGATTTATATACTTGGCTTACATATTTCTCTCTTATATGTAAAATCTCTGGCGTGGAAAATGTTTGATGACCTTATCAGGAACCAGGATACGATAGCCACACTTATCACATCACGGATGTCCTATATGTGGCTAATTTTTCAGCTCTAAGAATATAAAAAAAAAAAACATTTTCAACACATTCGTTTGAGGCAGAACATAATATTTATGAAATATTCATTGAGAGTTACAAGTTTATCGAATTCATTTCCACATTCAATAGCAATTCTGAAGCAATATGGGTGACGTGTTTGGAATTGCTTTGTTTCCACCTGACTCACATGTGCCAGATGTAGGCCCCGTCGGTTTGTGTTCTCTTTTCGAATATTAAAAATGAATTGGAGTTGGATTTGCGTCCAGAAACCGTAATCACCAGATTTATTTGTAATTATGAAATATATCTGTGTTAAAAGATTTGTCGTCAACAATAGTTATAATCTGAGGTTGAGGACTTTCCTGAGTAGCTAAACAGTTCTTATTGTAAACTATTGAACATCGCTAGAAACGGAGCATAGAGCCAATGTTTCCCAAATTTTTTTGTATTTTTGTTCGGGCCCAGCTGTCGTAGGTGTCTCCTTCGATCAGTCGAACATAGTAATGTGTATCTTGCGTCAATTGATATCACCAAAGCCGGATATTTCTGTAAAAGCACGATGTTGTGTAGAGTATAAATAGCATACAAACACATCCACCAATCTGGGTGTGGGTGTATGGTGGAGTAAGTGTCGTTCAAGAGCTTCACATGTGCGTGTATTTTTGGACAATACCCTCGGCACACTCACACACACACTCCAAAAAAAATGTGATAGTTGCTCTACATACGACACAGCGTCAAGCCAACATAACCACATCACGACAAACAAACAAATATGCAAATGAGTTTTTGCGTGTACAAGAGGGTGAGATACATCCATACCGTGTGGTGCGTTTGGTGGGGGGTCCGCTCTAAATGTGCGTATGATATGTTAGCGATTCTCTTGTTAAGGGACTGTTAGAAAACAATAACTGCGTTTAACAATGTGCGTACAATTCGTTTCATTTACTCGCAGGATTCACATTTTTTTATGAATATTATTTAAAAATGTTTCTTGTTGTTATTTTTTGTACTCTGCGTTTTTCGTCGCTGGCTTGCTGACTGACTGACAGAGCGGTGCGGTGCGGTGCGGTGCGTTAAGACATGGTCTTTGGTGTATTTAAACAGTAGGCGGAATTTAAATGAATTTTCATAAATTCAACTAAACTGAACGCGTATATGTGCGTGTACATTTTGATCTTTAGTTGTGCGTGTGTCTACTTCATACGCACA
Organism: Hydrotaea cyrtoneurina; assembly: GCA_958296145.1. Taxonomy (NCBI): domain Eukaryota; kingdom Metazoa; phylum Arthropoda; class Insecta; order Diptera; family Muscidae; genus Hydrotaea; species Hydrotaea cyrtoneurina. Next base: position 118,791,288 of record OY282512.1, read on the forward strand.
CATATGAGCTGGTTCTGTCACTCATATGGGCAAAACCACCCACCCCCGTCCCCCCTAAATTTCCTAGCCTCAACTATGGCTCACAGGCATTCGTATGTGCGTATGTGTTTGGGTAGACTAGCTGCTGTAGTAAATGTGCGAATAATGGCGCACATTTTATTGTCGCATGACAAATGGCAATATTTTATTAAGATTTAAAATACGAGAAGAGAGACGAACAAAAAAAAACACCGAAAGAAATCAAAATAAATGAACCTTAGAATGGGAATTTTTTCAATTCCCTGGCTCTTTCAGTTGTTGTTGCTGTTTTTGTAATTTATGAATATTTAACTATATGAAGATATATGTCGCGGTAAGTTAAATATGAATGAGTTTGTGATTGTGGACAGAGGCGGAAGTTTTATCACAACCAGGTGCGCCCATCACACATGCGGGGACAATAATCCATGGAAATTATGTTTATCGAATTATGCGCATATTTTACAGTTGAAAAGTTGTAGCCAGACAATGAAGGCCCACCATTTATGACCTTTCGTTAATGCGTGTCCCAGTGTTTTAATTATATCCTAGAAATCGGGTATGTTTTTGTTGATGTTGTTAATTTTTGTAATTATCGAAATTGAGTAATGTCGTCGATGTTGGCAGTATTGTGCAAATCACATTTAAATAGAATTTGTAATCTACTTGAGCTGTTTTAGATGTGGTACTTTTTTTTATTATTGACTTACACTCAGGAGATGCCCCCTACAAATGCAATGCACTATGTTAGCGATAGGAAGGAAGGATATTGGAGGGGGAAAAGGGGGAGTAGTGCTTGTTGGCCTTATATTTGATAATGTCATAGCAGGCAGGAAAACACTTGCTGGAAGATTATTCCACATACGAGCAGTTCGGCTGAAGAACGAAATTTTCTCTATAGTTTGTCGTCCGGTCAACCGGCCATTTGACAATGAACGGATGAGAGACTTCATTGACCAGACGACGGATATCTGGCGAACAGATACCGTTAAAATATCTATAGAAAAGCGATATACATACAACCCATTGTGCATTAAAATCTACTCTGTTCATTTGGCTATGAGTGAGTTGTTCATCGTTTGCCTTTTGTCCTCGACCTCCAAGGGACTTGGCCAACGATCAAATGAGTACGAATGACAGAGGTTGCTATCATCCGCAAAGAAGTAGATTGGGTTCACAGTCTGACCCAACAGGTCGTCAACGAAAATAAGAAATAGAGAGGACAGAGCCTTGTGGCACTCCTGCGGTCAGTCTATGCTCGTTGGATGAGACCACATCTATAAAAACTGGTATGAAGCGATCTCTGAGAAAACTCGATATGAATCGAGAGAAGGTATTACCGACATGATAAAATCTCATAATAGTGATTAGATAGATCTTAAGGCAATCCTGACAAACTAATTGCTCAGTATCAGTAGGCATGAACTGTATCACTGAATGTATACTAAATATAAATGCTTCACTGCGTTGTATGTTCTTGTAGGGGGGAGAGCTGCAGAAGTTTTTTGCATGTCTTTGAAAATGGCACGATTTTGAGTTGTGCCGCTTTAGGTCCTGTTCCCTCTCCTTCTCTCAGTTCTTTTTTCTTGGACGACCTGTTGGGTCAGAATGTGAAACTATTTTCACTCATTTTCATGTGATCATTTAATCATTTCATTGGAGGTATTTAGCTGTAATGTTTCATATCTTTTGCGCCTTAAAATTGCATATATTTTTTTTAAATTTCAAAAATGATTTTTGAGATATATTAACGTTCAAAATGGATCTTATAAGCTTGTGGTAATCGTCAGAATCTCATTCTCGTTTCCGAATCTAGTCTTATCTCAATTTTATTTCTGTATTAATTTATCTTTAATTTCTTAGGAAACTTTTGACCCTTTCGTGGCACATTGTGATTAGCAGTTAGTTGTGTTCTTTTGTGCTCCATTCTGCATTCAACAGACAGGCGGAAGTGTGAGATTGGAGCTGGTTAATTTCTCTATCATCTATGGGTACTGATGACGAATGACAAACTAAATATGCACTCTATCCTATCGCTAAGTGAACTATTTAGATAACATTTTCCATTAATGTTGTTCAAATTCAATTGATTAGTGTTGTCAGAGTAAGTTAAACTTTTGTTTGCTCTCCCAAAAGTGTTTGTTAGACTTAAAAAAGGCCCTCATAGCTGCATACGCATACACGCACATATCGAAAATATACTCCAAATGACTGTTGACATTTAAATAATTGCGTGTCGTTAGCCTACTTCCGCTACGCATCTGACATTATAACTTATGATTTATTTCAATCACATTACTTTGAGGATTATAATTCCCCAATTGTAAATGGTGTGGTAAAATATTGATATGCCCAGAAAACAACCGCGTTTTATTAAATTTGCGTATTTCGTAAATTTTTCATTTGCATTCTCGACACTTTTGTTCCCTTCCACCGAAACGTTCGGTTGCTCGTTGGTTTGTTCCACATCGTCTTCTTATGCTGCTTAATTTTAATTCAGCCAAACCAAATAAATATTGTCCCCATTTCTTACAAGCATTCACATTATCCGCCTTTTCAACGTTGATTTGACTCTAAGGCACTGGGGCGACTGACTATATGCGATACGACTTCTTTGGTTCTTTATGCTGTTCTTTCACGGTCTGTAGGAGTTATAAGTTCAAAACACAGCAGTCTATCTGATGCCATTATATGTATGTAGTCAGTCGTCGGCTTTTGTTTCATTCTTTAATTTAGCGTTTTTTTTTTGTTCTTTCTCTCCATCATTCTATGCCATAATACTCACTAGCGGCAATGGTGTGCAATTTGTCATCGCGACCAACGAGAAACTGCGATAAAAACGTAACATTCATCTTCTTCAGCTTAAGAATCTCGTGTAGCCGCACCGCATCGCACCACCACCGTCGCCAGAGAAGAACTCATGAATGGATGGATGAATGGCTACGTACAATGGCATAATGGCTACTTAACCTGTATTCTCGTCCTGTCACTGCAGTACTACTGCTATGTTCGAGTTCAGTGATGTTTCTTTTCACTCGCAGCGCCACCATCGCCATCGTCAGTTTATTATGAGTGGTGATGTGGATAATGAAATAAATTGTATTACATTTATTAAGAATATGTTAATTTCGCAGTCTATTCTCTGTGTTGTGTTGTATTGTTTTGTTTTGTTTCCCTTCTTCTGTTGTCAACTTGCAACACACACTTGCATGAAACGTTGATATGAGTCTTTGTTGTTTACCAATTCGGCCCCCTTTATTGTAGAGCCTTAATGGTACAAATATAATTAGTTTACACTAATTAGATCAGACTGCAAATGATATCACAATTGTTACACAGTAAAACCGTACACAACTATGTGGGCATCCCTTCCAGGCAAGGCTTACGTTTGGCAAAAGTAATTTTACGACTCAGATTACCGCAAAGGTCGATGGGTCAGGTCAGGGAAAACCTTAACCGGAGAACAAAACTGTATTTTGGCTAGTGTTTTTTTTTTTTATAAATAGCTTCATTATCAACCTAAGTCTACATGAAATTGTCACCGAAAATGTGTACAGGCCGTGATTAGACAGTGAGGACGTAAATCGACCACACAACTTTCAATTTGAAACGACTACCTACGGATTTAATATACATATACAGTCAAAACTCTCTATAACAAACTCCTATATAACAAAGTTTTCTTTATTACGAAGCAATTTTAACAACACTGTGTTTTGGTTCTTCTTTGAGTGTATTATGATCTCCATGTTACGAATTTCTCTATAGCGAATATCTTAATATATATTTACCCTCGACACTGATTCACTGATTCACTGACTCTGTCACGCAGTACGTAGGAATTTAAATAGGCATTCTATAATAATTCTATAAATAATAATAATAAAAAAATAATATTTTTTTTTGTACAGAAATTGTGTTTTCCCCAAATTTTTTTTTTTACCAAAATTTTTTTTTTTCCAAAATTTTTTTTTCTTACAAATTTTTTTTTTTACAAAAATTTTTTTTTTCGAAATTTTTTTTTTTCAAGAAATTTTTTTTTCAAAAAAATTTTTTTTTCCACAAAAAATTTTTTTTTCAACAAAATTTTTTTTTTCAACAAAAATTTTTTTTTCAGCAAACATTTTTTTTTTCAACAAAAATTTTTTTTTTCAACAAAATTTTTTTTTTATCCACAAAAATTTTTTTTTTCAACAAAATTTTTTTTCCACAAATTTTATTTTTTTTCGAAATTTTTTTTTACAAAATAGTTTTCTCAAAATATTTTCTACAAAATTTTTAAAATGAAGTAACAAATACTTTCTCAAGCAAATTAACGGGCGCCATAGGCGCATTACAACTTACTAGTTTCCATATAACGAAATATTTTTGCGATCGTAACTTCTAGATTGAAGCGTTCTCCATCTCCATATAACATATTTATTCAGACAATTTTTCGTTATTATTTACATACAAGTATTTTCCCCATATGAAACTTAATCAAAGTGTGGAATGTCAATGTAAAATCCGAGACAATTGCAAAGTGTTTAAGAAAAGCAGGATTTGTCAAAATTGGCCCTACAACGAAAGCGTAATGCCTTGACATGAAGAAGACTATCTACCACTATCCCACTTCATTTAAAACAGTGGCTAATATTAATGCGACTTTTAAAGACTACATCAATGTTGACTGTGATGTCATTAACACAGACAACCCTTTCGACAACGATATCCTCGAAAGTGTTCAAGCTAATCGGGGAGCACCACAATAATAAAGGAAATCCGTGGCTAACAATTCTCCGATGTACATTTTTACGTCTCTTTAAATGAATCGATGAATACGAAGAAAAAACTGTCAGTCCCTTGGAATTCGTTATAGAGAGTTTCCACTGAATATATATATTTAATATATAGTCGACTGGTAAAGCCATCACAAGTCCTTGCAAAATGCATGCGGTCTCACGACACTTAAGGTGTAGGCCACATTAAAGTCAAGATCGTCATTAAATTCGCACATTATTGTCTAGGAACTTGCCAAGAGTTACAGATACAGTAGGATACTACACTTGGAGCAAATTGCCACAAATTACAACAATTTTAATGAACAATTTCATTGATTCAATATAAAAATGCCTTGGGATGCGTGGGTTTTTCTTTCACATTAGCCCATACAATAATGTGTAAAATACTATTTTTAAACCACGTCCAATAAAAACAATAGTTTTGTTTTACTATCTCAAATCTGTGGTTTCCAACACAAGCTGTTTTCATGTATTGACAATCACATGAATGACGACAAAACCCAAACACAACAACAACTGTGTGCTAATTTAAACATTTGAAATGTTTGTATTAATTTAAATATTTGAAATATTGGTGCTAATTTAAATCTCTTGTCTGCAATTTAATTCTATTCCAAATTCATTATCGACAGTTAAACACAAGAAGAAAAAACGCCTAATGGAGGAGGTGAGAATAGGCAGCAAAAGTCTTTATTCAAATAAAAATATATTGTCATTATTGAATGTAATTTATCGCCTTTGGCTTTATTTTGCATTCGAGCAATACGGCGACGATAACTTGTGACATATTCTGGTGTGGCAAAATTAGCATATCAAACTTTTAATTACTTTCACATGGATATCTTAATGTATTTCAAATTTGAAAATTCACATAACGGTATTTGTCGACCCGTGAATCCTAGCGACCGTGGAAGTCTTTAAAGCGTTTCTGAAGCAAATAAATGAACGGAAATGCCATCACGTTTTAGACAAACACATAAAAATAAACCTGAACTTCTTGATCTACGTGGGTGAATATGTGTATAAATGTTTGTGTGTGTGTACGAGTAAGGGTATGTGTGGGTACAGGTGGGAGAATGTGAAATGTGAAATCACATACAAGCCCAAACGTTATATTAGTGTGTGTATGTGATAAACAGTACACACCCCGTGGCAACTAAGCCAATTAGCATTTATGTCCTAAACTTAAAAAAAAAAAAATTCTGTGAGAAAAGTAGAGTGGGACGCTCGTTGCTGGGTAAAAATTGATGTGAATAGTATGTGTATGTTGTATTTCATCAAGCGACACTTTGTTTCAATACACTCATCCATTTGTACAGTATGGGTACAGAAATACATATACACACATATGTGAGCCATTCCATATTAATGCGACCACCTAGAATGTATTCAAATATTTACAATCAGAAGTCCATTTTTGGACGGATGTAGGAGGTGTACATATTTACGAGACGAGAGATGGGGTGAAGTATTTCAGTTCGAAAAGCCATAACTTTTAAATACTCTTGTCGATACATCGAAAATATGGCTCACCTTGGATGTTTATAATCAGAACACCATTAGACCGCCTTGTGTCCTCGACCTCCAGAGGATGGGCCAATGGTCAAATGAGGAGTTGCTGTCATTCGCCAAACAGTAGATTGGGTTCACGGAAATACAGGAGAGAGAACAGAAACTTGTGAAACCCCACAAGTTTTTCTCTGAGAAAACTCGACATGATTTGAGTGAAGGTGTTATCAACATCAAGTACAATAATACCCTCATTTTATAAAACTTAATTCTCTAAATCAATAACAAAGAAATGAAAAAACTGTCATAATCAAAAAAAAACGCTACGATATACGGAATTCAATGAAACGTTAATTACGTGGCGTTTCAAACAGAAACGAAATTTACGTTTACGTTTTACAAAATGTGGGCATACGTTTCGATACGAGTACACCGTACCAGACCCTATCGATCGCCTTGGAAATTTACGTTGAGATCTGCAGGAACTAAAACCAGATGTCATTTTTTTCTGTTCTCAGTGTGTTCGTAATGTTTGCATTTTTCCAAAATATGGATTCAAACAAATATACATTTAATTTACAGCGTAAGTTAATCTTCGGTAGAATTTTCTTAAGAAGTTTTGTATGTTTTTTTTCTATTATTCGTGGGTACTAATGGGTTTTTAAGAATGCAGTTTTAATCTTTTCTTTCGAATTATTAAAAAGTGGTCACTGTCGTTTTACGTGGAATTACTGACATATGAAATCGTATGCGTGTATGTCATAACATGGAACTTTTGCTTCTGCTTCTGTCGTTTTCCCACTATCATCAACTTGAATATGCCTGTAACGTCTCTTAACCTAAAAAAATCACCTTTCACATACATATGTATGAAAATATACGCACACATGGCTGCCTTGTTATGTGTTCACGCATTCATGTATTGATTTCGAACGTGAATTTTCGGTTATCCGACACACAAATAGGCAGGTTGTCTCACACAAATCACCATTTCTAGTGTATCACACGATGCGACTTCATGAACTTATGGATCACTGCGTTTTCCCGTGATTAATTCGAAAATATTCTGGGGGATTTGCGACAGATTTCACCGAGGGGGGCGCGCGCGGTATGTACAATCAGATGTACGTGCTCTCGTTGGGAAAATAAAAGTAGGTTAGCAACCGACTACAAGTAAATTGGTTCTGTTCTAAAAGGCGCCCTACAAAAGATGATAAATAAATGATTCTTTGAGAAGAAACAACGTCACTCGCATGACGATGTAAGTGTATGGCATACATGGTGGTGTTAATTTAAATGTGTATATGCATTGCTGGTTGTACCCACAATATGTTGCAACAGTTAAGGTTTAACGATAGTGATGTGATGAGAAAAGAATCACACACACGTTGTTTTTTGTTGAAAATACTTCAGTTTTCTCTGAAATTTTATATCTGATGTCGAATGAGTATTACAACTCGGAAAATTGGAACCGAAATGGCATCTAATTATATGCATTTTCCTAAATACAAACACGTTGTTTGGGAAAATCCTTTGGACCATTTAAATATTTGATTTTAAATTTCTTACATTTTTGTTGTCTTTACTTGAGCGCTCTGTTGTCCTAAAATCGACGCACGATGTAATATCTATACAAAGTAATATCTGATTGGGAGCAACATTTTAAAGACGGCTCCTACCGATTTTGCAACAAAGACGTCTGACATCAATTGTCGCTGCTGTTGAAGAATTGGCAGCGAAATTTATATTACACACGTGTAATACGGCTGTTTGTTCTTTATAGCAAGTAAAGCATATTAACATCTACACAAAGCTTTTTTGGATGTAAATATAACGTATTTGCTATTAATATTCCGTATTTGTGTATAAGCAATACCGTGTTTGGGGAAAACAGACAACAAACTTATTAAATTCAACAGAGTACAACATTTTAATGGGAATAAGTGTAATAACAAAAACCGAGAGCATAAGATGAATTGAAAAAAAAATAAGAAGTAACACAAACATGTATACAAGGCTTATGCAGAAAACAAAAACAAAAAAATTGTCATTTCGCAAATATGAGATTTTTTTGAAATTAAAAAATACAAAAAATGCATTTGATGCGGAACTTTTTTTTAAGATATCAAAAAAATAAAAACGCAGTTTATCTTAGAATTTCAGCCGGCATATGAAAATCCAGTGAGCCTTTGTGTTTAAAAAATACGCATAAGCCTAATGTGCACATATATATTTGATATTTATAACCTACAAACAAATTAATGTTTGTGGTATGGAAAATATATATATACTAGTAAGTTGTAATGCGCCTATGGCGCCCGTTGAAATATGGAAAAAACATTTTGTTGAAAAAAAAAAAATTTTGTGGGAAAAAAAAAATTTTGTTGAAAAAAAAAGCTTTTGTTAAAAAAAAAAATTTTTCTTGAAAAAAAAAATTTTCTTGAAAAAAAAAATTTTCTTTCAAAAAAAATTTTTTGTTGAAAAAAAAATTTTGTTGAAAAAAAAAATTTGTTGAACACAAAAAATTTGTTGAAAAAAAAATTTTTTGATGAAAAAAAAAATTTGGAAAAAAAAATTTTGGAAAAAAAAAATTTTGTAAAAAAAAATTTTTGTAAAAAAAAAAATTTGTAAAAAAAAATTTTGGAAAAAAAAAATTTGGGGAAAACACAATTTCTGTACAAAAAAAATATTATTTTTTTTATTATTATTATTTATAGAAAATTATAGAATGCCTATTTAAATTCCTACGTACTGCGTGACAGAGTCAGTGAATCAGTGTCGAGGGTAAATATATATTAAGAAGATGTTTGATGCGAATTTGTTTGCTGAAATTAGTTCAAATGACCATTTGTTTCAGGGTGTGCGACCAAAGTTTCAAAGTTTCTTCGGAAAAACTGCTTATACAAATAGGGAATGTTTCAGTAATGTCGACTCGTAGATAGGGCAACTTATATACGATATTGTGTGTTTGTGGCACACATAATCTTCCAGTCGATGAGGCTCATTTTTGACTTAACTGGTTTGTTAATAAACCGAATTGCCGCGACCTTGCAGACTCCATAACATTCGGAAAATACACCGTTTGATATGGTTTACCCGCAAAGTTGAAAAGCGGGATGTAATGAACAGTCAAATGCCATTAAATATTTTCCAAAAAAAAATTTGTTGATTAAAATTTAATTTGTTGCGTTATTTTTTACAATTTCATTCTCTATGGGGCTTGAACGCACCTTATGTAGAAACAGATGTGTAACTGTTCCTGCAGGTGCAGACCGCATGCCGCCTATTGTAAACAATATCATCTATCAGGAGTACCGAACTATTTCTAGAATCACATGCTCATTTCATTCTAATAATCAATTGTTTACCATTTAAATTGGCCAAGCAATTTCCTCTTTTTCAAGCCGTCACTATAAATGTCTAAGGTGCAAAGCTTTACATAAAAGATACAAAAGATGCACAATCACAATTATCAAATTAACAGTGAAAATAATATGGCTTCGTAGATTTTGTTATGATTTAATGATACAGGAATCGAAATGGCTTAGCAGAATTTCCAGCTATTTTTGCCAAATTGAATATGTTGACAACAATTGACTGTGTTTTCATTATAAAATTTATGAACTATTTAATATTAACAGCCCCACTCCGGTTACCGGCTGAGACAAACATTTTTATAGAAAATTCTTTTAACATCAAAGGAAAAAGCAACGCAAAATTAAAACGTGACGTACAACATTTTAATTAAGTATTTGTGTCATCTTTCGTTGCGCGATTTTCTTTGAGGGGAACATATGAACAAGAGTGTATGAATCCTGTGATATTACAAAACTTTCCCTTCACTTTGGCATTTGTTCCCCCTCAAAGCCACCCGTTTACATGCAACTTGCTAATGTCCAATCACAATGAGAAGCAGTGTGTGCCGCATTCGCTCTCGTCTGTGAACCCGGTACAAGAACAAGTATTATGATTAATTAGTTCACACGTTAACGCTTAAGAAACATTAAACAGCGTTAGGTTGCGGTGTGGTGTGTGCGTATGTTGCGTGTTCGCACAATACCCAGCATAACATGTCGGTGGGTTTTGATTTTGTAATGAGAGTTCAGTTTTATTTCTCAGTGAAAAAAGCATTATTGTTAAACTGATTTTTGTGTAAAATGTTGGATTTCTATTTCAACCTACATTCTTTTCCGTATCAGTGGTGTTGAAACGTAATGCAGAATATATTGCTTGGACTTCCGTTAGTCGTCATAGGCAGTAAGTGCTGGGTTAGAAAAAAAAAACAAAAGAGTAAAAATTAAAACATGTAATTAACAAACTTTATAATCTCAATGATTAATGTTCTTAGAAATGGCGGACTCTAAACATGAAAAACCTCAAATGGGGAATCGCTTTGGCAATGGCAGTTATTAAATTACTAGTAAGTTGTAATGCGCCTATGGCGCCCGTTGAAATATGGAAAAAAAATTTTGTTGAAAAAAAAAAATTTTGTAGAAAAAAAAATTTTGTTGAAAAAAAAATTTTTGTTGAAAAAAAAAAATTTTGTTGAAAAAAAAAATGTAAAAAAAAAATTTTTTGTCAAAAAAAAACCTTCGTTGAAAAAAAAATTTTGTAAAAAAAAAATTTGTAAAAAAAAATTTTGGAAAAAAAAAATTTTGGTAAAAAAAAAAATTTGGGGAAAACACAATTTCCGTACAAAAAAAAAAAAATATTATTTTTTTTTATTATTATTATTTATAGAAAATTATAGAATGCCTATTTAAATTCCTACGTACTGCGTGACAGAGTCAGTGAATCAGTGTCGAGGGTAAATATATATTAAAATACATTTGCTTGTGATATTCGAATGCGAAAAGTCTGAATAAGAGAGCAGAGTCCACAGCACTCATGGCCCGTACACGATCACTTTTCTATCGTACACAACACGAACATCCAACCGTAGATCTTTATCACCAAAAAAGGTCCTTAACATAGAAGGATCTTCATCTTCAAACGGATTTCGTCCGAATTTGATAGGATCTTAAGTGATTGAAAAATATACGAAAATTGTCCCGACTCCCACTCTGGCATGTTTAAATAGCTCGACTCCAACTCCGGACATTAGCTGTTATATAACAAAATTTAAAAAAATTTCATTTCCGTCCGCTATCTCACACTGTAATGCGTTTGTATTCATAAGATAAAAAAAAGTTCATATAATCGAAAATATGTCAAATTTTTACAAATATTAACAGATTAGCTGACTTTTAATTTATTTCATGGTAAATGTAGGTAAATAAAAGTCATGGCAAATTTTCAACTGCACAGGGTGCCGGGATTGAAGTGTTACCATCTCCAATGTCTCATATCGGCTAAGACATCAGTACAATCACTTTGTAATATAGTATGAATATACTTTATTACAAGTTTTACATTATTTATTTTATATGTATGCAAGTGGATCACACTTGTGTCGTGTACAAAGTTCGACAAAAGACAGAAACTTCGTCAGAAATGCTCCGAAAGGTTAAGCAAATGGTATGGAACTGTGCTGCAGAAATCTCAATATCTGACCGAAGCGTTCACGATATTTTAAAAACGAAACTTAAAAAACTTCAACGATTGCAAACAGCAAAAGTGTTAAAACGCTTGCACACGAACGGTCAATTACCAAAAATCAGTTTCAAGGACGAGACAAATTAGCTAATACATAAACAAAATGATAGCACGATAAGATTGGCTAGTAGAACTTAAGATCCTCCTCACGTCATGGTTTGGACCACATTAACCGCCGACGGCCGCTTTCCATTCGTATTTCTGGAGTCTGCACTTATGAGGACTTATACCTCATAAGACACCAGTGAATCAAGACTTGTTAAAAAACAACATTCCTTCCTTCGTTTTGGCTGAATGGAGGCTTTCAAATTCATCGGATGCCAATACCCTGTATTTCTGTATTTGGGGTATTTTGGAGTCCAATGTTCTGTCAAAAAAATACACCAGTATTAACGAATTGAAAAATATCCTTAAACGATCGCACAATCGAAGCTTTGTTTCAAATAAATAAACAATAATTTTATCCAGTACACTGAAATTTCACTCATCTGCCATCCTTTTACAATCTTACTGTCATCTATGATTGGTGTCGGCTTCGACTTCAACAATGGGGCAACTACCTTCAAGAAAAGCATATATTTGACAGGGGCCTTAAGGCACTTGTTACGTCCGATATAGAGGACCAGTAACCCCCATTGAAATTGTTTTACACCGACTATGTTCTTGATGTATGTCCTATATAAGAGTTCTCAACGATTTGACATGATGCTCTCTAGTAACAAATATTATCTTGTCTTCCGATTCCCTTTGCCTTTTCTAACAGGTTAACTCATTCCATTTGTATTCATTCTGATTATGTTTTCCAGAGGTAGCTTAGACGGCCGATAGTTTCAATTATTATTTTTTAACGTTCCGTGGATCAACATTTTCGAAATGCTACGAACAGAAAGGCAATAAACCGAACTTCCGCTTAAAAATTGTTTTATATTTCCATGCAGGTGCATAGAAATTTGATCAAATGAGGAAACAACTTGAAAAGGAATGTCGCTATACATTTGCCACAGTTGGTCCTGGGACGCAAATGTTTTGCGAGATGCATTGCAACTATTTGTGCTGTGTAATACTTGATAAGTTTTCTCATTTGTTGCTACACACACTCATACACACAACATACATACGGACATGTGGGGATAGTGAGTCCTTTTACACATCCTTAAGTAATTCACAAAATACACAACAGTCCTTTACACATTCACACATGTACGCACTATGCGATTGTGTATATGTATGTGTAGTCGGTGAGTTAACTAATGTCGTAAATTATATTGCATGTTGTTTATTACTGCATATGAATTTGTAAGTAGTTGTGAACATGTACACATGCGTACACACGCATACACTCGTAGGAATGAACATTCATATCTCTGAGTATACATGGACACAAAGTAATATTTATCTACAGTGCACAGTGTACATTGTGCACATACGTAACAGTGTCACGTTGGTCCGACAAAGATATGTTTTAAGCAAATATCCTTTGCGAAATTGCTGCTGAGTGGTTTCATATTTGCTGCGAAGCGAAATGATTTATAGAAGATTACAGCCAACTTCATCAGAACAAGAAACACACACATAGGACAGGGAAAACAAAACAGAACAAGGTCATTTTCATTAAAAATAAAATATTATTATAATAAATGAATATTTAACATAAATGAAAAACAAGACACACAAAAAAGCATAATGTGTTTGTTGTTGATATTCTCGCTGGAGGCAAAATTGAAAAATATTTTTAATTAGTGTTGGAGGTTTTTTTTCCCCGAAATGTTTCTGTTTTTTCCTGAAGACTTGTCATCCCCGACTAATTAACAGGGTCTTCTTTGAATAGCTCATTCATAAATATTTGCCAGAAAATGATGTTGCCGTGAACACACTCCAGTTTCGGTTATGGCTGTGCTGTGAAGGTGTTGGAAGTGTGTGTTAATCAACTGAACTCGGACCAAAATGTTGTTTAACCTTTTCTTGGACGTGATAAACAAAAGAAAAAGAGCAACAATGCGCGACAAAGGAACACGAGACGTAACTAATTGAAATTTATAAATATTTAAATATTGTAAAATGGAAAATGCCATTTAACTATTAAAGAAAGTTATTTGATTTAATAAACGATATTGTCTCGGTCATATTTATTCAAATAAAAACAAAATTACCTAGTTTAGAATATTTGGTTAGGTTTTTTTTACTTGCACAAGTTGGGGCTATAGTAAGCGCCAAATGTCATAACATTTGTGAAGTAAACTAACGCATAATATAAATCGACAAGCCATGAATCGGTTTACTCCGCAAGATCGCGGAATCATGTTTTTGCACATGAATTTCGTCGCAGATTTCACTGGCACGTTTGGCCAATCGCCTTGAAGAGACTGGGACAATACAAATCGTTGTGGTGAGAATATTTCTAGCGTCGGAGGAAGCCGGAATGACAAGCCACGTAAGTGGGCATTAGCCGTCGTTCCCTACGTAGAATTTTTGGTGCAAGATTTGATGGGCAGACTGTGCGTCAGCCGTTCACTGTTGAATTTTTAATAATTCTATTTCTAGCCGTTCACTGTTGAATTTTTAATAATTCAATTTCATCCTTAAAATCTTTTGTTCTTTTTTGGAAAAATAAAAAAAAAGTATGCAGATCTCTTCGAAATTACCCCAAAATGGCGAAAATAAAAATTAAAGGAACTGTATTATTTATGGTGGTTCCCATAAATGTCAATTTAGGGTAAAAACATATGAAATCAACCGAAAATTTAACATTTCTGACCACATCATCTGCGAATTTGATAATATTGTTTATACATGATCTATGGAACAAAACAATAATACTTGCCAACTTTCAGACATATAGCCCTCGTACTTTCAGATTTCTGACCATTTCCATTTGAAAAAAATCAACAAAAATACACTGAGGTAATTTAACATATTTGTAAATATCTCGAAAAGTATTTAATGTTTGTAAATAATCAAAGGCTCATTTTACAGATAAAAATATGAGCCATTAAAAACATTTTTTTAAAAAAAAAATCGATCAAGGATAATGTAAATAAAAAAGGACTAAAATTTCAAAAGGATATATCTCGAAAAGCGATATTTTTAAAAATTAAAAAAAAATGTATATTAATCCTTTTTCTGTTTTCTACACGTCTGCAAACTCTTGGTCGTGGATCGTCATCATGGAATGAGTTATAATTAAATTCCCAAGAAAAAGTTATGATATTTCATAAAATCTTTAATTTTGAATGTATTTTTTAATATATGCAATATATAATATATTAAGAAAGTAGTCTATGAGAATATTGTCAGTTTGGTAATGCTGCATTTTTCATTTAATTGTGAATTCTTCGGGTGCGGTATTTTAAAAACTGTTTCAACAAACTCTGTGACCGTGAAAACATGCCATTCAATTCAAGATTTTGCTGTAATCCTTTTAATAAATCCGGACACACTACGCGCGATAAAAGTTTAATACGAGTTCAAGAATGGATGCTACGGTATATTACGGATAAAAACATCACGACCTCAAATAAAATTTGTGCGGCATGTAGAAAAAAGCTTTCCAATTTAAACAAATCTAGTTTAGACGAAGGTTCGGACATAAGCGGAAATTTAGATACTTTCGATGAAACTGCATCAGGCACGGAAGATGTTGCTATTTCCAAATTAAACGAATCTTTACCATATCTGGAACAAACTCCAATCAAAAAGAAAAAATTACATCATAAACTGTACAGAGATACAAAATTCAAAAAAATAAGTGAGTCGATTAAAAATACAATTTTCCCTGGTTCAACACAATCACCTTATCATATATGCCCAGAATCCGAAATAATACAACAATTAAAAGAAAAGTTTAAAACAATACCAACAAATAGTGAGAAAATCCAACTGCTAACCATTTTACCAAAAAGCTGGTCAGTACATAAAATTGAGGAAGAATTCCAGGTAACAAACTATATGGCGCGAAAAGTTAAGCATTTGGTTGAAACGAAGGGTGTGATGAGTACGCCCAATCCAAAACTGGGATCGCCAATTTCACCAGAGACGAGTTTTTTAGTAAAATCCTTTTACGAATCCGATGATGTTAGCAGATGTATGCCCGGATACAAAGATTTCGTGTCTGTTGTTGAAAACGGTACAAAAGTCAGAAAAAATAAAAGACTGTTGCTGGGGAACTTAAGAGAAATGTATGCTTTATTCAAGGAACGACATGATACAACAAAAATAGGTATTTCCAAGTTTTGCCAGCTTCGTCCGCGGAATATAATTCTAGCAAATGCGAGTGGATCTCATAACGTATGTGTACGTACAAAGCATCAAAATGTAAAACTTATGATTGATGGTATAAATTTAAAAAAATTAACTGCTGATGCTTTAAATTATAAATGACATGCAATCCAGCTTCTTCAAAGTGTCACCTACTTAAATGTATCAAGTGTCCAGGAATGGAAAATTTACTAGAAGAAAATGATATTGATGAAATAACATATAAACAATGGATAAGTGTAGATAGAGATAATTTGGAGACTATGATTAGCCAAGCCGACGTTTTTGTGGATTCCCTGTGTGAAAAGCTTCAAATTCTATTACCTCATTCATTTATCGCAAAACAACAGGCAGCATATCTGAGCGAAAGAAAATCCAATTTGGAAGAAAATGAGTACATAGCAGTTTGTGATTTTTCAGAAAATGCTTCTTTTACAGTTCAGGATGCAGTCCAGGGATTTCACTGGAACAACTCTCAAGCCACGTTATACCCAATTGCTATTTATTTTAAATCGGACGGAAAAACACAACATACAAACTTTATAATAATATCTGATTGTCTTATACACGACTCTGTAGCTGTTCACCTGTTTCATCGCCACTTGAATGTATTTTTGAGGAACAAGTTTAAAACAATCCCGAAGAAAATTACGTATATTTCAGACGGCAGTGCAGCCCAGTTTAAAAATAAAAAGAACTTTATCAATTTATGTTATCATATGGAAGATTTTGGATGTAATGCTGAATGGCATTTTTTTGAAACAAGTCATGGAAAAGGCCCCAGCGACGGTCTTGGAGGTACTGTAAAGAGAGAAGCACGACGAGCCAGTTTACAGCGTCCATTACAAGGTCAAATAACTACTCCAAGACATTTATATGACTGGTGCCTGGGTAATCTTTTGAACTGTAACTTCGAGTATTTAACAGTAAAAGATTACGATGAAGAAGTACGATTCCTCCAAATACGCTTTAAACAATTGCGTACTATTCCTGGGACGCAAAAACTGCATTCTTTTGTACCTGTGGGAAAAACTAACATTAAAGTAAAGCGTTACTCGGCAGATACCGATTTTGTAATTGAAAGTCTTTACAAATAAGTAAATATAATCTAGGTTTTTGATATTTTTTATTATTTACTAGTAGCTGAATGAATATAACTGTAATTCACTGGTATGATATGAAATATTATTTTAAAATACTAATTGAAATTGTTTAAAAAATACAAAAATTTATGAATACGTAAACCTTTGCGAACTATTTTCTTAATAACTCATTCCATTATAAAGATCCACGGCTAAAAGTTGAAAGACGTGTGCAAAACAGAATAGGGAATAACATATATTTTTTTGAAATTTTTAAAAATATCGCTTTTTGAGATATATCCTTCGGCAATTTTAGTCCTTTTTTATCCACGATATCTTTGTCCGAAAATTATCTATTTAATATTTCTATTTAACGGTGCATAATTTTAGCTTCAAAATACGCCTTTGATCATTTATGTACGTATAATACTTTCAGAGATATTAAAAATTGTGTTAAAGCATCTCAGTACATTTCTAATCATTTTTTTTCAAATTAAAGTCGTCATAAAATTGAAAGTAGAAAAGCTAGGAGACTGAAAGTTGACAGATGCTATTGTTATATTGAACACTCCCTTCGTACCAACTTTCAGCCAATTCGGAATTGGTGAGGGAAACTCATTGGTTGACTTCATATATTTTTACCCTTTAGCCGTTTTTTCAATACATTTTACAAACACAATCGAAAATAATAATTCCCGGGATATCCCGTGAAGATGTCGATTTCAGGGAGTTAGAAAAGTTCGGGCTATTAAAAACCCTAGTCATCTCCATGATTTGTTTCGCACTCGGCGTGAAGTTGAAATTTCAACCGGTTACGACTGTCGGCAATATATCGTTCGAATAGATAACATTGGTTCTTCGACAGTATCATGTAAACGTCTCATTAAAAGGAGCTATGCGATATCTCTATGACCGCCAGCTCTTTTTTATGTACAGTGATTTGTAAAGCCGATAATAGCAAGGCCCTGTATTGGCAACCCCTGAAAAGTTGTGTCTAAAGTGCCTGCTTAGTATCCAGAATGTCGCTACAGTTCAGGATGTACTTCTTAAACATCTTACTGATCTGATCTAAAATTTACGCGACAGAGATATTACTTTCTTACTCTTAAAGTTACCAACACCCATTTTTAATGTTCTTATCAGAATTTGAACCTGAGGAAGTATATGCGACTATGGGATCGCTATGGTCGCATATACTTCCGATCACACAGCTTCTTAATATATATTTACCTCGACACTGATTCACTGATACACTGATTCACTGACTCTGTCACGCAGTACGTAGGAATTTAAATAGGCATTCTATAAATAACTAGTAAGTTGTAATGCGCCTATGGCGCCCGTTAATTTGCTTGAGGAAGTATTTGTTACTTAATTTTAAAAATTTTGTAAAAAATATTTTGAGAAAACTATTTTGTAAAAAAAAATTTCGGATAAAAATTTGTGGAAAAAAAATTTTGCTGAAAAAAAAAAATTTTGTTGAAAAAAAATTTTTTCTGCAAAAAAAAAATATTTTGTTGAAAAAAAAAATTTCTGCTAAAAAAAAAAAATTTTGTTGAAAAAAAAATTTCTGCTGAAAAAAAAAATTTTTGTTGAAAAAAAAAAAATTTTGTTGAAAAAAAAATTTTGTTGAAAAAAAAATTTTTGTGGAAAAAAAATTGTTGTGGAAAAAAAAAATTGTTGTAAAAAAAAAATTTTGGAAAAAAAAAAATTGGGGAAAACACAATTTCTGTAAAAAAAAAATATTATTTTTTTTATTATTATTATTTATAGAATTATTATAGAATGCCTATTTAAATTCCTACGTACTGCGTGACAGAGTCAGTGAATCAGGGAATCAGTGTATCAGTGAATCAGTGTCGAGGGTAAATATATATTAAGATAATAATAAAAAAAATAATATTTTTTTTTGTACAGAAATTGTATTTTCCCCAATTTTTTTTTTTACCAAAATTTTTTTTTCCAAAATTTTTTTTTAACAAAAATTTTTATTTACAAAATTTTTTTTTCAACAAAAATTTTTTTTTTACAAAATTTTTTTTTCCAATTTTTTTCAACAAAATTTTTTTTTTCCACAAAAATTTTTTTTTTAAACAATTTTTTTTTTCCATATTTCAACGGGCGCCATAGGCGCATTACAACTTACTAGTATTATTTAGTAACTCGTGTCTTTTCAGTTCATATCATCAATACAACTGAAAATTAACAGCATATGAAGCCGTAACTTCTAAGTTTACTTTTGTCAAACAAGTATATTTAAAAATATAATTATGTTAACATTTCGAAAAACCCATTTCTTCAATGTAAATATGTTCCAAAAAATAATTACGTTTCACAAGGTTACTCTGCTGTTGACACCATAAACTTTTATTTGTTGTGTCCCATTTAAGAAATAGTGTTCAATCACTGCGGTTCGCTGCTTCTACTCATGGAATCGTAATATCGAAGACATTCCGGACATTTCCCAATTGAGTTAAACATTTTTAAAAATCAGTTTAGCCACAATAAGTTAAATTATTTCCACATAATTTTTGTGCTATTCTTAGAAACATAAAACATAGACTCCCGATAGAATTCCTGTTTGTGTGTGAAATAAAGACGACCAACTTAAATAAAAAAATAAAAGTTCTTCCAGGAAAAGAAGCACAACCACATTTCGATAGCAAAAAATGTATAAAATGAAAAGGCAATTTATCACACTTCTGAATTTCTCTTTTAATATATGAATCATATGCACATAATTATACATATTATGAAACATATTATTCATAAATGCGGCATTTAAAAGCACATTATTTAAATATGTATTCACATTTTGATTCAACTTTCCTTTAACCAACACATTCTTGTGTGTGTGTGTGTATGAGCATATTTTCTTTCTTGCCTCATAAATATATGATAAATTTGTGATAATCGGTAGACCAAGGCAGAAAAACAAAAAAAAACAACAACAACAGCGTTACGACCAATACTATCAAGAAGCAAAAGTAAGTTTGCTTCTGAAAATCATAGGCCCGAAGGTAATTTCTCAAACATGCAGTCATACCTGGTGAATACAGACAAATCCATACCGATGTGATAATATTATCATGCCAAGAACGAGCAATATGTATGGTATGCGGTAGGCATCACATATATTTATGTGTATATATGTCTGTGTGTAGCTCTGTATATATATATGGACCAGTTAATGCCTTTAATGTTTCAAGCATTAACTAATAGTTTGAAGGCCATGAGTGTATATTGGGGTGTCATGGAATGTAAACACATTTGATTCATTTATTTATATAACAAAACTGACTTTTGATTAAATTAGAAGTTAATTATAAAAATAGAGGCTATGACAACTAAGGTCCTAAGCCAAATGGAACATGAAGGAAGTCATTATGAACCAAGTCGATCAATTTTGTCCTTCTAATAAATTCATGTACTTTCTATTTTATTTATTTTATGAAAATGAAATATATTACATTCGGCTCCCACACGTTGTCTGTTTTTCCCAAACATGCTATTGCTTATACAAAAATATGTAATACTAATAGCAAACGAGTTATATTTGCATCCAAATAAGCTTTGTGTAGAAAGAAATAAGCTTTACTTGCTACAAACACCAAACAGGCGTTTTACTTGTGTGTGAACATTTATAATTTCATAAAAATAATTACATAAACATAAAAGTGATAAGATGTCAATGTCGCCGTGAGAGAAATATAAAAGACCAAATATCAAATGTATATGTATGCAGTTTTGTGTCCCTTTTTTTTTTTTCAATTTGTATAATATAACAATCCATCTTATTCTCTCGGTTATTGTATTTAACTTAAAGATCGTAGATGCAAAAAAAAATTACGAAAACAGCTGCAAATACACACTTATTCGTACTAAAATGTTGTACTTTGTTGAATTTAATAAGTTCGTTGTCTGTTTTTCCCAAACACGCTATTGCTTATACACAAATATGTAATATTAATAGCAAACGAGTTATATTTACATCTAAATAAGCTTTGTGTAGAAGGAAATAAGCTTTACTTGCTACAAACACCAAACAGGCGTTTACTTGTGTGTGAACATTAAAAAAAGACGTATTTTTCAGTGTGTGGCCACGTGTCGATTCAAGACCTCAAAGATAGAATTCGTAAGGCTATCGAGGACCTAGGGCAGCCACTTTGCGATTTAGTTATGGACAATTTCATGAAAAAGATATGGTCCTGTAAGCGTGGTCGTGTTGGCCATTTGGCTGATGTTGTTTTTCATTATTAACGGCATACCTTCCTCTTTACTATGAGATAAACATCCGATCAATTATCTCAACAAAAATTTCATTTTTCTTGGAATACCAAAATAACACCGCTTGTTGGAAGCCCTGTATATTCTTGTAGCCAAGTTAATTTGATCAGTTTTTATTGATCTAATGTAATTCCATGTAAAATATATTGACGACGAACGAAATAATTCATCATAAATCGTCTACCACCGATATAGAACTAAAGAAATCTCGTAAATATAAATTTCTACATTTCTTTTCTTTAAATAAATACATTTTCAGCACACCCTTGAACATGCTCGCAGTAGTTGTTATAGGCTTTTACTCTTTCCCACCTTGTCGAACAATGTAATAACCGGTACACAGTGGTTTCAATAAAAAAAAATATTTCCTATTTATGATTTAAATGTTTTTCATCTTTACCCGAATTGTGTCAGTCAACAGGCTGCGGAGTTTGTGGAAAATAATTCTAGCTTTTTCCAAAAACAATAAAAGACACATTTTGGAAAATCTCTTGATATAACGAATTGGGGCCCTGCAACACACTAACAACAAAGAGAATTTCATTTTGTTTAAGAGTATGTTGGTACTCGAATGCAATCTAATATGATAAGGGTTTGTTGTTGCCAAATGGAGGGAAATGGTGGGACAGCTAAGATACGCTATACACGACATAGGTAGACGAGTTTCGTCGTTGGTAAAGCGATTAAACATGAAAAATCTTATGAAACTGTCAAAATACTTTGCAAAAAATCATATCTTCCTATAAGTAAACTTTTATTACTTTAATTGCATTGATTGATTTCCTCAAAAATAAAATTTGGTTGACAAAAACCATGATAAGTGTATGTCCAAGCCATTAACTAAATGGTATACTGAGTTCGTTTATAACCATCCTTAATAATCATACCTTTTTCCAAATATCTGTCATGGACATACATACATATGTATGTAGGAAATATCTACACACACACACAAGTGTTAATACTATACTATTTGTATAGATGAACTCTGAATTTCGTGAATGTATGTTGGTGACTGACCGTTTGGTAATATTTTATATCACAAAGAAAAACTATGCGGTGTTTTTTTGTTGTTGATTGCTTTAGCCAGTGTAACTAAACCCAACCAAAATATTAATGTGAACGTCCAACCGTCAAAAACAGTAAAATTTCAAAGTTTTTTTTTTTTTTTTTTGTATGTGACTGGGTTTTCATAAAGTTTAACGTTTTACAAAGTGAGGGGGTTTAGCAATATCCATTCCAAGTGTGTGGTTTTTAAATATTTATTATAATTTAAAAATATTTAAGGTTTTTTGAAGTATGTTTTATTTATTTGAATGCAGTTTCAGTTGTGCTCTGATTGAGGTTAACAAACTTTAAGGTGCTTTAGAAAGTGTGGAAGTCAGTTGGTAGTTTGACAAAATCCGTAACTTTTCACGTAATTAACACAGTTCCTGTCAACTATCACACCACAGTAAAGTTCTACCAAACTATGTCACATAGTATGTGCTTGACGGCCATTGATAGCCAATAACCTCGAGAATTTGGGGGAAATTTGGGTTGAATGTGGAGGAAAATTTAAGAGAAATATAGTAATTACGTTTTTGGGTAAAAATTAACACTGTCTTATCAGACTACTGTACAATTTTGACAAAGCTGCATTATTGAATTTGTGTTTGAATGCCATTGAAAGAGAACCACCTCAAGAATTTGGTGATGATTTGGGTAAACAAATCGTTGTCAAGCCATTAAAAAAAAGGCTTGGTCATAAATCGTGAGAAAAACCGCGATTGCCACCACTGGACCATAAACGCTACTACGTCGCCACTTTAATGGAGTAGCAATACTCCAGAGACCATAGACAAGTCAAGCAATCCATAGGATCTTTCGCCAAAAAAGGCAAAGGTTTATGTGTCAGCCAACAATCCTATATGAAGTTCATCATGCACATCCCATTATCAACCACTAAGAATATAAATCACTCCAATGATCCTGTGTATAACTCTTGATCACAGAAAACCGCGCTGATTTAAGCTAACAATACATCGCAACTTATGAGTGAAAAGTTTTGTCAACAAAAGCCAAAAAAAAACTAGGTTTGTTATATTTAACAGCTGAATTGTAAAAGCGCCAAAATATTTATTTACAGAAATTATTTTGCCTTTCCTGTAATATTGCAAATATTGGACTTTAAAGACTTATTTCGGGATTATGGTTTTTAACCATGGAATTTCCGGGATGTATTTCATTCTATTTCTTCTACCATATGACGTGGCACATTCAAAATGTGAATGAATATCACCATAAATGGTCGTAGTCTCGTACACTCATAGAAATAGTATGAACTGACAACATACGGTTACGTTACACGTATGTGGCCAAATCGTCAACGATGTTCAAATTTTGTCAACACGGTTTTGTCAACAATTTGTGTAAAAATGGGCAACATGGTGTTCACAATTGGGGTACTATACTGTCAACGAGTTGTTGGTGATATGGCAACTGTACGTTGTCATAATTCCACCATTTGTTCTTGTTGTGCAACGAAAAATCCCATTCAATTTGTCGCCCCAATAAATAAAAACGATTTAAATCAGTTTAAACAATTTATTTTATAATTACACATGACAAAAAAATTATATATACTTAATTCTAAACCATTTTTTTCCAGTGTTCATGGGATATAAATGAAATGAAAATTACCTTCGATAAAATTCTGGATGAAATGATGTTTAATGTTGGCGGCGAGTTAATTGCTTCGGTTTTAGTAGTTGGGTTCACAACAGTCGACGTCGATGTTAGCGACGCATCTTCTATGCCGAGCTACAAAATATAACATTATGGTTTGCACATTTAATTATAACATTATACTACCTGAGAACTTTGCCAGGAAAAAAGTATCTTGCGAAACTCTGCACGAAGGCCTAATAGAGACACGGCTTCCTTTACGTCCTGCTCATTTAGATATGGCAAACTTCTATATGTAATTTGTGTGCTGAATTAAAAAAAAAATTAAATATGTATGTGCAATTGAATATTGCAAACGATTTACTTACCCTTTATGCAGTCAAAAATTTTTCATCTCTTTCTATTTCAAGAAATTCCGAATTTCCTGATGGCTCGAAATATTCATTGAGCTCCACGGTATTACCGATTTCAACAAATTCGCCATGAATGTTTTTTCCGCCAAGAACGTTCCTTCCGCAATTTTCCATTTTTTTAATTATTGTCGCAAACAAAACAATAACATTGAAAACCAATGCCGAGTAATGTTGACGGCGATGAACCCGCCGGCCTTCTATTGCAGTCGACGGCTATTATTATCGATTTATAATTAAAATGTCAATCCATAGTTATTTTTTATTTATTTATTTATTATTAATTACAATACAAAGTGAATTTATATTCTAATTTTTTGGGTCCAAGGGTAAACCGGGTGACACAGACCATATGTTTAGATGTTTTTTGCAGCGACAGACCAAAGCCTCTGTTGAGAATCGAACCCACAACCCCCACGCTGATAGGCAAGCACGCTACCAACTCGCCTACCGGGGCGCTTCCATAGTTATATAACGATTTGTTTATATTATTTGTATTTGTTTATATTATTTGTGGACACATTAATGTTTTTGTGTTTTTATAAGCTTTATAAAACTTGCGCCTTTATATGGAAATGTGGCCTTTTTAAGAACATTTGTGCTCGAATTCCCAAAATTTTGTTAACGAGCGTTCACGTATAATTCGAGAACCCAACACGTTACAATTGTTCACGAACGTTGATGATTTTTCAACGTGGTTTTTTCCGTCAGTGTATGTATTTATTTCTCGCAATGCCGTGCATTCGGCCACATCTACACCAATTTAGCTGTACAGAGCAAGGATTTATTAATCAATACATAATATATTTCCACATTTCTTTGTTTGTCTTTTATGCCGTCAACATATTAGAGTTTATATCGTACTCTGTCACATACAAATGTATCACCCACTCGTTGCAGAAAAAAAAAAAGTTCCTTTGTGGAACTTCAATTGAGTAACAAATTGTCTAAAATTGTGTCTACCTTTCACAATAAGCGCTTTAGATAGAATCTGAAACCTACACAATGGAAAAACTTGAAATGTAAATATACATTTCACTTCAGATTAGATTTACAAAATGTCTGTCATTTAAACAATAACAGAAACGTAATTTACTAAATGAAATCCAATGAAACGTTATAATTTTTCAAATATTAAATTAAAAACCCCGAGCTGGCAAGCATCTGTACAGATTCCTCCAGCTCATCTTTAGTAAGGCTTCATCGAGCATTTCAAAAGGAAAGGAAGCCGTATCGCAGAATAAGATGAACGCAGCCAAGTCCATTAAACTACCCTCAAATAAACTAAAACGAACACGCACATTCATACTAAAAATAATATTTATTTTTCAAATTAAAAATAACAACAAAAGGAGAGAAAAAAAAAATGAAATCATGAAAAACGTTTGCAAGCTGTAGGACAATTGTGGGCCAACAGTGTTTTCTAAGTGCTCTGTATTACAGAATTATTTTCATTTGAAAATGAGACGAAAAACAAAACACCAACGGTCCGACCAAATACACACAAACAAACCCGAAAACATATTCCCCGTACTACACACGCATACACAGTGTAGGGCGGTTTGGCAGCAGAAAATAAGCTTATTGTTCAATTAGTTAAATGAAAATGATGTTAAATACTCAGCGCATAGTACGTAAGTAATAAGTAATGCCCACACTGGCTGGCACTCGTACTCGTCCTCGTTCTATCGTTCTAGTCCACCTCCTACTTCTCATGCACAATACAAGGACACACAGCAAATTTTAATGATTGAATAAAGTAAATAATTGGATTTTAAATACAGGACAAGGAGGCATGTAATGGACGGGATCGGTAGCTGGCTGGCGGCATCAAGCGCCAAACACCAGAAGAGACGGCAACATTTGGAAGTTATGACTACCGCCGTCAACAAAAAGCCCATACCACACACCCACATCGGCAATATGCTTGATTCCATTAAATATAACTAAAACGAGCAAATAAAAAAATGTTGAATTATTTTGTAATGCTCTGCGACTTACTGAGCCATACCCTACAGCAGGCTGTGACAGAAAATATCGTCTGCTTGACTGGATATAAATGTTTTATTTATGTTTTGGAAAATAATTTATAATATCCAAAATTAGTTGTGAGAATAGAGTCGTTTAGCCAGCACAAAAACTGGACCAGATTCTAGTCCAAATATAATTAAA
Organism: Hydrotaea cyrtoneurina; assembly: GCA_958296145.1. Lineage (NCBI taxonomy): Eukaryota > Metazoa > Arthropoda > Insecta > Diptera > Muscidae > Hydrotaea > Hydrotaea cyrtoneurina. Next base: position 118,818,063 of record OY282512.1, read on the forward strand.
TTAATTAACCGCTGGCGAGAAAAACGGAAATACAAACAAACTCTTCCGAACGCTAATCAGCACAACGACTATTCTAGTGATTAGAAGATATTTTTCAAATCAAACTCAATGCAAGTCATTATATCCTTCGGATGCAAGCCTTCGATTGCTGCTAGCACGCTGCGTATGGTAATCCAGATGTCGACCACTGTCGTACAGACATGCGGTATTTTGCTCCCTTCTTACTGACTTTATTTGACACATATGTATGTATGGCTTCAAAAATATCCAAAAGAAAAATATTTTTGTTGTAATCATATTTTTGTTCATTACATTTCCTTGGACAATTAAAAGAACATTAATGTCAGGTGTTGTCGTTTTAACCATAGCTCAGATTTGAGTAAATTAAAAAAAGGAACAAATGGTTGATTGTTTTAGGCATTCATTAAGCAGCAACTAAATTAAAAGTTGTTAAAATGTAATTGAAACGGCTACAGCCGTGAATTGAACAACTACTAAAGTCGCTCGACAACAGCCTCACTTGACTTACATTCACTTTTCTTCTGTGTGTTCGTTTAAGTGAAATTTCCGTTTGATAAAACCAAAAACTGGTCCATAACAGACAGACTTCATTTATCATTTGCAATTGAAGGCTGACAACAATGCTAAGGATACCCGTCTCATCTTGGAATGAGTCAGTGCACTGTCCTTGGACACTTTGATCAGCGGTTCTCAAAAGGTGTTTAATAATGTCAATTATATCTTGGGCACTACAAACTCAATTATGTCTACGCTTGAAGCAATTCGCTGTAGGCTATTTGCAGTCTGGTGTGAAATGAAACATCACAGGACTAAAATGAAATATGTATGTCTGTCTGGTCCCGTGAAGAGATATCGGCTATGGCACAAGTGAAGTTTTGACTAAAATGCGAAAATAACATCGCATTCTTATACATACTACTGATGCTTATTCTAATTCGGAATTCAAACATCTGAACAAAAGTCATACAAAATTATTATTGTCAGCGTTTTGGAATTGATTCTTAACATACGTTGGTTTTTCGGGTAATATATTTTTGAAAACGTCTTTGTCGAATGAGTACGAGTGAAGCTGTATCCTCAGTAAAAATGGGATGCGACCTCTACAAACCATTCACCACTACAAAAAGTCTTCGACAGGGTAACAGTTTATCAACATCTTCTATTCACGGAGAACATATTAGATAAAGCTGAAGTTAATCAAACAGCCATAGTAAACACCATAGGCCACTTACTACTCGCATATTCGGATGACATTGTCATCGTCGAAAAGATAGGTCGAGCTATAAATGGAGTTTTCATCCAGAATCGAGAACAAATGAGAGGACAAGACGAAGCGTATGCTTGTAACTGCTAGGCAAACATCACGACGACAACTGGCCGCATCAAAGTAGTGGACGAATTTATATTCATCATCGAAATAAAGCTGAGGACCGCGCTAGCAAGCAACTTTTTCAAACACAGACCTATCTCTCGATCAGGGCTGTCAGGCTTTCATCCGTTCATTGTCAAATGGCCGGTTGACCGGACGACGCACTATAGAGAAAATTCGTTCTTCAGCCGGACTGTTCGTTTGGGGAATAATCTTCCTGCAAGTGTTGTTCCTGCCAGCTATGACATTATCAAATTCAAGGCCAACGTCAACAGACACTACTCCCTCTTTCCCCCCTCCAATAACCTTCCTTCGTATCGCTAACACAGTGCATTGCATTTATAGGGGGCATCCCCTGAGTGTAAGTCCATTACAAAAAAATAAATAAAAATCTTTAACTATTTTTTAAAATGTAAAATATTTTCGATTATATGGAACATTGGACGGAATACAATTTGCGAAATTTTGTTTTTGAACAGCTTAAGTCGGAGTCGAGCTATGTAAAAATGCTGAAGTCGGAGTAGAACAATTTTGGCTCGATAAACAAAAACAAAGCTGTAAAAGACATGTTTTCCAGCCGTGCTTCTTTATGGCCCCGAAATATTGTTTTTTGAGAGAGAGAGAGAAAACAGAGGTCCGTTCAGTGTTAACGATTAGTATAAGATGAATCCTAACCTATAAAAACTTAAACTCATTGTTTGTAATAAATTTAATCAGGTATCATTTAAATAAAACAGTAAATCCAAACACTTTTAAATGAATGCTCTCGTTCGCCTGGGAAAAACGAACTTCCAGAGAATAGTTTAACAAAATTATATGAATGTGAATTTTACAAAATAACTCATAAACAATTCATGGAAACTACTGTCATACAAAGTAATTTAAACTAGAAAAACACAAGAGTTATTTAAGGACTAATTTTATGGTTTACCTCTCTCGTACATGCGACAGAATGTACCTCTCTCGCGTGTTTGGAGCTTGTGTCAATTGAAGCTTATTTGTTTACAAACAAAGTTCATTTGGCTGCAAATATAACTCATTTGCTGTTATTATTACGTATTTGAGCAGAAGCATTAGCGTTTTTGAGAAAAACACGCAATAGACTTTTTAAATCAACAAAGTGCAACAGTTGAGTTCGTATAAGTGTGTATTTGCAGCTGTAATTTTTGTTTTGCGTCTACGCTCTTCAAGATAATAATGATAACCGAGAGAATAAGATGAATTGATAGAGACTCACAAATTTAAAAAAATAATTAAAAAGTATCACAAAATGTTATATATACATATATTTGATATTTATAACCTACAAACAAGTTAATGTTTGTGGTATTTGATATTTATAACCTACAAACAAGTTAATGATTGTGGTATTTGATATTTATAACCTACAAACAAGTTAATTTTTGTGGTATGCGAAAATATATATATACTAGTAAGTTGTAATGCGCCTATGGCGCCCGTTGAAATATGGAAAAAAAATTTTGTTGAAAAAAAAAAAATTTTGTGGAAAAAAAAATTTTGTGGAAAAAAAAAATTTTGTTGAAAAAAAAATTTTTGTTGAAAAAAAAAATTATTGTTGAAAAAAAAAAAATTGGAAAAAAAATTCTGTAAAAAAAAAATTTTTGTCAAAAGAAAAAATTTTTGTTGAAAAAAAAATATTGTAAAATAAAAATTTTTGTAAAAAAAAAATTTGTAAAAAAAAAAAATTTGGAAAAAAAAAATTTTGGTAAAAAAAAATTTGGGGAAAACACAATTTCTGTACAAAAAAAAAATATATTATTTTTTTTATTATTATTATTTATAGAAAATTATAGAATGCCTATTTAAATTCCTACGTACTGCGTGACAGAGTCAGTGAATCAGGGAATCAGTGTATCAGTGAATTGGTGTCGAGGGTAAATATATATTAAGATGTTTGATGCATAATTTGTTGGCTGAAATTTGTTACAATGAGCATTTTTTCCAGCGTGTACAACTGTCCATTTCCGATAAAAAAAAAGTACTGACAAAAAAAATTAATCTACGCAATTTTATTTTCCAACTGTTTATACTCGTAAACTAAAAACGGATATTGATTCTACTTCGAGGAATTTTCAGTTTTATTTCAAAAACAATAAGCAACAGCCTTTTGTTGAACTTATAATAACCATTTACTGTATTGTTGCCGGAATACAGAGACAATGGACATGGAGGTATTTTGACATCTTGTATTCAAAACACTGATGGAAATAGCAATCAATCTTAATCTTTCACGATTTGTTGAAAATGCTGCTAGCATATTTTCTCAGTATGTCCTAAAACATCTGGCAGGATTTCATTGCCGGCGAACTTAATTTATACATAAAAACAAGTGATTTATTATTCATTTAATTTGTTTTCGACGGAAATTACTTTTAAAGTGATATGACGATTTCACTGAATCAAAAACAAATGTGCAAATATTGTATTTGAAATATTAACTGTGAAGTGAGTTTAGACTTACTTATTTCCCATAGAATTTCATGAAGGAACTGAAGGGAACTGCTCTCGAATCAGTGAGTTGGGCACAATATAATTTGTATACTCACTGACCGGGATCTATTGTTTGAAGCCTCCTCCGAACGGTTAATTCTTTTTCTTGAAAAGTTTTGCTTGGCTTACAGATTACTCTCTTACTCGTAAAGTCGCCAGCACCATGCTGGAAGCAGCCGCTGAAAAATGTTTCATGGTCTTACCAGGTTTTGAGCCTGGCTTCTGCTGGTTGGTAGTCGTGCACACTACCTACCAAAAACAATTCTATTGAATGGAAATAACTGAAGCAGGTAATAACAATAAACTCAGAGGTATTGATTGGAGGGAAAATAAATAGTTCGGAACGCCTAAATTCAATGCGTCCATTAACAATGAGTTCGCACAACATACATATTTACTAGCTTATTAATATGCCCGTTCTAACCTAACCCATCGACCAGTCAATGTAAATATGAAAGTTATTGAGTGAAAAAATGATATTACTTAATAAACTCTTATATTTCGAGGCTAATTCTTGAACTGCTTAGTTTCAGTCAAAGTCTTCAAAACACTCGAAATGTTTCTTCTAAAGCCAGCAAGTTCATTATTTTATTTCTTTTCGTCATAAGTAAATAAAAAAAAAACAGGTATCACTGTAAACCGGATTAAGAGATAATCGTAAACATTGAATAAAAGCAAGTAAGCAATTGTTTATTTGTTAAAATTTTCCATTAAATGCGTTTTTGTGTTCCATTACATGCCGGCCACCTAAAACTCGACCAGCACCCAACCCCTTTTCCCGTTGACAATGTAGACCCAACCAAACACGCTGACGTAGTATTGGTAAACTTTAGTCTATCACTAATGAACCCTTAAATTGCTTCACGTCCTTTTTACACAACAATTTTGATTTTTCTTGTTTTTTGTTTTTCTTTCGTTGGCTTTTTCTATTTGACTACGACTTATTCGTTGTTCATTTTTCACTTTTATGTGTGTTTCTTTCGCACAGCGCTGAAAAAAGTCGTTATTTATGTAACAAAATGGGACACACTGGGTCCAATGCTACCCACAAATGGGTAGTATAGCTGAATAACATGAAATGTTGATGGTTGCAGACTGAAAATATGAGCTATGTTCACCTGGTCCGATAAGCATATGCCACTTCTTTAGTGATGTTGTTAATTCAATTTCAAGCAAACGATTTTCGGAAATATTTTGCAGTGAAAACTCCAATTTTTCTCCAATGAAAATTTGTCAAAAAAAAAAGTTTAAGTTTAATTAAAGAGAGAGCTTTTGAAAGGCGTGACAACTAGTCCCTGAAGTAAGTACCTTCAAAGTGTTCTTTACTTTCTGGTTAATGAAATTGAATAACTTAAAACGTTTGAATATTTTTTTTTGGTTAAGATTTTTGAGTTATTATCTTGGGAGTGAACATCCAAATCAAAATTTAATTTTAATTTAAAAATGTATTTTGATGTATTCCACCCTAGTGTGCGATGCCTTGCACAAAAAAAACGAATGAACACAAAAAAATGGCACAAAATTGCTTGTGCACTTATTTTACGCTCTATTGTTCATTTGCTGGTCATGTCCAACGCATTCACTTACACATTCCACACCAAACCGAAAAGAGTTTTTTTTTTTGCCCCAGCAAAAGTAATTCAAATGGAATTAAATGTCGTTGTTGTTGTTGCTCTGTATTTTGGGCTGTGTGTGTGTGTATTTTCTATTGGAAGCGAGTTTACTTATGCGTAATCAATGTCGGTGGGGGCGGACGGACGTAGAAACTTTGCTTACAGTATTTTCATGGCGTATTATTGTGCAAAGCAATTACTCACACTCCGAATAGGAGTAATTCTTTAGATTTTCTTGTGCGCATACCAACATCCAACATAGGCCTTTGTTTAGTTTCAATGAATTTAAAAACTTGAGCATTATGTTTGGCAATTTTCGACTTCTGACTGTGACCTTTTAACTAGCAAATCAGTAAACACCGATAAACAAAACTTGTATGGCTTTCGGTCCACTACTACAGCTCATAGAACTTTTGTATAGACTTATGGCACCATCAGATTTACTACTAGGGGGTTTTATTTTCTCTAACAGCAGTTTGGAGTTTTAAAATGTTGAGTAGTATGGCCAGTGTAACGGCGGAATGCATATATGCATTTTGTTGGAGGTCATTTTCATTATAGAACTTAACCCCAAAATATGGGTTTGGCAATGAACTCCAAATAGTTTTTTAGTGGTCCATTTTAATCTCTTTTTTACCTTTTGAGGGGTAATTTTCATTTATACTTTTTCACTATTTGTGGTGATATTCCTGGAGCCGCAGCTTTAGCTTTATTTAATGAAATACCCCCGTAGTGTATTTATGGGAAAACACCGATCTTAATATATATTTACCCTCGACACTGATTCACTGACTCTGTCACGCAGTACGTAGGAATTTAAATAGGCATTCTATAATTCTATTCTATAAATATCTAGTAAGTTGTAATGCGCCTATGGCGCCCGTTGAAATATGGAAAAAAATGTTGTTGAAAAAAAAAAATTTTGCGGAAAAAAAAAAATTTTGTTGAAAAAAAAATTTGTTCTTGAAAAAAAATGTTTGTTGAAAAAAAAAATTTTTGTTGAAAAAAACAAAATTGTTGAAAAAAAAAAATTATTTTTAACAAAATTTTTTTTTTCAACAAATTTTTTTTTTCCACAAACATTTTTTTTTCAACAATTTTTTTTTTTCAACAAAAATTTTTTTTTTCAACCAATTTTTTTTTCCCATATAGTTTTCTCAAAATATTTTTTACAAAATTTTTAAAATTAAGTTACAAATACTTTCTCAAGCAAATTAACGGGCGCCATAGGCGCATTACAACTTACTAGTTAGAAAATAGTTTCTCTAAATAAAAAAGCAAAACTAGAAATTTTAAACAGAAATAGAACGATATTTGTTTATTTTTACCAAAAGTCTGAACAATTTATGTATGACAAAAGAAGGAAAAGCTTCGAAAGCAAAACATTTTAAACAAAAACCGAGCGAGGCTTGTGTTTTTTCTGTGTTCTTTCATCAAATAAAGAAATGCACAAGGGAGTTTTGAACAAAAATGGTTCACCTTCTGCCATTAGTACAGTTCTCAATATAATTTCGTTTTTATTCAAAAATAAAGAGAAGTCGAGTGAAAAGTTTTAAATAAATACACGCTGATAATACGTATATTTTAAATGTTTACACACAAGTAAAAGGCGTGTTTGGACTTTGCAGCAAGTAAAGCTTACTTCTCCTTGTAAATATAACTCGTTTGCGACTAATATTCCGTATTTGTGTATAAGCAATAGCGTGTTTGGGAAAAACAGACAACGAATTTATTAAATTCAACAAAGTACAACATTTGGGTGCGAATAAGTCTGTATTTACAGCTGTTTTCGTATTTATTTTTTTTTGCATCTACGATCTTTAAAATAAATCCAATAACCGAGAGAATAAGATAAATGGTTATATAGAAATTCACAAATTGAAAAAAAGTAAAAAGTAGGACAAAAATTCATATTTATCACCTACAAACAAGTTAATGTTTGTGGTACGGAAAAATATATATATGTTTGATGCAAACTTGTTTGCTGAAATTTGTTAAAATGGCCATTTTTTTCTGGGTGTGGACACAGGATATCGAGACCGAGACAAAAGCACCACTTATTTAATATCGATGTAGTATATTTCATAAAATGTAACACGCAAATCCGATGTTTAGGGGCCCTATTTTTGAGAGCCCTCGAATAGACTGTTTTCAGTCTTCTATGGTAGTTGTACAACTATTAAAGATTTAAAACTTACTTCTGCTGTTCCACTATTCGCTTAAATTTTCCATTTTGATAGCGATGAAAAAAAAAATAGAAAATAGACTAACTTTTGATTTGTACCATGAACATTCAATGCCGTCAAATCAAAAAATATTTACACTCAGATTTCGTTGAAATTTGAACTACATATATTAGTTGTTAATCGATTTTATCAATTTATTCTATGATTTCATCGTTTGATACAGAAATGTTGAAATATTTGTATAGCTAAATATTACAATACGGTGCAAACAATTGTAATCACGCACACAATGCCGCATACTCAGGAGGCGATGACCAGTACGAGCTCTAAATTAAAATTCCAACGAGTATTTAATGAGAAATATCGAAAAACTATTGAATTTTAACAAAAACCCATTATGACCATAGGCGTTCTTTCTGATCTCGTTGTTTCTCTCTCTCTCTCTCCCTTTCTATCCAATAATGGTTCAAGCAACACTTGTCAACAACAATTGAATTAACAGCACGTCCGTCATTTTCGCCATGTCCCATGAATAAAATATACATTTATATTCAAATATTAGGATATGCATTCATGTGTATACGTGTGTATGTGTGTAAATGTGCGTGTGTTTTGATGCAAAAGTGGAGATGTATACGTTGTATTTTGGACAGTTACATATTGAACCCTACCTTAGGCGATGTTGGACAATATTATCGGTATATGACCGAGGTTTGAGTTGATCATTTTCTATTGGAATTTTCTTGCCTGACCGGTGTTTCAGAGTTTTTTGCTAGAGCACATGTCAAACACATCCGATTTTTATCTATCTTGCACTATGCAACAAAAAGAAAATACTAATTCTGTGGAAACTAAAAAAAAATACAAAGTTGTTTGTAATGAATAACCACTACTATGCAATTCTGATGTACTGTATGGTCCCTTGAACACAAAAACGTACGTACTTTTTTTATAAATAGGTTTTTTTCAATTTTTGAAATGATTTTTAATTAAATTTTATTAAAGTTAAGTTGAAAAATGTGTTTTTCCGTAAATTTGTTTGTTGAACAAGAATTAGTAAGAATTCGAAAATGACAAAAACTAGTAATTTTCTGTAGTTTTTCATGAAGCCACATGTACAAAAAAAAAGTTGTGATACTTTTACAAAACCAGCCATAATTCCTACGTTTATCCAAAGGGAATTTCCAGGAAAAACGACCACACGCAGGAAAACAAATTACATATTTTTAATAAAAAAAAATGTTCAAATCATATTAACCAGAAAATGACAATTATAAAAAAATATTTTTTTTTTATTTTGTATCGTTTTGGCAACACTATCGTATGAGCACATACTGAAAACTCTCTTCTACCTATTTGAACGTTCGACGTTTTTTGGTCACACCCGTCATTAATTCTTTGAATGGATGACAAAAATACGAAACTGAAAACTTAAAGAAAATTATAAACAATATTTGGCTTTAGAAAGAGAAAGGGACAGGGACAGGAAAAGAAGATATGCTAAGAAACTATGATAATTGGAGAAAAAAAAGTGATCGAAAAAGAAAATAACGGAGCATGCGCCCGGGTAGGACATAATTACTGTGTTATTTCACATTCCTATGCTATTATCAGCGATGATTTGAGCCATAACAAACAGTGTTTTGGTTTTCTTACAAATGATTACACTGTACAACAAAATCAAATTTTTTCCAAAATTACAAGGTCCGACCTATAAATTTTGATAGAGGAGACAAAAAAAAAAGACACGTGTATCGGTGTTTTGAAAGTTTACATCTGGGTGTCATTTTAGGGGGAGGTCAAGTTTCCCCCAAATGCAAATTTTGTATTGTCAATCGGCATAGAAAATCGAGTAAAGCTTACGTTTAAAGTATAAGGTGTGTTCAGCAAATTTATGCCAAATGTTGCGGAGAACAATTTTGTAGAATATGTTAACCCTCTAACTCCACAAGGCATGGGTCTTTTTTGTCCTTCTTTTAAAAAAGAGCAAAAAACACCATTAAAACAGGTATTTAAGGGGTTAAAATGTTCCGCAAAAATATTCGCCGTGAAATTTTACTATAAGTCCCTAAATACACCAAAACGGAAAATTCAACCAGAAAGTCAGAAATAAGACACAACACTAGAGAGCTTAGGGTTAATTTTGCATTTATTAAAAATTTTATGTTTAGCGTTTGTTTTATTTCGGTCTTATGATTTTATCATATGAACAGGATATTACAAAATGGCAAGTGGAATGTATTTCCCTGGCTGCCCACTGCTTTTATCGCGATTTCACGGCGAATATTTTTGCGGAACATTTTAACCCCTTAAATACCTGTTTTAATGGTGTTTTTTGCTCTTTTTTAAAAGAAGGACAAAAAAGACCCATGCCTTGAGGAGTTAGAGGGTTAACATATTCTACAAAATTGTTCTCCGCAACATTTGGCATAAATTTGCTGAACACACCTTATACTTTAAACGTAAGCTTTACTCGATTTTCTATGCCGATTGACAATACAAAATTTGCATTTGGTGGAAACTTTACCTCCCCCCAAAATGACACCCAGATGTAAACTTTCAAAACGCCGATACACGTGTCTTTTTTTTTTGTCTCCTCTATTAAAATTTATAGGTCGGACCTTGTAATTTTTTTTTGTGTTGTACAGTGTTATTAGCCACCTCAAAACAAAGCTTGATTAGAATGTTGTGCACACTTTTTCGGATGGTCGTGCATCCCAATTCAAAAATCGGTACAACATTTTTGAATGAGAAGTGGTATTTGGTTGCTACTGGATCCGGTATAGGCGCTGTGTATGGTATTGGTGTAACTGTAAAAAGAGCATTATGGGCAGCTAAAGCCCGAGAATGTATAATGAAAACACCGCTGTTTCAAAACGTCGAGGAGGAAAAACTATAAAGCAACACTCGTTTTTTACGCTTGTAAAGTTGAAATAGTGAAGAATAGTAATTTTGTAGATACAAGGTGGGAAGATGTCCAAACAAAACACAATATTCAAAAAATGCATAACTTTAAAAGAATTTAAAAAACAATACTTTAAAAAATACTCGACTGGTATATTCTGCTGTCTGTGACAATACGGATAGCGAATAACTATCTGTTTCCATAAAACGAATTTGTTCGTTCGTTATAAATTGACAAAATTAAAGGCGCAATAAAACGGTTTTGCAACCGCAATGAGACCTTATTCTTTTGGGATTGTGTTCCTCATGTCGATATCTAATATAGGGTTATCCATTTCGTTGTTTCAAAAGTATAGGGCTGGAATTCGACATCTGTCAAACTAAGTTGTTAAACCAATTTGTTTTCTTTTCAGTTGGAAGTCTGACAGTGACGAGAATGGATCGCGTAACTATCACACAACGCGTACAAATTACTAAAACCTACTACAAAAATGGTGCATTAAGAGGAGATTATGGTTTATGGTAATGAAGCACATTTCCCAATCGGTGGGTATGTTAATAAACAAAATTGTCGTATTTGTGGTTCTGAGAATCCTCAAGTAGTTGAAGAGAGGCCATTACATCCACAAAAAGTCACTGTTTGGTGCGCTCTTTGGTCCGAAGGTGTGATTGGACCTTACTTCTTCGAAAGCGACGAGGGAACGACTGTCACCGTCAATTCGGAGCGTTATGGTCGAATGATAACCGACTTTTTTTTTGCCTGCTATTGAAGATTACGACTTGAAGAATATGTGGTTTCAACAAGACGGTGCCACATGCCACCCAACTCGAGCGAATATGGCTTTATTGCAAGAGACATTTCCTGGCCGCGTAATTTCTAGTCGTGGCGACATAAACCATGCCATTTGACACCATTAGACTTTTTTGTGGGGCTACGTGTTTATGCAGATAAACCTTTAACTCTTGAGTACTTAAGAACCAACATTCGTCAAAATTACCTCAAAAGAATCAATGCTTGCAACACTTCGCGTGGTGGTCATTTAAATGATGTAGTGTTTCACACATAATGTCAACATTCAAACTTTGTAATAAAAAAGAAAATCATGAAAAAAAAATATATGTGTTTTATTTACGTTTACTTTTGAAAACGCAAAATTGATAACTTATATCAGAAAACCAGAATTGAATTCAATTCAATAAAATGCTTTTGTTCCTTTAATTTCCCAGAATTTTCATGCTAGGCCGTCACATTAGGAGGTCACACCCGTCATAATTTCAAAAAATCTTTCCTTTAGGAACAAATATGTTTTTCCAGACAGTAAATAGATAATACTATATAATACTAAACTTCGAACGATTAACTACACCAACATGTTTGTGAGAGTTCTACGGAAATTTTACAGAATCCATCCTAAAAGCCATAACTCATCACAGCCTTCTGACAGCCAGCCTGAGCAAAAATCACGTTATTTCAGTGTATACCGGTCATTACAAATTTTACAAATTTAAAATGATACATTTTATATTTTTGAAATGGGAGTATCGTGGTCACACATGTCGCTATGGAATTGCCCCATAGATATCAAACAAATATGGCTTCTTTAGTAGGGTCTAGCTAGTTTTTTGGAAATAAAAGTAAAAAAATGTTTAGATTTTTTTAAAAATTATTTGATGCCAACCAAAATTTTTTTTTCAAAAACGAAATATTTTTGAAAATGTTTTTTATATAAAAATAAAAATCATTAAACTCACTTATGTATACTTAATTTGTTATATTGTATTATTTTATCAGAAGTCTCCTTCGAAAGTTATAGTCAAAATAATAAAGATACATCGGCAATTTTGAATATTTTTTTTTTCCAAAAATTTATGCATTAAATTGTTTTAAATATTTTTTTCGAGTTTAGTACGCCAGAATGCACCTGAAAACTTGGCAATTTTATATATCTGCTACAAGTCGCAAAACTGCATACACAAGAGACAGCCACTTGGCTTGAACGATCCACGTAAAATGGAAAAACGCAGATTGCACAGGAAATCCAAATGAAAAAATATCTGATTAATCTTGCTGTAGCCAACTGGAGAACACTCACATGTGAATGAAAGGAATTGTGTGTTCCAGACTTCAATGGAAAGACCAAGTCCAAGAATGTGTGATGAATCTTCACATAGCCAACTGAAGAAGGAATTTTGCATTAACCACGACTAGAACCGTGTAACATTGTCATGTATGTATGTAAGTAGGAATGTGTTGGGTAAGGGAATACATCGGTCGTTTCAACCGGTTCCTTTCACTTGTACCCAATACAAAATACAGCAAACATTTGTATTTTGATTTTTGTTGTAGTCAACACATTGGAGTATGTCACTTTTTTATTTTATACATTCATTTCTGTTTTTTTTTTTTTTGGGCGAAAACATAAATCAATTGTATCTTTCTACATTTCCTTTTTTAGTCACCATTAGCATCACATTCGATTCGTTGTTCCCATTTAGTTGTTGTTGTTGTCGAATATATCGTATGACATGGATTTCAGCTTAGCTAAGCATTCTTTTTTTTCCATTGCAAACCATGTCCTATAACCACAACTACAATTCCGTACCCTCAAAATATATTCAAAACTCAAACGCACAGATAAACTCGCTTTCCATTATTTGTATACACACACATACAATACATAGTCAAATACATGCACACAATCGTGTGTGTGTGTGTGTATGCAAGTGGTATACGGATTCCAGCAAAAACCAAAATAAATAAAATCCAGACGAAATATTCGATATTCCCCAAATACAAAAATATCCAATTCACTTTAGGGCGTTTAACAACAGAAGAGAGTGTTGAAATATCAAAATGTCGTGACAAAAAATATAAACTGACACAGACACATACACACACAGACACCTAACACAAGGACGATTTGCATTAAATTGACATTGTATGCAAATTTCACAGAAAATTATGGGCGAATGCAAAAACAAAAGGAAACCGGGCGAAATAACATCGATGATTCGTGAAAAAAATGTGTGTGCATGTCGCACAGAAGACATGATATACTTCAATATCTTTTGTATAAATTATTTATCTCGCATTTTTAATTGGCGATATTTAGAAGTTTTATGGATGGAACATGTTTTTCTTACAGTGTGGAGAGTATCATCACAAAGTTAACATGCGAGGCCAAAATCTGACACATCCTTTGGTCTCTATCGGGGTTTCAGACCGATTTAAGGATAGACTCAATGCTAGGCCAATATTACAAGATGTTTCAAAGAAACATAAACTTCTCATTATCAACTGATATATGTCGTATTGCTAATATGTATGTTGGCGTGTTAATAAATGTCATAAGCCACAACGTAACCAACTAGTGAATCAAAAGTAAAATATTCTCTTCACACCTACCGCCGAAAAAAATACCAAATTTCACGACAGGCAGCCACCCAGCAAATAGTGAATGCGTAAACGCCTACCGTTTTCATATTAATTCGTAATTTACATTTACGAAGCCATGCGAGCATACGAACCCCAGCCCTGCCATCGCATACCAAGAAGGTATATAATGTAAATTGTAATGAATAATATTAAACGAACATAATTAAACAGAACAACATTTAATTAAGCATTATTTAATGGAGTGTATGTGTGTGTGTGTGATACCCCACTATTACTGCAACACCGGAGGAAAACCACACAGCGACCTTTTCGTAAAATATTTTCTCTCCCTATGCTTGGCATGATATTTAGCACGCGTTATTTTGATTTTTACCAGAAAGAAAAACGAACAGAAAAAAATAAACAATTTCTTTTTTGTTTTTTTTTTTTTTTTGGTTTTTTACAGGCATTAATTTATGCATCCCTTAACTTATATTTACTTACACCAATAATTTCAGTCGTTGTTGTAAAAAGTGTGGTGCGAGCATTGTAATATTATCTAATGCCAAGGATTCGGAATGTCGGTCGCATGGTGGGAGGGTCGGTTTGCACGTTAAGCGACAAAAACTGAAACTGGTGTAATTCTGGTCGTGCCGAATTTGTTGCACTCTTCACTTCGATATGATTTCAAATAAAATAATTCATATACGAATGCGTGTGGATGATCCTTTAGAAGTCTATGCAACACGATAGGAGAACAGTGAGTTTACGTTGGAGCAAAACAATTCAGCAACTAAACGCTACTCTTTTTATACTACATTTTTCAGTTCAATCTGTGGAATATTAATTACACTGTACAACAGCCATTTTATTCAAGAAATGTTTATAGTGTTTTTATGGAGTATTTTGGGTCTCTAAAATCTAAAGAAAAAAATATGGTAAAAAAAATATGCTTACATTTTTTTAAAACATTTGTCCAGAAAATTACTTATTAACAACATACACAATTGTAGATAATTATGTGGCTTTAATGTTGGGATATGATTTGTATATAAAAATAAAGAATTAAAATACAGGGTCCGCCAAATAACATTTTTTTTTGGGAAAATTCTATAAAAAAAAAACTACTGTATATTTTCTCAAATTTCTTTTATATTTGAAAGTACAATCCTTCCGGTTAATAATGGAAAATAATTTCATTCAAATGGCTGCCTCGGCTGGCCATGTAGTAGCCTAACGACATTTTGGTGGCAGAGAAAAATCATGAAAAGAGAAAAATTAAAAAAATACCGGAAGTAAACTAGCCAAATTTTAAGAAAATCTATGGTCAAATGTGGAAATTCTGGCCCTTTTTGAAAAAAGAAACACGTCACAATTGTTGGCAGGATAACCTTTTTTCAATTTTTAATTTCATTTTACTGATAAGTAAAAAAAAATTTCGAAGTCAAAAAATATTTATTTTTGAAACAAATTTGCAAAAGAAAAATAATAAAAAAAAATTCTGGGACCCACATTTTTTTTCGAAGTCAAATAAATACCTTCGAGGGGCGCAACAAAAAAATAATAAAAATTTTTTTTTAATTTTTTCGCCGTTACAATTTTGAAAGTAGGCTTTCCATCAAATAACACAATATGTATATCAAATTAAAGTTAAACATGTATGCTAAAAATTTTGTAAACGTAATTTTATATAAAAAAAAGTTAAAAACCAAAATTAAAAAATTAATTGTTTATTTTGAAAAAATCATTTGCAGAAATTATGGACGTTTTTGTACTAGTAACACAAATCAAAAAAAAAACGGTGTTCATTTTAATTTGTTCTGGTTTACTTTGAAGTCAGAATTGAAAATTGTATATACAATTGAGTGAGCTGGTTTATCCGACTGATTTTAAATGTATTCAATAGGGGACCCCGTTTAGATTGGTTATCCAACTCTTCGCTTCTGTTTGGATTGAATTAAAAAACACGAAGTATAAATATTTATACTAAGTATTAGAGTATTATGTGTAGAAATCAGCAAATAATCTAATGCACCAGATCGAAATCTTTCTTAGCAGATTAGTAAAGCCGTTCACCAATTCACCACCCTCAGTAAACAGAACGGCACGATAGATGGCACTAGTGACATCTAAGAAACAAACCGGAGCTTTTGAGATTATCACTCAATGATATATGTGACATACAGAGGCGCCCACGTTGTATAGTTTCAATATTAAGCTTTTTCTAGATCAAGAACCAACAAATAAAGCCATTGTTTGACAGTTATCGAATTAGACCCTAATATCTATTAAAATCGATTACCCTAAAGTTGACAAAGCCGTACATGGCCGGCAACAAGAAAAAAACTCTGAATTGAAAAATGTATGAGTACACATATAAAATCACTTACCCTTTTATTGTGCGAACATCAATTTGAATAAACTTAAATGGAGATTATTTTAGTCACATAAAAAGCCGACAGCACCTGGAATAGACGGATCGAATTCCGACTGATATGTCAATTGGACGTTTTTCATTTAACTTAAATCGCGAATCACTTTGTTCGTGTTGTTCTTGTGTTTTTGCGAGACGAACGCGCAACAGTTTTTAATACACACGAACACTCCCGGACCACGGCATACATACACGAACGGAGAACATATTGCTATTATTTCCTTAAAATGTAATGACGAATTTTTTCTAACCGGGCAAATATCCCAAAAAACAAATACTTTGTCAATCTGGCGAATTTTAATAATTTCCACTTAAATTTAATAAATTAATACATTTTCTTATCAATTTGTGATCTGTTCGATCTAAAGCACGTCCATACGGATAAAGCGCGGCGGAAAAACTAAATGTTAATGAGTTTGTTCTTCTTCGACCAAATACGGCATATGAATGTGTGCGAAAGAGACAGAACTAAGAATCCTAAGAGAATAGGATGAGGATGTAGGAGTTAAAGAAAGAATTAGTTTTATGATCGATGTTGCCATATTCGTTGTTTTGAGAAATTGTTCAGTGTCAAATATTCTGTGTTGAAAATGAAAATCGCTGTTTTTCGAAATTAGCCTTTTTAATTATAAAGGGACATTTGGATTATCCTATCCAGATATATGTTCCCCCATTTCTAGAGAAATTATTCATGTATCTACTACTCCGCCCATAATGAATTCGTATGAACATTTAAAAAAAAAATTATGTTGCTGTTTTTGTAATTTTTTTTCTAAGAAATAAAAATTAGCTTTAAGGAGACAATAAACTTTGTCTCAAAAACGTAGATTTTTGAAAAACAGAATGTGTTTTACACCTTAGTAGACGTGTTTTTAAAATAATTTTACAGGGTGTACGGTTCTCTCACAAAATATATGACGAAGTTGAAAATTAGAGAAAAAAAACTATTAAATAAATTTTTTTTCTGAATATTTAGAGACCTACATCAACAATAGTATGACTTCCCAGATACTTAATCTTCACTCTTTTTGTGGCACTGGAAAATGTGCTAGCTGGAAAATGTGCTAGCAATTAACCCGTGGATACCGATCAACGTTAGTGCTTTGTCCATAACTGTCGCAAATATTGAGATCCCAAAGAGGATTTAATTAATTTATTTCGAATTATGATATTCTTTAAGGAAAAATCGCAGTCAACAATAGTTTTTTAAAAAGAAGTTTATTAAAGGAAATATTTAAAAAAAAAATGTAAAATGTTTTATAAAAAAATTAGTCAAAGAAGAAATAATTGCCTATGTTTAATATAACACACTTTTCATAAAAAATGCCCAACCCGGTTAACCTTTTCCTAAACACAAACAAAAATTCTATATTTGCTCATTTTATATTTTTCAAGCCCTAAAAAAGTACAAAACTAAAAACAAAAACCAAAATATTTTTCTAAATCATTACTACTATCTGTTAGAAATTTGTTGTAAACTTTTCGGGCAAACAAAAATATCTTATTTCGTTATTAAATATTTAGACCCAACATTAAGGGGTAGTTTTCTTAGAACGTATTCGATCGTTCGTTATGAATCGTTAAAATTAAATACGCCATAAAATGGATATTTCTCAGTAAGAGAGTCTGATTCTTTTGGGCATGCTTTCCATATGTTATTCTCTAATATATGTCACAAGTTCAGGATTGATTAAAACATAAAACACCTGTTATTGTCACCATATTAAATAGAAAATTTTCATGTTTAGATTCCTAGGTCCGGAGTGAACCTATCTATAAAGTTTCTGTTATTTTGTGAAGACAATATCTCCTTGTTTGCAATTTCGTCTTTCTATTATTCTTCCTGGTTTTGTCTACGATAATGCTTAGAAATTATTCAAATGATATGGATCCTCAAATGTGAATCCAGGAATCTAAGTACATAGTTACTATCGAATTTCAAAATTTATAAAAATAATTGTGAAGTCGGTAGCACGTGCGATTTCGTTTTATCTATAATGCGAAACTAAACTAGACGTGCATTGCAATTATCTATTTATTTGTATACACCAGATTGTGTCCCAACTTTATAAGTACATCCAAAATGCTCAAATCTGTTCAGTGTTACCCTGCCCATGATGCCAGTTTAAAATTAGTCAATACAAATTTTATTGAAATGGTGAGATGTACGACCATCAGTTACGATAAGTTAGGGGCATCCAGTAACAATAACCAACGAGTATGAAAACTTAATATACCACCCGCTGTAAAAAACATACAGCGAAGGTATTTAATTGCCAACAAAGATACATAGGAATGGATATATTTGAGGAATGAAAGAGATGGGGAGAGATGAGGAGGCTACCCAACTCTACGTTCAGAATTGTGGCAAACGTGTTATTATCGCGTCTTTAAAATTCATAAATCATTGCTGGGGTTACTGAATAAATGAATGAAAGGACGAATAAAAATACTCATACACACACACACACGTATATATAAAAAGCGCGAGTTCGGCATTGTATGTATGTTGTCCTTCCCTACAGCAGCCATTGCCCAAAACAACCGGGCATACTAACTAGTGTTGAGGCTAGAAACACATCTGCAACAATTCGCCAAAAGTGCGAGCCACCAACCCGACCAACTTTGCTACAAGGCAAACTGTAACACAGCCAAAATATTAGAAGTGATGGCAAGCAAATTCATTCGGGTATTTATGTGTGTGCGTGTGACGTTATGGCAGGGCATTATTGTTCGCTGGAGATAAGCGAAGGAAAAATATTTTTTCCAAAACGAACGCAACGACGATGACGACTATTTGTTACGTCTGGATAAATGCCAGCGCATAAAAGCACAAATTTAATATTTTTTAAATAAAAAAAATCAACTTACGAATGTATGTGTTTCCATTTGGGTATGATAAATACATATAAATGTACATACGTATACTTGTATGCAAGTGTGTGTCGGAGTTTAGGTTTGTTTGAGTAAGGATATTTAGAATAAATCATTCAGAAAATATTGATATAAAGCGTGTTGCATGTTTGTCAAAAATCATAACGTTATATTGTTCACACCCGACTAAGTCAACCTTTCAGCCATGCCATTAATGTACGATTAGGGAATAAGGCCATCGTGGTTGGTGGGAGATAAATATTCATCCACTGTTTTATGGGACTATTATGGAAGCCACAATAAACGACGGCATAACATTTCTTACCGGTGGCTTCTGTCAAACCAAAGATTGGTTGCTGTATGATCCTTATGGTGGGTAAATGTGGTTTCATTTGACTTCATTCCCATAGAATGAAAAAAAGAAAATTATAGTATGAAAAGGTTAAGGCGATACAGAGGCATAATAAGAGATTGACTACATATACCTGGACGATCTTTGGTTTCAGCAAGACGATGCGTCGTGCCGCACAGCTTACGCCATAATCAATATTTTGCGCAGCTGGTTTGGTAAACGTGTTATCAGCCGTCTCAGCATTGCCAATTGACCGACTCAGAGCTGCGATTTGACACTCTTTTGTTAGGTGCCGGAATTATACATAATTTGCGACCAAACCATATTTTAATGTATATTGATAGGAAATATGACAGCCAAATATTTCCAAACACGACTTTTAAAAACAACTCTATTAATTTCATGACATCTATGGAAGTACATTGTTACCGAATGATAGACAGTTCAGGTTCAGTTCAGTATTTAACGATTATGGTAGATGGGTAATGTAAATAAAAGGAAACCTTTTAATATTCGTTCACTTTAAGTTTTTTCAGGCAGTCGAACATGTTTTGATCCCAGATCCGTATTGTAAGCAAAAAATTCCATGAAAAAAGATAGCTTTACCATCCCAACCAGATGACCTCGAATTGTGCATTATTAGAAAATATACTCAGACTTTTTCCGTTTAAACAAAGACCTTCAAGTGTCTGCTTTTGCTGGAACCTGTCTCAATGTCATTTCCACACAAAAAGAGAAAAGGACCTCAACTACACGTTAAGATTGTCACCACCGCAAACAAATAACAATAACACCCAAGTCCCACTCCAAAAAAACAAAAAAACACCAATTTGGCCCCCCTCAAAAAAAATATGAAAAACTGTTGCACTCATATTTTCCTTGGCCCACCATTAATTCTAATAAAGAAATTATTTCAATTTTTCTTCGTCACCCTCTTGTATTGCCGTTGTTGCTGCGTTGTCGTGCCCCATTGTCTTGCTCGCCCGATGTTGTTTTCCCCTTAACTTTGGTAACATTTTCAATATGGCAATTTTATTATGGTTGTTTTGTTTTTTTTTCTTCAGTTTGTGTGTGTTTTTTTTGTTAGCGTTTGCCGCCATATGACGACACATTAAATTTTCCTTTCTTCGCGGTTATTTATATTTTCCCGAAAAAAAAACCTGCCTGTGTGTGCGTGTGTAGAGAAGGTTGTAAGCTGTTGCTGCTCCTGTTACACTTACGAGGGTGGATAGAAAAATATTCGAGCAGCATTATGATTCCTGTCACATATCAACTAAATCGATCTTATAAAACTATATTCACAGTATTAAAATTATGTTTAAAAAATTGGAACCCTCTATTCTGAATTGTCGTGAATATAGCAATCTCCTAAATTTCAATTTCCTGGATCTGTCTCCAAACGATATGCTCTCATATCATGCTTTATCAAGTAATTACCTACTGGTCCCCGTCCCATCTATTCAACAAATACTAAAATCATTACTACCGAGTGTTAGGGTGTAGCACACATGATGTCGAGTGTACGAGTTATGCCCTCATTGGTCATTTATCTCTCGTCAGTGAGACCTTCTTCAGACTTCTACGTGAATATGCCATGAAGTATTTTATAAAGGCTCTATGTAAAAATGACTCAAAATAAAATTAAGAACGCCCCACATGAAGAATTCCTAAAAACATTCATAAAAAAGAAAAAAACCACAGGGAAAAACTCGGCGATATCTTTCAAAAGAGTACACAATTCCTAAAATTGGTGGGAAAATACCCATAATCTGGATAGTTTTTACGAAATTAACTATATTTTCCGCAATTCTGAATGGACACTGAACTGAACATGGTTATGACCACAAAGACACAACAAAATGGCTGTACACTTTGGAAAGTTTTGCTTTGTGATTCGAGCAATCAGCATAAGTACTAATTACAAGGTTTACAAAAAAATATTTGTTTTCCCCTAAACTACCACTTTATTGACGGCAATGTAAGATTATACATTTGGAGGAAGTTTTAGTTTGCGGAGAACCAAGGTTTCCAACTTTGGACCCTTATAACTCATCTCTGGCTAAACACACTGGGTCCATCTTCTTCAGCTCAGCTGGGTCCGTGTGAAATTTCAATCAAATCGAAGAAGGCAATTTCAACTACACCGACCAATGCACATACATACTAGGTGACAAAGGAACTACATACCCGTCTATACTTGAATACATTTAAGACGATGTAACAACACACTCTCATTATCATGCACTTGAATTTCTGAAAAGAAGTGGTCCATTATGTATCCGTTTTAGCAAATTTGAGTTGTAATAATTTACACCATATATACAAAATAAAAAAAAAGTCGTAAAGCAAATCCCAGTGTGTTATAACAAGGCCTTCCCGATCAGCTCTCGTACCGCTTTCCAGTGCCGCAAGGGGAGAAACGATAGAATTTACTTGTTGCTTGTTTCATACATCATCCAAACATTCATTCTATCAATAAATTAAGTTTAAATAACATTTATACTCGAATTTATGTGAAAACTTTTTCTACGCTTTTTTTATATGGCATTTGTTTTTTTTTCCTTTCTTTGTTTTTCCTGTCGTTTTTTGTGTGGTTCGATGAAACATTTGAGCAGTTTTGTTGTTGTGGTACACTTTGGCGGTAATGACTTGTATTGCTTACGAATTCATCCCATCCTTAGCTTTGCTTTGGAGGATGTTGCTTCCTTCAACAACAACAGCACTTAATGTTTCCATCCATTCTCCCCCGTTATTAATAACGCTGCGATATGCGAAGAGCGGAGTTTTCAAATTCGACCCGGTCTCTGTGTGGTTCTTTCGTTGATGAAGTAAGCAATGAATAACTTTGAATACTGCGCCCGGATCATATTTCATATCAAAATATTTAGTTTAATTTTACACTTTCATGATGTCGTTGGTTGGAGTCGGTGTTTTGGCAGAAAATTTGCATTTATATTAAATTTGTTATACGTACGCATGTACGAGACCGTATTGATTGAGTGGGTAAGTGGGTGAGGAATGAATGAGAGCTTCGTTTTTTGTATTTTTTTTTTTTATAGTCATTCATTTATTATGATGTGTCGATTGAAGAACAAGTGATGTTGTTAAATTGCCAATACTCGACGAACGCACACAATCGCCCAGGCAAACAAACATTCAGGCGTGTTTAAAAAACTGCATATTTATTTATGTATTAATATTAAAAAATGCCTGTTAAAACTATGAGTGTATGTGTGTGTGCATATAAACAAATGTCGGTCTGTATTTGAAGTGATAGATAAATAAAACTGTCAATAATAGGCTTAACATTTTCAAACAGAGGGAAAAAACACAATTGATTTACGCATAAAATATGCAAAAAAAAAAATGCTGACAGCAATACCAGCCAACACATACACTCACAGCAGCAAATTGAGCCCCGAAAGTGTCAATTGGCATTACTTTTCAATTGATTGTATAAGGGTCTGCTACTTCAGCAGACATTGGTGAATTTATTTATAAACCAAAATAACCGGGATAAATTACATAGTTTGCAACAATGCGATTTGGATATACACGTAGGTACAAAGGTAGGCATATCTCAGAACAAGACCTGATTAAGTTATAAATGTTTTCATTAGAAATGATATTTTCATAAATACATGTTTTGGCAATTTTTTAATTTATTTAAAAAAGGTGCCAACACCTTTTGAAAAATCATACCAATTATGTAGAAGCTTCACTATCTCCATACGAATTGATAAATTGATAATGTTTGATATTGACATATGGAAGAAAATCTCATAAGAATAAGCTCTCACTACTTATAAAAATCCATTTAATATATATAAATGTTAATATAATAACTTTAGAGCAATTTAAATTTACGGTGCATCATGGCACAGCTGTCTAATGATTTCTGGTCTTTCTAATCGTTGTGATGGTTTCTCAACAGCTCTGGTACCACTAAGGCTTTTAACTCCATTTGGCACGATGGAATAAGTTACAAAATTAATAAATATAAATTCCCACCTTACTTTGTAAAGTTTATTAACACTCTAGCCGCCAAGGCCGCCTTTAATAAGGCGGTCTTTAAGAATTGTGTTTAATTTCATAAAACTATTTCATACACAATATTATCCCTCTAAACGTCGAAACAGAAATACTGGGAAATCCTTGCAACCTGTTTTTTTTTACCAGTTATGCACAAACAAATATTTTTTACGAAATTAAACACGATTAATGAAGACATCCTCAGAGTGGTTTTGCCGGTTAGAGGGTTAAACGTTTTTTATAGGCATATGATTTCGTGTACTGCTAGATAGTGACTTATCTGATTCTAAGGAAATGCCATATTGAGTCCCTCAAAGTAAAGTATTAAAAACAATGTTATTTAATATATACATGTTTGATTTTTCTCGGCGAACATCTAGGCAATATGCTACTTGATGTTTTCACATATATTTACTCTTGAGAGAAAAAGAAAGTATATACAATTTTAGGTATAATTAGTGTCATCACCAACAGATTTAAAACTTAACCGAAATATAATGATAATGATTTACTCTAAATCTGGTATAATTGCAGGGAATCCTCAAGGTTGATTTCATTGCTATTTGGTTTATCATTGTTAAGTTGTTGCAAGCCAAAGTAACAAGAATGTTTAACTCTATTTGATTTTTATTATTAAAATTCGTATACTTCGAAATATGTTTCTCAAGTAACGTTCATTCCATGGTCGTTATTATCCACCCACCGAGTAGTCAGTTCTAGCCATTGTGGACGAATTTCGTTTCATTAATACCTTAGAGAGCTCACAAACCCTATCGGTAGTGTCAAATAGCGATAGTCGACCACAATTGGGTGGCGTTCGTGTAAATTGACCCGACTAGTTTTTTTTGGAGAGGCTACATTTTTAAAAATAAATGATAGATTTGATTCGACGATCCAAGTATAGTATTCCGTCAATCGATAGGGGAACCGAGCTATACAAATTCTTCCAATACCTCGACTTGGCTTCTTGCGCCTTTCTGCCATCGCGATGTTTGCGTATTTTTGCAAGCTATCCTTAAACTGAATATACGTATGTGATAGAGGGATTTTAAATCGTGAGCCATGTCAACCTGTACAATTTTTCGCTAGCTCCACACGTTAAAACATAATCATCTAACATATATTTGATCGTAGATTTTGAATTTGAATGGGAAGTGACATCTGTAACTTTCAAACCTATTTGTTTTACGCTACTACACATATTAATTCTTATTGACCTCCCACAATTTTGCGAAATATTAAATTTAAATGGAAAGTTAGAAAATGTAGAACTTCTTGTGTCGTCTTAAATATACAAAAAAAAAAGGTCAAAGTACTCACTTGTTCATCTTCTGGCGACATGCGTCGAATGTGGGATCCACCACATCCAAATAGTCTCGGAAATTCCGTCCAGTCGAAAATGTCTCCATTATTTAACTTTCTTCTCCAGGGCTGAGGTTCCGTGTGCAAATGCAGAAAAAATCATTCTCAGTGCCGACTATTTCGGCCACCGTTTGCAGGCGTCTCTCTTGGTGGCCAACATCTGGAGAACATGAAGGACGTCCCATATCCGACTTCGGGGAACATGAGTCTCCTCCAAAAAAAATATACGGCGACGGTAATTCTCATATTCTTTAATAATCACAAAAATCAAGTCTAAAATACTGTTTCATTAAATTTATTTTGTTGTTGTTACAGCTGACGACAGTGGCGTCAACTTTAATTTTACATGACAAAATATCGTTTTTTTAGGCAAATTTGCATTTACCTCAATTTGCACGAAGACAATTACATAGAAAGTTGTGTAAATCGAAATTTTTAATTATTGTATGAAAAATGGTGTAAATTGAAAATATAGGCGGAATCGCATATGATAAATCGATAATTCGTTGCATTCCTTGTTTATATTATGTACTTCCGAACGTTGTGAGATTGCTAAAATAACTTATTTTGTTTACACGGTCAAAATGCATAAAAGAAAATGCACACAAATTTACACTACTACACTATCGTAAATCTGTTCATTCATTTTCACCATGTAAAGCAATCTCATTCTTAATGTAAAAACACATTACTGAAATGAGTTATTAAAAAAGCGTGTAAACCGAGGTTTATTATAAGTCCCTTATTTTACACGAAACCTCAAAAAGTCGTGTAAAAGCGAAATCGTGTAAACAATTTATAGTGCATATCGAGGGATATATGGACTAATTTTTGTCCTGGCTATATTTGTACTCACTTACAAAACGATCAAACGAATGGCCGGGTTACTTGACGGTGTTAACATTTTAAAATGACATTTCTTTTTATTTTGTTACATTGAAATATTCTATATGTTACATATTAATATATATTTTTTTAAATTTTTTATTAAGACAAATTATTTTACTCTTTGTAATTTGCAATAACAACATCGTCCAACAGTCGCTCTCATAATTCTATATGACTGACTTATTGAAGAAAATGTAAATGTCTTTTTTTAAAACCGTCATTCTACACGTACACGCGACGATCAGATGTATTGTTTAATCACCGCGTAAGGAATTGGCATTTCAGCCAACAAATTTTCTCGAATATTATTTTAGACGATCAGATCACATGTTTATACAGTTGAATATTA
Organism: Hydrotaea cyrtoneurina; assembly: GCA_958296145.1. Taxonomy (NCBI): domain Eukaryota; kingdom Metazoa; phylum Arthropoda; class Insecta; order Diptera; family Muscidae; genus Hydrotaea; species Hydrotaea cyrtoneurina. The sequence goes on from OY282512.1 coordinate 118,844,334, forward strand.
AAATTGGTTTTACAATAATCGAATGGTTTTATATAATTGAATGATTGCGATTTATGTAATAAAAACAAAATGACGAAAAATAGAATACAGTAGATAACCGATATAAGATAGACAATCAGTTACACAAATTTCTTTCTTATGTCCGATTTTTTCTTATAAGCAATTATTGTTTATAAGAAAGTAAGAAACTTTTTTTTATGCATTTTTTATAAGATATATTCTTTCCAACTGTTATACGATATTTTACTTGTCAAGCTATAATTTCTGTTATTTTATTTCATTCTTTAATATTATTTACAATTATGTTAAACATTTCCGATATAGAAGTTCTGTATCTATATAATGACGGAACTAATTAATTAAATACTTGGTACTTGGTATACTTAATCACTGTGTCCGCGTGTTATACGCGATTGTCGCTGTGATAGCTTTAACCGTGGTTGATCGTTACACAGCAGTTCTGGACCATTTTGCCATTTGTAAGCTATCGATGTCTATCTGAAATATGAGTTATTGATGCACCAGATTGCGATGCAACTACACATTAGGCAGAAGCTTTCTCCGCGATATGGGTATAAACCGCATCCAACATAACTCTTCCGAGGGACATCAGCTAGTCAAATCCAAAGCCAGGTGTAGGTTAACCATAATTATTTAATTGGTTGGACAGGATGTCTAAGTCACTGCCGCTACATAAAGTGTATTAGCACTCCCCGCGCATTCATCGATCAAAAACAGCGGGTTGTCGGTTTACATTTAAATTCGCTTTTACCCTGATCTTAAGTCACACTAATTACATGACCAGGTTTGCGTCGCTAATTGGCCTGGACAAAAAAGTGATATAACTTTTCTTCGCAACTTTGAAGTCACAAAACGTTGTAAAAGATGCGATTTTAAAACAACTCAAGCACATTTTCCATAGATGCGTTTTTATCAGCAGATTTGTTAGAACTTTTCCGTTGGACAAGAAGGGACATTGAAGATAGGCGAAGTTTTTGAAATGTTCACAGAAAAAATTGAATACCAAATATCAATAATGGAAAGCAATATATGTATTCCGTCTATTATAAATACATAGTTAAATGGATTAACATGTACCTTGGTAAAATACTTCAAACTCCCTTTGTAATTAAGAATGATAATTTCGCAAAACTTCAATTTTCTTGTCGGCGCATTTGTGATAAACCTGGTCGTCGCATACATCGATCACCACACATTTGTCAATAATACCGAATATTTCCCCTGTAATTGGGAAATTGGGTAAATTAAAGTACAAGTTAAATAAAAAATAAAAATACCTTGTATTTCAGTCATAGATACAAATTATATGGCTATGATATCGAGCCATAAGCGCTTCACTATCGTAGGTAAAAAAAATGTTATTGCTGAAAAATAATCGCCAGGGTACGCCCTGTCGTTTGTATTTGTAAAATGACAAAATTATTAGTAAAACATCAAAAAATGATGATTGTTTAAATTTGTTTGTGTAGCAATTTTATCGCAAGTCACATATCAAACTGCTGCAGCGACCGCAAAAGATTTTGGTAAAGTTTGGAAAATGTTCTTATTTTCGACGAATTAAAATTGAGGTAGCTTCGTTAGCATAAAGTTAGATTCGACAGGCAGGTCTAGATCTGACCTTGTGTTCAAAACCGAAATCGGGCGATGCTTTCAATGATTATTCAATTTTTGAAATCCTCTATATTTATCGAAAAACAAATATACTTGATAGAGGTCCGCTTCAACACTACAACGAACAATCTGACATATCCGTTCCTAACCTCAAAATTATCGTAAGTGACTCAATTTTCTCCGAATGTGCAGTTAAAAATAAGTACATTTTGTCGTAAGTGCCATTAATAGTTTAAAATGCATGAATTGTTGTGTTTTTTGATACCGTTAGATGAGTAGCCAGAAATCTTAAAATTTTGCATTAAAACATTTACATTTTTTATAATGTGGTTTGAAATAAACAATAAAAACCATCTACTGTAAAATTTTTATTTTTTCACTAAAGAAATTCAGATTTAAAGTCTTTGCATACGTTGCAAAACAAAGCATTGCAAATTATATGTAATCTGCCAAGAATGTACTCAACGGTTTCACTATATGGTTTACGGTTTGTCCAAGATGCAACTGCTTCTGTACATCTTCAAAGTAACACACAACATCGGATATCGTAGCACAGTACTGAGCACATTTCAACACAACTGCAGTATCAGAAACAAGTGTAATTAATAGTAGCAAGATGCGGTTTAGAAACAATCAAGCATTGGATTGAGCATAATGGTAGCATCGAATATAATAGTTTGCCTCCGATTTTTAATGATATATATTCCACATTCATAAAAGTTTTTTTTTTATGTACTATTAGTAAACTTATACATATATTTAAAAATTGATTAGTGGTTGTCGACTAGCCTCGAAAATGCCCCGGAGGCGCTGAGGATGCATTACACTGTATAAGTAATAATTGTATCAATATATAACAATATAATAAAAAATCCCAATATGGCAACATTGGACAAAAAACTTATTCTTTCTTTAACTCCTACATCCTCATCCTATTCTCTTAGGATTCTTAGATCTGTCTCTTTCGCACAAATTCATATGCCGTATTTGTTCGAAGAAGAACAAACTCATTAACATTTAGTTTTTCAGCCGCGCTTTTTCCGTATGGACGTGCTTTAGATCTAACAGGTTAAAATTAATAAGAAAATTTATTAAATTTAAGTGGACATTTTTAAAATTCGCCCGATTAACAAAGAATTTGTTGTTGGGGATATTTGCCCGGTTAGAAAAAATTCGTCATTACATTTTAAGGAAAAAATAGAAATATGTTCTCCGTTCGTGTATGTATGTATGTATGCCGTGGCCGGGAGTGTTCGTCTGTATTAAAAACTGTTGCGCGTTCGTCTCGCAAAAACACAAGAACAACACGAACAAAGTGATTCGCGATTTAAGTTAAATGAAAAACGTCCAATTGACATATCAGTCGGAATTCGATCCGTCTATTCCAGGTGCTGTCGGCTTTTTATGTGACTAAAATAATCTCCATTTAAGTTTATTCAAATTGATGTTCGCACAATAAAAGGGTAAGTGTTTTATATGTGTACTCATATATTTTTCAATTCAGATTTTTTTCTTGTTGCCGGCCATGTACGGCTTTGTCAACTTTAGGGTAATCGGTTTTTATAGATATTAGGGACTAATTCGATAACTGTCCAACAATGGCATTATTTGTTGGTTCTTGATCTAGAAAAAGCTTAATAATATTGAAACTATACAACATGGGCGCCTCTGTATGTCACATATATCATTGAGTGATATTCTCAAAAGCTCCGGTTTGTTTCTTGGATTTCACTAATGCCATCTATCGTGCCGTTCTGTATACTGAGGGTGGTGAATTGGTTAACGGCGTTACTAATCTGCTAAGAAAGATTTCGATCTGCTGCATTAGATTATTTGCTGATTTCTACACATAATACTCTAATACTTAGTATAAATATTTATACTTCGTGTTTTTTTTTTGGAATTCAATCCAAACAGAAGCGAAGCGTTGGATAACCAATATAAACGGGGTTCACTATTGAACACATTTAAAATCAGTCGAATAAACCGACCTTTGTATATACAATTTTCAATTGGAATTCGGACTTCAAAGTCACGTTCCTCTTAATGATTTAAATAAAACTAATTTATTTCATATTCCCCAACGTTTCCTTAGCTGTATTCCAACTTCTTCAGGGGTTATTTTTTAAAAAACCTGCAAATTTTTTTAATTTTTCTTCTTAGCCATTATTTTTATATAAAAATCATGTTCATAAATTGTTTTCGCAATAAATATATACATCTCTAATTGAGACTTACATCATTCTTCAAGAAAAATCGTAGCATTTTGGAAATCTTGAAACTTTACGTATTATTTAAATTGTATTGCTGTCAGTATGTTAAAATTATAGTTGATACATCGCTAAAAGAATACCACATTGCTTGCTCCCGGCACTTACTGTATCTTAGTATGTACTAAAAATTATTCGTAAATCTAGACAAAATAAATCAAGAAAATAAAAAAAAATTAAATATCATCCTCTGTGAATGTCGGGAGGAGGAAGAGAATAACGGGCAGTTTATTATTTTTTTCTGTTAGAACTGTACGAGTTCTTACTAGTAAAAACATCTTGCATAATGCGGCCACACAATACGCCTTCGACCTGAATCAATAATATTATAGTTGCTTTCTCCTCCAAATATAACAGTTTGCATAGCTCAAATCTTTTGCTTTTATGCGGCTCAGCGGATGAAGTCAGCTTTTGCCTATTAAATACTTTTGAGACTCACTGTATACATATACATATGTTCCTTTTGTGCTGCACGCTAAAAAATACGTCTTTTTTTTGTTTACACACAAGAAAAACGCGTGTTTGGACTTTGTAGCAAGCAAAGCTTATTTCATTCTACACAAAGCTTATTTGGATGTAAATATAACTTATTGGCTGTTAATCTTACGTATTTGTGTATGAGCAATATCGTGTATGGGAAAAACAGCCAACAAACTTATTAAATTCAACAAAGTACAACTTTTGAGTGCGAATAAGTGTGTATTTGCAACTGGTTTCGTCAATTTTTTTCTGCATTTACGCTCTTTTAAATAAAAGCAATACCGATAGAATGAGATGGATTGTTATATAGAAATTCAGAAATTGACAAAAAAAAAATAAAAAGTGACTCAAAACTGCATACATATATATTTGATATTTATCACCTACAAAGGTGATTATCGTGCCACACAAGCAACGAAACCATTGCTCTTTTACGGGAAAAGTTTCCGGAGGTGATCGCAATTGGCCACCGAGATCTTATGATTTAACACATTGCGACTTTTTCCTTTGGGGCTACGTGAAAGATAAGGTCTATGCCAACAGCCCATCGTCGATTCAAGACCTCAAAGATAGAATTCGTGAGGCTATCGAGGACATCGGACAATTTGATGAAAAGGATATGGTCCTGTAAGCGTGGTCGTAGTGACCATTTGGCTGATGTTGTTTTTCATTATTACGAACATTTATCGCAAAAAAATTTCATTTTTCTTTGTATACCAAAATAACTCCTCTTGTTGGAGAGCCCAGGATTCGGTACGTGGACGCATCGCATCCCGGTGCGTGTCACGGCTCATCCATTTGGAATACTATTGGAAACAACTTGTCATTTATTGGAATAAAAAAAATTCTTGATTTTATTTAAGTTAAAGAAATATTTCAACCTATGATACATTGACCTTTTTTTTATTGTTTTTTAAAATGCTGTAACAAAATTAAAAAAAAAATGAAAAATACAATTATTAAACATTTAAACGCCTTTGTTTAAAGCAACACAATCAAATACTCCAATCTGACGGGTAATTAAACCAAAAAGTAATGCTGAAAATATACGTACAAAAAAAAAAAGAAGAAACAATTGAACAATGTTTTATGCCCGTATACGATCATAAGAAATCATGTGCGGAAATAATTACCACCGGATCAGCCTTCTTCCAGCATTGATGGAACCACCAGGCCTTGTGGCACAGTGTATCACCCTCCGGATGCATGCAGTTCTTCGAAGCATTCACCAGCAAGTCACGCAAAGAGCCCGGTATTGCCATGAATAACTTTTCCAAATGAACATCGCCATTGTCATCGACGACGTCGAACTCATGGAAGAGGCAATTCATATAACATTTCAATGCTTCATCTTCGTGGACCTCACCGTCGCTGAATTCCTTGATGGCCTCTAAATATCCAAATGACACAAACGATTTTCATGGCGTTAAAGCAAGAGTATCAAACAAACAAAGAAAAATGTCGTACCTTCGGTTACGCCAGTTTTCTCTACACATATGTCATGAAATGGTTTTGCCATTTTCAAAATTGCTGGTGGTGGATACTAAACAAAAGAAAAGTGGAACATTCAATTTTTTCAGATTTTGTCGTTTCTCTTGTTGTTATATCATTCACAAAAAAGTACAAAAGATGTAACAATTGATTTGGAATACCTCCGCATCACGCCTGGGTTGTTGAGCGCGGCAACGACATGACAGCAACGATAGGACAATTAAAACCGTGTACACCAACAATTGTTTACGGCAAATGGCATTGAAAGACATTTCGATTTCCAAACACGGCGCGGCTTTTGTTTGGGATGCGAAATTTTCTGTGTTCTTCCCCTCGTTTTCCTGTATATTTTCGTTTCTGACGTTGTGGTGATGTGGAGCGATGTTAATGTCCTGTTGTAATTCCCTTAAAACAAAAAGAGATGCGTTTGATAAGCCTAAGTGTGATTGTGGTTGAAATTTAAATGTTTTGTAAATGAGTTCCGTTTAATTGGCAGTAAATAGTGAGTTGTGTCTGAATTAAAATTCGAAATGTATAGGGGGCATTATGCACATTAGTTAACTGATCCATGTCATCTGTGGCCAATTACAAATAATCAGGTGGAATTAGAATTATTTTTAAAGAAATACAAAACAAAGCTAAAACTAATAAATATACTAATATAAACTAACTAACTAAAAGAAAAACTAATTAAATACAATTGTTTTAAATGGTTGCTTGAACAAATTGCAAACCTCTCCCACTGATCTGAACAGTGTTCTAAATTACTGTTCACCCTAATGTACTATCAAGAATTTTTTTTTTAAATATACAGAATTTCATTGTTTCCAGCTATTGTCATTGTACATTTCATTTTGACAAACTTGCAAATGAAGAGAAGAATTTATTCGATAAACTTTTGACCAAATGCCAGCTTTGTTTCGACGAAATGTCATCCTGAGACACACTAACAATCGAAAAAAAGAACACAAAATGAACTGGCATCGAACAATGAGAACAAAATACCATTTAATTAAATCTACAGCGGAAGAGCTTTTAAAAACGTGCAGGAAAACAGAAGAAACAAAAATGGGGGCGATATCTCTCCCCTTCAAACAAAAACCACCCGCAACAATTGAATGGACTTTGACGTCTAAAAAGCGTACATTTGTGGAAGTACCTTGTCATGCTCAATTTTTAATGGAGGTCTTCCACGAGCGACGAAACCCTAAGTGTATGCCAAATATACCTTTTCAAATTTAGTATTATATTTAAATATATATTTTAAGACGTGATAAATATATGTGAAGCTAAGAACCAGAGTTGCCTAGTGCAAGGCATTTAAGTGAACATTTTAAGAACATTTAAAAGTTCTTAGGACCAAATTCTAGCATCGGTTTACAAAACTAACGCGGTAAATTTTTTAGTTTCATATACAGTTATCGATGACAATAGGATACAAAGATTATATCGATAATACTCGCTGAAAAAATGGACATTTTAACAAATTTGCATCAAACAAATTTGCATCAACTTGTTTGTAGGTGATAAATATCAAATATATATGTATTGTGTTACTGTTTATTTTATTTTTTCAATTTGTGAATCTCTATATTCTCTCTCCATTTTATTCTCTCGGTTATAAAACTGTTGCAAATACACACTTTTTCGCACTCAAAAGTTGTACGTTGTTGAATTTATTAAGTTCGTTGTCTGTTTTTCCCAAACACGCTATTGCTTATACACAAATACGTAATATTAATATCAAATAAGTTGTAACGATAAATCGTATCGTATACATCTCACCCAATAGCTCAGCGCAACATTGCGATTGTTTAACTGATTCCACCTTGTGTCGTATTAACCGGAAATTGTGCACTGAACACTTCATTTGTTAAGCGAGAAATTGATATAAATACATCCATCAAAAGAATAAATTCTACGAAATATAAACGAAAAGGAGACTATTGACTTAACGGTTTTTTTTCTCCATTTTACGCTTTTCTGCAATTCTCGGGACAATAAGAGTGGAAATCCACATGCGCGTGTAATTCTACTTTCAATGTGGCAAAAGACCTGTTAAGATCGTAAATAGCAATATTAGAAAGCAAGTAATGGGAAAAGGGAATACTTTTCTAATTTCCAAGAAATCCGGGAATACCCAAATGCTGAAATTATTTTTGTACGAGTACCCAACAGAAATTCTCAATGTGTTGTTTCCATGAAAAACGCGTTTTTGGTGTTTGTAGCAATTAAAGCTTATTTCCTTCTACACAAAGCTTATTTAGATGGAAATATAACTCGTTTGCTATTAGTATTACATATTTGTGTATAAGCAATAGCGTGTTTGGGAAAAACAGACAACCAATTTATTAAATTCAAGAAAGTACAACATTTGGGTGCGAAACAGTGTGTATTTGCAACAGTTTTCGTAATTTTGTTTCCGCATTTACGCTCTTTATATAGAAATTCACAAATTGAAAAAAATATAAAATAAGTCAAAAATGCATACATATACATTTGATATTTATCACCTTCACACAAGTTAATGTTTGTGGTATGGAAAAATAAATATATGTCTGATGCGAACTTGTTTGCTGAAATTTGTCAAAATGACCATTTTTTTTTCGGCGTGTAGTTTTGGTCATGTCTTGCTGGTTCAAAGTATAATGTCAGAAATAATTCGCATTGAATTCTTGTGAGCGATAGTACCTTTAAGATATCTGATGCAGATATACAAAACAGTTTGGACAATTTTTTGAAAATAAATCTGGCACACAGCTGAAGTATGTTTGAGCTCATACCAGTCTGTTGGATCTAACCAGAGCTGAGCTACAAGAGTCCAAAGTTGGAAACCATAGTTCTCATCTTTATTTCACTGAAATAAACTGAACAGGTGTTGAAAAAGATAGATTTTTTTTTCGCTTACTATGCGTATACATCGGTTTTCAAAAATACTTCACTACATATGATCTGGTAAATATTTAAACACCACCTACCTCCGACCTAAAATGGAATATAACTTCCATATATGGGCATTGACCCAAAGACACTTGGCAGCTTCTGGTAGTGATGATAGGGAATAGTAGGGTATTCAACTCTATTGTCTCCCTTGAACATTGTCCGAACGTGGTTCGTGTTCGGAAGATATCCGTTGTCTGCTCCCTGATGTTAGGACATTTAACCCGGACACGCGGCTGTCCAGGAACTCTCATCCGTTCATTGTTAAATGACCAGACGACGTCATATAGACAAAACTCGTTCTTTAGCTGAACTGTTCGTATGTGGAAGATCCTTCCGGCAATTGTGTTTCCTGCCAGTTGTGACACTCTCAAATTCACAACAAATGTCAACAAACACTACTCCCTTTTTCCTCATTCCGATAACCTAATTTCCTATTGCTAACACAGACCATTGCATTATATGATGTTAGTCAAATATAAATAAAGGGATTTGCTATCTAGAATCAACGGTCTGAAGAAAATTAGGCATTCGTATTGAATTTCCATTGTTTGAGTACAAAAATTACACATACACACATTAATTTCTTAAGACTCTTCAAGATAGTTTATTTTATTTTTATTAAACTGTGGTTGTATAAAGATTGCACTGGTGATATTTACGCGATTTAAATGTGAGCAAACTCGAATTCTGTCAAAAAAAAAAAAGGATTTTTTTACACAATGTTCAAATGTAACCAAGAAACAATTCAGAACACAAGATCCCTTACAATATACGATTGAACTCTGAATATGACATTCTTGGAAAACTTGTCAACACATTTATTCAAACACACACATGAATTCGAACAAAGACAACGAATGAAATCATTTAAAATATTGTAAGGATTTGGAATTTGTTCACTTCACTGATTCAATCATTCATTTATTTTTGCTGATGTTGAAATTAATTTCGAATTTTTGTTTTAACACACAACAGTTTTCGACTCATGTTAGCTGTATTGTCCTACATCCTTCTTTTTTTGTTTTTGTTTTCGCTTCACAATTTGTTAATAAAAAAAAAAAAACAATTGACTATCAAATCAAGTTGACTTACTTGTATTGCATTCGCAGTTGAAACGTATGTGTTGACAATTTGTTAAGTGTTTTTCAATTTGTATAGATTTTTTTGTTATGTATATTGAAAACGTTGCTTTTGTTTGTCATTGTTTTTCGTTTATTGCGTTTTTCTCGTCTTCTTCGTGGGCATACTACTAACAATAGATATGTAATTAAAATTGCTTTATTACTTATATGCAACATAGCATTGTAATGCTATGTTAACGATAATTAATGAAACATTTAAGAAAATTGGAGGAGCTCAGTGCGGTTCATGTGATAGGCTACAGATGGATGATTTGTGAAGCAACAAGGAATTGATCAGTGTTGGTCAAAATATAAATTAAATCAAAAATATATACCAATATTTTGCACAATTAGTAAAAACAGTACAACAGAGTCCAACATGGGGCCAATGTTGTACGCAGAGCTACTAAGGAGTAATTTCCCCAACATCCCTTGCATTACGAATTTTAGTATATCCCTCAAACAGGCCAGCTCCTTATGATATAGTGGACAAAAACCAAGAATTATTTTAGAATGATTTCTTACACAGGAAAAAAACAACAGCAATTTGTTTCTCAATTCAATTATTATTTATAATAGACTTTTTATTGAAACCAATTGCAATAAGGGATAAGCAATAATTGTTTTTTTTTTATGTATTTTTGCGAATTCTTCATTTGCGGTTTTTTCCATACAGCCTATTTTAAGTATATAAAACTTTTGCTTTATACAAAATTTTGCACTTGAGTACTACCTTTTCCGGTTTTCGCTTATGCTTATGTTTTGAAATCAGATTTTGAGTGTACTTTCAATCCGGTGAACAGTCTTTATGCTCATAATATCTTATAAATACCTTGTCATTGATAATCTCCGTATATCTTCTCAATAGCAGGGCAGTGTAACGAGTTAACTCTGCAGGTACTCCATGTAGCGAACATACAAAATTCAATTGAAAATTAATGCAATTGTCATTTGATTGCCGACTTACATTTTGTAATTTAATCGAATATTGTTTTTTTTAAAAAACATTTTTTAGCTTGGCCCGTTTTGTTTTATATTTTTGCTTTTTCATGGTTAATTTTAATTTTATAGCGTTTTTTTTTTTGTAACACGTAATGGGGCGTTTTATTCGAATGTTCTCTCAATAGACCTCTTAATTACACATGTGAATTGAAAATACATAAAAATGTTAAAAATGCTTTTAGAACGTTAAATATTTTATTTAAGTTGAATACTCGTCTAACTGAACAAAGGCATATAATGTCACTGCATGCCTCTAAAAATTTAATATCAGCAAAATAACATTTTATAATTGGAAAGACCAAAAATTAGACTCGTTTCATATTTCAGTTATTCGAGAAGAAAATGCATTTAGGATATTTGGCGGAAAAAATCACAAGTATCATTTTTTTCGCAGCATCTATTGATACAAGGTATTTGTTAAGCTGCTCAGAACTTCTCAAGATATGGATGCACTTATAGGACCATCATATTCGAATTTTGGTCAGATCAAAAATATTCTATATACTTTTTCGTGATTATTTTGTTAACATTAAACTACTTAAATTGACTTCATTTGGTAACAATGATTCCCAGCAATACTCCACTTATTATTAATTCAATCATAAATTTAATGAATATCTAATTTTCGTTCGGCGACGTTTTTGCATAGAATACACTTGTAATACACATGTGTGACAGAGTGAAAGAAAAACTCGGCGAACAAAGTAAATCTCCAGGTAAATTAAACTGACGTAGAATTTATACGCTGCTAGGTACAGAGAACGTAATGCCGAATAAAAACGATGAATTTCAAACAAGACCGTGCATAGAACACCTTACGCTCCATTGTTCCTTTTGTGTGAAACGCATGATTGTCTGGAATAACATTTGGTAGGAATGATTTCCTGCTGTCACTTAATTTCATATAGGACATACTTACTTAGGTTGGCTCTATTGCCTGTTGTCGGTCATGGCCTGCTTAATAAATGATTTTCATGCACTTCGGTCTCATGCTTGAATTCTCCAGTATTCTTCTCACTTTGTCCATCCACCGGAGTCTCCGTCTTCCCAGTCTGCTGGATAATGGCAACCTTTAGGTCGCTGAAAACCCGTGTTGTAGAAGACTTCTCAAATAAAATGGACGGCTTGATATCGTTATAAAAATTTGCCAAACATTTTAGAAAATATAAACATGATTATCGGAATACCGGCGAAACAAACGCTGTATTAAGAAAACACTCCTGTCGCATACACAAGCAATGCTTAAATAATGGCTCTTAAATGCGAACCGAATATAAAATACAGTGATTCCTCGTACAATGAGGAGTGTAAAGTTCATATTTTTCTACTTGAAGTTAAAGTGAAGTTTTATAGGGTGTTTTTAAGTTGAATGAGAACTATTCGATTTAGTTCTGTCAGTCTTTTTTTTTCTTTAGTGATCGTATGCCTGTAACACACGATAGCAGGTACTCGTATGTGAGTGATTGAAATGTCCATGAAGAAATAGACGGCGAATATATTCTCTTACTCGTAAGTAGGTCGATAAAAAATGTGTGATTTACTGGCGAATCACAACATATGACACAAAGGTCGATTTAATTTTAGACAGTCCACGTACAAATCTTTTACCTCCACCATTGAACCGAGTCTTTGTTAGTTAATAGCTTCGCATCCATATGTGAGACTTTCCATGGGTCTCTTAATAAAATTTCATTAAACGAGTGTGTACTATACATATGTATGTGTGTATATACCTGAAGCGTCACATTCACTTAAGTCTTTAAGAAGATTTTATTCAATAAAGTTGTATGAAATAAATTGTTTTTGTTCTTGTTGAGATTTTAATTTGAAAACAAAAATAATTTTCCAAGTTTATGCGTTGGAAAATTGTGTTCATAAAAACGACAACAGTCACAATAATAATGACTGCAATATAAGAGCTTATAATTCTGAATGCAATATGAAAAAAAATAATTAAATTGAAAAATTAACAATTAAGCCAAATACATTTAGAATATGGAACTTAAGAAACACACACTCTTAAGTAAACGTAAATGAAGCACATACATTTTTTTGTTCATGATATTTCTTTTTTATTATAAAGTTTAAACGTTGACATAATGTGTGCAACACTACATCATTTAAATGACCACCACTTAAAGAGTTGCAAGCATTGATTCTTTTGAGGTAATTTTGAACCACTTTTTGGCACATATTGGGCAGTATCTCAGCCATAACTTGATGAATATTGGTTCTTAAGTGCTCAAGAGTTAAAGGTTTATCTGCATAAACACGGTCTTTCTGGTGCCAAATCGCATGATGGTTTCGAATGCTAAAGATGAGCGGATCTGACATTGCCAAAAAAAATATATTTGTTAATTTTTTTTGGGGATTGTGCTATCTATAGAATCTGTACTCTTTATTTCTTTTATGATTTTTTGTTGTCATCATTTTTTCGTTTATTTCGTTTTTCCTCGTCTTCCTCTGATAGATCTTCGATTGGTACTAAATGATGCTTATTGACATCTCCTCCGTGATAAAGAATTTTCTGAACTGTTGCAGACATGTTTTTTCATGTATATTTGGTATTTTATCTGTGGTTTTTACGAATAACAACATAAATAATAAAGGTTAACTTCTGAGGTGAGAGTAAATAAATAATTTTTAAAAATTTCAACTTAAGTTGTTATTAACAAAGACAACAGAGTAACGAAACTTTAATCGAAATTTAGCACTTTGACATCAATAAATCAAGATCCATTTTTTTCCCGAGTAATTCCATTTAAATAAAACAGTAAATATGTATGGGCTTAAAGAAGACATACATATATACTCTTTAAGAAGAAATTCTCTTCAACCATTTCTGACCCTCAGAAGTTCCATTTAAAGTCCTTATTTACTAAAAGACAACTATCCTACTGACCTAAAATTAAATAACCCGTTATCGATAACAGTTTGTGAGAAAAGACAATTTCCATTTACACAAATTTATAAAAAAAAAATTTTTTTTAAATAAATAGCACGCCCACAATTTCCAATATTTTGATTAAATTTGCTGGCTCTTTTGTCCCGATTCACACTAGGCAATTGTCAGTTTGATGGAGAGAGGTAAGGGGAATAGAAAGAGAAAAACCTTGCTCGTACCGGAAATTTAATTTTGTGTTTTTCGTATTTTAAACAAATTAACCATAATTTTTGTGTGAACACTAGAAGCAAGTTCAAAAGGGAATCATACAAATTGCCGCAAGTAAAATTACCTAGTGTGAATCGGGACTATGTTAACTTAAAATTTAAGAAATCAGTGATGACCAAAACAATGACTTTTGGCCATTAAAATAAATTCTGAACCACCGTGCGTCGGATAGAAAGAATTAAATAATAATCTTTAATTTGCATTGATGTTGGACGTGATCCTGAAAGTCCATGTAGATAGATCCTAAGAAAAAGCTCTAATGAAACATTTATCATAAGTCTTCTCGCAGTTGTCAACAAAAACAGAATGGTAGTGAGAAGATTAATCAAACATCACTGTTTTTGAGGACTTACCGCATGGAGATATGTCCAAAATGTTAAACGTCAACGAACGTAGCTCTATGTCATAGAATCTATGATCACGAGCTCAAGAAGATCAAAATTTTAAACAGTAACCATAATATTCATTGGACCTTTCAGTAGAAATGTGATTTTGTTAATCATACTCTACCTTGCAGTTAGATCATGTTCTTTCGATTGAAATAACACATTCGTACAATCCCAATGTGTTTTAAATTATGTATTCCAAGGCATGGTTAACAATCCAAAAAAAGAATAATATCTCGTATATGAACATCAGTACGTGAACAACCAGGTAGTTATGTGTAAACCTCCCCAATCATTTAATCGTAGTTGTGCCCCAGCACTTGACTATATGCGAATCAATTATCCATACATTTTTTTTATACTTTGGATAATATGTGCAACATTTTGAAAATGTCCAACAATCTCTTAAGGAATAATGACAGTGTATCAGAGCTCAACTGTTCTTTTTTTTTTTTTTTTTTTTTGCTTTTGTCCTGTCCGTTTCCATTTTGAACAATAAAAATCTGCATAATTGTTGTATGTCTAAAGTTGTGCTTACGGACGAGACATGGTCATTGTCGATATGCTGCCCTGCTGTCGGATGAGTATACGGAATGTGCCCTTATAGCTGGCACTCATGCATCAAGAAGCCACCATTGACATTGCTTTAAAGTCAATGTGTCGATATGTCTATATCCTCATCACAGCACGAAATGTTCAGTTGTTATAGTAGCAAACAAAACTTGACCCGTACTCGGATTGCACTTCTGTTGCATATTTGTTCTTTCACACACATATGTCCTACAGTGGTTTGTTTAGTGAAAAAAAAAACCTAAGTAAAGTTTCATAAATTAAATTCGAGTTGGAGTTCTGTGAGACGACTTGAGATGCAGATGCATAAACTCCCAAGTTGCATTCGATCTTCAATGATAATAAGGAGATGTAAAAAAATTCCCAACTTGTATGCAAGTTCCGTTCTTATGTCGGACTACATAATAATAAAGACCGAACGTATCATTTGTACATAAGTTACGCCAAATTGTATGCGACATTTTGTTGCACTTTAAGTACAGGGTTATCCAACAAGGGGTGTTATTTTGAATCGCCAGGTATTTCGGTAGCTTTTATTCTTTGACATTTGAAAATTAGAAACTACGCTATTAGTAAAATGGAACGATACACGCTTCAACAACGCATTGAATTATTAAAATTCACTACAAAAATGGTGACACTCTTTCAGTCGCAGTTCGCAAAACTAAAAAGTTTCCGGACCGTATTATCGCTCGAAGAGGTGATCACAATTGGCCACCGAGATCTTGTGATTTAACACCTCTCAACTTCTTTGTTTGGGGCCACGTAAAAGATAAGGTCTACGCCAACAGCCCAGCGTCGATTCACGACCTCAATGATAGAATTAGTGAGGCTATCGAGAAGATAGGCCAGCCACTTTGAGATTTGGTTATGAAAAACTTCCTGTAAGCGTGATCGTGGTGGCCATTTGGCTGATGTTTTCTTCATTATTAACCGCATACCTTTGAAATAAACACCCAATCATTTATCTCAAAAAAAAAATTGTATAAGAGCACATCGGAAACTGATTCAGAAATCGATTCTGATTATATTGGCAATTCTTTCCTCTATTCCACAGGCAAAGTAGAAAGTAAATAATTATTTTCTTTTGGCCTGTACCAGAACATTTTTTTTTTATAAAAGATGTCCTTTCTATAAGAAAAAAGATAAGGCCTTCAAAATTTATTTTTTTTTTTGAGATTTTCTGATATTAAAATATGAAAAGTAGTAATCCGAATAGATTATACAGGAGATAGATACGTGGCTAAGCTATTTCCAAGTATCGCTTTCGAAACTACTGTTTCTTTGATAACAGATGTAGGCCATTGATTTGACACACACATACACATATGTACATGCTATGCACATATATGAGAGGACGTAGCATTTCCATGAAACATTGTCAACACCAAAAATTACACATGTAAATTGCAAATAACCAAATGGCATTCTTACCGGATTTTTCGTCTATGTCCACTGCAACAGCTACTCTTCCTGCAATCCAACGAACGATGACCACTACTACGACTGCAATGGAAGGCATTGGTAATTTGACCACAATACCAGCCACTAGCGTGCTCATTTCCATTTCCAATGGAAATTCGTTTCCATGTTTCTTCAACTTCTTCCTTTTTGACTTTGATTTGATTACACATAACCACCTAAAGAGGGCTTTTACATGACCATCCACTACTGCATACAGCATGAATAGCTAAAAAGCCGACTGCAAAAGTGTTACTAAATCCAAAGTTCATTTACCTCCACTAGTAATGGTGAGGGCCGTTTAAATGTCAAGTCATTTTAAACTGATCGACGAAATTAGCAGGGTATTTTATTAGGTGAAATAAAATCAGCTTTGTCCAAATCTACAATTCCGTCATTTGCATGAATATCTGTATACTGATGTAAATAGTACGAATCATATTTTGGAACATCGCTAATTGTTAACATCGTTAATGTAAGAAAAAATAAAGAAAAGAAGATAAACTAATGAAATTAAAAGGAACATATGGCAAGACACTAAGAACTCAAGATGAGCGATGCAGTGTTTTATAAATCACCCTTCATTTAAACAGCAACCGTGATCACGGGTTTGAATATCTTAATATATATTTACCCTCGACACTGATTCACTGATACACTGATTCCCTGATTCACTGATTCACTGACTCTGTCACGCAGTACGTAGGAATTTAAATAGGCATTCTATAATAATTCTATAAATAATAATAATTAAAAAAATAATATTTTTTTTTGTACAGAAATTGTGTTTTCCCCAAATTTTTTTTTTCCAAAATTTTTTTTTTACAATTTTTTTTTTCAACAAAAATTTTTTTTTCAGCAAACATTTTTTTTTCAGCAAAAATTTTTTTTTTTCAACAAAAAATTTTTTTTTCAACAAAATATTTTTTTTTTCCACAAACATTTTTTTTTCAACAAATTTTTTTTTTCAACAAAAATTTTTTTTTTCAGCAAAAATTTTTTTTCCACAAATTTTTTTTTCCAATTTTATTTTTTTCCAAAATTTTTTTTTTACAAAATAGTTTTCTCAAAATATTTTTTACAAAATTTTTAAAATTAAGTAACAAATACTTTCTCAAGCAAATTAACGGGCGCCATAGGCGCATTACAACTTACTAGTATATATATATTGCAGATAATTGGCGGAAAAGCTATTCGTTTTCACATTGGTGAATTAACAATTTCCAAATCCTGATCTAAATTTATTTGGTTCTACCTGGAAGAAATTATAATAATTTTAAAGAAATTTACACATATATCTGCGATGAGTCCCTGTTGGTTTTTTTGTTGTCATGTACTTTTTTGGATTATTAATCTTCGTTCCATATGAGATTTTTGTTTTCAAATATTGTATATTGCACATAAATAAACGGACACATTTGTCTTACAAGATTGAAAAGATAGAAACAGAAACGTCAAATGGCATCGTTTAATCAATGCGATAAAACGAGACAAAGATAATGATATTTTATTTTTATCATGGTAATCGAAAATCGCTCTGTATTGTCGACAGTGAAATGTAAAAAAAAGTTGCGATATATTGCGTTCTTTGATATATTCGATCACCAGTGATTTTTTAATCACGGTGATTGGGTCGCCGTTTTGGAACAAATGCTCATCTCTACTAAGAACCCAGTGCGATACTTGTGTTTTGAGTTGCAACGAGACCGGTAGAGAGAGCAGAAATGTTTTAATTTCCAAAATAAGCACTGACGTGGAATTTTTACAAATCAGGCATTCCGGCCGTTATGATTAAATCAAATTCCACACTGAAAAATATGGCTTTATAATATCAAAATTTGGAGCATCCGTAATTGTTTTTAATAATTTAAACATGATTAATATGATAATATGTGGACGGCCGTGGTGTGGTAGGTAGTGTATGCGACTATCACACAGAAGAACCCGAGTTCGAAACCGGGTAAGACCATCAAACATTTTTCAGCGGCTGTTTCCACCTCGTAAATGTTGGCGACTTTTACGAGTAAGAGTGTAAGCCATGTAAAACTTCTCTAGAAAATCTTTACCCGTTCGGAGCCGGCTTTAAACAGAAGGTCCCGGTCAGTGAGTATACAAATTATATCGTGCACAGCTCACTGAGTCGAGAGATGTTCCCCGTCTGTTCCCTCATGGAATGTTAAGGGAAATAAGTAATGTGATAATACAAACATCGGTGGCACTGAAACCTTCAATTGCGAGAAAACCGTGTTTCGGTTTCACAGATAGAGGAATAAAATTCTATGTCAGAAAATAAATAAAACCTCTGTTTATTTTTTAATTTTTGCTTATTGCTCTTTAACCATTATTTTTATATAAATTTAAATTTTTTATGAAATATTTGTATGAAATTGAAATTGGAGGATTAAATGTAATAAAATCAATTATTTCGGAAATGTTTCCGAAAGGGTTTCCTGTTTTATCATGTTGCCAAGATACAGTTTGGTTGCAGTAACTATTTTACAAAATATTGATTTTGAAAACAAATTTGACTTTAGAGTCTAAAGATAAGACCAACAACTCTTTTTACAAATCGGACAACTCTTTTTACAAATCGGATAGAAAGGAACAGTAAATCTAGACACAGGATATTTCTCATTCACCAATCCTTGGGCACGAAAGTAGTTCTTAAGTAAATAAATTACCAAAAACAATGTGTATACTACACTAACACTTACCGCAATACATATACACACTTATGTGCGTGGCTTCTGGTCGGATGCCGGTGTACACCGCACGCATCGATACCATCGGATTCTAATCAAAACATATCAATCTGTAACCTATCAAAATACTGATGCCTACAAGTGCTTTGATACTAAAGCTGTCAAATGCCAATCTTAATGCATTCCATTTCCAGTTATGTCCAATCATGTTGCCTTCAGTTGACAGCACAAATGCACACACAATGCACTGCTTATGCACACGTCTATGCGTACAGACTAGGACGACTGTTTGTGATTATAACAATCAGGTAATCGCAACACATACATCCAGCTAACATCACACAAACACACCGAAGATATTTTAAATTCTCTTTAAACGAGAGTGGTCGGACATACCTTTAGTAATGGTAACCTGTCATAATTATTCCTGTTAATTTTAAATATGCTAAGAACACAGATATTCTGATATACGTACAAACACTCAAACCAGAGGCACCAATTGTCTGTGAAAACCGATCTATATGGGACGCTCAAGAATGAGTTGAAACATTGATAGATATTATGGGAAGTTCGTTTAATGTAAAGAAACTTTCTTTCTGCGATATATCATAAACTCAGATAAAATATAAATTTTCTAGTGGTCCCATGAAATTCCAATGGTCAAAATAAGCGAAACGTCGTAAAAACTCGTACTCCTCTGTATCAAACAGCTGGAAATATAAAGATGACGATCTACCCATTCATCGCCGCTCATCTGAGTATCTGTGGAAATCAGGATATCGGCTAAAAAATAAATGAGGACACTGCAATTTGACATAATGATGGCGGTATTGTTAATGGGTAACATCAGAATAATGTCCCATTTAGGAACTAAAAAAAACCTCACGTTCATTCATGAAACTCCCTTAGACTACGTTTGGTCATGGCTGTACAAAGGGCAGTGTGGTTTGATATATTCATGTGATTTGATATATTTACTTTTGGTACATAAATAAATACCTTTTATGAATAAAATCGAACTTAAATTTTAGGGTCCTGATTAAATATGGCTCATATTGCCAAATCCCATCCACTAACTCATATACAAATGGTTCACTCCCTGTGTTTGTATGCGTGTTGCTGCGAGTATTTCTCTGTCAAACACATGCGAAAATTACAATATCGATCTTCTCTTCCGTCCGATTGGTTTATATTAGATGAAATGAAAGGATAGTCGAAACCATGCTGGTTCCTTTAATTCAACTGTTCTGGATTTAGCAAAGGATTATTGTTTTCCGTTTCGTCTCTGTGTGTTCTTAATGTTACAATTTGCATTTAATTTGGTTACACTTGTTCCTTTTCATGACACAGCAGTCCCACATGTCAACAGAAATCAAATGACACAAATGTATGAGAAGGATTCCCTTCTGCTCTATGTATAGGTGTACGTAGGTACGCACGTACTTCTGTGTAAAAGTAAAACTTATTTGTTCTGAAGTACGAGTAGTATTCCTTTGAGACAAAAAATGAAACTACTTAAAGCCACAACAATTATTGAGTCGGTTTCTACTCAAACTATTGGCATACACACAAATACACATTCCAATAATGAAATTGTTCTTTGACAAATAAGGGAAATGTGTATGTTTGGTAGGCAATGTAAGTAGATGCGTATGGAGGGGTTTGCTATAAGGGAATATATACATACATATGTATTAATGTATATAAGGGTGACATTTGTTTGGTTTTCCTAAATTTACATCCAGAGTACAAAAGAACGTGAGGATAGTCTTTTGTAGCAAAATATTCCGTTCAGAAACTCATAAGGAAAAATGTAGGACATGACACGAAATCTCTACCATTTGTTGTAGATTTTTTTTAGGTATACAATGTAAACTCACCATTCTGGCGGGATACTCCAAAGCCGATAATTACGTGTGTTGTATAATCTCAGAGTTGGGCGCTATCCTTGCTACTGATATGCTCTCTAACACGGACAATGATTCGACAATGATCCCAATAAACATTGACGTAAACTAGTTTATTAACAATTGTTTTCCAAACACTATTTCCAAACTAGTTTACGAAAATTAAAATTCACAAATTTATTGTAATGTATTTATAATAGATTTGTAAAAGATGTACTAAAATAGAAATTTACAATACTTTCGTAAGTATACTGCCATGCACGAATTACAATCGTCGCCGCCGACACCAATGATACGGTTTTTAATACACGGTTTTTGATTTTAAAGAGATTCTAAATATCAAATCCCTTATAAAATCAATATCAAAAATATTTATTGAAGTCGGAAATTGTAATTCTAATTATTCTTGTTTTTTTTTTATTAATTTTGTGGTCGCTGACTTAAAAATACTCTGCCGCCAGCGAAAACAATGGATCGGCTCGTATCTCTGACTTTTGTTTTGTTTTTATTTGACACTTGTCGCGTTGTGGTTAAAATTTAAGTGGACTTTTTAAAGTAATTTTGTGTTGTATATAATAAATAAATAAAAGGTAAATATGCCTTATAAATATAAACAAAGTGTAAGAAAAAGGAGTGAAGGAATAGTTAAAGCATTAACGATTAATGCAAACGTCGATGATTTGACTATTCATCCACCAAAGGAAATAAATATTCGTGGAAGGGAACCACTGAAAAGAAATCCATTCAAAACTTAAATGTTGCAATGGCTATAAAGAGTAAGTAGTTTCAGCACATTTATAGCAAATGTAAAAATAATATGTTTTTTATTTTGAACAGATGCTGCAGTAAAGCGTGGTTTTGACGAGGGCCACTTTTTTTTACAGTATTTACATCCAAAACAAATATACACATTTACAACAAACTTTCCACATGATTTATTAAATATTGTTTTTTCAAATTGATTTCCAATTGTTTTCCAAGCTTGGATACAATTGTAGAATAAGAGATATATAAAATTACAACAAACTTTCCACATGATTTATTAAACATTGTTTTCACAAATTGATTTCCAATTGTTTTCCAAGCATGGATACAATTGTAGAATAAGGGACCGTTTTTGTTTATCCGATAATTGGAAATCAACATGTTACAATGATTACCGTAAAGAATTTCCAAGCTTACGTTTACTAATGTAAGTTTATAATCAATTTATAGTAAGTTTAAAATGTTTATTGGGATGGCACCAATCGAATGTTTTTGAAACAGCAACATAACGTTATATGTTACTTATGTATTTCCGTGTATATTCTTCAAACATAAATTTATGTTATTAATTAATTTAAGAACGAGGTAAAAGATATGTTTTTTTTAAAAAAAAAAAAAAAATCTTTGATCTTCAGCTCAAATTAATTAATAACATAAATTTATGTTTAAAGAATATACACGGAAATACATAAGTAACATATAAAATAAAAAAATTAAAAAAAAAACTTCACGACCCGGCAAAGCAGTCATATGTTTGTTCCAGACATTCGGAAAACGTATCTTTAGGGTCTTTCTCCTCCGTTGGCTCGAGACCTCAAATCGGACGTGTATATTCACACTGCTGAAACAAAGTTTACATAACCCTAATGAGTAATGTAGTCGATTTGACCTAAAAGTCTCATATTTTATTCCGGAATCACAATATTTCAGTTCATTGTTGTAGAGTTTTATGCTGTCAAGAAACAAGTACCCTAATGTAGCTCCTTTGGTACATACGATTGTTTTTCTTTGTCGTCCGTTTAACTTGTCACTGTAAACGTGTCTACTTTTCAATAAACGTACGCCCAGCCAGTCCGTCTGTCCGTGTCTCAACAAATACGACTGGTGTCACTGTGACAAGGGAGCCAGCGCCTGACTAGTTCGTGATGGGACGATTATGTGGTGTGGCGGTGTAGGGTGGCCCAAGTAAATCGCACACACACCCCAATACGACTATCATGAACACTTATTTAATTATAGATTTGGTGTCCTAAAGGTACTCATTTAATTCTATTATTTCGCAACATTAACCTTGTTGTCATAAATGTCACTGTGTAGTGCCACCTCAATGATTAAAAATTAATAAGACATTTGCTTACAGTCCACCCCAATTAACTATACGATAACATATATTAAGCGTCATAAAACATGTTAAGTAATGTAACAATAAATACAAGAGTTTATTAATAAAAACAAAAAAAAAACGTATGTACTCAACTGAAAATGAAGGGGAGAGTGGAGTTTCCCCTCTACTTTATATGTTGACGCAAAAATAACAAAAAATAAAAAGTAGCAGGTGTTTTCCTACCCTCATAATTTATAGACCAACTTTGAATCAATAGAATATGTTATACATGCATCAATTGATGTAGAAAATAAACTGAGACGTCTTAATCGTGAACGATAAGCAGATTAAATGTGGGAACACGTAATTAGGTGGTTCTGTCAGAAAAATTTACATATACATACGATTAAAGATAAATGTTACAATGTGAGCATAAGTAATTACAGTCAAGATTTTATGGCGGTATCGGAAAATATTCTGTATTTATGCCATTTTCTTTCACAAAGGCAGAAATATTTTTATGCGTACTACAAAAATTAAAACGGAATTGTGATAGACGAATTTAAATATGCGACACTCTGACTGTCGAAGGCTCTCCCCAACACACCACGGCAGCTTATACACGCTGAAAATTACGTCTTTTTTGTTTACACACAAGTAAAACGCGTGTTTGGTCTTTGTAGCAAGTAAAGCTTATTTCCTTCTACACAAAGCTTATTTGGATATAAATACAACTTATTTGCTATTAATCTTCTTATTATATATTTACCCCCGACACTGATTCACTGATTCACTGATACACTGATACACTGATACACTGATACACTGATTCACTGACTCTGTCACGCAGTACGTAGGAATTTAAATAGGCATTCTATAATTCTATAAATAATAATAATAAAAAAAATAATATTTTTGTACAGAAATTGTGTTTTCCCCAATTTTTTTTTTCCCACAAAATTTTTTTTTCCAAATTTTTTTTTTTTCAACGAAATTTTTTTTTTCCAAAATTTTTTTTTTTTCAACAAACATTTTTTTTCCACAAAAATTTTTTTTTTCAACAAAATTTTTTTTTCCACAAATATTTTTTTTCAACAAAAATTTTTTTTCCACAAATATTTTTTTCCCAAATTTATTTTTTTTCGAAATTTTTTTTTACAAAAGAGTTTTCTCAAAATATTTTTTACAAAAATTTTAAAATTAAGTAACAAATACTTTCTCAAGCAAATTAACGGGCGCCATAGGCGCATTACAACTTACTAGTATTACATGTTTGTGTATAAGCAACAGAAAACGAACTTCACGACTACCCAACTGCTTTAGATTTGCGAAATGTGACTGCAAGATTTTCACCATTTTTCTAGTGAATTTTAATAATTTCAATGCGCTGTTAAAGCGTGTATCGTTCTATTTTTAGTAATGACGTAGTTTTTACTTGTCAAATGTCAAAGAATAAAAGTTTCAAAAGTGACAGCTACCGAAATACCGGGAGATTCAAAATAACACCTCTTGTTGGAAACCCCTTTATGATTATTTTTTAAAAGGTCTATTTTTGGCTAATTTTAACGCCTTTTAGAAAATATTTTTTTTGTTAATAGAACAAATATTAATATAAAACAACACAAATTTAATCTAAATTTTAATATTTTCTCAATGTCGAGAAATAATAAACGTGTGTTGAAACAAACGGCGGTAACAAATAGGTTAATCTAGTAACCTGCGTCGATGTCGGCGACTTGGCAAACCTTCTTTTATTTGAAGTTTTAAAATTTTTAAAAAAACACAACTTCAATAATTGAACATATGAGTACGTAACGAACAATAACATGGTATTAACATGATTAGTAGTTTTACAGTAGAACCTTTCAATGTCATTCCGAAACCATTCAATATTGTTTAATTAAACATTGCACTAGAGAGTTATTAATTTTGTATGTGGTATAGTGTCATTTTCAATATCGAAAAAATCCCTTGAGATACACAAACAAAATGATTATTTTGACTACTATTTTTTTGAAGGGGGTGTTATTTAAATCGTATCTATGACCACAGCCTATGCGATTATTTGAAAACAATAATAGTTGCATGTTTTCTATTAAAGGGTCAATACTATTTAGGCTGGATGTGTGGTTACTATTATGGCTCCCAGGGCCATTGGTTGTCTGCGGTGCTCGGGACGGGGATGCACGCCGAACTGCTGTGATTGACAAATTGACGTGTCTGGTGTTAATGAGACAGATTATTTGTTAGTGACTTTGACACTTGGATACATTTCATTTTTAGTTAATTAGATGTTGTCCGTTTTTACGTATTTGTATATTGTTTTCTTTTTTTTTTTTGCTTGTGGGGCTGTTACTGCTTTATGTGAGTGCATACATTGTGTGTTAGCCGAAATTATATAAATTCTCACTGGAAATGTCAAATAATTGCTATGTATACTGTGTAATTAAAAGGCTTCATTTAGTCGTAATGACTGAGTGGTGTAAAATAATACAACACATGATTGTAGTTAGAAAATAGGCGATAATCGCTTATTAAGGTAAATCAGATAATCGGTACACAACTATTAATATGCAGATAGCTGTTACCTTTTAACACGCTCACTCTCTGGCGGAATAAAAATGAATCTAATTTTGAGGTTCAGAAGTTGTATTTTTTGAAACCGAACTTTGTATATTTCCACATCCCTCAATTTTGATACATTTTGAAATTACAAAAACAATTAATTTGTACTTTTCAATTGCAAAATTATATTCACATTATTAAGTGTGACCTATTTTACGTTTTAATATAATTCCCTTCATCCTTTGGTAATACAATTTAAACGCACTAATGAGCCAATCAGATTGGGATAAAAAAAATTATATAGTTATATAAGAGTTATAATAACATCCTTTCTTTCCTATGGATGTCTTATAAATTTTTATAAATCGAGTTTGACTCCAAACTAAATTCTTTAAAATCCCCCATTCCATTTTGAATCGGATTTATTTTCCTGCCACTTCCTTTAATATAAAGAGCCAATCAGACTGGGATGATGGAACTTTATTATGTAATTATATGGGAGTTATAAAGTTAAAATATATTTTTCAAAAATCCCCAATTTCATTTCGAATCGTATTTATTTTTGTGTCACTTTCTTCAATATATGTTGGCATGAATTGTTTAAATTTTCAACCAATTACTAAATTTCAACTTAAAACACAGTTTTTTAAATTATCCAAACACATATTTTCCTTCACCGCTGTTAAGTAACTAATTTAGATTTCCTCTGATTTTAATGAGCTGCACGCTGAAAAATCTTTTTTAAATGTTTACTAAAGCCCTGCAACGAGATGCTCCATTTACCATATGCACTATTGCACACCAAGAACGAGTACACTGGAACCAAGAACGCCTTCTCAGTGAAACAAAAGTAAGAGATACCGATTTAAAGAGATCGGTCTCTTTGTTTACACACAAGTAAAACGTGTGTTTGGAATTTCTAGCAAGTAAAGGTTATTTTAGTTACTATTCATTAGTTACTTATGTATAAAAATTATAATTTGAATAAATAAATAAATAAAAAAAAACTTATTTAATTCAACAAAGCACACTATTTGAGTGCGAATAAGTGTATATTTGCAGCTGTTTTCGCTCTTTAAAATAAAAGCAATAACCGAGAGAATAAGATGAATTGACATATAAAGATTCACAAATTGAAAAAATAAAGTTACACAAAAATGTATACATATATAGAGTTGGGTTTCGGGAATTTCCCGACGGGAATTCTCGAGAAATTTTCGAGATTTTTCCATCCCGAATCTCGAGAATTGAAATTATTAACATTTCGGGAAATCCCGAATCTCGAGAATATCTCAAGATTTCTCGAGAAATCCATGGTGACAACAATTACTTTAAAAATAAAAAAATCTCTTTTAAAATTGGATTTAAACATAAACCTTTTAAAATTTAAAACATCGATTTTAATTTTGTTTCTTAACGGATTTCTGTTTAAATTAAATGAAATTGACGCAAGCTCTATTTCAGCGGCAGATATATTCAGTTTTAGCATAAATTGGCTTAAATTTAATACACTTTTCCCTCGGTGTAGAGATGCCAGTTAAACGGAATTTTATTTACTCTTGAAAAACTGGTTCTTACTCATTTCTATACACTAGGTCGCTGCATGTGAGCCATTGACAGTCTGTGTTTTTTAGAACACCATTTTGGTAAATAATGTTTACAATTACTTTTTTCCCCTATTTAATAAGTATAATTTTTAATTGTTTTTGTTTTGCTTTTTTTGTAATTATTTTTTTAATCTATTTTTTTTTAATATTGAAACAATAATATTTTCAAATACTTAAATAAAAAGAATATTTTATGAAATTCATTGCTTTTACACTGATTTTAGATTTTTTTATATTTCCCGATATTTCGGGAATTCTCGAGAATTCTTAAAAATCATTTTCGGGAATTCCCGTATCTCGAGAATTGAAATTTTCGTTATTTCGGGAAATCCCGAATCTCGAGATTAGGATTTTCTCGGGAAATACCCAACTCTATACATATATATTTGATACTAGCTGACCCGGTACACCTCGTCCTACCTAGAAAAATGTTGACTTAGCTGACCCGGCCAGCATTGCTGATCCTCGCGTAGCTATAGATTTAAACCTGTAGCTGTGGATGCATCCTTATACATGTTTACATACGAAAAATAGTTACGTGCAATTTTTAATTTTAAAAAAAAATTGCTTATGATTTAAATTGAATCAACGCAAGGCTTGTCATGTTTCTGCCGTTATTCTGTGCAGAGCTACGACGGTATAGGGGATAACCGTCGTTCCCTGTGATTGTGTCAGCCAACAAAGCACGTGGATAATGTTTGGAGCATTTGTTTTCAACCATGCACGGTGAGTCGCGGTTGTGACCCCCCCTTGGCCCATGAATCATATTTGTTTTCACTACTGTGGATACTGTGATAGTCAGGTTTCCAGTAGGAATTTAATCGATTTCTTGAATTTAATAATATGACAAAAGTCGTGCAGCTCCAATTTAAGATTTCAATGGCTACCCAAGGGACGGAATATTCAGTTACTCAAAAAATAGATCGATTCCACACACGAATCATTCAAATGGGAAACTCCAACGATTCGATTACTTTTAAAATTGCTCACCTAACAACCAACTCATTTCATATAAATGTGTTTGCATTTGCACAATTGCATTTATAAAATTCAAACAACACAAGTTGAAATAAACTAAAAATTACTTACACATATTACAAGAGCGAGAGAAAACCGGAATTCACGCTCGTACGATCAAACACAATAAAACCGCAAACCTAAGGTATAAATAAAATATTAAAAAGTTTCCTTAACTGCAATTGCAACTACAACTATTTTGTATTTTCAATAATTTTAATGTGTTGTGTGCTCACTTCTATCCTGCCCTCTGATTATTGCTCTACTGGATGCTTAACGAAAGTGCTGTAAACGTGGCCATAAAAACAGCCACAATAGCAGCAGCAGCAGCAGCAGCAGGAAACAGCCACGAAGCAGCGGCAACAAATAAATACCGGCGTCCAAATCGCAGCCATCTTTGGCAGCACATACGTATTTGTGCGCTCATATCTGGAATCAGGTACCAACAAACGGGGAAACAGCACTCATACCTAACCAAATAGTCAGTTGTTGGAGTATTACCAATATTATTATAGCCATTATTTGTGTTGGATTCAAGGACATAACAATAATGAGAGCAATAGCATTGCTTTATGGCATATTACTCGTGGCCATAATCTTTATGGTCGGTGCACAAAGTCAAAAAGCTCCACCACGTCGAGATGAAACTGTAAGTTGTTGTTATTTCTGACTTGCATGCATGTATGCATTGGACATACATGCGACATATGAAAACAAACACATGCATACACATAAATATTCGTATATCGGACAGTGGTACAAAATGACCATCATTTCGTTTCTAAGTTATTGAGGAGGACGAATGTCTATTTTATTATGGGTGCCGGCCTCTGGCCCACAAATTCCGTTCGTTTCGATACAATTTCTCTTCTCGGCCGAATTCATTAGTGGATCATTACTGATTTTTTTTTTGTTGGTTGAATAGGATCCAATGTTGGTATTTCGGCCCGGTTGAGTTTTTGGATATCCGTCACTGGATAATTCATAAATTGCGCTACGCATGATAACTTATTTGGGCCCCAGTTAATATTTTACATCTCCAGAGGGGTCAGCTGTCAGGAGCTTAAGAAAATCTATTATTGGGATCATCACTAAAGCTCGAAACTCGGATAAGAGAAGAAAATTCAACACTATGGACTTGCCTGGGTGAACATCTTTTAATGATGTCTGTTGGCATGTGACCGTTGTTGGATTTCTGCCAATGAAATTAAAACATAAATTGGTCTACGAATATTAGCTCATTTAGCTCCTGTTGAATTTTTTGTATCTTCAAACAAGAAATAAGGAAAAATGAGAAAATTTTTTTTTTTTACCATCGATTACAATGCCGGATAAGAGAATAATTATTCGTAAGCTAATGCAGAATAATTCACAAAAAAACAGGAAGCAAACAATTGACCACCACTTATCGTGGAATGGAGAACATATTGGAAAGTTTGTAAAACTGGCTGAGGACGGCATCGCCGCAAAGATATGAAATGCAATGGGAGCCTTTTCAAGAAACGAGAAAAAAATCTGTGACAAGAAACCAGAAATGTTGCGGCAGTGCCGAGTCCGAGATATTGAAAGAATTTGTCTACCTTGGGTCACTTGTAAGATAAACAACTTGGGTACAAATCGACTATTTGTTGGGCTTAACAAACAGATAAAGTACGGAGCCATATCTCGATAAACGAAGATTACCAGTGCAACGGCCTTATTTTATTCGATCTTATGTATGGCAAATAAAAAAAAGCAAATAAATCGGTGACCGATAATCAAGGGCCACATTTGGTTTAACAAGGAGTCTAGACGAAGAAAGAACCCTAAGCTGTATGAGCTGCAGCCTGTCATGAAATTTGTTAAGCTAATCTAAATACAGCGTTTGTCCTGTCTGGGACATATCAATCGAATAGTCGGGAAGAAAATGCTTAAAGAAACAACTGAATGATTTTCAGAAAGGAACTCAACCAATATCCGGATAATTCCAATAGTATGTCTGATAAACACATTCTTCAAAGTTGCATCGAAATAATTTCATATTTGTGACCTTTACACAATATTTAAGCGGACATTAGCTGAAAGCTAATCTGAGTGCCGCAACAGACATTATCCAGCATTTTTGTTGAAGAAGTACTAAGACTATCGGGCATTACAACTAAATATATCACATTGTGGTCGGTTTTCCTTTAATTTAAAACTACTGTGTGCCATTATCCGTGAAGGG
This sequence comes from Hydrotaea cyrtoneurina, assembly GCA_958296145.1. NCBI lineage: Eukaryota > Metazoa > Arthropoda > Insecta > Diptera > Muscidae > Hydrotaea > Hydrotaea cyrtoneurina. The sequence goes on from OY282512.1 coordinate 118,874,955, forward strand.
AAATAATCGGGCATTACAATTAAACATACCACATTGTGGTCGGGTTTCCTTTAATTTAAAACCACTGTGTGCCATACGTCTGTGCCATTCATTCCAAAATGGGTGGTACTTTTACGGTGATTTTAGTGCAGAAATACTGTATGTGCATTTGTTTGTATGTATGTTCGTACCCTCTTCGTTATATGGTTTTTGCAGTCCATTTTTGCCCATCATCATATCTCTGTTGCTATTATAAATTTTCATTTTTGCAGTTTATTTTTTTTTTCTTCTTTCTTCTTGTTTGAAGATACTTACTTCTTCTTGTTGGTCGTCTTTTCATTTATGGATTTCTTTGGCAATTGCACTATCTCAACGTTTTACGTTACTACCGACATGACATATTGACTTTTTCTTCTTTGTGCGAGTGTTGTGTGCCAAAAAACCTTTAAAATGTTGTTAAGGGAATCTTTAAAGAACAAAAAAAAAAAAAAAAAAAGTGGACAACAAAAGACACATCGTTTGATAAGATGTTACAAAATATTCTCTTTATGATTTTTTCTCTTCCATTTATACAGTATCCGCCCCCAGAGTTATTAGCCCAGTTAAAACCGGTGCATGATACCTGTGTTGGCAAGACGGGCGTTACAGAAGGTAAGATCGCAGTGTTTTATCCCACATCACTCTGAACGGAGTAGTTTATGTTAGATTTCAGGATAATGAGATATCCGTTACACGTACAATAAATGTCTTGCAAGTTGGAAAATGTGCAATTACAAGTTCATTTGAAACATATCGCCACAAGAGAAATTTCTCTCGAAATTTGTTGTGCCTTCATCGATGTAAACAAAAACTCAATGTTACCTATTTGGGAAAAAGTATGAACAAGCTAATTTCTTAGCATGAACACATGAGAATTTAGTTTTATATGTAGTCTTTTTTTTATTCTTAAGTGTGAAGAACTCTTTATTTACAATAGTGAACCAAATTTTAACGTTTTCTAAAAAAAACAAAACACTGAAAAACATTTACACAAAAGTATGTGATGTGGAAGTCGAATATACCTTTTTTTGTGCAAATGTCAAAATTTCACTGCCAACGAATTTTCGTTGTCAGTCGATCTGATTTTACCAAAAATGTCTGTGTATTAGTAAAAATGTGTGATATGTTGAGTTTTTCGAAGAATCGCTAGAACGTGTAACTACGGGGTTATGTGAATACAGATTATTCGACTTATTGATGTCCGTCCGGCCTTACAGTACATGTCGTATTTGTTGTCCGATCGCAATGCAATTAGATGGCGTTCTTTTAAAGTCAAGATTGAAAAATTAAAAAAATTACAGATGCCACCAAGTGCATCCTAATATTTTTGTCAATCTTTTTTTTTTTTTTTTTTTTTTTTTTTTTTTGCAAAACTTAAAACTTTTTTTTTTCAATAATACCCGAAATTCTATTGGACTTTTACGTCCTCACTACACTTTATTGTATAGTGCATCTATCCATGTATCTCATTTAACAGAGGCAATTAAAAAGTTCAGCGATGAGGAAATACACGAGGACGACTTGCTCAAGTGCTACATGTATTGCATATTCGATGAGATGGATGTACTGCACGACGACGGCGAAGTGCACCTTGAAAAGGTGTTAGATATGATGCCAGAATCCATGCATGATCTAGCAATAAATATGGGCAAGAAGTGTCTGTATCCAAAGGGTGACACCACCTGTGAGCGTGCTTTTTGGTTGCATAGTTGTTGGAAGAATGCCGATCCAGTGGTAAGTGGTGCCACACAAAATTCACTACTGCAAAGAATTAACCATTTTAAAAATAAAAATATTTCAGCACTACTTCCTACCATAAAAAGAAAACAAACTTGTATCAATGACGAACAGATGCTGTAAAAAAGGCAATGCATTCTGTGAGTATCTGGAACCCGAAATACATGCTTTAAATTTAAGATTTTATATTTTAGTATCATTATTTGTTGTTATGAATAGAATTTTTGCATTATAAAAAATTGTGTTGCTTTATTGATTTCGGTTTTTAGTATTGCTTCTGCTGAATAGACAAATTGCAAGTTATAACAAAATTCTACATTCGAGTAACGAAATACACTCAATTGTGTTTAAAGTACTGTCGGAATTCCATCGGCACCTGGGGTCCGAGCATAACAAATCGGCAACTTGTTGTACCAACATTGTCAAATTCCGGACAACGGTTGTAAGTCTATTCGAAGCCCTTATCATAAGCACAAATTGTGATTTCATGCGCACAAATTCGAATTATATTATTTCCGCTTTTTAAATGTTTTTAAACATATGTATTTACGATTTTACATTTTTATGATTTTTATAAAATGTAAAAAAATTTTGATTTGTCTCATATTGTCATTTATGGATTGCGTTTAATACATTTTTACAAGTCCATTGCACGCATCCCATATCGATACAATTACTAAGTAATATCGTGGCGTGTGTAAATACAAATGGAAAGGCGGATTCATATTAATGATGCATGTAATAGATGTTGAGTTGCATCAAAAAATAAGTGAGACGAAATATTTTGTGTTTGGATACTTCTGTATGTTATACCATAGCAGTAGGTGAAACGCATCGATTTTTACCTACGGCATAAAGCCATTCTATGGTTCAGGTTCCCTAAAGTTGAGAGAAAGTGTTACTAATACTGGAATAACAAATTAAATAACTGAGTTTTTGGTAGCCTTTTAACATTTGAATTTGATGTAGAAAAGGGACGAGTTTCATAATATGCAGCACTGATCTGGTACTCAAATGCTTCTGTTTCTTACATGTCAATATTATTCTTACATGTCAATATTAAATAATTGTGAATTAAGACAAGAAATTAAATAAAAACCTATTTCGAAAATGACTGGCAAACTCTCTCATTAGCAGAAACCTAAAAGACTGAGGATTTTTGTCCGCTTAGAGAACTGAACCGGATTGGTATTGAAATTGTGTCCGTTTATGAGAGATGTCCGCAAGAAGAGAGTACACAGTATATAATTTAGGGCGGAGAGAAATAAGTAAAAATCACACTCGGAAAGAGATGTAATTTACGATACTTAACAAGGGAAAATAGGAAAAGCATATTTTAATTTTATTTAGAAATTTGAAAATTTTCCAAATTTCGGTGTTGATTACCAATATTTTTTTTTAATTTTTTGAGTTTCTGTTCAATAATTGTTCGCAATATCAATACCAACCAGTCCCGCTAATGGAAAATTTACAAAAAAAAATATTTACTTACCTGCTTCAGGTGGCTCTACAACTTGTTGTTGGCCTGCTTAATAAATTATTTCCAAGCACTTCGGTCTTCTGCTTGGTTTATCCAGGTCGTCATACCAAGGATTTACATGTCTTCTTCCATTTGGCCGATCCACCGGATTCTCGGTCTTCCCCGCCTGCGCCTTCCGTGGTAGTTGTCATCCCACGCGTTTCGGCCGACATGGCCCAGCCAGCGCACCGTTCGTGTGTGGAATAATCTTCCAGCTAGTGTATTTCCTGCCAGCTGCGACATACTGAAATTCAAGACTAATGTCAACAAACTCTACTCTCTCTTTCCTCCTTCCAACACCCTTATTTCCTATCGCTAGCACAGTGCAGTGACGTGATACAGACATTTCCATCACTGAAAAAGGGTTAAAAATCGGTCGAAAGGCTTTCACACAGGCCACTACGAGCTTTATACTTCAAACTTAAAAAAAAATTCTGACGTGTACATGAAAATCGCCGATACACGTGTATTTTTATTTTTTTTTTATTTATATTTTCGATTTTCATGTTGTAGTATTTCTTGTGATCATTGAACTATTTTCCTATTTTCCTTTCAAAATCCAATTTACAAAACCAAATATCGGGAAAATTCGCTTAATAACGTCCTCCCATATTATGTCCTTCCACGATGGCAGTTCAAACGATACCTTTTTTTCTTACTCTAAAGCCAATGAACTTTTATTGGCCCAGCACACCTGTTATTGAACGGTTACGCTTCATTATTCTAAATGTGAAATTAACAAAGCATTCAATTTTATTTACAGCCCTCGCGTCCCCACTGCAGAATTTACTCATAATACCAACGATTTTCTTATGAATTCATTTATTATTTACATTTCCATAAATATTTTCGAAGGCATATCAAATACATTTTTTGTGTGACGTTTTTCCAAATATGTCGCACAGAATGTTTAAGAATCCGTAAAGGAATGTATTTATAATGCCCCCACTCCCCCCTGCCACCCCTGTGAAGGCATTGCTGCCCTCGTCATTTTGTTATGATGTCCTAGTGAAATATAATTCCTGCTACTGTGATACCATCGACAAAGAAGAAATAAAGGAATGCCATGCTATTCAAACGATCTCATTAAAATGAAATTTCCATTTGATATTTATAATTCATAAAATTACAAAAATTTGCACTTAATTTCTTGTGAATGTGATACTAAGAGCACAACTCGCCATCTTAAAACTTTTCCGTTCGGTTAAGAAATATCGGGCATTTGTTGTTGCTGTTGCGCTCGCCGTCTGCCAATATTTCCCCAATATGGGCAATGTACATGAGTAGCAGAGCAATTGCTGTTCGGAATGTTGGTATGGAAACATTTAAGTTGGACTACGCTGACCTAATGATGACTTACTATGACTCATTGCGCACGTCGTCTGAAGAATTTCCATGGATATTAAACTAATATGGTAGTCTGGGAACAATCGAGGACTTTACTGTTTAAACAAAGCATACACTAACTATATGGATATCTAAATATCAGCATAGTGGACTCTACTACCTGTGGTTGATCTTGGTCGGCTTAATAAATAAATTTACACGGACTTCAGTCTTGCGGTTGTGATCTTGCCTTCCCTTATAATTGATGCCCCAACGACCTTCACAAAATCCCAACGAAAATGTTCCAAATCTTTATTACATTAGACGTGTAGGTTTTTTTAAAATTCCAATTTTCACTTTAAACTATTTCTTTAGATCGATGTTTTACACGTTGGTAGAATTTTCTTGAATTTGATTTGGTTTCGATACCATTTTACACCTCTGCAAAACGATGAGTTGTAGCATATGGTTGAAAGAACCTCCTACGGTCTTCTTACCATCCACAATATCAGATTGTAGACTTCGGTGATACCGCTGGAACTGCAATGAAATTATACTACGGCATTATTCCTTTCAATCCAATTTTCTCCAAAAAGCCAATTACCCACATTAAAAGCTTCAATTTTGTGTGTGTTACACCCTCATTTGTATGTTTTTCTTGAACTTGACCTTTCCAACAGAGTCAAACCTAGTCGCCTTCTTTCTATCAAACCAAAACCAAAGTCAAATCCTAAAGTACTGAATATTTTAAATGATATAGAATGAGAGATTACCATGTAGACTGACTGGGTGTACTGTAGGGTGAATACGTTTTAAAGGAAAACACTTATAATTTCAATTGTATACCATTAACAGTCGTAGAATGTGAAGCAATCATTTTTTTTTGTTGTTCTCTCCTGCGATATGATTAATTTTTTTCTTGTAAATTGACATAGACAAGTGGAATGGTGCCTTAGAGTGGATGCAAACAACATCTGTTTTCTTAGGTTCGGTAGCAAATTGAAAATGCGTAAATTGTTATTTGATGAGAAAAATTTTTGTTGTTGGTGGACATTGATGGAAAAAGTTCACAGGACTTAAATGGACATCAATATTTAAATAAGAATCATATCGACGGATATCGATGGTCGTCAAAAATAACTACGAACTAAGTGTAAATGGAGTTGAATTGATATCGGTAATGAATCGTTGAACGGATGGCAGAACATTTATAATAATATTCTTGAAATCTTAAAGCTTCATCAAATTAATAAATTCCTAAGTATTTTTTTTTAAACATTCCGTGATGTAAATAGCCATCTGGCTGAAGCGTTGGAATTTATTTGACTGTGATGAACAAGCCAATGCAAACATTATATTTTGAACCTTTACTCCTCATTTGCACAGATGGACCAATAGATTATGGGAAGGATTTTCTTCTCGAAAACTTCCAGTACCGCTTCATTTGCTAGAATAAGCATGTTGTACAGTTTTTGAATGGTTAGCTTAGCCCGAAGTATCATTTCTTTGCCAGGTATACAGGTATACAAATTCTTCCACTGCCTCGACATTAGATCATCTTACGGTTGAGATTTTTAGCAGTTGCAAGCGCAGCTTTTGTTTAGTAAACGATCTTCCTTGAGACCTAGGGTTGTATAAGTCGACTCACAAAACAACTTTTCCCTAAAACAATAGTGAAAAATTGAATCGACTGTTGATTGTGAAAAAGTCGAGAAAATCGTCGATTTGCATGCAATCATATTTTCAAAAAATTTTCTCCGTGTACTTAATAATAACCTTCAACGCAGAACTCAACACAATTCTTTTTTTAAAAAGTATTTATCAAAATCTATATATTTAGCTTCGTCTATTTTGTGTCATATCGCCTAACCCCGATTAAAGGCCGATTAGCGATTTGTGTCTAAATCGTTTAAGATATTTCATTACCTCATTTTACCGGTCATAAAAATCTGTGCTGTTATGAAACTAAACATAGCAAATATGCTGGTTTCTTCGATCGATTGAAAAGGATATCGAGCCCTTACCAAGACGTAAGCGCCAAAAAGAAAATTTAACAGGTGAGGAGTTTTTTTGTGGTCAATCATATAGGAGTGTGGCGCTTACGATACAATTAAATTTCCATTGAGAGTGTTGGACTATTTCTCGGTAAGAGCTCGATATTTTCGAGAACTAGGAAACACTTTTTGTTTTGTAAAATATGAAAGTATTGAATTGGTCTCATTTTAACTTTTTTAATAAGTTTTAAACTTAAAGTGGTTTTGTTTTGTCCGAAAATACATAGTAATTATTTTGTTTTTATTTTCAAATAAAAAGTCGACTTTAATCCAAAAAGGTTGATAAGTTGAACAATTGACTGTTTAAATTTATGGAAAAGTCGAAAACTCAACCTTTGCTTGCAACTATATAACCCTAATCCGAGCCACGTTGGCCGATTCTTAAAAATCCACCAGTTACACATCGCTCTATCTTTCGGCGGTGTCGTCCACATATGCCAGACAGTGTGACCTTTTGTGTTTGCCGTGCTTGCCTTTTCTACCATTGTCTCCATCAGGCTGCTGAAAAAAAGTTGCAGGCGACGCTGTCAACCTTTTGTAGTAGTGAATATTTCGCTTTAGTCTACAAATCCATACCAGTTTTCCTGAAGTCCCGTACACCTGAAGACCTAGTTTGTAATAGTTTTTCTCTTATCGCAGGTGTCATGGTTATGTTTTAAAAAGTAACACAACAAACATGTTAATTGTGGGGTACGGGCAGATATATTTATTTACGCAGTATTTAAAACCAAAAATTGTTATGCTTCGCTTAAATAAAATGTCCTTTTAATTGGAATATTAGCAATGTGAGTTATAACCCTGCTTGAGAAAATATAAATATGTCATTGAATGCTGCCTTTTAATTGTTTATAACTTAATTATTTATTAAAGTGAATCATTACTTGGAAACCCAAACCAAAACAAGTCAATAATTGTCTAATATATGTATTAAAAATCAAGAATATTCGTTTCAAGGAACCGCTCATCTACGGCAAGAAATAATGCTAAAAAATAACAAAGTAAATTATTTAAAAATCGTAATTATTCGTAATTCTTACCACCGGGTCTGTTTCTTTGAAACAGACATTCCATGACCAGGCTCGGTCACACAGACTGCTTCCTTTGGGCACATGCGCCTCACAAGTATCGATAATGGTCTGGACAAACTGTGCCAGGTCATCTGGCACCATGCGCCTAAATTTCTCATAATGAAGTTCACCATCATCATCGACAATATTCACTTCATGGAATATACAATTCATGTAGCATTTCAAAGCCGGATCTTCGTGTATGTCCCCGTCACTAAATTCTTTAATGGAATCTGGAAAAGATATACATTTGATGTGTGTTAAATTCATTGTCAATTGAAAGCAACAACACCAAAAAAACAAAGATGAGGCAACTCAGTGTAAACGGACAGCACTACTCATACCTTCTGTGACTCCTGTTTTTTCAACGCAAACATCATGGATGATGGAGAATTTTTTCAGAAATTCTGGTGGAGGATACTGAAACCACACGGAGAAATGAAATGAAACAAAACCAAAAAAAAAAAAAAAAAAAAAGAGAGAGAATTAAACTGCAGATATCATGGACACTTAATGAATACAATAAATGAGGAGAAACCAATAAATACACAGATACGAATTATTGACATTGTATTTCGCCAGACACCTCAAAAAGACGACAGGAAGAACGGCAGAGGACAATTTAAAAACGAAATAAAGACAAACATCCACAACATGCGATTGTCCACAATACGGCTGTATCTGTAGAAATGTGTCAAAGTTAATTAAGATTGGAATCAACAATGCCTTATGGCAACAATTTCTCTCTTGTCTTTCCCTTATGTTGTTAATCAGTAAAGTCAATTGGTGGGTAGGGGGGGCCCAACATGTCCAGAATTACATGGAAAACGTTCTTTGGCAGTGTCATAATCTTCAAATTATATTGAATTAAAGCTTAAAATAAAATGTTTGTATTATTGTAATCAGATGAAGAAAGACATGTCCATATTTTTCATCTGCTTTGTATTTATATTCCAGTAGAGAATTATATGTACTCAAGTACTTAGCACGAATTGGTTTGGCTCAAAATTTACTAAATTTGTGGTCCAGCTACTACATATTTATAAGCTCCATAAACAACGGAGTTTTAAGTGTTTTCGAAGTATATAAAAGGACGATGCGGTTCGATTGAATACACTGACTGTCCACCACCAAAATTCTCTATGTAAACTGAATTTATATTGTACCGGGAAGTTCATTTAGTGGTTACATTTTTGAATCATATGTTATTTTTACAGTGAAAGTTTGAAATCGTGATCATATCTCGTCATGCCTCTGTCTATTTCAAATTGACTTTTTTACGCACCATGTTTACAGATAAATACCGGATGTGTATGTTCGTTTTTTGGGAATTTATGTGGCTATTTATTATTTATTATTACTTGAAATGCTTGATAAACAGTAAAGTTTCGCTTCAAGGTGTGACTATTTACGAAAAACTGAACGCAAGAACTACATCAAAGTCATCATTAATAAGAGAAGACAAATATGGTAAAAACAACATAAATTTTTTTTTAAAAAATGTTGATTATTGAAATTTGACTAAAAAATATTGACAGTACATATCAGACAATCCGTCCCCGAAAAGGAAAATTTTTACTAAAGCCGATAAATATATATTTATATATATATATCTCATATGAGGACACCTCTCATAGGCGGACAAAATTCTCAGTTCCTTTAGATGTCCGCTTATGAGAGAGTACACTGTAATTGACAGTCATAGACAGGGAAAAAAAAATTGTATTATTTTTAACAAAGTGCTGTCCAAGCTTTTTATGATACAGTAGAATTTCTCTATATTGAGAGAAATTCTATACAACGAAGCCTTGCCTATGATGAATTGATTTCAAAAACAATTTTGTTTCATTGTATTGTTATTGTATTTTCATACAATGACTTTTCCTTTTTGTCTCCATATTGAAATATATCAAAAAGGACGCCACCATATCGATACCTTCCCATAAGAATGTATTAAGCGACATTTCTAAAATTGTTCAGGAAACGAAAAAAACGTCTCGTTTAGTTATTTATTTGTGTATTTTATTGAAAGGAACATATTTGGAAAGAGATTTTCAGAATACAAAACTTGACATCATTGCAAAACCAAAATTTTAATTAGATAAGAAGTTTTTGTCGCTTAGTACATTTTCCTGGTCAAGACATTGGCGCTTGATACAATGGTAAATGGCGCTTAAAACATTGACATGGACACAAAAAATAAGCAGTAGCCTACTTCATAGAAAAATTATTTAAACTCAAAGACAATCGTAATCTGGAGTGTTATGCCTTGTTCCCACTACAAAGCCAATTACTTAATTCGCTCTTTGAATTACTTCACTGAATTACGCTGTTCCCACTACACATTCTTAATTATGTATGGTGAATTACGTGATTCGGCTAGTAATTGGAGATTGAATTACGAATGAGAGAGCGAATTAAGAATATGGCTGTAATGGGAACAAGCTATTATAAGCGACAAAAGTGGATCAAGTTCTAGTTGGATGAGTGTGCTAAGCGACAATTTCGGTTAAACTAAGCGACATCTAACAAAATTATGTGTGGACAATTTGTTGCTTACGACAATTCGATTTTTAAAAATGTCGCTTAGCATAATTTTTTTGGCGGATAATACAAATTTCAGTCACCAGCATTTATGAGGTTGACAACAGCCGCCGAAAATTGTTGGATGGTCCCGGTTTTGAACCTTGGTTTTTATTGTATAATAGATGCACACACTACCTACCACACCGCGGCCGTCTAAAATAAACAATACTTACAAGATATTTACATATATACTCTAGTACTGCCTTGTATGAATTAATATATTAATTTAATTTGTTTAAATCAGAATTGCTTTGAATAATAGGAATAACCAATTCGAGAATTCACTGTGTGAATCAATTCTCAATCGTGGTCCCTGTTTACGGACTACAATAGACATACCCTATTGTTTAGGTCGTAGCAGGTCTCAAACATACGTTATGGGTGTAAGCCACAGTCACCAAGTCCGGTCAGGTTAGGACAAACATTCCGATTGTGATGTCACATTGGAGACTTATATCTGGTCTGACCGCACATTAATTGTGTTCTTCTTTAGTAGGAGTAGAGAAATTTACTCGACTCCGACTTTTTTTTACTTACATTTTCCATTAAATAATAAAAATATAAATTAAAAATATATATTTTTTTAATTTGACATATTTTTGGTTACTTTAACAATGTCGCTTTTGCATCCAAACGCAGCGCAACGTGAAATAGAGTCTAACAATAGAACAACTTATAGAACAACTGAAGTCGGAGTCGAGCAATTTTGGCTCGATATACAAGTGATATACATTTTTACATTCCCCTCAATTATTAAATTATTATTGAATCGGTGTAAACCGAAAGCACAATTACAATTATGGGCTATAAATTCCGCAGGTGTATTATAGAACATATGCATCTCAAAGAAAGGAAAAAAAAGGTGAAACTTCACGAATTCACCAACGTAAATATGCACATTAAAGTGGGTTCCAACAAATATGTGCGTCACCAACGACAAATAAAAGTTGTGTTTTTCTATTTCCAAAAAAAAAAAAAAAGTCCCGCTCTATCGTTTGGTAGCTAACCTATTTTCATAATATTTGAGATTAAAAAAATTTAGAAAATTAAATAATTTTAAATGAAGTTGTTTGAGTTTTTTTTTAAATAATATTAAGTTCGATTGCCTATCAATATCTATGGTTTTACAACTGATAATGTCAAACTGTGTCGACATTTCTGCTCAGTAAGTTCTGGCAAGTCATCATGAATCGTTTAACGCCAGAACAAGGCTTCCAAATTGTGGACATTTAGTTTGAAAAAAATAAATATGGCTACAAGGTGCCGTATACACTCTCTCGCTCGATTGGCTTTTACTAATATTGTTATTAAAACTCTCACTCGTTTTTTAAACCGCAATCTATCCTGATTATACACGTGTATTTTTATTCTGACGTGTACTAGTAGCAATTACGTCATTGAAAATATTTACCATTACCAACCTTGAATCTATGATATCTTTGCATTTTACTAAAACTTTGGCAGAAATTCCATCGTGACCAGGACTTTTATTAATTTGTAAACCGGAAATAAGTTCTAGACCCTCTTCGCTATTTGTATGGTTGAAAGCAAAGGTGTATGGGCATTGACGCATGGAATTTAACTTATTGCAACAATCTCCAGGCAACTGAACACTATTTTCTCTCAAACATGTTGGTACCTGTAGAAAATATTCATTGAAGAAGTCACATTTTCCTTATTATTAACTATAAATTCGTTTATATAAAAATTTTACAATATTTTAAATTTTTTTTTACTAAAAACTTTGTAAATAGCAATTATGTTGTTTTCTCTGTTGAACTTTTATTTGTACCGCATAAAATTGTCAATGCGTTTGGTCATTTAATTTGTGCTGCCACAGGGACACGCAGATATGGATTTGTTGCCTCCTACCGTGTGACCGAGTGAGAGTATACAAATACGCATTCATAGTTTTGGTTACATCTTACATAACATTTCGAACAATTGCACTGTCACTTGAGATGATTTCCAAATCTTTTAGGATATAAATGGGAATGGGAATTCTTTTACAAGTTAACCAATATTAATTTTTGGGAAGATTACTCAGTCATTTTACTGTCACTTTCTGACCCAATCGAATGTACATATTTTCCAGAAGAAAAAAATCTATATTGCAACAGTTCGCACTTCTTGCATATTTTGGTATTTACTACGTATCTGCGTGTATACAGTTCTGTTTTAATTTATCTTTTTTTTTTTTGAGAATGTATCTGGTTTTTGTGCTGCGCACTCGAGTGTAAAGTAATTAAATTGTTAGCTTTACATTTTCATCGCGCAGTGGTTTTTGCGCCAACGTTAAAATCGGCAGCAGTATCAATACTGGAACGACAATTAAAAATCCTTTTTTCATTTTGTTCGTTAGATGTCTTGTTCTCGTTCAATATTCCGCGTTGTTTCCAAGGAATTACGACTTTTTACGCGCGTTACGTTTTCGTTTCGTCTCGATTTTTTTGTTTTATGCGTAGTTGGTAGTAGGAGTGTGAATACGACTTGATTTACATTTGTGATTGCTTTATTTGGAATTCCAAAGTGTATTTTATAGTTGCATTTCGTATCTGACTGAGTGATTCTGTTGGTTATACTCGTTCGTTGTCGACGACGCCGTGTAGCACAAATTGTTACTTTGGCGTATTGTTTCGATACTGTAATTACGATTGTTACCCTTATTGTTCTTGAAAGCAATAATATATTCTATTTATATGTATTTAAAAATCTGAAATCTGAACAATAAAAAAGATGCTGTCACCTGGTTGGGCGTATGCATGTATGTATATCATGTCATACTTGTATTCGTACACATACAATTGATTTACAATCTGATTGTTAAGGCGGAGTCTTCAAATCCATCAACAAGTGTTTTAATGATGAGTTGAATATTGATTTAATTGAATACAATTGGATTGCGTGCGTCTGTGTGAGTGACTTTTACATTAGTGCTGTTCTCTGCTAGAACGTATATAATTCATGTGGGCAATATGGATGGGCCGTACCGATATTGAAACACCATATAAGCTGTATGAGATGTGTATGATGGTCATCTGAGGAGCATATAGGTCGATTCATGGAAATGTATGGAAACAAAAGACTACACACTGTAGTTGTAGTTAATGTTGTGAAAGGAAGTTATGTGGGTTAAACATTCACCATAATATTTCGTAGAACCGCTTCCCACCTCATATGTACCAGAACTGGTTCTGTGGCTAAAAGCTAATATTCTAATAATGGTTGTCATGGTTGGTGAACAGATGGAGACTTGGGCTTTTAAATTCATACCAATGAAGTCGAACTAAATTTACCCTGCGACTTCATCATCCTAATAATTCTGCCATCAGTCAGCAGGACATTTGTAACATGTCTCGCATACAAGTCAGTGTAAGTGATTTTGTGAGATTGTTGCCCAAAAGTCCACAGTTCTTCGACTTCTGGGTGACTACTTATCCTGCTGTTTATTCAACGTCGCGACGAAAGAAAGTCGAGAGATAGCTGAAACATGGATTCTTGCAAAAGCAGATAAAGCGGTGCAGGGTATTATGGGTGGGAAAATCATTCGCAAGGTGTATGATCCTATCTGTGTCAACGAGGAGTATGGGTGCCGAACGTACGTATCCCGACATGAACGTAATTAAATGCATGGAAATAGGTCCGGCGATTACCTCCAAAAATCGTTGAGCGACAACTACCACAAAAGGTGCGGATAGGGCAGACCGTGATCAACTTGAAGAAGGCATATAAATCCAAAGCAAAAGTGCAATTCATTAAGGCCAACAACTACAATTGGTTGTAACCCGAAACATTTTAGATTTGGATACAATTTATTTTAAAGAAATTAGGTTTGTATAAATCGTCGAAACCCTCTATTGACAGCTGGTTTCGAACGACTAAATGATGTTTATAGAGCAGCTTTTAATTATGGGGCGTTCCTATCCACATGTGGTTACCACAAACGGAGCTACAGACGGATAGTTCTCTCTCTTCTCAGTATAAAAGTAGCAAATAAGAGCAAACATTTTTCTCGTTAAAGATAAATATTATTTTTTCTCAGATCCTTATTTTTTTGTATTATACCGAGTGTACACAAGGACAGATTAATTCTATTTAATGATAAACACATATTTTGTTTACTAGTAAGTTGTATGGCGCCCGTTGAAATATGGAAAAAAAATTTTGTTCAAAAAAAAAAAATTTTGTGGAAAAAAAAAATTTTGCTGCAAAAAAAATTTGAAAAAAAAAATTTTGTTCAAAAAAAAAATTTTTGTGGAAAAAAAAATTTTGCTGCAAAAAAAATTTGAAAAAAAAAAATTGTAAAAAAAAAAAATTTTGTAAAAAAAAATTTTTTCTTGAAATATGGAAAAAAATTTTGTGAAAAAAAAAAATTTTGTTAAAAAAAAATTTTTGCTGAAAAAAAATTTTTTTCTTGAAAAAAAAAAATTTTGTTGAAAAAAAAAAATTTTGTGGAAAAGAAAAATTTTGTGGAAAAAAAATTCTGTTGAAAAAAAAAAATTTAGTTTAAAAAAAATTTGGAAAAAAAAAATAGTAAAAAAAAATTTTGGTAAAAAAAAAATTGGGGAAAACACAATTTCTGTACAAAAAAAAAAATATTATTTTTTTTTATTATTATTATTTATAGAAAATTATAGAATGCCTATTTAAATTCCTACGTACTGCGTGGCAGAGTCAGTGAATCAGTGTCGAGGGTAAATATATATTAAGATTCTAGTGAAAGTAATTTGAAATACGGAGAGAACAATTTTCTTTGAAATGCCTTTAAAAATGTATTTACAAAATTCCAGTCATCGTCTGCTGACTTTCACGAGAATTAGTTTAGTTTTAGTCTCTGTGTGTGAGTGACAAAAAGGGAGAGAAAAATGAAAATAAAAATATGATGTGATTTTTTTGCGTTATATTGGTAACGACAACTGGAAACAATTTTTTAATTTGTTGAATTAAATTATTCCAAGTACGTGCTATCTTGCAAGCTTCAGCTATGTGATTGAGTTAAACGTTAAAGCATTTCTATAATTCAGAGTCCTGAACCAGGTAATTACTAAGCATTTCTGATAAACATTCAATTATTTGTATCAAAGGTATACAAAACCAAGAATGCCCACCAGTAGGTTGTAGTGTAACTAAACGAATAATTTATTCAATTTTGAAAGGTTGTCCTTGATGGCAATAAGTAAGCATGCGTGTTGAAATCCAACACCCCATTATTATATAAGCATAAATTGAATAATTTCTTAGTATTAACAATTGGCATTCATTACATGTCACACTTTATTGATGTACTAGAATTACAATACCAGAGATGTCGATTGGTGGGGGGGAGGTGGTGATTTCTAAAAATCCCTGTGTTATGGTTTTCTTTATCCAAATGAATACCGCGAAATCGTGAGTTTTATAATTCTCTCGAAAACGGATCAGATGTTTGCTCACGTATTCTGGTTTCAGTTTCTTACATAAGGACAGGTATTACAAACGGGTTCAAAATCGTAAATTTTTTCCTTCGAGAGGTGGTTTATTTTTCGCCAGCATGTATCTGTAGGTTCACAAACAATCGCTTAAGTGCAATTTAGTCAATTTTGAGGTATAGACACCAAATCGCTAAATTTTCAATGCTGATTCGATTTGTTTAGTGTTTTTTTTTAAATAATGTACCGTTACTGATTTTGTTTACCAAAAAAACAACATAAGTGGAATTTTTCTAAAAATTGTTTTCATCATTAACCACATAACTAGACATAATTCATGCCACAGTTCAATTCCTTTCGCAAATAAAAGCAAATATGCACCTAGGTTGTTAGTTGCGAAAAAACAATTAAATTATGATTCGATTTCTTTCTTTTAATAGCCGCTTAAAAAGATTTGTGTGCTTCTTTTTTTGCTGGTAAAAACAACGTTAATCATTATGTGGTGTAAACTAAAATTTAATTTTCTTTTTTTTAATCAATCAGAAGGTCTCACCTGGGAGCATTCACTTCTCTGTTTCGGACAAATAATAATATTGAAATATCAAACATAGCATGTTTACCTCCAATGGCAAAAAGTCAAATCGCTACTATTTGCGTAAAGGTTATAACAAAGAAAACAAGAATACCTGAGGCAACAGATAAACATGTAATTACAGACGCAATGGCAACAAAACAATTTATATTTAACGAATGTTTACGAGTATAAATCTATTTAAGACTTATTCCATGAAAACCAATTAAGGCTATCTTATATGTAAGCACCGTGTGGGCGAGTTTATGCAAACGCTTTAACTAAGACAGTGTAAATCGTATCCACTCGACAACCATAACTAAATTTGGAAATAAAGGGTTATCCATTTTGCTTTTTAAAAGTAAACGTAAATAAAACACATATAAAATATTTTTTTTCATGATATTTCTTTTTTTTTTATTATAAAGTTTGAACGTTGACATTATGTGTGAAACACTACAACATTTAAATGACCACCACGCGAAGAGTTGCAAGCCTTGATTCTTTTGAGGTACTTTTGGAGCGCTTTTTGGCACATATTGGGCGGTATCTCTGCCATAACTAGACGAATGTTGTTTCTTAAGTGCTCAATAGTAAAAGGATTATCTGCATAAGCACGATAGTCTAATGGTTCCAAATCGCATGATCTTGGAGGCCAGTTGATGTCGCCACGACGAGAAATTACGCGGCCATGAAATGTCTCTTGCAATAAAGCCATATTCGCTCGAGTTGTGTGGTATGTTGTCGAAACCACATATTCTCCAAGTTGTATTATTCAATAGCAGGCAAAAAAAAAATCGGTTATCATACTATGACCATAACGCTCCGAATTGATGGTGACAGTCGTTCCCTCGTCGTTTTTTAAGAAGTAAGGTCCAGTCACACCTTCGGACCAAAGAGCGCACCAAACAGTGACTTTTTGTGAATGGCCTCTCTTCAACTACTTGAGGATTCTCAGAACCCCAAATACGACAATTTTGTTTATTAACATACCCACCGAGTGAGAAATGTGCTTCATAACCATAACCCATAATCGCCTATTAAAGCGCGATATGTGGCTGTGCCAGAATCACCACATTTGGAGTAGGTTTTAATAATTTTTTACGCGTTGTTTGATAGTTAAGCGATCCATTTTCGTCAATGTCAGACTTCCAACTGAAAAGAAAAAACAATTGGTTTAACAACTTAGTTTGACAGATGTCGAATTCCAGCCCTATACTTTTGAAACAACGAAATGGGTAACCCTATATAATATTGTAGTAAATTTAGGAATTTTTTGTACTCATTATCGAATAAAGTATAAATACAGAAATTTGTTGTCAACTGTTACAAGCAAATGGAAGTTTACTTACATAGGGGGGAATCATAAGAGCCAAGTCAATCTCTATCATTCATATGTATAAACTGGTTCTAAAAACGAACAACGTACCGAAATTATGCGTATTTCCGATGTCAATGCTGTATAGCCCAAACAGTGCGATTATTGAAAATAAGTTTTGGCTCAAATGCGGCACTCTACGCGCCTTCTGTAGGCAAGTTTATAGGGAAGACTGTCATGCTTGTGGACAGGCGAGAGTGTGCGACAGAGTCCTGGAACATCGATCTCAAAAACTCAACATTTCACACACCAAGCAATTTTGCTTAAAGACCATGAATTAGGTTCCATGAAAAACTTCAACCGTTGCTCAGCACACGATGAAAATTTAAAAAGTTCGCAACCGAGGTGTTGCTGTATTTGTTTTTTTTTATTACTTATCGTATTTGGACCACCCTTTACAATTAATCATGTGAAACCACAAAATAGGGTCAAGAGAAAAAAACATTTATAAAATATTAATTTTATTGTAACCCCTTTTAATTTATTGTCTATAAGTACATTAAGTTAAATTATTTTCTAATAATGTAAAGACAAAATTATAGAAAACCCAGCATTGGGTAGAGTTGCTCACCGAAAACGTTCAGTCGACTTCCATTGTCGTCTTTCTATTATTATGCGGATTACAAAATTCTATCAAAACATTAAATGCTTCAGTAGACATTTAATCTAAATATATATATACTAGCTGACTCGGCACATACCCTCTAGTTTTGTACCTACATATATACATATACTTCAGAATAAATATCTTATATCAGAAGTATATAATGCTTTTAAAAACTTTATTTATTTAGTTATAGCTTTAATAATATTATTACACGTTTTCGATAGTGGTTGAGGGTATAAACAAATTATAATTATTAAATACCTGAACTTAAATGTGTTTAAATCTAATGTGAATTTAATAATTTTTGTTACAGCCCTTTTCAAATTTCCGCATTCAACCTCAATATTTTAATTCGCAAAACAAAAATAGGCAAAGCCTATTGTAAACAAAATAAGCAGAAATCTCAAACAGGAATGGACTTTTCGATATTCATTTTAATTCTCTCCGATTTATACAGCACATTGACAAACACAATCTACAAATCGCTGATTTTTGTGAGTCACAAACTACAAATGGATAATTGTGGTGAGTCACATTTATGCTTCCAAAATTGTTAATGATTTACCCCCGTATTCATACAAATTTAAAAAACCTTTGGGAAGAGACATGTCAAAATTATTTTTGTATTTGCATAAATTTTTCTTAAAAAAGGTTTTTTTTAATATTTATTTAAATTTCGTTTAAATTCACATTTATTTTTTATGCTAAAAAAATTCACGAATTTCTTTTTTCATTTAAAGCTTTTATCTCTAGCAAAATAATTTGTTGTTTGTTTGTTTTTACTTTATGTTGCACTCTACTTTATTGGTGGATACTATATGTTAAAAGAGATTTATATTACAAATAAATCGAGTTGATAATCAGTGTATAGCAGATCACTTTCAAAAATGACATTGTCAAGGATTTTTTCTACACAAAATCCACTGGTATGTTCGAAGATTTTTCCATTTGCTTGCCCAAGTACTCCTGTCGTTATTTGTCAACCCAAACTACCATTTATTTGCTAATATTCACTTTCACCACCAACTCTACTTTCGTCGACTATTTGGCCGTACGTTTGAAGGAAGCAGTCACATATCGCCTATTCCTGGGCCGATACTGCATAAACATTCGAAAACCTTTAACATTGCTCAGAAACATTTTTTGGACAACGCCTCCCGAATTATATGCGCGCTTTCTATAACACAATACCCATTCATGACAGTGCCAACCAGTCGTTGCCGACTGTAGAGCCAAACGTTGCTGCGAGTGCCTAAATTCATTACTCCTTTTTGCTGGCAGTAAGTGAATAAAAATTAACTTTCGTTGCGGCTCAAGTGTTACCAAGGGAACCGACCGATTCGGCTGCTGTTGCCATCCGTAATGTATGTATGGCCAGACAGCCGGACTGCGTGGGATTTAACATTTATTTTTGTGGCAGGACTAATTTATTTATTTCATGGAACAATTTTCGTTTGGCCTGCATCATGACCAAGGCTATCTGGTGCCTTCTTTATTTTAAACTTTAACTTTGTTTTGTAGTTGTTTGCAATTTTCGTATATTCACTCGCCCCTTACTCCTCCATGTGAAAGTTGTTGGTGTTTTCATTTTATAATGGCATACGAGTTTTGTTAATTTATTCTACTACACAGATTTAGTTTTCAGTTGGAAAGCTAAAAGTGGAGACAAGGCACAAATTAAATAAACTTGCTTGGTCTAGTAGAGACGAAAACTTATCTTCATGGTGGTAATAATTTGTGAAACATAGATCTTGCAGAAAAATGGAAGCTGTGATTCTTCTGAATTTCTGATCGAGTCCTTTTCATTTTATATTATTCATAAATTATAATCAGTTTTCACAGGTGTGTATCGAACTCCCTTTTCTACAAGAAATCTGCCTTCGAACTGGTGCTTGCTTATAATCCGCTATTATGAATTCATGTCTCATTTAATTGACGCCATGTCCTTTCCATCGTATTCCCTGGATGGCGGTGGTGGCAGCTCTGTATTCATCGAGGGCATCTGTACCTGGTCCGAGAAGTGTGCGTACATTCCAAGTGCATAACCGCAAATTGTGGTCCTTTAAACATTTGGGGGAGTCCCTTTATTACAAACCCAAACCCGACCTTTTAACTTGAGGGTAGGATTCGCCGCTCACACGTTAGCCGTCGCCATGATGGTTGACAAAACGCCGTTGCCCAGGAGTTACCACGCGGATGTCTGTGAGACAGGAATAGGTTCGCCAACTTGAACACCCCCATGAAACCCCAAAAGGTTGGCGCAATGCTTTCGGAAAAATATTACTCGACAAGCCATGATTTTGAGACGTGGGTAGAACTGTGTAACCTACATCCCCAGAGTCTTGCTCAACCAGGCTTCCAAATGGACGATTTTAACTGATATAGGAATTCAACAAAACGTCTGAGAAAGCACAATGAATTAGTCCAGGTGGAACTATCGAGTTCCTTCTAATGTCAACTTTTACAATTATTGAGAAATGTAGATGACAAACTTATAGGCCACACATCAGTTCGATATTCTTCATGATGCCACCAGTTTATACTACCGATGAGTTTTTCAAAATTCTTCCGATTAGTATTACCTTTGGAGTTTCTGATTCTTTTTTGAGGTAGTTCTCCTGTCGGAAGTTGAGAAACATACGGAAACAGTCGACGGATATCAACGGCGATGCTGAATGGAGATCGATGAGTTTTCCAAAATTCTTCCGCTTAGTATTACCTTTGGAGTTTCTGATTATTTTTTGAGGTAGTTCTCCTGTAAGTCCTACCGAGTCAGAAGTTGAGAAACATACGGTACCAGTCGACAGATATCAACGGCGATGCTGAATGGACCACCTCTCTCATATGTACACATTGCAGTATCTACAGAGACGTTTTTGGAGCCCCGTCTACGTATGGGAATTATATTCGATTTTTGATCTGATGCAGGTGGTGTAAATATTTCTAGGGGCCTCGTGGGGTACAGTGTTTATTGCACCTCTTCAAGAAAGTCTGAAGACTTGAATGCTTCTTTCGACACTTTGAAAATATCCACAAGATCACCCATAGAGGTTGTCGAGAATCCTGAATCAGTGGAACTTTTATGTGACAACAAACAGCACTGGATTTTATGTGCATTGAAATATGCTCTGTTCACTTGACCCCCCTAAACCGATAATCTAAAGCCTGACTTTACATGTATCTTCCCTTTTAAGGGATTATGATGACCAATATTTAGAATCGTGAAATACAGATGACTAAAGGTCCAATTAGTCTTGACGGTTGACGTTAGACTCAATATTGTGCGACTAGTTATGACGGTAAGACAAAACAGAACAAAAACAGCTGATCGAAGAGCATTTGTACAAAATATAATTTGTCTTCGTTTATAAGTATATTAGTTTAAACTTTAAAATTTAATTTACAACTTATACAAAATTTCCGCGCGCAAAATGTCGAAGTGAAAGCAATGACATGAAACAGTTGATCGGTCTTGACGGTAGATTCTGCAACCTGCAGAAGTCTACTGTCAATTTTAGTTGTCTCTCTCTAACACATGCAAAATGCTAGCCCAACTCAAACAGCTGATCGTCTTCCGTCAAGACTAATTGGGCCTTAATTTCCTTAAATTTGTTTTTGGTTTGATGACGTTTTTTTTAGATTTTATAATGCTTTAAGGTTTTTATTTGAATCGTATGCTGTACTCTGAGTATCAATAATCTGTTTATTATATTACTAGTAAGTTGTAATGCGCCTATGGCGCCCGTTAATTTGCTTGAGAAAGTATTTGTTACTTAATTTTAAAAATTTTGTAAAAAATATTTTGAGAAAACTATTTTGTAAAAAAAAATTTCGAAAAAAAATAAAATTGGAAAAAAAAAATTTGTGGAAAAAAATTTTTGTTGAAAAAAAATGTTTGTTAAAAAAAAAATTTTTGTTGAAAAAAAAAATTTTGTTGAAAAAAAAATTTTTGTGGAAAAAAAATTTTGTTAAAAAAAAAAAAAATTTTGAAAAAAAAAAATTGGAAAAAAAATTTTGTAGAAAAAAAATTTTGTAAAAAAAAAAAATTTTGTAGAAAAAAAATTTTGTAAAAAAAAAATTGTAAAAAAAAATTTTGGAAAAAAAAAAATTTGGGAAAACACAATTTCTGTACAAAAGAAATATTATTTTTTTTATTATTATTATTTATAGAATTATAGAATGCCTATTTAAATTCCTACGTACTGCGTGACAGAGTCAGTGAATCAGTGTCGAGGGTAAATATATATTAAGAAGATATTAAGATATTATTATTCAGTTGTGGATTTATGTTATCACCATTATCATTGATGGCCAATATGTTGGAGGTATGTTAAATCCGGATCCCCAGCACACGCGTCGAATCTCACTTTAATCTCTACCCACCGTTATATCGAGAAGTACATGTTTTGTTTGATATTTCAGACGCTAATAGAGTTTTCTCTCATAGTTTTCGTTGCAATAAATCTCAATTTCCCCATTTTGCCGTCTTTGCAGTTATTAAGAGATATTTGTTTCACTCACCTCGATTACACACTTAATAGATAGAAATTGATTCTCCCTGAATGTAAACCGCCTAGGTTTCTCTACTTCAGAATTCTTGAGTGTTACTTCTCCCCACGCCCTCTTATATTATTTTTTTTTTTGGTGACGTCTTTAAAGCACAAATAAAAGTTGCACTAAACATGTCCCCCATTTCATTTGGGTTTGGTACTATCATCATTCCCTTTTTTTTATTTTTCAGCACTTTCGTGAATTCATTTCAGTTTGTTGTTGTTGTTACTGTTATAATTATTTAAGAGATGTAAGAGGGACTAGGGCAACAACAACATACATATAATTAAATTTAATTTAAACGCGTCTCAAATTCTGCCGCTGCTGTTGTGCTTATTTCCATCTCTGTTAACTGAAGCCTATAACAATTCAAGCTGGCAAAGTAGGAGGTGTAAAGGACATGGCAACTGAAATGGATTGTAGTGGAAAGCAACAAAAAGAGAAAACCACCCACCACTCTGGGCAAATGTTGTGAACGTAAAATTCCTCTGCCATTCTGCCAGCACCAACATTCTCTGATTTATTTTTTATTTTTATATTATTTTTAAGTAGCATTCAGGACAACAACCAGAACAGCCACAACAACAACACAAAAACCCCGGGAACATGAAAAAACTCTATCACAAAAACAAACAAAAAAACAACTAAAACACAGAAAAATACGATGTTTAATTAAAAGTTTTTTGTTCCTAAAAAATATTCATCATTTGATGTGCGTCAAGTCACAGTGTGCACA
Source organism: Hydrotaea cyrtoneurina (assembly GCA_958296145.1). Lineage (NCBI taxonomy): Eukaryota > Metazoa > Arthropoda > Insecta > Diptera > Muscidae > Hydrotaea > Hydrotaea cyrtoneurina. The sequence continues at coordinate 118,898,513 of OY282512.1, forward strand.
CACAATTTCCACTTCTTATGCTACTTCTGCCGATGAGGCTGCTGATGCCAGTGCAACATTTGCCTCCATCCATTTGCCTTTACATGTCTCGCCAAGGATTGCAGCTCAGCGACTCTATTAACGACTTCATTTCTACAAAAACGTCTGTTTATTTCGCAGTGGTTGCGGCATACCAGTGGCAATACTTTATGCTAGAATATTGAGAGTGCACTACGCGATGATAACTTTTTCAAAAACTTATTTACCAAAAAAATACTAAATACAACGAAGGCAACTAACATGTTTCACTATACATACGTATATACATTGAAAGTTAATGGTTATTTTCATATTTAATTCCAGTTTGTACCATAAAAGTGGTTTTCAATATTTCTCCGAAAAGACTTATTTTCGGGAGTTACAAATCAAAAAAAAATTAAACTAATTAAATAACATGGATGACCGGTAGATATGTTCTACGAAAAAAACATGAATATTAATTTTGCGATCATTTGAACTTAATTACTAATTTTTTTTACATAGAAATAAATGCTTTACTCCGACTCCGGAGTCAACTACGATTTCAGCTGTTTGAAAACAAAATTTCGAAAATTTTATTACCGTCCACTATTCCTACACTGAAAGATAAAGCTTCGTAGCATGAACGAATTTGTACGTTGTATCAACGAAATCTGTCGTTAAAAGTCAACCAACGTTGGGCTTCGTTGATGCAACGAAAAAAGTTTCGTTGAACTAAAAAGTTTCGTTCATACAATGTAAATGGAAAAATTGATCAAATAGTTGATACACAAATTTTGTTTCCTTGATGCAACAACCTTGTTTCTTTGATACAACAACCTGGGTTTGTTAATACGACAAAATTGTGCGCTGGAAGCAATAATAAAAAAAAGCTTTTTCTAAAATAAAGTTTTCAAATGGTCAAACAAGGTTTTAAGCATTGTGTTTGCTTTAATTGCAGGCAAGGTATACGGATCCGTTTCGGAAGCTGCCACACTTCTTCATCGGTACCCATTTGCAATGATTTCTGCTGCAAATTATTGGTCTAATATGCTCACAGTTCTCGCAAGTGAATGAGAACTACTGTTTAGTAAAAAATGTAGCACTAAAACAAACAAAGCAAACACATGCATAACCCTTTTGTTATGCGTAATTACCAATCTTATCAAATAAATGACATCGTTGAATGAACGAATGGGTTGTTGCATGTACGATTGCTTTGTAGCATCAACGTATGCATGTAGTTAACTATAAGTGTTTAAAAAATCAGCTTAAATTTAAATACAGAAACTAGTTTTGATTAGTGATACTGTAAATGTAGACAAAAAGTCGTGTACAATATTTTTCAAACGGTTTCCTTGCTAAACATTAGAATAAATCATAAACAAATTATTTCGGTTGATATATGAATGAGTAGTTGCATATACGAATCGGTGGTTGCATCACCGTATGTGTTTCGTTAACTTTATATGTTGTATAAAACAACAAGATATAAACAAATGTATAAAAATTGTATTCGAGAGAAAATTTTAAAGCATTTAAAGATAAAAAATTATATTTTTTTTTCTTAATTGCTCTTATTTTCACAAACAAAAAAATGTTGGTTGCATTAAAGTACGCTAAGTTGTTGCATAAAGGAAACTACGAAAAAACCGTATCGTGGTATAAACGTAACAATTGTTGCATCAGCGTCAGTTTTTGTGGCATGAACGTAATTTTTCGTTGCATCAACGTATGCATTTCAGCGAAACGCATTCTTTCATACAACAACCGTTTTGTCTTTCAGTGTAAACTTTATATTATCTTAAAGATAAAAAAGATCATATATTTCTAATTTTAAAAAATGTAAACAAATTAATCTGTTTTCAATACATTTTATTTATTTTATAGGAGAGCAAATTTTTTGACTACAGACTCCGACTCACAACTGTCAAATAAATATGATATTGGACATTGGGCATCCAGAAAAATAACCTGTATACATTATTTTATGTAAGTATGGGTATTGAGCTACATTAGCCAGTGTTAGTCTTGTTCGGAAGTAGAGAATAGGCAAAGCCGTCCAAAGTTCAGTCAGTTTTCTCAGAGGTAAACATTAGGGTGGAGTGAAATTCAAAAAAAAAAGTTAACCTCGGAAAGAGATGTAATCTGGGGTCCTAATGTGGGGAAAAATAAAAAAAAAAAATTTTAAAAAAAATTTAGGGGTCGCGCCACTCCCTCGAAATTTGGAAATTATCGCTATTTTGGCGTTGATTTTAGAAAAATCCTAAAAAGTTTTATGTCAATAAATGTTTGCAATAGCGTAAACAATGAAATAAGGGCATGAAAAAATTTAAGAAAAATTTTCTCATTGTTCAAAAATTTCAAAAAGTAAAATAAGTCAAATCGTCCCTTCTTCAGAAAATTGACTGCACAATGAAATCGCCACCAAAGCTACAAATATTAGTCGATTATCCTCATATTTGCCTCAAATACTTTTGTTTGGGCACTGAACAAGCTCAAACTTTTAAATTTCGAATAAGTTAAGTCGTTAATTTTTAGGATTTTTCTAAAATCAACGCCAAAATTGCGATAATTTCCAAATTTCGAGGGAGTGGCGCGACCCCTAAACATTTTTTAAAATTTTTTTCTTTATTTTTCCCCTCATTAGGACCACATCTCTTTCCGAGGTTAACTTTTTCAAATTAAAAAAAAAACATGTTTTCACTCCACCCTAGTAAACATTTCTAACCCGAATGAAGGACAGCTGTTAAGAACGATTTTATTTCGGTAATCGAAGATGAATTGGCCTAAAGTTGTTTTCAATAAAAATAAAATAAAACCTATACATGGCATTACTGGCTACTGTGTCTGAATTTAGTGTCTTTGCTAATCAACGACAATTTCGCTGGGTTATAAAGTTGCATCAAATAATCGACTTTTCGACCTTTAGACTTTTTCAAAAATTATAAAAGGATATTTTTTGACTTTTAGATTTTTTGTGAATCACAAGTCGAAATTTTAGTCGAAAAAACTATACAACTTTATTAAAAGTAATACAAATTCAAGTTTAAAACATAGCCAAATCCATTTTATGGTAAATGCAACAAAAAGTATACTTAGATGTTGAACCACATATCCTGTTACCTACTCATTTCCCTTTATTCCATGCGAGAACAGACGGGTTACTTACTGTTTATAACCGACTCCGAAGGGCTAAAAACTGGAAAAGTATCTAGGGCCTAGCGATACCTCTCTTACTCGCAAAGTCGCCAGCATTTATGAGGTGGAATCGGTCGCTGGGGAAATGTTTGATGGTCTTACTAGGTTTCGAACGTGAGCTTTGTTGTGAATTGAGTGCTATTGATTTTCATTTAATTTTGGACCGATTTTTGAGATTATTTTAATTTCGTTCCTTTAGAGTTGAAATATATTTATATAACATATTTAAGGCTCGTGTACTGTTTTTCACTGTACTATACTGTTTTTCGATTGTGGATCGGTGGGTGGAGATATTTATCCATCTCAATAAAGCCGATGGCGAATTCAAAGAAATGACCACGATCGTTGAATATATTTTATGTTTGCCAGTCACTTCAGCATCAGTGGAACGAATCTTCTCAGCAGTGAGCAAAACTTGGACGTCAGACATTGAAGGCGATTCTGGCCGTCAAATGTAATTTGAAGTACAAATGCGTTGATTTCTACACATACCTCAAAATGAAGCCGGAATTGCTTCGTCAAATTGCTTTAAACGACAAATACAAAACAACCACACAAGCTGATTCTGATGGAAATGATTATTAATATTTTTTTATATATTGAATACAAAATATACTGCGAAAAGAACGGCTTTTGCAAATCGATATACTGATTTTTTAAAAAAATGTCAGTGAAACGTATTGTTTTTGGTCCAACAAAAAAAATAAAAAGCGTTAAACATACTAGCTGACCCGGTAGACTTCGTCCTACCTAGAAAAATGTTGACGTTGCTGATTTAAATATGTGACTGTGGATTTGTTCTTATACATGTATATATACGAAAAAATATGTATATGCCATTGATAATAAATTTCTTGGAAAGAAACAAATTGGAAATGTGCTTATGATTTAAATGCACTCATCGCAAAGCATTTTATGTCATTCCTGCCGTAGCGAAAGTGAAAAGCGCTGATGATGTCCCGACTGTCGAGCATATTCATGGGAAAAATCGATGTTCATTCCACAGACTTGCAATGATTGGCCTTCGATTTATTAATCGTCATTCCGAATTCATGGCGAATTGTATTGCAAATGGAACGTCAAGTCGGCTGAAATCATTGGTATCCCTGGAATCAGATCATCAGTCTGGTTCACGTTGCGTAACATAACTATAACCGATTTTACTTTGAACTGCAAATGTGCTACGGCGTTCCTGGAAAATCCCGTGAGTTAACTTGAATTCATATTTTTATTGTAATTTGCTTCAATACACGGAAAATTTCGCTATTAAATCTTTTGAGATCAGTGAGTCCAGTGGAAGCGTCAACTGGTATTTCCCCATTATCAATGTGTAACAAAAGATGACTTTAAGCACGCATTTATTTATGTCATAAAAAGTAGTTCTGATTATGGCGTAAATATTTTATTGCCTAGGCCTTCCAGCAAAATGGTAATTCGAACGACATTGTTTGCATTTCTATCTGCATTGACGGTATTGCAGAGATGTATGTATTGCTCAAAACGCAATTAGTTCTGATTTAAAGCCTATATTTTAGATGTTCCGTTTCGATTTTTAAATACATATCAATAGTGAATTGATGAAAAAATTTGCGACATTTCAATATGTTGTTGTCCTCGTTTTGACGAATCATCAAGCGATAGGAATACAAATTCATATAGGTGGCTTTTTTTGGTAGTTTCTTGGCCTATACATAAATATTTAACTTTTCTTAAGAATCGAAATCAAAGGTGGTATATCAATGGATTAATCAATGGTTTATCAATGGGTTAATCAATTTAATTTTTTTTTTTTATACACTCCATAGGATGGAGTATATACTAAGTTTGTCATTCCGTTTGCAACACCTCGAAAGAGTGATCTGCGACCCTATAAAGTATATATATTATCGGTCAGTGTAACATTCTAAGACATTCTAGCGATGTCCGTCTGTCCGTCCGTCCGTCTGTTGTCTGTTGAAATTACGATAGAGTGCGAACGACCAACGCTAAGAAGCTGCAATTTTGTAGGAAGATGTTTTTTGCCCATAAGCAGGTTAAGATCGAGAATGGGCAATATCGGACCAAAGGGGAAAAAGTTCCCCTTTACGGGACTAAATATATCCCGGCCATAATCAAATTTTTCAAATATTTTTTTTCACTACATCTGATTTTTTTTGGTAAAATTATTCTAAGTTTATATAATTTATAGATGGGGAAAAAAATCCAAAAAATGGGCGTGCTCATGGGTTCCGTGGACCCTTGGGGCCCAAAAAAGGGCCCATGATAAACATGCGCATATGGGTATCGAAGTGCAACGAAATTTACTCACGAACCCAAATATGCCTTTATTTTCATGATTTGCCTAAATTTTTTGATCCGGTTTCTGGGACTATCGGGTCACCAGCAGCCCAAAAACCGTCCCTTGACAAACATGGACATATGGGTATCGAAAAGCAACGAAATTTTCTCGCGAACCCAAATATGCATTTATTTTCATGATTTGGATAAAACTTGTGATCGAGTTCCTGGGACTATCGGGTCTCGAGCGGCCCAAAAACTCAGTTAGTTTTCTTATTTATTGACTTTTTAAGGATCCATGATGGAGGGTATATAAGATTCGGCCCGGCCGAACTTACAATTTGTCCACTTGTTTTGATCTCCAACACTCAGTGTTGTGCAATGCATTGTGTTAGCGGAAGGAAATTAGGGTATCGGAAGGAGGAAAGAGGGAATAGTGTTTGTTGACATTTGTTTTGAATTTCATTGGTCGCCTTTTGTCCTCGACCTCCAGAGGACCTGGCCGATGATCAAATGAAAATAAGAAATAGAGAAGGAGAGAGGAGGAAAATAATCTCTCGCTTCACTGCTCGATTGATGACACAACGCTGATTGATTTTATCATTAGAATTTCCAGCATTCAGTGGTGAATCTGTAAATTTAATAACAAATTCCCGAACAATATCCTCGAAGGTGATTTGTGATTTGTGTGGCAGTGGCAGAAATAAGTTGCCTAAAAAGTTAAGTCATGTAACTGAGCAAAATGTAGCGTTTAGAACAATTATTTTTTACAAAATGTTACGTTGTTATTATACAAAAGTTAAAATCATACGTTATCATGTGATCGACTCAAGATACAACTTTTTCAAAAACAGCAAAAGGTTTACGAAGTTTATTCGCGTTTGTTAAACTTGATTCGTTTTTGGAATTGTCTGAGTTTTCCACTATGATTTTCCTATTTTTCTCCTTGGCACATCAGTTGGCAATGCATTTTTCGCGCTTGTCCTTGTTCGAAAATTACGAATACAAATCGGTGCAACCGTTCTCAGGTTATGAAGTTACATAGATGCGTCAATTCATTTTTATTTACATAGAGGCGTATTCCGAAGTCAGCGTTTTTTATATTAAGGGTGTGGTAGCATCAACTTTTTCCACTACGTATTTTTTCTGAAGCAATGGCATATGCATCGACGATATTGAATTGAGCGAACTAGGAATTTATTTTAGACCCATGGTTTCTTGGAATTACATGTAGATTACATTTTTGCTATACGCTTTACACGTAGTAGGTATGTCATGGTATTTGGAATTCCCGGACCGTTTGCACCGAGATAACAATTTGCAAGAAAAATACATAATAAAAAAATGCCGTGTATATGAAATCATTGTCCATACAATGTTCCACGAATGACTGATTTTTAGTTACGCCTAACAAATACAAATTTCCATTGTAAATGAATCCGTGTGCCCCGATCTAGCAACCGAAAGTTAAGGTTGAACAAGCCTGTATGGAAATGTTGTAAATGGTGAAGTAACCAACCACTTGGAAATTTAATTAAAATGACATAACACAATAGACAAAGTTTATACAGTATGTTTAATTTTAATTAATATGACAAATTTGTGTGACCTAAGAGGTTTCTGTTCTTAACACAAAAACGATGTGCTAAAATTCTGAACTTCATAAATCAAAGCAAAACAAAAGAACCAGTAGATGGAATGCAATCCGATATTAATGAAGTGAAAAACAAACCTGACAAAAGTACAATACACACATAGATGGGTTGTACAATTCCGGGGTGGATCTAGAAGTGGACTGTATCAGAATTTCAGAAACTCCCAGAATTGTAAGGATTCAAGCAGTTCCCAAATTTCAGATAAAAAGGGGGAAAAAACAGACAAAGGTTGGTTTCAGTTTTAAAGGTTTTTGGTTTATTTCCAACGATGTTGTTCTTACCGCTCTGCTTGCTGTTTTATAAGTAAAAATAGTTGCTGTTGTACAGAAAGTGCGTAAGCTAACGCGTAACACAAGTGCGTATATTCAGCAGCAACCGTAATTGGAATATTACTCAAGATGGAACCTTGGTTGCGTTTGAGTGAAACCCTTTTCAGTCAACCGATGTAGGGTTTCCATCTGAGTATTACAAGGATTCTAGGAATTCATTTTCTTAAATATAACTTAGTCTAAGTTGTTGAACACGGTTCAACATGCCGCCGCCTCTTGCAGCACTGCAACATGGTTTCAATAGCGGCAGGCTCCGGAGAGAGTCCATCCAAAAATGGTGCTCTGGGCAATGGGCAGATGTGACGATGTCTGGATGAGCCCTGCTCTTAAAATTTTCGGAAGTTGGTCGTTTCCGAGGATTATTTCCACATCCTTTGGATTAAAAAAATGTGGATCAGCGAGCTCCGTTAAATGGTCATATATGCTGTGCAGCCTCTTCTCATTGGTTGATTTGGGCATAGGTATGTTAAACCCGGTTTTGACCACTCCGCAAATTTGCACCTTCGCCGAACTATCATGGTAGGACATGAGATTAATGGTGCAGAATATTTGACCGTCTCTCTTCGTTGTTTTCAGGCGAAGTCGTCTGGTTAACTCTTCCAAAATGACAGTGGTTGCCACACCAGAGTTAAGCAACAGACGCGTTTTGGTAGGATTGTCTGGAGTAAGAACCTTGGCCAGTGCGGTAGGCAAAAAGACGTGGGTTTTCGAGCGGTTCTCGAGACGGTCTTTGGTGTGACGTTGTTTGGGTGAGTTTCGCGATGACGGACGTTTGGAACGATTGTTTCTGGACGGACTTTTGCGTCGGCTTCCTTCACTTCTTGGTGGGCGAGTCCTCGGTTTGGGTTTGCTGGCTTTGTGGTCATCAACATGAACCATAGTGTGATGGTTATGGTTACAGACGCCGCATTTATTCCGAGAGCGACACCATTCGCGTGAGTGGGTTGTACCAAGGCAGTTGTAGCAGTTCCCGTTTTCCTTGATGGTTTCTCGCCGCTTCTGGACTGTCATGCGCTTGAACTCACCGCATGCCCACAGGTGATGTCTCTCATGGCACACACGACACTTCGGTTGGGATGTAGATGTGCTGAAAGTTAAAGTTTAATTATGTTGGAGAAAAGGTGTTAAAAGACTTATGAGTGATTATTTGGCAGTATACACAGTTTTACCAGGGGCCTTGCTATGACCCCATTTTGAGTGCGTAATTCAGCAACTCTAACGTTGGAATCGTTGCCCTTAAAAATTTTCATTACGCGGCCAAGCCGCCATTCAGTTGGAGGCAAGTTATCGTCCTTGATAACTACACAGTCATCCTCCTTCAGATTCAGTTGCGCAGTTTTCCACTTAAATCGCCGTTGCATCTCTAAGATATATTCGTGCTTCCAACGTTTCGCAAAATGCAATTGCAAAACTTTCAGTCTTTGCCACCGATTTGCCGATGGAAGGTCGTCAGAGTAGTCTTCAGGGATAGCGACTAGAGGGGCACCCCTAAGCAAATGACCGGGAGTCAACGGAATTAACTCCGCCGGATCCTCGCTAATAGGAGAAAGCGGTCGCGAATTTAGAATACCCTCTATTCGGACTAGAAGTGTAGAGAATTCTTCAAATGTAAATTTGATATTCCCAGCAACTTTCTTCAGGTGACTCTTCATACTTTTTACAGCGGCTTCCCATATTCCACCCATATGTGGAGCCTGGGGAGGAATGAAATTCCAAGAGAAACCGTGCAAATTATACTTGTCAGTTAATGATTTTTCAGCAGTTTCAAGAAACGTTTTATACTCTTGGCCTAACAGTCGACTTGCCCCTACAAAATTAGTACCATTGTCAGAAAACATTTTCGTAGGAAAACCTCTTCTACCAACAAAACGGTCGAAGGTCGCGAGAAACGCCTCCGACGTTAACTCAGAGCAAGTCTCCAAGTGAACTGCCCTTGTCGACAAACAGACGAAGATTGCTGCATAACCTTTTTGGAGTTTGGCATTGCGTAGCCGTGAGGTTTTCAGTTCAAAAGGTCCTGCAAAATCGACTCCGGTATTAGTGAATGGCAGTGAGAATGTACACCTTTCCTGGGGCAACGCTGCCATGATTTGACTGCTCATTCGATGTTTATATACAGTACAGGGTTTGCAGTTTCTAATACAGTGTCTAACCGCATTCTTCAGTCTTATCACGTAGAACTCTTGCCGAATGGCACGAAGCATACATTGATGTTCAGCGTGTAATAGAGTCTTGTGTGTGAATTCGATGAACAGTTTGCACAATCGAGATTTCTCGGGCAATATCAGCGGATGTCTTTCATTGTAACTGAGGTCGGAGTTCGCCAACCGCCCGTTAACTCTCAGTAGTTTATTCCGATCAAGAACTGGATTCAGCGTCAGCAGTCTACTTTTCGAACTGATCGGAAGATTGGATTCAAGAGCTTGGTATTCAGATGGAAAATGGGTTTGCTGAGACAGTTTAATTAGTCGACACTTGACAAATGTGATTTCGTTTGCAGTAACGAAATCTTTCCCCGTGTCAGATGTGGACTGTTTTTGACATTTTCGTATAAACCGGAACATAAAACAGATTACTCGCAATGCTCGATCATATGACGAAAACCGTTCTAATACATCCTCAAGGTCGGTTTGAATCTGGAAGTTACTGACCTTTTTCTCGAGTGATGGATCTTTGAGAGCAGGTTGATTCGGCCAGTGAGAAATATCGTTGATTAGCCAGTTAGGTCCGTTCCACCAAAGTAGATTTGACTCCAGTTCTAAAGGTGTGCATCCACGGGTACCTATATCGGCTGGGTTTTCATGAGTCGGCACGTGCATCCATGTCGCATTGCCCACATTGTCCAGTATTTCAGTAATTTTGTTCGCTACAAAAGTTTTCCAATGAAACGGAGGCTTGCTCAACCAGGCTAATGTGATGGTGGAATCCGACCATAGATACACGACAGGGCTCGTGAAACTGAAATGGTTTAATACCGAATTTAGTAGCCTTGACAAGAGAGCAGCCCCGCACAGTTCCAATCTTGGAAGACTTACAGTTTTCAGTGGGGCCACCTTGCTTTTGGACACCAGTAGAGATGAAGATATTGTGTTTCCATCGGACTTGATGCGAACATACAAACAGGCACAGTATGCTTTCTCCGATGCGTCGCAGAAACCATGGATCTGAATCTCACCAGTAGGAGTATATCGAACCCAGCGTGGGATTTGTATCTTTTGCAGGTCTGAAAAGTTAGTAATGAAATGTTCCCACGTTTCTAGAGAATGAGGCTTCACCTCTTCATCCCAGTTAGTCCCATCCATCCACAGTTGCTGCATAAGCATTTTTGCTCGGACGATGATTGGGGCTAGCCATCCAGCTGGATCAAACAATTTTGCTACAATTGATAAGATCTTGCGTTTTGTCAGCGGTGCCGTCGGGACCAGAATGTTACTAACCTTGTAAAAGAAGCTATCAGACATGGCGTTCCACCGAATGCCTAAGGTCTTTGTCTCGCTGGCATCTTCTAGCTTCAAGAAGTCTTCGTCCAGAAGGTCTTCTGCAGGCAAATTGGCCAGTATATGTCCGTGATTGGCTGTCAATTTCTTCAGCGGGAATCCGGCGGATTGCAGGAGATCCAAAAGCTCGGTCAGACGAGCTTTTGCTTCGAAGAGTGAATGAGCTCCAGACAGAATGTCGTCAACATATATCTGGTTTTTTAGAATTCTAGCTGCATTTGGGTGGGACGTGCTTCCATCCTCACTTAGCTGATGCAATGTTCTTATTGCCAGGTACGGTGCACAGTTTACTCCGAAGGTTACAGTTTTGAGACAGTAATCCTGAACAGGTCCAGCCTGGGAACATCTGTGAAGGATTCTCTGAAACTGTCGGTCTTCCTTATTCACGAGGATTTGCCGATACATTTTTTGAATATCCCCGTTGAATACGTATTCGAACAGACGCCACTGCAGAATGACGTTCATTAAATCGTTTTGCAGCGTAGGACCAGTGTGGAGAATATCGTTTAAAGAAACGCCGCTGTCAGTTTTTTTCGATGCGTTAAAAACTACTCGCACTTTTGTTGATATACTCTCTGGTTTGATTACCGCATGGTGAGGGAGATAAAACGAGGAGAAGGATGAGTTATCGCAAGTTTCGTTACTCGTGGTCAGCTCCATGTGACCGAGTGTCAAGTATTCAGTTAGCACCTTTGAGTACTCACGGGCCAACTCGGGATTTTTACCGAGTGTTTTCTCCATGCGAATGAATTGACCAAAGGCTGTTCGTCTCGACGATCCTAAGCAGATTTCTGGAGCAAGATTAGATTTAAAGGGCAAGCGAACAACATACTTGCCATCAGGGCAGCGGTACGTTGTTCTCCGGAAAAACTCCTCGCACCATTGGTCGCTTGCACATAGTTTTTTCTCACAGGGCACTTCCTCCAGCTCCCAGAACTTACGAACCTCGTTGTTTAGCGACTCTGATGATGCCGCTACCCAGGACGCGAATGTTGTCACTGAGCGAACAGTTGGAGGCCCACTTATCAGCCAACCGAACTCAGTCTCCTGGGCTAACAGATGTCCGGACACGTTCTTTCGTACGCCAGATTTTAGAATGAACGGCAAAATGTCGCTGCCCATGAGCATATCGATTTGACCGGGTTTGGTGAAGTTTGGATCTGCCAACTCTAAAGAGTCCAGGACAGTCCAATCTGAGATACTAGTAGGAGCTGAAGGCATTAGGTGATTCAAGTTGCTGACCACGATCGCTGTAGTTTTCAACTTGAACGACGAACTCCTCGATCTTAAGGTCAAGTGACACATCTTGTTAGAGTTTTCTAGAACAGTCCCTCCTAATCCCGAAATCCTCGTGAAGGATTTGATGGTTCTTATGGAAAGCCAGTTAATAATGCGGTTGGAGATGAAGGTCTCTTGCGAACCTTGGTCGACGAACGCCCGTATTGTAAAAACATCTCCTTGGTGCTCAATGTTGACCAAAGCGGTGGGTAAAATTGTTGTTTCACCTGACTCAGAGTAGTGTAATTTGACGTTCGATGTGCTGGGACAGGCTGCATCCGACGTGATCGGTTGCGGACCGTACTGAGTCTCAGCGTGAAAAGATTGTGAGTACGAATGTGGCTCTCTCTGGTAATGCACAGTTTTTTGACCTGTCGGTCTTGATGCTACACTTTGCATCTCAGAATGCAGCAATGTGTGATGAGGTTGCTGACATTTCTGACATAACTTGTCGCTCTGACAGCTCTGAGAGATATGTCCGTAGGACAGGCAGTTTTCACAAACTTTGTGGGACGAAATAAATTTCCTTTTTTCATTTATCGACAATGACTTGAATTTGGGACAGTGGCGCAGTGCATGGTTTTGCTGACAGATTTTGCACGGTCTATATGCAGCATCAGACTTCATGTGGAAGTTGTGTGACTTTTGTGGAACAGTCGGGGCGGGATTGGAGGATTTCCGCATGTCTGAAATGGACTCTAACATATCAAGCCGATTCGATATGAAATCATCTAGCTGGTCCCAGCTTGGCATTTGTTTGTGATTATCCAGTGAGTCCTCCCATGCAGTCAGGGTTTCAACGGGAAGTTTTGACGATACCCAGTATACCAGAATCGGATCCCATGCTATGACAGAAACGTTGTACGTCCTTAATACCGCCAGACAGTTGTTGATAGTATACTGCAAGTTCCTAAGTGACTTTTCTTTTTCGGAAGAGACGTTATCAATCTCAAAAATCTTCCTCAGTTGGTGATTAATGAGAATGCGTTTGTTCTCATAACGCTGACGCAACGCCTCCCAAGCGAGAGAGAAGTTATCGTCAGTCAACGCAAATCTTTTTACAATTTGGTTTGCCTCTCCCCGTGTCTTTGCTCTCAGGTGAAACAGTTTTTGAGCGGGCGACAGCCGTGGATGGTTACCATAAATGGCAGAAAACATGTCTCTGAAGCTAGGCCATTTATCATATCCACCGCTAAACACTTCAGTGTCACATGGAGGAACCTTGAGCGAAAAGGAATTGTCTTCAGTTGCTGTGGCTTGAGGCTTCTTAGCCCGGCTATCCGCGAACTTCTGCCTCTCAATATACATCAAGTCCAAGATTTGCGTTTTACATTCTTTGTAGTTTTTACACGCCGCTTGGAATTTGGCATTGGTTGATGTTTTCTTATCTGGTGTCCACTCTGGATCGTCAGAAACCATTACAGCATCGTAGATTTGAACTAGTTGTCGCCAGCGTCGTTCTAAATCATCCAGTTCTACTTCTAGGCCAGAGGTAGTATGATCTTCAATGGGCGTATTGGCGAATTCTGCACAATATGTTACCACTTGGTCGGAGAAAAAAATAAAGTGACGATCGCTCATTGTGGAAAATGCCCTAACAAACTCAAGGAATAAATCTCAGTTATAGATTTCGAAAAGTTATTCTGTTCAGTTTTGTTTTTTAACTACCGTTTAGCGTACTATATTTCTCCTTATGGATACTTTGTTTCAGTTAAAGTTCACGGAGACAGTACTTTGTCGGAATGATGGCAGAACAATCGAATAAAGCTTTGTTTATTCGAAACTTGCCAATGTGGTTGTCGATACTCCCCTCCGTAGTTTCGACAGTGATTCGTGGTCTAAAATAATTCCCAGTATATGATATCTGGAACAGATTGCACCTAAACTCTTAAGCCGTTGGTTAATTTAGGGATGTAGACAGAAAGTACAAGACAGATTTTCCTATGGTATATAATAAACCAGATTTTCAACAAATCAGTTTGTTGCGCAAGTAAAATATGGGGGGAAACGACAATGATACGATACAACCAACTATCCACCAAATTGATTCGCACAGACTATCCGAACGTGATTCCGATAAATTTGCACAGTTTATTTGAATGCGACTGGAGCTTCCGATCTTAATTAAATTTACCGTATTCACTAGAGCTGGGGATTTCAACGCAGTTAATTAAAACGTGATTTTAATATGTATTCATCTGCTATGCGAGCAGATCTGCATCCGACAACTGTAGAGAATAAGTGAGGAAAATCGATGAAATGGGTCAGCTGTCGACTAAAACGTGATTTTAGTGTCAAGCGAATACGTTCTCAGAGACCATCAGATTTGAAAGTACTATGTACCAGATTTGAATGTACCAAATGTTGTCCAGTTCCCGCAATATGTTGTGCTCTCGCGCAAATCGTTAAACCAATTTCCAGTTATTACAGGAGCACGGCTTAATTTCCCTTCCCCATTAAAAAAACGACTTGTTTATTGAATGTGAATGTTTTAATATACAGTTTGTTTTAATATACAGTTTGTGTTTTATGATGCATATGTAATTTCAGGTTTTAAATTACAAATAATAACACTCAGAAATTGTAAAGTGACCGCTTACCACAGATTTAGGTTTTGTTTGAACAGACGTTTTCTTCTGGGTGTAACTCAGCAGTACGTTAAGCCAAGAATTGTTAGTGAGTTTCGTCTTTTCTCATTCCTCTTCACCGCAACTTCAGTTGTGATCTTTGTACAGGTTTCTTTGATCTCGATCTTTTTGTTGTTGGCCCGAGGGTTTTGCACTGTCTACTACGTATTTTGCAGTAGTATCGAAAAAAAAAATTTTTTTTTTTTTTTTTGATGTAGTGTGTTTATTTTTCTCGTTTAATTTTTATTATTATTTTTTTTTTTTTTTTTTTTTTTTTAAAAAAATAATTACAACCAAAAAATTTAATTTTATAACCGGTATCGCCTGCGGTTCTTTTTTTTTTTTTTCCAGTATTCTCTTTAAATTGTTATAACACAATTTTTTTTTTTTTTTTTTTTTTTTTTTTTCCGTATTAGGTTTTTAGCAAAGGTTTTTTTTGTAGATTTTTCTAACAATTTTTTGCGATACGCGACTTTTCAGCAAACCGAACAAAAGCAAATCGAGCACTGGTGACGAAAACTTTTCCTCTTAACTGTGTCTTCGCTTATTCTTCTATTCGTTGTGCTTTTTCTCTTCACTTGCCTTACGCGGCCATTTTGTTACACGAAAATAGAATACACGTGGCAGAATTGTTTTTTTTTTTTCCGAAATTCCACAATTTACAATTAATTGCACAATTGATTTATTATTTTTTATTTTATTTTATTATTTTTTTTTTTTTTTTTTAAACACACTTTCAGCACTTTTAATTTACAACAAAAGAAAATACCGATCACGCACTTTTATTTTTTACCGGCTACCGCACAACACGTCCGCACTGTTCAGCGAAAAAAAACTTGAATTTTTTTCTCCTGTTCCTTTCCCTAAGAATATTCAAGAAACAGGTGTGGGGAAAAGAAAGTTGAGTCAGGTCAGTTTCGATGATGTATGGCTGAGCTGACCACAGATATGCGAAAAAGAGAACTTAGTTGTGTGTGTGATATTGTCCACTCTCGTGATTATCAGTCTCTTTTCGCTATGTAGTTTCAATGATGTGTGGCTGCAGGGGTGAATAACGATTAAGCGTGTGTGTGTGTGTGCTTTGAAGAGTGGAGTAGCTTCGAAGAGACTTAACTGCAATCTCTTTATTCGATCGTTATGTGGTGAATAAACATAAAGCGTGTGTATGTGTGTGTTGGCTTATGAAGAGTCGATTTTTGTCTTCCCTTCTTCCTAATTTATTTTTTTTTCCAATTGAAAATGGATATGAAGACAAACACAAAAAAGACAGACGAACAATCTTTGTGCTCTTCAGATTGTTGCACTCAAATATCAGAGTTATTAGATGGGGCTGTTAATAACTCTGACGAAATATTGGGCAAATGTTTCTTATTTTTTTTTTTGGTATTTTTTAAATACTGCACAAATAGTCACTCAACACATTTCTCAATAACATAATTAAACTAACTTTCAACATACCTCATATTTATTTTATGGGATTGAAATAAATTAGTTCCTCAGATCTTAGACTTTTGTGGTATTCCTCTGTTTCTCGTTCCTCGTGAAGGTTCGATGGACCATGTACAATTCCGGGGTGGATCTAGAAGTGGACTGTATCAGAATTTCAGAAACTCCCAGAATTGTAAGGATTCAAGCAGTTCCCAAATTTCAGATAAAAAGGGGGAAAAAACAGACAAAGGTTGGTTTCAGTTTTAAAGGTTTTTGGTTTATTTCCAACGATGTTGTTCTTACCGCTCTGCTTGCTGTTTTATAAGTAAAAATAGTTGCTGTTGTACAGAAAGTGCGTAAGCTAACGCGTAACACAAGTGCGTATATTCAGCAGCAACCGTAATTGGAATATTACTCAAGATGGAACCTTGGTTGCGTTTGAGTGAAACCCTTTTCAGTCAACCGATGTAGGGTTTCCATCTGAGTATTACAAGGATTCTAGGAATTCATTTTCTTAAATATAACTTAGTCTAAGTTGTTGAACACGGTTCAACATGGGTATTGACAAACTTCAATAACAATACGAGGGCAGTGGATGAAATAGACGATTTGCATGGGAGGTACCCGAAGGGGTGTGGCCGTATAGCCCATATGCAATACCATAAGCAGTTTTGGGAAAATATTAACTCATGCCAAATTTCAAAGCGATTGTTTAACTCTTTCGAAAGTTATCGTGCGTACCAGCCGGGCAGACAGACGGACATGGCTCAAATGATTTAGAAAGTCATGAATCGAATTTGGTTCTAATGTGAATATTTCTCGGTGTTACAATTTTGAGCCGTATCAAATGATATATACCCTCCTACCCGTAGGGTGAGAGTATAATGAATGTACACAATTTATACAAAGTGCACCACTATTTAATGTACTGACTTTCGTTGCATTTGTTATCTAATTTAACAATATTATTAGTATTCACATCTACAGGAGTTTATGTGTAAATACATATACATATATTTTAAATCGAATCTCATGCATGTATCTGATAAGTTATAATTCCAATCATTGGGTATTAAATTACATACAAGCCGGCAACAATGGCGAAAATTCGACAAAAATCGGTTATCATAGATAATGTATTACAGCCATGCTGTTACAACATTGATGAGACGACTTAAAGGATTACATAATCTTTCAAATATAATGCAAGTACATTATTAATTATAGTGAAGGAAAGTAAGAGAAGCGTTAATTTTATCTATATTTAAAGTTCTATTCTTTTGACGGGCTAATTATCGTCAGATCAAATATTATTTATGTATATACTTCTTTATAATTTCGTTATTTCTTCATAGTTTTGTATTTATTTATTTATTTTTTTATTTTTTTATTTATTTATTTATTTATTTATTTATTTATTTATTTATTTATTTATTTATTTATTTATTTATTTATTTATTTATTTTTTTATTTATTTATTTATTTATTTATTTATTTATTTATTTATTTATTTATTTATTTATTTATTTATTTATTTATTTATTAATTAATTAATTCATTTATTTATTTATTTATTTATTTATTTATTTATTTATTTATTTATTTATTTATTTATTTATTTATTTATTTATTTATTTATTTATTTATTTATTTATTTATTTATTTATTTATTTATTTATTTATTTATTTATTTATTTATTTATTTATTTATTTATTTATTTATTTATTTATTTATTTATTTATTTATTTATTTATTTATTTATTTATTTATTTATTTATTTATTTATTTATTTATTTATTTATTTATTTATTTATTTATTTATTTATTTATTTATTTATTTATTTATTTATTTATTTATTTATTTATTTATTTATTTATTTATTTATTTATTTATTTATTTATTTATTTATTTATTTATTTATTTATTTATTTATTTATTTATTTATTTATTTATTTATTTATTTATTTATTTATTTATTTATTTATTTATTTATTTATTTATTTATTTATTTATTTATTTATTTATTTATTTATTTACTTATTTATTTATTTATTTATTTATTTATTTATTTATTTACTTATTTATTTATTTATTTATTTATTTATTAAACACATAATTATATTATTATATATTATTTTATTTATTTATTGAGGAATCACTCTTTTGGGAGTATTTCCTCAGGTCCACTATTCAATGCCTTCTTCGTTGCATCATTCTCATTCATGCCATCGTAGTCTATGTAATTCGATGCGGTCTATGTAAACGTCTGCGTATAACCACATGAATTTTTTTAACTCATTTTCTATTAGGATGGTACACTAATAAGAGAACACCACTTATCGCAATTTCTTCTGAAAAAGATATCAGGAGCAGCACAGCCTTTCCTTTATGTTTTATAAATTATATTTCCAATAAATAAATCAAATATTTTCAGGCATATTCTGTTTTCATTCTCTGTGGTTTATGTTTTTAAATGTTTACAACCACTGACGTCTGCTGGTTTCAAATTGATTTAAATTGCAGCTTCTACATACAACGCACCATTGAAGTTCTATAAGTGCAATTAAGCAGAAAGAAAGCGTATCGAGATTTCCATGGCAATGATAGAACAAATATTCCTATATCATTATATACGACATGTAGCACAATGTTTCCTTTTGCAATTGCCTACAGATTGTTAAACAATTACTGATAGTTTCAAATGATTTTTAATATCATTTGACTTCTTCAACCCGAGGGGAAGTTATTGATGGGCGTAATTATAACTTACACTTACACATGAACATGTGTACACATGTTTGTGGCTTAGGGCACCTCGCGAATAAAACTTATGATGTGGATGGTCGTGTTATGGTAGCTGGCGTGAGCGTCTCTCACACAGGTAAACCATCAAACATTTGCCCAGCGGCCGATTCCACCTCATAAAATTTACGAGTAAGAGTCATGTAAAAACTTCTCTAGAATAGTTAGTCATAAGCCATTTGGAGCCGGCTTTAAACAGTAGGTCCTGGTCAGTGGATAAACAAATTATATCACGCACAGCTCACTGTTTTGAGGGAAGTTCCCCATCTGTTCCTTTAAGTAATGTTAAGGGAAATAAGTGAAAAAAATAGCTTTTTGTCAGCCATTGGTTAACTCTCAAAATCATGTGAACAACTTGTTAATGCTTTTTAAGCTGAGGCGCTTTAATTAAGATACTTATACATATTCGACTTTTAACATGCCATTTTTCAGTTGAGTTTATGTTGTCGTTTCTGTTATTCAGTTTATTTTGTTTGTTTTTGTGTTCCAATACGACGCAATCTAGCATATGCGAGTAATGGTGAAAACTTGCATTTGCTGTTGCTGTACTAGATTCCCCGTTTCATGCTTAGAAGAAGAAGAAATCAAGGCAACATACTGTGTTCCTCTAAAAATATAAACAATAATATGAGTCATTTCACCAGCAATTCACTATCGATATAAAACATGACATCGGCCCAAAAACAAAATGGTTAATTGGTGGTTTATTATTAATAATGACTAGCTCCATTATACTGTTCAACAAAACCTGCCTGAACCTGTTCATGATGAAATGGCAAACCAAACTAAATATTAATCACTTGACAGCTGACAAAATGGCCGCCAGTTAAAAAAGTGATGCCAACTTAAAGTTCTATACCCCAGTAAAAAACACCCTTTATAAACCTGAGTTTGCTGTGTGGGTCAACACACTACCAATCATACCATGTCCGATCCATTAATTATACAATATTTCCAAAAAAAATATTCAATATCATGATCTACCATCTTTAATGCATAGATTCGGTTTATTATCATCTAATGGATTGACCTCTTTATTCAGATGCGTGAACAAGTTGCACTTTCTGAAATGTTTGGCTATAAAGTCCGACCGGTCAGGTACTGCGGTTATCCAGAAACTATTGAACTGGTCTGACAGGTAGGTGCCGCCTTCGGAGAGATTTAAATAGCGTGAACTGCTTCCTCTTGGTATGAATTTAGTGTGCAATTGTTTAAGGCATCTAAAAGGCATCAAAGTTCAGGCAGTCACAGAAAAAAATTTGCAATATTGGCGGAATGATATAAAATGGATATGGCTGCTATGTAAAGGCTGCTGGGTTCTATGCCACGAGGTGGCAACATTTTAGAAATTAATATTAAGCTTATTTTTCTATATTTTTCGGAGAATGTACTCGGTTACTGAAAGCATAAGTTACCCTTTAGAACGTTACGACCGGCATTATGATATGATTTTAGATAATATTCCATCCTATACAACTATATACATTAATTGATAGTACAATAAAAAAAAACATTAATTTCACATTTGTATTCATAATTTTCAACTAAATGGCGAAAAATAGGTCATATATAGGCCAGTTGCAACTCCAAGTCTTCACATACATACGTACTTATATGCAGCAGTGGAGAATAGACATATCCGACATACGAACGAAAACAAAAACGGGTTTAACATCTCTGCAATAAAAATGTATATTTTATTTATTACTTAATTAAACAAAAGTTCTTAACTGTGATTTCAAATTGTTGTTACTGTTGCTAACTGTTACTGGTACAACAACAACAACAACAATGATGGCAAAAAAACAGCAGAAAGACAACATGTTTGCCAACAGTAGCATAGGCCCAACAACAAAAAGCAACAGAAATTAAATGTATTTGCCACATTTCCAGTGGAACACATCCACGTTCACATCACTGGTACAAATGATTTTCCCCATAGTGGTGGCAACATTTTGCAGCCAATGTAGAATTTTTCATTTATTTTCCATACTCGAGGAAAAGTATATAAGTATATGTACATATATTGGCCAAAAAGGTCAAAAGAATGTCTGAACAAATTGACGGTATATACGGACTGGTTAATACCATCTTGCCTCCGGGCCAATTCATGGTCTTTCAATAGATTTATGTAATGCTTACTTGTATGTACACCGAAATTCGGGGACAAATCTAAACACTATTGTCGTGATATTTGATGTCAGCAAACCCATATATATCGGATCGAAAGCCCGGATCCAGATATGTTGAAATAAATACTACAGAATTCACGACCCCAATTCCAACATAAGTTAGACGTAAAATACAAGGGTCTACCGACTGAACCGTTGCTATAAATTACCTGCCTTTACTTCCTATAGGGTATAACTGTAGGAAAAAGCACTGGGAAAAAGTATTTTTTTTCATCGGTTTGGTTGAATTTCTTTTTTCGTTTGTTTGTCAGTTCAACTCGTTTGTCCACTTAATTGAATCGTTATCATGATGCATTTTGCTAAGAAGTCATTAAAATGATTCTGTTAGGTTTTGAAATTTGTATCGGCTCCTTTGGAAAAAGTTTTTTTTTGTACACTAGGAACCAGAAGGGGTTTAGTAGAATTTCGTTGTTGTTCAAAATAACTGAAAATAGCGTCTCTAAATGTTAGATATTTAATTTATAACCATACACAGCAAACTTTTATGGGAGAAAAGTCAAGTTCTCGTAATGCAGGTAATTGGTGTATGGCTGGTGGAATGACGAAGCATACACGCTGAAAAATACGTCTTTTTTTTTGTTTACACTCAAGTAAAACGCGTGTTTGGTGTTTGTAGCAAGTAAAGCTTATTTCCTTCTTAGCTTATTTGGATGTAAATATAACTCGTTTGCTATTAGTATTAGTGAAATTTGTTAAAATGGCCATTTTTTTCAGCGTGTAGCATCAGTCTTTGCCGTAAACTTGGTCCTTAACGTAGTTTCCATTTAGACATTGAACATAGCGTAGCTCCACTTAGAAGATGTCTAGAGGAGTGATACAACATAATCCAAGCGGTATAAAGAGGGAATTAAACAGGTCGTCACTGTGACCTCTTATTAATGCTTATCATGCTTACTATAAATATATGTCTAGTGACTTCCTGTTATTGAATTTAAACTCCACGGGATTTAATTTTAGATACAACAAAATGCCCGTCATTTGCTTACTTGGAACCAAGGTTTTTAACCCGGGAATTTCCGGGACATATTTTCAGGAAATTTTGCGATTTTGCCCGGATTCTCGGGAATAAAATACTATCACAAAATTAAACAATGTACTATTCCACGCCCTTTTTATACACTCCATCATAGGATGGAGTCTATACTAAGTTTGTCATTCCGTTTGCAACACCTCGAAAGAGTGATCTGCGACCCTATAAAGTATATATATTATCGGTCAGTGTAACATTCTAAGACATTCTAGCGATGTCCGTCTGTCCGTCCGTCCGTCCGTCTGTCCGTCCGTCTGTCCGTCTGTTGAAATCACGATAGAGTGTGAACGACCAACGCTAAGAAGCTGAAATTTTGTAGGAATGTGTTTTTTGCCCATAAGCAGGTTAAGTTCGAGAATTGGCAATATCGGACCAAAGGGGAAAAAGTTTTCCTTTACGGGACTAAATATATCCCGGCCATAATCAAATTTTTCAAATATTTTTTTTCACTACATCTGATTTTTTTTGGTAAAATTTTTCTAAGTTTATATAATTTAGATGGGGAAAAAATCCCAAAAATGGGCGTGCTCATGGGTTCCGTGGACCCTTGGGGCCCAAAAAAGGGCCCATGATAAACATGCGCATATGGGTATCGAAGTGCAACGAAATTTACTCACGAACCCAAATATGCCTTTATTTTCATGATTTGCCTAAATTTTTTGATCCGGTTTCTGGGACTATCGGGTCACCAGCGGCCCAAAAACCGGCCCCTGACAAACATGGACATCCATGATGGAGGGTATATAAGATTCGGCCCGGCCGAACTTACTATTTGTCCACTTGTTACAACTATGATTGTGGGTATTAATTGGAAAATTTTACGATTTTTTTAAAATTATACACGATTTTTTTAAATATTCAGCCCTATTGCGGCAGTCGTTTTTGAGTCAACGTCACTTCTTATCGTCGTCGACATCAATTCAATCCAAACATGGCATTTTGAATGAATTCGACGACGACGACTGTTTATCGATAAATCGAATAAATGAATTGACATCTCTAGCGGTTTATTTCTTTTATTTTGTGTTCTTGTGGGAAAATGTTTTCTATTTCTGATTCTAATTCCGCTTCGAGTGATGAAGAAAATAAACATAATGAAATATATCAAAGAAGACTACCGAGATTGGAGTCAGATATCGTCAAATAACAAATTAAAAGTAAGTGGCAAACTCAGTCTGTTTTTTCCTGGTAATTTTTTGATACAGAAACATGTTTTTATGTCAATAGTACAAATATGGGCAAAAAATCGCGTCTTCGTGCTACGGAAATGCCGAAAATTTATGCTGCCTAACCGATAAATAGCCAAAAAAAATTGGTAGAAGTCCAAAAGTTGTGAACAATTATGTCAAGAACCCGATAGAATATGGCACTCGGAACAAAGGAAATGGTTTAAAAAAGGTGTCTCCAAGAGACAACCGAAAAATTCTCCACTTGGCCTCAAATTCATCAATGAGCTTAGTGAGGCTGCTGGACTAAACGTTAGAAAAACTACTATTAGTAATATAATAAAGTCTTCAGAGTTTCTAAAACGAAGAAAACTACAAAAGAAACCACCACTTAATGGGGCCCGCAAACTCCAGAGGTTACAATTTGCAAGGGATCACATGTCATGGACTGTGCACAACAATCCACAAATGTACGCTTGGAACAGGATGATTTTTTCGGACGAAAAGCGTTTCAATCTGGATGACCCAGATGGTTATAATTACTATTTCCATGATATCAAGATATATGATATAGCAGAAAAGGAGGTGTAATGGATGAAATAAAAGTTGCCTGGTCCGAAATTTCGTTGGATTACCTAAAATCTCTCTACGACTCCATGAATAGCAGAATTTTCGATGCAATCTTAAACAAAGGAGGCCATACAAAATATTAAATAGCCTAAAATTATTTAAAAATAAATAAATAAATCGGATTAACAAGAAAAAGATGATCAAAAATTATGTACCTTTTGTTTTTATGTGCTGAGGCTAATTTAACTTTACACTGAATAATGCATATTTTTCATTACTATTAAGAAAACTGTGTAGAAAATACCGTTATCTTCAATCGATAAATTTTAAATTTTCATCATAGCGGAATCAGATTTTTTTTTTTAACTTAAGAATGTTACACTTGTAGTAAAGTTTATAGAAAGGTCTACAATCTCTGAAATGTAGTACAAAATTAAGTGAGGCTATTTTAAGTTGACGGAGAGTTAAAAAACAATAGTTTTTCTTTTCATTATATTTTACAAAGAGGGGAAGACGTCTAAAATAAAATACCGATTCCCGGAAGTTAAAAAAATCGGGAAATTAAAAACCCTATTTGGGACCGTTCCGGCATACTATACTCCATATACACATCTTTAATTTTAATTATTTCTTTACATTTCAGGCGTTATAGTCATTTTAATGGGTTTGTTTATAATCTGAGCTGGGAACGATTAACTCCGACATTTGCAAAAAACTTCACATGTCTGTAAGTACTCATATTAATTTGCATTCTCACTTAAATACCATCCATAACATTAGATTTATAACACCAACCTAACCTTTGAAATTTCTCTAAATGTGGTTAGTCTAATGTTAGAGATAACCACGAGTGGTTGATGTCAGTAGATGCGGAAGTTAAAATTCATAATTATTATCCCCTGTAATAATAACAATTTATAACTGCTTTAAAAACCTTTGATAAGAAAAATATGTGAAAATTGTTTTCGTATATTGACACATTTTTCTAAACAAAAGCTATTTTAATAATTTTCCGGAAAAAAATTGTTTATACAAGGATTTTAATCGATGAATGTCCTTTAAATGTTTTTAACAACAAGTCATTTTTTTACAGCCTACGTTCGGCTTTAGGAAAATGTCATTCGCAGTTATGATTCTTTGCTTAAAGTCCCGTCCTCAGTGCCACTGGGGTTCTGTGAAATTGTGCTTGGATAAAATGAATTTTACCCGATAGAAAAAGTTGGTCACTGCTATGGCAATTCGTATCCGATAACTTTTCCAATTTAATGTTGCAGTTGTTCTACAACAGTACTAGTAAATATCTCAACATAAACCCAACTTGGAATACTTATCAAACCCAAGTAATTACATTCGAGAATGCGTGAGGTCTTTATGGGCAACTACGCAAGACTATTACTTGAGAACTGTAGGAGAAAAACATATAATATCAGTAACCCCCATTCAGAAACACTCGTTGCGTAACAAAACGTTTTAAGATTGTTTGGTAAACGGTGGAAATATTTTCAAATATTTATAGATTCATCCAAGAAAAAAAGGGCCGCAAAAGAAATTGACTGCATGAAATGTTCACAGTTAATCTTGCAGAAACTGTATTCTACGAAAATCACAGGATGAAACAACAAAAGCGAGAAAGAGAATTATTAGAAAATCCGGTATTTTAAGTATTTTTTCTTTTGTTCGTCTTTACCTGATGCACTTAACCCAATTATGTCCGTTAAATTTAGCACGAAAGCAATTTTTTATTGAAATGGAAAACTTGACATTATTCAATTGGAAACTGTTCTACCGACGTCGTCGTTCCTCCTTCTGTTCCTCCTCATTGCATGTTTCATAGCCAGGCATACGTACACCCACGCGTTCCTGACTTTCTGTTTTTATCCACACAAAAGATGGAAGAATAAGTTATGTTCGGCCGAACCGAATCAGAAATACCCGCCATATTCGAGTTATTGTAACCTGTGTGTCTTGGGGTTTTAATATTACCGCTACAACCACATTTAGTTGTCTATACTAATAACATTTTAATATTTACATTTTATTTCTACTGAAATGTGATGAAACTATTCCACGTCACCTATTCTTGATTGTTACAAATGAAGTAATAAAACCAATATACCTGTCGTCCTAAAGTAATAAGAAGAAAAATAACCTAGCTTGCGTTTAAGTAGGTAGTTGCAATTTACCCATACCATAAGTAGGTATCTGTTAGTACGTACACCTACAGTGTGTTTTCCTTTAGCTGAGAGAGATATGACTATGATGACGAGATAGTCTTGAATGTTTTCTTTCAATTTGATTTGTTTGACTGGAAGATTGAATATGGCTGTTGGTGGTTTGCGACTACTACGAACGGATGAGTCAGATGTAGACAAATTGTCCGTCGCTGTGGATGTTAGAGAATAAACACTACTTGAACATATTGTGCGTTTTTTCTTTTGCACTGGTGTTCACTCTCGATTCTATATAAGCTTAAGTGGTTAATTTAGTAAAGATAGTTTGAAAAAGTGGGTTATAGGGTAAAAAAAGCTCAGATCAGGAAGTGATATTATTGTACCTCAAGGTTCTTTCCTGCCAAAGGCGTAGAAGATGATGGATACCAAACAACGGTGCTGAAAGTGGCAAACATAATTACAACACAAAGCTACAGTACAGCATTGCAATTTCTGAAGTACAGTTCTGTGATTTTAGTTTCAGTTTTTAACCTGTGATATTTTCGATTGTTATTTATTGGTGAAGTGATTGAAAGGTACAGGAGTTAAAATGAAAAACGATCGATCCAAAAGACAAACATCAGACTGAGGCCTAGTACTAGTTTATACCTGTTAAATGAATATACGAAAAACTGATCGAAACTCAAATCTTAGAAAAGACTGCAAAAAAAATAGAAACTATCACCCATTCTCGGTTGTCTGATTTTAACAGAATAACACTTAATTATATAATGGGGATGGATTTCTCCGAACCCTTCGCTGTCAAATAATGTCATAATCCCTTTTTAAATCGGCAAAGAATCACAGAAACCAATGTAACATGTATTCCAGTAGGATACATCCTATACGAAATACATTCAATTCAAAAATATCGTATATAAATACTTTTTTATGTCACAAAGACGTATTACAAAAATAAACAAAATTGTTTAAGTGGGTGACGGCCAAGTGATGAAGTAATATGCCGACATTAAGTTAAAAGCAAACAAAAAAGTAATTTTTAAAAATTATCAATCATGCGACTTTTTACAGGAATTCACGAAATATACACTGTGCGTTGTACATTGTACTTTCAAACGATATAATACAAAATAAATGAGAAGACTCCTACTTTTAAATTTTGGACGCCATGGGGGCTTAATATTTCAGCGTCAGCCAAACGTTATTTATGTCCTCTAGTAATATTTTTACCCTTTTTTCAAATTTACTGATCAGACTCCATCCATTTTTTTTTTTTTTGTACTGAATGAAGAAAATAAAAACAAACAATAAATAATGAGTTTTTTTTCCGAAAGAGTTTTAATTTTATTAATTTCGCATGTACGTGCCCAGACCAATATAAACTATACAAGGCGACATTTGCAGCAGCCATTTACTTGACCGGCTTGTGATACGAGACACAAAACCGCAAAATTCTAATTAGAAACGCGCACTCAAACACCAAAGACAACAGCGCGGCAACGGTGACAAAAATATGGTGACAAAAGGCTTTTAATTTATTTAAATGAAATATTTCAAGTACGCTTTAATGCTGATAACAAAGGAGAACTCAGAATTCAGCAAACAAAAACCCCCAAAGAAATGGCGTGCCACATTGCGGAGATGTAGAATGTAATTACGGACGAGACAGGTACAAGTAAACGAAGGGTGGTGAAAAACTAAATTTGAAATTTTTGCACCAATTAAAATAATTCTTTTGGATTTTAATGACCTTAAACACAATACTGTGTATTAATTCAATTTATTACAAATTCTTTGGAAAAAGATGGTATGCGATTTACTGCTAAAATATATTTACCGACCATGTGGCGTATGATGAACTCAAATCAAATATTATGTACTAGTAAGTTGTAATGCGCCTATGGCGCCCGTTAATTTGCTTGAGAAAGTATTTGTTACTTAATTTTAAAAATTTTGTAAAAAATATTTTGAGAAAACTATTTTGTAAAA
The DNA here is from genome assembly GCA_958296145.1 of Hydrotaea cyrtoneurina. Taxonomy (NCBI): domain Eukaryota; kingdom Metazoa; phylum Arthropoda; class Insecta; order Diptera; family Muscidae; genus Hydrotaea; species Hydrotaea cyrtoneurina. The sequence goes on from OY282512.1 coordinate 118,926,724, forward strand.
AAAAATTTCAAAAAAAATAAAATTGGAAAAAAAATATTTGTGGAAAAAAAATTTTTGTTGAAAAAAAATATTTGTGGAAAAAAAAAATTTTGTTGAAAAAAAAAATTTTTGTCAACAACAATTTTTTTTCAGCAAAAATTTGTTTTCCACAAATTTTATTTTTTTTCCAAATTTTTTTTTACAAAATAGTTTTCTCAAAATATTTTTTACAAAATTTTTAAAATTAAGTAACAAATACTTTCTCAAGCAAATTAACGGGCGCCATAGGCGCATTACAACTTACTAGTTATTTATAGAATGCCTATTTAAATTCCTATGTACTGCGTGACAGAGTCAGTGAATCAGTGTATCAGTGAATCAGTGTCGAGGGTAAATATATATTAAAGATGTATACGTACACATGTACATTGATCGACATTGTGCGAATGCAGGGAAATGTAAAATATCAGGAAATAAAGAAGTTATCATTAACGTGCAAGCAATTTACTATTTTGAAACAAGATGTGTTCATATATTACCGGTTTACAGAAAACAAGGTAAAAACTTTGGATTTTAATTTAATTACGATAGCTTCATTCTAAATTCTTTTTTCGATGGCCAGATTTAATTACGTAACCTATCTCCACAATTTCATTTTTCAAGGTACACGTTCAGAGATTTGCTTTAAACGACCAAAAGAATTGAGTATGTCATCAGGTGGTTTGTAGTCTTGAGTTAGGTTGGAGTTTAGCAGCAGGCTGGGTAGTAGGCCTAGTTAATGCAGTATCTGGTCTCGGTACGGAAATCAGCTTTCTTACATACTTGGCCAGTTGTTGGTCTAGGCCTGCCTAATAAATGATTTCCATGCACTTTGGTCTTCAGATCATCATACCAAGAATATGCATGTCTTTTCATGGCGCATCCATCGTAGTCCCGGTCTTCCCCGCCTGGCTGGAGCGTTTGTATTCATTCGATCGGTTACGATACATGGTGTATATAAGCAGCAGAAAAGAATAAAGTCCTTTGGTGTTACAGTCAAATAATACAAACTAAATGTATGTTGTACTTTTTGATCCAAAAGTAAACTGGGTGACACAGACCATATTGCTAGATTTTTGCAGCGACAGACCACAGCGTTTGATGGGAATCGAACCCACAATCCCCACGCTGATAGGCAAGCACAGTACCAACTAGCCTACCGGGGCGCTTACGAAGAAGCTTATTGTATTGTAAGAGTCCAACTCAAAAGGAATGACTAGGTAAAGATTCAAGAGCAATTTTTTGGATATTTTGACAAAAAAAAAACAATGTTATACAATTAAAGCAATACTTCGAGTTTGGACAATCTACTCGTACGGATTTTATATGCCTGGTTCTTCGGCCACTAATAACTCCGATAATTGTTACTTTCACATCCTCAGCACAATCTCTCTAGTTCGTAACATATCCCCATTTAACTCATATTAATCAGCAATTCGTAATCGTCGACAACGAAAATATTATCCGCAACTTGTTATACGCTTGTAACGACGTGTTTTTCCACCTTATGCTAGGATAGAACTCAGCAGGTCCAGGGTCGTTACAAACATTTATGTGTCGACTCAGAGAAAGAGATTTGAGTAGTAGTTGTTGGAATTTATTTTATTTGTTTGTATTATTTACTTAAAATCTAATATAAATTGCATTCACAAGAACTACAAATAACATATAAAGTGGTTTGTATTGAGCTTTTTCCGGGGAAAAGGGCAAACAAACCGAATTTATGACGAATTAACAACATAAATGACAAAAAAAACATAAAATAGATTAGATCTGGTGGGCGGCTTCAGATGCGTTAGCAGCGGCTTAAGAAGTGGGAACAGCGGCGTCAGATGTTGTAACGGCGGCGTCAGATGTTGTAACGGCGGCGTCAGATGTTGTAACGGCTTCAGATGCGGTAGCGGCGGCGTAAGACGCAGTAATGGCAGCTTCAGCTGTGGTAGCAGCGGTGTATGACTCGGTAATGGCGGCTTTACGAGTAGTGTAACTAGACTTGCTTAAAGTCAGCAGGTCAGACATAGGAGAGGGGAGAGTGAGAATCTTCTACCCCTTTACCTATACCCACTATCGTTTGGTATAGTACACTACTACGGTCGCGTCAGTTACATCGACCCACAGAGAGTTCAGCGTGAGTTACTTCCAAGCTCTCTGCAGTAGCTATACTAAAACGTTTGACTCTACCACTACACTATAACAAATATTTTTATTTGAGGGAGTTAGTTTCTTCCACTCAAATATGCGTACTTACCCGCTGACGGTCACTCCAAAACAAGACCGACTCCTCAAGGTTTATGTATAGAAGGTTACGCCATCAGCAAAAATTGCCGTTAGGTGACGTAGTTGGTGACAAACGTCAAAAAGAAGTGGGTTGCCAGCTCTATGTCTGCCTACTTTTAGTTAACAAAGCTAAGATTTCATGTGAAAAATGTACATATTGCAGTGAGTTGGCAACCCTACAGCTGAAATCACTTTGACAGATTTGTGAAGAAATAAAACAACAAATCGAAACGTAAACATTAAGTGTGCAGTGGGCAAATGTATGAAAACCAACAGTAAAAATTATGTGAGTATGTGAAAATGTAAAAAGAATGTTTTTCCGGTGCAGAATGTACTTTAGGTTAAGAATATTAAATGCCGTAATTACCAAAAATATTTATACCAAACAAAGAAAATTAAATAAAACTTTAACTTAATATACAAAAAAATTTTCGTTTTTCGCTAATAAATAAATTGATGGCAAAAATAGTCAATTGTCCCACTGTTATGAATATACAAATATTATCAGCTGTTAGCTCGAAATTTTTAGCCAATAGGAACAAAGTTTGCGTGACGTCATTGGTGACAAACGTCAAAAACAGAAAAGGGAAGGGGGCTGGGATGGCGTAACCTTCTATACATAAACCTTGCGACTCCTCGTATTTTCTTCCCTTTTATACCCTTTTCGTTGATCCACCCAGGCTATTGATCAGCTGATGACCAGCGTTGCCCCATTCCAGCTGATAGGGTGTTACCATTTTGTAGTTGCCACATCGTTCTACTGAGATCACTTGTTCCGTTATATTTAAATAATTAAAATTTTCAAATAATTCATTTTTAATTAATACTTCAATTTTTAATTAATAATAATGTAAAATAATACTAGGTATTCATTGATGTAAAATATATGTTGACAAAAACGAGGGGTAAGCGACTTTTGTCGTTACACGCTGTAATGTAAACAATATTCTTAGTAGATCGATTTTTAAAATTTAAAATGTACCATATCGAACTTGTTCCCTTCTTCGCACTTCTTCTTAAGTTTATTTCTATACAAATGATTTTCGCTTTCGTAATTTTAAAAAGGAAAACAATAGCATTTAATTTGCCATCCGTCAACCGTAACGGAGTGTATGTAAGCCAGTAATCCATGACGGAAAAGCAATCACTTGGCCATTATATGGAAAAAGTTCCCAGCCAATTAAAGAGATTTTACAATTTAAAAATCTTTAAAGTTCGATGATGATTAACTGAATAAAGAAGTATGCGAGACTTGGGCGGAGAAGTTCATACAGGACTTGTATAATTGCTGATAAATTCCTTGATTTTCTGTTAAGTGTTGAACGTATTTAGCAGTGGCAAGGAAGCATACCGCATTTCTCCCCATCACAAATCCAACACATACAGACAGTAAGACCGGCGTACAGACAGACATTCTAAGGAATATAGAAAAAGGAACTTTACGTCCCTTTTGACATATACACTCACTCACTTACACACACATACAAATGCAGAGCCCGTCAAATACGGCAAGGCAGGCATGATAAATATTTTTTGTTATTTCCACCTTGTAGACCCGAACGCCGCTGTATATCCTTGATGATGAAGTTGTATGTGGCTGTGGCTCTAGTGGATGTTCTCGTATTTGAGGCAAAGGACATCAAGAGCATTAACATCAAGTACAATACACTAAATGAGTCTCTAGTGTTCAAAAAGATCTCTATACATATAATTGAAGTGCGTGTTGTGGATGGCTGGATGGATAGGAAGGACACGATGTGGTGGCATCATGAGGGGTTGGTGGCGGCACCAGAAGCTAGGGGGTGAAGAAGTTGAAGGTAAGTGTCGGTCGTTGGTGAATTGCTGCTTCCAATTTACACGTCTCACGCCATTCAACTCGGGTAAACATCATCTACCAACAGCCAGTCACTCAGTCATTTATGCATTTCTGTTCTTTGTCAGTGTGTGTTCATTGTCGGTTTGTATAGAATTTTTCTCGCCTTCTTTAATTTTTTTCTTTCATTATTTGCTTAATTTCGTTTTTTTTTTATGAAATCAAGTGTAAACAGGAGGAAAACAGACAGAAACACATGCACAAACGAATATGATACGATATTTAATGTGGGCCTACGTAACTGCCGACATAAACATGTATGGATGGTGTGTACATTAGACCGGGATGACTGAGACGAAATTTTTGTATGAAACCTGTAAACTAGTTCCTTATAGATCTGTATAATTTTTAATAATTATGGACCTATTAATGACTAATTTAAACATTAGGTAGAAAAGGGGCTTGATTAATACGCCCATTGTCAATTAAACACACTCAGAGACAAATCGCATATCTCGTAGGTTATTAGCGGTACGAAGGTGAGGTTTGGTACATATGCAAATAGTTTTTTTTTTTTTGGAAAAGGATGCGGTACCGCTACGCCTTCTTTTAAGAAACCGTTAGAACAGCCATAGTCGAATCGTCCTGCATTTTCAACAGTATTTTACAGTTTAGTTATATGAAGACATACACAGGCTATATGGAATCAAATTTGGAAAAAAAGGGGTGTGTCCCCGCACACACTGCCCATATTTTAAACTGGCAATATTGGGAACAATTTGTTTGCATTTTAATGGGAAATTACTGCTGTTGAATAGGTTTTTTCTAGCTATACTAGGAACCGACTGGAAACTTCTCTCAAATCACTGAACTGTGTACAATACAATTTGTGTACATGATGACCCGGACCTACTGAAAAGGTGGAAAAGGACGCTGATTTTGTATGGCCTTACCGGGATAGTAATTTGTGTTTGCTGTGTCATAGTCGCACACTGTGCGTATTACAATACGATCGACCATGAGTTTTTAAAAGTCTCCCAATTTCAATTGTTAATAGACACAAAAAGTGTTTAATTTGAATTTTAAAGGAGACAATCGTTTTACAAAAACCAACGCACGAGCCATTGATTTAACAAAAACAGACGTTTATTCTTGAAAATTTTTAAATATTGCAAACACCACCATTTGCACTCCTATCTAATGTACATCCATAAACCAACATCCATACATATCCTACAACCAAGACATACGTTGGATCATTAAATAAGCTTAATTTCGTTTGTAGTTATTGTGATCAATAAAATGAAAGAAGTGGTGGGAGGGGATACGCTATTGTATAATTGCTCAGCGTATATCTTAGTACATATTTGTTTCTCAATCTGAAATTCACAAGGTCTTCTCAAAAGATGTTTTCAAAAAATCAGTCCGCAATGTTAAATAAGTATTTCCGTCTGCATGTAGATTTAAGTTTTTCAATACTGCCGTAAGTTTGCCTCTTTAACAGAGGTTTTTTTTACGAATTAGACTCTAGGATAGACTGTGTGGTATTGTAAGGCCCAGCAACTAATTATGGAGAGAGACATTGAAATATTTTACTTGCGTTGGAATTTTGTTAAAAAATTTTAATTGTCATTAAAGTTGTATCGACAATTATCACATGTCATTATCTGTTTAAAAGAAATAGAGAGGGACTGCAAAAACACAGATTTCATCTAATTTCTTCCATTGTCTTCTATCTAACGCTGCGTTATGGAGGAAAAAACGCCGTTTGTGTACCAGTATTTCCACAAGGGTTATGAGAAACCAGTTTGCAAATTTTATAAAAAGATAACATCGATATAATAATCACAGGACAAATCATGACCACCTTGCATTCTCGACTGACATAACTTTACGAATTACATAAAAACCAAAGATATGAAAGGAAGTCAATTTCTGATCTTTTTATTCAATTATGAATTTATTAATATTTCCATCAGTATTTGCTTGCCAATTTTTTTTTTAGCACAACATAAATTTTTGTACCGACGGGTAGGGTGAAGTCATTACAAATGACTTTAGCGGTTCGACTGTGTACAGTAGGTCCCGGTCAGTGGATATACAAATTATATCGTAAGCAGCTCACTGATTCAAGAGAAGTTCCCGGTCTATTCCTACATGGAATGTTAAGGGAAATAAGTAAGTAAGTAAGAACCGATGAATCATAATTGTGAACCACTGTGAGCTGGCATTAACACACTCTCATATGTGTAATAATTTGTATCAATATATGAAAGATGATTTAATGAATTAACAAGAAATCTCGCGCACAAATGTACATAGAGAAAACGAGACTGAACGACGAATGTGGCATCCGCGATTCTTCTTATTGTGATCACTTGGGCAGAAGAATAAGCGATGCACTCGCGATACTTTGTGATCGGGAATATTTTTAAGAAGAAAATAATGTTTTCCGTTTTGTTTTATAAGTTATAAAAGACGGTTCGTATTGTTTATCTTTCGAAGTTTAATAAATATCCAAAAAAATACAATTAGAAAAGAAAGCTTCCCTCTTACTTCTCTTTCTAATTGTATTTTTTGACAATATTTTCTTTGTATTTATTAAACTTGCAAAGATAAACTATACCAACCGTCTAGACATTTTCCTCAAATTCGCCAATTACTCGTGTGCGCGATACGCCAGCGAATCATTTAGACGATTCGTTCTTCACCGGACAGCGACACATGACTGGGGATACGCGCATGCATCGCGAATGATGATCGCCGCGATTCAAGTAATCGTCCCGACGATTCGCCGATAATTCTTCCGCGATCACAAATGTTTGCAGAGGCCATTCAATAACGTGTATTAAGGAGGTTTCGCTTAGAAGTACGAGTACTTCAAAGGCATATCTGAAAAATCTTTATGATCATCTTAGAGGCGGTCATTACATTCATTCATCACTTATTCACTTATGCTTTCAATAATTATAATTTAGTTAAATGAAATATGCAAAAGACATAAAAAAATCTCCGATATAGAATGATTCAGTTTCAATTGTCAATGGTGTACCCAGTAGACTATTTTGAATGGGTTGGTGCCATATATGTTGGCTTCTTAACGAGGCTCAGTAGAATTGGTACAGATATACAGAATATCCGTGACAACAATCTGGATTTAAATTGGAATAATATTTGAGATTTGGTTCAGATTTGCAAAGAATCTCAGCATAAATCTTAATAGTTCATCCAGTATTTGTCGAATTTACTACCAGTACAAAATTTGTGACAAGCCAGGAAATTTCTCAATATTTGTATGCAATTTTTAAGAATTCTACCCAACCCGAAATGTCTTATAAACTTTATTACACCACAAGGTATTTGACAGCAAAAGTTAAATGAAATTGGTCTCAAATGAATATATCACTCACCGCTCTCTTAACTGCATTCATGACAAAAACTTTTTAAATAACCCTCATAAAATATTCATGAAATGAACGAAACAATCATATCACATGCTCAGATTGTAGGTGGGGCAGACTTTCAAAATAAAAAGAAACTTTTCGGTCGATTTATGACGACAAATTAATTTGTATATTTTGTTTATATAATTATATATAAATTTTTAAAAATGTTAATAGAAATTTGATTTGTTCACCAACAGTAATTACCCTCAATTGTGTTGTATATCTTTTCATACATAGGTACATATGTTTGCGCAAACACATATCCTACATGTGCATATACATCATAAATATATATACATAAATACAAAAACAAAATCTCAAGTGGCTGCTTAATGAGAACACACACATCGAATTTTCCTTAGATGTACGTCCCCCATGCCGAACAATATGTCTACCCAGGCTACCCTGGAAATGATTTTATACTGGTATGCCCGCCTGTGTGTAGAACATCATTTTCTTTTTATTTGTCTTTTCCTTTTTAGCACTTCAGAGTAATAAAGACATGGTTATGTTACATGTATGTATTGTATGTGTAAACACACATACATACTAATGTTAATAGATAGGTAACCATCGCAGAACTCGTGTTTGTTTTTTGCAATTCTATTTTTAAATGTATCTGATCTCATAAAAGGTGAGACAAAGGGGAATGATCGATTTCCAAACACAAATTGGATACATATTCTGAAATTAATATTGAACTCAATTTTCAAAAAATTACATTCGTTTTACTGCTATTGAATGAATATTATAAATGATTACAGCGGAGTTGTCTGTGACACAATTTAATAATTTATTATTAATTACAATTCATAGTAAATTTATATTGTAATTTTGGGTGCAAGGGTAAACCCAAAATTACAATATAAATTTACTTTGTTAATTAATAATAAATTATTAAATGATTTTAACACTTTGGATGATTTTAACTCATAAATCTATGAACTGTAATCTTCTGAAAGTAAATAGTTCTAAGCAAGGATATATTGATTTATTAAAAAAACGGCTATGCCATTATGTTAAATGTAGAATACATACAACTTCGATGGTAATGAACCGCGTTTTACTATGGCTATCTGTAGATAAGTATATCCCCATTGAAACCCGCACGAATGCATGTATGTAATGTATTTTTTTAACATATACATACGTTCATATTTAGGCACACACACACCCGTCCATCCATCCATCCATCCATCTTATATTCCAGGACATATTCATTGTTTGGTAACATCCGTACAAGTCTCTCAACACGCCTGGGCATATTTGCTTTATCGCTGCTGTTCCTCCTCTTATATCTGAAGCTGATGTAGAAAAAGGAACATGAAGAAATTGAAGAAGTATTCTAATCAAAAGTTTTATTTGCATGAAATTAAATTCAAGCAATTGCACTTAATTTCCAGAACATGCGGCGTAAATTAAGAAAATTAACTGTTTGTGAAGATGTTCTTCCTCGTTGCCGTGGGTTGTTGGTTGTACTTGCTCATGTTGTTCAGTCCCCAAATGGTGATAACAATTATGACGATTTTTATGTTCCGGTCTATTGCTTTGGGTAAAAAGGAAGTGTTATAATTTATTTAGCTGTCTTTCATTATAGACACATTCACAGAATTGAATTAAAAATGAGCACTCATACGAATTGTACCAATTTTTGATGAATATATTTATTTAGATTCGTAAATGCCGGATAAAGTTGGAATCATTTGTCTATCGCTCAGCCAAAGCAGAGGCCAATCGGCAACTTGTGATCTGGAGGTTTTTCTAAATTGAATCATAACCGCTGAATTTAATACCAGATTGTCCGTTGAGAAAATATTTTTCGTTATTTCTTAATTCGTTTATATACGAGTATGTTATTATTAGGGAAGACTTTTATCTTTTTTGTTGTCTTATTACTTTTTTTTAGCTTTTTGCTCTAAAATTTTATATTTGCCCCTTTTGAAAACTTTGTATTTCTTTTTGTATCATTTCCCCATAAAGTGGTTAAATCTTGCCCAAATTCTGTATTTAATAAAGCTATTACTAGATATATTTTTGGATGTCTGACAAAGCCCCTTCCTGTATCTCCCATACAAATGTCCGCTCCGCCCACTTTGTAAAACGTGTAATACAATTCTTTCTGTACAATTTCTATTTTGACATTTCGATGGTTACAACCGATGGTGGTGGCCACGCTAACTTTTGGCTTTCGGATACTCTGAATTATGAGAACTGTTTCTACTGTCTTTACTTTTTTTGTTGATGTTGTTTTTTTTTTGAAATTTTTTCCCAGTTTTCTGTTTTTTTTTTTGTTTGGTGCTCGTACGATTTTTTGGAAAAATTATTTGTTACTTCGTTAATAATATTGTTTTCAAATTATAAACTGTGGTCACGATGTTTCGCGGGCAGTTGCCAGCATATGCGTTGCCTTGTCTCAGTTCAAAATTAGACTCATATATTATCCTATTTGTTCCCCAATATTTGTAAGGAATAAAAAACGTGGAAAATACTAAATGCACGAAGGTTACTGCTGTCTATGTTACAAACATTATAAACTCTGATGAGATTTTAATCGTTCCCAAATATTTAAAATTTTGAAAATATTCAAAAACATTGTTAGTAGTTATACGCTGTTGTTTTGCTTACACCTTTTTCACCTACAAAAATAATGTTTTTTTATATATATCGTTAACATTTTATTTTGAAAAAATGTTAATCCAAAAACCAGACAGATTATATAGCGAGTTCACACAATATCATTCATATGTCTGCCACTACTGGCTCGACAGTAGATGACGAATTTTTACCGAAAAATCCTGTTTTCAGATGAAGCACATTTTTTGTCTCGGTGCAAAACTGCCGCATATGGGTTCCGGAGAACCGACGCTTTACTATTGAGAAGCCAATACATTCACAACGAGTCACTGTATGGTGTGGATATTGGGCTGTCGTCATCATTGGGCCTTCTTTCATAGAAAAATACCCCGCCAGGCTCAACGACTTTTTGTTTCTAAAAATTCACGAAAATGACATTGACGACATTTGTTTTCAACAAGATGGGGCAACATGTCATACAGTTAACGCAACCATCGATATTATATGCACTGTTTCTGAAAATCGAATAAATCGCCGAAATTGTAGTGTTTCTGTGGGAAGCCATCACTACAGTCTTTCGCTTATACGGGTCCGACGATTTTTCGAAGAATTCCCTTCGGGAATGCTCCCAATCCGATATTGGATAACATTATTTTTGTGGCCGGGTTGAACCTATTTTACATTATGATTATTGATTGTTGATCCGAAGTATATGATCCATTCACTGGTTCGGTGTTGCACCTGGCAGTCACTACTCTCAAAGTGTTTGTTGACATATGGTTTTGTAGTCGTTAAATATATGAACGGTGATTTTTTCTGGATGTAATGCAATCTGTTCGATTTGGTCTGAAGTTATGCCAAAAACCCGCTAAACACAATTATGTCCTGCATACAAACGCGTAGCTTAAAGACGACATCGGGATTTTTATGCAGCTATGACTGGTTTTCAAAGTGTTCATATTTGAATTTTCGACAAAAAAATTTGTTGTATTTTATCGCACACATTTTTTCGGGGCATTATTTATAAATTTTTCGTTTTAGATACTTCCCATGAAATCTCACTAACACCGATACATATTGTCAGTATACCAGATATTTTAGATACTATACAACACATCGTTCACTTCCCTCCACACATTTCATATAAATTATTTTAGAAGTTTAGAGAAGTTTATGATGTTTACAACTGTTTACCTCTTTTTCAACCACAGCAATACTGACCGTATTAATTAATGTGATTTATATGCTCACACCTCTAAGACCGGGTTGTCGTTACTAACGCATAGATTACAAAACCCGATCCCAAAAATTTACCCATTCTAAGCGTGTTGTCACAACAAAATATAAATGATTATTGATGTTTGGCAATTTTCAACAAATTGGGATTGTGATTACATAACATTTAATTTACATAACAAAATACTTTTACTTAAGACTTTTGGTACAGGGCAAACACACAACACACAGATAGACAACTACATCGTAGATGACATCTAGGAAATATCCCATCACAATCTATCATCAGATGAGCAGCAGTAACGAACGACCACAATAGTAATCACCGTCATCATATTTTAAGTCACATTTACTTTGCGATGGACATACTAACATTAGGAAGCATTGTGGATTCATTCATTCAATCTTCCAACACCTCTGTGGAATGCCACCGTAAGGCGAGTACAATTTGTGCCCTAATGCTTAATGATAATTCTAACTTGAGAGTGTACAACAACAGCCTTGTAATCCACCTTTCCCCCCCCCCAAAAAAAACATCATTCATTGGCGTAGTACCTGATCCAAGGAGGCTGGCAAGAAACCATCCATTCATCCATTTATTTATTTCATTCATACCAAAGGCATCAATCATTTTAAAATGTTTGTGGTGTTTGTGTCGCCATCAGTAGCGTAGGTTCCTGCTCAGAGTTCACTACAAGGAGCAGAGCATTATGTAAATGTGAAATTCAATTGTTTAAACATTTAGCTAGATGCATAATTTATTGTAATAACACACCTGCCATAAGCTCACTCACCGACACTTCACCATTTCACCAAACGGCTGTTGTTGCCATCTCTCGCTCCGCCAATTCAAAGGCAGAAGTAGTTTCAACACTCTAACAAACTTATGTGTATGTATGTATTTGTGTGTGGGTGCATGTGTTTTCGTATTTTTGTTCTAACTTAAAACTTATCAGCTTAGTCACCTGACAGTAGAGCAAGTCAGTCACACTGCCTAACAATTCCGTTGAATATTGTAGATATAGGACTAAATCGCAAAACTACCCTGATCCGCTTAGGTAGGTTGCGCGACGATCACACAAAAAGTCGATGATGAAATCTGTGACAGTTTTACCTTGTAAATTCCAAGAATTATACGTGTATTATACGTGTCTTTCATTAACACTTTGCCATAGACAACCGTTGAGAGCTGGCAGTAGGTACCGATTATATTTCAACGCAGATGTTTCGATGTTTCTAACTTCACCAATGTACACAAATTACATCTTTGTTTTAGCACTATAAAGCTTTAATCATACTCATAGTCCACGAATCTCAGGATCCAGGATAATTATTATCATGAAGCATATCAGGATATACGAAGCCGCATTGAATTTTTTTTATTAGATTACTCCAGCATTAGGCTGCTTATTTGTTCACATCGTTCTAAAGGCAGACTAGATGTAGAATTCAGATCCCCCATAATCATCAGATCATTGCCATCCCAATTGTTCCTTGCACGTCGGCAAATGATTTTTCAAATATATTACGGAAAAAAAATTAACTTTATATAAGGTTAACTTAACCATAAATATACATGATTTGGAGTCTGCGTTATATACGGTTAATTTCAACATTTTCTTGTTGACTGGTTTTTAGCAATAATAACAGCTAGTTTAACTATTCCATTGTTGAATTTTTTAACCATGAAAATTGTTAATATTAAAATTTCATAGTTAAACTATCGAAACAATACATGTTCAATTTAACAATGAACTGGTTAATATTATAAAATTAACAGTTTTTGTTTCTGATGTTTGAGATTATTGATTTATTTCTATTTCGAACACTATTTTAAACAAGTTTTTGGGGGAACAATTGGAATTTTATGAGCGCTTGTTCTGGTATATCCCCACTTTCATAATACATATAATTTGTTCCTGTAAAATTCGCTATTCCACTATTTGGAACATTTACGGTTTACCCGACTGAAACTTTCTCACCAATTTTTTTTTATTAATATAAGTATTTACAGTCACCCAACAAATAATTCAATCCACTGCGACAATGTGCATTTTCATATCCGTTAACACGGTGGAAAAAACGAAAATTTTAACAAATTTCAGCAAACAGATACCACAAACATTAACTTGTTTGTATCCATTTTTGTGTTACATTTCATTTTTTTTTTTCAATTTGTAAATCTCTATATATTGATTCATCTTATTCTTTCGGTTATTGTTATTATCTTCGCACTTATATGTTGTACTTCGTTGAATTTAATTTTTCCCGAACACGCTAATGCTTCTCCTCAAATACTTAAAAGTAGTAGAAAATGAGTTATATTTGCAGCCAAATAAACAATGTTTCGAACAACCTCAAAACACGATATTTACTTGTGAGTAAACATTAAAAAAAAACAGATTTTTCATTTAATTAGAACTTAAGTGTGTTGTACGGAAGGTGCATACATGGTGCATAAAGTGTAATGTCATTAATAGATTTTTTCCTACTTGCCTTAGAAGGGTAACTTTTCTCGAATCAGTGAGATGTGTACGATATAATTTGTATACCCACTTTTCGGGACCAACTGTTTGCAGCAGGCTCTGAACGGCTAATGCCTTTTTAGCGAAGTTTTTATATGGCTTAGAGATTACTCTCTTACTCGTAAAGTCGGCAGCATTCCACGGTCGGCTCATACCAGAGGACATTATAATGGAATCGGAGGGGGATTGTTATTATTTTTTTTTGAAATAAGGCAATGGTTGGTTCTAAGCAAAAACTGTTAATGTGTACAATCTCGTCTTGGATGCAAGGAAACATTTTAAATTTCATATGAAAGGAAAACGAGTTACTGTAACTGCTATGGAGTTTTGGCTGAACAAATAATAAACATATGAGGTCTGTATAATCAAAACATAAACATCGTTAATGTGGTATTTACTACTTTTCCATACTACCACAAGAAATGTTTGCTCCAAATCCCCAGCTTCCTATGCATGGAGACCGGTGTTATTTAGCTACGAAATCACCGGATTTCCAAAACAGATGTTAACTAAAAGCCCACCATTTAGTTCCACTGTCAACGATGATAACGCAGTTCTGCACATGTTGCCCGCATTAAAATATTACACAAATTGATATTCAGTAAAAAGAAAGCGGAAACGTACAACCACACAGGACGAAAATAAGGACGAACAGACCTCTTGCTTGCCATGTGGTGATGGGAGCAGCAAGCAAGCAGCCAAAAGGTTGAATGGGTAATGCACATTCACTCGCACTGTCGTCCATTAGAAACAAAATAAAAACGACGACAACAACTATGGAACCAGAGTGGAAAGATGGATGAATGGCATAATCATAAGCCACTGACAACAGAAACGTATTTTATGTCCTTTTTAATAAAAGCAGAAAACAACAAGAAAACAAACATCCAGCTTTGCGACGTTGTCACCGGCATGTCGGGAGCGGTGGCCGTGTTGTTGTGGCTGTTGATAAGAACATCTTATGGATGTAGTTCATCATCCCCATTGTCGATTTGTGGCCTTTAGTTTGTCACTCACTTGCTGCTACCTTGTGCGCATTTATTTTCTTGTAGATTTTAGCAAATCATAAAATCATTTAGTGACAGACACAACAGCAGCAGCAGTAGCAACAACCACTGATGAAATAACAAGGCTAATGTTTTCTAACTTGGATAAAACTTTCCGTAACGAGGGTTGGTAACGCAGCCGCTACTGCTGTGCTGTCTCTGTGGCCGTAACTTATTACAACAAGTAGAACAGAAGCGAGAAGGCGTGTGTCTCGGAGAGTGTGGGTGGTTTTTCATGACATTTAAAAAGATACCCGCAATAAATAAATATGGACAAAATAACATCGTCCATCTTTAGCATAACGTCATCTTAGTCACCGTGGTTCCAGACTACACAATTTCACATTAAAGCTACAAATATAAAAAAAACAAAAAGGAATCAAGAAAATGCTAAAATATCAATTTTAAAATTGTCAGATACAATTGATTACAAACACCCAAAATATGTTTCTTTGAAATTTGCAACTAATTTAACTTGGTGTTACCACTGTGAGTCAACCGTTTGAAGATGCATTCCAAGTAGAGTAACTAACTTCAGTTTGTTATGGTCCTCACAACACACACACATACAGGGTTTTGGGTGAATGTGTATCTGATTACGTTTCTTTTCCTTTAGTTAGCGGTATCGGAGTCTAAATGTGTGCGTGTGGGTGTGAGTGTGACTGAGTTTAGTTTGGTATCAATGCAACATTTAAAAGTCAACATGGTTGCTTTGCTGCTGACAGTAAGTAAGATAGATGTGGTCCGTGTACGAGGTCAATGCGTGTTAAATTCGTTACGGTCATTTATATGCAGACAATATTGACCAAAGCACTTACATCTCTACACACACACACACACATATGTATGTATGTATCAAAACTATCATACATTTTCTTGGGCGATGTTATACAATTTTAAACTGTGTGACAAATTTAATAAGAGAGTATCAGTCCTTAAGTAAACTGGAAAATGAAAGAATAAACTAACATGAGATGGCGACATACATATGCTTAATATGTGTGTGTGTGCGTCATACCTATTAGGGATGCCATGGCCAAGTCCTGTAATGTTATCTTTTGGAATCCAACTTCCATGCAAGGGGATATGCAACTCCTACAAACGTTGACTTACTCCTCTCAATGAACTGTATATTTTTACGGTGTGCTGGGTACGGACATAATTCGTAAAGACGAAGATGAGAAACTAGGAAAGATTGAATTGGTATTTAGTAATATCTGCTCTATTTCTTCTATCTCCACTTTCTTTTAGGGGGAAAATTGATAACGTAAGCTCAGTATTTGCCAGCCAAGGAATAACTGTGTGGCTGTAGTTTGTTAGGTAATGTGTGCGACTATCACTCAACTCAGCAAATCCATGTTAAGACCAGCCACAACATTCATTCAGCGAACGTTTCCAACTCGTAACTAGCGGCGACGTCACGAGTAGGAGAGTAATATTTAGGCCAGATAATACTTCTCTTGAAAAAGCATCGGACTCGACTTTAGGTCCCGATTAGTGTGTATAAAGAGAGAGTTAGAGAGAGAAGTTATCCGTCTGTTAAGGGAAATAAGTAGTGAAAGGAACAAAATAGTTGGGCTGCATTTCTTTTAGGGATTAGAGAAAGCTATAGCCCTTTTTATTAGAAGCGGAATGGGCTGAGAAAGAGGTTAATTTGTCGAAAAGAACTGTGGAAGACGTATTTCCCGGAAAGTTTGCCAATTTTTGTCAGCCCTGGATTATACTACCAAAAATTTAAACTATGAAGGATTTTTTACAACTGTAATGGTGTGGTTTAATCGGGGTATTGTACAATTTTTTTACTTCCTGATTTTATTACTAGTGAAGACAAAAATGTTTTTTTTTGCATTTGTATACTTTTTTCCCCTTTGTTATAGGTTTTGCTTTTTTCTCTACAATTTTATTTTTGTCCATTTTGAAAACTTGGTATTTTTGTTGTTCCCTTTCTCCGTTAAATTGTGCCCTTTTTACTATATTCACACTTTTTTTATATAATACCGATTACCACCACAGCCAGTCAAATACTTTTATTAAATAAAAAACAAACCGTAAAAACGGCTCTAAAGAGATTTTTTTTAAAAAAAAAAGCGGTGCGGGTGTACGATGTGGTTTTAAAAATCGAAGAAGAGTGGATTTTTTGTTAAGTAACTTCCATCCAATGAATTTTTAAAATTTTTAAACACGCTTAAAAAAGAGGCAGAAAAAACTATAATTCTACTATATTTTTTAATAGTAATTGTCTAGGACTTTTAATTAAAGTGTTATTAATCATTTCATGTTTTGAACATACCTGAATTATTTTTATGATTACATTTTTGTTACAAAAAAATAACAGTTTTTGTTGAAAAATACTATTTTTTTTATTATTATTATTAACTAGTAAGTTGTAATGCGCCTTTGGCGCCCGTTGAAATATGTGTGGAAAAAAAATTTTTGTTGAAAAAAAAAAAATTTTGTTCAAAAAAAAATTTTTGTGGAAAAAAAAAATTTTGTTGAAAAGAAAATTTTTGTTCAAAAAAAAATGTTTGTTGAAAAAAAATGTTTGTTGAAAAAAAAAATTTTTGTTGAAAAAAAAATTTTGTTGAAAAAAAAATTTTGTTGAAAAAAAAAAATTTTGAAAAAAAAAAATTTTTGAAAAAAAAAATTTTTTGAAAAAAAAAAATTTTATTTAAAAAAAAAATATGTAAAAAAAAAAATTGGAAAAAAAATTTCTGTACAAAAAAAAATATTATATTTTTTATTATTATATTTTATAGAATTATAGAATGCCTATTTAAATTCCTACGAACTGCGTGACAGAGTCAGTGAATCAGTGTCGAGGGTAAATATATACATACTAGTAAGTTGTAATGCGCCTATGGCGCCCGTTAATTTGCTTGAGAAAGTATTTGTTACTTAATTTTAAAAATTTTGTAAAAAATATTTTGAGAAAACTATTTTGTAAAAAAAAATTTCGGAAAAAAATAAAATTGGAAAAAAAAAATTTGTGGAAAAAAAAAATTTCGTTGAAAAAAAAAATTTTTGTTGAAAAAAAAAATGTTTGCTGAAAAAAAAAATTTTTGTTGAAAAAAAAAATTTGTTGAAAAAAAAATTTATGAGGAAAAAAAAAATTTTGTTGAAAAAAAAAATTTTGTGGAAAAAAAATTTGGGGAAAACACAATTTCTGTACAAAAAAAAAATATTATTTTTTTTATTATTATTATTTATAGAATTATTATAGAAATGCCTATTTAAATTCCTACGTACTGCGTGACAGAGTCAGTGAATCAGGGAATCAGTGTATCAGTGTATCAGTGAATCAGTGTCGAGGGTAAATATATATTAAGATTAAGAAGAAGATTACAATAAAAAGTATTTTCTAATTTTGGCTCCAAGTGTAAACTCACCTATAGGGGCGCTTACTATCTTGTTTTTTAAACATATGTTTTTTATAAACAAAATCAGGTGTCGGAAAGACGTCGAAAAAACTTTTCTCGGGTTGAAAAGGGTAAACACGCTAATCACAACGGATCAACTATGGTCCGTGAACATCATTCTTCTGGCCTCATCTAATTTCAGAATCCCGAGTTCCAGTATTTGCAAAACTGGTCACGTTTGATATCCCTACTGTAGGAAATATACAAGTATTTACTCAATGTCACTTATGGCGGTCACAAAAGACGATGTTGATGTCCCGCCAATTTGTAAATACTTCTCCACAAAAATAATTGCAAAATAATTCGGGGATTTCTTATAAATTACTTTATGTTCATACGAACTAAGTATATCACTTTTGAGACATCTCACACACATGAGGAGCTGGCACCACAGACTTGGAAACAATATAATTAGTACACCTACCAACAAGTCGATCACTTTTGTTTGTAGCTTCGTACCATGAATGTGATTTACCATTCATCAACTTCTTACTTACTTACTTATTTCCCTTAACATTCTATGAAGGAACAGACGGAGAACTTCTCTCGAATCATTGGGCTGTGTACGATATAATTTTGTATACTCACTGACCGGGAGCAACTTTTTAAAGCCGGCTCCGATTGGTTAATGATTTTCTAGAGAAGTTTTATATGGCTTAGGAATAACTCTCTTATTCGTAAATTTGGTGGAAGCAGCCGCCGCAAAATGTTTAATGGTCTTACACGGTTTCGAACTCGGGTTCTTCTACTACCTACCTACCTGCCATTGCCGTCAAAACGTTGTCGATCAGAAGTTCCTCAGACCGTTTCTGGCATTTAATTCTCAGAGAAACATGGGCCGAAGACTTCTAGGGCGATGCTGATGGATTTTGAGCCTCCCACAACTGTAGTTATAGTGTTAAATTTCTCTCACAATTCACAGCAATCTTAAAATTAGACTTAAAGTTTGTGACCACCCTGTAGAAGAGAATAATTTTCATTTAAATCAACGTTAGAGTAAATACGAGTCATTAATTTCCACATATAACTCATAATAATCCGTTCATAATAAAACACTTTACACATTATTTTTGGACAGTAGCAAATTTAGCGGGTTAGCTACCTACCTACCTCCAAGACTCACTGTAACTACAATTTAAATGTCCCCGTCCGAATCTATATTTAAAGAGCTTTCAACATTTTCTAAATCTTTTAACTCCACTTAACTTTCAATACTTTAAGATGACTTGAATTTGTTCATACATGCCTCTTTTAACTAAAGTCGTTATTGCATTTTGGCTTGTGCGTGTGTACCATCAACAAACACACATGTACAAGCAGAGCGAGACAACACACACATACATACATGATGTGCTTAATGTATTGTGTCTTTCCTGTTGGTTACATAGTAGTACTCCAAACTGTGTAACCACTTACAACGCGGGTTACACATCTCCACTTCCACTTGCATGAAAACGGGTATCACCAGGACATGAGTCACGAGTACTACACCAAAACTCAGTTTTATGTACAAGATTTTAATGTGTAAAGGTAGTGATATAACGACTTTTGCGGCAACAAATTTGCAACGCTAATTTAGTGTAAGAGTCATTGTTGTAGCACAAACACGCCAACAGTCGCAGTGGCAGTGACAGTGTCAGTGGATGTGACTGTCGCAGACAGCAATATCGTCAGCACTAGCAGCAACGAGCAACGGCAAAGTGAGTGCATGACAGACAACATATTGTTGAACGCATAAATTTAAACGTTTTTCCACAGAAACAAAAGACGAGAAGAGTTGTTTGTTCCACGACTAGAAGATGAAAATGAAAATGATTTCACAAAAAATTGTGTCCCGATAAAACGGGGACGTTTTATTGTTAAAATGTTGGAATTGTCTAGCGACGTTTCGATGTAAGTAAGAGTATTACGATGAACAGTGGTATTTTCGCCAGCTAACCATTCAACAAACGGAAATTTACTGAACGAAATATATTCAATGTTTTTTTTTTTGTTCGACACGACCCTTACAATTGTATCAGTAGTCCTTGTATTGCGGTATTAGCATATCAAATGGAAAAACGATTGTTATTGAGAAATTCTCTAACATAAACTTAGACATTGAAGTAGAATTGTACGAACATCGGTGTTGTAAACGTGACCGGCAGGTCTTAAAACGTCGTATGTGGTCATGTTTATTAGTGGACAAGTCTCCGAAATTCTAGAGCCCTGAAGATTCGAAAATTAAGATTGAGTACCTGAACCAAAATTGACTGCAGCTTAATAGACCTTAAATTGTCATGTTTATTAATGAACCAGTCTCCGAAACACTAGAGCCCTAAAGGTTCCAAATTTAAATTGTATTCCAATTTTAAAATAAATGCATTCGTTAGAAAATGTTCTTTTAACTAACTACTTTCATGCCCATATATCGTGTGGCGCACTGATAATATTGTTCCACAGCATTTCCGCACCCACGGAAGCAAATATTGCTGCCCACAACGCAATGGTGTGAGGTGTAGAAACAAGAGCTGCGTGGGAGATGTGTGGGAAGAGGAGAAACGAAGAAAAACGACTAAAGAAAATGGGAGATGGAATTGTTTAAAATAAAACGTCTAAAATCGGAGAGTTGTTAACGGATACGGCAACTACTACCAACATGATAGCTGTCACGGTAAATCACTTAAAAAAGCCAGAATAGCAAATTGATGTTCTTGTCATGAAAATATTTACTATCACATCATTGTCACAGATTCGAGAATATCACTTTTATTGAAGCCACATGACTCTGTTGTAGTTGACAATCCAGTAGAAATCATAAATGAAAGCCGATTATCCCATCGAAGGCAGAATCGCTCGCGGTCTTTTAGCTGACAATGATTTGATTAGGAGCATGTTTTTATATTTAAATCTTAGTGTACTGTGTCCTGTTTATAAAAAAACTCTCAGATTTGTAGATATCGCCATATCCTGTGAAATACCCAACAAACAACTTTAAAATTTAAAGCCGACTTTGAGAGCCCAATGTGATCAGGACTGTTTGAAACGAGTATTACCAAAATTACAGAGTTATAACTTGCACAAAATTAATTTAAAATGGGGATGGACAGCATTTGATAGAAAACAAGAAATGCTGCAATGAATCGTAGAAAAAGCAGATAACGCTTTCAAAATTGGATATAGGGAGCACTATTAAGCCGTCTAAGAACGTGAATATAGCCATTGAACACAAATATGACACGATCTGCAAACATAAAACGAAGAATATAATTAGAAAACAGGTGCTACCATACAAGTGAACACAACACGCTTATAACATGCTCTTTATAGCTCTGAAAAGCAGTGCTATGGGGATTCGGGAAAAATATTCTCCGAACAATTTTCCGATCTGAATGCCAGCATCGATGTGATCGGGCGCATTTAATGCTAACGACGGCATTGGTTGGAATATATTGTAGTAATGGATCGAAATTATCAGACCTGGGAATCTCGTACGAATCTCAGGCCAAGAAAATCCGATCAATTTTCCAATAACCAACTAAATATCACACGTACAATAAAATTGCATAGGTTTAAACGTATTTTGTCTGTCTTTAAACTAGGCTGAAACATTGAATCTGCCATAACCAACGCTATATAGGTACTTGACAAACGTTGTTGACAAATTTTAGTTTGCAATAGGTATATTGTACCGGGAAAATTACAGTCAGTTATTAAAACGCTTCTACTGGCATCAGTTACAACGATGATGACAACAATTGCTATTGTTACTGCACAGTGCAGAAGTATGTGTGTGCACAAACACACACCCATATACGTAAATATGGATGTATGTGTGCATGGGTTCAACCAGGTATGTATGATGAAGGGAGACATTTACATAAGGTCACACAATGATACCGAGTAAATTGTCGCATAGTGAGACAGATTTTCTATACACACGAACCAGATATGAACTGAACTGGGAATGAGGTCTTTGTCAACCGGTCGGTTGGTTGGCCAAGTAAATTTTGTGTTCATGTTTACATTTCTGGTACTGGTACTGGTACTCCCCATGCACATGACGATGCACAAGCATCTCTCCATGGACCAACGAATACCAGTATGAATGTAATGGCTTACACAGGTATGCATGTGTGTATTCTGCCATATTCTTTCTATTCATGAGTCGAGTATGGCTTTGTTTATATATTGCCTCAGGGTCACTCCACCTTATTTATTTTGTCACCTTTGCCAAGATGCTAGACCTTGAGTGAATCTGAACCCAGATTGAGGTTCATATGTACATGTGTATGCACCTCGCTGTATGTATACACGGTCATAACAATAACTTGAAGTGTGAATGCAGCGTAGGCGCAAGTAATTGCTAAAAAAAAAATGAAAAGGAAAACATGAAATAGAAACAAAAACCCCAAAGAAAAAAGTGTTATTGTTGCAACAACAAATGAAAAGTTAATGACATAACATGATAATGACGGGCTGCTGGCCCCCCATGGCCCATGGTGCATACAGTTTGTAAATGAACTCAGTCGTTAGGAATGACATGTAGTGTTTGCCACTTCAAATGTCATTTGTCGTAAAAGCACAAAATCTCCACAATAGACGGCACAATAGTTGCTTTAGCCTGGCAATCATTTCTCAGTTCGTGTACAGGGACTTTAAAGAGTTAACCTTCCTAATGTGATAGCCCACGTCAAAAATATATACATACATAGGGGGTAAGCTCTACAACGTCTATAATCCTGTATAGGAAATGTATACTCTTTTAAAGTACTCGGTCATTGATTTTGACTTTGGTAAAGTATGTTCTATTGTTATCATCCATAATTTGCTGGTAATTTTCTCCAGACGTTGGCAATACGAAACTGTAAAACCGTACCGTACTACAGGGTTCTCCAACAAGAGATCTTATTTTAGTATTTAAAGAAATATAGTTTTTTTGAGATAAATTATCGCATGTGTATTTCATAATAAATAGGAAGGTATGACGTTAATAATGAAAACAACATCAGCCGACGCTTACAGGACCATATCCTTTTCATAAAATTGTCCATAACCAAATCGCAAAGTGGCTGCCCAATGTCCTCGATAGCCTCACTAATTCGATCTTTGACGTTGTGGATGATCGGCCGGCTTGACAGAACTTTATAAACATTATGACCAAAGTCTTTATGTAAAATACGGTGCCATGAATGCCCAATTCCAAAGAACGACGAGGAATTCACAAACCTGGCTTTTCTTCAACACTTTGGGCTACAGCAGATATATTCTCAGTTGTTCTTGAGCGACGTGTCCGAGTTTTATTCTTCGCATCACTAACAGCTCGAATTTTTTCACCAATTTCTGTATGGCGGTCCGACAAGGTGCTTCACGACGACCCAAAAATGCTTTAGTTTTGCGAACTGTGACTGCAAGATTTTCACCATTTTGGTAGTGAAGCATGTATTGTTCCATTTTTAGTAATGGCCTAGTTTGTACTTGTCAAATGTCAAAGAATAAAAGCTTCAAAAGTGGCAGCTACCGAAATGCCCGCTGACTAAAAATAACACCTTTTGTTGGAAAACCTTTCATAAAGAATGGGTTATCCATTTCGCTTTTTAAAAGTAAACGTAAAATATTTTTTTTTATGATATTTCTTTTTTATTATAAAGTTTGAACGTTGACATTATGTGTGAAATGACCACCACGCAAAGTGTTGCAAGCATTGATTCTTTTGAGGTCATTCTGGACCAGTTTTTGGCACATATTGGGCGGTATCTCAGCCATAACTTGACGAATGTTGGTTCTTTAGTGCTCAAGAGTTAAAGGTTTATCTGCATAAACACGGTATTTCTGGTTCCAAATCGCATGATCTTGGTGGCCAGTTGATGTCGCCACGACGAGAAATTACGCGGCCAGGAAATGTCTCTTGCAATAAAACCATATTCGCTCGAGTTGTGTGGCATGTGGCACCGTTTTGTTGAAAGCACATATTGGTCCAGTCGTATTCTTCAATAACAGCCAAAAAAAAAGTCGGTTATCATACAACCACAACGCTCCGACTTGACGATGACTGTCTATCCCTCGTCGTTTTCGAAGAAGTACGGTCCAATCACACCTTCGGACCAAAGAGCGCACCAAACAGTGCCTTTTTTGGATGTAATGGCCTCTCTTCAATTACTTGAGGATTCTCATTAACATACCCACCGAGTGAGAAATGTGCTTCATAACCGTAAACCATTAACTTCCTCTTAAAGAACGATATGTGGCTGTGCCAGAATCACCATTTTTGTAGTAGATTTTAATCATTTTTACCATTTGTGGCAATACACCAATCTGGTGGGTTGTCTCTTTGAGTCGACCACAGAAAAAAGTAAAAACCACCACCATATTCGCAATTAGGCATATTGGACTATAAATAAACCGTTTGCGAGTTTTCTCTCTGGATAAACCCACTGGGTCCAACTTCCACACATAAGCTAAAAATACAGTTCAGCTAGGTCTGTGTGGAATTTTAATCAAATCGGACAAGCCAACTGCAAATGGAAAATATAGTTCCAAAAATAATTCGAATTTTTTTTATTTTTTATTTTTTTTTACTAACTCTCAAGGGATCTCATGAATGAGATCGTGTTCCATAAGTAATACCGAGTAAGTAATTCAGCTAGGTCTGCGTGGAATTTTAATCAAATCGGACAAGCCAACTGCAAATGGAAAATTTAGTTCCAAAATAATTCGAATTCCCCCACTGTGCCTAATTATCGCTTTTCGTTTTATTTTTTATTTTTTTGTTTTTACTATCTCTCAAGAGATCACATGAATGAGATCGTGTTCAAAAAGTAATACCGAAACTTTTTTTGTTGTTCCTTGTTTGGAATTTAAAACAAACTTTATTCGGACCACCATTTGGCCACTAAAACCCTAAATAGCATAAAGGGGGTCGTAATTACCAACGTGATATCTAAAACAAACCAGGCTACAGCAGTTAAACCTTTAAAATGTAATAAAGGGTGTTTTTTATTGAGGTATAGAACTTCGAATTGAAATAAAACACAAGAAAATCGTTTTAATGTCCATCAATTTGGCTTTATTGGAAGGATAATTTTATGCCATTAATGTTTAAATATGATTTCGGGCATGTGGTCGCCGCGGCTGGCTCGAATAAAGCCAATTCTACAGGTCCAATTTTCAACCACTTGTTGGAACCACAACTCAATCACATTCATGCCAAACAATTCGGGAACAAAATAGTCGGTTATCATGGCTCTATACCGGTCTCCATTAACGGTAATTGACTCTCCAGCATTATTTCGGAAGAAGTATGGCCCAATGACTCCACCAGCCCATAGAGCACACCAAACAGTCAGTTTTTGTGGATGTAATGGCATAAAATGGACGGAGCTTGCGGTGAACTTCGCGAACTGAACCATTACTTTCGAAATAAATTTGCACGATTTGCAAGCGTTGTTCTTTTGTCAACCTGTTCATGATGAAATGGCAAACCAAACTAAATATTAATCACTTGGCAGCTGACAAAATGGCCGCCAGTTAAAAAAGTGATGCAAACTTAAAGTTCTATACCCCCAATAAAAAAACACCCTTTAGTACAACCTGTGTTGTTCAAAGCCTACAGTAATCCACCACCCATAACTATTTCTTATCAAACTCATTGGTTACACGAAAATAATTGACCACAAACCTGCCGCCAGTTTGTAACACCCGACAGCCTTTCCATCGGAGTCTTAATCTTTCGTCTCTCTCTCTCTCTCTCACTCTCTCTCCGCTCTGCACTGTATTTGTCATTAAACACCTCTTGAGCTCGCGTGTCGGAGGTCATTCGGCCACAACTATCGCTGCATTTGCAAATGAGTACAAATATAATACGTATACTCGTTTGTACGTTGTATGGATGTGTGCATGTAGTTCACCTGAATATACAAGAATACTAAGTACATGAGATGCGCCAATAAACAGTGAAGTACACAAAATGTCAAGTGTTAATATCGCACAACATGAGGAATTAAGATGGGAATGAGAATTGAGGGCAACATCCAGCTAAAGTCAAGCCAGGCATGGCAAGGCAAGGCAAAGTGAGCAAAAAGCGAGACATGCTACAACACAATTGGCTTCATTGTTCGTAAATGGAATACTTTGAAGGTAGTCTCCTGTGTAACTTCACTTTTACTATTTGCCACGAGTACACCAACAACACCACCTAAACTAACAAACACAGAGCCAGCCGTCCAGGCAGACGCCCATCCCATTCCCACCCATCCATGGTGTGATATTCACCCAAATCAATCCAACCATTCATTCATCCAATCCATCCATCCCCTCTGGAGACTGCTACAGAAGCTCTTTGAAAAATACCCATGTCGTATGCTGGAACGCCGGAGTGGAGATTGCAGGGATTGGAAGAAGTGAAACTGCCAAAATGAGTGTATTTCACACTTCAGTATTATTTTTATGTGAAATTAGATTGACAGTTTTTCAGGATTGTTAAATGTTACATTTAATGATGTCTGAAACACTTTTTTTGCAATCACGCTTATTTTTCGCTTACACGCTCTCTATCTCTCTCTCTATATATATATATATATCTGAAGTACAAGGGGGGAGGATGTGGACGAACACGAGCAAACAGTACATCACATTACCAACCAACCAAGCAAGTAAACAATGAGATCTCTGCACACAAAGTATGGAATTCGAAAAATATACACCACCAACACACTCGCTCAGGAACTTGTTCCTTCAAAGCAAGAATCAATTGGAGTGAGATGAGTTGGGATTGGTGTGGCTGTGGCTGTGGCAGCAGAGCGCCCATACAAACGGAAATTCCAGGCTCAATCTTATGTGCATTTCCTTTTGTAGTGTACCCACTATGTGGAACACCGATTCCGTTACGTTAGTTTCAGATAATGTATATGAGACTGGGTCAAATTCAAGGTTTTCCAATAGTTGTCATGTACGCCTAAAGCGAAAAAACTACACTGATAACAAAAATGAAGTAATCCGTTCTTGAATTAAGCCGTAGCGGTGTCAAAAGTATGTTAAGTGTGGTTTTCCTTAAACCAAGTTAAAATAACTTGATTTAAGTACGGCATTTAGTAGCTCGGAATTCTTAATTGGGCGTGATTTTTAGGATAGATTTAAGTTCGTACTAGGATAGAAAAAAGTTCGCAATGGACTTATGTGTAGACCAATTGGATTAATTTAAGCCCGAATAAATACTAAAAAATGATCGATAACAGGGATTGATTTAAGGAAAATTTTAATTAAATTGATATCACAATATTCTTGTTCTCACAAAATTACATTCACAATTACATGATGTGTTCAAAATGGATTTAAAGAGAGAACACTTGTATCCACTCTCAGCTTTCTCTCTCAAAAATAGTTCATAGGGGGTAATAAATATTTAACAACACTTAAATACATGGTCATCGACATTTCCAATGAGTTCTTCTCCAATCATTCGTTTATCATGTGCCATAGTCTTCCGTAATTAAACGAGAACTAATGCATGGTCCCAACAACGACAAGCAGTAAAGCAAACAAATCTTTGTTTAAATAAATCAAGTTTTTATTCTACTTGGTTTTCAGACTATCCCATTTATAATCGTTTTAAGCATAACTAACTAACAGCCTGTTTTTATAAAACGAATGGGTCTTTCGTTTCGTTAAAATAACGAAAAGAAATTCTGTTTCGTCAGTTTGGGTTTTTCTAACACAAAAGTCTCAGTTAAATTCTAATTGAAATTTTTTTCTTATGTATTTTTGTGTGTATTGTCTAATTGGATTCGTTGGAGTTATGGAAACAAAATTCAGTTTCGTTTCGGCTACAGACGTTTCTGTTCGTCTCAGATGTATACGTTTTATAAAAACAGGCTGTAAGTTCGTTTTTGCTCAAAATAAGAATTTTCGGATTGAATTTAGAATGTAATTTTTATTTCTGTGTATCATTACCAAAAAATTAAGTTAAAGTTGACAAAGCCTGAGCCTGATGACAGTCTACGAACAATTTCTTGGCTTTAAGAACAGCAAGACCACAGTTTCCGGCGGAATACAGGCAGATCTGCATAAGCCTGAGGAGTTGAGCTTGTAAGGTGCTTGTATCAGATAGACTAAACCATCTGGAAATATTAAGGATTGGAAACTCATCGTACAATATGTTATCACTTCTAGTTTACTAGGCGAAGACCAAACTCGATGAACTGATTCAACTTTAACAGTGTGTCTTTAAGTCGAACAAATAAATTATCTACCACATCCTCATACTCCGCCACATTCTGGAAAGGCACCGTCGATAAAAGAAACAATATTGGAATACATGTCTTTCAGTTCCCAAGTAATAGTTTGCATTGATATTGCAATGTTTAGCTTGAATTAAAAAACGATTAAATTTTTAGTAGTGGGGAACTCATTACAATTGTTATTTGAGATTATAGCAAAGAAGGGCTTTAGATATAAGGCAACTCATTGTATTTCAATAGACCTTTGGAACATCTCCATTTATCTTTTTAGCAGTTTAGTAACACTAACATTTCTTAAATGTGTACTTTTTTGTATTGCTTTGGCGTCATTCTGTTATTCGAATGCTGTTAAAAATCCACCCAGTCTAGTGTCCATATCTCTCTGTTTCATGGTCTACAGCCATACATACGTGCGAATGTACAGCGAAACTCGTAGTGTCTGTACAGCTTTCGCTTTCCTTTAGCCGTTCGAGTGTATATAACCAACGCTGGAACGTTGCTTTATGTCAATTTTTATAATGATATTTGACATCATTTCCGTTTTCGGTAATAGCCGCATTGATAGTAAATTGTTGCCATCATTTTACCACCAGCCAGCAGTAGGTACTGCCATCAAAGGAGATCTGTATCAAATATGTTTTGTCAACATCTTGCCTGTCGCCTTCACAAAAGTCAGGTGTTGGGTTTAACACTCTTCAACAGCTGTCGTTTTTGTCGTATCTGACAATAAGGAAAGGTTATAGGTTGACTACAGCCGATTATGTGATGTCATCTGGCAAATTGATAGATGTACTATACCGCAAAAAAAGTATCTCCTCGACAACGTTTCTATTGGCACCCATCAAAGAAGCAGATATCATGTGAGCAACATGAGCATTCTCAGTTTAAAGATATTGGAATGAAAACTACACAACAAAACGGACTTGCCCCGTCACACACCTTATTTGAATTTGAATTTATTTCCATTTTGTAAATAGAATTAGAACAATTTAATGGCAATACTGGAATCAATGATTAAAGACGTCGAAGAAGAGATTTTCTCACTTACGCAAAATTCCGAAAAGACATATGAGAAGCAAATCGATACAAACGAATTTTGTTATTCGTTTTTAAAACCGCCTTCGATACTCCGATAAGAGAAAAACTGTGAATTCATGTATTCATAGAATGGCACTGAGGAAAAGAGGAAAACCATTTCATAGTGACCATCAAAGGTCACATCCGTGTT
Organism: Hydrotaea cyrtoneurina; assembly: GCA_958296145.1. NCBI lineage: Eukaryota > Metazoa > Arthropoda > Insecta > Diptera > Muscidae > Hydrotaea > Hydrotaea cyrtoneurina. The sequence continues at coordinate 118,956,517 of OY282512.1, forward strand.
GCAAATGCTGACGACATATATATCGTCAGAAAGGTATTTTAAACAAAAAATATATATTTTTCGGCCCCGGCCTAGTTTATTTCTTATTACTAATCTATTTGAAGTTCGATTATAGTCAAGTAAATATAGATAGTTTGGTAATAGAATTTGAAAAAAAAACCGCTAAAGACATCAGAGAAATATCTTTATTAAGAGAAAAATCTTAGTTATTGGAAAATTTAAAAAAAAAACTTATGAACTGTATAATTTTTAGCAAAAATTTAACTTTTAAAATGTTCAGGGGCCAACGACTACAGTCGAATTCGGTTAAGCGGTTAATGAAAAAAATCAAAGAAAACGTTCACAATGCGGAATTTTCAATAAAAACAACTTCGGATAAGTGAACCTTCCTTCATTAAACGAACTGGCTATGAACTTTTGAATTTAGGCCCATTATCTCAATGTACGATTAAAGTGCCGGTTAATTAACCGGCACATTAATTTATCGACACGATATACTGCCGGTTACAAATTTTCATTTTCTCATGTATTCATTAAATTAACTGGCTGACAAATGGTAGTACGACAACTCTTCCGTGTAGATGTTTATAAATGATAAAAATAAATGGCAAAGATGTGTTTTCTTAGCTGTGCAGTATATTATTAAATTTTAGTTTAATTAAATTATAGTGAAAAAAAACAAAAAGAATGACAGAAAAGGAGTGGAGTCATCACATCAGCTGTTCATGGTTTTCGTTATGATAAACGACTAACCGGCAGACAAGTGCCGGTTATCATTTATCGATCCGATAAACGCTAAGTAGATATTGAGAAAAGTAAATTGTGCTAACCGGTAGTATATCGTTACGATAAATTTTAATCGGACATTGAGATAATGGGCCTTAATCTATGAAACGAAGATAGAAACGTATGGCACAACTATTAAAATACATGTATGTCAAATTAAAATTCAATATTAGGGAGCTTGGGTGAAAATAGTCACTTATTTTCATTAAATGTGGTTGACACATACTTTTTTGAGTTCATTTGTTTTATCCATTTTTGTCGCCGTTACATTCATGTTTCTCTTAAGCGGTGTTCGTATTATATAAGTGTTTGTCTTTGCATTAAAAATGTGTTTCATATAAACGATTTTGCAATAAAGCGGATTTTCGTTGAAGCAAAGTACAGTGTATGTAAAATCATCTAGAATAATGGTGGGTGGGCTCGTAAGGAGCGTGAACGCTCCGGAAAAAGTGTGTCAGAAAAGACTCTTTTCGGACTCATATGTCTTGCTGGGTAGTTTCATTTTACAATCCAACCACTCCACAAGAAACGTGTTCATTAGGGTGGAGTGAAAACATGTTTTTTTTTTAATTTGAAAAAGTTAACCTCGGAAAGAGATGTAGTCTGGAGTCCTAATGAGGGGAAAAATAAAGAAAAAAATTTTAAAAAATTTTTAGGGGTCGCGCCACTCCCTCGAAATTTGGAAATTATCGCTATTTTGGCGTTGATTTTAGAAAAATCCTAAAAATTAACGACTTAACTTATTCGAAATTTAAGTTTGAGCTTGTTCAGTGCCCAAACAAAAGTATTTGAGGCAAATATGAGGATAATCGACTAATATTTGTAGCTTTGGTGGCGATTTCATTGTTCAGTCAATTTTCTGAAGAAGGGACGATTTGACTTATTTTACTTTTTGAAATTTTTGAACAATGAGAAAATTTTTTTTAAATTTGTTCATGCCCTTATTTCATTGTTTACGCTATTGCAAACATTTATTGACATAAAACTTTTTAGGATTTTTCTAAAATCAACGCCAAAATAGCGATAATTTCCAAATTCTGGACGTCTGTTACTCCGGTATCTACCGATGTTAATATTGCTACCTAAGCAGACGATATGGCCATACTAGTCACAAAGTAAAAACATATTTTGATAAGTTTCAACCACCAGAAATTAGACGTATTGTATTGCGCAAGTTTAATTTTTTCTAAGAATCGACGTTTCCTACTTTGGACCCAAATAGTTCATTTCTGGTAGTAATCTCCACTGGGACTAATCTCCTCATAATAATATTGATATCTCACACAAAACTTGTTCTGTTCAATTTAACATCCATCCCTGCCTATCCTAAAACCCACTACGAAACTCAAATAGTTTGATTCCAGGAATTCGATTTCTTCCGAACTTAGTTAGTAAGACTCCAAACCCTGCCACAATTTTTCATAAACTAAAAGGTGAATACCCCAGGCGAAGAAACAAGCCAACCTCGCCTCTGTGCCGTGACATTTCATAATGTTGGGTATTCTGACGCTAAGCTTTGTGAAAGGATTTTTGTGGTTGTTTAAGAAATTGAATTCTTTTGTTGTTGTATTTCACGTAATACTGTCTCCAGCATCGCATTCCCTCGTTCGCATTAACATTAAAAAATACGTTACTATGTGCCATTCAACCATAACTCTGGTAGCTGTTGGGTTTGAGTTCTCCTCCCGCCAGTTTCTTGCTTTCTTTACTTTATTTCCTTTTCCGTAGTGTTTTAAATCATTTTCACTTAAATGACACCGCCGTAATGGTATTTCCTGATTGAATTCTTCGCTTAAGTGTTAATTAAATTTAACTCACCTGTTCGGAGTCGCTCATAATTTTTTTTTTACTTTCATTCACTTCTGTTTGCTTTACGATGAGTTATGAAGCAAAATATAGAACTTAAAAGTGAGCCAGAAGTTGGTGAGATGGTTTTGATAGCTGGCGAGACTTTGGTTTCCAATTAAGAGAAGTGCACAAAAGTGAATCAAATAATAATGGATTCACATCTGAAGGGTAATATGTGTATGTTTTTATAGTGAGTTCATTAGTGCCGCGCCAGAATGCGAACTTTAGGATAGTGGATGTATATCTTTTGGAACACCCCGTTTATATAGTTTGTTGGCAGTAGTACACAATCGTACCAATCGAAATTTGTAATGGAATATGATTACTTAAATATGATTATCTTACTCGTGGTGAAAAATGTATCACACTACGCATTATCTATTTTTTTCCAAAAAAAAAGACTGCCTCTGGCTAAAACTTGATGTCTATGATTTTTCCAAAATTTCTTTGTGGCTGTATCATTCGGCTCAACTATCTTACCGCAGAGCCATTTCTTCAAATTTGGATGTAGTTTTCTATTTCAGTCACTTTGGCATCAAACCGAGAATTTATGCCACACATGTGCGTCGTACAGTCGGAGAATTAGAAAATTTCTTGAACATAAATCTGCAATTTGCAATTGATTTGTTATAGCCGTTGGACGTTGAAAATTTAAAAATAAATTCTATTGTTGCTGTGCAATGTGGGAGTTTCGTGTCAAAACCCAATTTTTCAACCACTCAATTTCCAAAAATCTAATGATCCAGTGTGAAAAAGTAGTTCTTGTTTAATTTGTCATAAATTTTTTTTAAGCTATTGCATACTTTTAGGTCGGATATTTATTGAATACAGGCAATGTCCGCTTAACGCGGTTTCCATATTTTTCCGTTTTTTGTTTTACGAGAGACTTTTGGTTTCTTTTTTTCATCAGACCATTTTGTAACGAGCTGAAGACATGAGTCATACAGCCAGGATTTTGGAAGTGAGGATGTAGTCAACGAAATTATAGAAGAAGAATAATAAATGCGATCGTTTTTTATATCAAATCAATGTCGAAACTGTCCAAAAGCTGTGAATAATATTCACCGTTTACAGTTTAATCATTTTCAAGGTAATCGTTGTGAATGACACCGTATAAATTCCCAAAATAACTGCCGGCATGCTCGTTCACTTTCCCTGAGTTTTGATTTCATTTTACATTTTCAGTCCGCTTTGATAAAAAAAAAGTAGATTGAACGTCTTTTCAAATGAGTTTGTTTTTATTAGTAAAACATGGTAAAATATCCTTATTTGTCGCTATAAGAAAAATTTGAGTAGATTAACTTTTCCGAACATAAAATAAATCAAATGTGTTAATAAAAAGTGAAAAAGTCTCAGTCGAGTAAAGAACATACAATTGTCATACTCCATACGCCGAATCTCATTTGGCAAAATGTCGTAATAGCAATTTCCAAATTAGGCAGAATTGTAAATTTGTATGGGAGGTATTCGAAGGGTTGTGGCTATCTAAAGCTTTACTACAGAATTTGTGTAAGGTTGTGTTTGGCGTAGTAATATTACTACACGATTTCAAAAATGGGCGGAATGGTACATTTGTATGAGAGGTACCGCAACGGTTGTTACCAATTTTTTCTCCAAAAATGTGCCTAGCTAGCAATGTGTAGCTAGGTTGCCTCGTAGGTTGCCTCAATTGATACCTAGTGAAATTTTTATGGGTACATTTTAAAACCCAACATTAAAATTCTCTGAATGTTGTTCTGGGTATACCTAAGTCGATAAGCACCTATTACAGGACGGTCGGCAGCTGAACCCACTTTGTCAACACGGCGGATCTTGAATTAAAATAATCAGGGTAATTTCGTTTCGTCGTAACAATTGAGAGATACATCGTTGAGAAAACTAGAGAAATTAGATTTCTTTTCATGCATTGTTGTTCAGTTATAATCTCCTAAAAAATAAATTAAATTATGTTGGAAAATTGTTGTGTATTACATTGGACCACTCTGAATGAACAATTTAATTGAGAAATAAATTTCGTAGTTTAAAATTAAAAAGAAACAGCTCAGGTGCCTTACTATATATCTCGACTCGAATGAAGTAGAGATCGAGTAAGTAATTTCCGATAATCAGATCTCAATCGCGGTATCTGCCATACAAATTTAACAATTGAAAATAACGTGAATAAATTTAAACCAAAAATTGTGTAATCAATACTAACATAGTGCAAAGCGAAAAAATATAACCATTTACGGAGAACACTACGTGATAGAAGACCGAAAAAAGACCTGTGTCTCTCAGTTTTGTGCAAGTCATGCACTTTTGTATGCCTACTACTACTTTTTTCTGCGATTCTGGATAAATGTTCCAACATCAGGGACCAGTCGACGGATATCTGAAGAACAGATACCGTTCAAATATCTATATAATAACTATACACCACCCAGATTCCTGCCATGTTGAAGGGATGTAATAGAGTTGGATACACTACTATTCCCTACCCGCACCACTCACCTCTGTTCACGTCCAGGAACTGCACACAACACCTATATGTATGGGAGTTATTTTGGCCGCATGCATTAAAACCCACTCATAAACCACAAACCAACTTTCCAACGTGAAGGGTAAATACAAGGAAGGTACGACATGTTGAAAAGATTGCTAACCGGACGTGCTAGCGCCGAAGAGCACTTACATAGGACAAGTGCTGAAATACCATCCGGTCCCGGAGTTTTTATACGTTGAGATCTACAAGAACCCTTTTAACTCCATGTGTTCGAAAAAATATCTGGATCAATAACTAGATACGTTTTCGATCACGGCGAGTGGATGACTGCTTTCTGGCAAAGATGAATTCTTTGCAAATATTTCACGCAGAAAGTTAGCTTTATCAACCGAGTCGGCAAATTTCTGGTCATCGGTAACGATTGCATTAGAAAATATAATACAATATGTATTACTGCAATTAAAGGGTCCGCCATCTAACGTTTTTTTGTTCAACTAGTGGTAACACTTAGCTCATGTCTGATTGTGAAAAAAGTGAAAGAAACTGGCATCCTCATCGAAAGACCAAAGCGTGAAAAGTCAAAAACAGTGCGTACACCCGAGAATGTTTCTGCTGTGGCACAAACTGTGCATGAAGCGCCATCAACATCAATTCACCGTCGTTCTCAAGAATTGAATATTTCGGAGACATCATTGAGACGAATTTTGCATAAAGACCTTGGTATTACGCCATATAAAGTCCAATTGGTTTAGGAGTTGAAACCAACTGACCATCCAATGCGTTTTCGCTTCGCTAAGTGGGCCTGCGATCGACTTACAGAAGATGCCGATTTTGCCAAAAAAAAAATCATCTTTTCCGAGAAGCTCATTTTGATCTTGGCGGGTATGTAAACATGCAAGCCATTTTGAATGAAATTATTTTCCATTAACCGGAAGGATTGTACTTTTAAATAAAAGAGAAATTTGAGAAAATATCCAGTAGTTTTGTTTATAGAATTTAAAAAAAAAAGTTATTTGGCGGACCCTGTAGAATACAATATACGGTAATGGCTCCCACTTCGGTAGTTGCTAGTGTATTACTGCGATTATATCCAAAATCACATTTCTATTGCTAAAACCGAATAATCCAATCCAAGTGCAAACACACTTAAATGGTGACGAATTACAAGTGATAGTTAAAAATGAGAGACATGATTGAGTTTCCTGTATAATTTATTTTTTCCAATAAAATACATTAATCTTAATCACTACATTTAGGATTGTTTTAAGTTTATCATACATAGAAAGTATAATCGAATGCCAAATTTTTGATTAATGTTTTAAAAAAAAAAAAAAAAACTTAAATGGGCAGAATCACAACCAAAATAAAAAGAAAAAATAATTGAGTTCATTTCAGGTAATGGAATACGTCTAAAAAATTAAATAAAATACTCTAAACTTCTGTCATTGTGCCCATTTACGAAATGTGCACAAAGGAGAGAAAAACTAAGACCTATACGGGGGAAAGCATACGCGGGCGAGTTGTTTTGTGCGGTTAAAGGATTAAAACGTAAATAAAAAAATTAGTTTATAAACTAAAAAAAAAAAACAAACAAAAAAGTATACGAGTATAGACGTTTGCACACAACAAACAATTACACGCACAAAAGATCACACACACCGAACAGCTCTAAAGAGTTATGCGTTTTTGAAGCAATTTGTTTCTAGTTCCATTTTCGACTGCAACTCAACTGGCTGTTGCTACTTATGAGAACGCTAGTGTGGTATGGTTCAATGAAGGCTGTTTGCCACCACACCTAATGGGGAGGGCAGCGCGTCCTGCTTGTTTGACTCCTTTTACGAAACGAAATACACACACAAACATGTTTCAATGTAATCTTTGGTGTGTGTAATTGTTAGAGTTCTGCATGGATTTGCCGTCTTTTGTACATTAATTTAAAATGTAGTATGATGAAATTAGTTTACAAAATATTGTTATTCAAGTTGTTTTCTTTTCTTTTATATTATAATATTGTTGTTCTTTGTAGGATATATGGATGAGGATAGAGTATCACAAAAAATGCATATTCTTCTTGTTTCCTTTTTTGTTTTTCTGGTTTATTTAATTCCAAACAAATTATGAAATATTTTATTTCTGATAGTTTCTGTTCTATTAAAAATGATTCTTAATAAACTCCAGATGGGAATTGTTTTGAGGAAAGGTGTTTCTTCTGATTCTGTTTTGTAAAAAGCCTCATTTTGTTTCAGTATAGATAAGTTAGATGTGTGGTATGTATGTATATATAAATGTAAGGATGTATTCTGGAGACATTTTCTTTTAGTTTGTGTTTTGCTTTGTTAAAATGAGAAACAAATGATTTATAGTTATTAAAAATAAAAATATGAACTAAAATTAATTTAATATTAAGTCCTTATAAACTAATTTCTTTATTGATGGTTTTAATCAAAACGCTTATGTCCTGTGTTACCACCACCGGCACCACCGCTACTGCTGCCGGCACCACCGCCGCGGTTATATCCGCCTTCACTACCACCATAACCGTTGCTGCGACCACTGTCATTTCCACCGCCATAACCATTGCTGCGGCCACCGCCATTGCCATAACCGCCGCCGCCACCGCCATAACCGCGTCCACCACCCATTGATCCCTTTTTGAAGGTGCCATTGAAACGGGAGGAGTTGCCGTAACGAGAACGACCGCCACCACCATCGAAACGATTATTCCGGACCATGCTCTCTAAAGCGGGATTGATTTCCTGTGAGAAAAAAAAAAACAAATTAAGTACTATATTTCTGAATGGTCCTGGTCTTGGGTGTGAGGTGTAGAAGAAACCCCAGGTTCGCATTGTGGAATAACCATTGAATCGAATAAGTTTTCACAGTAACTACAATACACATGTCTGATTCTTACCTGATTAGCCTCTCTCAGCACATCAACTAAGGCCTTGGATTGTTTAGCGTTGTTACGTGTGAAGAATGCATATGATGTACCCCGGGTGTTTGAACGACCAGTACGGCCGATACGATGGATATAATCTTCCGACGATTGAGGATAATCGAAATTAATGACATACTTAATGCCATCAACATCTGAACACGGGCAAAATGGTGAGAAATTAAAATAAAAAAAAGAGAACGTTAATAAATATAATGTCCAAGAGTTTAGCAGTAAATTAAAGCTACAGAATAATATATGCATGTCTTAAAAGGTAGTATACAACCATGACTTGTTTCCCTTTTCTTTTTCCCTTAAACAAACAAAACAAAAAATACTACTAACGCTTGGGTTATAATTTGGAAAAGCTTATTTTACATTATCAGTAGTATTTATTATAAACTTAATATACAAATTTTGCATATGTTGTTACGAAAATAAAATGGTTTGAGCTTAACAAAAAATAATTTACCTTAGTGTTTTGGTTTTTATTTAATGCGAACGAAAATAGGGCAAACTCTTCGCCAACCACGTCGTTTTATAGGCAGTGTTGGAAACGGCGCATTAGACGACGTAGTAATTAGAAGAGCCTGTAGTTAAACAAACACGGAATGGGAAAAACTAAACATGCTGCTCAATAGCAGTTTAGTTTTTACGAAATATACGTTCTAAATTGTTATTGTTTGTTTTGTTTTAAACTAGACACACATGATCAGCAGGGTTGTTAGTGAGTTGGTTGGTTGTACGTACAAATCGATGACGATATAGCAAAAGACGCCAAAGCCCATTACTTAACTCTTGTGTAACACACAACATCCACATATGTTTGGTTGAGTGCGTTCCTCTAGTGCGTTCAAAGGCTCGAGCATCCATTGTGTACATAAACGCAGGCAGGCAGGCATTCATAATAGTGTATGAATTTCCTAAAGCAACCTACATGGCTGATTAACTGGGTTTGTTTTGGAGGAAATGTGTCCTTTGGTTATGATGTTCTTATATTTGCCATTCGTTTCAATCGAGTGACGTACTCTCTTGTAAAGGGACGTAAAACCAAATGATGATGTCCGCCGTCTTTTGATGTCCACAACAGCTCTTCAACATTTGTTATACGAATCCACATACTCGATACGTCTCCTCTTTTCTTTTCTCAAACTTGTTTATAAAGGCAATTCTATTAAAACCAAATCATCACCAGTAACAATGATCCAGCAATTAGGCAACAAAGAACACATTATGATAGATAGTAGTAGTTAGGGGGTGGATAGACAGAAAGATGCCTGCGTTGCCAACTGTGATCGGAGGAGAGCATTCGCTAGGGGGAAGTGATCTATAAACTCCTACTACTTTCTACAAAGTACGTTCCCCCTGCTGCGACTCCTGTATTGCAATGCACTCCGTCCGTCCTGTTTGATTTCATGCTGTACGTGTGTCCCCATAATTTGAGGTAAGGTTTTTTTGTATTATATTTTTTGCTTTCAGTTTTATTATAAAGTAGTTTTCTCTTTGTTCTTCTTCTTGTTCAACACCAATTAGCTCCCAAATTTTACAGCAGAGGCCTCTTTTGCAAATATGCTTGATGATAGGGATATATGACTATATATTTGTTCTTTACACGCGCGTGTTTCTCTCAAGGTGGCGGTATATTTTTATGTGATGTTTTTAACTGCATTGTAAAAAACATGCTGGTGCTACGCTCAGTTATGAATTGACACACTCCATTAGTTTTATATGACAACCAAAGCGTAACCATATTTTATTGCTTTCAAATATACCTCCTCCTTAATCGTGTGGAGCGGTGGTGAGACGGTTGCACGACATACCCTTTTTTCCAATGGCCATTGTGGTAAAAAGTGTTGCCGCTTTTCCGTTGCCGCCGCTTTCATTTCAATCAATACAACGAACGAGCGATCGATTATCATTGAAATCGCAATATTCATTTATAAACAATTATCCATATTGCTTTTCATTCATTTCTATATCATTATCAGATTTTTAGCTGACATTTTATCCCCACCATGCAACAATTTATGGCCTCTGTAAACGAAATAAAAAGAGAATTGGGAAGAGACAAAAACAGTGTTGATGACGGGGGGAGGGTAAGAAGGAGGGAAAGGAAAAAATACCATAAGTATTAATTAAGTCATGTTTTAAACAGTTCTTATAATCTAAATTCGAGAGGGGTATTATTTTTTTTTGTATTATTAGGTGTACAATGATATTTAATTCTGTCGATTCTCTTTACTACGTGAATTAGTAGAGTGGTCTGTATCAACAGCTAGAATGTGTTGTTTTAATGATGCGCAAAAATTTCTATTAAAGCCCAATTTGAAACAATGAATTTTAAATGCAAGATGTTACTAATGTCGCAGTACCTGGTGGAAGGTGTTTAAACTACTGTAACACATATGTATGAACTATTGTCAAACTATTGTCTCCTGAGACATCGATTAATATAACAGAGTACGTATCCACACTAATCATTTTTGATTACCGACATTGTTTAATATACATACAAGCAAACCAGAAGATAGCTTATCTGCATTGCCAGTCACCTGATGTTCCAATATCAACCCTATAGAGAATTAACACCTTAATCTGATAATAATAGCTTAATTGTCATATTGGGGTCATGTGTATTTAGACATAAAACTTAATGGAAAAAAGGAAATGCAATTAAATTACGTAGACATATATTCCAAGTGATTCTAAATCCCACGATGCTTCAGAAGCTAAGACAACGAACACGGATTTTTGAAAATCATTAAGTAGTAGAACTGTAGTATTTAAATTACTATACGAGATATCTGATAGTATTCGAGTATAACACTCTTAATATAACGCAATAACAACACATAACAAAAACCAAACAACTTCAAAACAAATTAAAGGAAAGCCCGCTTTTAACCAACGACGAAACGCGTCTACCTATGGTTCTGTATAGTGTAATTTTGCTGACCCATCATTTCTCTCCATTTGACAACAAGAAAACCACTGATCAAATGATTTATATACTTGCATTTAAGTATAACACTCCTAATATAACGCAGTATCTGAAGTAGTTACTCTACGTGTTATATCATAGTAGTGTTGCTGACTTTACCGTTGTTATGGTATGGTAGGTGTTATCTACAAGATGACAGTCAACGTGTTCAACGTGTTATCAACCACGTGTTGTAGTCAAATATCTACGATTATTTATTAAATTAAACAAATAGTGAATTTGACGAATTTTACATTCCACTCCTATTTATTTAAGGAATAGGAAGACACAATTCGACTTTGTAGAAATTACTGATTATCATCACAACTTCTAGAAGATGTACGACTTACTACAGCTACAAATTGAATAGAATTTAATAATTCAGTTTATGATCTGACAGTATGTTTATAACGTCGATAATTTTTCACGTATCTATGGAACTCTAAAAAGTATTCTTTGGTTCGAGTTATTGATTATTTCATCTTTTGCATTTAAAATTCAGGTTATTTTTTTTGTTTTTGAAAAAAAGAAATTCTATCAATAATTGCTATCATATATTTGGATGAATAATGGGTGATGGTAGATGATGAAGAAAATGAAACCAAAGTTGTGTGATGCATAGTTGTTTTTACAATGAAGGAGGGGAGGGATGAGATGAAATGCGCAAATAACTTACCCAAACCACGAGCAGCAACATCAGTTGCTACCAAAATATTTGATTTGCCTGATCGGAATTCGCGCAAAACGAAGTCACGTTCCGATTGTGATTTGTCACCATGAATGGCACCGCAGCGTACACCGAAACTACGTATGAAACGTACCAAATGATCGACGCGACGTTTAGTTTCAACGAAAATAATAATTTTGCCTGGATTTTCGCTGGTGTCATAAATTTCCGAAAGTAAAGCTTTGAGTCTACGAGAGAGAACAATAAAGAAATGAGAAATTAGTCAGTGCTAAGAAAAGGTTAAGAAATAATTAAAGTTATATATATATATATAAAAAAAAAAACATTAGAAAAATTGCCAAACTTACTTTTCCTCTTTGTCATTTTCCTCGCACACATCAATGACTTGACGAATATTATGATTTGCCGACAATTCCAAGGAGCCAATGTTGATTTGCACATAATTTCCAAGGAAATCTTCGGCCAGTTGCTTAACCTCTTTGGGCCATGTGGCGGACCACATCAACGTTTGCCGATCTGGGCGAATTTGTGATACAATCTTGCGGATTTGAGGTTCGAAACCCATATCCAACATACGATCGGCTTCATCCAAAACCAAATATGTGCAACGTTTTAAGTTGGTAGCTCCGGCTGCCAAGAAATCAATCAAACGACCAGGTGTGGCAATGACAATTTCGCAACCACGTTGCAGATCACGCATTTGACCGCCCTTAGGGGCACCGCCAAATACACAGGTATTGCGGACATAAGATGACGATCCAAACTCGGTAGCTACTTGTTGAATTTGCTGGGCCAATTCACGAGTGGGTGCCAAGACCAAAGCAATGGGACCTTCACCTCTCTGCAAAGGCTGTTGGTTATTGATGTGAACAATAGCGGGTAAAATATAACCCAAAGTTTTTCCAGAACCGGTCTTGGCAATACCAACAAAATTGTGGCCACTCATGGCAATAGGCCAACCTTGAGCTTGAATAGGAGTGGGTTCCTTATATCCTTGACGACGGATTTCTTTCATGACATAATCGGGTAAATATGCTTCACCAAAATCTTGGATTGGATTGGGAGCTTCGCCACGCACAGTGATTTCATGTTCATCACGGTAACGTTGAACTTCGTTGAATGAACGGTCGGCGGCAAGGGGGTGTTCTTTATAGAAATCCTTTTTGAATGGAGTTAGATTGGTGAAATCCATGGCGCGGATGGATAAATCTTGGCTGTTGCCGCCACCTCCCCGGCGATCACCACCGCCAAAACCGCCACCACCGCCATAACCACCACCGCCGAAACCGCCTCCGCGACCTCCACGATCATTACCACCACGGCCTCCCTTCTCAATGCGGCCTTTGCTTACACCGTGGTAATCACCACCGCCGCCTCGGCCTCCGGCAGATCTGTTGCCATAACGGTCGCCACCTTCTGAACTGCGTCCTCCGCGATCGTCACGTCCACCGCGATTAGCACCGCCATAAGTTTTGTCATGAGGAGCCCTAAAAAAAAAAAAATATTTAAAATAAATATCAAAAAAAAATCATTTCATGTCAAAAAAAACTGTGCCTTTGAGATGATTTATAATGAGATGACATTATTTTTCAGCAACAATTTTAGAATACACTAAACTTAGAACTGATAAAAATCGCAATATCCCGGTAAAAAAAATATAAATTTGACAGAAATAACCAAAAATTTAAAATATTTTTGGCAAAAAAATATCAAAAAAAAAATTGCTTTATTTTTGTTTCGTTTTGTGTGTGAACGAATCAACAACTTTCAAGTTTGAAATTCAAAATAAAAGTAAAATGTTTTTGACAATTTTCGGCGTTCTTAAATACTTTCGAGTGGGTTTGTTTACACTACACAAATGCTGTCGGTGTGATGTGGGCTACGGTACGGGGTACACTATGCCAAGTTCTTGTGCATGTAATTCGTAGTTCTCGTATCAAACGACTCTTGTACGAATATTAATAAAATTGCCTATAAAGTTTATTAATTTCAAATAAAACTCAGTAGTTTTTCCTGCCGCCGACGCCATGCATGCGCTTGCATTGCATTTCAATGATCACAATGTGTTTTTGATTTGTTTGCATGTTTAAAAGTTGTACAAAATTAAATTTATAAATTATATACCAGGTGGTACACTCGGAAAATCTTTGCTCTGCTCTTTCTGTTTATGCCTCACTCCGCAGTTGGCTTTTATTGGTGCATCAGTAGTTCAGCAGCGAAAGTTTACATTCGCCAACGAAACTATCAACATTCGTCGTCGTCGTCGATGTCGTTCATTTTTGGGCTATTATCGCGTGTTTAATATGAATTGATTCGTTTTTTCTTTTTTGCATTTTGAAATTAAGGACAATATAACAAATTCTTAACATGCAATAGAAATATTTTATTATTTTTAATAATGAAAAAGTGATGTTCATTTATTAGGTCCCATGTTGTAAGGAATGTCGGGGAACTGTAGGAAGAGAGTGGTATGTGGAACTTCTATTGTAATCCAAAATTTTAAAAATGGAAAGTCTAAGATAATGTCTACATAGTTAGGGTGGCTTCATTTTAAGAACGACTAAGTATTGGGATTAAAATCCTTCAGCTCATTAAACCCCATTCACATTCTAAATAGAAAATTCTAATATCTATACGGGTTTTACACACCACTAACCAATAAATCTATCATACCAATGGAACGTGTTTAAACCCAACCCAGTTTTGGACGAGAATGAAATGAAACGTCGAAGAAAGGTTCATTCGGAAAATGTACCATGTCAGGATTGTGAGAGTTATTTTGTAACAATATTGATATCTGTGGCATGCGATAAAAATATAGATCAGTAACTAAATGCAAGGCCATTTTCACAATTGCCAATTAATTGTTAGACTTGAGATGGCGAAAATGACCTTTATGAAATCGTCAGTTGTTTTGAAACAAATGTCCAAAGTTTTACCAGATTTGTGTATTGTATTATATGGTTTATTTCAATTATTACAATTTTTACAATCTTCGCTTAAGAGTTAACCAACAGTTATTGACGTATCGCACACAAACACACATCAGGTAACAACTGGGTAGCTCTTAACAAGACATCGACAAATTGGTGCCTAATTTGGATGCATCCAATTTATGAATTGGTTCTGTAATCCGAATTCATTCGTTATAAATCGTCAAAATTGGAAGCCAAATGAAGTGGGTACGAAAGAAGGTAATTTTTAGTAGGTACCTTAAAGAAAGGCTTACGTATGAAATGCATTCGCAAAATAATGACAACGGGTTACTAATAAAACCCCATTACACTGCGCTTCCAATTTTGAACAGACGAATTCGTTTACAAGAACCCGGTAAATGGTTTATCAAAATTTCGTCGCATATTGAAAATCAATAAATATAATATATTAATAAATACTGAGATGAAATTTTGCAAGATACTGTTGTTTTAACAAAGATTGCCTCTTACCACATTATTTTATCTTTATAATTTTTCGAACTTTGTCTGATCAAAAAAGAGCTTCTCTGCGGTTAAACCAAAGTCAAAGTTACGTCCCGATTTCTAGACGATATGAACTTGAAATGACGATTATATTAACGTCCCACTTCAAAATGTAGGAAAAGCAGATTCTCTGTGGTTGGGAGTTCTTGTTGCAATCCCAGAAACTTCCTGATTTCTAAAGATATGGAGTAGTTAAAGACAGTGAAAGATGCAGAAGGAATAATTGATAAACTGGCAGGATCGTTCGTCTCTGTTGCAATCCCAATGTTTTTAAAAGTAACACAACACACTCGTCCCGATTTCTATAGAAATGGAAGAATAAAAAAAGACCAAACTAATAAGAGGAGAACAATTATGAACAATTATTAGATAAGTCTCATGTTATTTAAGATATCACACAATATCCGAGATGGGATATCACATTATGAGAAAAATCTTATGGTAAGTTCGAATAGAAATCAATTTACATCAAAAAATTTCATACGATTTCCACCTCCACCATATACCCATAAATCATCCCAAAAAAAAATGCAATACAATTATTGTTGCCGATATATTAGGTGAGTAAAATAATCCACCATTCCCGAACCGATTCGTAATAAGAATATAATAACAAATTAAATTTGTAGTCCAATATTCAATGAAATTAATTTCACATTGGCATTCCAATCTGGAAGGGAATACGTTTTTCGCTTGTCCGGGTTTATTTCGAAATCAGAAGCTGTATGGTTTTTGTGATCGCAACACAAAGTAGTAGAAACAGGTCGGTATGATTTATCAAGATATTATGGAGGCAGACAAGGAAATCCATGTTAATTTAATACACATCACATTTATATACACCTCTTTTTCCAATATGCGATGTCTGTGTGTGTGTCTAATCTCACAAAAATTGAATATTGTTGGAAAATGTATCGAGACCTATAATGAGGAAGAGATACTTTCTAGAATCTCAATATAAACTATTAATTGTTTTCTAAAACCACAGATTTTTTCAGCACAAATACTTGCTTTCGATGAGTAATTAAATAACATTCCATTTGTTTTACACTTTTTAACATTATCGACTCTGTCGCAATATTGCGACAAGAAACCTGTCAAATGGTGTCATGCTAGTTACTGGCATCTAGAGTGTGCAGCCGGACTAATGACTCTGCAAGTGTCTTGTGAAGTATGCTCTGTGTATGGACTTTGGTGACATCATGTAAATATATGTAGGTATGTTGTTGTTCCATAGAGTTATCGATTAAAGATCACAAAATGTTTGACTGGCAATCCTCATAAGAGGAGCACCTCCGAATTCAATTAAAATTCAGAAGAATATAGAGACTATATTTTGTATTCGTACCAATATAAATGAAATTTAATTTATTTCCACATTACAATTATTGACGGAGAAGCTGTTAAATGAATAACAAGTTTATAATTTCCAAACGTCCTAGGCAATATTTTAATTTTCGAAAAGTCCAAAACTGTATATGGCCCGTTACGTTCGACTTTGTGGAAAATTATAAATTCGGCCTAGGACTTTACCGGAAGAGAGAGAAAAAAAGCTGCGCTAATTTTATTGAAATGGAGACACATCCAATATTATTTCTTTGCATATTATACGAGTGATATTAATGTCCACCTATCAAAGGATTCTTCAGTTTTGCTTCATCAGTTGCTCAACTTTCAACATTCCGTGTTTCCTATTAGCGATGACAATTTAATGATCAACATGAAAATATAAGATACATAATGAATACAATGAACTAACCGCAGAGGACATATATCGTGTATCGCTCAATCAAATGACATATTTTTTATTCTTGAAAAAAAAATAGAAAATTAATTCTTTTTTTAACATTGAAAGACTCGTGGTTTTTATTATATAGTCTACGGTAGATTCTTGCCTTGACGAGAAAATCAGTAAGAATCATTGGAATACTCAAATAGATATTAATGGACCATCTAGAGAATTTTGATGAGGAACGTAATTTAGCAACTGCCTCCGCTCAGTCCTTTTACGAGAACAAAGAACTGGGCAAATAGCGCGAAATTAATATCTCTTAATTTGTAAAGCCCAGGTAGAATTTTCTTGATTTGGAGTGGTGAAAAAAAGATTAAAACATATATTGATGTGAACGTAGACATTTAAGTTTGCTTTGCAGTAAGCGGAGCAAAGGTGTCCAGTTTTTTTTGTGTTTAAGGTAGCATTTGTAGGGAGTATGAAGAGATTTAGATGATTTCCGTCTAGGCGTTTTGTTTACTAAACAGACTGTCGCGTTTCATATTTAAAAAAAATAATTTTATTTGCAGCAACCTTTTTTTGAATTCTGTACTTTGGAGTGTACATTAAAAGATTCCCCTCGGTAAAAAGCGAGTAATACCCCCTGATCGATGTTTTCGTCAACTGAAAACTGTTGTATTTACATGTATTGAAGCAAAGTAGTAAAGTATACACATTATATATTCTTTTTGAAAGTACGCCATTGTTTGCAAAATGGTGGTTTTCATGGTCTTCCCAAAAACGAGCATCGTCGTATATGCCAAAGATCACAACAACAACTACAACAGAAAAAACAAACTTGATTAGACAGCTATGAATAGTCGCTATTATCTCGCGTCTATCAGAGAGACCTACACAATGAGTTCGTACAATAAAAGAAAAAATAAAAACGTGTCGAGCTGGCAAAAAGTAATTAACAAATCCACTAAAAATGCCATTCGTTTCAAAGCACAAACCGACCACACAGCGCCAATGAAAGTGGGTATACAGAAAGTAGAGAGCAAAAAAAAAAACAGCAAAGAAAGAGCAACAAAGAGGGAGAGCTGAAAAACACGAGGCATAGAAATGTGCAAACCATGTAGAAATAATATATACACACACACACGCAAAGTTATATATTGATTTATGTACGTAGTTAATATAAACCGCAAAAAATCACTATATACACGCACATGTATATACTGATGTCACTATTGTCAACACGCTTTCAGAGAGCAAAGCGTTAATTGGAAACAGGTAGCAGGAAAGTACCCAAAAGAACATGCTTTTTAGAATATTTCCGTGGAATTCGTGTATTTGGCTTACAACAAAACCAGACCCGGATTAGATGGTAAATGCTCCCATATGTTTTCATGTAACCTCGCCGCCGACAGTTAATAAACCCTCACACCACACACAGGCGGCAGATGTTTGCCAAACACAGACGAAACGAATGAAAAAGAGACTGCGAGAATATTCACCCAACGAATTCAGTATACAGAAAAATAATAAGCGTATCGCGAACGAGGAAATACAAGAAACAAAATGGATGACAAATCAGGTGTAGATATAACCATTTTCCCTTCTTTTGCAAAATAGTTTTTTCTAAAACAAAAAGAAACACAATTTAAACGTATGAAAATGACACTTACATTTTTCCAAAGATGTTTTCTTCGTCTGAGTCTTCGTCGAATAGAGTTTTTTGTGTGTAACGTATATTTTTTGATGACTCCCTTTTGGATTGAGTTGAGTCTGACGAGGTTGGCTTTTCCGTAGGATTAGTGTCTGCCGCTTCCTTGAATGTTGAATCTAGTGCTGAGTTTGAGAATTCTCGTCGTTTTGTTGTCTGTTGCAAAGCGGGAAGGAGCTCTAGTTGTCGTCCTAAGCGGTTACTAACTCCTAATTGTTGTTCAGGGTTTGCTGGAAAAGCTGTAATGGTTTTTCTGTTGGTCGACGAAAAAAGAAAATGGCGTCGTTGAGTAAAATTTTTCACCGATAGTGTGTTTTGCGATGGTGAAATTAAGAAATTTTTTATACAACATGCGGTCTTCAAATTCGCGTTATCTTTGCACGAGTTTTTCGCTAACAGAGGCACAAGTATTTTAAACATCTTTGGTATTCTTTCGTTTAAACTTGTACCAAGTACAGTTATACTAATATCACAATAAAATTAATTTTCTTAATCACAAGAGAAAAAAAAAACTATTGAACTCGTGCACACAACGCGAAGCACCGCAAACGTTCTTACCTAACCTCGTCCAAAAGTGGAATGACGCATGGCACAATTTTTTTTCAGTATTTACTTAGCACAGGGATGTCTATTCACTGGTACAGAGTTGTATTGCTACGTGACTGTTGGAAAAGGGAACATATGGAATGAAACAATGTGGGGTTTGAAAAGAAACGAATGCCAGAGAGATTTGATGAACTTGTGCCAAACGATAAATTGTGTTTGACGCCGATTACGTATTACGAATTAAATTTCTCATTTATTCGTTGGGATATGTGCATTATTTGTTTTTTATTTTATTTATTTATACTCTACATTTATTTCTATTCAAAGTTTGAATGTAAAACGAATGGTTGTATAAATGTTGCGTTTGGATGTAAAAAAATAAATACGAAGTGGATACAAATTTGCAACGTATTTTAACAATTTCGGGACAAAAAAAATGATTTTGTTTTCAGATGCGGCGAGCATGACTTTCAAATCGATGTGCGAGTTTTAATAAATATTAATATGCTAAATAATATGCAAATTTTGTACATAGACTGTACTTAATCTGTCAATTTAGACCGGACGATGTGAAAATTTTTGTTCAACATTTCAGGACGAGTGTAATGTCAGACATCCTACAGACTAAAAATCTATCTAGCGTGGATTTCGGTTGTACATGCGATAAGCCGTCACATAGCTTATTCGCAAATGCTGATTTCACTTTCATTGTTTTTCAAATGCTGTTTTCTATACAAATTGTAATAGATTTAAACAAAAAATCTATTTTGAGCTATCATTATCGTTTACAATTTATAGATTAATTTGGTTGGAGGATTTCGCTTGATCTGCGAACAAGACCTAACGAATAATGAAATTTTTTTTCATTTCCTGCGTTCGGGAACATTCGAGAATGCACAGAACAGATTTTAAAACCCAATGTTTTTCACGAAGTGTAATGTAATCTGAGAGAATACATTTTATGTCTCATTCACATACATATAAGATCGATACCTGACTTTACTTTGATCAGATTTTGGCACTCAATTTCCAAAGTTGTGGAGTGTGCGGATTTTATTGAGAAACCGAAAAAGCGTAAATACATAAATTATTCTTTTCTTTCAGAGGTGTTTTTCTCTCTCTTATTTTCTTTGATACAACACTTCTCAAATGAAAAACATCTGATATTATGTAATGTAAAAACGCCCATGCGATGAAATATAAAGTCGTGTTTACATATATAAAGAGGCGTTTGCTCAAAATGCATAATAATTCATGCATAAGTAAGCTGCCACGAAATCTATTACAACTTGTATGTAAATTGTTTGATATCAGTTATGTTTGAAATTGTGCGTGTGCTTTGGCACTATAGCATCTTTACGTTTTCAGCGTCAAAATACTTCTTTATGACGATCATTTTAATGTCGAACAAATCCCACACATGTTGCTAAAGTGGAAAATTTGTCTATTTTCAGAAAACTCCAAAAATGACTGCAACTTGTGGTTTCCAATAGAACATAAAGACTGGCATAACTGTTTTAGGACAAGTGTCCATCAAGACATCTCAATTGATCTCTTTTGAGTTGGTATATATGGGTGATTCTGAGATTACCAGATAATTTTGATATCAGGGACAAAAAATTATAAAATAATTTAAAAATATAAATTTAGTGAAAAACGGGTAAACATTAATAGAAAAAAAATAATATTATTAACTATATTAATTGACACTTATTTTATTAAATAAATACAAATATAATATTTTTTAGAAAATTTAAAAAAAAAAAAGTAAGTGAAGGCAGTATTAGGTACAGCCCGGGGAATGACATTTGAATACTTTAGTAGGCAAATATTTGTTTAAATTTTGGGAAAATATGTTTTAGACACTGCAAAGGTCTTGTTATTAAGTTAATAATAAATTGGAATATATTATATTCTTCGCACTTTTAATGCACAAGGACGGGATATCTACCTGTAATCTATCGTTTTGAAATAGAGAATATAATTCTAGACGATCAGCTGATATTTACGAAGCATTTCAGTATTGTAAATTTACACGATATGCAAAACGTACATTTTGTTAGTGATTTTCAATTTATTCCCAATTCAATGTTATAATAATAAAAATTTGTTTAATGACAAGGTCTTAATAAATTCGTCTTTAAATGTATCTTTCCCACTGTGCACGTGTGAATTTGCAGTCAAATTTAACATTAATAGGATTTTGCCCGAAAATATCGAAATATATATTTTATATATATGGTTACCAACTATATACATATTTAATGGTTGAAAAAAACTATCCTCCAATCTATTTTGAGCTTTTATATCTGCAAATGATTCATAATTCAGTGAAAATTCATAATTAAAATACAAAACAACAATATGGCTACTTCTTTACCAGAGCTGTAAAGGAATCATTCCTATTTTGAATTAACACTAGAACTATTCATGCCCTTCACTATTATAATTTTCTTTTCACTAAAAAAATAAATAATTACATAAATGAAGTTTGAATAAATACAAATAAATTAATTTCCAATACAAATGATTCGTAATTCATTTCCAATTTAAATTGAATTAATCGTCAATTACAATAAACTAGAAATTTAATTAATTCAGTTCAAATGAATAATAGAATAAATTCAATTAAATTAACTTTATCTAATTCGTCACGAGTGGAATAAAAAGGAATGATTCATTTACAGCTCTGTTGTTTACCTTGTCTCTTGTCAAATTTAAAACGTCAAAGTTTACTACAGCGCTTCTTCTTGTCTTGTCAAACCTCGAAAAAAAGAAAAATTTTTACAAATTTGAACAGTTTTAATTTCTTATTTAAAATATCTGATATTTTCATTGTATTTCGCTTCATATCTCACCTTTATGCATTACAACATGCCACTACATCTCTAGAAAAAGCATTAGCAGCTTGGAGCCGTCTTTAAATAATAATATGAGTAAGTACAAATTATATCGCACACAGTTCAGGGATTTACCGTTTTGGATCAATTATATCGGGTATTATATTGTAAATGTATGTACATGTTTGTAAAACCTATAAAAATTCGATTGGAAGATATACTTGAGCCTTTCTGCTATCAATCTGAATCTTTAACGAAAACACATCTCAAACTATTGTCCTATCTCTATGAAAATTGGCCGAGTATAGTATAAATCAAACTCCCGGCACTTTTAGAAAATCATATCTGCAGTCCTCGATTTGGTAGTTACATCTTTTTATCTTGATTAATTTAGCAAGGTCAATTATGATCGACAATTTTTTGACATGATCATACAGATCAAACTTCCAACAGTTCATTATGATCCCCCTCGTCTGTTGAACTAAGGCGACCACAAACCACATAGTTTCACCTTTTGATACAGCTCCCATACAGAAGTAATATCGGGTCCCTGGATGAAATTTGCATTTCTGCTGAAACACATGGGAATGCCAATGTTTTATTTTTTTATAATACACTAGTAGTACTTGTTTTATTGTTAATGATCTTATGTTTTACATAATTACAAACTACGTTTATAAAAAGGTAAACTAGTAGTGCGCTTACTTCGATCTTAAAAATTCTATTTTACTTTATTAACATGATGTTGTAAATTTTTCTATAATTATTAATTATCCACAATTATTAGAGGTCGTTTAAATTACCTATTGAGTCGATGGATTTCTGACAGAGTTTCAAACTTGCATGTGACTTTTTCGAACACTGAGAGATCACACGGCTCGATAGGACTTGATAAATTAATTGTGCAAGTATATTATAACGAAATCAATATGATTCACTAGATCAATATACATAGTCAGTATGAGACCTTACAATCCTAATAAATTACAAAAACTTCGATACATTTTTGCATGACGCCCCTTTAGGCAGCCATACAAATCGTTGATTTTCAAGCAATCCGTTTTGCTCATAGTCTTCCGTTGACCAATTCGAATGCCCGGCTGCAGTGGAGTGATCGATGGTTTCTTCCCCTTATTTTTACTAAAATAATACTCTCCATAATGCATTACCGAATTGTAGTCGTATTCAAAAGTATATTTTCCACGTTTTTTCGATATTAGTTTGAAGTTCTTGCGGAACTTCGGTACAATATTTTCCCAGTGGATCTTTATGTAGTTGTCACGGTCAGCTCGAGATTGTTCATGATAAATGCCAATAGCGTGCATCAGTTCGTGCATTATACGGCCCTCACTGCTAAAACAATGGGCACTCGTCTCATCGGGTCGTTGCAGGGAAACCACTTGTTCTCCGCCCTTTTTACCCACGTATGACCAACAGCCCTTGGGTCCCTCTTCGGGCGGTGTTATTAGAATATAATCATCATCATCGCCATCATATGGTACAAATTTAATACAAGTCAGTGCATTGAATGTTTTCAGAACACGTTGTATTGCCTTCCTCTCGCGGTCCTCGTACAAATAACTAATCTCAAAAGGTATTGTGCCATTCGGCCAAAGGCGTTTAGGATGTTTCATGGGATTCACACCCAAACGTAGGGTTATGTAGGTGAATGGGTCGATGGCAATGTCTCCTTGAAATAATCTTGGCATAGTTTCCGGATCATCGCCGTTATCCTTTATTTCGGTTTCATTGATGATTGGTCCGAATGGATCGTACTCTTCTGAAAGATATATACAGATAGGAAAAGCAATTATTTTTTTCTGTTGAGAATGAAATATTATTTTAAAGTATAAATTGTATACAATTAAAGTAAACGTTTGGTCAAATCAAAATAATAGAAAGATAGATGCGACTGAAGTAAATGACTATTACTACATCTTCTTTTTAAAAATACATATTTTTCTTTTATCACATCTTTAAGTTGAATCTAGTGACATACTCCATTCTACCTTTTCGACATTTTTTTTTTCAGAAAACTAAATATCTAAAACGACAAAAAGTGTAAATAAATAAAACGAGATGGCGGGTTTTTGGTTTTATTCACAATTTTGTAAAGGTTTTCCTTTTAACACGAATTGTGATTTAGCACAGTCCAATTCCAATTTCAATACTCATGCTATTGTTTGGGAAAACATATTTGAAAGTGAAACGAAATATGAAATTATTTGGAAAGTTTCATATGTTTCGTTTTACAAGATTAGGGCATAATACTGATTTTTTCAATGTTATTTGAGCAATATCAGATGAGTCGATTTCGACCTATTTTTACACTTCATAGAACATTAATTTCTATAAAATGCCAATAATTCTATGTTAAGTTTATACAAACTTATTATGGCAAATTCGAAATACATTCATAAAATAAGTGGGATTCCGTGGTTTTAATTTTATCTGCGTTTTTAAAGCAAGCTATTATTTGTACGAACAAATTTTAATGAATGTTTGTAATAACGTTAGGAGCCACGATGCGGCTGTTAAGTGTTGTAAACCAATAACCTTGGGTAAATTCCAAACATAATAAATGTGTCATTTCTACAAACTGATGCCGACATATGAGCTGTGTATAAAATTATCCAAAATCTTTGAACAACCACTGAGTTTAAAATGTCTTATTATTTACATGGTTAATATTTTAATAAATGACCTGCTAACCAATAAAATTATATTTTCCCTTTTTTGAGCACTTAAGTATGTCTGTTAAGGCCTAAACCGAGCAAATCTGTAAATTCCGACTTAAAAAATCAATTTATTGAGCAGTTTTATGTATTTTACTTTTCAGAGTTTTTATTACCCAAATTCAAACCAATTTGATCGATCAGGTTTTGCTGTTGTCGAATGGGGAGAAAGATACACCTACACAATAGGCCATTACGAAGCAAAACGCAAATCACAGTTTGTTACCAGTACAGAGCCTCGGAACGAAATGAGATATTGTCTATGTACTCTATCATATATACAGATGTTTTCTAACAGATAGGTACAAAAAACACTAACAAAATAAATACTGCTGTCGAAAACTTTTGGCTGTAACAGTCATATGTCTGTTCAACTACAGAGTTTTAGGCGCCCTTTAACTAACGCGATACTCACGTTAAATAATAAATAAACAAACCAGCTGTCAAACAACAAAATAACGCAATCAAAATTGTGAAGTGACCCCATTGTTTAGGTTGAATATTTAGAAAACGCCTGAAAAATTTGGCTATTGTACAATGCTACATTCTGCCAAGTATGTGTGTGTAGTGCTGCAGACTTTAGATCCCAGCAAAGCAAAACTTTCCGACTTTGTCTGATATCAGAAAATTATGCACAATATCTGATGTCTTCCCACACATCTAACAGATTTTGATCGGATTTCGCTATGAAAAGTCTAGGAATTCTATAAATAGATTGTGCAGAAATATCGGCCATATTTCATAACCATTTTTTATACAAAACTCTGAGGGAATTTTAAAATCTGTGTGTGCAAACATTTCTACAGGAAGTCGGAGGGATTTTTTCATTTTACTTGTGCAGAAACGTCTTACGAATATTTTTAGATTTCTGATAGGTGTATCTATCAAATATAAATTACTTTTAGACCTTTCGGCAACATTCTCAGAATTTCACATCAGAATTCCTTAAGACATCTCACAGAATAATCTGCGATTTCCCCCCGAAGAATCAGAATTCTGTCAACCATTTCACACATCGGACAGAAATCGGATGCTTGTGCAGATAATCTTAACGATGTCGGCAACTTTTGCATGCTGGGATGTCACTAATTCTCTATATTGTGACTCTATTGAAGTAAATGAGCGGTATATGCTTTGTTTAAAGACAATCTAGTGGGCAGACGTCAGAAGTCAGTTGAAAAAGAACTAAACCGTAGGGAAATTCGCATTCTACTTAGGACATCTACCCTTACAAAAGAATTTAAAAAAATTATTTGGTATAACTTTCTTGCAGATTCCAAGAAAACATATTTGCTTACTTGTTTAAAATAAATAAATTGTTTATGTTTGTAGTCAAAAGATATAACGTAAAAAACACATATACTCTTATGACTTCTTCAACGAAAAAATAGTGAAAAGGAGGAATTCGAGTTAGGCCGTTATTCCACATGATATAAACAACTTTAAGTGCGCCTAATTTAACATAATTCGTCATTCTTCTACGTAAAAACATTTAAGATTTGATTTCTCATGTTGAGTTAGGTTTTTATTCACTAATAACTATTCATGAACTTGAGAATATGTTTCTACTTCACATATTTTTTTTCCAAAATTTTCAAACTAAAGCTTCATTCATAAAAAGTTATGGCACTTGGGACTTAAATTGAAGGTAATTTATCCACAAATCTAAATATGGAATTTAGGGCCTTAGGCAATGAAACACACGCCGACTCACAGTGACGGAATTCGAAAAGTTATTAAACTATGTCTGCCTTTTGGAATTTCATACAATCCCAGCTGAAGAGTGTTCGAGGTTAAAATTAAATTTTATCTCGATCTGGCTAAACTAAACCAAATGGAACACAAATTATAAAAATGTTCGATCCTGGGTCTGAAAATCCCACCGAACGAAAGAAATAATCCAAAGAAACCATATTTCAAGAGTAGTCCATAGGTTTACACGTCCTACTTTACTGTAAATTTGCATGCCAAGAGAACTATGTATTGCCAAATCCTTTCAACAACTACATACGCCAATGTCCTATTGGAATTAACTCCATGGTGTAGGGAACGCATCAGTTTATTGGAATTGTTTATCATTCTTTTCATCAGTTTAATTTTTTTTGGTTTTTCTTATTCAGATTAGAAACCCGTTTTCTCTATCTTTTGTAAAATAAAAATAGTTATAAATAATAATAAAACAAAATAATATTTTTCCATATCTCGAGAATCAGAATATGTCGGGAATTTCTAAACTCCAATTGCATAGAATCGTTTATTGTGTGTAATGGAAATTTTATTGCAATTCAATGTATTTTTTATTTTAATGAATTAACAATTTATAAGGGAATTTTAAATATGTCAAACATATTCAACGTCACTTCACTTTTGTACCTAAATATGTACATATTTTGCATTGTTATTGATTGTAAGTGTGTTTTATTTACAAATTTGTTTCATAATCAATTACACACTGACACATACACGCACCTATTCCAATGCTGGGAAATTCATGCTCAAAAAAATCCACACCGGCCGGATAGTATTTACTCGACAATTTGGCGGCATTTGTCGTTTGCAAATCTATGCAAATAGCTCCGATTATCATCAGGTAAAAACAAAAGGTGCGTCTATTAACAACCACCATTGTTCGTTTGTTCGTTCGAACACGAAATTATTTCGACACTTTTACTTGAAATAAAGCATTCCTTCCATATATTTATTTACTGCGTTAAACACACGTTTTCATTTCTAATTTGTAACGGCGACACCGAATTTTTACATTTTTTGTTTATATCTCTTTTGTTGTTGTTGTTTTTATATTTTTTTTTTGTAAAACGGATGCAAAGCGCGATTGCGCGTATTGAGTTCGAGGTGGGTTTATATGATATGATAGTTACGAGAGCTGAACAGCGATTAAATAAATAATAGCTCTGACTGCCATTGATAAGTGTGATATGATACGACGATGACAATGAAGACTGCGACGACGACGACGCAGACGACAAGAGGCAAAAGAAACTCAACCAGCCCAGCCTGTACTTTCGCTCTGATTTAGAGCTGATATTAAGTTGTACAAACTCAAAATAACATGAAGGCATTTCTGTAAGCTTAACATATGATTACGATCAGATACTGGGCAGAAGATTGTTTTGGAGCCAACATTGTCTTTGGTTAAATACTTCCAGTCTGTGTTGATTGAGTGTTGTCAATAAAGCGACGTTTTTTGAAACATTTATTATGTTTCATTTTACAAAATGGGACATTAGGAATTTATGTAGTTTAAAAGCCGTGGTAAAATCGTCATTTTGAGGTTCAACATTTGTGGAGATACGTCGTTTTATCCCTCTCTTTTTGGTTAAGAGCTTCAATTTACTTCATCCACAATAATATCCGTCACGTCAGATAGCTGTCGGATCCGATTATAATTATATTACAGACAGAGAAGTATTATATTGAGGAATTTGCATTTAAATGTCAGTATAAATTAGAAATATCGATAACTATGGTTTGACAGATGATAATGTCAAGCTGTGCTGAAATTTCTGTTCAGTAATGTTTGGCAAGTCATCATGAATCAGTTAATCCCAATGGCAAAAATATGGAACAAGTAATCAAAAATTGAATCGAATGGACATTTTAAGTCGTAGCAGCGGAGGACATATGACGAAAATAATATTTAAAAATAAATGCGATTTCATTCTAACAATATTTCTGTCTTGTGTTATCATTTTAAGTTTTCTCTCAAGGTATAAATGATATTTGGTACATATGCTATTGGTATAGTAAAAAATACTTCGTAGAAAAGTGGGCGGTGGCAAAATCTGCCGTAATTGAAGGTTATAATTAGACACTGGAATATTTAGCGGTAGACTTTGTCCAAATTGCATTCAAATTCTGTGAAATCGTTTCCTAAATTTGTGAAATAATATTGTGAATGCATAATACAGTAATAAAGAGAAACAACAAATGTTTTAACATTTTTAATTTATAAATACATGTATCGAAAGAATTATATGGTACAGTGTAAAAACTTGCAATATCCCAAAATACGAGGATTCATTCCAGACTTGTACCACGTTTTTTTCAACGCTGCATCGAATGTATATTAAACAACATATTTTGCAAATCTTATGTGTCTTTAAAATTGACCGTTATTTAAATTGGATTTTTTTTTAACATCGCCATTTTCATATAAAATAATTATATAGTAGAGTTAAAACCTTAAATTACAAAATTATAAAAATAAAAATTAATAATTAATTCAACAACATTAGGAAAAGTCATGGAGGTCATTGCATTATTATTTTTAAAAAGAAAAATAGAAATACTTTAATATTATATTTTAAGTTCCATAATTTTGATCCACACAAATATTTCACATTAAATTTTGTTTTGATAAATAATTAGTTAGAGCAAATAAATTTAACTTGTCTCTTCTACTATTCGCATTAGGAAATTCAGAAACAGTCATGGAGGTCATTACATTATTAATTTGAAAAAGAAAATTAGAAATACTTTAATATTATATTTTAAGTTCCATAGTTTTGTTCCACACAAATATTTCACATTAAATTTGTTTTGATAAATAATTAGTTAGAGCAAATAAATTTAACTTGTCTCTTCTACTATTCGCATTAGGAAATTCAGAAACAGTCATGGAGGTCATTACATTATTAACCTTTAACTGATGAGGTGAATTGTTTGGGCATAGTATGTGGCCTAAAAAAATGTAAAATTTACCACCACCTCATCAGTTAAAGGTTAATAAAATGTCTACATGTAAAATTTTACATCTTTTAACCGTGATTTTCGGTTATCCGAGATTAGCCCGGTACCGAGCACCACGGTTAATTGAAGTTCAACTGTATATCAGTCAAAATTTGTTTAAGCTGCCATCAGACGATATGTTTCTTTAAATGTTTACACATCGTCTGGTACATATGAAACATTGCATATGTAAAATACATGTGGTAATACATACGTAACTTTTTCGATTCGTCTATTTTCGTGTAACACACATAAACAAACGAGCTGTTTTCGAAAAATACACATTAAAAAGTCAGCTATTGTTTACATTTATAGGTTATGTCATACGAAAAACACATATGACAATTTTGACATACATACGGAATTACATATGGATACAAAATGTTACTGTACATATGTAAAGATATATCGTCTGATGTCAGCTTTAGGGATAACGAAGTCTGCCTACCCGCCATTTTTAAATATTTTCAAATCAAAGTAAAATAGTATCATCTTGGTAGCTCTGGAGCTATGAAAAAGAAGAGAACTATAGCAATTTTAAAAATTATTTCCAAAATTTCCATGTCGATAAAATTGTAATGAATTCATGTATTAAAACAAATTCACGTTTTTACCCCACAACATACGGTCAGCACCACTGTTTTAATTCCAACATTGGCCAACAACAACCAGAAAAGTGTTACATCGGACGATATGTAAACAAATTAGCTCAGGTCGTATTCTTCGTCAATGGATGGCTTTTGATCAAGAGCTATCAACAAACATGGCTTTATACGGGACTGCATTTGTACGAGTGCTAGCACGCAACGAACGTATCCAATATTTCTTAGCAGTCGCACTACATACTTGTGCAGTGTACATTAGGGTGTATACAAATGATTTTGTGAGAATTTAAGTGGTAACCAACATTTTAAAATTATATTTTTTTTTTCAGATTCATCAAAAAGAACTCTTACATATAAGTGAATATGAAAAAAAGCTGAAAAGTAATGAGTCTGTCAAAAGCAAAATTACCGAATAATATTGGAGGTAAGTCAAATAGAAAATTACACACCACATAAAATTCAGCAACTCTTCAAATTATCATCACTTATTATGACAAAGACATAATTAAAATTATACACATACAAACAAAAATTAAATTAAAAAACTTGCTGATTATTAATGTCTTTATTAGTAAGTTATTATTTTGTGCATAGAGTTCATGACAGGAACATTTTTGTTATTATTTTTTAGTTAAAACACTTATAAATTATCGGAAACGTTAAATTTAATCGATCGCTACGCAGAGGTAATTCGAAAATATTTTGGAAATTAATTTAAAATTTTTAACAGACTGTTTTTTTGCTTAGAATTCATGACATGAACATTTCTGTTATTATTTTTTATTGGGCTAATTATGGGTATTCCAATATCACCAGCAGATTTGTTTAAAAACGTATAAATAATCGAAAATGTTAAATTTAACCGATCACTACACACAGGTAATTTGTCAAATTATCTAAAATTTTTAACTGGCTGGTTTTGTTTAATACAATTAGCTTATGTCGGTAAGGGGGATTCAATGGGGCGCTGAGGGTTTAAAGTTAGGAAACTCCAGTTCTCAGAAAAGTTTCAACTTCCGTCCAATTTAGTATACAGCTTTCCGCATAATTCTGAAAAGACAAAGATGTCTTTAAAAAAGATTTTCCTTAGGCCAATAAACAAGTTTTTGAAACAGATGGTCATTGGACCTTTTTTAATGAAAATCTTTTTGAGTAAACCCCAATGTACACACATGATTGTACCGGAGAGCATGCATATTAGACCAACAAGGTAGAGGTTTGTTCCCCCATATAGGTAATGTTATCGCTCGCAGGTTTCATATGTTTTTCTCTCTTTCTCTTGATGTGGTCACTGTTCGTATGTTTTCTTAGTTTGTAGTTGTACCGGTTGTTGTTGGTCTGTTACACTGATTGTGCCTTATACATTTTGTTATTGTTGTGTCCACATTTGGCGATACTACAAATCTTGTTGTTGTTGTTGTGGCTGCAATGACTGGCCAACATACGGACCAACTCTGTTGACAACATTTCGCAAATTGTTTGTAATTTTCTGTAGTTTTTTTTTTTACTTTGAATTTGTTCACAGCTCATTTTTTATGGCAGCATATTGCGTAAATATACATACATACACAAACATACACAAATAAAGTGAGTGCTATTTTGTGTATTTTTTTTACATACTCGTATTGTCAATTATAATAAATGGGAGGCTTTGGTGGCATTGAGACTTTTATTGGCCATTTCAGTAAAGAATACCATTGGGTCTTTGGCGTTACTATTGTTTTTGCAAACATATGTAATTCTCGATTGGTTTCTGCAGCTTGTACTTTTTTATGATGTCCTAATACATACATTCACATACATACACACCTATGGTAACCTTGATTGTCGCATGTTAAAGGATGCCAAGGTTAATATCCAGAGCTCGATGTGAGTATAAATTTGGTGGGTGGTAGTGTTTACTTTGAAAATTACCACACAACCGCCCACTAACTATGTCCTCCCGGGTAGGTTAATTGCCCATTTCGGAGAAAACTGTGAGCAAAAACTTTACGTTCGACCGAACTTGGCGCGCTTTTTTCGGTCTTGGTTCATGCGGCAGTGGGATGATTGAGCTTTAGTTTACACGTCGTAACCATAAACCCATGATTCGTCACCAGTTATGGCCCTCTCGAGCAAATTTAGGTCGTCACGGACCGAGTTCAACATCTCCTGAACAATTTTAACGCAATGCTGTTTTTAGTCCAAATTGAGCAATTTTGGCACGAATTTAGCTCATGTCCATATCATTGGTTAAAATCGAAGGGCACAAGCCAATCGATATGTTTAGATCCTCAGCAACTTATCTAATGGTAATTCGTCGATTGGCCAATATTATTTTATTCACATTATCAATATTTTATAGTCTGTTGTAGACGTGCTCGGGCGTCCGGCACGCTGTTCGTCCTTCGCATCTTCTCGGCCCTTTAATAACATTTTGTACCACCGATAAACGTTGCTTCGGTCCAAGAAAGCTCCACCACATGCCACAGGCAACATTCGGAATGCGTCAGCGCACTTTATTTTGTTTTTCACACAACATTTTATGCAGTTTTTTTGATCCACTTTCTGAAATAGATAAAAATCGAAGATAAGTTAAGATAAGTCCAAGCACAACAGCTGTAAAAAAATTAAATACACATTCTAAATGGCCGACCTTGTCAGCATAAGAAGGGACATGAAATTACAAATTCCAGATATTTTTTTAACATACCTCGTATGATTTATAGTTTC
Source organism: Hydrotaea cyrtoneurina (assembly GCA_958296145.1). Taxonomy (NCBI): domain Eukaryota; kingdom Metazoa; phylum Arthropoda; class Insecta; order Diptera; family Muscidae; genus Hydrotaea; species Hydrotaea cyrtoneurina. Next base: position 118,989,342 of record OY282512.1, read on the forward strand.
CCATGAAATATGGAAATGGCCAGTGTTAATATTTACAGATTTTTGAATACACATCTATATGATCTAATACAGTTAAAAAAATAGTGGAAACAAATTTATCCACAATTATTTATTTCACTGGCTATGAGCAGGTTTGTGAATGTTTTTTCTTTGTTTTAATTTTAAATTCTAATTCGGCATTACTTCTGCATCCCTTGGATAACATAGCCATAGACCTTGACAAATTCCAAAAGCGATTGCCAAAAAAATCCACAATTTTTAAAAAAAATTTACATCCGCTGATCTAAATAATTACATTCTATTTTATCTATTTAGAACATTATCAGTGTTCATTTATATAGTCGATGCTGTGAACGGCTCCTTCAATTTGTTCTCTCTGCATTTAATGTATGTATGTGCACTTCAAATATTTTAAATAGATGCAAACGTTTTTTTGCCGGTATTCCAAACAATCAATTAACAATTCGAATAAAATACCACACGATCCATCAGTTGGTTAACACTTTATATCTGGTTTGGTGGAACTCAAAAGATTCATAGACAATATCCGAAATATTTGAAAACTAAATTTACGATTTCGATATCAATGTATCTGTTAACTCCTAACCAATAATTTAAACAAACAAAGGTATATTTTGATTTTTGTAAAATATTCCATTTGTCTGCCTTGAATGTTCGTCAACGAAGCCACACATATAAATGACTGCATGTATATATGTCTTCTTTTTTTGAATATTACATAATTGTCAGCAGTCAGCTGTGTCAGTAGTGGTCTTCAAGCTATAAAAATGGCAAAAACAGCACATGGATGGGTGTCAAGTGAAAAAAAGTTTTTGATTTCAAACTTTAACTAATGTTGACAAATTGTGCGCCCAGATAAAAAAAAGACCATTCCAACAGACAGTTGGTCATTGTGACCGACATGCGTGCGTGCCCAACACTTAATATGGGTTGAAGTCAAGGGAATCGTTTACTTTATTCGAACGACAGTGGAGAAGCAAATGAGTAAAATAAACAATGGGGGAAATTGATGTTGGACATGGATTTCAGCCATTACGCACTGGAAGTTTCGAGTTTAATGAGATGTTTAAATGTGGCAGAAGTATTTTTGATCTTATGTTTAGAACAATCGGATGGCATACAACGCCATCTCTTAAAAAACTACCAACACACCCTTTTCCATAACCACTATTCAGCATTATAAAGTAGTGGGTAAACAAATTTGTAAAAAATATTACTGTGCCTAAATTTTACCAGTTAACTAGCCAGATGGATAATCTGGCAGATGACAATTCTATGGAGGATAATTTGTCATATAATCGCAATCGAGTAAAAATTATTAACCTATTTCACAGACAGCCGATTCTTTTGAAACGTTTACCAGTGTTGCAGTATCATCATTTACGCCTTATCCTCCGCCAGTCATCCAAATGTTGGCCAAAAACTACCTACATTTACATTCTTACCAAACAACAACACGTTTCTTCATTAGTTCGACAATATTTCCAAAAATCCACCACTGTGTGGCACACTGAACCCGTACGGTATAACCGTCGTACGGGGTGTTTTAATTTCAGAACCGCCACAGTCGGTAAGTGTAAGCACGTTTTTATTTAGTTTCAACGCATTTTAATTAATTTTTATTCCGTTCAAAGTTGTTAACCATAAAAATATAATATTCACATACATTATAATTGTGCTGATTATAATGTTACAAAGGCATCATTTCACATAAAGCTGCTAAAACAAAACTTTATTAAAAGTTATTAAACAAAGAAAAAAACAAAATCGTCCTTCCTTTTTTGCTGTGGCATTTGTTTGCAACGTTTTCTTTTCTATGAGAACAGAAAAAGGGTATACAGAATGCGGGTTGCGGTAACAAAATGGGAAATGGGTGCCGAATTCACTTAAAACTGGTTCTATATCGCTCACGGAGCAACGCACGGTGGTTAGTGAGTACCATATGAATTTTGGAAGTTTTAACCACAATTGCTCTATGGAGATTCGGAGTAAATTTGTCGAATAAAGTTGACTTGAAATGTAAAATGTTCATTGACCTATCCCGGTAGTTTCAACAGTAGACCTTAAAGGTAAAGATTACGGATCCTATGTTACTTAGATTAGTGAAATATGTATTATGTAAAGATAGAAATTATTTCCTTTAATTTTAGACAGTTCTGCCAAACGCTTTACCATTCCCAAAACATTAGCATTCGTATTTTGAAGAGGTTAATTTTTGGATAATTTATATATTTCTTTTAGCCAAAGACCGGTTGAATTTATTCATATCAAGAAAGTTGATGTTTGTTTTTTAAAGGACAATGTAGGACATTGAAGAATTTGACGAATTAAAAGCAAACTCAGTCCAAAATTGTAATGAATAACCACTATAGAATTTGTATGTTCTGTGGTCCACTAAGTATAAAAATAGCCAAATTTTTATTCTTTTTGAATTTTTTTTTCTTCAATATTTTGTATCGACCTTTTTCAATTCTAAATTCGATGTAATATTTTTATTGTAACTCTCAAACATTTTGATAAATTTTTTTTATTCTCCATTAAGTTATGGTATCATTTTGAGCTTTTTTGTGTTTGGGGTATATTGAGTCATTAATGTTCATTTTTTAATCGAATGAATCTGTAAACATTACAGACTAAAATTAAATAGATGAATAAGAAAAAATACTAAACAAGTAATAAAACAAACTGGAACTTACAAGATGATGCTTAAGTTAATCGTAACATATACCTAGATTAGACTTGTCTTACAACTCAGTCTAATTGTGTAACTTAAGTGGAGAGGATTCTCATTTTTTTTACTTTATACTTGAGCCAATCACGATTCCCAAATTCATCTAAGGTGAGTTTTTGTAAGTTCTATTAGATTCTTCTTATTCTCGTCTAAAGTAATTTTTTTTTAAATATTTTTTAGTTGTTGGGATGTTATGCAAAAACTCTGGGCTCCCATTGTCCTGTAGATCCCATTCCTTGAAGTAGTTCCGTTAAATATTTTGCAATGTTGCTGACCCAATTGACTTTTGACTACCACATTCTTCTGTCTCGAAATCAAGTGTGCTGTCTGATCCAGATTTCGTTTCTAAAATGGCCGGCAGATTTCATTCGAGTGCCTCTTGACTGGTGCCAGGAAATGCATCTATTGTCAACGTTTTCAAATTTGTTATTTACTAAACAAAAGTATTGTCGAAGGAATCCAATCAAAGTTGGATTTGAACAAATTTTGGCCTTACTTGGCTTAAAACCTCTTCGAATCTATTCAAATCTGACAGTTTATATGGTCGTTCTATTTATGTATAAACCACCTACCTAATAACTGTTTTAAAGAGCTTTTTTAACAGCAAAGTAATGGTTTTAAAATTCTTGGCTTTTTTTCGTACTGGCATTATTTTCACGAAATGTTTCACAGCGTACGAATTAGTTAGGATGATATTGGAGATAATTGTCAAATATTGATAAGACTATATGGGAAGTCGCCTATGTCTATTCCTGCGGATTTCCTATTAGCTATTGTTTTTTAAAACTCACTAACTTTGTCAGTAGTAGAAAGTTTTAAAAATGATGGAATGTTTGAAACTGAAATACATTTTCCGGCACTTAAGCGATACTTCTTCATATTTTACTCTCAATAATGAATACAGTCATGTTAGGAGATGAACCAGGGTTCTCCAACAAGAGGCGATATTTTGGTATTCAAAGAAAAATGACATTGTTGTAAGATAAATGATGGGATGTTTATTTCATATATATATTGCCCCAGCTCCCCGCTAGGCGTGTTGGTATAGTATTTGCCTATAAGCGGGGATGTTATGGGTTCGACTCTTACCAGAGGCTTTGATCTGTCGCTGGAAGCCATATTGTCTTTGTCGCATGCTATTTCTCGACCTCAAAATCTCCAAACCTCAGTTCTATAAGACCAAAAACTCGTCTAATGATTTGTTAATGTTGTGGCTTACCAAAAAAACTTTGTAAAGCAGAACTCAATGTCGACCCCAAACTAAATTCCACTCGCAAAATACCCTCATGTGCCGGTGGTGGGTTCATTCGGCTTTTGTTTTTGTTCTGTCAGGAATATATTTTTGTTTCATTTTCGTATTTTTTATAAGTATTAATTACAATGCGTTAGAATAAAAAAGTTTTTTATTCTTAACGTTTAATAAAGTACTAAGAGCATTATAAAAATGTTCCGCTGCAAAGAAGAAGAAAAAGAAACACAGCTATGTTTCAATAATGTTCTTTGTTTTCATCTTCTTTGGTAAATTTTTGAGAAATTTAACCTCCATCCCACCCGCACCAAAAAGCATTACTTAATTCCTTTTGCTTCCTTTATTCATTGAATGCGCAGAGACGGAAGTTATGGATGTCTTCTTGTTTGTTGCTCCTTTTGATGTTTATACGAATTAATGATTTTTTATGTTCCTTATTCATCCTGATCCATGTGATGTGTTTTTCCGCTTTTATATTGCTGCCCCTGTGGAAGGTGTAAGGGAAGCATTATTAATTGTTGCATAATCGTGGCGTTATTGATTGCATAACGAGTTAACTAATTAATCGTTTATTTTTATTATAAATATGAACGTTAACGAGAATGTGTTTTTCTGTAGTTGACGAAGAAGACGGTTTATGCGTCTTGGACCATTATTAGTTAGTTTTTAGTTTATTTCGCTTAAAATGTTATTATATCAATGCGTGATTTCATTTAAAGACATATTTAGCCAAGAATAAGAATATGTCTCTTATAAGATTCAATCAATCATATAATAAGAAAATTGAAGCACATTAGGTGTGTCATCAGACCAAATAAATCTAATGTCAACCATATTTTTATACTCCGTTAAATCCTGGAAAAGACTAATGAGAAGCAACACGATACATACGATATTGCCGTTGATTGGAAAGCCTTCTCGACACTCCTATAAGAGAAAATTTGTTTGAAACTATGTCTGCACATGTGATCGCCTTGTAGAATGACTTTGAGAGACATTAGGTCTTCAGTAAAAATAAGATGAGGCCTCTCCAAACCGTTTTACGACTACAAAAGATCTTGATGGAGAAAATATTCGAAGAAGTGTTCTCATTATGCTGTTTCTATAATCGAAAAGGAATTGGCGAAGATGGGTCTGATTGTAACTGTTAGGCAACCATTGCGATGACAGAACGGCGGCGGCAGTTCCTGCGTCAGGGTTTGTCTACCTCCGATCCGCCATAAATAGAATGAATGATCTCAGCATAAAGAAAATCTAGAATCGTGTCGAAAAATATATGGTACTTCGGCCTAAGCATACATTTGAAAAACAGAGCCCTCTCTCGATGAACTAAAACAACACTGCTCAATACCCTTGTTCTACCCGTACGTATCTTTATTTTAAGCTTACCTTTACTTTACTTGACCGAACAAAACATCGAATTTATTGGTCATTGCCCTACAGTTCCGTTTATCGCCACAAGTGATAAATGTTTAACAACAACGATTTTTCACGCGCAAAAAAATAATTTAAAAATTCATGGTTTGAAGAAGCTGCGAGTTTTTTCGTTAATTTACATACAAAATTATTAAACCCGACATCCAAACAGTCTTTACGCTCCCCATCAAATTTCATAATACATAATTTCAGTATTTAGTTATTAACCCTGTAATTATTTGGTTGGATATACATTTAATTAATTCGGTATAACAATGAACAGTTTCAAAAATATATAATGAAGGAACTTACGGCGAAGAGTCAAACTCTAGGAAAGTCGCATATGTTATGCAATATACACGTTAATATTGCAATTTGTATTGTTGTTGTTGTATGTTTTTCCAATTCTACGGCTGTCAATATTAAATCGTAATGAGTAAACGACAGGTGATTATCATTTATTACCCTATAAAGCATTTCAGCGGACACCACTGTCAAATCCATTAACCACAAAAACTAAGAGCATATTTTAAGGCGCGTACATCAACCACTTCGTAAGAGAGCAATCTCTAAGCCATGTAAAACTTCTCTAGAAAAGCATTAGCCGTTCGGAGCCGGCTTTAAACAGTAGGTCCCGTTCAGTGAGTATAAACAATTATATCGCGCACAGCTCACTGATTCGAGAGCAGTTCCCCGCCTGTTCCTTCATGGAATTTTAAGGGAAATAAGTATATCATCATAGGTTTTCCTCGTTTTTATAACTCATACCCACACCCCGAGGGTATACTTCGATTTCCTCTATAACGTAGTTGCTTTACAGTGTTGTTTTGACAAAAATTCGGTTAGAGATGTTATAGAGATGTTCGTCTGTATATCAATTGAAACGACTAAAAAGTGTAACACATAGACGAAGTTACTTTAGACTCTAGGTATCTATGTATGTTTTGGTCAAATTCGATTCATGGCTTTACGTTAAGACGTCCGGCAGTTTCGCATGATAACTTTCGAAAGAAATAACCAATTGATTTTAAACTTGCCTTCTCCGGTACCTCCCATACAAATGGTCCACTTTTTAAATTGTGTAATTACACTACTACGCCTAAAACAATCTTATGAAAATTCTGTATTCAAAAATGTTACCCTCCATACAAGTGTACTACTGAAATTTCCTTAATATTTGGTGATTCGTGTTGATATTATAACATGTGGCCACTGGCCAGATGTGAAATCCACTTTTGTCATTGGGCTTATATATTTATTACTCATTATATTAATATTTAAGATGTTATGACGGTTTTAAGTTTTCCAAAGAAATAAGAATCTTTTGGAGATGAAAGTGATTTCTGTTTTATGTTTTTGTATAAACAACGAATGTTTGAAATAAAAAGAGATTACAAAATTCTCTCCTTTTCGCTCTACGTCGCGTATTTAAGAAACTATGAGGGCTTTACGATTTCCTCAGAAAATCTTGGTACATTCAAAATGATACATGATTTAGGGGTTATTTTCAGAGAAATAAGGAATTTCAATGATTTATCTCCTTGAAGTTTTTCAAAGAAAACACGAATATTTGGCACATGAAATTTCATTTCATTTCACTCCCTTTGAGGAGTTATTATGATTTTTAAAGGAAAATTGTTTGCGTATATTAAAAGTCACTGATTTCCCACTTTTACCTCAAATTTTTTATAAGTTATGAGCAGGGAAGACAAGAAATTTTGTCGATTTTGAAAACTTTGATTTTTTGTCGTACCATTTCTCCGTAAAGTGGTTGACTATATTTAAAGTTTTTATATAACACTGATTACCATCACAGCCAGTCAAATACTTTTATTTAAAAAAAAACCGTATAAAACGAGAAGAAGCAATAGTGAAAAATATGTAATAAGTTTTCTTTTTATAAAATGCGGGTGTACAATATTGTTTTAAAAATCGAAGAAGAGTGGCTTTTTGTAAAGGTGAATACGTTAAGTAAATTTCATCCAATGAATTTTTAAAATTTAAAAACTCACGTCTTTAACTAGAAAGACACGGAAAACTAATATTTAAAAAATCACAGTTTATTTGTATAAAATTTTATTGTAAATTTTTTCTGCGACCTTTTTTTTTAAATTAATTAGTTTTTCTTTTGACTCTATTACTTTCCCAGAAAGTGTTTTTTTTTTACTAACACTCCCTATAAATGCAGGGCACTGTGTTAGCGATGGGAAATAAGGGTATTGGAAGGAGGAAAGAGGGAGTAGTGTTTGTTGACGTTGGTCTTGAATTTGGTAATGTCATAGCAGGAAGGGAAAACACTTGCAGGAAGATTATTCCACGAATTTTCTCTATAGTGCGTCGTCCGGTCAACCGGCCATTTGACAATGAACGGATGAGAGACTCTGGATAGCCGAGTATTCCGGCTAAATGTTCTAACGTCAGGGACCAGACGACGGATATCTTGTGAACAGATACCATTAAAATATCTATAGAATTATTTTAATCCTTTTTTTTTGGTTTTTTTCTAATTTTTTTTTCACTTTTATCACAAAATATTAATGGTATTTTGTACTTTTTTTTTTAAATTTTATACTTTTTTTGTTTTTGCTTACATTTCATGCTTTTTTTTTGTCTTCCCTGGTTATGTGGATTTTAAGTTCTCCACAGATTCCAATTCTTTGTTTCCACACATCAATGATGATAATTATGGAATAATTTCGTGAATTCATTTGAATTATATAAAAGTAGTAAGTTGTAATGCGCCTATGGCGCCCGTTAATTTGCTTGAGAAAGTATTTGTTACTTAATTTTAAAAATTTTGTAAAAAATATTTTGAGAAAACTATTTCGTAAAATAAAATTGGAAAAAAAAAATTTTTGTTGAAAAAAAAAATGTTTGCTGAAAAAAAAAATTTTTGTTGAAAAAAAAAAAAAATTGTTGAAAAAAAAATTTTTGTGGAAAAAAAAAAATTTGTTGAAAAAAAAAAATTTTGTAAAAAAAAAAATATTAAAAAAAAAATTTTGGAAAAAAAAAAATTTGATAAAAAAAAAAATTTGGGGAAAACACAATTTTTGTCCAAAAAAAAAATATTATTTTTTTTATTATTATTATTTATAGAATGCCTATTTAAATTCCTACGTACTGCGTGACAGAGTCAGTGAATCAGTGTCGAGGGTAAATATATATTAAGATAATGGATTTGCACACGCTGCCCGCAGAACGTTAATAAACTAACCTTTATATGAATATGTCCTTAGGCACTGTGAATTCCTAAGTTGCTTCCTGATTTTTATATCTCTATGTAGCAAATTTTAAAATCAATGGTTTCAGCGGTTTAGACGTGATTGTAAAACAGACAAAGACTTTAAATAGAATTCTCAAAAACTCTTCATAAAAACCCACATATATTTCGTTAATGAAGGCATCTCTCAAGGACAAGTAATTATATTTCAATGCCTGAATTCCATGTGGATCTTATACTCGTACGCACATATTTATATCAAACCTGTAAAGTAATCACTTATGAATTGCAATGAATGATGCATGCCATGCATTGTGTGCATGAAAAAGAAATATCAGTAGAGAAGCGAACGTCAATTTAAATGCCGAAACTCCATTATGGCTTGTAGTCTATAAAAGTCTGTATATACGAGGGTCCAATGGCTTGTGGGTCAAAATTAACTTATGAAGATAATACAAAAAAAAAAAATCCTGAAAAGAACTGCCTATTTGGATTCGTGGGGAAATTTTACTTCTGTTGAATACGCATAAGTTTATAGGTGGCGAGTTTTCGCCCTGTTGGTCCCATATGTCAGAACTTCAAATTTATGCAACATTTTATTAACATATTTTCAAGTTTGGATACGCAATTTATAAGAATAAAAGTATTCGGGATTATTGAGACCACAGCGTAATCCATCGGCCAACCGCCACAGAAGACTTCTTTTATTGAAGATTCTATCTAACAGATTGAGCGAAAAAATTGAAAACAAACTCGATTAACTGATTAAATATTATCAGTGCGTGACAAATCCTGGAAAATAATTTTTACCAGCAATTTAACTGGAAATTATGTTTCCTTGACAATAATGTCGATGCTGTTTCTGAAATGGTTTAGAAAATAATTCTTCTTGGAATAAACACGTTTATTTCCTCGAAGACTTCTTCGATTAAACGTTCAAAAAATTGTTTAAAAAATTAATTTACATAACTGTAGACCCCTTACAGTCCAAAGGCGGTCCCAATTTGCTAATGTAATTTATTGGTGGAGTTTTGCTCTGTTTTTACTTAAAACGGTCTCAAAATTAAAGAAGTATTACCGGCGTTGTAGGTAAATCGAGGTGTTTTTTTACAGTCATCCCTTTCTCCGACATATGGTCTAACTATGTATATACATGGACTACAATAAAAAATAGTTGACTTTTCCCAGATTTGTCATATGACCCTCATGTATCTGAGTGTTTGCCATCACGGAGCATATTCAACTGACGAACTTAATGGAAATAAAAGAAACATATCGAAGAAAATATACTCATAAACTACTCATAACACTTGTCGTTTAATGACCCTTAAAGAAGTAAAAATCAATAAAAACAATCATGAAATAAAGTTGATGAGAAATGCAATGGTCTGTAGAGGTTCCGTTGAAAGCAGATACGATTTCTACTCGTTACCGTTGGTTAATGCCCTTTAATTAATGGAAGTTGTAAATACCGCGAAGAGCTAAAATGGCATTGCAATTTATACAAAATAAACATTTCATTAGGACTATTTACATAAGCATGCATGAGTACTGTCTTCTTTGTTTCGCTTTTGGATTAGTTTGTTCAATGTTATTTTAACGAACAAAGCACGCAAAGTTTTAGCGGCTTAGAAAATAAGAAATATGTATGTATTTTTGAAATAATTGGCCCATTTTGATCAGTATCCATGGAAAGTAGCCGACTATAATCGACCTCAATTTGTGTGTAAACAGAGGAATGGAGAAGTTTACAAAACAATTTTCGGTGAAAAAAGCCTTCGAAATTTGTGTATAAAATTGTAGATAACTCTCGTAGCTGGCCATGAACATTGCTGACATCCATGCTATGTCAGCCATAAGGATAATTCACTTTTTTGTTTTCTAAACAAGTAGACACAATTTCCTTGAAAATAATTGTTAAGTTCGACCGGGTCGAAGCTAATAAACCATTCACCATGGAGTGTTTTCGAAGGGGCATGAAGTACTTTCCAAATGGTGTAGAATGAATGTCAAGTTGATTAACGTTTACAGTGGAACCATTGTTGTCTCTATAGTGAGAAATAATCTACATCAGGAGGAAATGAAATAGAGGTGGAACGAAAAAGGGGCCAAGGCGGGATAAAAAAGTGACCAAAAAGGGGGAAAAACTAGTGAAACAGATTTTTGGCAAAAACAAGTGGATAATAGTTGAAGAAGGGTCGAAAAGTGGCAAAAACGTACCAAAACGGCACGTAAAAGTTGAAAAACAAAAATGTGTGAAAAAGAAATGTAATCCACAGGAATGGGCAAAAAAATTTATGTCATGGAAAAGAGGGACCAACACGGGTAAAAAAGGTACAAAAGGGGAAAAATCAAACTGTGTGAAAAAAATTCGAATCGACAAGGAATGAATGGAAAGAAAGGAACAAAAATGCAGAAAAAGGGATCAAAATGGGGAAAATTAAAAAAAGTGTACATGTCCACACTTTTTTTTATTATCTAGCGCTAAAAATATATAAATATATGTGTCCTTCATTTAGAAATAAACGATCATACAAAATTTTTTTTTTTCCAAATTTTTTTTTTCAACAAAATTTTTTTTTTCCACATAATTTTTTTTTTCATCAAAATTTTTTTTTTTCAAGTAAAATTTTTTTTCAACAAAATTTTTTTTTAACAAAAATTTTTTTTTGACCGAATTTTTTTTTTTTAATTTTTTTTATTTTTATTATTTATTTTATTTTTTTAAAATTAAAAAAAGTGTACATGTCCACACTTTTTTTTATTATCTAGAGCTAAAAATATATAAATATATGTGTCCTTCATTTAGAAATAAACGATCATAATAATATCGGTTACAAAATAACTACGAGTACATATCTTCTTAATATATATATACCCTCGACACTGATTCACTGATACACCGATTCACTGACTCTGTCACGCAGTACGTAGGAATTTAAATAGGCATTCTATAATTCTATAAATAATAATAATAAAAAAAATAATATTTTTTTTTTGTACAGAAATTGTGTTTTCCCAAATTTTTTTTTTACAAATTTTTTTTTTTTTACAAAATTTTTTTTTCAGCAATAATTTTTTTTTTCCAATTTTTTTTTTTCAACAATTTTTTTTTCAACAAAATTTTTTTTTCCACAAAATTTTTTTTTTCATCAAAATTTTTTTTTTTCAAGTAAAATTTTTTTTTCAACAAAATTTTTTTTTAACAAAAATTTTTTTTTGACCAAATTTTTTTTTTTCAAGAAAACATTTTTTTTTCAACAAATTTTTTTTTCCATATTTCAACGGGCGCCATAGGCGCATTACAACTTACTAGTATAAATATTACATTAGGCGTCATTTATTTCGGGCGAATTCTCTCCATTTAACTCTCTCTCTATTTATCTCTCTCTGTGGCTAGGAATTTGATTTGAATCCATGTATTTCTTGGTCTAACACTACGTCGTTGACCTTTTAGGTTCCAGCACCTTTTTAGCATTTTTTTCTGTTGGACATCAGAGAATGTGTGCTTTATTATTTTTTTGGAATCTCTCTATATCTTATTCTCTCGGTTATTATTGCATTCTTAAAGAGCGTAGAGGCAGAGAAAAATACGTATATACCTGCAAATACAGACTTATTCGCACTCTAATATTGGTATTTTTTCAATTTAATAAGTTTATTGCATATTCTTTTTCAATCTTCTGTACTATCCATCTACTATCTGTCTATCTACTTGTTTCTACATAACACATCGAATCCAATACATCCCCATTCTCGTATATGGGATTAATAACGTTTGAAGCGCTGAATTTTTACATCCTGAATTACATAAAAACAAAGTCATAGAAATAACATACACAGGTCATTTTTCAAAAGTCTTCCTTCGCCGAAGTGTATGTGTTTATGTGGCTATCATTACTTTGATTAGACGTGCCATTAATGATCGTGTTCCGGGAGGGTCCTTCGAAAAGAAACCGCCGCCATAACTTATTTCCACATTAATTTTCCATTTAACTCGAAGACCACACATACGATATGAACAAATTACTCGGGTCCTCTGGTGTTTATGTTGTTGTTCTTGTGTAGTTCAGGGATTTGGTTGTTGTTTTTGCTTCTGCTGCATGTCTCCATCCGGTTTGGTCAACAAAAGTGACTTAACCGATGCTGATGCCGAGCTGAGCTGATGCTGTTGATGTTGACGATAATAAATTTGTTACTCGACATTGTTGTTGGGGTTCTTTACCCAATGATGATGATGGGCTGTTATCCTTTTTGAATATTAAATACTTAATGGCAACATATCAACGGGTTCATCTTGTATGCTTATGCATGAGAAGTGTGTGTGTGTGTTCTCCATGGTTAGGGCTTGAGTGTTGGTTGGATGGCGTTTATAAAATGGTCAAGATGTGTAAAAAAGATTAAAAAAGGCCACAAATACAAGAGAGTGGGTGTTAATAACTCAAATCAATAATGTTAATTAATGATAGTGGTATTCGAACATTCTGTAAACGGGATTTCAGTTCGGTCAAAGGAGGTGGAGGAAAAATGGTTTAATGGCAATTAAGACGTGTTGTTGGATTGGTTCGATGTATGTATGTTTGTGTGATGGACAATTTTGTATTTGCCTTTAGTGTAAGCCTGGTATTACGCATGTCTGGATTAGTCAAATATAAAATAACATACCTACTTACCTCATTAATGTTCTACTTAAACCCGTATGAATACTTTGGTTTTTCCGACATACATATTTCAATATGGAATACAAATAATAATGCTACAATGTGTTAAAAATAATAATCATTAGATTAGGAATAGATTTCTTTATTGCAACCGAAGGGAGCTATGGAAAGACAATAATAAATACAGAGGATAACTTGTTAATGGCTTTGGAAACTAATACGATCGTAATATAATTAGTTGACATCGTTGGAAATACATAATAGAAATAGGAGAATCGGAACACGCCTTTTTTTTGATGTGTACATACAAGTAAAACGCGTGTTTGGACTTTATAGCAAGTAAAGCTTATTAATTTGAGCTATTGTAGTTTTTTTTTTATTAAAAAGTGTGTTTTCTTGTTAATATTTTATTTGTATCAAATATAGTTTCGTTGCAGTGATTTTGAAAGGTAGAAAGGGTTCCCATTTCTGGGGTTTAGCTTTTGCCCCTTCGGAAATTTAGTCTCATAATGCGATAAAGTTGTTATTATTTTCTCATTAGCAAGGTACACAGCTGAATAGATGAGCAAATTACATTTCTTCTAATTCTCAATTTTGAAACAATCGGAGTTCGTTTCCCAAGATATTGTCGGTGTATTACCACGTTTGCTATTTTACGAAATTCCGTTGCGGTCACTGTTTTCAACAACATTCCAATCAGTTTTTTCCTCCATTTCGTTACCATTGACGGAACATGGATACATCACAATACAAAGGAGACCGAAGAACCGTGAAAGCAAAGAAATTCTCCGGGTCAACGTCGACCGGAAGGGGCAACGTGGATATGCCGCACAACAGAGCGCAGAGTAAATTGACCGTAAAATATTATTAACACCTGCTGGATAAGCGCTCCGCATTTGACGAAGTAAAAAAGCAATTTCCACCATTACAATTCACCGGCGCACTGAAAAAAATTATAAATAGGTCTACCCATTGCTAGAATTGTATCCCAGAAGAACTTTAAACTTTTTCACATCGTAGATGCCGAGTAAATAAATAATTCCAATTTCACGAAAAACATCTGTAGAAAAAGCATAAGCCGGAAGGAACAGAAGTTCAGTTAGTAAAAACAGTATATTGTACACATCGTATTTCTAATATCCCGCCATGTTTCAACTTCCGGGAATCGGGAATTTTTTTTCGAGAATTCCCGGCACTCGATTTTCTTTGAAATATTGAAAAAATATTGTTTTTTCGAAAAAAAAAAATGTTTGAATTTTATTGTAAAAAGACGTTTAATTCCCCGTAAAACCCACAATGGTAAACATTTTATGAAATCGTACATAGTTTAATATTTTGGTAGTATTTTATTCCCGGGAATTCCTATCATAAATATCCGGAATCTGGAAGTAAAAAATCGGCTTATTTCCCGTTAAATACGTTCCGCTAATTCCCGGGTTAAAAACCTCTAATAGATGTGATTGCAGTAAATAGTTCATTGCCGAGATTTTCTTTTTGGGAATATTTGAAATTGAACGTATAGGTCAAGAAGGAGAATCTGTATAAGAATCTGTTGTTGTTTGTATATTATTTCAGGCTGCAAACAGCGCAATTCTCTTAAATATGTTTAATTTCCTTCTATTACTTTCTTTTTTTGGTATATAAAAACTCATGTTTAGCTAGCAGTGTTTAATTTCCTGAATTTCGACTTCTGATTCAAAAAAAGTAGATTTCGATGCCCACCAAAAAATGCCTTTTAACAGCATCGAGACTACAAAAACTTTTAAAAGAACTTACTTACAACTCAAGGACATGGAAAAATCATTCCAACACAATTTATTAGAATATGTGTTTTGTTGCTACACCATTCCTTTAAAATAAGATCAAAAAATGATTTATTTAAAATAGAGATGCATAAATCTTGGACATATTAAATTCTCGTAAATATTTTATGAATATTAAATATTTCGCTTACGTCCGTTTTAAACATGCAGAATTGCGTGTCGAGGATGTTTCCCATGCCGATATTTTTATGGACTTTCTTCTTAGACCCCAAATGTACCCGTTCATCATTTATAATAATAATAAACTACGGTTTAATCAATTTATTGGTATTTCACTCAGTTTTAGATTGGGAACAACAATATTTTGCACTTGGTATTCGTTCGGTACGTTCTACGTGTCTGTGGTGATGTTTTCGTTGTGGCGAAGGATGTGGCAGTCAGTGCGGTGCCAAGAGGCCGTGTTGTTAGCAGTCATTATTGACCATTTGTATTCATTCATAAATATTATTTATTATTTGTATACGCATTATCTAAATAATTTATTACTATACAATGTTTTTTTCTTTCTTCTTATTGGCCTGGCCTGGTTGTGGTGGTTGAAGCTTTCGTTCGTTCCATACATCAACTATGAGTGTTGTCCTGTGGAAAATTGATCCCTTTTATTAAAACGAAGAATGAATCTTTTGCCAAAGTTGTTGTCAAGTTCATGCATACTCGCACATACCTACTTACAGTCGTACGCAGATATAATATTTCATCGCACGAGTAGTATTTTGGGTACCCTAAATCAGTAGCGGTTTTTATGGTTCCCCAAGGAATTGGTAACAGTAAAGTATTGAAAACCTAGAACAGTTACAGTCGGCTGAACCGGCTGACATATACTCCGACGGAGTGTAACTACACTGAGACCGGGATGTAAATACTTGGAGATTTATATAATGTGGTGATTACTGTCAAATAACTTACTACTATATTTTCCGTCAAAATTTAAATAAATCTAAAAGATTAATAAAAAAAAAACCTCAGGGGTGAAAGGGTTAAATGAACAGCAGACTACATGGGCTCGATCACTTTAAAAAAACGACATAAAGGGTGTTTTTTATTGGGGTATAGAACTTTAAGTTGGCATCACTTTTTTAACTGGAGGCTATTTTGTCAGCTGTCAAGTGATTAATATTTAGTTTGGTTTGCCATTTCATCATGAACAGGTTGACAAAAGAACAACGCTTGCAAATCGTGCAAATTTATTTCGAAAGTAATGGTTCAGTTCGCGAAGTTCACCGCAAGCTCCGTCCATTTTATGCCATTACATCCACAAAAACTGACTGTTTGGTGTGCTCTATGGGCTGGTGGAGTCATTGGGCCATACTTCTTCCGAAATAATGCTGGAGAGTCAGTTACCGTTAATGGAGACCGGTATAGAGCCATGATAACCGACTATTTTGTTCCCGAATTGGATGGCATGAATGTGGATGAGTTGTGGTTCCAACAAGTGGTTGAAAATTGGACCTGTAGAATTGGCTTTATTCGAGCCAGCCGCGGCGGCCACATGCCCGAAATCATATTTAAACATTAATGGCATAAAATTATCCTTCCAATAAAGCCAAATTGATGGACATTAAAACGAGTTTCTTGTGTTTTACAGTGCTGTCTGGGTAGAGTGAACTAATTTTTGCCGGGCGATTTCATAATACCCAGGTTGTTCACTAAATCAAGGTTGATTTTTTTGTATTTAAAACGTTTTTTTTATTTATTTTAAATGCATTTATATATTATACATTGTATTTATTTCGATAAAATACTGATGTTTAAATATAAGACTGAAAAAAAATGTGTAATAGTTGTTTGTTTCTTCGGTTTGTTTAAAGATATTTGCACTGCTTGATCGCGAAGGCAATGTAGAGCTTGTATATTCGCGAAATTTGTAGTATTAGCCTCAGCCCATTCGATACCCTTATCAAAAACCTTAATGGCTTCATCAGCTGATATCCGATTTCTGTATTCTGATGTTTCGCCATTGTCCTCATCATTCTCTACCACCACAAACCTCAATGAGCGCAACTCCTATATTATTAAAATAGCCAAATTATTTACATGGCACACTATCGACGCAATTTTTTTTCAAAAATACGACATTTTAATATGTGCATTAGGGTGGAGTGAAATTCAAAAAAAAAAAGTTAACCTCGGAAAGAGATGTAGTCTGGGGTCCTAATAAGGGGGAAAATAAAGAAAATTTTTTTTAAAAATTTTTAGGGGTCGCGCCACTCCCTCGAAATTTGGAAATTATCGCTATTTTGGCGTTGATTTTAGAAAAATCCTAAAAAGTTTTATGTCAATAAATGTTTGCAATAGCGTAAACAATGAAATAAGGGCATGAAAAAATTTAAAAAATGTTCTCATTGTTCAAAAATTTCAAAAAGTAAAATAAGTCAAATCGTCCCTTCTTCAGAAAATTGACTGAACAATGAAATCGCCACCAAAGCTACAAATTTTAGTCGATTATCCTCATATTTGCCTCATATACTTTTGTTTGGGCACTGAACAAGCTCAAACTTTTAAATTTCGAATAAGTTAAGTCGTTAATTTTTAGGATTTTTCTAAAATCAACGCCAAAATAGCGATAATTTCCAAATTTCGATGGAGAGGCGCGACCCCTAAAAATTTTTTAAAATTGTTTTCTTTATTTTTCCCCTCATTAGGACCCCATACTACATCTCTTTCCGATGTTAACTTTTTCAAATTAAAAAAAAAGCATGTTTTCACTCCACCCTAATGTGCATTGATCGAATTAATGCCCTAACACCACTCAAGATATTTTTTCTTAGTTACTGCAGCTCCACGGTTTCTGCAACTTTCTTGATTTCTATCAGTTGTATTGATCGAGGGTATACTGTATTTGTGCGAGCAAATCGTTATTTTACCGTTATTTTATGTTATCTTTAATTTTTGTACTCTTTTTTATTATTTCTCTCTTTCGGCAAACCTAAAAACTTACTATAAAGTATGTTCACTCTATTCAGGTCCATGACTGTTCACTCTACAGAGTAGTCAATGTAAAAATTCTGGTGTTCACTCTAACGCGGTGTTCATTGCATCGGGTGTTCACTCTACCCAGACAGCACTGTATTTCAATTCGAAGTTCTATACCTCCATAAAAAACACCCTTTAGTTTCTAGTAAAGTATGGACTAGTAGTTACTAAATTGAATCCATACGAAACCCCCCAAAAAACTCGCACATTTTGCCCCGAAATATACCCAAAAAGTTCTAAGTTTGTGCTGATGTGCTCTAGATTTGCGTTAGTACCCGTTTCGCCTGCCTAAACTGAGGGTGGTCTCAGCATCAAGTGAATACAATGCATTTGCCAAAGCCCCCACATGTAGTCAAGCTGTACGTGACCAATTCCAAACCATGTATTTGACATGGGTTTCCCTTTGGTTATGGGCGGAGCTTATCTTAAAATCTTACCGTGCTATATGTTCTGGCACCCGGTTGAAAATGCAACTCCACGACAACCTGAAGCTCTCTCCGCGATTGGTGTTTAAACCACAGCCACCACAATGCTCCACAAAGGGGTCACACTACAGTCAGCCTGAACAAAGTTCAGGCTCTCCGGTCAGACTTCGTTGTCGAAACTACTACCAGTTTCGTCCCAGCAGGACGAAACGTAGAATAACATGGACACAGTTTCCCTCACGGGTGTGTAGTTAACTACCTCCAGTATGTCTGTCTCATTCTCTAAACACCTGCCAGACAAATTCGACCAACCTCCTATAAGTTCGATTGTCCTCTAAGGTCCTACAACACTCATAACCCGGATACTGTAGCGAACATCTTCGACATGTGTAGACATAACACTTGGTGCGTAAGTTATAATGACCATTACTATTCTTTTTTTTTTGCAATAGGTTTACTTGTCTCCTCTGGCCTGATAGATCCGATTGCCTGATGTTATTGGTTGTGGTTGTTTGTGACGTAAACTCTACTGGCGGTGGGGGGTGGTCTTTCCATTCATAATGATTGAGAAAAAATAATAATAATGACTAAGAATTGAATAATGAATGAATGCGGTGGGCTGGTGGGCTTTTATATGTTTCATTCAAACATTCATTGAATAAAGCTGGTATTGAATATCGTGTTGTCTGTTTTTTATTATTGACACTTGTGTTCTTGTGTTTTGACAAATTGTTTTTTATTGTTTGCACTTTTTTCCCTCGGCATGTTCTGGTGTCTGTGTGTGTATTTTGTGTGATATGGTTGTTGTTCGGTTTGTCTGTTGCCGCTTGTATCACATTCTAATTTTGTGATTTATGTTGAATATATGTGTGATGGTGTGTTCGAACTACGGTCAAGTTAAAGGTTACTTACTACCAGCCACAGATATTTTCCATTTACGTCTTTAATAATTGTCTTGGAATGGAGGGGGAGTGCAAGTTTTTAGTAAAATAAGCTATTTGGTGTGCTATATTTATTTTATAGTTATGAAATTCTTCTTAGAATGTACTTCTTAGAATGGTGAAAATGGGGAAATAGGATTAAACAGAAGTGTAAAATGGAATGAGCAGAATTTTCACCACCGATGCGGATTCTAAATCTGAATACCCCTGAATAAACAGGCCCTTACGGACTTCTGAAATAGGACACCTATATGACATTTTATTTTATTTTCTTATGTTTTTTTGCGTGTATTGTCTAATTGGATTCGTTGGAGTTATAGAAACAATTAAGTTTCGTTTCGGCTACAGTCGTTTCTGTTCGTCTCAGACGTTAAACAAAGGAGGCAAACCCGCTTGTGTTTACTACCGCCGAATAAATCTCCCGTCAATCTCTTCTAACAGCCTGTTTTTATAAAACCTATACGTCTGAGACGAACAGAAACATCTGTAGCCGAAAAGAAACTGAACTGTGTTTCTATAACTCCAACGAATCCAATTAGACAATACACACAAAAATACATAAGAAAACAATTTCAATTAGAATTTAACTGAGACGTTCGTGTTACAAAAACCCAAACTGACGAAATAGAATTTCTGTTCGTTATTTTAACGAAACGAAAGACCCATTCGTTTTATAAAAACAGTTTTAGAATCAATTATGCGTTTTTAGAATCAATTGTGCGAAATACTGAAGCCTAAACTCAGCAAACGGATCCAGCCCCATCAGTGTAGTTTTAGGACAAATAAATAAAGTATCGGCCAATCTAGGAAAAGACTACAAACTGTATTTGTAAAAAGACTCGAGACTGCAAGAGGTCTTCGAAAGGGTGACAACTTACAGCGAGTTATACGACTCTTTTTCTAGAAACAAATTCGGATTTCGAGTGTATTTTGGCCATGACAATGTTTGCCGTTTACCGAATAGTGAATACATATCTTATGATTTCGGTTCATTTTTTTTTGCTTAGTTTTACAAAATTCACCTTTTTTCATTTTAGTGGAATACCATTGTTTTAGAAGAGATTTGTCTTCTGCAGTTGTATGTAATAATGACAGAACATTCTCAACATTTTGCTATCAATCGACACACAAATTATTCATTCATTATCTTCATGACAACAGCCAGAGAGCTGTTGGATACACATCAAAGTCCAAATTTAATCAAATTCGAGACGAAACATTCATAAATTTCCCCCCCATTTTCAATGAATCACTATTTGAGAGTCAAAGTTACTCACAGACATACAAACATACATTGATCTGTATACATGCGAGTACATAAATGATAAATGATGCAGAAGCTGTCAAATTTCTCACATATGATTTGAGCTAGTACAACTCGTAGGTGTGTTTGTGTGAGGAGCTGCTGGTCAAACAAGTTAATATGAAACAATTACACACTCCTCAAGATAGCTCGCTGCACGGACATGGACATGGCCGCCCAACAACGTTACATATCCAAATACGAGCAGAGTGTCGCTACCACTACCACTGCTATTACTTGCTACAATGCCATATTGCAGTGACTTCAATAACCATACATTATATCAAAGTTTACAGTTATATATTGACCTTATTATGCCAGTGATAAACGACGACTATGTGTGCATACACTCGAAAAAAGAGTTTTCCTAATTATGTCTACATTAGTTAAAAACGTATTCATTAATGGTCTGTAAAAAGATCGTATATGTTCGGACTCGGACATAAAAACTCTACAACGGAGTGTATTCTAATGGTGAATTCGGTTGTAAAATATACAGGGTTCTCCAACAAGAGGTGTTATTTTGGTATTCAAAGAAAAATTAAATTTTTTGAGATAAATTATCGGATGTTTATTTCACCAATTCCACCAATTTCTGTATTGCGATCCAACAAGGTGCTTCACGAGGACTTAAAAATGCTTTAGTTTTGCGAACTGTGACTGCAAGATTTTCACCATTTTGTAGTGAATTTTAATAATTTCAGTGTGTTGTTGAAGCGTGTATCCTTCCATTTTTAGTAATGCCCTAGTTTCTACTTTTCAAATGTCAAAGAATTAAAGTTTCTAAAGTTACAGCCTTGCCGAAATACCGGGTGATTAAAAATAACACCTCTTGTTGGAAAACCCTATAGCAAACTTTGACATACAATTAATGAGGTGTATTTTGTTATTAAAATTAAATTATTTGTGCAAAAAAATTGACTCTATTTCTGCTATTTGCAAATGCCTTGTCCGGTTTGATTGAAATTTCACACAAGCTTAGCTGAATTGTGTTCTAGTCTAGTCTGGAAGATAAATCGAGTCAACATAACCAGAGATGAGCTATATGGTTTAAAATTCGAACCTCCATTCTCATTTTTTTAAGATAGCTAAGACGGCAGTGGTGTAGTAGATACTGTGTGTGACACTCACCTTAACCTTCATAGAATGTTAAGGGAAAGTTGGTTAGATTGGAAAATTATTTGAAAAAAAAAAACGCTAACGACACGACTTGAAATTGTCGAAAAAAATCGTTTGCCAATATTGTTTATACTCAAGAAAATCGGACTACACTTGAGAATGTTTGGCTTTGCGATTACAGAAATTGTGGTCCAGATTGGGAATTCGCTAAAATAAATGTTCAACTTCGGAGAGGACAAATTAACACATAAAACAATCAGCATCGCCTCACTTGTCAAGTACCAAGATATTATGTCAAGCCTTTTACTTCGTTGTTAATGAAATTTAGTAATTGAAAATATCACGTCTCTCCGCATTCCTAATGTAAAACTCCCATATTTTGCACTTCAAACATTTTGAAAACCGGTTGTCACATATCTCTTCCCTCCCTTTTTACTTTTTTTCGATGTATATCCCTAACAAAGTTTAGATGTTAGAAGAACGTTTAAAAGTAAGCTCCCTGAGTGAGTTAAGGTGAATATTCTCGGGGTCACCTTTTTCTGAGTGTTCCTACATGCAATTGCGAGTGTGTGTGTGTCAGTGGAAAAGTGTTTGGGTGAATTCACTGTAATACATTACAATACAAATACACAATGGGTGTATGTAAATGAGTGTGTGTATGTAGGTATCTGATAAGCGAAGTGACGGTATACCGTATACATGTATACATTCATTGACACATACATAGTATACACATTCGTATGTATGTGAGTGAGTGTGTATTCGCATATAGAGTAATAATAAATCAAATAAATCACCAGTACTATTAGTTTCAAAATTGTCAATTACAATTTAACACATTGCAGATATTTTGTGTGAACTGAACTGTGTGTATACACATCGTCAACTCAAATGCAAACGGATGTAACCAATAAAAACATTCGAAATCCTATTTTTGATTGATTATAGTATTTGCGTTTCCACAAATATCCTTTGTGTATTTACAACATTCCGACAGTCATAACCATTATTGTGTATCGTAAAATAAAATTCAAAATTCAAATTGTAGTTATATCTGTTTGCCTTTAAACCAACGATATGTATGTATTTAGCCATATCTCGTTCAATTCATTCGCATCGAAACAAAGACATTCACATTTTGCAAGAAAACGTTTTTTTTCTCTCTCTCTCTCGATTTCAATTTTGCTGTGAATGAAATACAATGAATTTGTGTCAATGGTAACAGATGCCATTAAAACAAAACTGAGAATGATTAAATAACAGTCGAATGACAAGTCCTTAAGGACTTCAGGGAACTTGTGGAAAAGTCTTAATTTTGCACAAATTGTGGAATGTTTTGCTGAGTATGTATAAAATATGGTTAGATTCGGAAGGAAACATGCAATTATGTGGACAATTCGACAGTGTAAACGTTATTCAGTTCGGGCGGACAGATGTACAGTGGTCCTTATAATGTTATTAAAAAAATTGTGTGCTTTTTAGAGAACATTTTGTTTCATAAATTTCCAAAAGTAATTTTTATAAAAAAAATTGTGCTTAAAGAGCAGGAATTTTCTTTTACGAAATAGACCAATTCAATTTCTCAGGGACAACGGTGAATTAAATAAAAAAAAAAGAAAACGAAACACAGATGGGTAATTCGAAAATATTTTGGAAATACGTCTTCCACTTGCAATTGGCTTGTCCGACTTCTTTTAAGCCTGGAAGATGGACCCAGTGGGTCTAGCTAGAGATGAACTATAAGTGTCCAAACCTGGACTCTCAGAAAAATGTAAACTTCCCCCAAATGTTTAGTCCAAAGGACTAATTTTTTACTTGTATAAGGTGGGTTTTAAGAATTATTTAAATATCTCTCAGGTCTCACATAGAACGTAAGATATTCGTATTTTAAACGAAAACAATATTTTAAACTAAACTATTCAAGGTCAGATTTCGGTCAAGTCAAGATGGATAGTTTACCGAAATAAAATTATTCAAAAATCTGAAAAGCATGAGAACAATTTAAAATTTCAATTAAATCTATTTTCTGCGACTTTTTGCTGGAAAAGTTCCAATAAACTTTTTTTTATAAACATACAAAATTATTTGCATTTTCATTTTTGCACACAACTAAACGTAGATGGATTTCAAAAAATCCAGTTGAAAATTTGTTCAAACGAATTCCCACACATTTCGAACCACATTTTCTCGAATCGCAACGTAAAACTTTCCAAATGAGGGTCGGATTTTGTTACATCTATGTCTTCTTAATAATGTTTCATTCAGAATTGTGGAAAACAGTAGCAAATTTGATAAAAATCCCAATTTTGGAGATTTACGATGTTACTTGATGGACAATTTTAACAATGTAATTACCTTCTGTACCTCGTTATAGTTTATATTTATGTCGTTTGATCCCGGGGAGCAACAGCTTTTCTCCAGTTGTTGCCCACTATTGTCTTTTGTTTGGTCTTCTTTTGGTCAAAATTGTCTTGTGTACAAATAATTTATGCCGAATTGTAAATAATTTCGCACGGAATAGATAACATTGAAATTACAACAGTCATTACCTCTAATTACCTTCATTTCTGCCTATACAAGAATTATGTGCCAAAATGAACACTCGACGTATTCGTTTAAAAGCTTAATTTCATGAAACAATGCCAGTTGGGAGGGAGGGAGGGAGGGAGGGGTGTAATGAAAAGAATAGAACACAGCAGAAAACACTCTCTTCCGTGGTCACATTATCATTATCTAGACTGTCGGTGTGTTGTGCATAAATATGCGTCATTTGGCATTAACACTATTTGTTTACGTCTTTTGTTTATCGCCGGTCTTGATCAATAGTCACGAGGACAAGATGGTGTCACACTTCCTGTTGCTGCTGAGTGAGCCATGCTAGAAAGCTATGGTACTACGTACCAATTGGACGTACAGACGCGCGCACAAGAGCAGCAAAATGTTAAAATATTCATTCAAATGTACGAGTATGTGTTCGAATACAAATACAATTTGCTGGCTGTTATTCGAAACAAATACTCGTGCAGTCAGTCCGAAGACAGCCAGTCTTGCATTGTCTGTGTGAGTTAGCCAGTCAACTAGTTGGGGGTTAGAGCGTGAAAGAGAGGGAAGAACGAGTGGGTCCACTTAGATAAGGCACTTGAATGAAAACCGCAATGATATTAACAACGGCGGCAACAACAACCACAACAATAAGTACTACAACAAGGACGACTGCGACGACAATGATTAGAAAATTAATGGCAATTTAGAATTTCGCCAATCTATAATTACAATCGCACCTTTCGACAGAGCACAGGAACACGGGTGCCCTCTCTCTCTGTGTGGCGACAGAGTCATTTCACAGGCCTTGTTGAGAATAACCGACACTCATTTCAAGATAGAAGTCGGGCCTCCCATGTTATAACGCTTCCAATGTTGACAATTTGTAACGAACGAACGTTTTCGCTTTAAGAAAAACTTATATTTCTTATTCGAAAAAAAATGGGTTTGTTATTTTAAAATGTTTCGGAATTACCATTTTTTCTTTTGGAAATGGAAAAAATCGAAATTTATCGATTTAAATTAGGTAAACGCTTTTTAAAAGTTGGAGTTTTCTTTTACAATGTTCAGTTTTAAAGGATTGAAATTTTGCCGACTATGTGTATAATCACAATACCCATCTTAGTAGTCAATATTTAAATATGGGAACTCAAATTATATGACGAAAATTATTGTTCGATAACAGAAATGTATATGGTGTAACAATGTTATATGGATATACCAACAAAGTCGGATCTAAAGGGTGTTTTTTATTGAGGTATAGAACTTCGAATTGAAATAAAACACAAGAAAATCGTTTTAATGTCCATCAATTTGGCTTTATTGGAAGGATAATTTTATGCCATTAATATGATTTCGGGCATGTGGCCACCGCGGCTGGCTCGAATAAAGCCAATTCTACAGGTCCAATTTTCAACCACTTGTTGGAACCACAACTCATCCACATTCATGCCATCCAATTCGGGAACAAAATAGTCGGTTATCATGGCTCTATACCGGTCTCCATTAACGGTAACTGACTCTCCAGCATTATTTCGGAAGAAGTATGGCCCAATGACTCCACCAGCCCACAGAGCACACCAAACAGTCAGTTTTTGCGGATGTAATGGCATAAAATGGACGGAGCTTGCGGTGAACTTCGCGAACTGAACCATTACTTTCGAAATAAATTTGCACGATTTGCAAGCGTTGTTCTTTTGTCAACCTGTTCATGATGAAATGGCAAACCAAACTAAATATTAATCACTTGACAGCTGACAAAATGGCCGCCAGTTAAAAAAGTGATGCCAACTTAAAGTTCTATACCCCAATAAAAAACACCCTTTACCAATCCTTTCGTTCTCACAAATGGAGTGTTGACCTGTACCACAACTATCTGGCATACAAACTCACCTTAAAGTATTGGATTTTTGGATGAAGGTATACTAAAGACGAGGAGAACTATATATTAGGGTGGAGTGAAAACATGCTTTTTTTTAATTTGAAAAAGTTAACCTCGGAAGGAGATGTAGTCTGGTGTCCTAATGAGGGGAAAAATAAAGAAAAAAATGTTTAGGAGTCGCGCCACTCCCTCGAAATTTGGAAATTATCGCTATTTTGGCGTTGATTTTAGAAAAATCCTAAAAATTAACGACTTAACTTATTCGAAATTTAAAAGTTTGAGCTTGTTCAGTGCCCAAACAAAAGTATTTGAGGCAAATATGAGGATAATCGACTAATATTTGTAGCTTTGGTGGCGATTTCATTGTTCAGTCAATTTTCTGAAGAAGGGATGATTTGACTTATTTTACTTTTTGAAATTTTTGAACAATGAGAAAATTTTTTTTAAATTTTTTCATGCCCTTATTTCATTGTTTACGCTATTGCAAACATTTATTCACATAAAACTTTTTAGGATTTTTCTAAAATCAACGCCAAAATAGCGATAATTTCCAAATTTCGAGGGAGTGGCGTGACTCCTAAACATTTTTTTCTTTATTTTAGTCTTCTCGGAAAGACCTTATGCAATACATTCTACTGACGTATATCCGTAACGGAAACCATCCTTTTCGTGGCTTCCTAGTGGAGTCTTCTTCCGATAATGTATATGGCTTTCTTTTCGTCCAGCTCCTTTTTAAGACAGCTCCATAGTTTAAAGTCGTCTTATAATGCATTCATTATCATGTCTATTCAATCATCCTGTAGTAGACTACACTTGCATCTTCTAAAGTTAAATATTGGAATTCTCAAGATATTTCATCACCACGAGAGGCCATCCTAACCTGTATGTCCGACTCTTGATTCCCGTACACATACACACACACGTTCAGGAACAATGAATTTAATGCCAGTTCGGGAGGACATTAAAAAGAAACATTTCAAACCTACAACAACGCCAACAATAACAATTGCAGGAACATTGATTATACGAACGTTACGGACGTACGTTGGCATACGGACATACCATTCCTAAGGTAAATTTGTATAAATATATCTGTAATTTGTTTGTATTTGTGTTTGCGTGTTCCCGTATTGTTTGCCTTTGTATGCGTGAGTGTGTTTGTGTGCGGATGGGTGAGTGAGATCCTGTGAATGTGTTGCCATACATTTTGCACAAATGGCTGGCAGGAGCTTTAGCCTACCACCAGCCACATCGCAACGCGTAAATTTGTTGGTGTGGACATGAATATTTGAATTATGATTGTGGTTAAAGAGTAATTTGTCTTTTCTAAACAAAGGACCACAGACATGGGCATTAGGGGCTGTTATGGGGGGGTATAAATTACGTTATGCCTTCTTCTCCACCCCCCCACCCCCATCGCTTTTGCCAGCATCTAATGGCTATGGGAAAAGTGGGCCATGCTGGGTGTTTGAGGGGTGTATTAGTTGGAAAAACACAAATCAAATAGTTTCAAAGTATGCCGGCCGTCGCATCGGTGTGAGTTTTTCATTTTTACGTTAACAGGTTAACAAAAATGTATATTTTACACCACATTCTCCCTTGAGGACCATTATAACACGGTAATGGACTCGAGCTCTTGTTGTGGTCGCGTTTTGTCTGTGCCTTTTCTCATCCGCCTGCTTCCACTGTTGCAAGTACAGAATGTCTTCCAAGTGAGGGATATATATTACACTCACATAGATATATGTGAGCAAATGCTTGGAGTCTGCACTTTATCATTTTGTAAATACGCTTTAAGACAAAGCACAAAAATTATGGTATAGGTGGCATGTGCCCAGCAAAAACACACATATAAAAATATCACAGAAAGAAAAAAACGTCGTCGTCACCTGTACATAAGGACATTAACAGTTTACTTAAGCAATGGTCCTTTTAGTCGTCTCTGTGTTTTGTGATTGTCTGTGAAAACAAAAGACTTTGAAATGTGTTTTCGTTTTTACATCAGGGTGAGTTCCTGAACTTGGACCCCGGTTCGAATTACGCATTCTGACATCTAAAACGAAGTTTTAGTAAACAGAACAGTTTGTGGTGAGCCGACTTGTGGTTATTTATATACAAAGTCTAGGGAATGTTAACGGATAGAAGAGAGGAATAGTCTCGCATAGGCTACTAATTGTGCTGTCACATATGCAATGTAATATTGACAATCGGCAAATGAGCTCAGCACGCAAGAACAATATTAGAATTTTACGTACAACATTATTTTATCAATGACAATTAGAAACTCCAGGTATTATTTAAAAGTATTATCCTACCCAATCCACTTGTCATTGAGCATCCCCATAGGACATAGAGGTATATTTGTCCTCGTCTACGGCATGAAAGCTTCCAAAGTAGTCGTTTTATTTAAGCTCTATTCTTGTTCCAGCCCTATGCTCCTTGATCGCACGAGCTCAGTGAGAGATTACCATCTTTTGTAAATATGTCTCTGTGTGTATACGGAAACCACTACGTGATAAAAGACCAAAAAAAAGACCGATGTCTCCCAGTTTTTTTTATAGGTCCCCCAAAAATTTGGGGCCTTGTAAACCATTTTGAATTTTAATTTACTCTCTAAGGCAAAGTTTTTGTCATAGAAAACAAAAATTGTGAACATATAAAATCAATTCTTTTCTTTTTAACCCTTTTTCGCCTATTCAGGTCCATTTACAGCAAACCGTTCAAAATTCAAGGAAACAATCAAATAGAAAAATATACATAAGATCTCGATAAACAACTTTCTAGAACATATCATCTTCCTAGAAATGGTTCTTAAAGTGTATCAATTCACATTTGATTTCTAGAATAGCATTCGACAATTTTTATAGCGTATAGGTAATATTAAATTGAAATCCTAGCACTCATAGCAATTAATTTAATTGAAGTATTTTTGTTTAAATAGTGTGGTTGAAACTTTTCACGTGTTTTTTAATATACCAAAACCAATATAATCATTCTTTAAGTTTTTTATATTGAATTCTCCAATACATGTTTTAGTAGGGCATCATTTGAGCGATTGCTACAAAACACGTGTTTTCCTAAATAACGTTTTTGTCAAAATGTAACAAAAACGAGCAAGAATGATAGGTTTCACGTAAATCAACACTCCTTTGTTAATAACTTTCCATTTGCATCTCGTTGCAATGGTGCGCCATTCAAGAGTTACAATCCACGAAACAAAAGTCAGTGATTAATTTCAATCTAAAAGCAGAAAGCAACATAATTGGACAACAACACACAATAATGGCCAAAGTGGTATCAATTCATAATTTTATAAACCTCCACTAATAGATTCCATTATAACACTTTTTAATTTTCTTCTACTTGTCAACAATCCGGAATTCAAAATTAAAAATTATTTGTAAGGTTGTTATTTAGGAAAACCACAGATTTATAGGTAAAAAGCTTCGTAAAAAATCATATTGTTGGATCCATTGAGTCAGTGTCGAAAAAAATCACTCCAAGATTACTGATTGAGAAAAATTCATTGTGTCCCTTAGCTGAATGATAACAGCGAAACAAATTCATTAAAATGCAAACTACCCAAAAAAAAATAACTTCTAGTGCCGTATAATTACTCCAATCTGCATTAACTTTATGTTTCCCCGCTGTCGTTAATTCACAATACAAGTATACCATTTAAGTTTCAATCAGCGTTCCCACTCATTGATTTCCTTTTGTTCGCGAATATTTGTAATACTTCAGTGATTCGATTACCGTATCGCACGAAACAATAGCCGTAATTTCAACAGCCGTAATGCGAGACTCAGCGTAATTTTCAATTAAAAAGCTGCAACAAGCAACAACATGTGACGCGATACCATGAGGCCGATGCCGAGATCAAGTCAACGAGTTATCACTAAACATAACCATGGCGACAGGATGTGGTGTAAGCAACGGCAAAAGATAGCAGTAACAACGACACCATCATCAACGTTGCCATCATCATTATCGGCTACATCGTCCTCCACCAGATACATCAGCCACACTGCAGCGGTCAAAACACTTGCCACAATTCATCGCTTCAATGTATATTAGTACACAGTCATACGCGTATAGGTGGGGCACAATGAAACGAACGAACAACACTAACATTTATAGGTAAATATGTTAAGTACATGACTGGCTACAGTGCGTGTTGTTAGTTAATGTACAGGTAGTTCTTCCGATATTTTGCAAGATATCGGTATGATTTCTAAAAGATAACTCTAGGTAAAATGATGCTTTATGATGAGGTGTTATTTGGAATCACCCGGTATTTCGGTAGCTGTCACTTTTGAAGCTTTTATTCTTTTATATTTGAAAATATTAAAATTCACTACAAAAATGGTAAAAATCTTGCAGTCACAGTTTGCAATACTAAAAAGTTCCCGGACAGTGTTATCTCTCGAAGAGTCGATCACAATTGGCCAACGAGTTCTTGTGATTTAACACCTTTCGACCTCTTCCTTTGGGGCCACGTGAAAGATGAGGTCTACGCCAACAGCCCGGCATTGATTCAAGATAGAATTCGTGAGGCAGTCGCTTTGCGCTTTGGTTATGGACAATTTCATGAAAATGATATGGTCCTGTAAGCGTGGTCATGTTCTTCATTATTAACGGCATGCCTTCCTCTTTATCATGTATCTCAAAAAATTTAATTTTTCTTTGAATACCAAAATAACACCTCTTGCTGGAGAACCCTGTATATGATTTTATATATGCCTTTTGCAGCATTTTCCATCACTTTTTCGGTAGCTGTAGCGATGATGTTGTCACATAGTGTTGCCTTCTGCTCGTCAACTATCCAAAGCGTTCTGACATACACAGTGTTTTTTAAATCTGCAGAGATCAAATCTTGCCATCTGGATGCTGCGGTTTCCACCATTTTGAATTTCCATGGACTGCTTCCACTTCTCTGAAGAACAATTAACCGATGCGAATGTTGTCGCAAATGCCGGCTCAAACAGTTACTTTTTGGTCTTGTAGTCCTTTCTGTGAATTCCTCTTTTCTCCAACACTTTTTCAGATTAACGTCGCCAGAGAGTGTGAAATGGGCATTTCTGTTATTAAAATGTGCTTCCAAAAGTCAATATCAGTGTAAACCATTTGATCTAGTAAACAATTTTAAGTTCTGTCAAAAATATGTTTGAGGCAAGGACTATTTTAATGTATGTCGGACAATTGAATATATTTTTATAATATTTCCAAAAGTCCACAAGTAGTCTATTGTGGTAGTTTTAGATTTTAGTGTGGAAATTTTTTTTTATATTATTGGTTTTTTTGATACATTTTGACGTAATCGTTAAAATTGTGAAATTTGAATTTTTTTTTTTTTTCCGAATTTGTCGAACTTTTTTAATAGGACATTTTAAGAACTATTGTAATCAAATTTGTGTTTTTTGTGATGTGTGTTTTTTACAGACATGGGCATGCAGTAAATAATTACTGCAGTAAAAAATCCGTTTTTACTGGTTACTGAAAAAATTTGCAGTATTCAGTAAAATTTTACTGCTTACTGAAAAAATGTGCAGTATTCAGTAAAATTTTACTGCTTACTGAAAAAATGTTCAGTATTCAGTAAAATTTTACTGCTTACTGAAAAATTTGCAGTATTCAGTAAAATTTTACTGAATACTGAAAAAAAAAGCAGTAACCAGTAAATGTTTACTGAAGTTCATTTTTTTTACAGTATTTTACTGATAATGAAATTTTGTTGCAGTATTTTACTGATAATGAATTTTTTTTGCAGTATTTTACTGGTTACTGAAAACAATAGCAGTATTCAGTAAATGTTTAAATTCTGTAGCGTGACTATTAAAGACTCTATAATATGCAGTTATTATAAGTCGAAGCAACCAACACCAAAAATACACGCTTCGACTTATAATAACTGCATATTTTAGAGTCTTTAATAGTCACGCTACAGAATTTAAACATTTACTGAATACTGCTATTGTTTTCAGAAACCAGTAAAATACTGCAAAAAAAATTCATTATCAGTAAAATACTGCAACAAAATTTCATT
The DNA here is from genome assembly GCA_958296145.1 of Hydrotaea cyrtoneurina. Taxonomy (NCBI): domain Eukaryota; kingdom Metazoa; phylum Arthropoda; class Insecta; order Diptera; family Muscidae; genus Hydrotaea; species Hydrotaea cyrtoneurina. Next base: position 119,021,693 of record OY282512.1, read on the forward strand.
ATCAGTAAAATACTGTAAAAAAAATTAACTTCAGTAAAAATTTACTGGTTACTGATTTTTTTTCAGTATTCAGTAAAATTTTACTGAATACTGCAAATTTTTCAGTAAGCAGTAAAATTTTACTGAATACTGCAAATTTTTTCAGTAAGCAGTAAAATTTTACTGAATACTGCAAATTTTTTCAGTAACCAGTAAAATTTTACTGCTTACTGCTTTTTTACTGCAGTAATTATTTACTGCAGTATGCCCATGTCTGGTTTTTTATCCTTGTTAGTACGTCAACATTTTGTTTGTACCAAATATAGGCTCATAGAAATAGGCTCTGAACGAATTCGGTTTACAGAAACTAGCAGTTAAACTTTTTGAATTGGAGTGGAGTATTAACTAGGATGAGTTCATATTTTTAAAAGGGAAAATGAAATACAAATTTTAAAAAAAGTCCAAGATAATTAGTGCACCATCATGCACACTGTTACATTAAGTTGATACAAAAATTACAAATTACCATGAGCATCTTTTAAATTATTGTTCCCCTTTATTGTTGTTGACTCTACGTTGATTTCCATATCATACCTTAGCCTGCCTTCTTTATCAACATTTTATGAGATATTTAGCCAACAATTTCTATTAAAAAAATGCTCACATTTCCATCAATAACATACCAAAGAACACCTTTTGAAACAACCAGGTACCGCCCGACTTGGATATTGTATCCTTAAGTGGATAATGGTTAATGACCAAAAACACCGACAATATCTATAAACAAGTATTTCAAGTCACATCTATTTGTGTTAAACATGTCCATATACACACAACATTTGGTCATGCCCACATCCTAAATAAACCGTTGCAAATGCTTAGGTCCGGCTTTTATTGAACTGTTTTGGCAATGGACGTTGTCCAAATCCGCATCTCTAACACACTAACATCACATGGTGCTAGTGAATATTCATGTGTGTGTGTATACTAACACATATACACAGACATGCACACTCACATTTGTATGTATGCTAATAGCTTTTAGTGGTATGGTGAGCTGGCATAATAAGCACATGTATTTATGTAAATGTATTGTATCCACATACTCATACGCAGACACTGGCCCATACATGTCTGTGGGCAGTGAGTGAACAGTTAGCTGGACTTTTTCAGGGCACACGGAAATGCTAATATCGCAGTGCTTTAAGTTTTGTCAGTGTCACTGTATGTGTGTGTGTTGAAATTTGTATACCAGTTCATGTCTATTTCCGTTAAGACTCGCAGTTGTTTCCTCATTGAAAAGTCGGGGCAATTAGACACAAATTAGTGGGGCCATGTATGCATCAAAGGTATTTATCTTATTATTTCTTAAGCTGTGATGTGTTGTGTATGCGGAGAGTTTCTGTTTAAAAATAGTTGAGGCGGTATGATTGCGATGTTTCAGGTGTGAAACAAAGGTTAACAAAAGAACAGTTATATTCTTTTGGTCTTTTGGACTTTTCTATTGTCGTTGTGGACTTTAGCATATGTCATTCATCTTAATAAAATAATTAGAAGCGCCCCGGTAGGCGAGTTGGTAGCGTGCTTGCCCATCAGCGTGGGGGTTGTGGGTTCGATTCCCACCAGAGGCTTTGGTCTGTCGCTGCAAAAATCTAAACATATGGTCTGTGTCACCCGGTTTACCCTTGGACCCAAAAATTAGAATATAAATTTACTTTGTATTGTAATTAATAATAAATAAATAAATAAAATAAAAAAATAATTAGACATCGTTTTAAGTAAAACATTTCCAGTTGCAGTCAGTCTGTCCAGCCAATACCCTACAACGGTTCTAGTAGCTCCAGGCGTGTACTAAGGCCCCAAACCACAACTCTCCCTCACAATTCCGACTTTACCCCGTAAAGCCGTTACAACAAAGTATTTTTTCACATTTAACAACATTTTAACAACATATAAATTATATATGCAGTTTAAATTTATTTATAACAAAGAAATCTCGCAACAAAAAAAGTTTCTCGTTATAAGTCTGAGACTGTTCGGCAAATACGTGTCTGTTTCCATATCTTTACTCTTAAAAACACTTTGATTTCATTTTTTAAGATTTGTGTTGGATTAGTATATAATTTCGTAGGATCTCGTAATTACAATTCACGTCATGCTTAAAATTACTGAAAGAATGTTGTCTAGTTTGATTTAACAAATTCAGTAAACCCGTATTATTTGTATACATATTTCAAACTAGTAAGTTGTAATGCGCCTATGGCGCCCGTTGAAATACGGAAAAAAAAATTTGTTGAAAAAAAAAAATTTTGCGGAAAAAAAAATTTCTCGAAAAAAAAATTTTTTGTCAAAAAAAAAATTTTTGTTGAAAAAAAAAATTCTGTTGAAAAAAAATTTTGTTGAAAAAAAAAATTTTTCTTGAAAAAACAAATTTTGTAGAAAAAAAAAATGTTTTCTTGAAAAAAAAAATTTGTTGAAAAAAAAATTTTGTGGAAAAAAAAATTTTTGTTGAAAAAAAAAAATTGAAACAAAAATTTTGTAAAAAAAATAGGCCGATATGTTGCGCGATATATACAGGGTTCTCCAACAAGAGGTGTTATTTTGGTATTCAAAGAAAAATTACATTTTTTGAGATATTATTTGTATTATTTGTATACATATTTCAAACTAGTAAGTTGTAATGCGCCTATGGCGCCCGTTGAAATATTTGTTGAAAAAAAAAAAATTTTGTGGAAAAAAAAAAATTTTCTTGAAAAAAAAATTTTTGTTGAAAAAAAAAATGTTTTCTTGAAAAAAAAAATTTGTTGAAAAAAAAAATTTTGTGGAAAAAAAAAATTTTTGTTGAAAAAAACAAATGGAAACAAAAATTTTGTAAAATAAATAGGCCGATATGTTGCGCGACTATAAATCGCATCAAACAATCACACGGCTTCTCAACAATAACTCTTGGGTTTTCCGAGGCCCAGATGCGACAATTTAGCTTGTTGACGTAGCCCCCGAGGTGGAAATGGGCCTTATCAGTCAAGATGATTTTTCGATGGAATTCCGGATCATTTTTATGCCTTTCAAGGACCCAATCAGCAAAGACACGACGTTGTTGATGATCGGCGGGCTTCAGTTCTTGTGTTAACTGAAGTTTAAAAGCCATAAGACCCAAGTCTTTATGCAAATGACGTTTGTGGAATGCGAAATGCCGAAGAAGGAATGGACGAGGAATGGACAAACCTGGGTTTTCTCCAAGACTTTGGACTACAACAGACATATTCTCAGTTGTGCTTGAGCGACGTGCACGGGTTTTATTTTTCACACCACTGACTTGTCCCAACAGCTCGAATTTTTCCACCATTTTCTGTATTACGGTCCGACAAGGTGCTTCACGACGACCCAAAAATGCACTAGTTTGGCGAACTGTGACTGCAAGATTTTCACCATTTTTGTAGTGAATTTTAATAATTTCAATGCGTTGTTGAAGAGTGTATCGTTCGAGTTTTAGTAATGGCGTAGTTTCTACTTGTCAAATGCCACAGAATAAAAGATTCAAATAAAATAAAGCTCTGTAACCTCTTATTGGTCTTGACTACGAAAACTTCGTTGCTTCAACTTTTTGAATTGTTTGCTAAGCCCGATGTAGAATATATTTCCCAGCACATGCCTCAGCTTTATTACAATGTTGTTATAGTTCTTTGTATTGATGGCGGAGCCACGGTAGATACATTTTTCCACAACCACGATGCTTTAACCTACTGTGTTGACTTTATGTCTTGTCCGTACTTTATAAAATTCAAAAATTTTGACCTAATAACTAATTTTATTCCATGAATTTCTGTACACAGTTTTCTAGATAAAGGCGAGAAATGCTTATTCTTTTAAATGCCTTTTTTGCGTTTTTCATTTATTAATCTCTTAATATGATCATTTTTTTTCTCGTAATACTGCATTAATAATGCTTGTAGTATTTATTTTATTTTGCAATCAGACATAATTTGCCATATTTCCCATTCATACGACCGATCCCACGTTTGTCTCTCCTACCCACCCGGAAAAGAATGAAAGCAATCATAATTTTCATTATTTTTATGAACCATTAAAATCTCATCCGCTTTATTAACCAGCACATGCATGCATGCATCTGCACATATGTATGTGCTGTACATGTGTTTGTGCGTGTATTTATATATTTTTATAACTCTTCTAGTCCATTAAGACTTCCTATAAAATCCAGAAAGGAAAGCAAAATATTAACTTAAATATCACATTACACACACTTGTTTGGTCATTAACATTTTTGTTGTATTTGGTACTCATGAGTGCGAGTGTGAGTTGTGTTGTAGTGTGTTGAACGTGTATTTGGACACGTTTTAGCAATACATATAACAAAACTACGATTCGCCAAAGGAATTGCCAACCGACCGACAAGTATTGGTCTCGTATGGTCTCTTTTGTTGCTGCCACTTTAAATGCCACTAATGCCATTAAGCCACAATACCAACAATGCCAACAACAACAACAACAACAATAATGAAAGTAAACAATAAAAATGTACAATTTCCCACTCCTGCCATCCAACTTATCCTCTACCACCAATGTCTTATTAAACGTACCTACTAAATCGTGTTGGCCTCTGCGAGTGAGTGTGTGCAGAATAGTGTTTGGTTTCAGGTCCTTGGGGTTTTCAAGGAATACGCCATGTGTACCAACATACCTACGCACACTTCCTACATACGGATATTTATTTCGATACACTTAAGAATTGCAGTACTTGAGTACTGATTAAACACTACACAGGGATAACAATACATTATATTTTAGTGTTTAGAAAATAATTAATAAATGATTGCAAAGCATTCCGCTTCTGTTTTTTTTCAAGTCGTGATGCCAAGGATCTATGTTGGTCCTTTCACCGGAGTCACGATCTTCACTACCACAACGTTGCAACTTGCGCCCTTCAAAATATCGCTTTCTGTCGTCGCGGTATTTGCCCGGCAGTTGCAGGCATAAGTTTTGACGTGTACTGGTTCAGTTGTACATGGGAATCATCTTCTCCGATTTCTTTATCGATTATGCAAAAAAGTCCCATAAACATTTCGCTCTTTCCGATGATATCAATGTCGTCCGCATATGCAGGGAGGGGTGACCTCTGGTATTCAATGGTTTTATGAACTTTAGCTTTTTTCAATATTTTCTCCATAATTATGTGGAAGAAGTTGCACCATAAGCTGTCTTCCTGTTGGCGAGCTCTTCTAGTAAATTGGTCGGAGAGATTACTACCAGTTTTTGCTGAGGATCTAGTGTCACTTAGAGTCATTCTACGAAGGCCTTGGTTTCAAGCATTTTTGTTCTTATCGTAGTTTCGAAGGAGGCTTTATAATCGATAAAAATATGGTATGTGTCGTTTTTCTTCGCATGGGTCTAATCCAGGATTTGGCAAACTGTGAAGATTGTTCCGATACTTACGAAAAACTATCTAAAACCCCAGGTCACCTTTTTACGCAAGAAGAACGAAAAACGTCGAGTTACCAACTCTCTCCGCCATCAACTCTAACCAGACGGTTTACAACTGCTAACCAAGAGGGAGGAAATCGCACACACCGTGAATTCTCGAACTGGTTGTCCGCTCTGGGTTTAATTGGAAAGCTGTATTGTAGTTATCCCATGATACACCATGAATCAGCTAATTTGTGTGTGACCTGTATTTCTGTTCAAAATCCAGTATTTCAAAATTAAAAATAATGAAAATCCTTTCTCCTTTTACAAGATCTTTAAAATTTTGACGTTTGTAATAAAATTTTCTATTAATATTGAAGTTTACAATATTCCAGAAACATGAAAAATGACTTTTCGACTAAAACTTACTTTAGGTAGACATTTGACCTAATAATGAAATATTTTTGATGCCGATATCGAACTTTAATGACTTGTGGTTTAACTGAAAGTATTTTCTACTCACTTTGTTAACGTTTTAAAATATTTTTGTGGAGTTGTTGTTTATTTTTAGAAAATATAATTTAATCAAAGACGTTCACAATATTTTGCGGTGTATTTTGGGAAAAAAAAAATTTTAATTCTTTAGATACATTGTTTGGAGGGGCTTTTATTATTTTGACTCTCGTTTTGGAAGGAGACGTTCGATCAAACAAAACAATAAATAAAAGTAATTATGTGTGTTATTATTGTAATACTTTTTATTTTGCGGTGGAAATAACTTATTGCGCAAAGTTTTGGTAAGGCTCTCAGAAGGTATTACATTAGAGTTTTCTTCGAAGGTTAAATCATCAGCCATGGCTAGGGTTTTTAATTTCTCGACCTTTTTCAACTGCCGGGAATCGGGAATGTTTTCAACGTCTTCCCGGGACTTGGTTTTCTTTATAAAAAAAAAAATATTTTTCAAAAAAAAAACTTTTTTTAACTTAAATTTGAACATATAAATAATTCACATATGTTAAAAACTTTAATGATTAATCAAACTTTAAGATTTTTTTTTGTTTTTTAAAATCCTGTATAATTTTGCTTTAATAAGATCAACTAGTTCAGGAATGTTTCAGGAAGTAAAGTATAATTTCCTGATTAAAAACCACACTCGCAGTTGTAAAAAGTGCGTAAAATCCAACATAGTTTACATTTTTGGTAGTATTTTATTCCCGACAAGTTAAAAATCGGCAAATTTCCCGGGGATTCCAGAGTTAAAAACCCTAGCCATGGTTTGTGGTTTTAAACAAATAAACAACAACTTGTACTTTTAAACTTATTGAATATTATGTGTTCATATTTTGTAAGCATATTTGTGTGTACATATATGCACATATATATAATATATATAAATGCACTTTTATATCTCCAATGCGTATTCATTCAGTGTGTGCATGTATTTCAATCTAGATACTCACTAATAGTTACGATACTTTGCAAAGTAGTGCAAGTGAAAGTGCTATGCACACCTTAAAATTGATATGCTCCAATGATTTTTGAAATAATAATAATTGCCTTTATTTTGAATATACTCGTACAATCATTGGGCTTCTCCAGACATTCACCTGAGTTTATATGGATATTTTCAATACATATGGTCATTTCCGTGGGTCGCGAACGTACGTTCGTACGCTTTTGATGTACAAAAAATATAGAACACATCTTTTTTCTCGATTTTTTTTTTGTGATTCGATAACATTTTGGTAGCTCTATATTTAGTACAAAAGATGGCTTTCATCGAGTTTTAGTTTTCATAATAATAGCAATAAACATGTGGTCGCGAACGTACGGATCGGCGGAAATACCCATATACCTCAAATTGCGATGGTAGTTACTTGAATTTTATATGCAAGGCGTAATAATAATGAAATACTTCTAAGCATTCTCAACAAGTGAGGACTAAAACAGATTTGAGTTTTAATGTCTCGCATGTGTTTATCGTGTATTTTGGATTTTGAGTGTAGAATTTTAGTTTGGAGAACAAATTTAGTACTTAAAATCTTATCAACATCTACTTGAGGCGATTTAAAATTCGAAAACCTTAATAAGGCTTACTTTTCTGAGGCAAATTTTTTTGAATAAATAAAATCAAAACAATTTCAGCTTTAAGTCAAAATCGCAAATCGATTTTTTTAACCTTTTTTCCCATGTTCATTCAATTAAACAATCAAGTACAAATATGTACTCAGTAAACAACTTCCGAGAACATATGAACATCATGGAAATGTTTTTTTAAAAGTGTCTCAATTCACATTTGCCTTTACATTGCCTTAATTTGAAAGTCTAGTATTCATACGTGCAGGTGGTTAATTAAATTGAATTGATGTATCAGTTGCTACCTTGTTTTTTATTTTTATTTTTATTTTTATTTTTATTTGAATTTTTATTTTATTTCCTTACATCCCTCAGTTCTAACAGTGATGTAATACATAGTTTGTTGTTATATGTGGATGGCATCCACATGTAAAAGTTACAACATATGCACACTTTACGTAATTGCAAAGATGTAAATATGAATGTCACACTCGATTAGTGTTTAAATTGTGCCACTGGCTGAAATTAAGCAACTCACAGACCATCTTGATTTAGTGGCATATCTTTTCACACGTTCTTATGCAAATCCTTATGTGAGTTTAACACATTACGTCTGTCGCAATGGCTGCGGCTTGAAATCGCTTTTGATGTGTGAGCCGCTTAATCCTTCCATCACACTTCACTGTGGTTTTACGAGGGGGCAGAGGGGGGAAATGTTAGATTTCATAGAAACTGCAGCAACCATTAAATACACTTTCTAAACAGCCTGCCAATGGCAAAAGAAGTAACGTCCTTTAAGCGAAAAATCACTCGACTATTTATCTCTGTAAACTTTATCCAATGGGATGGAATAACAAAATGCATTTAACTCAAAGCTCAAGGTTGTTCAATGTCTTTTCTTATTAGTTGTCCTTTGAGTCCTTCGAGCAAATACAACCCGCACAAATACAAACAACGATTACTATACTAATTCATAAGTCGTTAGTCTTTGTCGTATTTGTTGACATTTGATGTTTGAAATACATGAAAAATGCAAGCAAACACCAAAGCGACGAAAAAGAGAAAAACGGGCTAAACTTTGCAATCTCTGATCAGGAGCAGTGAAATGTTGAAATGTGTACATGTGCATTTATGTACGTATACCCATACATTCGTAAGTATGTTGAAGCTGAAAATGACTGGTACGACGATATGAGACATTTGCAATCGGAAAATCTATTAGAGGCTGAAGAATCTGGGAAGATGTCAAACGAAAATGTTATTTCATTGAGTGAAACCTTATCCATTTGACTGAAACCTTAAGGAATTCTATAGCTCCTGGCTGCTATTTAGTTTAATAGCAAACCTGCCGAAAACATTAGAATTTGTTTGTTTTGTTTAAAACTCAGTTACGAAGCCAGATCAGAGACTTTGGTGGCACTAGCGTTGGGTTTTCTAAAACTTGGGAACTCAGTTGCACGAAAAAGGTGGAAATAGAGCACGCCCTAAGCCGTGTTTTGTTTGCGCTTATGCTATCTCCCGACCGATATTTAAAATGCGGATCACAAATACCTCGAATTGCGTGTTGTTAGTAGCGTATGATTAACATTCACTTGTGTGTTATTAAGTGGCTGCTATGGAGTGAATCAGGATTCGCATGGAGTAACTTGGGATTTAAAATTGATGGAGTAATATTACGTGTTGACAAGACCAAAACAAACTTTGAAAGTTATTAGTTCTGAATACTATTGTTAGATTAAGTGGATGGCAGTGACGCTTTTAAGGACAATCTATGCAAATGAGCTGTAATTATAACTCACATAAAAGTAAAGTCTGATCGAAATTTGTACCTTCATTGTCTGCGTAGTTTTGTTGTCACCAGTCAAAAGAAAATTTGGGGAAATTGGCAGAAATTCAAAATAGTATTTTTTTTATGATGATATGGTTTTGATATGGTATGGTTTTGCCAGAGAATTACAAATACATAAGTGGAATGATGGTTTATTGTTGCTCCAAATTTCGGTGTGTAGCTTGTTCCTGTTGTTTAGTAGCGTGTCAACGGCTACTGAAATCCATTCTAGCTTATGTCGAATCCATGCTTAAAATCAAATGCTTATCTTGGTTTTAATTACGTGCACTGGGTCATATGTTGTAGATCCTGCACAGTCATATACATAAATACGTATGTGTGTATGTACATACCAGCAGAAATGCATACATGTATGATTCGAAGGAAAACATTAGTGCCACAACTAAACTATTTAGAAAAAAAATTCCCTGAGAAGGATTTCCTCTTTTTCTCTGGTGTTCCATTTGGGTTTAAGGCATCTATCATACATGGTCTCTACGAAGAGACAAACACATACATACATACACAAACAAGCTCTTGGATTCTTTTGAGAATTTTCTTATAAATCTGCCAAAGTTTTTCAGACTCGTGTGGCTGTCCTCATGACGTTTTTTTTGTTTTTTTTTTTTGTAAGTGTGGTACCCATATGCGCATATACATACGTATGTACATAATATTTGTAGATGTGTTGAGCTGTATAAGATGTTGACATTGATGAAAAACTTGAAACGATAATCAAGGAAAGAGTTTTCGTTATATTTTCACATTTGAACACCAGTGCCAGTTAGATGTATGCAAATGCAGAAGCATCAAGTATTTGTCGACTTTCACTAGCATACGTACAGATGCACTACAATTTTGCAACAGTGGTAACCAGTGGTTAGAAATCAATTTGATTTGGAAATCATTTTATAGTTACTAATCTGACTAGGACGTAGGAACAGATGGGAAATGTCTCTCGGTGAGATAAGTACGATTACTCACCAGGACATTATGTAAAGAGTTCTCTACGTTGGGCTAATTTTTCTTTGTAGAGAATTTTGAAATGACTTTGACATTTTTCTCTTACTAATAAGTTCGCGGTGGAAACGGTCGCTGTAAAATGTTTTTTGTTTTCTTGTTCCCTATTTCCTCTTTAATCTTTAATCTCTATCTTTCATCTGTTCTATTTCCTATTTCCTTTTACCTCTTTCCTATTCCGTCATTCATCTTTTATCTTTCATCCTTCATTTTTAAATGACTTTGCCATTCTTCTCTTACTAATAAGTTCGCGGTGGAAACGGCCGCTGTAAAATGTCTTATTTCTTATTTCCTCTTTAATCGTTTATCTTTCATCTGTTCTATTTCCTTTTACCTCTTTCCTATTTCGTCATTCATCTCTCATATTTCATCTTTCATCTTTCATCTTTCATCTTTCATCTTTCATCTTTCGTCTTTCATCTTTCATCCCTCAACTTTCATCTTTCATCCCTCAACTTTCATCTCTCATCTTTTATCTTTTATCTTTCATCTTTCGTCTTTCATCTTTCATCTTTCATCTTTTATCTTTTATCTTTTATCTTTTATCTTTTATCTTTTATCTTTTATCTTTTATCTTTTATCTTTTATCTTTTATCTTTTATCTTTTATGTTTTATCTTTTATATTTTATCTTTTATCTTTTATCTTTTATCTTTTATCTTTTATCTTTTATCTTTTATCTTTTATCTTTTATCTTTTATCTTTTATCTTTTATCTTTTATCTTTTATCTTTTATCTTTTATCTTTTATCTTTTATCTTTTATCTTTTATCTTTTATCTTTTATCTTTTATCTTTTATCTTTTATCTTTTATCTTTTATCTTTTATCTTTTATCTTTTATCTTTTATCTTTTATCTTTTATCTTTTATCTTTTATCTTTTATCTTTTATCTTTTATCTTTTATCTTTTATCTTTTATCTTTTATCTTTTATCTTTTATCTTTTATCTTTTATCTTTTATCTTTTATCTTTTATCTTTTATCTTTTATCTTTTATCTTTTATCTTTTATCTTTTATCTTTTATCTTTTATCTTTTATCTTTTATCTTTTATCTTTTATCTTTTATCTTTTATCTTTTATCTTTTATCTTTTATCTTTTATCTTTTATCTTTTATCTTTTATCTTTTATCTTTTATCTTTTATCTTTTATCTTTTATCTTTTATCTTTTATCTTTTATCTTTTATCTTTTATCTTTTATCTTTTATCTTTTATCTTTTATCTTTTATCTTTTATCTTTTATCTTTTATCTTTTATCTTTTATCTTTTATCTTTTATCTTTTATCTTTTATCTTTTATCTTTTATCTTTTATCTTTTATCTTTTATCTTTTATCTTTTATCTTTTATCTTTTATCTTTTATCTTTTATCTTTTATCTTTTATCTTTTATCTTTTATCTTTTATCTTTTATCTTTTATCTTTTATCTTTTATCTTTTATCTTTTATCTTTTATCTTTTATCTTTTATCTTTTATCTTTTATCTTTTATCTTTTATCTTTTATCTTTTATCTTTTATCTTTTATCTTTTATCTTTTATCTTTTATCTTTTATCTTTTATCTTTTATCTTTTATCTTTTATCTTTTATCTTTTATCTTTTATCTTTTATCTTTTATCTTTTATCTTTTATCTTTTATCTTTTATCTTTTATCTTTTATCTTTTATCTTTTATCTTTTATCTTTTATCTTTTATCTTTTATCTTTTATCTTTTATCTTTTATCTTTTATCTTTTATCTTTTATCTTTTATCTTTTATCTTTTATCTTTTATCTTTTATCTTTTATCTTTTATCTTTTATCTTTTATCTTTTATCTTTTATCTTTTATCTTTTATCTTTTATCTTTTATCTTTTATCTTTTATCTTTTATCTTTTATCTTTTATCTTTTATCTTTTATCTTTTATCTTTTATCTTTTATCTTTTATCTTTTATCTTTTATCTTTTATCTTTTATCTTTTATCTTTTATCTTTTATCTTTTATCTTTTATCTTTTATCTTTTATCTTTTATCTTTTATCTTTTATCTTTTATCTTTTATCTTTTATCTTTTATCTTTTATCTTTTATCTTTTATCTTTTATCTTTTATCTTTTATCTTTTATCTTTTATCTTTTATCTTTTATCTTTTATCTTTTATCTTTTATCTTTTATCTTTTATCTTTTATCTTTTATCTTTTATCTTTTATCTTTTATCTTTTATCTTTTATCTTTTATCTTTTATCTTTTATCTTTTATCTTTTATCTTTTATCTTTTATCTTTTATCTTTTATCTTTTATCTTTTATCTTTTATCTTTTATCTTTTATCTTTTATCTTTTATCTTTTATCTTTTATCTTTTATCTTTTATCTTTTATCTTTTATCTTTTATCTTTTATCTTTTATCTTTTATCTTTTATCTTTTATCTTTTATCTTTTATCTTTTATCTTTTATCTTTTATCTTTTATCTTTTATCTTTTATCTTTTATCTTTTATCTTTTATCTTTTATCTTTTATCTTTTATCTTTTATCTTTTATCTTTTATCTTTTATCTTTTATCTTTTATCTTTTATCTTTTATCTTTTATCTTTTATCTTTTATCTTTTATCTTTTATCTTTTATCTTTTATCTTTTATCTTTTATCTTTTATCTTTTATCTTTTATCTTTTATCTTTTATCTTTTATCTTTTATCTTTTATCTTTTATCTTTTATCTTTTATCTTTTATCTTTTATCTTTTATCTTTTATCTTTTATCTTTTATCTTTTATCTTTTATCTTTTATCTTTTATCTTTTATCTTTTATCTTTTATCTTTTATCTTTTATCTTTTATCTTTTATCTTTTATCTTTTATCTTTTATCTTTTATCTTTTATCTTTTATCTTTTATCTTTTATCTTTTATCTTTTATCTTTTATCTTTTATCTTTTATCTTTTATCTTTTATCTTTTATCTTTTATCTTTTATCTTTTATCTTTTATCTTTTATCTTTTATCTTTTATCTTTTATCTTTTATCTTTTATCTTTTATCTTTTATCTTTTATCTTTTATCTTTTATCTTTTATCTTTTATCTTTTATCTTTTATCTTTTATCTTTTATCTTTTATCTTTTATCTTTTATCTTTTATCTTTTATCTTTTATCTTTTATCTTTTATCTTTTATCTTTTATCTTTTATCTTTTATCTTTTATCTTTTATCTTTTATCTTTTATCTTTTATCTTTTATCTTTTATCTTTTATCTTTTATCTTTTATCTTTTATCTTTTATCTTTTATCTTTTATCTTTTATCTTTTATCTTTTATCTTTTATCTTTTATCTTTTATCTTTTATCTTTTATCTTTTATCTTTTATCTTTTATCTTTTATCTTTTATCTTTTATCTTTTATCTTTTATCTTTTATCTTTTATCTTTTATCTTTTATCTTTTATCTTTTATCTTTTATCTTTTATCTTTTATCTTTTATCTTTTATCTTTTATCTTTTATCTTTTATCTTTTATCTTTTATCTTTTATCTTTTATCTTTTATCTTTTATCTTTTATCTTTTATCTTTTATCTTTTATCTTTTATCTTTTATCTTTTATCTTTTATCTTTTATCTTTTATCTTTTATCTTTTATCTTTTATCTTTTATCTTTTATCTTTTATCTTTTATCTTTTATCTTTTATCTTTTATCTTTTATCTTTTATCTTTTATCTTTTATCTTTTATCTTTTATCTTTTATCTTTTATCTTTTATCTTTTATCTTTTATCTTTTATCTTTTATCTTTTATCTTTTATCTTTTATCTTTTATCTTTTATCTTTTATCTTTTATCTTTTATCTTTTATCTTTTATCTTTTATCTTTTATCTTTTATCTTTTATCTTTTATCTTTTATCTTTTATCTTTTATCTTTTATCTTTTATCTTTTATCTTTTATCTTTTATCTTTTATCTTTTATCTTTTATCTTTTATCTTTTATCTTTTATCTTTTATCTTTTATCTTTTATCTTTTATCTTTTATCTTTTATCTTTTATCTTTTATCTTTTATCTTTTATCTTTTATCTTTTATCTTTTATCTTTTATCTTTTATCTTTTATCTTTTATCTTTTATCTTTTATCTTTTATCTTTTATCTTTTATCTTTTATCTTTTATCTTTTATCTTTTATCTTTTATCTTTTATCTTTTATCTTTTATCTTTTATCTTTTATCTTTTATCTTTTATCTTTTATCTTTTATCTTTTATCTTTTATCTTTTATCTTTTATCTTTTATCTTTTATCTTTTATCTTTCATCTTTCATCTTTCATCCTTCATCTTTATTTTTTCATCTTTCATCTCTCATCTCTCATTTTTCATCTTTCATCTTTCATCTATCATTTTTCATCTTTCCATTACCTACACTTCTTATCGCTAACACAGAGCATTGCATTCATAGGGGGCATCCCCTGAGTGTTAGTTTCTCTCTAGAAATGGTTGAATATCATCTGACTTAATGAAAATTTGCAATTTGAATTTAGATATCTAACGAATTCTATAATTAATTTGCAGAAATATTTGGACTCAGTCCAAGAAACCCCGGAGGTACCAAATATTTTTGGTTAAGTATTATCATTAAATGTGGTAATGTTCCACCTTATTTTACAACGAAATTACACATGTTTTCGGCTAATATATTTCTAAAACAAAGTAAATCATAGTCAGTATTTTTAGTTAAGATCATTCTTATTATATCATTTCGTATTAGTGCAGAAAATACTGCCCTTTAGCTGGAAAATACTTAGGAAACATTCCGATAATACTACCACCATCATCTTCTCCATCGCCTATAGAAGTCCATAAACATATGCAGTTACTCATGGCAATTTGCCAGTCATCCGTTTGGGATTCAACTCAAAATTTACTTAGCTCAGTTGACGTTGTCACTGGTGGACAATGATGGCTCCTTTTGTACATTGCAGTAAGTAAAGTTTTCTTATTTACGAAAATGACTTAATATTTTTTATATGAAAACCACAGAGTGCTTATACGGAAAAGTTACGGGAGTTATTGTTGAGCGTAATAATTAAAACTTATGTATATTCTAAGCTTCCAAATAGCACATAAGATTAAAGTAATTAAATTTGTTAAGTCTTACAGCAGTCGTACGGGTACAGCTCGGCATAAATGTAGAGCAAAAATACGGCCATAAAGGATTACACTAGGCAACAAAAAAAGAATTTTTTTTTGCAAGGGATAATCTCTTTACAATTCTCATGTATTGTGGTCAACTGAGTAAAAAAATTGCCAATTTCTGTGGACATTTTTTTTTTAATTTTTTTTAATTGTATTGTCACAACTCCAAATTGATATTACGAAGGTTTAAGGTTTATATTTATTGAGCCTTTAGAAATCATGTTATTTAAGAATTAAAGCTACATATTTGAAAGAAAACTTAAGACTATAATGTAATATCTTAATTTACTATAGAGAAAATTGTGTCGTACAGCACCATGCTTTCAAAGTAATTAGTACATTTTGAATAGTTAAGTCAAAAAAAATCAATTTGATTTTAAATTAATTAAATATAAATTAGGTGTAAATTTTTTAAAAATTAAAAAAAAAACAGTACATCGGAATTGTGTAGAAGTTATTCATTAAAAATGTATGTTGCATAGTGTTCTGTATGAGGGGAGGAGTTTTTGGAGTTTTTAAAAGTGAAATCAGAAAGAAGTTACAAAGAAATATAGGACATAGTCGACAATATGATTAGTTCGTGTTATGAAGTACGAAGACATTTAAGACATGAGCTTTGTTTATAATGTGACTGACTGATGGCTGACTGATTCATTCATCACTCTCCTGGACAAACGGCTGAAGCTAGAATCATGAATTAGGGAGTATGTAGCCTTTGCATCTTAGACATCTGCTGAGAACGGATTTTTGGAAATTCGGATTGGATGGGATACAAATTGGGGAAAACGGGTAAAATGTGTCTTCAAAAACCATAAAAATACAAAAATTCTAGTATTGTTTTTTTTTTTGAAAAATTGGTCCACGAATACGACTGACAACAATAAGTGAAAATGAGTTACAGATGTGCGAAAAAAGGACCAAAACGGGATAAAAAGTGGTAAAATAGAACAAAAATGTGAAACAATTTTTTGTGAAAACATGTGGATAAGTGTTAGAGAAGGCACCAAAAAGTGGCAAAAAAAACGTACAAAAACGGGATAAAAAAAGTACAAAAGGGAAAAAACAAAAATGTGTGAAAAAATAGTAATAGGAGGGAATTGTCCCAAAACTGGTATATCACGGTCCTGGCGAAACGACTGAATCATGAAATTTGGGAAGTATGTAGCCTTTGCTCCCTAGACATCCGATATAAAAAAGTAAAAAAAAAAAATTTTAATCGACAGGAATGGCCCAAAACTGGTATAATATAAATAAGAAATAATCTACATTCGAGTATACTTTCGTGACGGACTGATTCATCCTTTCCTTGCCAATAGCTAGAACAATGAAATTAGCTATGAACGGACTTTTCGAAATTCCGATAGTAAGGGGATAAAAATGGCAAAACGGACAAAATGTGTCCTCAAAACCCTTCAAACTACCCAAAAATACATGCAAATCAAATATTGTGATTTTTGTTGGAAAATTAGCCCATAACTATGCTTTGCAACAACTGCTAGAAAAAAGAGTTTCAAAACGTACCAAAACGGGATAAAAAAGGTACAGGGGGAAAAACAAAAATATGTGAAAAAAATTGTAATCGACAAGGAACAAAAAAGTAGAAAAAGGCACCAAAATGGGGACAATTAAAAAAGTGTGAACATGTATTTCAAATTAATATCTAGCGGGAATTTGCTAGTTAAATATATAGTCAGTATGCAGTGAACTTATCTTAATTTTATAAATCATGTTAAACATTGCACAGTTCAATAGTAGTAACCGAATTTGAATCCAACTGAATTGTAGCCACATCAATAGATATGTATTTAGAAATCGTCAAAAATTTCTTTTCAGACAGTCGTATTCACTCAATTCACACGATTTATGGGATGGGTTCACCTTCCCAAGTGGTTTAGTTAATAGCTGGCACCACCATTCGTTGCAGTAACGTCTCTTCCAATTTATTAAATCAAAATGCGTTTTGTTTTTCCTCCATAAAAACTCTTCGATTCCAAGGGAATATTTTAGTTAGCATTTTAGTCCAACTGACTTTTTTCCAATTTTGCCATAACCAGTCTGCTGTTTAATCAACAGGCCTGTACACTTAAGTAATTTATTCCACAAAAATTTCACAAAAACTAACACATGACATCATAAAGGCGACCGACATACCAATCCGACCCGACCGACCGCCCGCCCGCCCGCATTGCTCGAGGGACATTTTGGCAAACAATGGGAGCTGAACAGAGTCATTGTCGACACTTGTTAGTAATGCAAAGACTCTGTTACTTGTTTTGTTTGCCGCAGTTTGTGTACTCGTCTCCACAACCAACATGATGCATATTTCCAAACTTTTGATATTGTGGCAAGCCGAACCAAGAGCCGGCTCGGCGCGTCCAGCCTGCCTGCCAAGGCCGGTAGCAGCAGCAGCAGCAACAGCAATGGCAAACGACAACACACAAAAGATCAAACTCCCGGCACTGTTATGCCATGTCGTGAAAGTCTCAAGTCAGTAAATGTAACACAACAATTTTCTGAAAAATAACATCCATTTTTCACTTGCAACAGCAGGGCAGATTGGAGAACGAAGAAGTCTGGAAAAATGTTATGGTGTCCTGGCCGTATAGTCTCTAATGAATATTTCATACACTCCATTAGAGGCAATTTTAAATCCCATGTGGTGTCATCGTCTCATGCATTTCATTATACAGTTTTTCTCCCTCTCGCCAAACCATTCTGGGCTTCTGTCTGTCTGTCTGCCTGCTTTCCTGATGTGATGCTGTTTCTCATTGTCTGGCTTTAGTTGGAATAGTTCCAGTGCGATGCGGACTCCAAAGCATTATTATCATTAAATGCATCATGTGTTTCGGGAGAACTCTTGCCTTTTGGTCTTATATACACATGCACACATATACGAACACATACACATGTATGTGAATGTATGTACAAATACAACGTGTATCAAAGGACATTTTTGAAAAGCCTTTGGGTCGTACATCTAATTCAGTTTATTGGATTCACTTGCGTGCATTTCAATATTGTGTTCCTTTTTATCATTAGGGTTGCGGTTTTTTCGTTTTTTTCTCTCTCTTGAAAATCGTGTCTATTGATCACATCAATGCAAATGCTAAATGGGGACATTTTGTGTAAAGACCAACCAACAGTAAAAATTAAAATGAAAAAAAATCTCAAATTTCAAGTCATGAGTATATTGCTAATTTTGCATAGTCTAGTCAAGTACCCGAGTAGTAGGTAAACTTGAAACGAAATTATTTTAAGTATCCGACGCAATAATCATTTTTTGTATGGGGTTTAAGTTAGATCATGTTTATTCATAAATCATGTTGCGAATCGAATCATACAACGTCATGTAGTCAAGTGAAATTAAAGGCGAAGCTTCTTTGATGGCTTTACAACGTTAGTTTGTCCTAGCGGGTTATCCTCAAACATTTTCTATGTCATTCATATGCAACGACTAGGATTACCATTCAAGACTCTAAGAATCTTGATACGTTACCATTCGAATAGTGTAAATCGGAGCTTTGTTAAACTGAAACTGCTACTTTGGGTAATTTATATGGAATAACGCTATAAGCCAGTCTTAGGATTGTGTCCCTAGTTGCAGCTCTTTACTAAGACTCACTTAGAATTTAAACGGTTGATCGCGTTATGCCATTCACCTAATTCAATGTCATAATACCGCAAAAGATTTACGTAGTTAACGTCAAACGCTTTTTTTTTTGTTGCATAAATTTGAAGCGTCGTTTTTGTTTCATTTTTGCTTTCAAATATTTACAAAACTAATTGCTGTAGTAAAAGCGATAAAAATGAAATTTGTCCATATTCGTATGGACACGAATGCACAAGTGAATTTATGTCTGTAGTATGTGACAACATGTTTTTTTGATAAACTGTCAACTATAACTAATTTTCGTTGAATATTTTTGCATACATTATTGCATTGACAATCAACGTTTGTTCTCAATTAATAGTAGATGCAATTTGAAAGCGGCTAAAGTCACCGACATGGTACTCTACACTTATGGAGTGGATCGGGAGGACCATTCTGTAAAAGAAGCAAGTCGTACATATGTTTCCATTTAAAGGCGGTAAGTTATAAGCACTCACTGAGAGCGATGCCCATTTAGCTCGGAATGGTATTGTCTTTTTGTAGATAACTCCAAGAAGATGACAATTTATGGCTTAGCATACGATCCAAGCAGAAACTCCCTAAGGACATCTTGTAAATATTTGCATTACTAGATTACACACAATAATCAGCTTTAATGCTAAGCAAAAAAATAATAATAACGACATAAATAAGTAGTTATTTGTACTTATTTTTTGGAACGTGTTAATTTGCCAGTTAAATATATTATTTGTTGGAAAGTTATGATGAGACCGCTAGCAAACTTCAAAAGATTATCAGTCCAGAAAGTGCAGCTAATGGGCCAACCATTCGAAGAGTGGTCAACAAATTTGATGTATGGACAGTTAGACTCCTATGCGTCAATGTACCAAAAAACATCGGTTCAACAACTTCAAATTTTACCTTCGAACCAGCAGACCATGGATAGTGCCAATGGGTAATGTATCAAAGTGAAGTCAATGGAAATTTTTCCAAAAAAAAAAAAAATCATCATCTTCGAATCATCGAATTTGGGACCCGGAAAATCCTCATGGAATCCATGGGAAACAAAAGCACCCACAACGAGCAACAGTCAGATGCAGATTTTGGTCAGGCGTCATGATTGGGTCCCCTTTTTTTGAAGATAAAGCTGAAATTGCAGTGACTGTGAACGGCATTCGTTACGGGGACTTGATAACGGAGTTCTCAGCAAGACTACGCCACCGGTCACACCGCGCATGAAACCATTGGTCTATTACAGCAAAGATTTTCACACCAAATAATCTCGAGAAATTCTGATATCAACTGGCCACCAAGTTAATGCGATTTAAGGGCGTGCGATTTGTTTCTTTTGGAGTTTGCGAAATAAATAAACCGGAATCAATATCGCCGAGCCATAATTCTGTAAAAAAAATTTCATGAGAAGAGTAATGACCGGTCATCAGAGCCATTTGATGTATATTTTATTCTAAACGGAACATGACTTCTTTCTGACAATCCGAAGAAGCTTTTATTCTTTGACATTTGACAAGTAGAAACTATGCCATTAATAAAAATCGAACGCTTCAACAACACATCGAAATTATAAAAATTCACTACAAAAATGGTGAAAATCTTACAGTCACAGTTCGCAAAACTAAAGCATTTTTGGATCATCATGAAGCACCTTGTCGGACTGCAATACAAAAATTGGTGGACAAATTCGAGCTGTTGGGACAAGTTAGTGATATGAAGAATAAATCCCGTACACGTCGTTCAAGAACAACTGAGAATATTTCTGCTATAGCCCAAAGTGTTGAAGAAAACCCAGGTTTCTCCATTCCCCGTCGTTATGAAAAATACGTCATTACACCGTGTTTTGCATAAAGAGTTCGGTCTTAAGGCTTGTAAAGTTCAGTTAACACAAAAACAGAAGCCGGCCGATCATCAACAACGTCGTGTCGTTGCTGATTGGGTCCTTGAAAGGCATGAAAATTATCCGGAATTCCATCGAAAAATCATCTTAACTGATGAGGCCCATTTCCACCTCCGGGGCTACGTCAACAAGCAAAATTGTCGCATCTGGGGCTCGGAAAACCCAAGAGTTATTGTTGAGAAGCCCCTCCATCACGTGTGACTTTTTATGGTCCGGCGGGGTCATTGGACCTTACTTTATCGACAATGAGATTGGATCAACAGTTACGGTGAATGAATTGCTCTATCCAGAGATGATTAATTTTTATGGTCGGAGTAGGTTGATTTTGATCTGGACAACGTTTACTTTGAACAAGACGGCGCTACATGCCACACAAAAACAAGGAAACCATTGTTTTTTTATGGGAAAAGTTTCCGGACCGAGTTGTCTCTCGAAGAGGTCTTCTGATTTAGCACCTTGCGACTTCTTCCTTTGGGGCCATGTGAAAGATAAGGTCTACGCCAACAGCCCGGCGTCGATTCAAGACCTCAAAGATAGAATTTGTGAGGCTATCGAGAACACTTTGCGATTTGGTTATGGAACATTTCATGAAAAGGATATGGTCCTGTAAGCGTGGTCGTGGTGTCCATTTGGCTGATGTTGTTTTTCATTATTAACGGCATACCTTCCTTTTTATTATGAAATAAACATAAAACATCATTTATCTCAAAAATGCAATTTTTCTTTGAATACCATACAATATTTACATACAAAGTAAATTTATATTCTAATTTTGGGACCTGTAAGCGTGGCCATTTCCAGTACATCCTTTGAAGATCTTAAATGTTTTCCGAAATTCATTAATCGTGATTGAAAATTCGGCATATAAATAAAATTTACATTAATTTGGATCAAATATCAAATTTTATTTTGCATGGAATGTCAGAAAATATAATGAATTCTTATAATATTCCCGGTGAAGTATTTCCCGTACTATCACAAAAGTCATCTATATCCATAGTTGCCGGCAAATAGGGCAACGAAAATTACCAAAATTTTATATGAATGTTTTTTTTTAGAAAATAAATTCACATCACTATTTATTTAGCACAATAAATGTAGGTCATCATACGTGGTTGGGTCACTTAGACACTAAACTGCGCCCTTCAATAACCCCACCAATAAAACATGACATTCCGCTATTCAATTATTCGTAAAAAAATATAAAAGTTTTGTTATTTTTATTATATTTAATAGTGACGTTCTCAGCTGAAATGTTTTTAGTTGCCGTTTTAATTTGGGCATAACATGGACTGTTGAATTTTTTTTGTGGTAAATTCCATATACTAGATCTTCCCAAAAATAGAAGATAATGATGATACTGAACCTTCTTGAAGTTTTAAAGATGTTTGAGTTTGAAATTCCTTCCACGTTGGTTAAAGAAATATACATTAAAATGGTCAAATCTGATATAGCACACATTCGACCAAAGAGGCGCATCTGAAAACTTGCCATTTTCGAGTGTACTTGTTAAATCGGTCTATTATACACACAAAAGATCAATTTATTATTGCTGTACTTTCATACGAAAAATGCCACAAAAACCAAAAATTATTTAAAAAAAAAATCCCCAATTTTTTGGGGAATTTTTCATATTAAAAAATTCGCCTATTTTCATTTGGAGTATTTTTCCTTGAGTCCACTATATTCCCCTAGTGAAGAAATATATAAATAAAAATTATAACGTAATGTTATCCGATTTTCCTTAAATATTCATCATATAAGTTTGATGTGAAATGTCGCAATATGCTCAATGGATGACTCGTATATTGACACATAAAATGTCCCCCAATTCGCATTGTCTGTCGATTGTAGGTCGTAATTAATGAAAAACTCAATTTTCCATTTCGGTTAAGTTAATTTGATTGTTGGACTTATTTTGTAGTTGGACACAGTCAAGCATATGGTCATTTAAGCCTTTTGTGACCTTCATTATGGCCTAGCATTCCATGTAGCACGTTTCCAATACCTTATTTTAAATGTACATCCCATAGAAATGTTTCGAATGTTTTTTTTTTACAAAAGGTCTAATGCGACATGCCAAACATTGGCATTAGAGTAGACCCTTCATAATCGTACATAATATCCTTCTTATTCATAATAAACAATTTCATCACGTTTTTTCAATCCTTGTCCTTATGACTCTAATCAAATTTCACCTGATGTCACATAACTTTTACTAAAGTTTCTACATTCTCTGTCCCCACCTACTCTGGCGACCAACGGTTCAAGAAGCAAAGACAAAGATCTTTTTATTTTCTGTGCCGCGTCCTTTTCTTGGGGACTTTTTATATCTTTTACCCACGTACGGATTCACTTCATGACGTATACACACATCTGTGTGTGTGTTCATATGCATGCGTTTGTGTGTACATGTGTTGAGTTAACTATGTTTGCATGTTTAAATAGTAGGTATGGCTCGCCATACATAATATTCGAATCGTTTAACTTTGATTACATGTTGCTGCCACATCAACAAACATAATGTTTCCTAAATGTCGTCCTTGCCCACACCACCCCCATGCCCCTCGCCATCTTCATCCTTGTGCTTGTCATCCTTGGTGGTATATTCTTGATGTGTTTGTTTGTTTGTATGTCAGGCCACATGTTGAATGGATATTTTAACTTAAATTCGTAACACATGTTCCTAACATTTGCTCTGTTGTAGGGGCAGACCCAATCCAACATTTTTAAAATTAATATGACAACAACAGCAGGAACAATAACAACAGGTCTAGAATTTTAAATATGTGCGTGGAACAGAAAACGTACTTGTGGTCAGTATCGCCACGGCGAAAAGTCCTTCAGTTTGTGGGACCAGCAATATTTATATCACAAATTTATTACAACCATTATATGATATGATTATTGTAGGTGTTAACCGATAATTATACACCAAATCAATGTAAAGGATTTGAGACGATTACACAGTAAATATTAATGACTGTTTCTCCAAATCGTATGACAATCGCATAGTAACCCATAATTGCTGTAATTATAATCAGTATTTGTGTCATTGTATGCATGGTGAATGGAAATGTTGTGTGTAGATGAGAGGGTATACGAGGGGGCTCCATGAAAAATACCCCAAATGGAAAATGTCAAAAAAAAAACAATGAAATTTGGCAGTTTTTTATAATTTTTAGGCAATATTTTATTACCCCAAATGGAAAATGTCAAAAAAAAAAACAATGAAATTTGGCAGTTTTTTATAATTTTTAGGCAATATTTTATTTTTCATGAAAAATGCCCCAAAAAATGTAACCATGGAAATTTCACAATTTTTTTAATTTTTGGTAATTTTTCGTTGGTTTTTTTTTTGGGATATTTTTAAAACAAAAATTACACTACTCAACAAAATGAAAAAAATTTCATGTACTCCGGATGCGATAATTTTTTCTGTGTAGATAACCTTGACATGAGCTCGAAAAACGCAATAAAATTTTTTTTTTCGTTTGGTTTTTGCTTTATTTTTTTTTTTTTAAATTTTAAAAAAATTTTTTTGGTTAATTTGTTTCGTCCGGTATAACTCGGGAACCACTAGCCCGATTTAATTGAATTAAATTTTAAAAAATTTAAAATTACAATTCCCTTAATCTGTTCATATATTGTTTTCCTATACAAGCAACAGTTTCCAAGTTAAAATTGAATATATAAAGGAAAAAACTTATTTTTTGCCTAAAGATTTAAATTTTTTTTTTTTAAAAAATCCAAAATGAAAAAAAATGTCAAATCTTATTACTTTTACGTAAAGTCACATAACCTATGCGCAAAATGAGACAAAGATCATGAAAATCGATGTACGCGTTTCGCTTTTATTCGCAATTGAGTAAAGGTATGAATTTCAAAAATTTGCTCGACATATGCACAACTTTGTCTATGGTAAGGTTTTTTCTTTTTTATTACAAAAAAAATTAAAATTTGTTGGGTGACAAAAATATATGAAATTTGAATATATTTGAAATTCATACCTTTACTCAATTGCGAATAAAAGCGAAACGCGTGCGTCGATTTTCATGATCTTTGTCTCATTTTGCTCATAGGTTATGTGACTTTACGTAAAAGTAATAAGATTTGACATTTTTTTTCATTTTGGATTTTTTATGGATTTTTTTAAAAAAAAAATTTAAATCTTTAGGCAAAAAATAAGTTTTTTCCTTTATATATTCAATTTTAACTTGGAAACTGTTGCTTGTATAGGAAAACAATATATGAACAGATTAAGGGAATTGTAATTTTAAATTTTTTAAAATTTAATTCAATTAAATCGGGCTAGTGGTTCCCGAGTTATGCCGGACGAAACAAATTAACCAAAAAAATTTTTTTAAAATTTAAAAAAAAAAAAATAAAACAAAAACAGAAAAAATTATCGCATCCGGAGTACATGAAATTTTTTTCATTTTGTTGAGTAGTGTTATCGGAAAACAAATTAGTCAGCCCGCGTTGAATCTTTAGTGCTCTTTCCGTCTCTGGTACCATGACATCTGTAGTGTGCTAAAACTTCGAAGCCTGTTAAAATTCTAAAAAAATCGTTCATTTAAAAATCGCATAAAATCGAATCCGCATAAAACGAGACCAGAGTGAGTATATATTTTACCGGTATCCGTTACTCGGATATCCATCGTGTAGTTTCTAATGTTAGCCGGTATACGGGGCTATACAGGAACTCTCTTCCGTTAATTGTTGAAAAAACTCTTTCAATAACAAATTAGTGGACAAATAGTAAGTTCGGCCGGGCCGAATCTTATATACCCTCCATCATGGATCCTTAAAAAGTCAATAAATAAGAAAACTAACTGAGTTTTTGGGCCGCTCGTGACCCGATAGTCCCAGGAACCCGATCACAAATTTTATCCAAATCATGAAAATAAATGCATATTTGGGTTCGCGAGAAAATTTCGTTGCATTTCGATACCCATATGTCCATGTTTGTCAAGGGACGGTTTTTGGACCGCTGGTGACCCGATAGTCCCAGAAACCGGATCAAAAAATTTAGCAAATCATGAAAATAAAGGCATATTTGGGTTCGTGAGTAAATTTCGTTGCACTTCGATACCCATATGCGCATGTTTATCATGGGCCCTTTTTTGGGCCCCAAGGGTCCACGGAACCCATGAGCACGCCCATTTTTGGGATTTTTTTATCCCATCTATAAATTATATAAACTTAGAACCATTTTACCAAAAAAAATCAGATGTAGTGAAAAAAAATATTTGAAAAATTTGATTATGGCCGGGATATATTTAATCCCGTAAGGGGGAACTTTTTCCCCTTTGGTCCGATATTGCCCATTCTCGAACTTAACCTGCTTATGGGTAAAAAACATCTTCCTACAAAATTTCAGCTTCATAGCGTTGGTCGTTCGCACTCTATCGTGATTTCAACAGACAACAGACGGACATCGCTAGAATGTCTTAGAATGTTACACTGACTGATAATATATATACTTTATAGGGTCGCAGATCACTCTTTCGAGGTGTTGCAAACGGAATGACAAACTTAGTATATACTCCATCCTATGATGGAGTGTATAAAAAAAAAAACGTTCTTCACCCGAACTGTTCCCATGTCAAGAAAGAATTTCTGGGTGGCACAATAACAAGATAATAAATAAAAAAATGTAATTCAATAAAATTAGACAAGTTATTTTCCTTCGAATGTATTGCATTTGAAATATCTGTTCCATTTCCACCGATAACAGTTTGTTAATCTTGAATATTTCATACCTAATTCTTTTTTTACGCCATAGATACGTTCCTCGTGAAGTCGCATAAAAGAGGATAGATCATCCATACGAAAAAAGGAGTAGAATAAAATGGTTTTGGCTACTCTAAACCGTTTCCAAAAAAAGACGGCTTATTTTGGCAAATTTTGCGGTAATTTTTAATCTTTTGCTTATTTCGCACTCAATTTACATATTACAAAGCGCATGTCTTTGCAGAATGTCTGTTATTCAAACGTTGTTCGGATAAAAATAAATCAAATCTTATGCAATCTTTTTTTGGAATCACGTAAAAACAGAATTGGGTGTATATGGTATTCAAAAATTAGTCAAACACTTTTTTTCTGTGTGTGGGTTATTAACAATTTTACCAAATTGTAAATTGATACAGCAACAAACTAATTATCTAACTATTGATGCATGATTCACATATAATTATACAATTGATTAGTTTAAACCAATCAAATTTCTGTTGCAACTCAACGAAAATATCAATTTGTGCTTTATTCCAATAATGATTCGTTTTCATTACACATAACGAGAGATGGCGGAATTCTCTATAATCAGTTCTAAAATGATTTATTATGAAAGGCGAGCTTCTGGGCATTGCAATATTTCCGGTGTGTCTTCAATCAATTATAATAAATACACACACATATACACTGGAATTCTCTAACAAACACACACATAAACAGATTTGTGTTTATCTACTGGCGCATTACCGAATGGGGATGTTAAGTAATTCCATTTAACACACACATACACACATTATTCTGTTATTGGACATGATTGCAAGTATGCGTGTGTGTGTGTATGTGTGTATAATCGTCATTTAATGGTATTATGTTTGCGTCGGAATTAACACATGTTGCCACATTAGCAACGATTTTATTTAATGTAATTAAAAACAGTATTAACAATGACATCGATAACAAATTAGTAGATATCAAATACACTACACTCCCTGCCACTCATATGTGTATGTATGGCGGTGTGTGTGTGTGCTATAATTATACATTAGATCCCTACAACGCATTACCTTGTAAATACGCATTCTCTGTCTTCAACCACCACAAGCGACTTACCGCCCTCATTCAAATTGATAGTAATTCTGTTTTTATCAACAAATTAAGCACTACCGTGTAATTTGTTATCGCTGACTGTTTATTAAAATATGATTATTAGCTGGATTTATTGTGTTGTTAATAATGTGGGATATTTAGTTGGTTCAAAGGGGTTAAGGTGGTGTCGCACAGTATCGCGAGTTCTTATATATTTTACTATTTGGGATTTATTTATTTCATCGGGTAAAAAGGGCCAATTACATTACACATTACACAAATGGACACATTTTATATAGAAACTAAAAAATAATTTATTGTTTGCTAGAGGATTTGAGTTCCATAACATTAGCAGCAGCACTTCTTTTGTGTCGTTTTTGTCGGATTTAAATTTGTTACAAATCCGGTAGAAGTGTTGTTTGTTGGTAGGAGAAATTACATATGTTTCGACTAGAATACTGACGAAAATAATAGGACTTTTTTAAGATAAATTCGTAATTTTGTTTATGTATTGTTGATCTATATTCATCATACAGTTTTGTTTGTGGTAGTCGAGTTCATTGATTGGTTTATTGCTAATTTTTTTTGGGGATATGCCCTAGTAGGCAGTAGTTCTCATTCATTTGCGAGAACTATGAGCAAATTAGACCACTAATTTGCAGCAGAACTCTTTGCAAATGGGTACCGCTGAAGAAGTGTGTCAACTTCCGAAACTGATCCGTATACCTTGCCTGCAATCAAGGCATACACACTGTTTGAAACCTTTCTTTAAACATTTATAATTATTTCTATAGAAATAAACAACTCGGCTAAAAGAAACAAAACTATATAAATTCATAAGTAGAAAAAACATGTTATTTTATTTGTCCTCCTTTTTAACTCATGTATATATTTCTATTTTTTAGGCTGGCCATAGTGTGGCGCGACTATCAAACAGTATATACAGGCTCGCATCCTGGTAAGATGTTCAAAATGCAGTAGAAATAAGTCCCCACCACACATTACATCGTACACATCTCACTGATTCGATAGAAGTCCGCTGTCTCTTCCTTCATGGTATATAAGAGGTAAGTAAGTCTTAACATATATATAGTTTGTTTGTTTATTTCATATTCGAGTACACACACAAATAATTTGCATACTAATCGATTTAAGTAATTAGGACGTTTATTCGACGAGAGATATCGATATGTTATATATCCGTTCATATCCCCTCCACTAAAACTATGTATTTAAAATTTGTTGGTAGAAGAATAGGTGAATATTTTCACAAAGTAAAGATTGACATATGGTAAACTTTCATAAAATAATCAAGTTAATATTTTTTTATGTGTGTAAGCTATAGATAACTCTTCAATGTGCAAATATCCGAGACTGGTATTGTTTGGACATTGAAGGGTTGCAAGTGTTTCTGTTACTTTCCAGTTATAGATTTGGAATAATTACAATACCCAAAATAAATAAATACGACAGGGTTTTCTAACAAGAGGTGTTATGTTGGATAAGATAAATTATCGGATATTTATTTCATAATAAAGAGGAAGGTAGGCCGTTAATAATGAAAACCAACATCAGCCAAATGGCCACCACGACCACACTTACAGGACCATATCCTTTTCATGAAATGTTTCATAACCAAATCGCAAAGTGGCTGCTCGATAGTCTCACGAATTCCATCTTTGAGTTCTTGACTCGACGCTGGGCTGTTGGCGTAGACCTTATCTATTGCGTGACCCCAAAGAAGATGTCGCAAGATCACAAGATCTCGGTGGCCAATAGTGATCACCTCTTCGAGAGATAACACGGTCCGGAAACTTTTTCCGAAAAGAGCAATGGTTTCGTTGCTTGTGTGACACCTAGCGCCGTCTTGTTGAAAGTAAACGTGGTCCAGATCAATATTATCCAACTCCGCCCATAAAAATCATTAATCAACTCTCGATAGCGCAATCCAATCACCGTAACTGTTGATCCATTCTCATTTTCGATAAAGTAAGGTCGAATGAACCCGACGGACCATAAACCGCACCAAACAGTCACACGTTGAGGATGGAGAGGCTGCTCAGCAATAACTCTTGGGTTTTCCGAGCCCCAGATGCGACAATTTAGCTCGTTGACGTAGCCCCCGAGGTGGAAATGGGCCTCACCAGTCAACATGATTTTTCGATGGAATTCCGGATAATTTGTATGCATTTCAAGGACACAATCAGCAAAGACACGACGTTGTTGATGATCGACCGGCTTCAGTTCTTGTGTTAACTGAACTTTAATAGCCTTAAGACCCACGTCTTTATGCAAAATACGGTGTAATGCCGTTTGTGGAATGCGAAATGCCGAAGAAGGAATGAACGAGGAATGGACTAACCGGGGTTTTTTCCAGCAGCAATATTCTCAGTTGTTGTTAAGCGACGTGCACGGGTTTTATTCTACACATCACTAACTTGTCGAATTTGTGCACCAATTTCTGTATTGCAGTCCGACAACGTGCTTCACGACGACCTAAAAATGCTTTAGTTTTGCGAACTGTGACTGTATGATTTTCACCATATTTGAGTGCATTTTTATAATTTCGATGTGTTGTTGAAGCGTGTATCGTTCGATTTTTAGTAATGGCGTAGTTTCTACTTGTCAAATGCCAAAGAATAAAAGATTAAAAAGTGACAGCTACCGAAATACCGGGGATTTCAATTATCACCTCTTGTTGGAAAACCCTTTATATGTGGCTATATGATAAATTTCTGAAAATAGACACTTTATGTCATTTTTATGAATTACAGTTCAACCAAAAAAAATTTCTGGCTGAACTTTGTTCATAACCCTGAAACTGTATTTCCTATTCAAATGCACAAAAGGCGCAGATTAAAATTTAGACTTTGATTAAATATATCGGTAGATCCGTTTTCAATTGTTGTTTTTGTCTTCACTGTGCTTATGTATCCCGGTGGTGGCTTACAGCACCGCCGCAATGGGTCTCGAAATCCGTTTCTATCGGTTAACATTCAATAGATTTTGATATTTCCAGTGTCAGTCACCAAAACTATCGCCTTTAGCGTTATGAGTTCCGCGTTCCGAGATCCCACAAATGGATTCACAATGTGTTACTGTTTGGTTCCGGTTTTTTTGGGGTAAAGGTATCATATGAAGCGAATATGTACTTTCATTCTAAGTCTCCTACCGAGTTATCAAAATCTTTTTGAAGTAATAGGAAGTTTTTATTACAGTCAAAGTTAAGCCAAATATGTCCGCGCCAATTTTTCTTGTCGAATTTTTACTTTTCATAAATTAAATGAAGAATTTTTGAAGAAATTTTCACATTGGCCTTTTTGAGGAATTTTTTTATCTATTTTTTGGAAATTCTTCAATTGGGGCATTCTTAATTTTTTTGGGGGGTTTTCATAGAACCAAAAGTTTCTATAAAGGGTCTACTCAAGTAGACTATTTTAATTTTTTTTCTCTATTATCTAGACTATTTTTGGGTCATAACTATAGAAAAGGGCTCGACACCGTCCTTACAACTCATGACATTCAAAGGTAGAATTTTCTAAAATTTGAGAGGTATGAAGTTGATGATATGCTCACAAATTCAAATTCTTCATACATTTTCGTCCCGGACTTGTGGGTCCTAGAGTCAAATCCATTGACCATGATTAACAAAGTCAATCGCTTACTCTGTAAACATTACTCCAATCACTTAACAATTTTCTACAAAGATGTAGAGCCATTGAGTGCCGTGCAGTTTGCTGGCATTTTATAAGAAGTATGCGGTATAGTCAAATGGATGTAATTGCCTAGCATGAATTTTCTGGTTTACAAAACCTTGTACTTGGAAATGGATTTCAGTACTAATATTAAATGACTTGGGGTTCTTGTTCGGTCGTGTATTTCTGAATTTCTGAAAATAAAGATTTTTTTCATAACCTTTATCCAGCGGAGGCAATTAAGAAAGTGACGATAAAATAAGCTGAAGAATAAGAATTATAGGCGATAATCATGAGCAAATTGGAGTCACGCACAAGCACGATTCACAGCATGCCATAATAAATACGAATAGGAAGACCAGCACCCTCCACTGATATATTAACAACTAGAATGTGAACAAATAACGAAATGTAACATTTGCCAAGACCGATTCTTATGGTCAAACGTTTTGGCACGAGATAATTAAATCGTTTCTAAAAATCGGCAAACGGTCTTTCAATCCTTCTGAAATTATTACGAGTATAACAAAATGAAACACTTGAAAAATGGTTTGCAAAATTAATTCATAAACATCGAATGTTCTTGGTACAATTAAACCTTTGAGCGCCTGCAACTTTTGTACAAAAAAAAAAAAAATATTAAAAAGCTAATAAACGAACCACATCTGTAGACAATTTACTTGATTATACATGCATTTTGAAAATTGTTGAAACTCAGTTACGCACGCATACACATAAATAATGCCGTAAAGTTTTTGTCAAACTATTTACTTGTTGTTTTTATTATTTCCCCAACAAAAAAAGCCAAAACGGAAAAAGATAAAAACAACTTAAATTTTTAATTAACATCCTTATCTTCATTCCCATAAACTGCAGCCAAATTGTACATACATATACAATGGGGTGGGTCGCGGGATAATTAATGAATGAGGTCACCAGTCAAAAATATTTTTTTGTATATTAAATATTTGACCACCCACAAATCATAGATTCCACAAATTTCTTTGTTTTATAATAGAAATTTTGAACATTTTTTAGTGAGTATTTTAAGTTTGAGGCTTGTATGGAATTTTATTAGCTTTGTCTTACTTTATGTAGTAGAGCGTCGGCCGATGTATGAAAACCCATTTTCACACCCTGGTATGACCACCAAAAATATTTGTCAGCGACGTTACGAGTAAGACATTAATCCCTATGATATGTGAAACTTCTCTGGCAACAGAATTTACCTCTCTAGAAACGAAGAAGCCATTTCATAGTTGAGATGTAGTGTTTGATTCTAAGAATGCGTCATTACAAATCATTCGGAAATGACATTTTGTTTAAACAACTCAACTTTTAATATAAAGCGGCGACTGTAAATTAATTTCTTGCAGCTCACCGCGACCCATTTCAATATGCTTACATATGTACCAACTTCAGTTTAGTTTCTGCAGTTTGATGCTTTTCGGTCTGTGTGGGTGGGTGTGCGGGAGTGTACATGTATATGTATGTATATTCGTAAAGAGCACAAAACAAACTTCACTTCTACCAGTATTAAATTATTCAAAAGCCATTAAACAATAACCAAAAAGTGTTTTATGTAATAGTTTATGTTTAAACTACGAATCAGTGTCTGTGTATGGGCGGTGGTTGTGGTTCTGATGAAGCTCTGGCCCAGCGGAGGTACTCTTTTCCTACCATCTCTTCCTCTTTTCCGTGTACTTAGTTGCATTGTGTGCTACTAAAAAAAAAGTAAACAGAAATTGGGAAAATGAGTAAACAAATGAATGAAAATTTGAATATGTAAATAACATAAATAAATAATTGGGTAAATACATTGCCCGAAAAAATGTTTTGAATATTTTGTGGGGCGGTGATTTTTTTTTTGGGGACTGGCTTATGCAAAACTTGTGCAATTTGTTAATCAGCTTGAACACAACTCGGTATTTCTTAAAATTTGGTTTGGTTTTAGTCGGAGATGTAATTACAATTCACATTTTTAACGACTCTGCTGTGGTGTTTTGATCAAACAAAATCTCATTTAATTTCCAATTGATAAGTTTGAAGTATAACCCTGTAGGAAATCAAACACATTTTTAAGTAACTTCAAAC
This sequence comes from Hydrotaea cyrtoneurina, assembly GCA_958296145.1. Lineage (NCBI taxonomy): Eukaryota > Metazoa > Arthropoda > Insecta > Diptera > Muscidae > Hydrotaea > Hydrotaea cyrtoneurina. The sequence goes on from OY282512.1 coordinate 119,055,274, forward strand.
TGATTAAGTGACTTTTTTCCTTGTCGACGACTCATTATTTTAACATAGGAATGTCATGGACCAAGTTTTCGTAAAATTACCATATTTAATTGTTTTGGGGACACATTTGTCCCGATTTCCCCAAAGTTTGTGATTCTAGATTCAACCGTTTGGTCAGGGCAGTAATGAAGCGGTCACGTAAAAATTTTATAGACTCGGATGTATATTATTTCCCATTTATGTTTACCAGTTTTGGGCCTTATTTTTTTTTTTGATTATTTTTATTTCAATCCCAATTGACAAAAATCCGTTCTTAGCTGATATCCAGGCTGAAAACTTGGAATAAATCAGTGGTAATGACAAATATAAACATGCGTTTTTATTGCTGGCTACCTGAAAAGTGCAATGGGTACTTAACAATGATTGGTCATAGCTGACTACTTTATGATATGAGTTCAACTTTTCCCTATTTGCTATTCGTCTAGTTCTGATTAATTTTGAAGCTTTTTTGTCCCTTACTAAAATTTTTAACAGGCCCCGTTAATTTATAATGATTTCTTAAACTTATTTAGCCGTATTGGATCCCTTTTGTCGTATTTTCAGTATCTTTCAATTGTTAGCTCTTTTTATTGAACATTTTGTCCAATATGTTAAAATAAACCTTTTCTCCCCTTTAATGTCAAAAATCTGTTTCAACCTTTTTTATGTTTTCTCCTTTTTATCCCTTTTCGGTACGTTTTGAAACTCATTTCCACCAGTTTTTGCCACTGTATTTTTTTCGTATTTCGAAAGTTTTTTCCAATTTGTATCCTCTTCCAATACGAATGTCCAAAATCCCTCTCTTATGTAGATTATTTCTCAGTTAAAGTATGCCAGTTTTAGGCCCGTTTTGGACCCTTTTAGTCCCCTTATCCATAACTTAAAATTTTTGGATCATTCCGGCCGATTAAATTGTTTTCACATTATTTTTGTTTTTCCCCTTTCGTAACTTTTTTTTATCCCGTATTTGCCCCTTTTTCGTCCCATCTCTTACTCATTTCCACCTGTAGTACATAATTTTTCGCAATTATATTATAACAGATTTGGGCCCGTTTTGGACCCTTTTAGTCCCATTTTCCATTACATCCATTTTTTTTGTCCCATTCCTGTCGATTAAATTTTTTTTTATATTTTTTGTTTTTTCCCCTTTGGTACTTTCTTTTATCCCGTTTTGGTACGATTTAGCCACTTTTTCGTCCCTTATCTAACTATTATCCACATGTTTTTAACAAATATTTTTTCACCCTTTTTTCACTTTTCCCCCTTTTTTATCCCGTTTTGGCCCCTTTTTCGTCCCATATCTTACTCATTTCCAACTGAAGTACATAATTTTTCGCAATTATATTATAACAGATTTGGGCCCGTTTTGGACCCTTTTAGTCCCCTTTTCCATTACATCCATTTTGTTGTCCCATTCCTGTCGATTAAATTTTTTTTTACATTTTTTGTTTTTTCCCCTTTGGTATTTTCTTTTATCCCGTTTTGGTACGATGTAGCCACTTTATCGTCCCTTCTCTAACTATTATCCACATGTTTTTAAAAAATATTGTTTCACTTTTTTTTCACTTTTCCCCCGTTTTGGCCACTTTTTCGTCCCATCTCCAACTCATATCAACCTATTGTGGCCAATCGTAGTCGTAAACCAATTTTCCAAAAAAAATACAATGTTTGAATTTTTTGATTTTTTGCGAATTTTGAGGGGTTTTGGGACACATTATACCAGTTTCCCCCCATTTTTTATCCCCTTCCAATTGGAATTTCCAAAAATCCGTTCTTAGCGGATGTCTAAGAGGGCTTCCCAAATTTCATGATTCTAGATTCAGCCGTTTGTCCAGGACAGTGATGAATCAGTCAGTCCGTCAGTCAGCCATCGGTCAGTCACGCAAGAGTTTTAAAGATATAGATGATTAAATTTCTCCATGTTTGAGACTATGAGAAATTTGTTCAATATCACAAGAATGTGTGGTTTCTTAGCTGTGATTTAAAACGTTTAGAGTTTTTATTGTGCGATGCCCCACTGAATTTTAACATAACATTGACAGAACTAGTGAATCTTTCAAAATAGTTTCCCTTGTCCTGTAATATTGCAGTGAATACATATATAGATCTAACCGTTTTGAATATCAAATTTAAAACACTTCTGCCATTTAGCGAAATTTTATTTTTTGAATTGTCATTGGGTGGGAAACATTTTTTATTACGCAAAACTTTATTCAATTATTCAGGGGCATCAACTGAACGACACACAATATGGCTGATGCAATTGCTGTGGCTGTTGCTGTTGCCGTTGTTGCTATTGCTATTGCATGAAGTGTCATAGTCATACGAATCACAATTTTTAGAACCAGGACCAACCAGTAACGGCAGCAGATGCCCTTCTGCTGTGCATACTGTGATGCAGTAAATCTATTTTGAAATTGAAGAACTTACTGCAAATGTTCTTCAAAAACGATTGTGATTGTATGTATGTAAGTATGCATATATATGTGTGTGTGTAAATACATACTTACATAGATATACCAACTCCGAGTCATTTTATAAATTTAAGCATTTCACAAATACATCGACACAGATATGACACTCAATGGAGGACTGTAGCAACAAAACTGCATAAACATGGCAAAAGTTTATTTGAATGCAAGTGTATCTTGGAAACAGAAATAGAAACAGACGCTGCGTTGCGTTGAGTTGAGCTGCGCTGCGCTGAAACTGCTGCAGCAGCAGAAACGGATAGCAGCTGTTTGGAGGACAGGAAAGACTCCAAATGGTGTCAAGCTTAATAATTAACATTTTAAAATTGCCAGGAAAGGAAACAATAGATTTTAATATTAAAACACTTTTTCAAACATTGCCAGAGATGTGTAAATCTTCACGCCTTTGCATACATAAGTATGGCCATACATTCACACTTGCATAAGTATGAGGCACCGTGGGGAGTTTTCATGATTTTTATTGGTGATAGTTAAGACATTTTACGATTCGACGTGATTTTAATGCAATTTCAAAGAAGTAAGAGTGCAAGTATTTCAAAGAGGTTATGCTAAAAAGGAGGGGTTAAAAGTTTCCATTCCACAGGAAGGCCTCGTGACGTTGGGGAAATGTGTGGAGAGGAACAAAGTAGTAAAAAGGCCGAAAGACAAAAAAAAGCTGAAAACTTTGTTGTATATCCATACTTGTATGGCGCCATGTTGCATTGCGGTGTTCGCAACCACTTGCCTTGCCAGCATAGCCGGCGATAGCCGTTTAAGAATTGTGAACTGTGCCTTAAAGGGAGTCGTCCGAAGCGCACCTGTTATCATAATCTCCTCTGTTCGCATGATTCACTTGGAGCTACCCAGCTGATTCTTCAGCTCTAGCGCCATAATCGGATTGACAACAAAATCATCGTATGTAAGTGTTACCCCATCAACCTCGAGAATAAGGAATTGAGAGGATTTCTTAATAGCTGCGTTTCTGACAGCCTGGGAACTGTGTTTCCATGAGTACTTCTAGGATATCTTAACTATTAGTGGTCCAATATCCATCCGTTTGGAATATTAAAAATGACAAATCATCGAAATCTCTTATAATAAAGCGTGTATGTTTCCCACACTGAGTCCGAAAGTCCTGGCCCAATATACCGATTTTATCCATACATATTACATAATATCCTTATAGGAAACCTCTGTGGTTATAAGAGGCTCAGTATCTGGACGCGATGCATTTTCATACCGAGATTAAGTTGTGCTTGTTATTTTCTAAGGGATATCTGGAAGGGCCGGATAATAGGTTACTCAAGACTTCCCCTTGTAGCAGACTACAGTCACCCCTCATATCCCGCAAATATGGAACATTTTCAATTTGCATTTCATAAAATGCATTAAAAAATATTAAGCAAGAAACGAAAATCTTCTTCTCTGTGCTCGATATCATTAGTATACTCTCCAACCGGGACCTAGCCCATGCGGCTATCGCATTTTCTGCAGAGTTTTAGTGGTAGGATCAAAAATTGGCCGGGAGCTGTCAATGATTCATTGAATTTCATTTCAGGCAAAAGTTAATCTGTCACAACATTTCAAATTACATACGATTTTTTTTGTAAAATCTTCCAGTGTGCGTGTTTGCGTACAAATGAATGCCGTACATTGAAATGTGCAAAGTTTGTCGTAAACCACAAAATGTCATTAGAATACGCAAATATCGAAATGGGTGTTGTGAAATGCCATTGTGGTGCTGTGCATGAATTTGTTGAACATTTCCGTTTCTAGTCATTGCGCAGCAGGAAAATATGTTATACATATTTATCTATTTACAAATACACACCATAGGCTGTGTCGAATTTTTTGTTTTGGTTGAGGTTCTTTTTGTAAAATTCTTATAAAAAATTCAAGGACAAGACTTTAAGTTGTGCTATCTGCCTTCCGTCATGCATGACATTGGCAAGTATCAGCTGCACATGGCGGCCTCGTCTAAAATGGCGGATTTATGTAGACACCTTTGAAATGTAGTCATTTGGTACTTTCTGATCGGGCACCAGGAATGAGAATAGTGAGGACGACGACTAAACCGTTCCTCGCACGACTATAAAATGAATCTCCCCACATTTCAATTTTTCTAGGCAGTTACTGGGGTCACGATGGGTGCATTTAAATACTTACACTACAGACCAGCTAATTTGCCAGAGTCGACCCATTCCGGTTAAAGGGGTGTTATGATTTCATTATTGCCACATTGGACAGCTCACATTAAAAATAATTAAATATTTATAATATTAAATAAATTACATGAATAAATTTAATTTGTAAACAATAAATCAGCAAACATTAATGAAATAAATATAATGAAAAAAGAACAATTTATCTAAAAAAACAAAATTCGAAAACATAAATTTTTACATCACAAACTTTTTTGAAATTATATCCGTGCAGCACTCTGGTCAATGAAATCATCATTGATCATATCAATGATCGGGTGATTTTAATCCTTAGATTACGTGGTGGGGGTCTTTAGATTTTCTTTAATAATACATTCTTTCGCTCTTCTCCCATTAGTTTTACATAAAGTGCTGTATTACAAATTATTATGACACTTTACTAACAGTCTCTGTAATACTAATATGCCAACTTATAAACAAAACAAAACTTGATTTCTTGCTGTAGTGACAATACGCCAGATCAGGCCAGAAAAATGTGTAAACTTCATGATTTCTTAAAAATGGAAGTAGTCGCCATTGTAAGCATCCCCAAAAGAAATTTGGGGAGGTTCTCAATTTTTATTTCATATTTAATTTTTCGTTATTGCGGCATTTTTTATATGAATACGCAAATTTGGGGTGATTTTTCACATTTTCAAATGTGATAATTCCAACATATAATAAAAACAAAATCGATTCACATTTGCTTTGAAAATATTTCCAAAAAAAACCGAAAAATTTCCGAAAATTAAAAAATTGGGGAATTTTTCATTGTTCATATAAAAAATACCTCAAAAATTAAATATTATCTAAATAATATGAAAAACTCCCCAATTTTTTTTTGGGGAATATTTCATAATGAAAAATTTCCAAATTTTGTAGGAGATTTTTTGGTGGCATTTTTCATAGAGCCGAAAATGAAATATTTTCTTTCTTTTGGGGATTTTTTTTTTATTTTTTTTTGTGCTGCATTTTTCACATTTTAGGTTGGGATGATATTGCCTAGTGAATAATCACTCCAATCACTCCATACTTTTGATTATTTTTTTATTAAAAAATACACTTGTTCCATATTACGAAAATCAATTAACTGCCTGTTTCCATAAAACGATTTTGTTCGTTCTTTACAAATTGTCAAAATTGAAGGCGCAATAAAATGGATTCTTGCCAGTAATGAGAGCTTATTCTTTAGGACTTGTGTTCCATTTTTCGATATCTTATATATATTTGAAAACCAGAATTGAATAATTTCTGAAACCCATTTTATAACGCTTCCAATATTGAGGATTTGTAACGAACAAACAAATTCGTTTTATGAAAACAGGCAGTAAGTATTTTTTTCGAATAGAAATTTTTGAATCTATACCCGACATAGATAAAAAGAAGTATTCAAACGAATTTTTATATATGTATGTGATACATTTCATCACTTACTTATAACACACTGTCATGTGGTATATCAGGGGTCACACAAAATAACGGCCTAACTCCCATAAGAAAAAGCGGAGTTTCTATAATCGTGTTAAGCATGTCTCTATAAACAAAAATTATCTAAGAAGCAAGTAAAGGAAATGTATTCATTTCTTATAGAATAAGAAAGTTAAACCAAAAGAACCAACTCCGGACTTTCTGTAAGGATTTGAAATGAAGTGAAATGAAACTTCAAAAATTGACTCAGGATGTTATAACAGCTACGTGACCAGCTATACCAAAAAAAAATATATTTTTTTTTTAAAAAATATTATAACTTATTTGGATCCGCTCAATCATCATCAGTGTCAATTTGCATGCTTGAAGTAGCAAAAGCTCTAGACGTCGAGGGGCTTTAACTTTATAGTATTGTATAGAAATTAAATAAATGATGTTGAAAAATTTAATTTACAATATTTTTTCCAGCCTAAAAAAATGTAATACACCGTTTTTTCTATGGAAATCTACAAGAAATAGCACCATTTGTATGACAGAGCATCCAGCGAGAGTCATGTATCAATTTAGAAATTTCAAAAATTAACTCAGGCTGTTATGACTTGTGACCAGCTATACCAATACAATGTCATTCGATATAGTTTATTCGACAAATATCTATAACTAGTAAGTTGTAATGCGCCTATGGCGCCCGTTGAAATATGGAAAAAAAAATTTGTTGAAAAAAAAAAATTTTTGTGGAAAAAAAAATTTTGTTGAAAAAAAAAAATTTTGTTGGAAAAAAAATTTTTAGAAAAAAAAAATTTTTTGTTGAAAAAAAAATGTTGCTGAAAAAAAAAATTTTCTTGAAAAAAAAAAATTTTGTTGAAAAAATAAAATTTTGTGGAAAAAAAAAATTTTGTTGAAAAAAAAAATTTTGTGGAAAAAAAAAATTTTGCAGAAAAAAAAAAAATTTGGAAAAAAAAATTTGTAAAGCATATGTAAGTTGTACTTAATATTAAATACTCTTAATGATATATAAAGACCTTGGATTGTAGTGCCACCTAATATTATCTCCTCAGTAAAGTCAATGTTAACAAAGACATTCCTAAAAGTCAAACAACTGTAGGAGTATTTTTTGTATTTATTTTTACTGATACCTGCATTTTAATTCGACACATTTACTTTTGAGCGCCATTTTATATTTTATACCATAAATGTCTAGCTCTCTATATTTACCCTGATAACTTTACAAACAGCCACACTCTTTACACTGTCTGTAGAGTGATTTTCACTTATTAAGGTTCATACCATATTTGGTCATTCCCCGTAATGTCTTCCCACCGAGAGATACAATGCGTAAAATCGTTTAAAAAAACATCACGTTATTACTTCGGCAACGTACATTTTTCATACTTTACATACATTCAACTTCAGCGCCAACAGGTGAGAGTACATTTGCTATGGAACATGAAGAAAATCCATTAAACTATTAACAGGTGTCAGAAAACAATCTTTAAATTGTTTGAAAGAACTCAGCCATAGCGGTTATGGATAAAATTCATCAAAAACTTTGAAATGAACGTTAAAAAGCTTATTCAATTCAAAATATTTGCTTCGCCCAACCCCCTGCCCTCATCGGATTCTTTAGCTAAACCTTTGCCAATGTACAAAAAGGCCAGAAACTCTTAGAGAACCAACAAGTTATTCAACAAAATATTTTTGTATGTTCATAAAGCCAACTGCCGCAAACTGTGGAAAAAAAGGGAAACAATCATAAATTATTACTACTCGTAAATATACGCACTTAACGCCAACGCCACAAAAATCCGGCATGGCAGGGGGTGGGGCTTGAATGGCTACGGTACGGTCTGTCTGCAACAGACGCTGTAACAGAGGCAAGCGAAACAGGTGAATGTTGTTGGTGGTGATGGTGGTGGTGGCGTAGAATGCCTAAAAGCCAAAACCAAAGTTGGGTGAGCATTGGAAAAAATAGAGAAAATGCCAGAAAAATAATCGGAAAATGATTGAGCGAAAATAGAAAAAGTTCTTGTTTTCGTTTGAAAATAATCTGCTTTAATTGTTTTTTCCTTAAGGGTCATTTGGAGGGTTGCCACACACCGAAATTACATCAAAGGCAGACAGTTCGTCGCTGGTATTTATGGCAAACATACATTTTTCGCTCTTCTTCTACACGACCTACCATGGAATATGGTTTGACTCTGTTTTCTGTCATTTGCATTGAGAGACACATTACGGAATATGGCATTTTTAAAAAGCGCTGCTTCGTTCGTGAGATGAAATGGAAATTGAGTTATTTATGGACGGTGGCATGTACTATTGGCCAATCATCACACAATACTGTCTAATATAATTTCTCTCAATCAATAATTTCATACAACATATTTTCCAACAGATGGCCATTGTTTTTGATGGCTGGGGCCCAATCTATTGTCTGATTGGGACAGATCACCAGACCGGTTCGTGACGAAAGGTCTAATGATAAACGAGGACATGACAAATGTGAAGCCTCTAACTGCTACGCAAACATGCTAGCGACAGAAAAGCGCCATAGTAGAGGTCGGCAATTCCATATATGCGATAGTGGAAGAATTTGTCTCACTCGGCATGGAAGACATGAAAGTCCTCGCTATGACGAACTTCAGAAAGCAGGCCAAGACTCAAGTAAGTTAGTGAGATACCATAACCCAAACATCGGTTTTAGACCATATACACAGCCAGAACAGATATATTTCTGTCAGCAGACGGCTTAATTTTGTAAATGCCGCCAACTTTATGGGTATCAGATCAATTTGAAGCCACATACAACTTTTCTAGAAAAGTATGTGCCGTACGAGGCCGTCTTTTTATAGTACGTCCTGATGAGTGAGGTTACAAATTACTTCCTTACGTAACTTACTAATGCCCGTTAGATCACGTTATACTCGGTCCGCCAAATAACATTTTTTTTTTTTTGAAAATTCTATAAAAATACTACTGGATATTTTGTCAAATTTATTTTTTTATTTGAAAGTACAATCCTTCCGGTTAATAATGGAAAACAATTTCATTCAAGTGGCTGCCTCGGCTGGCCATGCAGTAGCCTAAGGTCTTTATGCAAAATTCGTCTCAGTGTATTTACTTTTTTTAGGCTGAAAAATCAATTTTTGATGTTGGCTTTATTGATATTTTAACGATATTACAAAAAAAAATTTTTTTTTTTTGGTAAAATTATTTTTTTTTTTTTAAAAATATTGTTTTTTTTTTGTAACATTTGTTTTTTTTTGGAAAACATTTTTTTTTTTAATGAAAAAAATATTTTTTTTTATTAAAAAAAAAAAAATTTATTAGAAAAAAAAAATTTTTTTATTGGAAAAAAATTGTTTTTATTGAAAAAAATTATTTTTTTATTAGAAAAATATTTTTTATTTGTTTTATTGGATTTTTTTTTTATTGGAAAAAAAATATTTTTCACCGTCAATTGGCCTGCAAAAGCTTTAAGAGTAGAAGGTTTTGCATCTCTGTTAGCAAAGTTAAAGAAGGTATTGTATACAAATCAAATAAAGGATTTTAAAAATTACCATTAAAAATTACAAGAAATAGCACTACTTAGGTAAATATAAATATCAGAAATGAATTCCAGAACGCCAAAAACTACAACTTTCCTTTATCAAATTCCAAACATCACGCACTTCAAATGCGTGTAAAAAAAAATCTCGCACTGAACTATAAAATAAACCTTAAAAGTTTTGTTATGAATAATGTCAACTTTGCAATTGGTTTCATCCCATTCGCATTTTGGTAGTTGCACTGTGTAATTGGAGCAGAAGTTTGACTTTGAACAACAATTGGCTTTCTTCATATTGCTCATTTACTTCAATAGTGTCACAATTCAAAATTCACTTTTAATTTTTTTGTTCACGAATCTGTAATTTAAATTGACTTTTGTTCTGCTGTATATTATGGAAATATTTGTCGAGCCTATTTGGCTTTTCCTATATTTGCTCAAACAACACTCTTTCAAAAATCGTGTTTTGAGTTATGCCACTATGATTGATTAAAAAAAAATATATATATTATTAGAAACCAACTTCAAATCTCTTTCGAAAAGCTCGATCCACGCTGTTTTATACATTTTGGTGGATTTGCACAAAAATCCCAAAATCTATTCAGTTGGCAATCCACCGCAGTTCACTGAACACAAACAAAACAGATTAAATGTACAATTTTTAAATGCTTATCAATGAGTTCGCTGTTTGCTGTTGTTGTTGTTGTTGCTGCTATTGTTAGTCCTGGCCATTCCTGTTGGGCACATCTGAAGTATGGACTTACCCAGAGGCTGGCATGTACGCACGTACATTTCATGAAGACATCAGGTGTTCATGATTCAACAGAAAATATACAAAGGATAATGAAAATAAAACAATGGTGAGCACATTCTAATAACGTGGGATGTTTTCGCCCTCGCCGTGAGCTTGGTTGCGGTATGGAATTTTTATGTCCAATGACTTGGTGGTTTAATAGTTTCTTTCACCTTCCCGCCTCCTGTCAGTTCTACCATTCCGCCATCCCCCCTCCCCAGTCCACATAGTACGTCTTGCCGTAATGCTTTAGGTGTCAGTGATGGCTATAAAAGTTTTTTTGTTAATACATATTACTAAAAGCTTAAAAATATTCCCGTTAAGTGGCAAACATTTTATCTGACATGAAGAACGACAACATCAATGCTGGAAATTTCATCTACTCCCCCACCCGTCCAACAAATTCACCTTTTACTCCCTCCACCCCCCAAACACTTCATATTGTTCATGGGTTTTCTACTCGTGCTTCATTTTTATTAAGTTGTCGCATTGTTGTTGGTGTAGCTGGTTTAACTTTTGTTTTAATTTGTATTCTTTTGACACTTACGCATTAGAGCGTGTAATTGTTAATCCCAAAAAGCAACGGTCGTTCTATGCTCTTTGGCCCCTGCCCAGTCGGAGGCATACGCCCAGCCACAGGTGTTGGTTTTTGTTTCTTCGAGAAAACCCGCATTTGCAACAAATGCGACACATATAACATTTAACCTGTCAATTTGGATTTGTCATTGCCGCACAGTGATGTGAGAACAGTTTTTGTTTTGAACATAATTTCGAATTGATAATGTAATCCGCCAGTTTCCCGACAGAAAACTTGTATGAAAACCAAAGGTATAATGGCAACTGAAGAGGGTCAGTCGTTGTAACATTGACAATTAATCTTCCGGGTCCGCAGCAAACTAAATAGTATTAGACTAGAAGTAATGGGAAGGTTCATTCTAAAAAATAGTTACCAACAGAGGCTAAGTACACAATGAAAGAATAGAGCGATATCTCAATAAACAACAACAGGACTATACACTATGAATGTTCTACCTGCGCTTATATATCGAGCTGAACCCTGGATACCAAATCTGAAAAAGTCGCCCTGCGAATGACTCCTCTATGTTTATGTCCATTTAGGAGTCTGTACATTTAGGATTCAAATATAGCTCTGATACTTGCTCAGTTTTGAAAATATAAAATTCACATCCAATTAATGTCAAAGTGTCAATCTGTGATCGCCATTGGATTTATAAAAATATTTTATTGACTCCATGACAATTTCCTTTATCTTGATGATTATGTTTGGTCAGGTTAGAGTGGCGGTCTCACTTAAGCAACGACGTTCATTACACCGTGTTACACACATTCTGTCCTATGAACCAAATTTACTTTTTCGGAAAGGGGATACAAAATAAAAATACACGTGTATCGTCGATTTTCATGTACACGTCAGAATTTTTTTTTTTTAAGTTTGAGGTATGAAGCTCTTAGTGGCCTGTGTGAAAGCCTTTGGAACGATTTTTAACCCTTTTTCAGTGATCCAATCGATCACGTCAAATTTTTTAAAAAAAAATGTTATCAATTCTCAGATTTTCCCCAATTTTTATTATTTTTGAAAAAAAATATTTGTTTCACTTTTCTTAGCATAACTTGAAGAGACCCCAAATTTAACCATTAAAAAAAAAAAAAATTAGGAAAATCTGAGAATTGATAAAAATCAATTTTTTAAAAAATTTGACGTGATACAGACATTTCCACGAGTCTGCCTGCCAAAAATCAGCTCGATTGGATCTGACGTGTACATGAAAATCGCCGATACACGTGTATTTTAATTTTTTCCCCTCTTTCCGAATATGTGCATTTGGTTCATAGGACAGAAACAATTTTTTTTTTGTAGCACGGTGTTATGATACCATGGAAGCTAGCAAAAGTCGTAGCGTTAGTTCATCCCGTTGAATCATCATGAGCGCCTTAAACAATTTCCAGAGTCGACCAAAATCAATGTCCCTAAAGAATTAAGAGTCCAGTGTTGATCCCCTGGTTCGCCTGACTAGGGCAAGTGCATAGAAGGTGGTTTATGAACTGTCTGAACTGAATACAACGAACCAATCATTTGTTATTATATGTGCTATCACGCAGTTGGTGCTTTCAAAGGGCCTACGGATTCCAGTTTGTTGGACGAGACCCCAGCTATAACAACTCTTATAGTGCGATCTCTGTGAAACGTCGATATGAATCGTAAGATTGTTACCGTTACCAAATGCAATAACACCGTGCCAGACCCTAGCCAACATCTACAGCCACGAACTTGCTTTGACCAAGAAGGAACGTTATAAGGTTTCCAGTAGATCAAGTTCTACGGACCATACCTTCAATCGTTCAAAAGACTGATACACTTTAGAGTCTAGACACTTTACCAAGTGGTGGTTAACCATGCTCTTCATCTGTTAACTTTGCGAATATACCTTGGAAGCTGTTCTTTCCTAGTGTTCACGAACTTCATTGCGGAAGTCTGGGTCAATTTGGCCATACACAAAAATAGTGTATTTATGTTTACTCGAAATGGCGCACCACTAAAACCAGCAAACGGTTTTCCAGAGAATGCAATCGTTTTTTCCATTTAAAAAGTCAAAGGATACGTATTTTAAATGCTCCCTTCAAACCTTCGATTAATCGTATGTAAAAACTAAGATCGAATCACACATTTATTTAATTTAATCAAGTTCTACAAAATGAAACAAATATGTTTTTTTTTTCCAAACCACTGTGTCTTTTTCTAACTCTCTCTCTCACTCTCTTGTTCTGTTTTGAACATTAACGTCTTTGCTGCCTAATTTCTATTGATGTTGTCGTCCTTGTTGTTGTAGCTGTTATTATTATGGCATTGTTGTTGCTGTTGTTGTCATCTTACAGTGTTAATTGATATTGATATTAATGATCATTGTGAACAACAACAAAACAAAAAGAATGAAAATAATAGAATCAATGAAACAAAATGTGTTGAATCACTCAAGTCATCGGCTGTATTAGGTGCGGGTTGCGGCCGGGTGTCTGGATTTGTATTATAAAGAATTAATTGTTTAGTCCATTTGAGTGACAATGCAATGAATAATTGTTGTGTATGTATGTGTCTTTCCCTAGCTCATTATTTATTAATGAAGCCATTTTTGTGCAACATCGCCTTGATGGACAGGGTGGGGTCACACACACACACACATCACATATAATGAATGGGCTAATGTGAAAAGTTACGCTATCCATGAATCTGCTCTTAATGTATTAATCGTATGAGCTGTGTCCAACATAAGGCAGGGGTTTTTGTAACATTAACGATACCGGCTGAATGAAACATTAATGTCGAACGTGATTTTAGCCCCGCAATGTGTTATTTATGGTAAATTTGTTTGAAGTCTGTCACACTTGTATATTTGTATGGTGTCTTACAAAATCGTCGTTTCTTGAACACTATACACGGAGTATATATATAATTATTTTTGATCTATCAGAAAACGAGAAAACAAAGGCTTTCCAAGACCTCTCAGTGATGTGCTACTGACTGGTGTCAATATCCCCCAGCTTAACATGTACATAAATACATCAAATAGCCTGGTTGGCAAAGTAATCAGCAACGAACTTCTCCATTCCTACTTTACAATTTTAAAAAATGTTTTGATGGACTTTATAATCGTTGTACACATAAATAACTCGTTACAATAAAATCTCACAAATCCGAGTAGAAAACATAGTTTACATACACATGTACAATAATAATGTGTAAACACATGTATGTACTACAATAATTGTATATATTTCAATTATTTTATTAGCATATGTATACAATGTAATGATCAGATAATTGCATAATGACTTAATACATTCTCACACGTGTCGTTGTACATTCAGATCTACATACGTACATACGTACGCACATACATTTGTGGATGCAAAATGGACAATGTCGGAAACATGTATTTATATACTTTGGTACTCGTACATGTGTACTTATTTGTTTATGTTCGAAACAGATTATACATTTAATTAATAAGAAATATTAGGTTTTCGTAATATCGAATATATTTGTTTAATAAACAGTCAGTGAATAATTGTCATTTAAAATGAAATATTATCATACTATTTCGTTTCTGTGTCCTCCATACCTAGATGTATGTATGTGTGTGTGTAACTATTCCACGGACTTTATAAAGTTGAATACTCGAAATAACTGAAAGAAAACGGACACTAATTGATGAAGCAATATTAAAACACATGAACAGGGTTTTCGTATTTGTGGTGATAGATTTTCATACTGTTTTCAGTATCAAACTATTTCCGACACTGTATATAAAAAGGTCAAAAAATTTACTTATGTGGGAGTAATGGGCCTTTACCGGCATTAGTTCATGTCATTTGCATAGGAGTGTGTTGGGTTCACAGTCTGACCCATCAGGTCGTCAATGAAAATTAGAAATAGAGAAGGAGAGAGGACAGAGCCTTGTGGCACTCCTGCGGTCAGCCTATGCTCGTTGGATGAGACCCCATCTATAACAACTCTTATAGAGCGATCTCTGAGAAAACTCGATATGAATCGAGAGAAGGTATTACCGACACCAAATGCAATAAGTTTTGATATGAGTGCTCCGTGCCAGACCCTATCGAACGCCTTGGAAATATCCAGAGCCACGACCTTACTTTCACCAAGGCTGTGAATGGATGAACTCCATCACTTCTTCATGGGTACCCATTTCCAATGATTTCTGCTGCAATTATTGGTCAAATATGTCTCATAGTTCTACTTGCTTTCATTTTCAATCATTCCAAATATGAACCTTGAGATGACATGTTTGAAATTCAAATGAATCTGTATTTCTTCTCTCTATCAACGTTGATCGAAAGTTAACGCGTTGTCTTTGTCGTTCAACAAGTGAAATATTGCAAAATAGTTTTTCATTAAATATTCTCTCATTAATTACAGCTTGGTATGTTGCTCTTAGCTCGAGACCCCTTCAACGATAAAAAAAAAATTAAAAATGCTCCGAACCGGATATTAAAACTGAAATGGAAAAGCATTTTGTACATATTTCACTCCTATAAATGTGATGAGACTGTTGTAGTTTCATACAGGTTCGTTGAAAATATTTAGAATTCTTATGGAGAATATTAAAAGACGTGTAGGTAGAAATGTGTTTTTTGTGGCTTAATTCCAGAGAAAATGTTTTCTAAATATGTGATTTAAAGAAGTTAATGCTTGCAAGGCTAGTGTTTATTTATGGGTTTATATAAAATTTGAAGAATTTATTACAGACTTCATGGCTGAAATATCGCTGACGGACAATGCCTATTGAGTTTTTCTAAATGGCAATTCTGTACAATTTAAATGGCGAAAGATAGTTGGAAAAGAAAAGAACTTGACAGAATATGTCGCGAGGGTATCTTAGTTGCCATTTATCGAAGTATTAAGTCACCTGCAATGCGGATTATTAAATTATATTTTTCGCCATATTTTCTTTCAGTTTGTTGATCTGTCTGAGAGCTCTTGTAGTGGTGAATGGTTCGAAGAGGATGCTTGCCATTTTTTACCAGGATCTTGTGTCATTCAGAGTGATTCTACAAAGGCGTAGAAGATTTGCAGGGATCCCATATGTCGCTTTTCATACGTATGTTCTAGCATAGTTGATGTGGCCAGCCTGAAGCCACACTGATAGGACTGAACCAGTTCATCGAGTTTGGACTTATCTTATAAGCGTTGCATACAAGACATGTTTGATGGTGGTGACTATTTTCCTCCCGTCTTCTACAGCTCAGCCCTATTTGGATGACACCTGCGGTTTACTTGTTCTTAAGCCTTTTGAAACATTGACCTGATCTGGGTTAGGAGTAGGACATTCAACACCCTCATCTATAATTGGTTGCTGGTTGCTTCCTTCGCCGTATTCTTCGACCGCTAACGAATCCTCAAGACACACGACTTGTCTGTCACTAAGCGAATCTTTATATTTATGATGTACTCGTTGGTAGAATGTTCTGTCATCATTATTGTGCCCATAGACCTGAATCTCCTTACATTTCCGTGTTTTAAATTTTTTCTTTGATTAGGATACACGATTTTCCTTCCTCCTCCAATCACGGTATTGTCCAGTATACCATGCCACTTCATACCATTGGTTCGTTTTCTTGCCGCTATCGACAATCAATTTCCTACTTTCTGGCTTTTGTTATCTTGGTCGTATTCCGTTTGTTGTGGGTGGGTTCGCTAGAAGCCTCTGTACAGCCACTGTTCCCGTAATGATCAAAATTTTGTTTGGCAAACAAAAAAACAAATTAAATATTTTTAAAAAATTTTTTTTGTTATTCTGAAAACGTTCGGACTTTAAAAAAAGGTATTCTCAGTATCAAAAGCACGAATTTAGTTATAAAACCAGTTGGTAGGCTCGAATAACATTAAATTCAATCTATTTAATTAACTTGCTAATCGTTTACACTGGAATTTGTTAATAATAAATTATAAAAACATTGACTCCCAAGCTGTCTCACTTTTCAGGGTTATGCATTTCAAATTATTTCTCAATAACATTCAGCAAGGACCTCGTTTCGTTTTTTCCTTGTCGTTTGGCATTCAATTTAGATATCTCCGCTACGACGCAGGTTATGAGAGGATATGAAATCCTATGACTTACACACAAATACATACACACGTATCTGTCATACAGGGCCATACTGCCAGTGTGTTTGTGTGTGTGTATATGTTGACTGTGAAGGTGCAGTGTAGTATATATTGACATAAGCACTTTATTGTACAAGATTTACTCAGTAGCTAACACAGTTGGCCACTTTATACACACACACACACACACATGCACAGACTGTGTTGCTCATCCCAGAGTATTAGTGTGTATACGTGGACTTGAGTAGTTTGCTAATATTGAACTAACCAACCGAATGCTAAAGCATTTATTCGCTCAGAAATGGTCAAGAAGAATGTAATAAAAAGTATTTTGGTTCCAATATATCCAGATTATACCTTTACGAATGTTCAAGTGCATTATCCTTTGGACAAACCTGTTCAATTTTTACTACTACTTTAAAATACTTAAATCGTCGGTAAGTGTTTGTGCACGTCTCTAAGTGTAAGTATACCTGTATGTGTGAGCATTTTCTAAGCTCGTATGCGTGTGGACACATTGCAAAGACGAATGGGTGTGTGCTGACGGCCTTGTGTCCGGTTGGGGTTATAAAAACGTGTTTATCCTCTCTGTACAGTAAGATCGTTTTTAATATGGCAATTGCTTGATGTGGGCTTTTGGGCAAAAGAGAGAAAATATATTAAAAATGACCACGAATGAAATACTTTTTTGATATTTTTCAATGTTCCTCTTTTTTCTCTTTGTGGAAATTTCATACCAGATATATTTAAAATTCGCATCGAGTGCAAATAATTACAATTTTTAAGTTCGTTTTTCAAGTTAAGATATTTTTGTTGGATAGTGGGAAATGCCTATGCTCAGTAACTTACTGAACTACCCATTAATGGGTATTGACAATCTTAATAGACCTTTACACTTCCACTCGAATTGAAATTGTACAGGGTTCTCAAACAAGAGTTGTTATTTTGAATGACCCGGTATTTCGGTAGCTGTCACCTTTAAAGCTTTTATTATTTGACATTTGACAAATAGAAACTACGCCATTACAAAAAATCGAACAATACACTCTTCAACAACGCATTGAAATTATTAAAATTCACTAAAATAATGGTGAAAATCTTGCAGTCATAGTTCGCGAAACTAAAAAGTTTCCGGACCGTGTTATCTCTCGAAGAGGTGATCACAATTGGCCACCGAGATTAACACCTTGCGACATCTTCCTTTGGGGCTACGTGAAAGATAAGGTCTACGCCAAGAGCCCAGCGTCGATTTAAGACCTCAAAGGTAGAATTCGTGAGTCTATCGATGACATAGGGCAGCCACTTTGCGATGTGGTTATGGAAAATTCCATGAAAAGGATAAGGTCCTGTAAGCCATCTTAATATATATTTACCCTCGACACTGATTCACTGATACACTGATTCACTGATTCACTGATTCACTGACTCTGTCACGCAGTACGTAGGAATTTAAATAGGCATTCTATAATAATTCTATAAATAATAATAATAAAAAAAATAATTTTTTTTTGTACAGAAATTGTGTTTTCCCCAAATTTTTTTTTTACCAAAATTTTTTTTTTCCAAAATTTTTTTTTTTACAATTTTTTTTTTTTTTACAAAATTTTTCTTTTTTCCACAAAATTTTTTTTTCACAATTTTTTTTTTCAACAAAATTTTTTTTTCAGCAAACTTTTTTTTTCAACAAAATTTTTTTTTTTCAACAAAATTTTTTTTTTCCACAAAAAATTTTTTTTCAACAAATTTTTTTATTGAACAAAAATTTTTTTTCCACAAATTTTTTTTTCCCAATTTTATTTTTATTCGAAATTTTTTTTTCCAAATTATTTTTTTCAAAATATTTTTTACAAAATTTTTAAAATTAAGTAACAAATACTTTCTCAAGCAAATTAACGGGCGCCATAGGCGCATTACAACTTACTAGTTTGAAATAATAATCCGATCATTTATCTCAAGAAATTCCATTTTTCTTTGAATACCAAACCCTGTATTAGCATATTGTTAATTTTGAGCTGGCAATGCTCTGTCATCTTAAGACACAAACTTAAGCGATAATTTCTATACATACTTAATTTCGCATAGCTCTCCAATACAATTTAAGCAAGACCAAGAAGAGGATGATCGGCCATCTATTTAAATTTAAAAGAATTTTTTTGAGGAAGGTACTATTTGGTTTATTTTACTTTGGACAACTTGTCGGGTATACATTTTTTTTATTTAAAATTTGGAAAAGTTTCAAATGTCAAGGGCGTGGCTCGACCTATAAAATTGTTTAAAAATGTTTTTCTTTATATTTATTTTTCCATTGTTAAGGATCGAAAACTACATCTCCTACCGCTTGTGACTTTTTCATTTATTTATTTTTATTTTTTTTTGTGACATATTCTTATACCTTCGGTATTCCATGGTTCGGGCAGATCGTTGCCTAATTTAACTGAAGATAATAATACCAATGATGACCATTCTGCATTATTTAATTAATCAACGTATAAATTTCCACATACGTGGGACCATGCGACGACCAGCCACTCTGGCAAAGCCAATGCTATAATCTGGTTTGAACCATTTATATAATTTGGAGTAAACGTATACCATGATATTTGAAGCAGAACTCACGGTGTAACCCATTTAATTTTCGATGCATGTGATTGCATACGTTTCCTATCCATATAGACAACAGTCCAAATATCGTCAGATTCCTCAGGTTCTTCTTTTTTTCCTTCTTGACTTCTGTGGCAGGACCGGTAGGTCACTAGCAGGAACTTTTGCGGGAACAGCTTCGGATATTGACTCATCTTTTTGATTTCGGACAAAGGCTTGAGCATGACTGACGATGGTGTTTGGTTTCGTATGACGTGTTGGTGGGTCGTTTTTTTTTGCCAAATTCAGCTACTGCTTCATTGAATCAGAGAAATCCAAGCAGGATTGGAAACAATGTGTGCTCTCACTTTGCTTGAATCTTTGGTAACATCTCCCGACAATGTCACTTGGTTTATATGTATATGTTTTCCCGCTCCTGACACCGAAGTATTTTACACAATGATTGCAATCGGAACCGTTCTTGAAAATCATACAATTCGGAGTTTTATTGGACCATGGAAAGGCCCCTTTTGCTAAAGCCTGGCTCTGTTTTTTTGCATATGCACACGACTATATGACATTTTTACTTTCTGTAAATCTATTTTTACGTTTCTTTATTATGCTTTATGTTTTATTTGTGTGTTCAAAATACTTGAATGTATGCATGCACATACATACACGTTTATGTGGACATATGAAATTACAAAATATTATGCACTGTTATGTACATCTTTGTACATATAAACTGTGTGCTACGTGTGTGGAAGGACATTGGCAAACGATTGTATTGGTGAGTGTGGAAAAAAATATCCTGAAATTACCTGTACTCAAGTGCATTAATATTTTGTGTCCGAAAAAGATTACAATATGGCAATCTGTCTTTGGATAACGAAATAAATCACAAACATATTTCGGCAAATAGAGGACACAAAGGAAGGACATTTTGAAATAATGAAATTACCTCTAAAGCAGATACTTTAACAACACCGGAATAGTAGAATTTTTTGTAGAAAGTATCATAATATTTAAGGGTCTACCAAATTACAATCTGAATTTAAGCAAAATCCCGAAAAATAAATAAATACGTATTTCATAAAAGAATACAAAAACACATATATCATTATGAGAATATGTATCTGATAATTTCATTACAGGCCGTTTAGCCTTCACATTACATGCATGTCGCTCAAAAGTCGAATATGATGTCCGATCCAATTCAATTGACACCCTACATTTGGATGGAGTCTCTGCGCTCCTTGTTTTCATATACACTCATACAAAGGCAAACCATGAAGCCTATTTCCGGCGTAATGTCTACGACAACAAGTTAAATGGTTTTATTTTGACTGAATAGCTACCCGACAAGCTGCACTAGCTGTCATTAACTGTTTTTGAACGATGTCCCGATTTCAATTAAAAAATATAAAATCTGCATCTATTAAAAAGTATTTAGATGAAGTCAATATTTGTGAATATTCACGATTTACTACCAATTATTTATTTATTCTTCATCAGTGCATTGTAAAATAACTTTTTTTAGTTTGTTATCTCAGTTTATAAAAATAATTGATCAAATTTCCTTAAGTCATTTGGTTGGCAGATTGTGGCGTAAAACAATATCAGCGTTATAACTCATAGCTGAATAATCAATTACCAATTATCCGAGAGGAAAAATTGCATATCTAAAATTCTGATGGAAAATTGTTACTGTACGAAGATAAACTGCATCAAGTGAATCAGTGCTGGCAACTAAAAACCACAAAAACAAGATAGAAACAGAGAAAGAAGAACATGGCAAAAAAAAGCAAAGGAATGGGAAGAAAACGATAAGCTGAAAAACTTTAAAGATGTGATAAATCCTTAACAACTTCCTTTTAACAAGACCACCAAAGAAAATCCCAACTTATTGAGCAAAATCCATATTTAGAAAAGTTTTGTGCTTTAGTTGTATCCCCTACAATTAATAAGGTAATATGTTCAAATCAATATTTGTATATCGTATTTTTAATCAAATTAAAATTATTGAACTGAAAATGTAGCGGATAATAAATGAGCCATCGTACAGTGGGGGATATTAAGATATTTTTTTGAAATAAATCTGCCATTTGGAATTGGCTTGTCATATATGATTGATCCTGTGGGTCTTGACGAATTTGGTTCAAAATTTGGAAAACTCCCATCTCACAAGAATTGAAATATTTACAAAATTTGCTATAATTTCCTCAAGTATGAATCGACGCAGGGGTAATAAGTGAAACTTGTTAATTATTTGTGGACTAAAATTAAATTATGGCGGACTATAAAATTTTTCTCATTAAAGATACAGGATTTTCCAACAAGAGATGTTATTTTTGTATTCAAAGAAAAATGAAATTTTTTTGAAAAAAACTGATCGAATGTTTATTTCATAATAAAGAGGAAGCTAAGCGCTTAATAATGAAAACAAACATCAGCCAAATGGCCACCACGACCACGAGATCACAAGATCTCGGTGGCCAATTGTGATTGACTCTTCGAGAGATAAAACGGTCCGGAAAATTTTTAGTTTTGCGAACTGTGCCTGCAAGATTTTCACCATTTTTGTAGTGAATTTTAATAATTTCAATGCGTTGTTGAAACTTGTATCGTTCCAAAGTGACAGCTACTGAAATACCGGGTGATTCAAAATAACACCTACTGTTGGAGGACCCTGTATTATTCTGATGTGTTTAACGTTGTTTTTTAATAATTCTGTTTCCAAAAAAAAAACATCTTTACTTGACTGAAATCGAATTTCTAATAGTATAGTTATAACCAATTAACTGAACTATCATTCTAACATTTCTATCATTCAGATGAAACCAATTGTCTGTCAAACTTTTTAAATTTTCGTTTTTTGTTTTGTCTGATTTTGTCAATAATTAATTTTATTTCATTTTAATTTTGAGCTGTCTCCAATCCTCATCACTCCACAGAAAAAAATACGGGCCAAAAATATTCAATTACTGTCGTAATTGAAATTAAGCTTAGATATCAATTAATGTTGTAATTGAACTTAGAAATTCTTGGTGAAATCAATGTAAAAAATATTAAAAAAATCAATTACTTATTTAAAATTTGAGTAATTGAATTCACAACTTTTGTAATTGGAAGAAAATCAATTAAAAAAGTAATTGAATTGACGAATTCCATACAAACTTCGTAATTGATTTCAAAAATATGTTTTTTCTGTGTCTAGAAATTTTAAATAAAACACTACATTTTAGAATGCTCTGTTTGATTTCAAAGTCTAAAGATAGTAGGGTTACAATACGTCGAGGTGGCCAACTGCAAAGCCGTCTCACTTGTTGTCATTCATTTACATTGTTTCTTTTGGCACTTGTGTCACTGCGTCAGCTTCTAACCGGGCTGAAGTAAATACATAGTAAAGAGTTTTGTTGTGCCCCAGTCAAGGAGGATGAAAGTGCAGTGGTATTATTGCGGGTTTTGAGTGTTTGTCGTTCGGTATTACACGTCTTCCTCTTCGTCTTCTTCGATGTCGTCCTCGTTGATATCAATGTTTCGACAGAATTGTTCTGTGTGATGTTGCCAGTTTAATGATGAAACGAATAAAAGCGTTGAAGTAGGAGGAGATATCTTGAAAACAAAAACCGGATATTTTAAAAACGGGAAAACGGAAATACATTCTTGTCTTTTTGGTGGTTACTCAAACAAAGTTTTTCGTTTGCTTCTCGTTCTGTTTCATCTTCATCTTCATCGTCATCTAGTACAATTTGAAGTTGTGGTGATTGAAAGTAGTGGTGATGGCATTGTTAAAGTATTTTGGAATATTCACATGACAATATCAACCAGTCAACTCAGACCACCACCGCACCGCACCGCCCCACCTCACCTCACCCAGCCAAGCCATTTAGTTAGTTAGTCAATACAAAACATCAGATTGATGAAGTTAAAATGATGTGAAAATATTTTTCGAAATCTTGTTATAAAAATCCTAAAGCAAATTGTCTTACTTATAATATTGTCCGTCGTTGTATACCATTTTTGCATACAGAACACCGCAGAGGGGGAGAGAAGGACCGTATAGCCAGTCTGGTGTTGTTGTCATTTGCTTTTAGCAGTTTAGTTGAATGTAACATTTAATGAACCAAATCATGTTACTCCTGCAGCAGTAGTTTTATAGGAGTTTGTAGTAGTTGTGTACGATTATGGGTGTCTGTATTGGAAAGACCAATCCCTGTTTAGTTTTGTCGTGCACTCATTTGAGAACGCACACATTGAAGTTTGTCTGTATGTCCACAAATGTTGTAGTTTCACACTGTTTACTGTTTAGTGCAATGTGAGTGAGTGTCCGTTGCAGTGTTGGCAATGGAGAGTTTTCTTAGTCGTTATAGTTTCGGTGACGGCATAATTTTAAAGTAGCTGTTGGTAAAAATGGACACCCCAACGATCACCATCAATATTCCACAGCGAAGTGTTAGATTTCAAAAATACCCGACACTTATGTTTTCACTTACAATTTTCAGGCGATTTCATTATTAAGCCGATATTTAAGTAAAAACGCCGAATATTTGATAAGATACCAGGAAAATAATTCCTTTCCTTGTCCTCTCTAAAATTTTCAAAATTATTAAAACGACTATAATGATTTCGTGTTTCATAACTACTCGATTATACACGACAATAGATAACTTAAGATTCTGTAGATAGTTGCAAATGTAAGGCGAATAAATTCGGTGACATAAGTAAATAAAAAAATTGAAAATTATTGATTACTCGAGTAATCGAATCAACAACAATTGTAATGGAAATTAGAGTTTCTGTAAATGAGCCAGCAACGAACAGAAAATGCGGTTTTTTTCATTTGCAAAAAATTGTATGATATGCAAAATATGGACTCAACATCCGCAATTACTCTGGCGTACCAAGAAAAATGATCAGGCAAGGCTCTTATTCAAAAGTTTTTTAATTTCCGATTTTCTATCTATTTCTATTTCAAAATACATCTCGAAGCTTGAACTGTGATTGGCAACATTCCAATTATTCGCAGGCATGAGATCTGCACCGAAACTGGAGGTAACATTTCGGTACTGACATTGACATTGCCGTTCTCAGTTTTGTCGCTTTTCATGACAATCAATTGACAACATTTATCGCAGCATCACTGGAATGATAAAGTGCGTGAAAGTTCCATCCCCCGTGCATATTCTATGATTTTTTTGGGTAAGTGCGGCAAATAACTTTTTAATGAGATAAGCTGGTTGGGGTTTTTGTGCTAGAATGTGTGCGGTCTTTTTGATTTCTAACACTAAAAAGTTACGCTCATACATACGACCATTACGACACGACGTAAATTCATTTGTGCTGAGTTTTGCAAATGAAAAGTTCTCGAAATTTATGCGAATTTAATGAGCTGCTGTTGTAATTTAACAGAATCTGCTGCGAGACTTTTTTTTCTTCTTTGCTGTTGTGCTCGCTCTCTAAATTGTGGGTAACGAAAAATTACATGAACATTTTTCATTGAAATTGCTGCTACCGTGCAACATGGTGAATTCCATAAAATATGTAGGAGACAAAAGACAATATTAAAGCCGACCAACAACAACAAAAAAACATGAATCAAATGACAAAATTATTAAATTTTAATACGTTTTTCTTGCCGACAGATACGACACTGCTTGCATAGACATTACAAACATTGTCTCAGGCAGACGTACATAAGTGACTGCTATCATTATTATTCACTTAATATTTTAGATATTTTGTGTAAACTTTTTGTTTGGCGCAGCAGTTTTTTTCCAACTTTTTTTTGGACATAAAGCGCACTGAGGCATAAATACACGAGTGTCATGGGTGTTTTCTAACAGAAATGAAAATGTTATATTGGGTGGTCCAAACAAGATCGCAGTTTATATTTTGTGACATTTGGTTTTGCAGAAATGGCAGCAGTCGTATAGTTGGCCTAATATTTCCCCAGCGGAATTACCCTAAAATAGGAGTGACCCTTCGAATGGAGACTACATAAAAAAAGTGGACTGTAGAGCTATGAAGCTTTCTGTACCAAGAGATGTTAATATCGTCCATGTGTTCAGTTGCTCAGTTTGATGGAAATGAATGTGAGAATGATTCCATCTGCTTAATGTATCCTATAAGCATGATTCTATTCCATCTGCATTTGTAAAGTCTTATTTGTGATGTCTGTGTATGACGATGAAGTTCCCTCATAAGTGGTTATTGACATCGGCCTGGATTTTGCATATTTAGTTATGCTATGCCTTGGGTGGTTTTCATTTGCCCCTAAAAATTACCGAATTAGTCTTTGCTGTATCGCAAAGTCAAACTCACATCCTAGAGGTTCCTTAAAGGAATCGTCGCATCGTCGACACCATTATGTTTCATTCCATTATTTCTTTTTGGCTCTGCACTCTGCAACAATTGCAAAACATATTTTATGTTCTTCTTCGTTTGCAAATACTTTATGTTATGTCGCATTATGACTTCATTTCCGTTTCCTCCTCATCGTTTTCATCCTCAACTTCTTCCGTTTGCTGTTTCTTTTTAGTTTAGCTTGAAACCAATTTCTTTTGGGAAAATATCACATCATATTATGAATTATGTTCACCCAAAGACCTCCAGAGTTTTTGGCCAAAATCATAACTAGTTAGTCGTACTTTTCCGAAATGCCACTGCTGGAATTTCATTGGAATTTTCGTTGTGCCAATGTGGCCCAACATGCTGCTGCTGCTGCTCCTGCTGCACGAAAGTTACAATTATGTATTCGAGAATATGTGAAAGTTCATAACCAGCACATGGTCTCCGTAATTATTCGTAATTTTCGAAGACATTTTTTGCGATAATTCTTTAATTTGTACCAAATGTTTGTTCCGTTTTCGTTTGTGTGTTTCTTCTTTTTCCGTCTTTCATTGGAAGCCGTTCGTTTCGGTGTTGATGTCGAATTTTATGCAAATATGGCCATTTCTTTTTCTTGAGAAATTGTTGCCGTTCCCTTTCGGCCATATTTCTTTCTTTCATTTAGTTTAGTAATGTAATTTATATGCAAGTAAAAGTTATCCAAGTTGTAAATGTTAGGAATTTTTAATTATGTGCACAGAATGTATATGTAACTCAATGTCGCACGAGGGTGAATTGAACCGTTTGTTACTCCGTATAAAAAGAGTTAAAATGTCGTATCTTATTGACGCGACAATTTTGAATAATATCAGCTTATATTGAGTCTCACGTTTCTAATGAGACTTGAGACAAATTGTTATGTAGTCAATAAAAACAAATGATACATGTTATCATACTTAGTTAGTCAGAAAGTTCTCATATTTTGTAAATATTTATTACTAGTAAGTTGTAATGCGCCTATGGCGCCCGTTGAAATATGGAAAACAAATTTCGTTGAAAAAAAAAATGTTTTTAAAAAAAAAAATTTTGTTGAAAAAAAAAATTTATATTCAAAAAAAAATTTTCTTGAAAAAAAAAATTTTGTTGAAAAAAAAAAATTTTGTGGAAAAAAAAAATTTTGTTGAAAAAAAAATTTTGTTGAAAAAAAAATTTTGTGGAAAAAAAAAATTCGGAAAAAAAATTTTTGACGAAAAAAATTTTTTGTAAAAAATAAAATTTTTGTAAAAAAAAAATTTGGGGAAAACACAATTTCTGTACAAAAAAAAAATATTTTTTTTATTATTATTATTTATAGAAAATTATAGAATGCCTATTTAAATTCCTACGTACTGCGTGACAGAGTCAGTGAATCAGTGTATCAGTGAATCAGTGTCGAGGGTAAATATATTTATTTATTTATTTATTAATTACAATACAAAGTAAATTTATATTCTAATTTTGGGTCCAAGGGTAAACCGGGTGACACAGACCATTTGGCTAAATTTTTGCAGCGACAGACCAAAGCCTCTGGTGGGAATCGAACCCACAACCCCCACGCTGATAGACAAGCACGCTACCAACTCGACTACCGGGGCGCCTAGTAAATATATATTAAGATGTTTTATTCAGGATACAGTTTTTGGAAATTTTCAGGATGTCTGTTCAAAGTTTTTCTGTATACAGATAATCTGCTTTGAAAGTGTTTCAGTGATTAATAGAATTCTGTTTCTATTGCCATGCGAGTGGGGAAACCCCAATCAAGTGCAGATACCAGGAAAAGTTAATAAATTGAAACCTACATGCTCTCGGAGTCCTGCACGAGTTTTCCAAATGGGACTTCTGAACGTTGACAGCTTTTATCAATTGTATTCCCTCATTGTAGAAATTTCAAAACAATGTATAGCCTATGTGACACGTAACTTAATTCTGAAATCAAAATCGTTTTAGCCGTGTTTGAGGCCACACGTAACTAACACCCACTCATACATCCATTTTTACGTCTTTTCGCGGTAAGGACTAGATATGTACATAAGTAATTTCCCGGAAGTGTCGTCAAGTCAAAAAACGTCTTCTTTATTTCACGTGGTTAGGCTGTCGTATCCGAATGCGTCAAATCCAAACCTCATGCCCAGCGTTGCCGTTGATGATACTAAAGTATCAAAATGATACTTTTTTTGGGTCTTGCCACTTTTTTGATACTTTCTGTTTTTGATACTAAATTTGATACTTTTTGTTTTTAGATTCCTCTATGATCAAATCAAATGTTGATATAGATTATTTCGATTTAATATCTGAATTTAATTATAAAATTAAAGATGCAGATGAATTTGTGAGCGAATATCAATCTTTGGAGGCTTTAACAAAAGAAAAAACATGGCAGCGCCTTTTCCAAATTAGGTATGCTGAGGAGTTTTGGGGGAAAGTAGGAAAAATGAAAAATTCCTACAACGAGCCTTTGTTCCCTACATTAAATAAATTTGTGTCATATATTTTTAAACTGCCCCACAGCAGTGCTTGCGCTGAGCGTATTTTTTCAAAACTTTCTCTTATGAAAAATATGCTAACAAATAGACTGAAAGTTCAGACCTGTAATGAGATACTTTCAGCTCTTAATTTTGTAGATACTGATTAGAAGATTGGAAGCCAAACCCGGAATTAATTGACAAATTCCGAAAACAAATTATTCATTACTTTACATGAATTCGTATTTTTTACCTTGTTTTATTGTTCTGCTTACTTTGTACCTAATTTGAAGTAATTTTTAAGTAAAAAAAATCGATTTTAAAACGTTTTATACTTTTTTTTAAAAATGATACCTTTTTTTTGGTACTTTTTTTTTAAAATGATACTTTTTGTGATACTTTTTGAAAAAAGTCAACGGCAACGCTGCTCATGCCTGATGATTTGTGTTTGTTGGACACATTCGTCACACAGCGATACGACTGTGTTACAAACGAAGCATCCTAAATAAATAACAAAACATCGCCTTTTTGTTACGTCGGACATTTTTCATGTTATTCACACATTACGCACTTTTTTTCAAAGGTTATGCAAATATTAAAATATTGGACATTTTCAATTGAACTGCAAATGTTTGTGGGTAAAGTTTAATTTGTTAGGGTCTTTTCCCATAAATTCATTATTAATATTACATCAATCATCTTCTTTCAAATACTTGTGCACAATGCAGAATGTCACACGTGTTCAAAAAGGTTTTGAAATGGAAATGAATCGTTCGTATACACATTTTAAATATATTTACTTACCTTTTTAAAGAGGAATATTTAATGATACATTAATAGCGCCTGGATATACATACATACACGTATATGTATGGAATAGGTAACATCATTAGGGTGATATAATTTCGAATGGAGATGTCAGTACATTAATGGATGGGATCCATGAAGGAACAGGCGGTTAATGAAATCAGTGATACGATATCCACACGCTGAAAAAAAATGGCCATTTTAACAAATTTCAGCAAACAAGTTCGCATCGAACATATATATATTTTTCCATACCACAAATATTAACTTGTTTGTAGGTGATAAATATCGAATATATGTACATATATTGTGAATCTTAATATATATTTACCCTCGACACTGATTCACTGATACACTGATACACTGATACACTGATACACTGATACACTGATACACTGATTCCCTGATTCACTGCCTCTGTCACGCACAAAATTTTTTTTTTTCAACAAAATTTTTTTTTCAACAACAATTTTTTTTTTCAGCAGAAATTTTTTTTTCAACAAAAATTTTTTTTTCAACAAAATTTTTTTTTTTCTACAAAAATTTTTTTTCGAAATTTTTTTTTACAAAATAATTTTCTCATAATATTTTTTACAAAATTTTTAAAATTAAGTAACAAATATCGATATACACTTAAATAATAATTTATTTATTACTTTACAAAGTAAAAATATGTATATCAATAGGAAAAAGAAAGGAGTAACAAGTAGACGGTATACATAATTTGTTGGGAGACGATTTTAAAACAGCAGGTCCCATACACAGCCCCTTTTAAGCGAAGTTTCCTGTCTATTCAATAATATAATAATGAGGGAAATATGTACCTTCATTCTAATCCTCATTACTTTATTTTGCTCATAAATTCTATCACTCAAAAAAAAAATCAAACCATATACAAAATAAACTAAATGCCCTTCTAATCCATTGGGGAATATGCAAATATTCGTCCCATAAATATCCAAATAGTTTGAGATGTCACATTTCTATTTACTTTGAGAAGTATATGTATCTTTCAACAAATAAATAACAACAGCAACAAAATCCCCAAAAAAAAAAATTGTGACCTTTAAGTTCCCGAAATAAATAAAATCTAATTTGGGCGTGGGGTGTGAATGCGGGACAAAATGTACTCATATGCGTGCGATTATGTATGCATGTGAGTGTGACTTCCTCCAACACGGGTGTTAAACCATTTAAATGGAACACACTCTCAATAGAATTTGCATACATTTTACATGGATGACTTCTTCAAATTTGGTTAAATGTTTATTCAAGTTTTCCGACACAGAAAACAACAAAAACATAAACAGCAAAAGTTGTTTTGGTTCCAGAAAGTTTTGTAAGTTTAAGTTTTTTTTTTTTTGACAAAACAAAGTACCGCATCCAAAAAGTAAATCTTGTATAGAAATGCCGAAACCTTACTAAAGAAAGTGTGGTTCAACGAAAGTTTTCACAATGGAAGAAATATATGATGTCTTAATGCAGTTTGGCTCTTCAGAATAATTTAACCGGTTTATTACTATTTGTGATGACAATCGAGAATAGATAGAGTTGGACTAAGAGAACACACGATCGTTATGCTAATAAAAGGTTTGAAAAACGTTACCAAATAAAGGATTGCAAATTGACCAGGGATATTCCATAAAAACATAATTCAAACTTAGGTATGGCGTTTAATAGAAACTTTTGTCGACGGGAAAGAAAAAGTAACTCTAGCAATTTCTTTATGTCATCATTGTGATGAGAACCGAAGTATTGGGACAAATTTATAATAAAATTAAAATATTTTGTTTATATATTGTTGATCTATATTCTTCATTCTGTTAGTCGAGTTCGACATCATTGATTGTTTTCATTTTTTTTTTCTGCAAAAATAGAAATGTTTAAAAAAAAGTTTCAAGCATTGTGTCTGCTTTCATTGCAGCCCAGATATACGGATCCGTTTCGGAAGCTGCCACACTTCCTCATCGGTACCAATTTGCAATGATTTCAGCTGCAAATTATTGGTATGCGTATATTAATACGCATAGTTCTAGCCAGTGACTGGGTAATACTGTTTAGTAGCGCATATCCACAAAAAAAGTTAATTGAAAACCTTTTGTGGTGAGTAATTGCCATCGCCAAAAAAATGCACACAGTGGTTTGTTGTTGTTTAAACAACAACTTCAGCTCTATTCCTCCCGTTCGTTTCTTTTTTTATTATAAAGTTTGAACGTTGACATTATGTGTGAAACATCATTTAAATGACCACGCGAAATGTTGCAAGCCTTGATTCTTTTGAGGTAATTTTGGACCACTTGTTGGCACATATTGGGCGGTATATCAGCCATAACTTGACGATTTTTTTTTATTAACATACCCACCGAGTAAGAAATGGGCTTCATAACCATAAACCATAATCTCCTCTTAAAGCACGATATGTGGCTGTGCCAGAATCACCATTTTTGTAGTAGGTTTTAATAATTTTTACGCGTTGTGTGATAGTTAAGCGATCCATTTTCTTCAATGTCAGACTTCCAACTGAAAAGAAAAAAATTTGGTTTAACAACTTCGTTTGACAGCCACGAAATGGATAACCCTATATAACCGCAAGCCGAAGTAAAACAAAAATATTTTTTTTAAAACACATTTTCTGTAGCGGTTTTTGTTTCGGTTAAAAATGTGTCTCTAACAGTGGTCTGGTTCACAGTTCGGTTGACGGATTTAAAATCCAAAATTTTTTTACCATGAACCCTTAACAATTTGTTGGAAAAAATATCACAGGGCCATCCATCTTCCAGAGCTTCCAGTTGTGCCCAGCTAATAATGCATCCTGCTCCTTGGTGGATTGCGCTATATTGCTGTTTTGGTGATCCCTTCATCGGACTTTCTCAACGTGTACCCAATCCGTAACTGGCAAGTTCAAATATATGTCGTAAGTGTCATGAAAATTTATATTTTTAATGAAGATTTTTCTAGGGACGATCAGAACACAGAATTGTTTATTATCGGTCCATATATTAATATAGTTCCCATACAAATGTAATTTCAGGTTTGTGGAAAGGAAAACTTATTTTTTAAAACATTTTTGTATTTTTAATATATTTTGGAAGATTTGATACTTGTGACCGATATCAGTTGCAGCGAAACACATACCCTCTATGATCATGGACACATGGGTATCACCGTGGTTAGCAACGTTTGCTGTCAATATTGTGAAGAAAATACCCCGCTTCAAAGAATTCCAAAATTACCTTAATGATTCTTCAGAAAACGTATACATAATCCATAAATAATAAGACACGATATTTGCTATTTGATATAAAGAATCATGTAATCATATCGATCATGACCGCAAAAAACATTTTACAGGAGTGTGTTTTTTTTTGTGAATTTGCTATAACTATGGGACACTTTTCAATCGAATTTCTTTAAAAATCTAATTTCGAAAAAAATGGCGCCTTCGTCTTTTTCGCGATTAGGTCTCATTATAGTCATGTAGACTGATTTTGATGATTATCTTATTAAGTAAAATTCTTATATTAAGTGCAAATATGTTATTGATATTTTGGCATTTTATGTAAAGTTCGTGGTACCTTGGACACAATTGAGCAAATACTACATGTCAGCGCTCTAATGTACACGGACTTATCATTTAAGAAATGATACATTTAAAACTTCATTCAATATCCAGTTAAATTTTTTTTCACATTTCATGAAAATGTAGAAATTAATGCAAACAATGGGGGAGAGAGAAAAACGGAAAGTTTATTGTTAACTCGAAACTGGTTGGCAATAAACAAAATAAAATGTTTGGGTATGAATCTAAACGATTTATACTCAAATACAAACAAACCTTGCGTATGTTGACATCTTCATACACACATATACACACCCTTATGAGAGATGAAAGTGGACAGCAAACAAATACAGATTTTTTTTAAAGGGGGACCTTAAGTGTTTTCGGTCAAAAATAAAAGGGTTCACTAGCAATTGAACAATTTGCTCATAATGTTGCTGACCAGTCAGTCATATGTTAAAGTATTTTTTTAAAATGTATTTTCTTGTCCATTAAATAAATATAAAAAAATGTTTCACTTCACCGATATTTTTCAGGAAAAAGTTGAAAATATATTAAAATTCTATTTACTCAATGTAAACAATATGAAACATAAATATCCCAAAAGACATTATGTCAACCCACATATCGTCGGTGTGCTGTAAAAAGGTCTCAAGTCCACATTTTTATTAAATGGACTGAATGATGTAAAAGTGTCCACAAACTCGTACCCCAGTATTCATAAAAACTTATAACAGCTTTATAAACCTTTGATAAGCAAAAAAAAAAAATGTGTGAAAATACAAAAAACTATTTTCTCACATTTTTCTTAACAAATGTTTATAAAGTTGCTATACGTTTTTCCGAATACGGCCAATAGTCAATGCTCTGTAAAAAATCACATCATCTATTGGGAAAAAAAGACCGAAGTCCACCAATTTGAGTATATCAGAAATGTATACCTTACTTTTGACAAATACAAGAGTGACACTTCAACAAATCTACGTCCATCTTCCACCTACCGGAAAGTTTTCGTTGAGTTATTTATCGTTCTTCCATCCAAAAAGATCAGTGGCAAACATGCAAATGAAGTAATGAAAACCAAAATCAATAGCATCTGGCTGATATAACAAGAAAAGATACGTAAACCTTATCGGCAATCAAAGCAATGACAATGCTTGAAACCTTTTTTTAAACATTTCCATTTCTGCAAAGATAAACGATCTCGAATTCGACTAACAGAAACAAAACTGTATAAAAAATAATTTACATAATAAGTCAGGAGCCATCCCGGACGAGTTTCATCTCCGGTACAATGGCTGGAAAAGAAAAACCGCAAGAAATAGGGACCCAAAACCCGATATAATTGATGATATAGAATTAGATCGAGACTAATATAACTAAAATAAAAATTAGAAACAAAACATTTTGCTAAAGTCAAGAACATAAAAAAATATTTTTGTCAATTCATTTAATTTTTTGTAAAAAGTTGAATAATAAAACTTGAATTACATTTCATTGTTCATCTTATTTATAAGCGCTTTGCCTATCAGATGTTAGTATAAAATTGTTCAGCGTCCATAAACTTTAAATCTTCAAAAACTCAGAAACACAATTATGCAACTTAAGATGTTTTTGCTGGAAACCGACGAATGTATATAATAAATATTTAAATATAAATATTTATTTCATATAAATATTTAAATGGAGAAATATACAAATGTATACATTACATTAGAACGTAACGATAAAAACGGACGAATTCCCATAACCAGACTGGCGTTTTTGCTAAAATCGAGATATAATGGAGACCGGAATACAAATCAATTCAAGGACAAAGCGCATTAAAATAGGCGTTAGACGACACTAAAATGGACCAACGCGCTTCTTTTTCTATCTTACTCGTAAAGTTGCTATCGCCATTACTATACAGAAAGAAAAATGACTTTCTAAATTCAAGCCGAATACTCTTAATTTGAACTAAAAAAAAAATTTTTACAACAACTATAAATGGAATTGTTTTAAAACCAAGTACGAAAATTCTTATAATAAGAATTAAAGACTTGATATTTGCTTTAATGCTTGACGTTTTTCGTAGAATATTTTTTTGAGAGAGAAAACTGAGACCGGATAAAAATGTACTCTCTTTAAATCCATGTCGAACTCATCCTATTATGAATTTAAGATTCTTAGAACAGAAATATTGTGCTAGCAATTTAATCAAAATTTTAATTAAATCAATCCCAGTTTTCGATTATTTGGCTCTAAATTAATCCAAGCGGTCTACACATAAGTCCATTTCGAAATTATTTCTATCCTATTATAAACTTAAATCTATTCTAAAAATCTATTATGGATAAAATGAAGAGCTACAAAAATCCCTACATGAACCAAGTTTTTTTTAACTTGGTTTACTTTTGACACCGTTACGACTTAATTCAATTACGGATTACTTAATGTTTTTTTATCAGCGTAGGTGAAAACGGAAACAAAATAATGATTTGACGTTTCTACAAGGATTTTCACCAGGGATTGTTGTGTTTTGGTGGTCGACACTACCAATCATGCCTACCCACGATAAATGAAATGTATGAAGATGTATTTTCCCATTTATGCACACTCAACTTTTTTTCGTGACTCCCTAATGTATATAAATAGATTCCTAACCGTATATATGTATGCACACATGGCATATATTGCTTGTATTGCGATTTATATCATATTTACTTGATACAAAACGAATCGGATACATGCATCTCATCATCAGTATCTCAGTATTTGAAGGATTCTATTGTTTATATGGCAACATATTGTTGCCGCAGGTGTTTAATGCTTTTGATTTAAGTCGAATGTATGCGAAACTGAATACAATAAGTTACTTCCTTCCTACACCCGCTATGCCAGCTACAAGACGTTACAGCGTAAAACGAGAAAAATCATGTGTTCGTTTTTTTCTTTCTTATCGAATACCGAAAATAAGATTGCATCTATTACACATACAGCTATACCGAGGAGCTCTTCTAAGATATTGTGATTCCCTTTGTCATGAATAAATAAATTTGATTTCCTGTACAGGAAAAACGGAAGTCGTTATTTATTACAGGAAATAGTCAGAAAAAGTTAATAGAAAAATATACACGCACCCTCATACATATTATGTGCGTAGTGTGTGCGTATATATAAGTATCAATACTATTTGTAGTAAATTATGGGATCAGAAAAGTATAGAATTTAAATTCTTATAAAATAGCGATGATGTGTTCCTATCAGTATCATATTCCTTATATTTTGATAAATAGTTTTGGATTTCATGATATAATTAACTAAGAACGAAGAACAGAATTATTATATGCAGTCAATGTGAACAGGAATTTACTTTAAGGCTTGCCCTACTTCAAGGAAATATTTGAAATTGATTTAAGGGAATACGAACATCATACAAACTTTCTCAATTGTAATTTATTTTTCTTATTAAATTTCTTCTGAATGTTAGTAAGTTGTGGACGAATTGCAGATTTAGTAGCAAAAAAATCCTCTCAATTCGTTGCACAGTGTGAATGTTTACACAAAAATTTCTATTACACAAAACACTTATCAGTTATAACCATTCCAAAAAATTAGTTTCGGAGCTCCGGGAGGAACCCGAACTGTACAGTAGACCTCTATCGAATCCTTAGTTGTCTAACCTAAAAATAGATTCTCAACGTTTGTGAATAGCATCGTGCGCCATTTGTTTTCCATTTGTGTTTGGTTCGCATCTGCTTCTGCTCCTGATGCAATGTTTATGAGTTTGTTTGTTTTCTTATTCTGTGGACGCTTTCACAATCTTACTCCTGCAGTTCCTTGAAGGCCGGGTGGTTGTGATAATGTACAATGTTCACACGTGTATGTTGGTTCGCGTTCTATACCATAAAAATATGTTTGTTTTTGTGGGGCGGGGAATACTATATTTGTTATACTTTCTTTTTTCGATAGCGGTATGTAACTATCCGGCAAATATTGCAACCGTAATGATAAGTTTATGGCTTTTATCGCCGCTAACTTCGTTTTTCTTTTCGACACTTGTTTTTTGTTTTGGGACACGCAGTTTATGTATCCGGTTCGAGGTGCACAAATACCAAAAGAAACACTTGCACGGTGGTTGTGATCATGCGGACGGTTTGCACTTTTAAAGTGACTGGGGAAAACATTGGAATACGAATGAGGTTCAGCTGATGTATTGTGATATATTCAAAACTTGTTTCGTGCTTTTCTACAATGAAATAGAATTAACTTGCTTTATGGCATTTTTAGGGCTCTTCAATAAAATATTTAATTTTTAAATTATAGGACCAAAGGCCAAGAACAATCTTTTTTTCAAAGTCCAGAATAATATTCTGTTTAAAATTTGTTTTCCATCTCCTAGTAGTTGTGAAAAATTCCTGATTTAAAGTTGATAAATTCTTTGGGGAACTAAAATGACTCATATCTACGTAAATAAAGTAGTGAAATATGAGATCACCTCTGTTGATACAAAACTAACTTAATAACATCTTTAAAAAGACTCGTAGAGCGAAATATGTGATCACCTCTTTTCAAACTTCAAAAGGAGTGAATTATATTTAAATTCGAAACTGAAAATCCGAACATTTGTTCCACCTACCTGACTTATAGTCCAATGTCCGTACAATAACAGAGTGTGTGAGATGGCTTGGCGAAATATAAATATTTTTTTTAAGTGCCATGGTAGGGCGGTTTGTATCGTGCTTGCCTATCAGCGTGGGTGGGTTCGATTCCCACCAGAGGCTTTTGTCTGTCGCTGCAAAAATGTAGCCACATGATCTGTGTCATCCGGTTTAACGCTGGACCCTAAACTAGAATATAAATTTGCTTTGT
This sequence comes from Hydrotaea cyrtoneurina, assembly GCA_958296145.1. Lineage (NCBI taxonomy): Eukaryota > Metazoa > Arthropoda > Insecta > Diptera > Muscidae > Hydrotaea > Hydrotaea cyrtoneurina. Next base: position 119,093,003 of record OY282512.1, read on the forward strand.
ATGTAAATAAATAAAAATAAAATAAATACAGGGTTTGATATTCAAAGAAAAATTCAATTTTTTGAGATAAATGATCGAATGTTTATTTTATAATAAAGAGAAGGGTATGTCGTTAATAATAAAAAACAACATCAGCCAAATGGCCAACACGACCACGCTTACAGGACCATATCCTTTTCATGAAATTTGCCATAATCAAATCGCAAAGTGACCTCGATAGCCTCACGAATTCTATCTTTGGGATCTTGAATCGACTCTGGGCTGTTGGAGTAGACCTTGTCTTTTACTTGGCCCCATAGGAAGAAGTCGCAAGGTGTTAAATCCCAAGATCTCGGTGACCTATTGTGATCACCTCTTCGAGAGATAACACGGTCCGGAAATTTTTCTCGTAAATGAGCAATGGTTTCGGTGCTTGTGTGGCACGCAGCGCCGTCTTGTTGAAAGTAAACGTCCAGATCAATATCATCCAACTCCGACCATAAAAAATCATTAATCATCACTCGATAGCGCAATCCATTCGCCGATAAAGTAAGGTCCAATGACCCCGCCGGACTATAAACCGCATCAAACAGTCACACGTTGAGGATGGAGAGGCTGCTCAGCAATAGCTCTTGGGTTTTTCGAGCCCCAGATGCGACAATTTTTCTTGTTGACGTAGCCCCCGAGGTGGAAATGGGCCTCATCAGTCAATATGATTTGTGGATGGAATTCCGGATGCATTTCAAGGACCCACTCAGCGACGTTATTGATGTTCTGCCGGCGTGAGTTTTTGCGTTAACGGAACTTTTTGAGCCTGAAGAACCAAGTCTATGGAAAATACGGTGTAATGACGTTTGTGGAATGCCCAATTCCAAAGAAAGACGACTAATGACAAACCTTGGGTTTCTTCAACACTTTGGACGACAGCAGCATAATTATCAGTTGTTCTTGAGCGACATGCACGGGTTTTATTCTTCACATCACTAACATGTCCCAACATCTCGACTTTGTCCACCAATGTCTGTATTGCGGTCCGACAAGTTGCTTCACGACGACCCAAAAATTCTTTACTTTTGAGAACAGTGACTGCAAGATTTTCACAATTTTTGTAGTGAATTTTAATAATTACAATGCATTGTTGAAGCGTGTATCGTTCCAGTTATAGTAATGGCGTAGTTTCTACTTGTCAAATGTCAAAGAATTAAAGCTTCAAAAGTGACAGCTATCGAAATACCGCGTGATTCAAAATAACACCTCTTGTTGGAAAACCCTTTATCAAAATTAGAGATATTCCATGCCAAATATACCGTTCTTGCCGACATATGTCATATGTATTACAAAAATCCCATAAACATTCTTGTAGGACTGAAAGCAAAAATAGGAGAAAAAAATAATATTCATGCTCTACAAAATATGTGTGTTTTCGTTACTTGCTAGCGACTACAGTTTGCCTAATTGCAAAAAAATGCCAATATCAATGCATATTCATGAAAATCTGAAAAAAACAATAACAAAGCGAATATCTAAGCTAGCGGTGCAACAAAAACACGCCTAATATCTGTCTATGAAAAAGGAAAATAATTTGCTTCTAATTTTGTTATAGGTAAAAATCTCCAAAGTCATGTAATCTTGAGCAAACCAAAAATAAGATATGACTATCATAACTAGAATTTGAATAAGGCCTCTGCGATATTCTTCCTTCACAAAAAATTTACATACACTGTTGATTTACTGCGTGGACGGACGTATACTGATAAAACATGTCCAAAAAAAAAAATGAGTGAGCGTCCAACATCGAGGAAATTTTAAAGGAAGTAACTGCGTTTATGTTTGAGAAAATTGCACACAAAGACATGAGGGGGAAATATGACGCTCATTGTCTGAAAAAACCCTCAAGTTAAGCATTATACTCTACAAATTCTCGTCAAAATAGTTGCTGATATGATTGATATACGATTTTAACCACAGTGCGGTCGTGGCTAATGGTTAGTTGGCCGCCATGTTAGCAACTGCTTGTGAATTGAAATCTTCCAGACAACTGATACAGATTAAATGAACAAAACGACGATTGCTGGCAATAGCGGCAAATATTTCCATGGCCAGAGACATTAGAATGGTATTAGACAAGATTCAATGACACAAATACCCTTACTATGCGTGCCGGGCGAGAATGGTCCGATCTAACTACTCTTTTTTAGTGCGTTAGTAATGTTCCGCTAGAGTTGTCCGCTGTTGATAAACATTTTAGCACGAGTCGAGTCCGTATGGTCCCTTGCGATACTCGCAAACTTTATGAGTGTACGAAAAAGAATTGTACTACGTCTAAAACGTATGTATTTAGACAGTAACAAAATCAACGTAATATTTATTTCCACAAAAAAACAGATACAGAACAGAGCCAGCAAACTGAGAATCCACTTCAACTTCGTAAGTAACTTACGCCATAATTTTATTTAGTTTACTGACAGGCTGTATGTTTGCGCGCGTGTGTGTGTGTGAATATTAAAGGTGAGGGGTTTAGTGGTTGTGATGATGACGATAACACTGGAGATATGCCTGGGCAAATATCATTTTATCCTTAGAAATTTGTAGTGTTTGTGTTTGCGTTCATCCCGGTTCTGTGGTCGGGTGTTCGGTCTGCCGGTGGTTTGTTTGTTTGGTGTGTTATTTCTTTTGCTGTCTCTGTCTCTGTTTCGACTTTTGTTTTGTATCTTTTCCTCAGTTAGTTAATATTTATTATGAATGTTACTCATGAGCGTATTTAGCTAATTTTATTTTACACTAGAGTAGTTAACATCAAGAAGTAAATAAACAAAAAAAAAATATAAATCGGGAGAAATTATTTTTGTTGAAAGTTCCGTATTTTTTATATTTTCTTTTTTTCTTTCGCCAAGTCTTTGGGGAGCACAAGGCAATGCTGCTGTAGGGAGGAAAACGACTTTTGTGAGAAAAAATAAATAGGGCAATATAATTTAGAAACAGACAACCGCCTTTTTCTGTTATCTTTTATTTGTTGTAATTAACAAAATGGAAATTAAAATTTACTTCAAATTTGTAATAATTAAACTATGGAGGGAAATCATGAAATTCTAATGGGAGTTGAAAATAATGTTGTGGAGATTTTTACTAATTTGGGGTAATTTTTTTTCGGCGACTTGTGGAGGAGTTTGTTTTTATTTCGCTGCTACTGTGTATCAGAATTATGAGGGTCTATTCAGAAAGAGTGTGTGTGCTCATATTTTGTTACTGTATATTTTATTCGAATATGAATTGCGAAAATTGCAAAGAGTGGATCGAATAAAACGATGAGCAAGTCACCCTGTATTTTCATAGGTCTGCTACGGACAATAACACTTTTCAATCCTCCCTTTTAGTTTTTTGCCATGTCCTGCCATTTTAAGTTTTGACAAAAACTAATATCTCCCAACAGTCAATTTGACGATTGAATTTGGGCATTTCGCTTCGTACCGTATTTTTCAACATACATAAGATTCAAATAAGTGAGCTCTGTAATTTGTATAAATCCGGTATCGAAAGTAGATTAAGTTTTACATCGATTCTGGATTACTCTCTTACTTTTTATGTCGGCCGCATAAGTAAATACCATTTAAATTCACCAAAATAATTATTATTTTTAGTACTAGAGAAACCCGTGAGAAAAGTATTCCCAAAAAAAAAAAATTAAAAATGTGAAACAGTTTCAAGAGATTCTGAAAGATAATTTCAATGCCTTGGACTAGGATTGGATTTTCTTAAATACAACGAAAGAAATTCCTTATTACGCATCAGTTGATCAATCAATGGAAATTCCAGGGGATTTGTGAAACTTCCTGGAGCATCGAATCCATGAAGCATTGTAGAGCTTTGATTGTTCGACATTGTACGGGGTCCGCCAAATGATTTTTTTTTTTTTAAATTCTATAAAAAAAACTACTGGATATTTTCTCAAATTTGTTTGTTTATTTGAAAGTACAATCCTTCCAGTTAATAGTGGAAAATAATTTCATACTAGTAAGTTGTAATGCGCCTATGGCGCCCGTTGAAATATGAAAAAAAAATTTTGTTGAAAAAAAAAAGTTTTGTTGAAAAAAAAAAATTTTGTGGGAAAAAAAATTTTGTTGAAACAAAAATATTGTGGGAAAAAAAATTTTGTTGAAAAAAAAAATTTGGAAAAAAATTTTGTAAAAAAAAAAAATTTTGTAAAAAAAAATTTTTGTTGAAAAAAAAATTTTGTAAAAAAAAAATTTTTGTAAAAAAATAAATTGTAAAAAAAAATTTTTTAAAAAAAAAATTTTGGTAAAGAAAAAATTTGGGGAAAACACAATTTCTGTACAAAAAAAAAATATTATTTTTTTTATTATTATTATTTATAGAATTATAGAATGCCTATTTAAATTCCTACGTACTGCGTGACAGAGTTAGTGAATCAGTGAATCAGTGTATCAGTGAATCAGTGTCGAGGGTAAATATATATTAAGATAAATAATTTCCTCGACTGGCCATGCAGTAGCCTAACGTCATCAGCTCTGCGGATGATAATGCGATCTTCAAAAACAGGGCGCAAAACATTGAGTGTAGCTTCGGCTGTGTGGCACGTAGCGCCATCCTGTTGAAACCAAATGTTGCCAATATCCTCCTCTTAAATTTTTGTAAACAAAAATTCGTTTAACATGGCCCGATAAGGAAAATAACGAAAATGAAATAAGCACTAATATAAAGCGGACCCTTTATATAATTTATGTTAGACCTGCCCGCAGTTAAATACTGTTTTTCCTAGTGTTTTGTTTTATAAAAAAAAACTCACTCGTATTTATAATAACTTGAGCGCAGAACCCTCAACACCATAACAGAGTTATTTTAAATTAAAATTTTTCAAACAATGCAATTGTCAGTTTTTCTAAAAGTTTTACCTACACAAACTTGAAATTTAAATTTTTCGAATTATATTCGCATTTGTTTCTTTTTTGTTCTTAAAGTTACTAAAAATATTTATGATACGACTACGTTTTTTTTTTGCAAATGACTTGTGCGTAAATGAAATGGAAATAATTTGCCACAGTCCCCATGAATGTATTTGAATATTTTCACAATGTTTATGGGTAATGTCGGCAAAGGTGCCCAACATTTGCTGAGTTCAGTGCACAGAGGTCATTGTGAAGCAAACACATTCGGGTACAGATACTATTGGTAAATTTATTCAACAACAATTTTGTATTTAATATATTTTGAACTTTCATGAATGCAATGGAGTCTGTTGCGGAAATATGAACATTGGGCTGGAGTGAAAGAGATGTGGCTTGCGATACTTAATAAGCGAAGCGAAGGAAAACTATTTTTAAAAATGTTTACGTTTGGAAGTTTTCGAAATGTTGGTGTTGATTTCCAATTTTTTTTTTAGTTTCTGGTCAATACATTTTTACTATTCTAAAACCAAAATGGTAAAAAATTGTTATGTTCAAAGAATTAGTTAACATTGGAATCGATATCAAAGCTAAGAACATTTGTCGATTATACTCTTCTTTGGCTCAAATACTTTTATTTCGGTATGGAACTTTTAAATTTTGAATAAGTTGTTTCTTTAATTTTAAGCATTTTTTCCAAATCAACACCAAAATAGCAAAAAATTGAAAATTTAAAATGCAAGGCGCGAAATTTTTTTAAAAAAATGTCCTGTTTTTCCCCTTATTAAGTTTGCCAAACTGCATCTCTTACCGAGTGTGTAATTTTCAAATTAAAAAAAAAAAAAAAAATATCTGTTCAGTCCACCCTAATTAACACACTATATTTGTGGATGCGATTGTGGAGGTGTTGGTGTGTGGAAAATTATATTGAATAGAATATTTAGCTTCTGGTAAAACATAAATTACTGAACCGCTTTAAAATCGTATTTCTACTGAGGATGTGGTGTAACTATTTGTGAACACATTTTGAAAGAATATTGAACGCAGTCATGGCTTACTTTTTCTTCAATTAGGTAATTGAAAGCAGTTTTATACTCGATTAAGAGGTGGGATTAGTGTTTTACATTTTTATTATTCTTTTTAAAGCCGCATGGACAATGTGGTCTTTGGTTAAACCTGATTTTGATTGCTTATGTTGTAAAGTATTTTTGTGAATTTTTCAGATTTTTGGAAAAGGTTTGGAGTAATGGCGTAGTTTCTACTTGTCAAATGTCAGAGAATTAAAGCCTCAAAAGTGGCAGCTACCGAAATACCGGGTGATTCAAAATAACACCTCTTGTTGGAGAACCCTTTACTTGGCGGCATAGGTCAAGCGGGCAGATATATGGCGTCTTATTAACCGTGCCATAGGCTACCTAGAGGTTTATTTAATGTTAAGTTTAAAATTAGCCATTTCTCAGAGCAGGACAGTCCTGCTTCGACTGCTAAGCGATGAATACTTATTTTGTATTGGCGGAACTGTGTTTTTTCCCATACCAATCTGATATTGTATTTCGGTATCTATTGACTCTCGCCGCAATTTGGACAATTTTCCAACCAGCCTCTGCAAGTCCTTTTATAATTCCTTGCTCCTCCTCATATAGGTAGCATTTTCTCTTTGAAAAACATTTAAAGTGTTTTCAGAAAAAATTGTCAACGTGTTGAACAAAAAAATAATTTTGATAATTATTGCATATTATAAAATTGTAATTTGACTTCGCAGATCTGGTTCCACAATAATCATATTAGATAAAACATCAGGAGTGTCAAAAACAGGCATGTTTATCACTGTACTCCTTAATTTAAATAATCAACATTGTCTTCCCGTGCCTGATAGGAGTTGGGCACAATGTTGACTTTGTCAATTTCTGAAGTCATCCTCGTTTATGCCACCTATTTTACATCCCCATCACACGCACGAAACATTCCATTTATGGCATCAACAAAAATGTCATCATAACATGATTACACATCTAGATTATAATTTCTGGGTTTCAAACGTCTTCAATGAAGGCATTTTGAGTAAATCTCACCTCCGATTATGATGACAAATGTCATTATATTTAAGAGATGCATTTTATTTTCCTTTCTTTCACTTATGATTACATTTATTCATGCTTACTATGTTTTTTTTGCTCTCTCTTGTGTTTGCTTCTTATGTCGTTGTACATAATAGCTAAAGACATTTCAAGATTAAGTTTACAAATAATACAGAACAGAAGAGCACACGGAGGAAATGCGAACCGAACGGAACGGAACAGACGAGTGTCGAGTGCTCTTCAACAACAATAACATAATTTCCATGCAATGGAGGAGTTGTTCGGTGTTGTCTGTTCTTTCCATCATTTATTGTTTTCAACAACGTCAAATGCCATTCATAACAGAAATTGTTTAACCCACCGTTTCAACACTAATGACTTTGTGAATATGTGTTTTGAGACATGTATGTGCAGGTGTGTGTGTGTGTCTGTGCCTGTATTCATATCTGCACACACACTTCTATCTGAAGAATTTTCATAGTGATATACTTCATGATACGATATTGAAATATGTATATATACATACACATATTTGTATGGCTACACACACATACAGATGCAGGGAAAAAACAAAAGATGTACCAGGAGGAGTTGCCCCAGACGTAAACACTAACAAACGAACACACACATATACAATGTGTTTTACACAGTGTTCAGAAACAAAACCTAAGGGACGTGTCTTGAAAGTTTTGCAACTTAAATGTTTTAGTTTTAGTTGTTATTGTTCTAGGTCTTGGGCTCAATAAGAAAAAGCTAACAATTATTCAACTAAAGCACACACTGCGATGGTACCTTGGCGAAATTTCTAGGATCTGATTTATTTTTTTAATTTTACATTGTGTTTTGAAACATACTGAAATTGCTTTACGGATTTTAAAAGATAGATCCAATTTCTGTCCCATGTGAGAGGTATGTTCGCAGCATTGGAACTTCTGGTTGGCCTTATTCGAGCCACGTTGTGGAATAGTCCCCACTACCCCATACCCAGAGATTTATCTATAACACTTCCACACAATGTTACCCCCATAACTTTTAGCTAACGAAATTCCCTGAAAATTGAGGTAAATTTGTTTTCTATTCTGTGTTTCTATTTGCACGATCCTTTGCTTTATTTCGATGCAGACATTACAATTTGTATTGATGGCGGTGCCCAGGCATACAAATTCTCCCACTACCCTCGACGTTGTGACCTATGACACTGTTCTATAATGTTGACATTGGGATTTTGTTCTATTTTAGTTCATTGTACGACGATATTTTACGTGCAACATTGAGATGATGAAAGGACATCATACTGAACACACAAACACAATATCTCCAAGGGGCTCTTTACACATATTCATACATCCATTCATATGTGAATGTATGGAAAATACGTTCAATGTATATGTAGATTTTTGTTTGTAGTTGTACGAGTGAAAAGTTCTTGAATAAAAACTCGCAAAAAGCAAACGCCAGGATGCTAACAGATGTGACTGTAGTAGCTCAACACTAACATTGTGAAAGAAACATCAACAAAATATCCGTTTTTTTTTCGTGGATCTGAAACTTTCTTTAACATGCGTGTTCTTTTCGTTGTATACAAATGTTTGCGAGTTTGTGCATACATACATACGTATATGTACACTGTGTGTGTGTGTGTGTATGAACCGCTAAACGTTTCATGGAATGGCATCTTTTCCAGCGTCATCATCTTTCCGATGATAAATTATATTAAGTATATGGCTGTTGAAAGGGGTTTCACAGTAGTATCGCTTATGTTCCATAAAATATGAATGAATGATAACGTCAGTGCGACAGTATGTTGCCGAAGTGAATCACCATTGGTATACACAGAAAAAATTGTTGCCCCTAAAATTTCAATCACTGTTTTAATAGAAAAATTTAACAAAACTGATGAAAAAAATAATTGGATCAATGAAAAATTTAATTGGTTTCAAATTTCAAATTTTCATATATTTTTGTCACCCAACAAATTTTTATTTTTTTTGTAATAAAAATGAAAAAACCTTACCTTAGACAAAGTTGTGCATATGTCGAGCAAATTTTTGAAATTCATACCTTTACTCAATTGCGAATAAAAGCGAAACGCGTGCATCGATTTTCATGATCTTTGTCTCATTTTGCTCATAGGTTATGTGACTTTACGTAAAAGTAATAAGATTTGACATTTTTTTCATTTTGGATATTTTATGGATTTTTAAAAAAAAAAAAATTTAAATCTTTAGGCAAAAAATAAGTTTTTTCCTTTATATATTCATTTTTAACTTGGAAACTGTTGCTTGTATAGGAAAACAATATATGAACAGATAAAGGAAATTGTAATTTTAAATTTAAATTTAATTCAATTAAATCGGGCTAGTGGTTCCAGAGTTATGCCGGACGAAACAAATTACCCAAAAACATTTTTTTAAAATTTAAAAAAAAAAAAATAAAACAAAAACCAAACGAAAAAAAATTTTTTATTGCGTTTTTCGAGCTCATGTCAAGGTTATCTACACAGAAAAAATTATCGCATCCGGAGTACATGAAATTTTGTTCATTTTGTTGAGTAGTGTAATTTGTACGCTTTGTGTGATAGTTAAGCGATCCTTTACGTCAATGCCAGACTTCCAACTGAAAAAAAAAATTGGTTTAACAACTTCGTTTGACAGATGTCGAATTCCAGCCCTATACTTTTGAAACAACGAAATGGATAACCCTATATTTTTCATTTTTCTGGCGTAATTTACAAATATAGCTAAGAGAAAATTTTTAGAGAAAATTTTACATTATTAGGTGTAAAAAAAATAATGATTTTAAGAAAATGTTTACAAAAAAAAAATAGTTGTTAATAGCAGAGGTTTTTAAATAGACATTGCGTTGTTAATCTACTCCGGTTTTCCGTATCTGTGACAAGCGCATTGTATAAAACCGATCTGATGGCGCAGATGTTCCAAAAATTTGAAAGAGTGTAAAGCTTAGGGTGGACCAATTTAATATTTTCCCACAAATTTTCCTATAAACCACATTGCGTTTTAATTCCAGTACAGGAGTATTGAGGAATAATCTTAGTTCATCGTGAAAATGAGTTGCCTCTTTGTCTTGCCTTCCCAAAAAAACAATTAAAATAAAAAAAAAATGAGTTTCGTATAATTTGTATTTTTAATCCACACGCCCTAAAAACTTTCTATTTCCCATATTTCTTTATTCTTCGTTCTATCTTTCCCTTTCTACGATCGAACGATTTTCTGGAAATTATCGATTCATTTGTCAATTAAGCGATACAATTAAATTTTCGTTTAATCGTGCCATCATTACAGCGGAGTGTGATACAAATTATACCGATCGACATACAATCACTGTCGATTTGTAGGATTTTCTTGTAATCACAGTGCCCCTGGCAATCATGAACCTGTCCTTTCGCGTCTGTTTTTGAGAAGGACGCTGGGGATCTTTCTGATGTGCAGGAGACTCGCTAATCGGAGGGTCAAAACCAGAGCTGTGGAGTCGGAGTCCTACAAATTTACCCGGAGTCTGGAGTAGAGAAATTTGTTAGACTCCGAGTCTGAGTTTTTCCAAAGAAAAAATAAAGTTTTTTTTTAATTTGTTTTTTTTATTTGAAATATTTGAGAAAGAGTATTTGAAAATAGAGCGCAAAAATACATTTTCTAAATTTTGTTATAGAACAACTGAAGTCGAATTAGACTCCGGAGTCGAGCTATTAAAAAATGCTGCAGTTGGAGTAGAGAAATTTAACTTGACTACCAGCCCTGGTTTAAACTTCCCACATTATTTTAGTTCAAGCTAAGGAAGAATCCTAATATTATAAAATAGCACCATGCTTCGATGGAAAGTCTTTAAACGACAATTACCTTAAAGTGTTTTGTTATATGGAATATAAATGAATTTTGGCCATCCAATTCAAAAAAGGACGAAAAAGACACGTTAAATTAAAGGATGCGAAATTATTATCTACAACATTTAAATGTTCGCAAATTAAACGTCTAAAAATCGTCTTGCTTTGCAATTTTACAACAAATACCAAATTTCAGTGCGCAGCGCATTCATTATTTTTTGATCTGCTTTAATTCGCAGTGTTATTAAATTTAGCAATGATTCAAATACAAATTGAAATAACTCCCTAATTTTCCAGTAGTCAAAAACATGCTAAAATTTGATTTACTTCTCGATAAGGAAAAACAAAAATCTTCCCTACAAAAGATCACTATTGAGTTTTTATTGATTTCTAACGATACCCATATCATAGTAAAAAAAATTCATGTTCGAGTATTAAGTTAGATATTTCTCGCGACGGCACTGGTCTTCACAGTAGCTCGTCCTACTCAACTTTCAATGGATTTCTGCAGTTTTGCCCTTGAGATTGTATTTAGTCCATGTCAAAACTAATCAGTTCTGAAAAATCTTTCCCATTTCAATATAACAACTCCAAACTGATATACGATTATAAAATGTAATTCATAAAATTCCACGCATTTCCATTGCAATCGTCTCTTTAATTTAAAATATTTAAATTCTACAAATTTCTTCATGCTATATGTATGTATAGTACAAAAGGTCCGCAAATGTATGTACAACAAATCATATGGATGCGTGTGTATGATTTCAGTAAGAAAAGTTCATTTCTGTCGTTCATAGAGAAACACAAGACTTTTGTTATTTTTTTTTTTTAATATAAATCCCACAGGTTTTTCTCCTTACAACGAACGTTTTGTTTGAATAATGAAAACTTTTGTAATAAATTCAAAATCAATAAACTTAAAATTTATAACCTCATTAATAGTTCAGGTACGTGTAAACCACCGAACGTTCACACACACACACACGCGCGCGGCTTACGTCCCATCTCATGGGTGTGCTGTGCACACCATTCACAATCAACGAAATACAGTGGACTGCTGAATAATTATGACCAAAACAAATTTCATGTTTTTTTGTAAAACAAAATGGGTTTTTATTTTAAATATCATATTTTGTCATGTGATTCGTGACATTTGTCAAAGTTAAACATGGTCACTTATCATTTCCATTCCACCGGCTACAGCTTAAAAATTTTATTATGTTATGGCAAAACCCCAGGATCAAATCCATGAACATCAGACATTATTAATAGCTGGCCAATCTTGTAACGTACACACATCACTACTACGTATCGGGAAAACTCAGTGATTACTCATTTACAATGAACAAATGAGTAATCAGTGAAACTCAAAAAAATAAAAAGTCGGAGCGAGTTGATATCGTGCTTTCCTATCAGCGTGGGAATTGTGGGTTAGATTTCGAACAGAGACTTTGGTCTATCGCTACAAAAATCTAGGTACAGTGTACTCTCTCATAAGAGGGCACCTAAGATACCTCTTATGAGAGAAGTACACAAGAGGACTGAAGCGGATTGCTATAGAAAAAGGTGTCCTCAAGAAGAGAGTACTCTGTATATGGTTTGTGTCACCCGGCTTACCCTTGGACCCAAAATTAGAATATAACTTTACTTTGTATTGAAAGTAAATAAAAAAAAATAAAATAAAAAAATGTTTGGTTCGCTGGAAAACATATGTTTGCGATTTTGGGAAAAACATCACATTGATGACTAAAAAAAAGCTGAAGCATTTTTTGCTTTCAAGTGTCTGTTCAACAAGCATACCATGTTTTAAATAAAAAAAATATATCTGAATCAAACAACTCGAATTTTGAAATGGTACACAAGCTGAACTCCATTTGCTACGTACACAGAAAAAACATATTTTTGAAATCAATTACGAAGTTTGTATGGAATTCGTCAATTCAATTACTTTTTTAATTGATTTTCTTCCAATTACAAAAGTTGTGAATTCAATTACTCAAATTTTAAATAAGTAATTGATTTTTTTACTATTTTTTACATTGATTTCACCAAGAATTTCTAAGTTCAATTACAACATTAATTGATATCCAAGCTTAATTTCAATTACGACAGTAATTGAATATTTTTGGCCCGTATTTTTTTCTGTGTACATAAGTTTATTGCCTATATAACCGGATTTTAGACTTTGTCTGTGTGCTTCCTACAGTTCGTGATATCAAGGACTTGCATGTCTTCTTCTTCTCCTGATTCTTCACGCGTAGTCTCGGCCCTCTCTCTCTGGGCTTTCCTTGTGGTTTCCATCCAACGCCTTTCTGGCTTGACCGTTTGGATTCTTTCGACCGACATGTCAAAGCCAATCGCTGTCGCTGTATCTTGAAGGTCTTAACTACGTTTATGTCAAATTTTAAGCTCTCTGATAATTTGGAAATTACTGTGAAATCACTGTAAATTCCGAACAATTCTGGAACACGTCTGTACACACAAACACACAACGTATATAAACGTGCGGGGGATACCGAACCACTCGTAAGTCTTCCCTTAACACAAGTGTGTAGACATCATTCAAAAACTTTGAACCGAACCAAAACTGACTTTTTGTAGCTTTACACTTTATTCATGCATAATAACCACAACAAACGTTAAGTTCTTTTTTGCATCTCACTGCCGCAGAGACTATATGAAAGAAGTCACACACACACACATACACAGCGTATGCCTATGTATGTATACTTTCAGATACACAGATACTGACATACGTATAAGACTAGAGTTCGAATGGCAGTCGATTATAAAACCGTACATTTTTTCGGTATATGAGTTATGGTTATTAAATCAAAGTTTGCAACTTTAAACTTTGCCTTCATCCACTCGCTCGCTCGCTCGCTCGTTCATTCACAAGCATACGTACAAGTGCACAGACAAGTGTATGGGTGTGGGTATGCATACTTTCACATACACACATATAGACGGGGGAAAATGCTCTCCTACCTATGGCCACACCACTCATATACATATACATATATAGCAACCAAAATAACGTTATGATCCCAAACAAATGCCGTGATTTACTCGACTCGAGTTTGATATTTCAATGGCCAAAAATGAGAAGGAAAAGTTCAATTGAGCTCACGTTTTAAGGATAAAGACAACTTTATCCATACAAAGCAACCGGAATGAAAAAAAAAACCAAAAACAAAAAAACAATCAATTTGTTGATAGCGTCTACATGTGACCGTTTAAGCACAACACTGCATTCAAGAGCTGTTTTGGAGTGTGCAAATGCTGATGTTGTTTAAATATTTAAACCCATGACGGCTATGAGTGCATGGAAATATTAGCGCTGCAATAACTTTCTGTAGTACTTCAAATCAATGTTATAATTGGTATCGAATATTTCGTCTGGACTTTAATTTTTCACTTACATGGATGTGTTTTAAAAATCATTGATGTCTAATGGGAATTTTGATTTGTGATCAGCAGTACCTGTATAAGCAACACTTGATGGAATTAGAGTTAGGGAATGCGACTATTTTTTTTTCATTTAATTTTATTTTTCGGAATAAGTTTGACTCCAAGACTTTAAGACTTAACTGTAACTTCGAAGATATGTGCTTGACAACTGTGAACTAGTTTTGCGGGTCTGAAAGTTCTGAAAACTCGAGTTTCGATTAGTATACGATTATTGTTATATATGCATTTGGGCACTTACCTAACAGCAAGAAAATCTGTTTTAATTTGAACTCATTTCCCAATGGCTCTTTAGACCAATATCTATTGGTTGGCTCCCATAAAAAATGACAATTCTTTTATTGCCTAATTTGCAATAATATTAGAAAACTTTTTCCAGTAATGCGTTGTTGTTGTGTGTTTCTGTTTTTTTTTTTATACAAAGATTCGAGAGGAGCACAAAATGTTTTTTTTTTTGTTAACGTCTTTTCGTTTAGAAGGTTTACACTCCTCCTCCCTAGACCAAGAGGAAGGAAAAAATAAAAACCTAAGTATGTGGCTTTGGACAAAAAACCGAAACTAAAGGGATAAAATTCAACACCCTCACTTCTCCAATGCACGAAAGTTTAGCGAATACGACATAGTCGTACATACCGATATACATATCCGGAATAACATTATGTTGTAAAATTTTATGATACTCACTGGTTTGGCAGAAAACGTACTACCACTGCCGCTGCTAGAGCTGATGGCGTTGCCACAACTACTATTCCGTCGAATGATATTGTTCCCCAATCTAATGTATTCCCAGATAAAATGCTCACAAAATAACTTGAGAAATAAAATAAAAGAATTTTCAAAAAATATACACACGTACATAGTGTACACACACACACACTTATACATACACATTTGCAAAGAAGCAGTTTGTGTTGTGAGCAGTTGAGGCGAATGAAAAAACTGCACAAAAGGAAACTAGTGATGAAATGTTATAACTTCGATTTCCCAAAAAGTTTTCATTTTTAGCAATTGAAGGCATCTGATCGACGGTAGGGCATGCTAAGTTCGTCAACGATGTTGTAACATAGTTTCTATGGTCCGTTAAGAAACGTCCAAACCGAGTAGTACGTTTCCTCTTCCTCTTAAAAAAACAAAAATAATATAACTCTGTCAATAAAAAAAAATTGGAAAAATATTTACCTTTTTTGTAACCTGAAACAACCCGTAAAAATTCATAAAAATGTATTATTCTCTTTTAAAAAAGATCAGAACACACTAATTGAAACTGAACTCTAAAACACTGATGGGTTCTCCATAGCCTAGCGAGCCAGTTAATAATTGTATTTTTCACACATACACGATCGGCCAATTCACAGGTTGTACCCAAGAACTATGCGTTGATTTTCAGTTAGAAAGGGAATCCCCGAGATTTGATGGCATGGCGCAATTATAAACCAAATTCCTGCCATCTTTTGGATGAAAAAAAGAAAATTAAAAAAAAAAAAATTAACGACCCGAGCCCAAAAATAATAACAACAACCTACACTGCGGAAAGTACTCATTCATGGACCGGCAGCTGAGACTCAAAACAGGCAGGATTTTGCAAGAAAATTCTAGCAGAGAATCCTCAGGACATCCTAAATAGGCATCTCTTGAGTTCAAATCCACTTCTTACTGCCTCAACAACTGGTATTTAGTTTTGCCTGAAACTATAGAGATGTTTCCCTCAGCTCAACCAAATCTAGCAGCTGAAAGTGATGTGGACGAGGATATTAGCGATGATGGCGAATAAAAAAAAAATATATTTTAAAAGTCTAATATACGAGATATACTGAAATATGGCGAATTTTGCATTTTTTTAAAAAGTATTTGTTTATTTATGAATATCTATTTCGTCCCCTTCAAAGTAATTCCCCTCGGATATAATACACTTCTGCCAACGTTTTTTCCAATCCTCAAAGCACTTCAAATAATCATTTTTGTGATCTTGTTCATCTCCTCCTTCGATGCCGTCTTTATCTCCTCAATCGTGGCGTAGCGTTGTCCCTTGATGGGCCTTTTCAGTTTTGGGAACAAAAAATGGTCACAGGGGGCTAGGTCAGGGGAATACGGTGGCTGCTGCAGCCACAAGCAACGATGTGTGTGCAGGGACGTCAGTTTTTATTCTTCCACAAATCCGGGCGTTTTTGGCGGATTGCTTGCGCAATTTGCGCATAACTTGTAGGTAATATTTTTTATTGTCCGTACTACCCTGTGGCAAGAACTCAAACTGCACCATGTCCCTGCGATCTAAGAAAACTGTGAGCAAAACCTTTATGTTCGACCGAACTTGGCGCTTTTTTCGGTCTTGATTCATGCGGCAGCTTCCATTGGGATGATTGAGCTTTAGTTTCCACATCGTAACCATAAACCCACGATTCGTCACCAGTTATGACCCTCTGGAACAAATTTGGATCGTCACGAACCAAGTTCAGCATCTCCTGAGCTATTTTAACGCGATGCTGTTTTTGGTCCAAATTAAGCAATTTTGGCACGAATTTGTGGGGGCCCGACTCATACCCAAATCATTGGTTAAAATCGAATGGCACGAGCCAACCAATATGTTTAGATCCTCAGCAACTTCTCTGATGGTACTTCGTCGATTGGCCAATATTAGTTTATTCACTTTATCAATGTTTTCGTCTGTTGTTGAAGTCCGGCACGCTGTTCGTCCTTCTCGGCCCTCTACGAACATTTTGTACCACCGATAAACGTTGCTTCGGTCCAAGGTAACTTCTCTATATGCCACAGTCAACATTCGCAATGCGTCAGCGGACTTTATTTTGGTTTTCTCACAAAATTTGATGCAGATTCTTTGATCCATTTTCTGAAATAGATACAAATGTATTGGTGTACATACCACCCATAGTGAAAAAATCCTTACTCACATATTCAAATTTTTTTTAAGTAAATTTGGTCATGATATTTCAGCAGAAACCATTAAGCCATTTTTGACATATACAGTCGAGTCCGGTTATAGCGAACTCCTAGGGACTCGACAAGTTGGTTCGTTATAAGCGAAGTTCGTTATATACAGGGTAAAATATGGTAGAAGCAAAACTATTGGGATTTAAAAAACTGTTCGTTATAGACGAAAGTTCGTTATAACCGGTGTACGTTATAACTGGACTCGACTGTAGTAGCTACACCAATATTCGACAGTAACCTTTTTTTTTTTGTTTTGGCAAGTTCTAATATATGCCCACAAGAAAATTGCCTCATACAAAAAATTCCCCAAGAAATATATTTAAACAAACGTTTTAAGTTTTTGTAGCGTGCAAAAAGTTCTGGTCTTACCAGTTAACCAACACTTGTCTGTGCAATGCTTTCTGTTCTAGCAATAACATTTCCATATAAACTTGTTAGCCAAATCGCAAATTGGTATCTGTTCTATGAATGGGTATATGTATGTCAGCCTGTCTGTCTGTCTGTCAGTCTGTCTATCTCTATGTAGTGATGATAAGCATTGCAAATTGAAGAGTACGTTAAATTCTTTCACACAGCACAAGTGGATAAAAACAAGTTCACACTAGAGGTTATTGGGTCCAATAGTAGTTGCGCTAGCAAACGGTATGTCTGTCTGACTTTCTGTCACTATATCCCATGCTCTGTATGTATTTTTTTTTTGTTTATATTGTATCGATACGCGTTTACTGTGGATGTACATAAGTTTCAGCATTCGAATTTACATACGATATGTATCATGGTTGTTAAACTTCATTGCGTATTAATGTTAACATATTACAATATTATAACTATCGTTTAGGGTCATTGGGATTTCTTTACTTTTTTAAATGGTCTTTCGAGTATTGTGGCTGCTGCTGCTGTTCCTTGTGTTGCTGCTGGGGCTGCCGGTGCTGGTGCACACATAAAAATCTTCCAAATATGCAAAATACTTCGAAAAGTATGGAAAACGAAGGAGCAACATGAATTTCATATCTGCCAACGAGGTGCAGGCATTAAAGATATCGATACTTAAAATTTAATATTATGCTGTAAAAGTGTAACATAAAATTGAGATTGAATTTTTTCGTGAGGCCACAGCAACGACAGTAATAATATTGTGTAACTACTTTTGGTCGCCCACTACAGTATGTATTGATGACACCATTACAAATGGCAAATAAAGAATTCAAGTGACTCTTTTAAACTTGAGACTTTCATGCACGGGCACAAGTACATTTGCCGGCCGTTGTAACATCCGTCCATTGACCAATATTGGTATGGCTTACTTGTATTTGCAAACATGTGTTTGAACACACATTTGCCTGGTGTCAGCAAATTGTTACGATGCTTACATGTGACATATACTAACAGAGATATACTACATCATATTTGTTGAAATACAGTTGTAATTGCACGAATTTTTCATGGCCAGATATTCACTGACCCGGTTGATAAAGTTAACCTTCTCACTGGAATATGGGCAAGCAATTTATTTTTGCGCGAAAGCATTCAACCACTCCCCGTAATCGACAACGTATCTAGTTCAATGCATCCGATAATTGTTCGAACACGTGGAGTTAAAGGGGTTCTTGCAGATCTTAAAGCATATAAAACTCCGGGCTCGGCTGGTATTTTAGCACTTCTCCTATGTAAATACTCTTCGACGGTAGCTCGTCCATTGCAACCCTTCACATTTGCAAGTTGCAAATGTTCAGCCGATCCCCCAAAAAGGTAAGGCTCCAAATCCTGCGAATTACTGCCCAATATGTTCCGGGCTCTCGAAGGTTATTGAGAGCATCGTTAACCACCATCTCTAGAGTCTTACGGCCTTCTGAATGATTGATAGTATTGCCTCGGTGAAAACCAGGTCGTGGCTTCCGATATTTCCAAGGCTTTCGATAGAGTCTGGTGCATTGCACTCGTATCAAAACTTATTGCATTTGGAGTTGGTACTTCTAACAAGTTCTCTCAGAGACCGCTCTAGACGAGTTGTTATAGATGGGGCCTCATCCAACGGGCATAGGTTGACCGCAGCAGTGTCACAGGGTTCTATTCTCTCTTCTTCTCTTTTTTTCTTGTTTTTATTGGCGTCTGTTGGATCAGAGTGTGTACCCGATCTACTCTTGTTGCTGATAGGGAATAGTAGGCAATCCAAAATACAGTATACATATGTCTATAGATTTAGATATATTACATATAAATTATGGAAATGTTCCTTTGGCTGAAATAATGAGAAACATTTGGTTGACAATTGATTTAGTGCAGTGCGAATGTCTTTAGGTCGTAATACAAAGTTTTCTTCAAACCTTTCTCGTTTGTCGTCTAATTACTTGCTGGATGGGAGTGTACGCCAAAAAATCCAAAGGGGTTTATTTAAATGTTATCTTTGGCGAGACTCTCAATGTATTTGAGAAATCTACATAGATACGCATTCCAAATGACCCATGTACTCTCTTGAGCACACAACAATATTAAACAAAAGGCAAATCACAACCCTAACGTAAAAGTCATTTAACCCAACTGCAACTTTTTTTTAATGGTTACTTTGCAATAACTCAATATTTGTCGGTTGAGCAAAAGTACCAAAACAATTTCATTCACTGGAAATGTGTCACTGCTGAAATTTATTTTCGTATAAATACATACACATAGTTATTAATATTCGTTGGCATTTTCAGGGTTCACTACTCCGGCAAATACTCACAACACTTGTATGTAAGTACGTACAGTTCCCGGATGTATGGCCGTATGTACGCCAAGTTCAAGGTTTAATGAGGCGTATAAATGTGCGTAATGTTAATCTATTTCTCAACAATCATACGCCTCGCATATACGGTATACGGTAAACCCCTTCTGTTATTAATGGTTGTTGCGAACGTTATAAACCATTAACCATTTTTTTCCCCCTTGGTATTTAATTTATTTTAATACAATTCTGCTCTCCATTGTTGGTTGTTGCTATCCAGCAAGCAGTTTTTTTTTGTTGATCTTGTACATGCTTTTAATACATAATCCTTGGAGAAAGACTGCCTACGTATCGTTTTGTTGATTTGGACTCGTTTGTTCTTTGGAAGAACCACGCCACCAACATCAACACCACCACGAGCACGGCTCATTTGGTTCATTTATTAATTGCAAATTCAAAACACATTTTGTTAACATATGTCAGCAATTACTTCCTTTTATTTTCCGAAATGCTTTCTTTGTTATGAATGTGTATTTCATTATTGTTTGCGCCAGCTCCAATTTCCGGTGTTTGTTGAGCTTCGCAGAAATCCCACTCCGTTCGGTGTTTTGACATTTCATCCTTTTTTGATATTTGATTCTTATGGCAGTCACTCTGTTACAGAGAATATAATCTCAAATAGTCGTAACGCATTAGCTCATGTGGCTTTTTTCATGTTTAATAAAAACACATGCCATTTCATTGCCTAATTAATCTCAAAATTATCATCAGTCACTGGAACATTAATCATGGCTCAAATAGGTTCTATGCTTTATTGTTCTTTCTTTCGATTATTTAATAATACTGGTTTGCTGTTGTCTCGGTTATAAGTAATTACGAGAGTATACAATTCTCACTGTTTCATTTAGGATCTGAACATCAATAGGGCTAATTTAAGCAAGCCGACATACACTTGTGAAGTAACTGAGTACTTGTCTCTGTGACCAAGGGACCAGGAATGGTAATCCACGTCGAGGGCGACAACTTATTTATACATTATCTACCATACACAGGTTTTTATTTTGTAAAAGCTATCTCCCAATGTACGGCCTCGCATACGCAAGCCTTTTGATAAATAACTAAATTGTATTGACCAAAAGGCTAAGCTAGTTCAGAAACTGGCAAGACAAGTCGCTCTTTATGGCTGTACAAAAACCATAAAAGGACCAGTTCGTTACTGGGTTTCGGATAAAAATTACTGAGCGTTTTCACAAGAGTCCTTACAGGCACTGTACGATGGTGAAGACGGACAATCATATAGAGTATACCTGGGGAGATCTATAGGGTTCTCTAAGAAGAGGTGTTATTTTGAATCACCCGGTATTTCGATAGCTATCACTTTTGAAGATTTTATTCTTTGACATTTGAAAAGCAGCCAGTTTGCTATGTCAGAGTTATTTAAAGAAAAAAAAAACTGACGTATTATTGGGATATTCTGTTTATGTTTCTTCCTCTTCCGTTATCTCGCTTAAATTCCACATTACCAATGCATCTGCCCATAAATTCCATCTTTTACATACACTTAAAGTTCATTGATAATATATTGATTTTTTTTTAAATTATTTACGACTATCTTCTTAAGACAGCAGTTGTCATCTCAGATAAACGGAAACAGAATATTGTATGAATTGCCATTTATAATGAAGCTCCACATGCACACGTTCAAGAACCCAGAAATATCTTTGGCAGCAACTTGCTTTCATATGGCGTATGACGACAGTCCTTACGTATTCTGGCGACTATGTGCTGTTGTATATCTGTTTCTGACAACCAGTCATAATGACATATTTCCTGAACTGACCTGCACCATATACAAGGTGTATGAGTGTGTTTCGCAGTACAAAAGTATGCTGTTTACGAACGGAAACGGAAATGCGTGCAATACACAATATGCGAAAGGAGAAAAAACAGAAGAACAAACTTACCTTCTTTCAGATCATAAACGTAAATGGCAGGTATAATGTATATTTTTTTTTTCATACAATGCTATGAATACACCCACCATATGAATGTCAAGGTGGCCAAGTGTCTACCTTAGGGCACAATTATCGGATCAAATACGGAAAAACAAAGCTCTGTACCTTTCCCCCAGTAAAAAAACATACAATTCATTCATACTCCAAAGTATCCGAATGCGAAGAGTGGGCGGAATAGTTCGTTTGTATGGGGGTTAACAGAAAGGCCAAGCCCCTACATCTTCGGATTTTACATCTGACAATATTTCATAATTACTATTTCCCAAGTGGGCATCATGGTACATTTGTAAGGGAGGTACCCAACGGGGCGTTGCTAGACTTTTCTGAAAACTGTATCTAGTTAGCAATTTTTTATATGCGGTACATTTGTATAGTGACAATATTTTCGGCCGAAGGCTCAAGCTTAATATTCAATATGGACATTCATGTCCATATTACATAGATACCTTTTCGATCAGAGGCCGAAATGTCACAAATTTTTTAAAAAATAAATATTTTCCATATTTTTATTCTAAAAGAAATTCCCATATTTAAATTCTTGCCATATTTAGTACGTCAGTGGAAAAATTGTTATGCCACTGCCCAGGTCTACACGAAGGTGGTCTCACTCATCTTGGGATCAGGTTCCTTGGCAGCCTTGAAAAGCTGGCCAGTGCACCTCTGACTTCCTAAGTAAATGCTTCCAAAGTACCACATAGTTCTAAACCTGTACTACCTTCTACATCATACTGCCTCTAATCCTGAACCTAACCTGACCGAAAGAAATAGGTCTTTACGCACGATTAAAGAAAAAACAAAATATTAAATGGGAACTTTTTTGCCTTTAGTCCGATTTTGTCGACCGATTGGAGGTAACTTTATCTTTTTGTTTGGAGTCAAAGGGAAATGTATTTTTTTGGTCTGAAGTAAATGTTGTGATTCAGATTAACAGAGGTCCAACGATATTACGTTTTACATCTGCCAATTTGAACGGGAAGACTTTTTTTGTCAATCTGACAATTTCAGTACAAGATAATTCTTATCCATTTATTAATTTTTTTTTTACTTTGTTCTGTTTAAACAACTTTTTTTTCTTTATTTATGTCATTTTAGTTTTCCGCAAGAATTTCCAAAATGGATGCAATTTCTGAAACGCATTTCAGTTGTAAAGTATTATTTAGGGGTTTCTCTGTGGTGGCGCTAATGCATTCCCTAGAGGTGGCGCTATTGTATTGTATTTGTATGATGCTGTTGTTTTGCAGTACACTTGAAAGGTGAGTGAAAACCGTATTTCTTGTTCGTTTGGAAATAAACGTATTATGATATTTCATACTATGTCTAAAACTACAGGCTAGATAAAAAAAAAATATCTTTATTAATGTAATTTTTTTCTTTACATTAATAAAGATATTTTTTTTTTATCTAGCCTGTAGTTTTAGACATAGTATGAAATATCATAATACGTTTATTTCCAAACGAACAAGAAATACGGTTTTCACTCACAATACAAAATAACTCCATCCGAGCCAATTTTATTCCCACATCATAACATGTGGCAACCCATGCGAATGTGTTCGCTTAAGGACGAACTGGCAATAAGTGGCATATGGCAAAACAAAAAAGTGAATATCTGAAATATAATCGAGGAAATAAGCATGTTTACCCGTATGAGTTTGTGTGCCGGTGTATGTGTTTGAGAGTGCCAATGTGTTGTGTGTAAATGCTTTTGAAGTATATGATCTGTAAATTCACCTGTCATTTAAACAATTATATTGTAATTAAGTTTTAATCTCTCAAAAGGACGAAATTCATTTCTGCCATTGTTCAGGCTTTAAACTGCGTCATTTTTTTTTTACAGCATGTTTATAATTCTTTTTGTAATTTACTTTGAAAAGTGCTAACGTTCGAGTTAACTTACATAACTAGACTACACTCGCATTGTTTTCGTTGGAAACTACTTTTACTTTAGGCTATTTATCACACGTTTTTGTTATGGAAGTGCAGAAATAACAACAAGAACAGCAGTAAAAAGAGAGCAGAAAATGGGGTTTTGCTTTTCAGAAGAAATACGCATGTAACCTAGATAGTAAATGTAGTTGAAATAGTTGTTTTACTCTACAGTGTAAACGTTGATATGCTTAGTGATGTCATAAGGTTTGGCAACTAAATGGTTTACAGTTGAAACTGCGCTTACCTTATGAGTTTTGAGTAATTGCGTCAGTGACACAGCAAGGTAACCAAGTTTGGACTAGAATTAAAATGCAAAAAAGCAGCTTTAATGCTGGAAATAAAACGTACTTATAGTAACTCGTGTTCTCAGACTGCACTTTGTCAATGATGACCATTAGGGTGGAGTGAAATTCAAAAAAAAAAAGTTAACCTCGGAAAGAGATGTAGTCTGGGGTCCTAATGAGGGGAAAAATAAAGAAAAAAATTTTACAAAATTTTTAGGGGTCGCGCCACTCCCTCGAAATTTGGAAATTATCGCTATTTTGGCGTTGATTTTATAAAAATCCTAAAAAGTTTTATGTCAATAAATGTTTGCAATAGCGTAAACAATGAAATAAGGGCATGAAAAAATTTAAAAAAAATTTTCTCATTGTTCAAAAATTTCAAAAAGTAAAATAAGTCAAATCATCCCTTCTTCAGAAAATTGACTGAACAATGAAATCGCCACCAAAGCTACAAATATTAGTCGATTATCCTCATATTTGCCTCAAATACTTTTGTTTGGGCACTGAACAAGCTAAAACTTTTAAATTTCGAATAAGTTAAGTCGTTAATTTTTAGGATTTTTCTAAATTCAACGCCAAAATAGCGATAATTTCCAAATTTCGAGGGAGTGGCGCGACCCCTAAAAATTTTGTAAAATTTTTTTCTTTATGTTTCCCCTCATTAGGACCCCAGACTACATCTCTTTCCGAGGTTAACTTTTTCAAATTAAAAAAAAAGCATGTTTTCACTCCACCCTAATGACCATATATTCTTTCACTCGGTCGTTTAAGCGAAAAGTAAAAATGCCACCCGAAATTGTGTTGTACAGTACTATAGTCAAGAGACCCATTAATCGGCTAGTAAGCTGTATTCGCAGTATACAACTTGGCAGTTTCTCAAGTCGTAAAGCAAAACTATAGAAACAATCCTGCAAATCTTTACAACATAAGTCAAGAATTGTACAGACAACATTACAAATTTAAAAATTGGTAAAAAACACAATTTTGGGAATTCGAGAATTAATTTTCGAAAATATTTTTTTTTTTTGTATTCAATTGAGTGTTCAAGTGTTTGATTGAAAAAATATTTTTTTAAAAATTAAAATAAATCCATTTTTTTACATATTATTGAATTATTCGAAAGAGCAAACATTCCCATTATTCAGGAATACGATTTCATTCATGTGGCTGCCTTGCGCATCCTGTTAACCGAGCTTTCCAATATCTTGGTGGCGGTTTCTATATCCTTGAGACGACTGATGAAACGATTACTTGGTGCGCATAAAATGGATTAAGGCGAGGGCTGGGTGACCTAGCCCTCTGCCCTCCAGAAATAAAGTATGTGTATTAGGCTGGGTCAATTCGTATGAGAGGCAAAAATTTACAAAATATAGCAAAAACGAAAACTATGGGAAATTCTAAGAAAATTTCACAAAGATTGATTTTTTAAAAAAAAAATCAATATTTTTTAAAATATTTTCTACAACCAAACTACATTTGGTGCAAATAAAATGTTGACGTTATAATAAAGATAAGATAACATACTTTATAATAAAAATTAAAGTAAGTCTCATATCTCTCGAAATATGTGTATATGATGCAGTTCCTGAAAATTGGATAAATCAAATAACATTTTTCAAATATCGTATACAAATCTAGAAAACTAGAAAGTTTTTAATATGAAATAAGTAATTTTGTTTATGCACAATATAAACAATTACATCAAAATTTGTTAAAATCGAAAAATACGAAAATTAGTCAACTTTGGATATCTGTTTAAAATATAAACCATTGTCCGGTTTCATATTAATTTTTTACATAACTCAAAAAATAACTCAAAAATTGTTACTAGGTCAATTTGGACCACTGTCAGTATTTATTCATTTTTTCGCCAGAATTCCATACTTAACTGCATTTTTTTTGTAAAATGTGACATAAATATTTAGTTTCTTTATAAAATATTCTTAGAAGTTGGTTTCGTTTTTGATTTTTTTTTCTTCCACATAGATCGACCAAATATTCGCTCACATGCAACGATTTGTGTGCAGGGACGTTATCATGGTGCAAAAGCCAGTTTTTATTCTTCCACAAATTCCGGTGTTTTTGGCGGATTGCTTTGCGCATAACTTGCAGGTAATATTCTTTATTCATAATATACCCTGTGGCAAGAACACATAATGCACCACGCCCCTGTAATC
Source organism: Hydrotaea cyrtoneurina (assembly GCA_958296145.1). Classification (NCBI taxonomy): domain Eukaryota; kingdom Metazoa; phylum Arthropoda; class Insecta; order Diptera; family Muscidae; genus Hydrotaea; species Hydrotaea cyrtoneurina. The sequence continues at coordinate 119,119,325 of OY282512.1, forward strand.
AGAGAAAACTGTGAGCAAAACCTTTAAGTTCGACCGAACTTGGCGCGCTCTTGGTTCATGTGGCAGCTCCCTTTTGGAAGTAGGGGTTGTGGACAAACATTACAAATTGTAAATGAACAATATTACTACCATTCGTCCGTCATTTTTTAAAATAATTTTGTATTTATTTTCTTCTGCTTCTGTATTAGTTCACAATGAATGATATCTTTGTACACTTGACACCAAGCTTGCAGTGTAACGAAAACACGCCTAAAGATATGGCATTTGTGGTTCACACAAAGTCATAATGAAATTATCTGTTCAGATTTCATATTGCTATTTCTCATTGACTGAGATAAATATAAATGCAATTATAAAAACTAAAGCGCAATGTGTAAGACTTTCCCGCCCCATAATTCACCACAGATATTTCATGTTTTGTTTCTCAAGCCTTAACTTCCTCTGAAACAGGGCATCAAAATTCGTTCTAGACTTCTATGATTTCCCGCTGTCGCTTTTTTTTTTGTCTGCAAATGCATACAAAAAATGAAAGCATTTTTTTCACTGCTGGCATAAGAATTTGTAATGCCGAGAAATTGCAACAAGTAATTAGACATTCTACATGCGTTTTGCAGTTTTTTGTGTGTGTGTGTGTGTGTGTTAAATATATAAATGTGTATGCCTGTATGTTGATAATTTCATGACTGAGCATAAAAAAGTTATATTTTATGCAATTTTAAAACAGGTATTTAACACATTAACACAATTTAGCATTTAGCAATTTAGATAAAACTGATTTATTTTTAGGTTGACCGTGATTACGAAATGTGTTTTAGTAAAATACAAAAAGACACGCCAACAAAATTAAATAGAATTAATCATTAATAGAATGTGCATTTATTTTCCAATACTGGGAAACGAAATTTTCCACATTAGAGCAGAGGTTGTTTACTGGAGCCTAGAGCTCACAATTGGCCATACTTATCTGACTGGCTCACAGCGGTCCAGAATCCAAAATGTGTTTATGTGTTTGACGGAATGTTAATATTGCTCATAAAAAAAAATGTATTTATAACTTCGTTTTGAACATTTTCAGATTTTAAAATTTGAAAACTACTTTTTTATTTAAATTTAAATTTTATTATTTAAATTTTTGGTATTTTACACGTTTTGACGAATATTTCATATTGCATATTTTTTTTTTTTTTTATTTTTTCGAATTAAAAAAAAAAATTGGAGTCTCGACCAAAAGCTTATAAGTTGGTCAATATTAATATCGGCAGAGCAGGTGTTTATGGACATAATGACTCACCTGTCGTTTGTGTCTATGTTGGTTCTATCACACAGTCGGAGTTTGCAAGAAGCTAAAGACGCATTCGGATTTCTGTTTGGTATGGTTTATTGTCCGGCGGGGTCATTGGACCTTACTTAGTGACCGTTCCATGATCGCTTGCTGATTGTTGTGTAAACATATGCCTTTTTTCCAGTAGCACAAAGTTGTCGGCATAGGCTACCACCTTGGTGCCGTTCACGTTGTGATCCGTCAGAATTTCATTTGTCACCAAATTCCAAAGAATGTGTGACACCCCCTTGCGGGGTGCCTCTGGTGACTTCTCTTCTTACTCGGACGATGTTAACAATTCTTAAAATAATGTCCAGTGACTGTAATAGGAAAGCAATGCTTACTACTGAATGATGTGATATGGTTTGTCATTACGCCAGAAGCGCAAAATTAGCCTTGTCGCTCATGAGACATTTCGTCCACTGCGTTGTTGAAAAAATAGTTACGAGTTCTTCGCAATTCTTCTGCACCAATTTCGGACTTCAGATAAACAAAAAAAAAAACTGCTTCAGTTTCCTAGGCCAAGGTTTTCCCCAAGCAAAGTGTTCGTGGTGGAAATTAATTGTCACTCTTTGTGCGTTTTTCATATTAAAATGTAATTAAAATTAGCAAACGCGTACATAATATAGCGGAGCCGGAAGTAAAGACTTAACATTAACAACTGTAACAGTAAACTGTCAATATGAATGAACTCACAAAATTGCACTAAGTCGGTTCGTTCTTCCAGGGCAAGTGTGTGAGACTATTGTGGGTAAAATCAGACCATTTGAAGTACACGAATTTCACAGGTGATCCGAAATGGTCACTAGACAGCCACGAGATGGATTCCAAATTTGCTGTTTTTTTTCTATCCAAATTTTGGGGTTTGAGATAAATGCCCTTAGGTATATAATTTGTATAAGCGCCCCGGTAGGCGAGTTGGTAGCGTGATTGCCTATCGGCGTGGGGGTTGTGGGTTTGATTCCCACCAGAGGCTTTGGTCTGTCGCTGCAAAAATCAAGCCAAATGGTCTTTGTCACCCGGTTTACCCTTGGACCCAAAATTATAATATAAATTTACTTTGTATTGTAATTAATAAATAAATAAATAAATAAATAATTTGTATACGCACTTATCTGTTTATGTGTTTCTAGAGTCGTTTGACGTGGCTTGGACATTACTTACTTGGGTGTAAAGCATTTCCGTGTTTAAAAAAAAAACGCTGTTTGCTTATCTTGCATAATCTTGACACCAGCGTATTTTCAAGTACCTAATGACCAATCCTAATAATGTAAATTACCACGCCGTTCTGTGATATTCGGGGCTATTAATTAAAGAAAACTTTTTTTTTGTAATGAAAATGGTAAAAACTTTCTTCAAGAGTTTCCACTGTACTAAATGAATAATTAAAAATATAACATCAACATTTACATGTTGAAAATTTAAACAAGCAAGTGCAAGTCGCAGGCAACAATTGTTGCAGTGAAATACCCAAAAGAGCAACAACAGTTGTGGCAGTAACAGTCACTGCGACCCCTGCACCTTTTCTGGTGGCATCACATGGTCATAAAGCATAAAACACGCAAAGTGGCATTACGATTTTATAACCATCCCAAACCAACCCAGTGCAACTCAACCCGCAACCCGGCAACCGATCCAACCGATTCTCAGCGAGAAATTCCCAACCGAAAAACCAAAAGGAATACAACAAAGAAATGCAGAACTGATGCTTAACATTCGCCCAGCAGTTGTTGGTACACATACCATCGTTCATCGTTCAGCGTACATCGTTCATACGTACGTACATACGTGTACAACGAAATGAATAAATAAATGAATGAATCAGCAGTTAACAGTGAATGGATGTCCTTTTCACAATTCTCCTTAAAGTTGCCACTGCCCGCGCCAGTGCCAGCGCCAGCGCCACTACAGCTCCAGCCACGCAACAACCGCAGTTAGCCGTGTGGAACCCCCTGTGAGTGTCATGTACTACCGCTCGTAATGTCCAAATAGTTTATGTGAAGCACTTTGGCCGTTTCACCATCAAGGATCACTGGCGGTGTGGCGACAATGTAGATTTCATCTTGTGATGTTTTTAATTATAAATGTAAAAAAGAAAACAATATAAAATAGCACAGAGAAAAATACAACGAAAATTGCTGTGCTGTATCAAAGGAAGGGACAAGGGGGCTTAACAATACCGGGAGATATAGAATTGTGAAAATATGAATCGAGTTCGATTGAAGGATATTTTAAATGTATGCAATATATCGATAAATATTTCCTCAAATTCATAACAATGTTAAAGTTTGTTGCGAACGCCATCATAATCCTTTCGGATGGTTTTTAAAAATGACAAAAATTCGTTGCGTGGACGATGATAAGGAAAAGGCGGCTTAAATTCACATACAGCGTTTTACATTTCGGCTGTGCCAGTTAATGTACTTGACCAGCGGTAAAAGCAAGACCTTCTAGCAGGACATGCTTGCAAAGTTATACACCTGTTTGCAGACATACAGCAAGCTCATCTCCATTCCACTGACATGTCTTTTATAAGGCATACAAAGCAGAGGCTTCCAGAAGGCCTCTAGATGAAGTAAATAACCATTGTGAATACAATTCTTATAGAAACGGCTCTTCCAAGTGGGGTTTCCGAACTTTACCAGTTGATAGCGGTCATATTGTTGTTCAGTTGTTTTACCAAATCTCCACGGACCGATACAGTGGCCAAAACAACCTATGCTCTATTACAACCCGTATAGAGCGATCTCTGAGAAAACTCGATATGAATCGAGAGAAGCTATTACCGACACCAAACGCAATAAATTTCGATATGAGTGCACTGTGTCAGAATCTATTGAACGAAATAACCAGAGCCATGACCTTGGTAACCCCAAGCAGATGAATAGCTCGACTTCATCGTGTAGTTGCAACAAAAAGTCGAACTTTTGAAAAATGTAAAAAGTCGATTTTTTGTCTTTTCGAGTTTTTTTGAATTACAAGTCGATTTAAGTAGACTTTTTACTTGAAAACTAATACTATTTTATTGAAACTAATACAAATACAGTTTTAAAACGTGACAAAATTGTTCCAAAAACAAGAGATCAATTCAGTACCAATTATTGTACAAATACCCGCTAGTTCGTAAGCATAAATTTTCCTTCCCGTATAACTCAAAATATTTGTTTAATTGCATTGGATTATAAAAAAATGCTTAATACCCATTGTGGTCCCTTTTTCTACTTGTTGCAATTGCTGTTGTCAATCCCGGAACAATTTCCAAACATTTATTTCCTTTCGACGTCTCGCACTTTATGATTATTTTTAAAACTTTTTCCCGCATTCCCCATTTTAGTCGCATTTTCCATTACCTCCATTTTAGGCCCATTTCTGTCAATTAGACTTGTTTTTACACATTTTTATTTTTTCCCCTTTTTGTACTTTTTTTTATTCCGTTTTGGTGTGTTTTTGCCACTTTTTCGTCCCTTCCAAAACTATTATCCACATGTTTTTATTTTTAATTTTTCCCCCCTTTTTTTCATCCCGTTTTGGCCCCTTTTTCGTCCTATCTCTAACTCATTATTATTATTATAGCTAATCGTAGCCGCAGACCAATTTTCCAAAAAAAATCACAATATTTGAATTTTCCCCCCATTTTTATCCCCTTACAATCCGAATTTCAGGATTCTAGGTTCAGCCGTTTGGTCAGAACAGTGAAGAATCAGTCAGTTAGTCCCGCAAGAGTTTTATTTATATAGATAAAACAAAAAGTCTAGATAGATTTGATGAATTAAGGGGATAGCGTGGGGGAAGACACTAAGACAAGTACTGAAATACCGGGGCCGTAGTTTTGTTTACGTTCAGTTTGGAACTCTACGTGTTCGAAAAATATCTGAGGCATCGAGCTAAACCACAGGGTGTGGTTGACCAGAGGGTTAGCCTTTTAAACCGAGTCATTGAATATCAGGTCACTGTTGGGAGAAAAAAAACTATAGCACGAAGACGCTGTTCGTGAAAAGGTTTTTCGCGCCAAAGTATTCTGGCACACTTTGATCTTTCCTGCTGGAGTAGCTGCTCAGTATTGGCAATTTTATTTGAATACCAATTCCTGGAAAATTTTTTTGGATTTATTTGGTTTGCGTCATGACTTAATTTTTGGATAATTTGCATAATAATTTGATCTGTCTGAAATTAAACGTCTGCAATCTCTTAGGGTTGTAAATGCGGCACTGCAAATTCGACAAATTTGTTTATTGACAATCCATTAGTCAATCCATATACCGGACTCATGACTAAACCAAAGTCTTTTCGATTGTATTGAAGCTTAATTATAGAATTTGGAATTTGCAGCTTATGATGCTACCAATATAAAAATTTGTTTATGAAATGAACTTTCATACAGAAGTCTATGTGGTAAAGTAGTCTTCACATAAATGGCTTTTCCCCCCTGTTAACACCATTGGCTCAAGTTAAATCTAAAGGATAGTGTACTTTTAAATACACTTCGTAATGCGAATAACGTTTTTTTTTTACAGGACATTTTAAAATAATTGGCTTTTACCGTTAAATGCACGCCATAACTCAGACAATTCGTAATGGCATTTTTACTTTGTTGATTTTTATTACCGGCAATAAAATCATTTGCATGAATGGCGCCTTCAGTCTCTCACTATGCAAGCTGCCATTCAGACATACCTACATCCGTTGAACATACGTTGCATACGAACGTTTTAAAGAGATTTTAAATACACAACAATAACAACGTCAGCAACTGCAACACAATACATCACATTTACTTTGCCTCACAACAAAGACATGCTATTTTTTTTAGGTTAAAAGTTCTTAAATGGACTATTTAACACAATTGTGTCTTGGAAAATATTTCTGAAATATTCGTTGTGCTTTATAAATACACCCTCATAAAGCGACATAAACTCCCGACCAAAAAAAAAAAAAAAAAAAGACAAAGTACTTTGAATTTTAAATGTTTTGACAACATTTTGCTGGAGAGCACAGAGTGTACAGTGTCGTGGGTGATTATTTGCAGTCTACACCAGTTTCAGTTTATCTCATTTCAAAATCCTCAGTCCACTCGACGAGTCTGCCACCAGATTCCCATTTTGAGCCTACTCGAAGTTAGGCCAATAGGCGAGTCTCTATTTTGATGTTTAGACGTTTCGGGCTTCATAGGCCTGTATGCCAACTTCTTTGCTTCAGTTAGGGCTTTACACGTCTCACCATAGCGTTGGTTCCTTTCGGACCGCTTTTAATATATGTACTTGTATACTTTTTTATACGACCCAATATGAGGTCCTGTTCTTGGGCACATTTATTCGGAAAATTTTTTTCACTCTGGGTTATTCAAACTTTCGTCCCTTATTATCGTTGCTGATTTTAGAACACTGTTCCTGAATGCGTTTTTGATGGAAAACAGAGTTGAGAAGTGACACTTGCTTAAGCTGTCGGCATTCACAAATGTTAAGCAGTCATTCGTTCATGTGTGTTGCAGCCAAACTTGAATGTGTTAGTTGCAGTAACACATGAAACTGAAGACGACAACTCTTAATATTTGTTCTATTTTATGAAAACGTATGTTAGTGTGCGTGTGTTTTTGGATGGGCGGTATGTTTGCTTATTTCAGAATTTTCGAACACACATACACACAAAAAAAATACACCATCATTGTAGAATTTTCGCATTGTTTTCCAAAAGACGCGAAGAATGCCTGTGTAAAAAAAAGCTTTAATTCTTAGAGTTCTGCTGGGAAAAAGACTACCACATACGTACATACATTTACGGCTAAACAGAGAGAGTACAAATACATCGACATACCTCATATCCATCTCCGGAGTTGTCTACACCTTCACGAATCAGGCCTCAAAGTAGGGCGCATTATATTGGCGTGTATATTAATGTGAATGCCTTCCTTATGACGGCTGCCTGATACGACACAAAACTTGTAACATATGAACTAAATTTGACGTTTGTGCCAAGTCCCTCTGTGTATCTGTCGGGCGGGTTCCTAGAGTTAATCAATTTCTTGGAATCTGGACATGGATTATTTTTTTGAATTCTAACTAAATTGAATAGCAAAGTTCAAACGCGACACAGTTTTCGAGAAAAAGTTGGAACACTACTCACGTCTTTTCTGGTACCTTCCATACAAATTTTCCATTTCGCTCACTTTATAAATCGTATCGATATATAATTTCTCTAAAATTCGATATTTCATGTTTATATTTTTTGACATTTTAGCAGATCCGAAGGTGATGGCCACTCTCAATTTTGAAAATTGTATGTTTTTACCAGGGCTGTGGAATCGCAGTTGGGTCTACTCACTTAAAAGCGAGTTTCGTTAAGGTTTTTCATAAAGGAAAACAATTATTTGTTTCTAGGGAAATTTAAAAAAAAATCACGTTTTCCCGACAAGTGAAAAAAGAGCGGGTAAAAGAAAACACTAACGACAGCGGATCGTTATTCGAACTCTATTAGAACTGTACTCGGCTTGTTTTAGTAGCGAACTCCTGACTCTCGCAACGATCAACTGGAGGGCCTTCAGTTCTAGCCGTGCCATTTTGTTTTGGGTCAATGTATAACAACACACATTAAAAGATACTCCGTCATGCATATGTGTATTGTAAAAAAAACACACACATATACATATGCAAAAAAGCGCAGCATTGCTAAGGATTCCTTGAGCAGAGGCAGTTCAGTGCATTACATCACACACAGCCAACTCCTGCTAATGGAAAGTGAAATATTTTAAAATGCAAGTGGTTCTGACTCTCAAATGCAAATAACTGTGTGCAAGTTGGTGTAACTTTTTCATTGCATTCCATCCGCTGCCAGTTTTCCCTCCACTTTCAGTTCATACTTTCTTTTTTTGTGGTGTTTAACGTAATAAAATGTTTTACACTCTGTTTATTTTAGTTAAATACTAGTTATCATACCGAGTAACTACTTACGGATGTACAGACATATGTGTACATATGTGTCTTTGGGTACAAAAAATATGTGTGTACGTGCGTTTACTTTTACGCTCATAAATGGATATGCTGACGACTACGAATGTAATGCCAGGTCATTGAGTTATGACGGAACTGTATAACCTTACCCAACTGAGTAAGAGACAGAAAGTGTTAACTACGCGGTAGTGGATGAGTTCTTATACATTGGATCCGTCAGAACAAGGGTGATTTTTTGCTATTTCGGTTTTCAGTTTTTGCCAGTTAGCGCCTGGCGAATAGGCCTTAGAGAAGCTACAAGATGATTACATTTTTGATCGGAAAAGTGTCTCATAAACACATCAATACACAGAACTGTCGAATTTGATTCAAGAACATAAAAGGTACACTGTTGATTCGTTTGTTTGAACCGCACTTCTTCAGAGACGATTGTGGCCAGAACGTTGCGTACAAAGTACCGCCCGATGATCACAGACTCTTTTTTGCCCAAACTGAAAGAATTTGACTTTCGTCTAAATCGGACGGAGCGACTTGCAAACCCGGCGTTTTTGATAAGATACCTACGAAATTTGTACCGAATTTGGACATTTAAACGCACCAAACTGTAGCGTATTTCATTCACTAGAAAACATTTTCAGTTTTTTCTTTAATTTTCAAAAACGCAACCTAAAAAAATCATGCTCTATTTGATGTTATTACAAATAAAATGATAGGAGAAAATATTCACACAATCGGTTAGGGAAATACAGAATTAAAACTTCTTGGACATAATTCAGTGTCCTGGTATTTGGGATACGGTTCTGTAGGTATTGAAAGAAATCGGTACTCTTTGGTATCTGGGTTTTCATGCGCTTGCATGAGTGTCCACCTACAGCATACTTCCGCGAATATGGGTGGTTGGGTAAATGCATAAGTGTTGGGTATATGTGGGTTGAATTGCGAACATATTGTTGTGTAAATATTATTCGGCAACACCATTTGGTATATGCATATACCCGGTTTTAAGTTTATTATCTTTATGTGATTATAATGTCCTTTACCCTTTCCTTTAGTTGGCTTTCTTATACGAATATTGTGGGGCAGGAAATGTATATATGGCTGTGATAGAAACCGTGTTGTAATGTACTTTTTTGTAGAGTGGGGTATATTAAAAGATCTTGGCATTTGTATGACAATACTACGAACAATATCCTAGTAGTCCACGTTATTCATTAAAAATAAAATAATAAAGTATTTACAAATCATTCTGTAATACTGACGCTTTTGATATAACACTCACTCCCAGAATATTCTAAGATCGATGTATCATTACAACTTGTTGGGTATAGGATTTTATCAACACATGTTTGCTAGGCAGAAAATTTGAAATGACACCGAGTACAGTAGTGAAGAGTGCAATACACTACTGACGTTTTGTCTTGCTCTGCATGTCTTGGTATTCATCTGTTTTGGTGTTTATTTGTCCGTGAAATGTGTCTTCACTCATTCATAGCATGAATGTGTGGAAGTATTCGGGTTTCAACTGAATGTCTCGATTGTCGTTTCAAGAGTCTTCTATCGTTTGTTGCAAAGGTTTCACAGAAACCGTTTTCTGTATTATATATATACTAGTAAGTTGTAATGCGCCTATGGCGCCCGTTGAAATATGGAAAACAAATTTTGTTGAAAAAAAAAAATTTTGTTAAAAAAAAAAAATTTTGTTAAAATAAAAATATTGTTAAAAAAAAAAAATTTTTGTTGAAAAAAAAAAATTTGTTGAAAAATTTTTTTTCTTTTTGAAAAAAAAAAATTTTGTGGAAAAAAAAAAATTTTTGTGGAAAAAATATGTTGAAAAAAAAAATTTTTGTTGAAAAAAAAATTTAGTAAAAAAAAAATTTTGGAAAAAAAAATTTTTGGTAAAAAAAAATTTGGGGAAAACACAATTTCTGTACAAAAAAAAAATACTATTTTTTTTATTATTATTATTTATAGAAAATTATAGAATGCATATTTAAATTCCTACGTACTGCGTGACAGAGTCAGTGAATCAGTGTCGAGGGTAAATATATATTAAGATATATTATAGCTGACCTAGATATTCGATGGTTATTTTCGAAATTCCAACTATTAGGCTACGAAAATACGAAACATTATGTTTTGAAGATATTTGGTTTTTATTATTCTTTATGCAAGCTAAATGATCAGTGTGGTTTATTGTCAAATGGAGAGAAATGATGGGTCAGCGAAAGTACACCATACACAACCATAAGTGCAGCCGTTTCGTCATTGGCTTGTTATGGTTTTTGTTTCGGTTTAGGACTTTATATTCCCAATTTACATCAGCTTCTTTATTAAATTTCGCAACCACAAACGTGTAAGCGATTCTATGCATGTTTCGAAAAGACATCATGCTGTTAAGATATATCAAAAGCATAACAAATAATTGCATCCATTCTGCCTCATGCTCTCAAATGTGCAGATTTCTTTACAAATATTACAATGAATAGTTCATAATTCTTAATTGTCCTGCCGCGACACTGGAATGTCATAAAGTTTAGCTTTCTGTGTTGTGAGTCCATGTTACCGGTAAATTTACCACCTGGAGTTGTAGTATGATTTCCAGCTGCCATTCTTTCAAACAGTTCATTTGAGTAGTGAAATCTAACCTTTGCGCGTCAGTTTTCACTTCACCTGAACCGTAAAGCAGAAATACGCGTGAAAAGGACACCAACAAATACAACCACATTGCACTGGCATTTGCATTCGTGTGAATGTGTTCATTTACAAAATCTCATTAAAAATCATTGAATTTAATGTTTCATGTCAATAATGCCCAGTAAATGTAGGTATGTTGCTGTTTTCTGTATTCTTTTTTTTTACATCTGCAAACTGTGGTTATTCGTATTGTTAGAAAACAAAAACCACATGCGTGCATTTATATGTATGTGTGTCTGCATGGCATGCTCACACATACACATATACCGTATGTGTTGTGTATGACATATTCCAAAAACTAAAGATTTTTGCACCGAAAAATTCAAAGATTCATATACATCTTTTTTTTTTTTAAAAAAAAAGTATGATTTGTTGTTTAAAAATTTTTCATAAGCATGTGCTTTTACTCCAGCTCCTGTCAGGTACCAATCGTCAAAGCAGAAATCGTCGATGGCAACCTCTGGACGCTTGAAGAATAGAGTTGATTAATAGGACTGAGGGGATACCGACACACCACTGAGCGGGTACATCGCATTTTATATGATTATTGAGGCATTAGAAAATCACTCCGAAAGAATAGGTCAGTTGATCACATACTCATGTGGTATTAAGAATCTAAAAACCGCCGTCGATACTGCCTAGAAGAGATTATCTAAACTTATCGAATTCTATCTTTGAGGTCTTGAATCGACGCTGGAAGGTGTTGAATCACAAGGATCCAATCAGCAATGACACGATACGTTGTCGATGACCGGAGAAACTTAATGTATTTTGAGTAAAATATTTGGAAAAACATGTATCCATTTCCACATCAGAGAAAAGTCAAAACAGTGAACTTCTCCGGTTAATCGTGTACCAAAGATATGCCGACAGTTTTTTTTTTATGAATCCGTTGTTATTAACAACAATTACCTAAACAATGGTTCAGTGATGACAGGCAAATATTATTATTCGACGTTGTTTTAAAGAAAACTCGATTACAATCGACGAGGAAAAAGTTTTCTTCTAGCATGACAACGCATCTGCTCTCAGGTGTAAAGTTTAGGATAGGACTCATAAATTAGGATACAAATTGCCTCCTCATCTACCAACTGAATACATTTTTGCTGTAACAGAATGGGGTCGAATGTGGTCATCACTAAAACAAATGCATATTTTGAAAGGTTTGGTATTGAGAAGGGAAGCAGGATTGGAAAGTCGATGGACAAATATATCGATCTAAACGTTTCTTTTTCTCTTTAAACAAAAGGTGTATGCGTTTTCAAAATATCCAAAGTTTTCCTAATGTCTCGTATTAGTTCTGTCGGGGATTTAAATCCACCTGGGTAAACATATTTGGACCATTAATCAGTGGCTAGAGAGCTTTCAATTAGAAGTCTCTGAATTATTATCAAAATATGTTACTTGTCAAGGACTGTGTTGAGGAGAGTCTAAAATCCTAATCCCTATTCGAACACGAGTGATATTGAAAATGAATGACTTTGAAATGGAATGCCTCATTTGTGCATATTATTTACAGATGCAAGTGTATTGTATTCTACATGCTGATCTATACACAGCAAATGTATATAAAAGCACATAGTATGTACAAAATACACGTGTAAAATGAACCAAACTTGTATTTGAACAAAAAGGTGTCATGTAGTGCTGTAATTTTGTATACCCTACACTGTGTCGAACCGTAATTTCCGGCGCAAGAGTAAAGTTGACGAATCGGAAATTGTTGTGTTGTGGTAGCACAACTAGAAACCGTACTTCGATAATATTGTTTAACTAATAATTGAGGAATTCTTGTATTAAAAGTTATTAACTTTGCATTAAATTTTTTTTTTGGAAATTGTTTTTGTCATCTAAGAATGAAATTGCAAAAAAATATATTAGTCTTCCTAATTTTTGTTTGACATAGAAATAACGTATATATTAGAAAGTTGTACTTCAACTATATAAAATTAATTGTCTAAAAAATATATATAACTTTTTACTTTTCAAAATGAAACTACGATTTGACCTTTGAAGTAATTGTTTGCCAGTCGCGCTAAGGTCATTACTTTGTACCATTCATTTGTCAAATTTCTACCAATCACATCATTTTTTTAAAGAAACTTTTTGTCGATATCAAGAAATAAATACATAAAATGATAGGGTACATGCGAGTCGACTCATCTGATTATCAGATTCCATGATGTGTAATTTAATGTCTGTGCATCTGTACAAAAGTTTGCAAGTGCTTGTTGTTCAAAAGCTATACACACACACATGCATACTCGTATAAATGTAGGTTTAATTTGTGTGTACGTAGATTTGTTCATTTTGAAAATGACAACGCCATCAAATGTTCCACTTTTGAATTGAGACCACACAATTATGGACTTGACTCAGTTACTGCAATATTAACACATTGCAGTTCAAACAAGAATAAGTTCAATTTAATTTTAAATTAAATTTATATTTTAATCATATACAGATTTATAAATATGTTTTTTTTGAAAAATATGAAGTAGAGTTTTGTCTTTCAAATAATTGTGTGTGTATGTGAGTTAGGTCTTTTTTTGTTTTCCATCAAATTTGCTTGATTTTTTAACAGAATGTGTATGAGTAAGCTCTCTACAGGAACCAATCAAAATAAGAATTTTGAAAAACAATGAGTTGGGTCCTTTTTATATTGAGTTAAGGAATTTTCCTTAAAACAGTGTTTTTTTATTTTTATTTATTTTTTAATTTGACTAACACTTATAGGATGCTCTTTGTATATGTAATGCAATATGTTAGCTATAGAAAAAAAGGGTATTAGAAGGAGGAAAGGGGTAGTAGTTTTTGTTTTTCATTTAAGAATACCACCCCATCTATAACGAGCCATCTCTCGGAACACTCTATATGAATCGAGGGAAACTATTGCCGACACCATTTGCTAGAAGTTTTGATATGAGTTATTTATGCCAGACCTTTGGAAATATCGAAAACACCGACTTTGCTTTCACCAAGGCGGTGAATGTCTTGACTATAGCATTTCGGAAGGAACTCCTTCAGTTCTACAGTTGATCGCTTTCTACAGAAGCCATACTGTCGGAGGCCATCGGACGAGCTAGAATCTAAAATGGGAAATGAGCGAAATTTCATTTTTCAGCCAGAAGGTTTGCGTTATCAACCGCATCAGTGAGTATATGGTTGTCGTTATCAAAATGACAAAATTTTACAAGTGACCAAAAGCTTCTACTATCCTGGGGACGACTGAATTTTTGTATTTTCGTGAATAAGTTTTTCGCCCTCAAATACTCTTGCACACGCCTGCAAAATATTGACATTTTTAAGAAAACGCCAAATTTTGTAATGCTCTTCCTTGCACGTCTGATTAAATGGGAATTGTTTGAATGTTAGACCGTAATAGTCTTTGCCGATATAAACGAGTTTATTCCTAGAAATGTATAACTAAAATGGGCAAAAGTATTTACGAGTTGGCATAGTTCGTTATATCACACCAATCAATTTAGTCGTTCCAGTCAGTCTTGTAATATACATATTCGTTTCCTGAGATACACAATCATTGTTCCTTCAAATCTTGATGAATTAGTTCTCAGACAAGGTACACACACACACACTTTGTATTCAATTGCGATGTTAATGATGATCGCATTAAATGAATCAAACCATTTTGTCACTCTTCCAGGCAATTGTTGTAATTAGGAAAGTCAAATGTGCCGAATGTTAACAAACATTAACAGGTTGTATTGTGCAGACATTAAAATTTTATTTCATAATACCCGAGAAAGAAGACTCCAATCAAATGTTCTGCTTCCACTGCCACCTTTCGTCTTTGCACAGAGAATCTTAATAAGTTGTGATATCTGTATTGTTGAGTGTCTGTGAATGTCTGTGAGTGTCTGGGTTTATGTATCTATGTGTGTGTGTGTGTGTGTGTGTAAAGGTGCCCTGACGTTTTTAAAGTTTTCTGTAAAAACCATTAAAATGCATTAAACTTTTAATTGCTCACGCATATGCTTCAACAAGCTAAACGACAATGGCAGTAAAACAACAAAAAACGGAGAAAAGTAAGAAAAATTAAAGAAACTTTCCTTCAACGACTACGTTGAATTACATGCACACACACACACACCGATACAAGGATTGTATGTAATTATAAAATACGTAAATGTCAAATGCAGACACAAACGTAAGAGCAAACAAACACACACACACAAATGCTCAACACAACCCGAAAAATAAAATTCATCATACGCCCCCGTTCATGACACTTCACTCATAAAACTTGTGTTCCGTTGTTGATAAGACGTGAAAAAAAAATACGTACAGTGTGAGATA
This sequence comes from Hydrotaea cyrtoneurina, assembly GCA_958296145.1. NCBI lineage: Eukaryota > Metazoa > Arthropoda > Insecta > Diptera > Muscidae > Hydrotaea > Hydrotaea cyrtoneurina. The sequence continues at coordinate 119,134,601 of OY282512.1, forward strand.
TAATCATAAGATCACACCATTGATAGACAAAAGAATGTTTTAAAAAAGTTGGAAAATATTTAAAAAAAAAAACATACATGTGTAATAAAGATTCTGATTTTTTTTTTAGTGGCGCAATCAAAGCTTTGGTTTACTGTACGGCGGATTCATCGTAATCTTACTGCCTGTTTCCATAAAACGATTTTTTTCGTTCGTTACAAATCGTCAATATCGGAAGCGTTATAAAATGGGCTTCCGACATTATTCTATTCTAGTTTTCGGATATATGTAAGATATGGACATCTGGAACACAATCTCAAAAGAATGAGCTCTCACTACTGTCAAACATCCAATTTATTGCGCCATCACTTTTGACAATTTGTAACGAACGAACAAATTCGTTTTATGGAAACAGGCAGTTAATTGGGGTTCTCTAATCGACTGTATAAAGTGGAACGTCTTAAAATTATTGAATTCAGTTTTCACTTAATAAGATGTCCGCTGTGAATTTTCGTACATTATTTTTTCGAAAAGAAAAAGTATTAAATATTAAATTATTTCGGGTATCACAACAATTTACTCTTACACTTATTACACTGCGCTGTCTCAAAGTACCATAAAAAGGTGAACGTTAAAGTATGTGGAGTCCGAAAAGACAGGAGTAGAGGATTTGTATCCGTCAGGACTCGGTGATGATGGTAGGCGATTTCATAGATCGAAATCTGTTCATGCGATTACAGTTGACTGCCTAGATCAGGGGTTTCAAACTCATTTTGACTTACGCTCCCCAAAGGCAAATTAAAATTAAGATGCCTCACTTCAGGCAAACCAAACAAAATAAAAAAAAATTTTAAAAATATTTATTTTCATCGTTGAAAGGAACTTTGTGGCAAAAAACACACTGTGGTATTTGTTCTTCATCCATGATTATAAATGAAAATCCAAATTTAAGTAGTCCCATTTTATTTTTTCAATGTAATTTTTATTAAAACGACATCATGGACAACTCACTGCACAAAAACTCAAACTAAAAATTATTAAAATACACAACAGATGATGGACGATAATCTTGAGCAGTAATGACAAACAACATGTTGATTATAAGAAATCGTTGGGTGTTTCTATTCTTCTCCAGATACTGGGCTACCAATCCGAGTATTGTACTAATAATGTACACTGCCTTTGTTAGCATATATCGCATTATGCATGGATTGAGTCCAGATTTAGGGGACTAAGAGTGTAGTCTATATAGTGTGTAGTACTATATATATAGGTGTAGGTTCCAGAAAATAACATGCATCGGGATCAGGAGATATATTCTAATTAGCCCCTGTTTGTGTTTGTACGTAAAGGGTGTCTCAGTAAGTGCATTTTTAAATTTTGTGTAATTTGTTTTTGGGGAAGAGGGAACTTATATTTGGCAGTTGTCACATATATCTTCCTATTATTTTTTTTATTTTTATTTCCTTACAATATAAAGTCAATTCATATTCTAATTGTGGGTCCAAGGGTAAACTGGGTGATACGGACCATATGGCTAGATAGGCAATCACTCTACCAACTCTCCTAAAGGTTATTAATAATGGGTTGCTCTTCGAATGAAAAGCGCGTAATAATTGTGAAAACTTCCTACACAAATTTGTAGAGTAATGCTGGGACAAAATTTAAAAACTGCACTCGTACTGACACATCCATTATTTGTGCAAATTATTTTATTATTATTTTTTTATAATTTTAAAAATAAACTATTCAATACTAAATACATATTGAATACATTCATTGAAAAATACCAACTCGTTCTTATATTGGGTGCATCTACTGTTCTATGTATATGTATTTATTCCTCACACAGGTGTTAATATGGTGCACCATGATGGAGCCATCACCTTCACTTTATCCAAACCCCTCTGTCACTCACTTCCTGTCCTGGGTGCTCTTCCATGCAGTTGTACGAGTATTAAGTTGTACCAACACTTATGAAAATAAATTTCATTTCAAGCTCTTGGTCTGTGTGCGAGGGTGCGTGTGTGTGTTTGAGTTTATGTACAACTTTGTAATAATAAAGTTATTAAAAGTGTCATAACAACTCAAGTTGAGGTTTTTCCTTCCTCGCCTTGACTCGCTGTGCTAGTCAAACTAAGGAAAGAGTTAAAGTTAAATTTACTTTTGGCTGGCTGGCGACTATTAGTCCAAAATGCGTTTATGTAATCCAGTTGGAGTTAGAATGTTGCAGTTGTCTATTTCAATTACTTTAGGTACACATCAAGGGTTGTTTTCTCCAAAATTTCCATGTTTTCAACATAAAAATAATACGAGGTATGTTCAAAAAATATTGCTAATTTTGTATTTTTTCAAAAAAGTATTTATTTATTCATGAATATCTATTTTATCCCCTTGAAAGTAATTCTCCTCGGATATAATACACTTCTACCAACGTTTTTTTTCCAATCCTCGAAGCACTTCAAATAATATTTTTTTGTGATCTTATTTAGCTCCTCCTTCGATGCCGTCTTTATCTCCTCAATCGTTGCGTAGCGTCGTCCTTTTATGGGCCTCTTCAGTTTTGGGAACAAAAATTAAAATTTTTTATTAATTAAACTATTTTTAAATTCGTTCACCTACTAGGGGTCTAATATTCCAAATTTGGAGTGAGTTAGAACCATATACAAATTTCGATAATACTTTCAAACCAGTGTGTTATATATTCGGAATAACATGGCAGCCAAACATATTTTAGGGGCGTAACATACACCCAAGACGTAAACTTCAATATTATCAGAATAATCTAATATTTTTTTGTAGCTGGCAGGAAATACTGGCTGAAAATAAATTTTCTCAATAGTTTATCGTAGCATCAACTAATCATTCGACGTTGAGCGTCCCTGGATAGACGAGTATCTCAGCTTAATCGCTTTATGTATCCCAAGTTATCTGGAGAACTTGACAGTTCTTCGAAAACGATAGAATACCCTCTAATGACTATTAGTTCCGGTTAAGTATCAATGTTTATTATACTTGACCCTATACAGTAGAGTGGAGTGAAATTCAAAAAAAAAAGTTAACCTCGGAAAGAGATGTAGTCTGGGGTCCTAATAAGGGGAAAAATAAAGAAAAAAATTTTAAAAAATTTTTAGGGGTCGCGCCACTTCCTGGAAATTTGGAAATTTTCGCTATTTTGGCGTTGATTTTAGAAAAATCCTAAAAATTAACGACTTAACTTAGGTTAACTTTTCCGAGGTTAACTTTTTCAAATTAAAAAAAAAACATGTTTTCACTCCACCCTACTATACAGCCTATAGTCTCAACCCACCCATTACTATACAATTTATTTTCTATGCCACCGACATACACATTGCACACATGTATAAAGAGCTTTACGAATAATCTACTATTTTTAAACGGATCCCCACATCCGCTTCATCGACGTAGTTATGACCCCAAGGTTCTGACCGAGTGTAACTTTATCACGTGTTGAAGATATATGCTTGACATGCTTCCCTCAACATATTTTAAAATTTATTACACTAATGACTGGCATCAATAAAAACTTTCTCGTTTTGTTGTTTTGTTTTTCATGAAAAGAATTGTAAATATCAACACATACATGCACACAAACTATGTAAAGGGTGTGCCCACAATTCATGATAAATTTCTATTCAAAAAAAGTAGAATAAAGTAAAAATAGATAGAACAAATGGCAGAACAAAGCGTTTGCAATCTTTTTTAAAAATAATGGAAATTTGGTTGCTATCCTAATCCTAAGCGTGAAACTTTATTTTTTTTTTATCTTGAACAACAAACACGTTTCCGACGATATTACGTGTTAATGTGTAATCTCTAATCCAACTCCTCTAGAAAAATTCGTTTAAACGTTGGTCCAAGATGCTGAGTATTCAAATAATATCGTGGACTGATCTTTGATTTAATTGAAGTTTCCTGTGGCACATGTAGTACAGCTCGTCTAAAAATTCATTTGCGGAATAAGACAATCATTACTGCATCAGATATCAATTGGACTGGCCAGAGTTGGATGACAAAATCACTGGTTATTGAAAGCCATGTCTGAAAGTGAAGTGTATAGAAGAGCGTGATTCAAAATCCCAGTATTTGAGTTTCCTCCTAAATAACACCATGTCCGATGTTGCCTATATGCAACATTGCACTTATATGCTTCTAAGACCCCCTATGATTTGTTTGACCTTCGGTTTTTTGCATTTTGTAGAATTATGTGTTGTGCAAGCTAACAGCTATTTGTTCTATTCTGTATCTGCGTTCTTTCAGTAGCTGTTCACAGTAAAGTGAACTTGTCAAAATCTTTTAGCAAAAAAAGAAAAACTTAATAAATAACACTGTGCGACAGCCACAATCGGTTTGGGATGAAACCACCGGGGAAAGTTATATCGGTCAAAAAAAGGTCATACGTGTCCCAGCGTTTCGTTGGGTCTCATCTAGGAATCGAGATATATCGATTTGAAGTTAGTAAGTATCGTATAGGGGAATTTGTCACGTTTTTGGCTCTTTTGTTTGACATAACTTGAGAACCACTCGTCCGATTTAGCTGAAATAAATTTTAAAAAACCAAGAATTACAATTCCCTTAATCTGTTCACATATTATTTTCCTTTACAAGTAATAGTTTCCAAGTTAAAAATAAGCGCATGAAGAAAAATTTTTTTTTTTTTTTTATTTTTTTTTTAAATACATTTATTTACATTTTAATAGGACTTGACACTTTTTACCGTTTTGGATTTTTTATAATTTAAAAAAAAAAAAATTTTAATTTTTAGGCAAAAATAATTTTTTTTTTCATACATTTATTTATAATTGCGAAACTGTTGCTTAAGTAGGAAAACGGTTTAAGAACAGATTAGAGGAATTGTAATTCTTAATTTTTCTAAATTTGTTTCTGCTAAATCGGACGAGTGGTTCTCGAGTTATGTCAAATAAAAGAGCCTAAAACGTGACAAATTCCCCTATACGATACTTACTAACTTCAAATCGATATATCTCGATTCCTAGATGAGACCCAGCGAAACGCTGGAACACGTATGACTTTTTTTTTACCAATATAACTTTCCCCGGTGGTTTCATTCCAAACCGATCACTGACCCTTACCATTTGTCGCAGAGTGTAATTATTTAAAAAAAATTATATAAAAAAAAATCATTGGATAAGTCTTTAGTTTGTTAGTAAAATGTACCTCTACTGTCTATAGGCAAAACATCCTGTAACTGACGATCCAGGATACCAAAGATTTTGAATTTTTTGTTCGTTCATATTTGACTTAACTCTAATACATATCTGGCATATACAAATGTTTTGACACGCCCATTTTAATTCGAGCAAATCTGCTGAACTTTTTTGGGACACCCTTTATCTATATTTGTATACATTCATAGGAATAAATGTGCGAGTGCGATGCCGTTCATCATGACACACATAAAAATATGATGTTTTAAAAAAAAAAAATATATGAACAATTGCCCATTTCAACGCATGGTTAGAAATCAACAAAGCAGAACCTATGTATTATTACATGTATGAATGTGTGTGTTTGTGTGTCTTGCACACACATATCCGCACAGAGAAGTTTTGAAGTCATAGACATAAACAATAGTGTGAGTGTAACTGGGATCACTAGGGTGTAAAAATGTTTTACGTGAAGAAATATATGACCATGCATTATAGTCAATGGTAAAATGAATTGATGTTTGCAAGGATGTGTATGTGTGTGACTGCGTATGTTCGCGTATTTGTGTGAGAGCCTACAAAACACCATATTCATAAAATTCATCGCAATATGCATGAGTTGCCAAAAGGTACCAGAGACGTGGTGGGATATGTGTTGGTGCAATATGTTGGTGTATATATGTAGACATAGCAATGAGAAGGGGCGTGTCGTGGCAGTGGTAGCGCCCACTTTTACATATGTTTGCAAAGACACACTCTTGTCGATTAAAAAATTAAATATGTTTTTTTTTGTCTTTTGAGTTTAAATTTAAGAAGGACGGGGCATAACGCTCTTCTATCCTTAAATATTTCTAAATTTTGTTTATATATTGTTGATCTATATTCTTCATACAGTTTTGTTTCTGTTAGTCGAGATCATTGATTACACTGTACAACAAAATCAAATTTTTTCCAAAATTACAAGGTCCGACCTATAAATTTTGATAGAGGAGACAAAAAAAAAGACACGTGTATCGGCGTTTTGAAAGTTTACATCTGGGTGTCATTTTGGGGGGAGGTAAAGTTTCCCCCAAATGCAAATTTTGTATTGTCAATCGGCATAGAAAATCGAGTAAAGCTTACGTTTAAAGTATAAGGTGTGTTCAGCAAATTTATGCCAAATGTTGCGGAGAACAATTTTGTAGAATATGTTAACCCTCTAACTCCTGAAGGCATGGGTCTTTTTTGTCCTTCTTTTAAAAAAGAGCAAAAAACACCATTAAAACAGGTATTTAAGGGGTTAAAATGTTCCGCAAAGATATTCGCCGTGAAATTTTACTATAAGTCCCTAAATACACCAAAACGGAAAATTCAACCAGAAAGTCAGAAATAAGACACAACACTAGAGAGCTTAGGGTTAATTTTGCATTTAGTAAGAATTTTATGTTTAGCGTTTGTTTTATTTCGGTCTTATGATTTTATCATATGAAAAGGATATTGTCCGGCTCTAGACCTCTTGCCTCTATAAATAGAAGACAAGTTTTTTACAAAATGGCAAGTGGAATGTATTTCCCTGGCTGCCCACTGCTTTTATCGCGATTTCGGGTCCGTTACGACCTTCATCAGAAAGCTTGGCTGCAATTGTTAGAGTGAAACTTGAACTCTATAAGACAAGGCTCCCACCAATATCTACAGATGGCACTCAACGCAGTGTTTCCGTAGAGGTGGTACAAGTGGAATTGTAATTTCTTTGGGTTGTTGTTCTGGAGGAAACTTGAAAAGTGAGATAAAAAAGTAGTTCTCATTCGTTTGGACAATATCCTGTTCATATGTTAAGAATTTTATTTTAAAGTACCCCAAAAATTTAGCATGAAAAAAAATTCAAATTTAAATACAAATCAGTAATATCTCTATTATTTTACCTTCGATACCTTCTGACTTTCTGGTTGAATTTTCTGTTTTGGTGTATAGTAAAATTTCACGGCGAATATTTTTGCGGAACATTTTAACCCCTTAAATACCTGTTTTAATGGTGTTTTTTGCTCTTTTTTAAAAGAAGGACAAAAAAGACCCATGCCTTGAGGAGTTAGAGGGTTAACATATTCTACAAAATTGTTCTCCGCAACATTTGGCATAAATTTGCTGAACACACCTTATACTTTAAACGTAAGCTTTACTCGATTTTCTATGCCGATTGAAAATACAAAATTTGCATTTGGGGGAAACTTTACCTCCCCCTAAAATGACACCCAGATGTAAACTTTCAAAACGCCGATACACGTGTCTTTTTTTTTGTCTCCTCTATCAAAATTTATAGGTCGGACCTTGTAATTTTGGAAAAAAATTGATTTTGTTGTACAGTGTAATCTATAGTAGTACATGCAAAAACTGTCTTCAACTGCCAAAAAGTGGTTTAGTTCAAATAGAGCCTATTAGGCATCGGCGGTACCTCATCATCTTTACCACATTTGCCGGAAGATTTCTGATCCTTATCACTTCGAAGCCTTACAGCACGCCTATGACGATGAACAAACTGTGCCGTAATAAACCGTAAAATAACTGAAACATGATTTCGCTTGACATGATATAAACAATAGCAGCAAATTTAACGGTTAAAAGATGTTTTATGTTGCCCACATAAGGAGCAAACGGAATACACCAGAACATAAATAATGAATGAAAGATGAATACGTTCTGGTGTTCAAATGTAACAAACACTGAAAGGGCCACACGAAATCTTCGCCGAGAAAGAGTTATTCACTATGTTGCACTGGGAAAATGAAATATGGAAAGGTTTGGGCTTAGATAAAGGATTTTTATTAATGTATTATTTCCGCTTAAATGACTTTCAAAAGGTAACCAATAAATCGTGTGCATGTGAATTTACTGAGCGAAATATAATAGGTTTTGAAATTTCAATTCAACAGCCGGGGATGGAGGGGAAGTGAGTGAATTAAATTGATATAAAGCTGAAACAATGTGAACGTTTCCATAAGAAGAAACAGTTTTAAATCTTAAAGTCTGTTACTAAGTTTGTAAAAGTCTATCAATTTTCTGGAGAATTTTCAGCTTCAACATTTGTAAAATGGGATATAATGATTCTGGGAATTGGTATTTGTCGGTCGTCACTGTTGGCATGGGAACTCGGGTCGAACTCGATGTAGTTTATTGTTAGATCCGAAAAATGTCATCCCTTCGTCCATTTCCCATCCAGTTTAATGTTGGTTGTTTAATGCCACTGATTTCGTCTGTGTCTGTATAGAGTTCACAATTTACTTGCCGTCGAGCATATGATTTTTAAGCTTCTGGTGTAAACTCATGCCGTTCTAATTTGGTTTTTCCAGAAAGGGTATTGAGATATCAATTATCGGACATGCTTTCGTCCCATCAATGCACTTAGTCTTTACTCCGAATTGGCTGGGTCAATTTCATTCAATGCAGTCATCTATGATTGGTATGGGTTTGTGTTCGCCAACAGGTTACTTTGGTGTTCATAAATTGGTAGAGTATTCTCGTCATATTTTCATTTTCATTCTTATACCGTATGCGTTACAAGCTCTCCACTTTTATACCATATCAACTCTGACTCAGAGTTTAAAGCTAAAAAAAATTATATTATAATTTCCTGAGGATCGTTTTTTCTATTGACACGGGACCTTCCAACTACCAAACCATCGGCCCTGAAAATTTCATTGACAGCATTTGGATATGGAAGCCTAGCACTGGTGACGAACGTCACATAAACTTTTTCGACGGTATTTACAGGTTAATATGATGTTTTGGTGGAACCCACATCCGTATCAAAATGTTTGTTTCTTTTTTTTTTTTGTTATCAAACGAAATGCATTTTCATTGGCTTCAATTGCAGAAAAAAGTTAGTGGGACCCGAAATCGTTCTCATAGATTTTCGTTCGACTTGTCGTTCTGATGCCGTTAAACTTGTGGGTACCTTCGCTGTCACAATAAAAATATACATGGGATCGTATGTACAACTGGGTGTGTGTATTCCGTCCATCACGGACTGCAAAATATGACGCAGTACTTTATATTGAGGACATAACGGGTTGGGACATTACAAGTGCATATCCTCGAGGTTCTTTAACCGTTGGCAAGTGTCATCATTATAAATACATGGGAGTTGTCATTTAATCGTTTGAACTCATCCAGCACCGATGCAACCACTGAGCTCGTGGTTTTCATTTCCTAACTCGCAGTTGCCACCGCCGGTCTGGACTATATCTTCTTATTTATTTATGATTAAATCCCATTAGTCGAATCGAATACATCTTTCAATTGCTTCGCACGAGTACAGTTAACATTTTGTGTCACATAACACCAGATAAAATGATGCAAAGTCACGGTGTACAAAAACTTTTCTGTTCGTGTCATTTGTCGGTTCAACAACCCCCATTCTGAAATGGTATCGGGAGCACAACACTCCAGAGCAGACTGCCAAGTAAATAAACAGACAACAATAATTGTCTCTACAGTCAATTTTGGCATTAAATGATTAAACATAAATCTATGTACATAATCGGCGTGTCTCTGTAGTTAGTTCGTATTTTCATATACATAGACAGCGTGCGACATGTACGAACTCACACACATGCAGACATATACATATATGATCAATAATAATCAAAGATGGCAAACAAGAATTTATATCAGAAAGTCAAATGACAAACAAACGATTATCGCATCAGTGCAGCAAAACGAGAAAAGTAGCAAAATGAAAACGATTACTAAACATCAACTAAAAGTAAATCTATGGATATGTGTGTACGTCTGTACGTGTGTCTATGTACATGCATACGTACTCTTTATGTGTATGTACACACATATGGACAAATATATGTATGTACGTTTGAATCGTCTCTTTACATTGTCAGCAATAAGCTTAAGCTTTACAAGATATTGCTGTTGTGAATGCGGCTTCGATTGCTGTTGATGTTGCTGCTAACAAACGAACCAACCAGCCAACCATACCATCTATACATAATTCTCGCACTTTGCCAACATGTTAATACGCTCATTGCGACGGAATTATTCAGGCCTTCTCAGAAAGGGGATTCCTCTCAGGCATTTCCAACAATCCCACACACATTTCTGAATGACATGGAAGTAAAGACGAGGTCTCAGGTGCAGACGGTATACCGGCAGATCTGTATAAGACCGGTGGAGAAGAGCTGACCAAATCTTCATCGACTAAAAACCGGTCTTAGAATGTCTCCGAGCGACACTAGATTCTGAGAAATAATAGGAAGGAACCTCGCCGAACCATTCGCCACTGCAAGAGGTCTTCGACAAGGTGAAAGTTTGTCGTGTAACTTCGTAAGGGTGAACATATTTGAAAAAGGCAGAAGTAAATAAGAACGGTTGGTCCTTTAAATATCAGCCAGAAGGCCTTTCCCCAACTTCTGTCGACCGCTGCAATTTAAGCTTTCAATTGGGATGTATGTGAGTGTGTATGTGTGTGTATTTGCTTCAATATACATATGTATTGAATATTTATTTGTTTGTTCATTCTTTCGTTGGCTGCTTAGTTTATTTGTTTTTATAGTTAATTTGTGTTTTTTGCGCATGTAACTTCTGTTTGATGGTAATAAATAAATTAGCCAAGTTAGATAGTGATTTTTTGCTTTGCTTTTATCCCCAGAACAAAACACATCACACCTCCCTCCACGTACCCAATCATTACCGTCATCACCCAACACCAACGCGTACTTCGTCTATCCTATGGAGAGCTGAAGGCGTTCTAATGGTAAGTATTGTTAGTCAGTTGGTTCACGGTTCATGGTTCATGGTTCCTTTGCATTGGAAATCGACATTATTTTGCAAACATCATCCAACCCTCGGTTAACATGTCACTTGGGATTTGTGTTGAATAAGTACTTTTACACATACATTTTAGTTTTTATTTCGATTTTTGGTTTCATATGCATTTACAACTTTTTGTTCATTTCACTTTTCTCCTCTATTCTGTTCTGCTCTGCTGTGCTCGATTTCTGTGACGCTTGACTTGACCATTCACATTTCCATCCATTACTCCTCTTCTGGCCAGTCCGTCCAGCGTTGGGGTTTTCTGTAGATTTTTTTTCTGCTGGGGTTTGCAATTTACTTGTCCCTTTAACACTAAATGCTCTCTGAATAATGTCATGACAAACATTCATAGTAATTATCAAGTTTTCCCAAAACCCACCTACCATCAACAACGGCCACGACAACGACTACCATTTACTAATACATGGATTTTTTTTTATATGGATGGATTTTCTGTTACATTTTTAGTTTGTTTTTGCTTTTAGTTTGATACTTTCATCGACTAATGACAACGGAAATAGAAAATGTTCACAACTAAATCCCAGTTGATGTCTTAATCACTTATGTGTGTGTATATACATGGGTGTGTGTATGTGTGTGGTGCATTATCTCAATACATGTCATTTTCTTGGATGAAATTATTGAATTCTGCTGAAGAGGGAGTCAGGGATTTCATTCATCACTGTACAATATTCAATATCGTAGCATACGTGGAATCTGTGAGCAGCTTGCAATGACTTTCTTATTCGGAGAATGATTATAAATGTTATCAGCAGTAGATGTCTTTTCAAAGATACATTGAACATTCAAATGTAGAGGGAAAATTATGGTTACACAATTGTTGGTGGAAAGTATTAAAAAAAAACACACTCACCAACGATTTATAGAACGAGTTTTAGTTCGTTAGTGGGACATATGTATTTATATTCTAAATTATGGGTTCAATTTTTTTCAGCTCAAAGCGTGTAGCGTAAAAATAATGTACAGGTAATCTATGAATAATTCTCGAAGTAAACATGGGTCAAAAAAAAAAAAAAAAAATCAACAAAGCATAGAACAAAAATGAAAACTATGGGAATATTTTACAAAGATACTAAATTGTTAATGAAAAACGGTTTAAGTATTGACTTCTGTCGACAAAACGGACGAACACCGATGCACAGTGGTCCAGAAACCAATTTTGTAACTTCTGATATAGTAAGTTTTTTTTTATAACAAATTGCTTTTGGCAACCCATTATTTTAAGGTTTTAATCCCGGACAAAAAAATATACTTTTCGTATTTTTAGATTTTGAAGGATTTTTTGTTTACAAGTTTTGAAAAAAATGTTCATGCTGCGTAAAAAATAATACTTATTTCATATCCAAATTTTAAATTTTTTCAGATTTTTATATGATATTTGAAAAAAGTAAATTTGATTTCTCCAATTTGTCGAACTGTTGCTTATATAAAGGGTTATCCATTTTGCCTTTTAAAAGTAAACGTAAATAAAACACATATAAAATAATTTTTTTCATGATTTTTTTTTTATATTATAAAATTTGAACGTTAACATTATGTGTTATATAAATGACCAGCACGCGAAGAGTTGCAAGCCTTGATTCTTTTGAGGTAATTTTGGGCGGTATCTCAGCCATAACTTGACGAATGTTGGTTCCTAAGTACTCAAGAGTTCAGGGTTTATCTGCATAAACACGGTCTTTCGCGTAGCCCCACAAAAAAAGTCTAATGATGTCAAATCGCATGATCTTGGTGGCCAATTGATGTCGCCACGACGAGAAATTACGAGGCCAGGAAATGTCTCTTGCAATAACGCCATATTCGCTCGAGTTGTGTGGGATGTGGTACCGTCTTATTGATACCACATCTTCTCCAAGTCGTATTCTTCAGTAGCAAGCAAAAAAAAAGTCGGTTATCATACGACCATAACGCTCCGAATTGACGGTGACAGTCGTTTTCGAAGAAGTAAGGTCCAATCACACCTTCGGACCAAAGAGCTCACCAAACAGTGACTGTTTGTGGATGTAATGGCCTCTTGTCAATTACTTGAGGATTCGCAGATGACAATTTTGTTTGTTTGTTTCACTGAAGAAAATTTTGTTCGAAGAATTTGTAGTAGGTTTTAATAATTTTTACGCGTTGTGTGATAGTTAAGCGATCCATGTTCGTCAATGTCAGACTTCCAACTGAAAGGAAAAAAAATTGGTTCAACAACTTAGTTTGACAGAGCCCTATACTTTTGAAACCACGAAATGGATTACTCTATATTATGACGTCAATATTTTATTTCTATCAAATGCAGTTTGGTTGTAGCACAGATTTTGAAAATATCGATTTAAAAAAAAATCGGTTTGCGCGAGCTATGGTTTTTTTTAGACCCCTAGTTTCTTGGTGAAATATTCTTATAACTTTCCGTAGTTTTCGCTTTGTTTGTAGTTTTTTTTAACCATACCATTGGATCCAAATTACATGGTCCCTGTTTATCCATATCAGCATATTCAATGAACCCAGGAAATCCATGGATCCGAGGTTCTAGGATCAGAATTAAATGTGTAAGTCAATTATTCGTCAGATGTAAGGACGGATGCGATCTTTTTGACTAATAACCTACCCACTTATGAGGCATAAAATGTGTCTGTGCAGACTCTCCAAGACATACATTCTACATCCAAAATGCACCTTTATCGTGGTAATTTAAAAAGGATGCTTAAGTTTGAAAGCCTGTTTCCTTTCCTCTGCGTGTTATTAACAGGCGGACGGACATGACTGGATCGTTTTAGAATTTGACGATGTATACCAGTAAAATATTTCCATGTTTGACAATGACAATGATTTTTGTAGATGCATCCAGCGCGTAATGGAAAACATGCACGATTTGCCGAACTGACTAGATTTTCGCAACAATCAAAATATACCCATCATCTGGAGAATGTCTCTCTCACATAATCTATAACGCCAAATTCATGTTGAACATAATATAACGTATATAAGATTCGGTCAGACCAAAATTAACAATGTTTTCATTGACGAATAGTCAGTCCTATGGTTTCTTCCGCAGTTTTTTTTTTTTTTTTTGGACTAACACTCAGGTGATGCCTCCTATGGATGCAATGCACTGTGTTAGCGATAGGAAATGAGGGTATTGGAAGGAGGAAGGAGGGAGTAGTGTTTGTTGATGGCGATACACAACTGACGTTCCGGCGATGATGCGGGGAGACAAAAGAGTTGGATACTCTACCGTCCCCTATCATCACCACCGCTCTCTCCTGTACACGGTCCAGAAGCTGCAAAGATGTCTTCGGAGCCCCTGCCCATATATGGGAGTTGTATTCCATTTTAGGAAATCATTATTGAATTGACTGTTATACATACGTATATCCAATCCATACAACGTTTTGTTTGAAGCTGCAATCATCAAATGTAAATAAAAGAGGTTGAGTACTTAATTACACCATCCACTCTAAGTATATCCAATACCAGCTGTGCCCCCAAGTGCCACTTGAACTCAAGGCTGCCGATATTTACCCCCATTTTACTTTTTGAATTCAAATTGATATAAATAATTATTTAAAAATATTACCCACATAACAACACTTATGGCCTTTTGTTTAATAGACCAACAATTAAAAATTCTTGAAATATTTTTTTAGAGAAAAAAGGAAAAACAAAAACAGACTGGCCGGACCGGGCCAGGCACAAAACAAAAACAATATCAGTCGCTGTTGTGTAAACCAAATGCCAGAACAAGAGCAAAAAATCAATTTCACAATGATGAATTTCCCACACCACCGCACGCTTTGCCTTTGTCCATATAACCCTTTTAGGCATTGCTTTTCTGGTATAAACCGCAAATTTGTTTAAATTTAAGGGTAATTTTTGGAAGAAAAAAACGTCCACTTAGTATGCGATATATTTTGTTTCACCATATCCTTTTTTCAGAGTTTTACCCTCCGTTGTAGAACCGAATGGATGGATACAAACAATATACTACAAGTCATATATTTAAATGTTTGAATACTTTGTTGAGCATTTCAGACTCGGCGGTACAATGTGTACAATTACAAACATTTGCCAAGCAAATCAATTAAATTTAAATTATGCCTCCCCATTAAGTGGTATCACAACCAGTTCCCCTCGGCATTCGCTTGAAATATAGAGGGTTGATTGCAGAATTTTGGGTTGGTACGTTTCGCCCTGCCGGTCAAGGGAATTGTACAAAGTCTGGACAGGTCGTATTCCACAGTGGTTTGACATGGTTTTTGAGAGATAAAAGTAATTCAGTTTAAATTTTTAACAAGAATACGAGTATGTACTCAGTGAATGCCTCAAACAGTATAATTTAGCATCATTTCAAAGAGCAATACAGCCATGTCCTTCTACACTCCTTCTACACAAAAAGGATCAGTTACATTGTGATATACCTTTCTAAAGTTAGAAATGGATTTACTGTCTGGTTCACGATGTAGATCGCATGTGACTTGTCGTTCTACTTGTAGTTTTCGATATACAGAAACAAAAAAAAAAATTATTGAAACGATTACGTTTTCGTTCGACAAAACGACAAGTCGGTCGAAAAGCAAATTCAATCGACATCGCGAAACAGGCACTTAATGTCTGTTAACTTTTCCAGTTTCAATAAAATATAAATTTTTCAAAATTTATTTCAACCAAATAGGACAGTGTTTTATTAAGTTATGACAATAACAATTTAAATTTCCAATATGATTATAAGAGATGTCAAATATCCTCGCAAGATACTGCATGGATTTACAACGAGTTATCCAGTTGTACCAGCTCCAGCCAGATGCACACAGGTGAAACTACTTAAAAAGTAATGGGACGGGTTTATTTCCAGTTTAATTAGTGTTTGTATGGAGTTGGGTCAAAACATAAATATATAGATTTTTAATTGTGACTACTTTATACCAAATATCATATGCCTTGGATATCTCCTTCTATTTTTGTCAATTCTTTGTACGTAGCCGTATCACTGTGAAGTCGTCCTAATTGACCATCAGTCATTCGAACTCAAAGTGTCAGCGATGCGTCTCTATGTGTGACATTGTCATCAATTTACAGGCCAGAGATTTAAATTTATCCATATTGTCATTGAATGAAAAGAGTTTCATTTGACAGTGTCTCCGCCTTTTACATTATCCATGTACCCCCGAGTGAAGAGGTTGATACAAAAAAAAAAAGGTTTTCTTCCGTTGACTACGCTGTGTAGCGCAAAAAGTTGTCTTCGCTTGCTGCCCATAATATCGAAATTTGTTTGTGTTTCCCTTTTGCTGTGATGGAGCGGTAGGTAGATGGTGTTACAAAGTCAATGTGCAGTTAAAAAAATGAGTCTTAATGTTGGTACAATTAAGAAGAAAAAAACGTGGTTCACGCTTCAAAATTTCACATACAGGAATTAATATTATTCTATTTTGTTGTTGCTGTTGGCCATCATCTCTCTTTTCTGCCTTATTTTCACGAATTTTGCCGGCCAATATGGTTGGAAACCGCAGCTATTTAATATCCTTTTTTTTGTTTTTAAAAAAAAAAGCAAAAACGGAAAACGTTGCTGTGGTAACGAAGATATAAAAAGGATCCCATAAAGTTGTTGGAGGTTTTACGTAAACTGAGCCATCACTAACTAAATGATACATGACAGTGTTTTTGTTTTTTTTTTTTGTTTTTGTTTTGGCCCGTAAATATGTTTGTCGGTTGTCTAAGTGTTTTTGATGGTGGCATAGCGCTTTTAATTATGGCTAAACATTTATTAAAGCTTTCATTATGTTGTCTACTAAAAAAAAAAAATAAACCGAAACAAAAAACAGCTCCACTTTTTTTAATTAAATGCAAAAAGATGTGTTATTAAAAGGCTAAATATGGCCCGTATTTAGGGTATCCACATCTAATGATGATATCCAAAAAGTATCAGCTTTAAATGTCAGACACCAGAGCACAGCTACCACTTTAAGCAAAATGTTTATTATTTTTGATGGCAATTGGGGAGGAAAGGGGATAAAAAGCACCATCACTTTCATAATTTATGTTTTATATTCATGGTGTTTTTATAGTGGGGTTTCCCCATTCACGGTTAGTGTCGGAGTTTTGAAAGTGATTTATTGATATTATGCACCTTATAGAGCCACCAACATGTAACCGTCGCCAAGAACTCAGCGTGGTCTCATTTTTTTGCCTCTCAGTTTATTGCGGGGCAACTAAAAGAGTTGGTTCTTAAAATAATGCAGTTCTGATTTATCAAGTTCATGTTTTTAAATTAGGAGGGAAAAAAGAGATTTGTTATTCGTGCAGACGCTTTTCAGACATAGTATTAGAAAGCGAACGAGTTTAACAGGATAATAATTTTTTCGTCCTTATTGAAAATCTTTTTAAAAACAAGTAAGACTGCGTCAAGCACACATACAGTCTACGAAATATAAATACTCCTATATCGACTGAATAAAAAAAATTGTTATTTCATATGAAAATAAGTGACATAGTTTCAGTCAAGTAAAACGAAGTATCTTACCAGGTTCAGATTTTACATAACTGAAATGTAAAATACCGAATTTTAGAGAAACAATGTATTTACACTATTTATAAAGTGGGCGGAATGGAAGATTTGTAAGGGAAGTACCGTGGCTAGAGTTCCAATTATTTCTCGAAAACGTCATCGAGTTTAAAATTTACTAAGCACATAGTTTGGTTTAGAAATTATCTGGAAACTAAAGTTATTTTTACGAGCATTGAGGCATCCAGTTTCCTAAAATAAAAAAAGGTTGTGCACAAGAACTTAGAAAATCCAAGATGGTCAGGACATTAATATACCAAAATCAACCGTAAATAATATTTTTCATTGGTATAAAAAAATGTTAGACATAGATTGAAAAACAAGAACTGTTAAAACAAAGGGAATCGGAGAACCAAAATTGCGGGCAAAGGTGTTACGGTCTGTAAAGGCAGACTTTCCGATAATGATCGTGCAAAAAGCAAAAGTACCATTCGGATAACCCGCATAAATAAACAGCTCACATCATATAGGACAATAAAATAACTAAACCGTTCAGAAAAACTGCAATCAGTGTGAATATGGCTTGATACAATTTAATGTCTACATTCGTAGGAAGGGATGTAAAACAGCTACCAGGTCGAACATTTTTTTATTGCAAACATGTGGGGAGCTGTAGACGAAAGAGAGAAATATGTTATATTGGAAAAATTCGGCAGGCAATTGATTTGGCAGCCAATTTGCAGTTTCAGCCTGAAAAGTTTCCAGTTTTTAACATTTTCAACTATAACCTGTGAAATATATCGATAGGAATGCCTAGAACAGCGACTACTACCATTCATGCGATGCCACCGATCGCCTATAAAGTTCTCCCAGATTTGGCATCCAATCCTTACTCCCAAACTTAATGGAAATTCAAAATAAAATATGAAAATAAAGTGTCCAGAAGTGCCAAGACAAGTTGAGCATATTGAAATTCATTGTATTGTTAAGGCCTTTCTATATCCGTTCCGAATCATTCAAGTTATAGTTAAAATTACTCTGGCACTCGCTACAGTTTCACTGTGATTTCCTCCATGCTGGATGTATTTTCAACGAAAAACGAAACCATTCATTTAAATATCTGCAAATTGGTCGTTGAAGAGACGCCATTTATATGATTTCATACCATTTCTCTATAAACACTAACAATAGGTGCCATCGGCGGTACCTTCGCCAGTGCCTTTGCAAAACATATTTTCTTTAATGCTCGTCTTCTATTCCTCCTTCTGCCAGCTAATTTATGTCCCCAACTAAACAAATACAACCCTAGCAGTGTAATGTGCTGGAGGGAAATTATCTAAGAATGTCGTGGTACCTTAACGAAAGTGGCGCCAGAAACAGCCACAGTATTGTGCAAAAATATGCTTGCGAATGCGATGAGGTTAGTTTTGCAAATTCTATAAATTGATTTGATTAATGTTTTGTAAAGTAGACAGGACTTGTTTGTCCAACGACACCGCTTCATACGTAAGCATATTTGAAGAAGAGTAGTTGAAATAAGGCAAACTGTTTTCAGTTCGAATTTCGATTGCACTGAAAGGTGTTCTATTTGGGACGACATGAAATGGATGTATAGTGGGATTGGAGACGGAAAATAGAAAGAAAGGTTAACAGCCTATTTTTATAAAACGTATACGTCTGAGACGAACAGAAACGTCTGTAGCCGAAACGAATCTGAATTGTGTTTGTATAACTCCAACGAATCCGATTAGACAATACACACAAAAATACATAAGAAAAAAATTTCAGTTAGAATTTAACTGAGACTTTCGTGATACAAAAACCCGAAACAGACGAAACAGAGTTTCTGTTCGTTATTTTAACGAAACGAAAGACCCATTTGTTTTATAAAAACAGGCTGTAAGGCGTTGATTGTGTACTGAATGCTCTCTATCTTAATATATATTTACCCTCGACACTGATTCACTGATACACTGATTCACTGACTCTGTCACGCAGTACGTAGGAATTTAAATAGGCATTCTATAATTTTCTATAAATAATAATAATAAAAAAAATAATATTTTTTTTTTTGTATAGAAATTGTGTTTCCCCCAAATTTTTTTGTTTCCAAAATTTTTTTTTTCCAAGTTTTTTTTTTACAAAATTTTTTTTTCAACAAAATTTTTTTTTTCAACAAAAATTTTTTTTTCAACAAAATTTTTTTTTTCAACAAAAATTTTTTTTTCAACAAGATTTTTTTTTTCAACCCAATTTTTTTTTTTCCACAAAAATTTTTTTTTTTAACAAATTTTTTTTTTTCAACAAAATTTTTTTTTTCAACAAAATTTTTTTTTTCATCAGAATTTTTTTTTCAACAAAAATTTTTTTTCAACAATATTCTTTTTTCAACAAAATTTTTTTTTTCAACAAAATTTTTTTTCCATATTTCAACGGGCGCCATAGGCGCATTACAACTTACTAGTCAATAAATACTATCAGTAAATACAATCCCAAATAACATATATCTCACGAGGATTATCAGTGGACTTGTTCATTTTGGTTCGACGATGTCAATATTTTAACTGGCGGATGAACTCTCTGAAATTGATAGAATTCCCATAGACTTTATTCTGTCTCCGACCAATATTTTAATGTGTGACAAAACTAGTATGCGAGTTCATAACATATTAAGGGGATGATTGCTTTTAGTACTATAGTTTTCCCTCAAGGTAATTCATGACTGTGTCTGGTCGTCTTTCGCATGTACGTTCTTTTCTCAAAATATATTACCAAAAAAAAAACTATCAAACCATAGAAGAACCTTTCAAAATTCCTTCCGTTGCTGTTATGTCGTCTATTGTTATGTCGTCAACAAGAATAATATCAACAATAAGAACAGCAGCGCACAACTGTCAGTGAAAAGGAAAAGAATTGTTGCCGTTAACATTTCACAGTTGTAGCCGGAAAAAATTGTATGTTACCACAGAGGCCACCATAATCTTAAACAACACCGGCACTATTCCGGCAATGGCTTACATACCGATGCACCTGAAATTGTATTTTAGACCCACAAAATATTTTGACTAAAAACTAAAATCACATTTACTTTTAAAGTGAAAACGACCGTAATTATTTCGTAGCGTAAAAGGAAAATGGAACCCAGGTTTAACACCGGGTAAGACCACCAAACCCTTTTCAGCGGCTGTTTGCCACCTCGTAAATGTTGGCGACTTCCGAGTAGGAGTGTAATTTCTAAGCC
The DNA here is from genome assembly GCA_958296145.1 of Hydrotaea cyrtoneurina. NCBI lineage: Eukaryota > Metazoa > Arthropoda > Insecta > Diptera > Muscidae > Hydrotaea > Hydrotaea cyrtoneurina. The sequence goes on from OY282512.1 coordinate 119,155,311, forward strand.
ATGTAAAACTTCTCTGGAAAAAGCATTAGCCGTTCGGAGCCGGCTTTAAGCAGTAGGTCACGGCCAGTGAGTGTAAACAATTATATCGCGAACAGCTCACTAATTCGAGAGAAGTTCGCCGTCTGTTAGTAAAAAATAAGTAATAGGAAAGTAAAAAAAGCGATGTATAAATTTTAAATATTTGGATTTTTTTTTGTTGCAAAATAAATTAATATTTTGGTGCAAATGGTGTCTCTGTAGCCTGAACGGGAGAAATTATTACACCTTCACACGAAAATGCAGTGTCAGCGAATGGAAATGGTTTGTGGCCACAAAGCTTGAAGCTTGCTTTGCGAACAAATATTTTAAATTGTTATATGTTGATTAAAAATATATGTGAGCTCTCTAAATTAGTCAGTCGTTCTATATTTGTGAGCTGTTAGTGGATAGGTAACGATCGGGTCGATATTTCAGTATAAGCGTTTGCTAATGAAAGGATGAATAAAGTTGGACGGCAAGTTGACTTAGCATATTATTATTGCAACCATCATATGGCCAATGGACCAATAATTACCAATTCCATTTCCGGAATTATTATCAGGTCACTTAGTACCGCCGACAAGTTTTCAAATGCCTTCAATGTATGCAGCATTGGTGGCTGTCATCTTATTGGACCAATACATTTATTTTCTTACTTATTTCCCTTAATATTCCATCAAGAAACAGTTTGGTAACTTCTGTGGTGTTCTATATTAGGAGAACAAATCAACAAAGCGTAAAACGAAAACTACGGGACATGTTAAGAATAGTTCACCAAGAAACCATGGGTCTAAAAAAACTCTAGCTCGTGCAAATCGATTTTGTATTTTGTTTAAAAATCGATATTTTTAATAATCTGTCCTACAACCAAACTACTTTTGGTACAAATAAAATGTCGACGTCATATTAAAGATACGAAAACATACTTTATAAAATTAAGTACCATTGCTCTTAAAATATATAAGATTCAGTTTGTCAAAGTGGATAAATTAAATTACTCTTTTTTCAAATATATTACAAATATGAAATAAGTAATTTTACGTCAAAATTTGTAAAAAGAAAAACCTAAAAACAAAAATTATAAAAAAATGTCCTCTCTCTTTTTGGATTTGGATTTCTAAAATATAACCAATTATCTGGTTTTATATTAAGACTATAAGAGGTTTTTTTCACAGGGACTTTTAAGTTCGAGTTGGTTTTTCGTATTGAAATTTGAAAAACCAATTTCAGACGATAACCATTTGTTCACACAAAACGGCGCTGGCACCCTATTTGCGCAAATATTTTATGTGTGTAAACTGCCGCGTTCATGCGAACACACAAAGGCACATATATTTACCAATGTACATATTAATATCGCTGCAATTGTACGGACATCTTTGAATGCACAATACATCGTACAAATCCACTGTATTTTTTTGAAGAAAAACCTTTTGTCATTTGTTTTGTTTTTTTTTTCTCATTCTTGCTTGCGTTAGGAGGATATCTTTTGTTGTTATTGTGAATGTTATTGCTTTTACACAATCGTGTACATACATACGTATCTGTACAGAAGTACATAACCATGGATCATATGAATCGTTCTACATGGAAAATACAGTTCAAGTTGGAAAATATTTTTTCTGGTCATACTAGAAATAAAATATATCTAACTAGTAAGTTGTAATGCGCCTATGGCGCCCGTTGAAATATGGAAAAAAAATTTTGTGGAAAAAAAAAATTTTGTTGAAAAAAAAAAATTTTGTTGAAAAAAAAAATTTTGTTGAAAAACAAATTTTTCTTGAAAAAAAAAATTTTGTTGAAAAAAAAAATTTTTGTGGAAAAAAAAAAATGTTGAAAAAAAAATTTTTGTGGAAAACAAAAATTTTGTTGAAAAACAAAATGTTGTTGAAAAAAAAAATTTTGTTGAAAAAAATTTTTGTAAAAAAAAAAATTTTTGTTGAAAAAAAAATTTTGGAAAAAAAAATTTTTGGAAAAAAAAAATTTGGGGAAAACACAATTTCTGCACAAAAAAAAAATATTATTTTTTTTATTATTATTATTTATAGAATTATAGAATGCCTATTTAAATTCCTACGTACTGCGTATCAGTGTCGAGGGTAAATATATATTAAGATAATGTCTAAAGTTGATATACACTGACAATTATTAATTAAAATTATCCCTCATCGAACGTATACAAATGGGAGTTTTTACTTGGGTTGGACTGAATCCATCGCATGCGTTTCACAGACGTTTTACGGCCAAAAAAAAATATGTAATATTAAAACTATTACATATACAGCACATTTAACTTACATTGGCTCATATAGAATAGCACTTGTGTGATGATATTGTATTCGTACTTAGATGTCGGATACAAATGAAAATTATCTTGTGGTGCCACCTGGTACACCTTAAGAACGTAATAATGATGTTGACTGCTGGCACTGGTGCGAAGTTCTGATATGCACCGAATTCAACCAATGTTCAGCTGCATTTACAATCGAAACACAATATGTTTTGTTTAAAATTCGCTTCAACAACACTTTAATAAAGTCATAACTTTCACAGATGTAGAAATAATGGTGATATTGATTGAAATGATTATGACATGATTTGTCTGTTCAAATCTTATAATAGTGAGAAATGGAATATTTTAAAACCGGGTGCAGGAGGCTGACTGAGTTCCTTACAACTTGTTTTATTGTAAATCTACAGAGCACATGCAAAAAGACCTAACTAAATACATACTACACATTTCAAAAATTAGTAATAAAATTTTTTTAAATAAATATTATTTGTCAATACTCGGCAAATCTGAGAAATTAAAAAAAAAAAAATAATTAACTGAGCTCAGGCATATCCTATTCCACCCGGAACAGATTGATCGGGGATTTAGATCGTTTTATATTATTTTATAATTTATATCATTTAAAGGGAGTTTTTTATTGAGGTATAGAACTTCGAATTGAAATAAAACACAAGAAAATCGTTTTAATGTCCATCAATTTGGCTTTATTGGAAGGATAATTTTATGCCATTAATGTTTAAATATGATTTCGGGCATGTGGCCGCCGCGGCTGGCTCGAATAAAGCCAATTCTACAGGTCCAATTTTCAACCACTTGTTGGAACCACACATTCATGCCATCCAATTCGGGAACAAAATAGTCGGTTATCATGGCTCTATACCGGTCTCGATTAACGGTAACTGACTCTCCAGCATTATTTCGGAAGAAGTATGGCCCAATGACTCCACCAGCCCATAGAGCACACCAAACAGTCAGTTTTTGTGGATGTAATGGCATAAAATGGACGGAGCTTGCGGTGAACTTCGCGAACTGAACCATTACTTTCGAAATAAATTTGCACGATTTGCAAGCGTTGTTCTTTTGTCAATCTGTTCATAATGAAATGGCAAACCAAACTAAATATTAATCACTTGACAGCTGACAAAATGGCCGCCAGTTAAAAAAGTGATGCCAACTTAAAGTTCTATACCCCAATAAAAAACACCCTTTATAAAAACTCGATACATTTTGTGAATTGTTTTTCTATTTTTTTTACTTACTTATTTTCCTTAGCATTCCATGAAAGGACAGGCGGAGAACTTTTCTTTGGTGGCATTCAAAAGTTGCTCTATAATCCGTACTCCGCGTGTTCCGAATTATTAAGTGGGTGAACCTCAAAAGTACAGGGTTCTCCAACAAGAGGTGTTATTTTAAATCACCCGGTATTTCGGTAGCAATCACTTTTTAAGCTTTTATTATTTGACAAGTATAAACTAAAGCCATTACTAAAATTCGAACAATATACGCTTCAACAACGCATTGAAATTATTAAAATTCACTACAAAAATGATGAAAATCTTGCAGTAACAGTTCGCAACACTAAAATGTTTCCGTGTTATCTCTCGAACAGGTGATTACAATTGGCCACCGAGATCATGTGATAAAGACCTTGCGACTTCTTCCTTTGGGGCCACGTGCATACCTTCCTCTTTATTATGAAACTAGTAAGTTGTAATGCGCCTATGGCCGTTGAAATACGTAAAAAAAATTTGTTGAAAAAAAAAAAATTTTGTTGAAAAAAAAAAAAAATTCTGTGGAAAAAAAAAAATTTGAAAAAAAAAATTTTTGTTGAAAAATAAAAATTTTTGTTGAAAAAAAAAAAATTTTGTAAAAAAAAATTTTTATGAAAAAAATATTTTTTTAGAAAAAAAATTTTTGATGAAAAAAACAATTTATTGAAAAAAAAAAATTTTGTTGAAAAAAAAAATTTTGTGGACAAAAAAAATTTTTGTTGAAAAAAAAAATTTTTGTTGAAAAATAAAAATTTTTGTTGAAAAATAAAAATTTTTGTTGAAAAAAAAAAAATTTGAAAAAAAAAAAATTTGAAAAAAAAAATTTTGTAAAAAAAATTTTTTTTGAAAAATTTTGGAAAAAAAAATTTTTGGTAAAAAAAAAATTTGGGGAAAACACAATTTCTGTACAAAAAAAAATATTTTTTTTATTATTATTATTTATAGAATTATAGAATGCCTATTTAAATTCCTACGTACTGCGTGACAGAGTCAGTGAATCAGTGTCGAGGGTAAATATATATTAAGATATTAAGATAATAGAAAATAAGTTATATTTACCTCGAAATAAGCCTTGTGCAGAAGGAAATAAGCTTTACTTGCAACAAACATTTAAAAAGACTGATTTTTCTGCGTGTATATATAAACAATGACAATTTACTTATATTTTTAACAACATCCCTTTTTTTCAAAATTATTGTGTGGTGGGCTGAACTTTTCGACGGCCCCTGGCTATTTTGTCCCGAATGAAATCAAGGACAACCCAGAGAATGATCTGTACGCTTACATTAGCGTAGTCGGGTTCATTAAACTTCAACGATTGCGCGAGCTTGGACATGGTGCCCCATTGGCAAGCGAATATAAAAATGATTTTATTGACTCAGATATGTGAGTAGTCATGTAAGTAATAAAAGTTCTTGCTACATTTTTCTGTGATAGAATACGAGGCTTATTACCACATTCCTTTAGAAAACTGCATTCTTTGGGTCAGAAATTCCTTTAAATACAATCTTTGCATTATACAAATCAGTATTTCGTTTCATTGTATGTAATATACAAATTTCCATCAGTATGATACTGCTGGCACACGAAGAAGGCTAATATTATAATTTCATTATTTCGATTTGGTGGCATTCAATACATCTTAGACAAATTGGTGGTATTTTTGTTCCTCTACATCTTTGCTCCTCCCGCAGGCCTACACACACAGAATTCGAGTAGTTTCTGGTAGTCTGGGTCTCCTCCCTTTACTTGGCCTTTTGATTATGCCGTTGGTGATGTAGTACCACCGTATGAAAATCAATGACCGTATCCCTTTGTAGACGTCGCCCTTTACCGCACCACAGATTTTCCAGTTGTTTGGCAAAACAATTGTAAAGCATGCTGTCCATATCAATTCACGATAATATCAATCATACAAAAGATTCAGCTTCCGCTTCAAAGACAACCACCCCAACTACGAGTATGTCATCCCAGCAATGCCAACTGGTAAATCAGTGGCAACATTTGAGAAAATTACAATGTTTGACACATCGCATTTAGTGAAGTGTGTTATTGTAGTTGCTCAAAGCAAATGCCCAAGCCGAGTGGAGGAGATATTCACAGGCACTTGCCGCTCTTGTTCAATGGAACTGGAGATAACTATGATGGATTGGACTGTTGTAAATGTAATTTTGTTAACTGTAAGGGATTTCAAGGAACTGCCGGCCTATCTCAGTACATTAAGACTGAAGGGAACTACGATTCGATTTTAGGAGCATGAAACGGAAAAATAATGATTGTGTTACAGATTATAGCATATTTTTGTGCCGCATTAGCCCTGAAAGGGTTGTTTATGACTGTATTGTGGGTATAAATCAATTTGATTGACTATGAAGGACATCGCATGTTCTTTGTCTTCATTGCTTTAAGCTTGTTCGATCTTAGTTGTTGTTGTTGTTTTTTTTTGTGTACGAAGAATATTTTAGGTATTTTAGAGTAATGAGATTTCGAAGGGATAGAGACACATAAGCGTAAAACAATCCCATAACTCCATTTTCACAAAGTAAGAGGTGCTTAATATTGTTACTTAAGTATCATAGAAAATTCTTAGTTTAAAGGGGCCCTATTTAAAACCCGACCGTTTGGATAGGGATAGAAATGTGGTGTGATAGGTAGTCTGTATTGGAGATACCTGAAAAGGCGTGGTTAATGTATAACTTTTGCTTCGCCCACTTTATCTGAAGTTTGAAACGTGTTGAAGATATTACTAAGATATTTTAATATCATTTTTAGTCGCTTATCTGGCCAACAGTCTGGTGATGCTTCAATGCAACGCATTGTATTAGAAATAGCAAATTAGGGTATCGGGAGGAGGAAAGAGGGAGTAGTGTTTCTTGACAATTGTTTTGAGTTTAAGAATGTCACAACTACAAGGAAACGCACTTGCATTTTTTCAATTGTTACTTTCAATCATCATAACTTTTGTAAAATATATTTATTTTTAGCTTTGTTAATTTTTGGCGTACTAAAAATTAATTAATACTTATAAAAACAATTCTCTTTAAATTTGCGATTGCAAAATTTTGTCACTTTGTTTAATCCACTTCAAATACCAGCTGACATTTCCAACTAGTTCTTTTAGAAAGTTCGAAACACTACTTCATGTTCATAAGGACCTGAAACCGACTCAATGCTTTAATTGACTGAAGCCACTAGTTTAATTTTATTGCACTATCGCACAGTTCAATTTACAAAAGGACATGCAAAATACCAATCAGTGTGAACAATTGCTTCAAATACACTTGCGTGATTAAGGACTTAGCACAATTATGCCAACATATTTCATAATGAATACAAATAGTATTTGGGCGAAGGTCGTCATTTAATGACTAAAGACGACACGGAACACAGTCTGCCATGCTTTTATAATGCCAATAAATGTCATTTAAATGGATTTCTTGTAAGTTTATTATCCTTTTTATGGCCGCCTTACATATAAAGCTGGGATAAAATAAACATTTTCCATAACCCAACTGTTTGCTCCAGCTCAGGGAGAAGAGGTTTATTGGGTGTGCCACCAAATAATTTGGTGGCTTTTGTTTATGCCGCCAACAATGGGTAAAGTGCGAATAAGCATTGTGACCATAATCATAATAATGGAAGTATTAAATTTCATTGTTATCTATTCGTGGCACTTTACAGAGCTTATATAATATTAGGAATTTGGTCTAAACGGCATTACATTGGTATTTAAGCAACGGCCGGACATCCGTACTTGTGCACGAATTTCTACGTAAGTCTGTAACAATAATATTGTGTCCTTAATGGAGTAACACTAAGCAGCTCGTTGTTGGTGGAATCATTTTTAACAAATTGTTGAGATTCAAAGCCTTTTACTTCCCTCTATTGCTTGTCAAATATTATGCTGCCTGTTTTTCTGAGCGTTCATCGTATTTTTTTTTTTTTTTTATTTGAAATGCTGTACTTCGAAATAATAATAAAAAAATAACTTCGTCATCATCAGCAGTGGCAGCAGTTAAGTTGAATACCTACAAACCATTTGGAGAAATTTGCTATGGCCTTTTGGTGGTGCATTTACCTTCGGGCAATATTTGTTGTTTGACAGTTTGCTTTTTGTTGGAAGTTTTTTTTTTTTTTTTTTAAACCGTTTGCAGCTGTTGTCATAGCAATTAAAACTTTATTAACTTTGCTCATTTTCTTTTTTGGACAATCTTCAATTTGCGATAATGATGTCAATTAAATTGAAATATGAAAAGGATGCAATTTGTTGTTGTTTTCGTTATAAAATCGATATCGAAAAGAGACGACGGGGCGACCGTTTAATACGCAAAGAAGACGTAGGCCTAAAATGTATACCATCACGAATTGTGTTAAACTTTTTTTTTCCGAAGGATGAAGTGTAAACTTTGAAATGCTCATTTTCAAAGTGTCCCCGTTCCATAGTAATCCCCTACAGGTAGAGGCGGTGCAAAGATTTTCGACAATTGTCTGCTTTTGGAATTGTAAATCCAACTGAGGGAGGAGGAGAGTGTACATGGGTCAGAATATGCCAAATAAACACACAGAAATATTTTGCTTAACGAAATATGACTAAGTAGGGTTAAGCTGGTGAACAAAATTAAAAAAAAAAAATATCTCCCACCTTGAACTTAGTGCCCAAGTTACTTCGGTGTAACACACCTTTACTTTCGTGGATATTATTTAAAATTTGTTGACACAGTCAGAGAAAAAAAATAATTTCTGATGTTTGTAGGGATTGGAGTACACGTTTTCGATAAAGTTTCCTTTCAGCAGCTACTGGATATATGATTTATTAATGGATTTTAATAGTTTATGAAATACAAAAAAATTAACCATATATGAGGAAATATGATTTATTTATTAAAATAGTTTATGAAATACAATCAAATAAATGTCGAAAAATATTGGTTCATTATAATTGAAACCTCATACTGAGTCATGTTGATTTTTCTGTTAATATTTGAAATATTTTGATTTCACAAAATTCATTTAGTTTTATCAGGACTTCTTAAGACACTAAAAATATAGCGAAAAAACTCATTATATAATTAATTTTCTAGAAAATAGTAGACCAATTATTTAGTGGAACTATACACAGAGAAACAAATTAACCTTATATAAGGTTACCTCAACCAAAAGTACAATTTTTTTTGTTGACTGGTTTTTAACAATAATAATAGTTAATTTAACTATTCCATGGTTGAATTTGATAACCATAAAATATTGTTAATATTAAAATTTCATAGCTAATTTATTGAAACAATACATGTTCAATTTAACAACGAATGATCTTTGAGTTTTTGTTTATTTCGCACATTTTTCTGCCAAAAATTAACCCTGAACAATTTAACCAGTCACATAGTTAAAAAAAATCATCAAAATACAAAAATGCAAATCAAGCGTGCAATCTTTACTCTTCATTCGAAAGGACATTTTATGTCATTTATTTTTTCTTCCTCAGGGTGTCCATTCTGAGGTTCCAATTTTGGATGACTCGTTCGTGCATTTTGACCGGTATGACGTTAATGACACGCCTAATGTAGGCTACCAAAACCTGAATCGTAGCTTTTTTTGTCAGCATACTGTCAGCAAAATGGTGACGACTTCGTCAGTAAGCACTTAATATCTAAGCCATATAAAAAGGCATTAGACATTCGAATTGATTTAAACCAACCAAAAGACATGAGTTATGCATGTTATGCATTTGTCAACGTACTTCTCAAGATGACAGTGGTATTTCAAAACATGGTTCGTCGTTCCTTTTTGAGATGTTTTTAGAAAATGTTTTTCGCAAAATGTTATTTTTACTGAAAGTATTTTTCTTATTTAACCCAACGATTATCCAATAAAAATCTAGCAATGGTGCATTTACAAGACCGACGACGATTCTATGCTTGCACTATTCTTGCAGCAGTATTTATTATTGCAATTTCCTATCAAAACCACTCAAACTCACATTTGCAGTTGGCTTTTCCAAATGGACGGCCGAAACCGAAGCTGAATAAAATTGTAGTAAACCGCAATGTTCATAAGGGGCAAAATGGCAATTGTATTGTTTGTATCCGTTTATTGAGTTATTTCATTGGACCACCCCCTAAATAGAGCCAACGACAAATGATTAATTTATATTGACACTAGCATTGTAAAGGGTATTTGTAAGCGTAAATTTCCCTTTTCCATTAAACACACAAAATATTTGTTTAATTGCATTGTTTTATAAAAGAATAATTTACACCGACTCCGAACCCTAATCTTATTTTCCAAAGTTTTGGCGGTGGATATTAATTTGAACTATATGTTCACACTTTTTTAATGTTGTCCATTTTGGGCCCTTTTTTCAACTGCTGTTGTCAAGCCCGGAACAATTTCCAAACATTTATTTCATATCCACTTCTCGCCCTTTTTTGATTATTTTTAAAAAGTTTTCCCACATCCTCTATATTTTACCCGTCTTGGAAAATTTTTGTCCTCGAATTGTTAACTCACTTTATTAAACTTTTTGGTTTCCCCTAAACTTGTTTCCTTTTTTATCCCGTTGTGGTACGCTTCGAACATGTTTGGCCCCTTTCTATAGTTTTTTTATATTTCACCTGTCTTGGCTCCTTCTTTGTCTCTTTGTTTCTATCTTTAAATTTTTTTAAAAAAGTAAATAAGTTTTTAGGACTTTTTAATTTTTTTTTACTACTTTGCCCCCATTTAGTTTTTTTTTGTACACGTTTTATCCCCTTTACCTAATTATAACACCAATTGCCATGCACATTTTTTGTGATTATTTTTAAATTATTTTTTATTATATATTTCAACAGTTTTGGGCACTTTTTACAAAAATGGTTAAAAAAAAGTTCACACCTTTTTGTTTTCCCCCTCTTGTACCATTTTTCGATATGGAAAAATCTCACAATAATAGAAGGTAGTGGCAATTGCCCAACATCAAAAACTCAGATACAACCATGGGTATTTTGATTGTCAACTGCAGCTGACAGATAATGGTAGATACAACTCATGACACAGTGGAATAATTTAAATTTGAGTTATTTGCCAATATGTTGATTTTTATTTATAGCTTTATTTTTAGTTTTGAGTGCCCCAAAATTCTTTGTCTGCTATTTTGGGTTTAAATGGCTGATAAGAAGATGTATTCGACAATTGCAATGTAAACAATGAGTTTGTCAAAATGAAAACAAATTACAATCAGGTGTTTGCATGGCTCTATCTTTTATTATTGTGCCATGACTTCAAAATGTAATATTTCGAAGAAAAAAATGTCATTCAAAATTTCACACAAAATGTTCTTCGCCAAGTTTCAGAAGGCATTGTACTAAGTTCGGATGTTCGGAAAAATACTGAACTCATAATTGGATTTCTCCAATGAATAAGAAACATTTTTGAGCATCCCTCCGAAACTAATCTCTTTCAACTTACACCCATCTTTGTATTTGGCCGAATAACATGTCAAACGTAATCTACCGACCAGCCGATTTTCACAGGATTTTCTTACTTTATGCAATTCATCCGTCCACACCGTGAAACACTCCGATTCATGCTCTTTTGTTGCCATTGGTTCATTGTTCAGTGCGACATTGTTGAATTTAAACAATCACTACTATTTTCACACTTAACTTGAAATTTACATAAAATATTACCGTACATACATTTAACACACGCATACACCCCGGCTCACTCCCATTCACCCATACACACACACACACACACGCTCCTATATATACGCACACACTTACAGTCGTTCATATTGTGTACTTTGTTCTCATCTTCACCCTCTTAGGAAAACGCACTTTTCTCGATGGAAAGAAATAAGGAACACAAAAAGAATGGACTTCTTTCGGTTCTCTTCTTATCCCAACTATGACCTCCTGAATGGTGTGGGGGCGAATGGGCACTGGGGATTGTGGATTGGGGGGAGGAGTAAATACTTGTAAAATGTGTAAGAAAAATAGTAAAAATGTTATACAATAAAACGTTAAGTTGAAATAAAATGGAACAGAGCGAAAAAAGAAGAATGAAATGAAAGGAAGAAGTTTAACATAGAAAGAAAATAGAGCAAGAAACGGAAATATTATAAAAAGAAATTTTAACAAAAGCAAATGTATTTCTTTTGAGTTCTCTTCCACATCGTTTTTATTCATTCTCGCTTTTGTTGTTTATGTGTGGATGGTGTGTTTCTGTTCGTTCTATTATTCGATTCTGATTCTAAAAATTGGATTTTTGCTGAAGCGGCAAAATATTTGAATTTGAATTAGAAAGGAAATCATTTTTATGGCAATCTTATCTTTTTTTTCTTCTTGTTGTGTGGTATTAGAGAGGTTCTATCAGTTGCTTCCCTCCTTTTTTTGTATTTCCAATGTAACTGGATTGGATGATGCTGCCAGCGATGGTGGCGGTGGAGCTGTGGGTGTCGTTCGAGTCGTATTTGCCAATTTCAAATGAAATGTGTTAAAGTGTTATCAGTTACAGTGTTACCCTCATATAATGGGTAGTTGTTATCAGTTTCAGAACTCCCTCCTGTTACAGACCATGTTCATGTTGGCGATCTGCACTTAACAAAAACTGGCAGTTGTTTTAAATGATATTATTGTTCACTATAGAAATATTCAGTTAGTGAAAAAAACAGAGGGACTTAGATGGTATGAGATTCTGGAGAGGTTGCCATAATAGTTGCCATCACATCTACAGGGTTCTCCAACAATAGGTGTGATTTTGGTATTCAAAGAAAAATGAAGCCACCACGACCACGCTTACAGGACCATATCATTTCCATGAAATTATCCATAACCAAATCACAAAGTGGCTGCCCTATGTCCTCGATAGCCTCACGATTTCTATCTTTGAGGTCTTGAATCGACGCTGGGCTGTTGGCGTAGACCTTAACTTTCAAGGAAGAAGACGCAAGGTGTTAAATCAGAAGATCTCGGTGGCCAATTGTGATCACCTCTTCGAGAGATAACAAGGTCCGGAAACTTTTTAGTTTTGCGAACTGTGACTGGAAGATTTTCACCATTTTTGTAGTGAATTTTAATAATTTCAATGCGTTGTTGAAGCGTGTATCGATCTATTGTAAGTAATGGCGTAGTTCAAATGTTAAAGAATAAAAGCTTCAAAAATGACAGCTGCCGAAATATCGGGTGATTTCAAATAACACCTCTTGTTGGAGAACCCTTTATCAAAATTAGAGATATTCCCCCTTTTTTAAAACCCCCTCATGAAGGAAAACCTGCGAACATTTTTAAAAATATCTTTTTGAGTATATGACGATTGACGATGTTTTTTCTAAATGTGACGATTTTTCCAAAAATATTTTCTGGCAAGAAAACACTAACATTAAAAATCGGAAATTAAAATGTTAGAAATAATTTCGAAAGTTTACTAATTCTCCTATTTTTAGATTTTAGGAAGCAAAACTTTGCTTTTTTTACGTAATTGTTGCATCAACGTACTTTTTTGTTGCATGAACGTAATTTTTCTTTGCATCAACGTATGGATTTCAACGAAACGCGTTCGTTCATACAACAAACGTTTTTCTTTCAGTGTATATATGTTTCATCCGTGGAATATTTATTGCATCCACTGGCTTCTTCCAGTACTCAATGGGTATCGCATATACATGCAATGCATTTGCGATTATAATGATTGTATATTGTAAAAAAATATACCAACACCTTTCTTAAAAAAAACTTCTCATAAAACATCTAAATTCAACATTTCTATGGGCTGGAAATTTCTACCGAACCAAATTGATTTTGTACGCATACTTAATTGTGAAGCATGAAGTTATTGAACCATTCATTTTACTGTCATTACTACATTAATTCACCATTCTACCTGTCAATCTTTGCAACGAAACGATTATCATACGCCCACTGGTTTAACATGCGTTTTGCGGTTAGTTATTTTATAACCATTATAAAATTTTATTTGTCTACCCTTGGCATTAAATTGTTTTTTTTTCTCTTTTGTACTGACGTGTGTATAATTTCATATTCATATAAAAGGTACAATTATTATCATTTGCCATGCCGACTCATTTAACATTAATAAGTGGTCGTTCGTGGAGACTGGATTGTGTTACTGTTAAGTGTTAATGTTGATACGTACGACGACTATATTCCACTTACAACTCCACACAGACGACACACAGTTAATGTGGCCAATAACTCATTAGTTCCATAAAAGAAATACGTTTTTAAAAGCTCTAAATGCTACATGCACTAGTTCACATGTACAGTCACTCACAGCATCTTTTTTTTGTTGTTGTTTCGGAGCAACAACTGGGGTATTCAAATGGACATCATTGTGGAAAGTTGGGCTATTGAACGAATGAAATAAAAACAACTGTTTGACAGTGTTTTCCAACAAGAGGTGTTATTTTGAATCACCCGGTATTTCGGTAGCTGTCACTTTTGTAGCTTTTATTCTTTGATATTTTGACAAGTGGAAACTACTCCGTTACTAAAAATGGAATGCTACACGCTTCAACAACGCATTAAAATTCACTACAATAGTGCGCGCTGAAAAAAAAGGCCATTTTAACAAATTTCAGCAAACAAGTTCGCATCAAACATATATATATTTTTCCATACCACAAATATAAACTTGTTTGTAGGTGATAAATATCGAATATATATGTATGCAGTTTTGAGTCATTTTTTATTTTTTTTCAATTTGTGAATTTCTATATAACAATCCATCTCATTCTCTCGGTATTGCTTTTATTTTAAAGAGCATAAATACAGGAAAAAAAATTACGAAAACAGTTGCAAATACACACTTATTCGCACCCAAATGTTGTACTTTGTTGAATTTAATAAGTTCGTTGTCTGTTTTTCCCAAACACGCTATTGCTTATACACAAATATGTAATACTAATAGCAAACGAGTTATATTTACATCCAAATAAGCTTTGTGTAGAAGGAAATAAGCTTTACTTGCTACAAACACCAAACACGCGTTTTACTTGTGTGTAAACAAAAAAAAAGACGTATTTTTCAGCGTGTGGTGAAAATCTTGCAGTCACAATTCGCACCTTCTATCTATCGAAGAGGTGATCACAATTGGCCACCGAGTTCTAGTGATTTAACACCTTGCGACTTTTTCCTATGTTCAAAACACACACTTTAAATCTTCAATAACACCGAAACACAATTATGAGATATTTTTGCTGCATACCGACGATATACGATTGTATTTATCACATTTGTTACTTAGGTGTTTTCCCCAACATTCTACGAAGGAACAGACGGGGAACTTCTCTCAAGCCACTCAGCTGTGGACTATATAATGCGTATACACATTAACGGGGACATACAGGCGAAATCAGTTACGAGTGATATTAGCCGATTTACATGGTTAAGAGATTACGATCTTAAGCATTTTCTAGGTGGCTGCTGAAAGTAAACCACTATCTACACCACCCCACCGCCCACACGTTTTAGTATTTCATCCCCTTTTTTACGTTCACAAGTTTTTGTCATATTAGGGATTTCTAAAAATAAATCGTTCAGCTTCAAGAAAGCCGTGAGTGCCGGCACATGTGTTAATACAGTCAACAGATGGCTCAGTGAAACAGCGACACCAACACAGCAACAAAATTTTTCGATTAAGACGTATAATGGATAATTAGTTTCACTTATGTGATTAGTTAACCTAGGCGGTCGCTTTGCCTTAAACTCATAACTGGGTTAGGGGGAGACTGTCGCAAATCGGTTGTGTCATTGGAGGTTTGACTGTTTAATATGATGTTGGCTTCACAATAAATATCGGAATGTATTTATATTTCGTTGTGTGTGTTTGTTGGTTTTATGATGTTTTGTTGTTGTTGCCAGGGTCCATTTAAACAAGGCCGACTGACTGACGCAGCAACCTATTAATAAAGTCATAATGAAAAGCAAGCAAATGACCATCCAACCAGCCCGCCATTCCAACCAGTACAACCAACCAGAGTAGAACTGATGTCTGCATTTCGTCCACACGTGTGTGAGTGTGCGTATGTACGAAATGTGTTAATGATAATTATTATTGTGTATGTATGTGTGTGTGTGTGTGTGCGACTGCTTTCATTTTAATTGTATTTAATGTTAAATTTATTGTTTTATGCCCAATGTTAATATATGTGTTTACACGTATTCATAAGTTGGTATGTTCCGGTATACCCCATAAATGTGTGGTACACGATACGATACGACAACGCCTGCCCTCGTGCAATTGCATTCATTTAATAATGCAATACAACAATTTGGCAACATAATGATTAATAATTATATGAGTATGCAGGAATATGCATCTGCATCTTGGTAATAAACATTACAAATGTGAGTCCATTCATGGATGCATACAAATGTCAATGTGGTGGATCTACAGAGTCTCATACATATAACATAGTAAATGCTTACTTAAATGAGATTGCTCATTTTACATCGTCTGCATACATGCAGAGAGTATTTAAAACCGATGTTTTATTAAATGTCTGAAACACGTTTATCGTTGATAGATTGTATTTATAGAACATTTTAAGAAGTCATCCGAATTCATGCGAATTCTCACATTTTTGATTTCCTTAATGTGTTTTTAATACAAATACTTTTGTAATTCGATCTGATTGAAACTAACCGGCTGGTTGAAAGCTTCTGGACCGTATACAGGAGGTAGCGTTGGTGGTGATAGGGGATAGTACTGAATCCAACTGTTTGGTCTCCCTTTAGTATCGTCAAAACGTGCGTTTGAATTGCTGTGTGGTCCGAATACGGGGTCTAGTACTAATAATTTTGTCACTCTAACGATAGATTATTGCCTCCGATTCCTATGTATATGTTCTTATATGAAAGGGAGTGCTAGTAAGCAATGCGTTTTATGTTTTCATTTGTTTTTGTCCCGTCATTTGAATTTTGGACTCCAATTTCCGAAAGGAATTAATTTCCCAAGCATTTCACCAGTTTTCCTTTCGGTACGAAGTTCGATTTCGTTTCCATAAATGTTTAAGAAATGTTTTTTGGAGTTGCGCTTCTAGGCAGTAGTTGTCATTCACTTGTGACAACTATGCGTATATTAGACCAATAATTTGTAGCAGAAATCATTGCAAATGGTTACCGATGAAGAAGTGTGGAGCTTCCGAAACGGATCCGTACACCTTGCCTGCAATCAAAGCAAACACAAGCTTAAAACCTTTTTTTAAACATTTCTATTATTGCAAAGAAATAGAAATAATAAATGATCTCGAACTCGACTAACAGAAACAAAACTGAATTGAAAAATTCTACTAAAACATTTTACAGTAGCTGTTTCAATGCAATGTTGCTCTTTGAATAAAAGTGTTCACCTCAATTGAACGTATTCGCACAATGTATACATTTCATACGGAATCTATTGTTATATTACATTTAAATGCACAACGTGTCCCGTTCTTTATTGAAAAATTCCTTTGGCATAACTTTAAAAATCCATAACGCAACTTGAAATATACACAATCCATTAAGTTTGCCATTGTACGGATATGAATTAGTTGCCATTAAAGACATTAAACACTTTTAGCATTATCGAACCGGGCAAATGGCAAGTGAACATAAACAAATACTCCTCATACACGGACGAGTGACGCCAGGGATGCAGTCATAAAGAAATTCACAAAAGAACCTCCATACACAACAAAAGGTTCATTTGCTCATGTGTGGTTGTAACATAAAAATTACGAACACCTTACAAAGGATATGTGAACTCACATACGTACATTTATGTTTATAAACATGTTTGTACATACGCTCATTCGTACAATGTGAAAGAATTCAGGACACGGTGTATTATTTACCAAAATTAATATAAAAAAAAATAAAATTGTAAGAACAAAAACAACATAACAGTAATAGCAAAAACAACAACAAAAACTTAATAACACAACATTATTATTAAGAAAAATATTAACAAAGAAAGAGATCCCACCGACAGCGAACAAAAGAAGGAATCCTGAAAGGATGTAGTGGCACTGCTCCCCATTCACCGACGGACGACAACCCAAAGTAGGGGGAGGGGCAGCACTACAAGAATGTTGATTGTAATGATGATGGTGATGATGATGACGGTAGCGATGGTGATGACGAGGGCTAGAATATCAACAACAACAGCAGCCACTATACAACAATACTAACACAAATATCCACTACAACTACGACTACCATTATGACAACAGTACCAACAACAATCAAGCCATAAATGAAACAAAGCTGATGACAGTACATGCCAACTACAAAAGTACACACAGACGCACCATCGCACTCTCCTACACACCTATACATATATCTATACCCTCATGCACACACACATACGAATTTGGTGTATCGTACCTGAGCTGAATACCAGGCAAAATATTTATAATAAAGCACGCTCGACTAACTGAGGAAATGTTGCATGTAAAGGCATTTACTTCTCTATGTGTATGTGTGTGTGTGTGTGAGTATATGTATGTTTATACAGCCAGAAATATACAATCACCTACGAAATCATCTACTCCTAACATAAATTTTAAAGGGACAATATTTTATACAATACCTTTGGAACTCATCCACAGATGTGTCCAACAATAACCGGAACACTGGTCAGCTGGCGTTCAATTGGTAATTGCAACTGGCGTTATTCAGAAACCGATATATTTTAGCCAGCATCCTAAAATTTCAACTGAGTAGTTTTAGCCAGAGTTTATGTAATTGAAAAGGAAATTCGAATGAGGAATGATTTATGGCAAAAGAAAAACATGCGTAAACATTTTCGCTTGACCTTAATGAAGTTTTTATAATGAAAACAGTCCTAACAAAAAATTCATTTTCGTTTGTTTGAGGTGATTTTTCCTGGGGCATTCATTACACCGGCTTACTATCAATTTAATGATTTGTACATTTCGCGCAATGAATGACTGTGGGATCTGTGCGTTCCATAAGATATTCATTTCAGCGGCTTATGTATATCGATGAAAATACTATGAATTTAATGATCTGAACATATCGCCCAATGAATGACTGTGACTGTCGGATCTGTGATATTCTAATAAAAGCAAATATTTTTTTTATGGAAATACAACAGCTTCCTTAAGATTCCACTGTGGGCTTAGCATTCGTGATAATAATATTTATAAAATTATTTTTTAAATATTGTGAAACAGATTTTAACATTTTTAGAAAGAAAAAAAATTACAATATTGTTCTATTTTAACTATAACATTTTTTTTTTAAATAGTTTTTTTATCACATTCATGTTTAGAGCTAAGAAAGATATATAAAAGATCACCAAATTGTTTTTTTTTTATAAAAAAATAATAGCAACAATTTCTTATCACGTTGTTCAAAGTAATTTATTGAAGTGATAATCCTACAATTTCAGTCTCTTTTCAACTGAGTAGAGTTTATGTAATTGAAAAGGAAATTATAATGAGGAATCATTTATGGCAAAAGAAAAACATGCGTAAACATTTTCGTTTGACCTTAATGAAGTTTTTATTATGAAAAGGTTTACAAAGATTTTGATTTTATCATTGCCAAATAGACATGTAACGTTTCAGATATTTGATGTCGGATTTTTCCGAAACTGAACTGATTTTCAATATACATTTAAATTTGGAGTGAAGACATTTTTACTAATTGTTTACCAGCTCACTTAAGAAAGAACGGAAAATGTCCCTTACTTCAGTGATCGAAAAATCAAGGAGTGACAAATTCGCAAATTATTACAAAGTGCCCAAGATTGGCAATGATTTTTATTAAAGCTTCATAGTCAAACTATAATAAATTTGCCCAGTTTTCATCATCATTGCCGTCGTCCTTACAACAAAGACGAATTTATTTTACTGCACTTCTTTGGCGATCTCGTTTGAAAGTGGGTGGCTAGAGGGTTGTGGGAGTAGTGGCAATATTTAACATTGCTCTGACGTTCTCTAGATTTTTCACATCGCAAATAACATCTCATAGATTTTTTGTTGTTGCTGGCATTTCTTTCTGCTGTTAAACCTGACATTTTACGTTAGCCATTGTTTACTTTGAATAGACTACAATAGCCTTTGGGTGGCCAACGAAACTAATATTTTGTGACGTTCTTCTTTTCTTTTTCGCCATTCAGTTTTGCAGTTGTTCGTTGTATGATGCACCCACGACATGACAATTAGTTCGCCAGAATGACACAGGTACGTGTATACATCGTATACGTATTATTTGTAGTGTTGCTATTGTATGTAATGCTGTTATATTTACGTTTATGTTAATACAATGCAGACGTACATACATATATATGTATGTATGTATATACCGATGTGTTTTGTATTTGCATAGTCTAAAGTTTAATTCATAGTCTCGTTAATATTGAGAAAGACGTTTATTGTACTTAACGATGACATGGATTAGATTGCTATTCAGAGTATAAAGACAGTTTGACAAAGTTGTGAATATAATAACACAGTTGATTTGGATGTTTGAAAACGATATTCTTCGTATTTTTTTAGCTTGTTAAAAAATGCCAAGAGACGGCATATCGTCAATATTGGTTGGTGGAC
The DNA here is from genome assembly GCA_958296145.1 of Hydrotaea cyrtoneurina. Taxonomy (NCBI): domain Eukaryota; kingdom Metazoa; phylum Arthropoda; class Insecta; order Diptera; family Muscidae; genus Hydrotaea; species Hydrotaea cyrtoneurina. The sequence goes on from OY282512.1 coordinate 119,175,451, forward strand.
AGATTTGAAATGATAAACCAGCCACTACACAGTACTACAAAAAAAAAAATTAAGTTGCAATTTCTGAGAAGTCATTGTAGGTTTCTTGTGGGTTTTTGGCGAATACAACAAGAATCAGTTTGTGAAATTTCCCAAACATCACCAAAATCATTTACATTTATGTACATAAGAGATTTTCAACCGGGTTTTCGGTGGATTTTTAAAGATGTGGCTTACACTTTTCGAACGAAATAATAATACTTGAATTGTGTATGAATTTGTCCAGCAAAAAAAAATGCTTTTAATTTTTTTCATCATTTTGAACTTAAGCGATGTCTTTACATAATCATAATTTTTGTGGAAAAAAATAAAACTAAAAAAAATTATTATTTATGATTTTTATTTATTTTCTTTATTTTTGAGGAAATAAATAAAACTAAAAAAAAAATGATTATTTATGATTTTTATTTTTTTTTCGCTCAAAATAAAACTCTCTCCAGAGAACCCAGCCAAAGTTAAAAAATATTAAAAATTATTTTTTAATTTTGTGTATTTTTGAGGAAAAAAAATAAAAGTAAAAAAAAATATTATTTATGATTAACACAACCAAGGTTAAAAAATATTTGTTAATTTTGTTGATTTTTGAGGAAAAAAAACTCAAAAAAAATTATTTATAATTTTTTTTTTCTTTCTGGATTAAAAAACCCAACCATGGTGAAAAAATATTAAAAAATATTTCATAAGTTTTTTATATATTAATTTTGAGACGAACAGAAACGTCTGTAGCCGAAACGAAACTGAATTGTATTTCTATAACTCCAACGAATCTAATTAGACAATACACACAAAAATATATAAGAAAAAAATTTCACTTAGAATTCCACTGAGACTTTCGTGTTACAAAAACTCAAACTGACGAAACAGAATTTCTATTCGTTATTTTAACGAAACGAAAAATCCATTTGTTTTTTAAAAACAGCCTGTTAATACATGTTACTTTTCTGAACCCATACCTTTCCGACTCTACCCCTTTATAACGCAATCCCTCACCCTCTGCGTATCCTGCAAGCAAAGACAATGTTAAACTTCTCCGAGTTCTGTCCAAAAGATAAATTGTTTGGCTATATAAAAGAGCACTTACTCTCTCGCGTTTAGTTTCTCAAAATGATTTATTTTAAGACTGGAAAAATGCTCGGTTCGACAGCGTGTTCCTCTAGGTCTTCGAATCATCCAATTTTGGCCTAATGAAGTGAGTTTTATTTTCAGCGAAAAAAAAGAAATAAAAATCATAAATAATCATTATTTTTGAGATTTATTTATTTTTATTTTTTTTCCTCAAAAATAATGTTAATGGTCTGTATCTTTTTCAATTTTTGTAATATTACTCAAAATTAATCATTACCATTGAAGAAAACTCTCAAAATTTAAAATTTAAAAACCATGGCGGAAATGCAAATATTTTCCAAAATATACATTATGAAGAAATTATTTTTCTTTTATGTATTTTCTAGGTCATTGATTTTTTAATATACAAAAACAATAATAATCTTTATTTACGGTCCCCGGTTACAATTCAAATCATTTATTGCTATTTAAATGTTGGCAATTTCTGACGAACGAATAAGTTCGTTTTATAAAAATGGACAATGGGCCATAACAATGAGCAGATGTAAAATATCCTAGCCCATACACTGTATTTTACTTAATAGTACACCATATCCCTATAAATTAAGTTTTGTTCGACTTAATGATGGCTTGCTAACATTTATTATGACTTATGTTTCTTCCCGTTTTACATACACAATATACACTTGTCTTGCAAAAACACGTTTTACATATAATTTCAATATTGCCATACTTAACACCTGTTCGCAGTAACATTTCTCCCCTGTAGTATCTGTCCAGAAGACCTATTGCTTGAGGCCTCTTGTAGTGTTCCAATCATTAAGGACATTCAATTTTATTTCACTCATTTTTTGGAGTTGACTTCAAACGCAGCCATCATGTTTATCTCATCCGACATAAAGTTCATCGCAGCATTCATAATTCGATTCTTTTGTATGTAAGGGACGTCAAAGTTCAATTCCTCATAGAAGGATATGGGACCTCAAGTGAAATAGATAAGAAAATGTGTAAAGATTTGCCGCTTTCTACACTTCAATTTCAGTAATGTTTTTTTTTTGTGTCTCTCAACAATGACGCTCCAGTTTTTTTCTCTTTCTAGAAAATCCTTAAGGAATTTACAATATTTATGTACACACATAGATGAAATGAAGTCCTGGAGGAAGAACGAAACGGTATGAAAAAGAAATAAAACAGCAAAAAGTCCTTAAGAAATGTATAACACATAGTCTTTGTCAAAAAGCTTTACAAAGTGCGTGCATATGCAATTATTGCTGTACCTTTGCCATATGGGCAATATTCGCATGAGGTGGGACGTATGTGTCCATCCACTGTTTAAAGAAAACCGGGAAATTGTAAAAAATTATGTTGCAAAACAGGAATATCAAATATTATTCAGTGGCTGTCGCTAGAAACAGGGGCCGTCTTTAAACGGCAATACAGTCAAAATACAAATTATCGTACAATGTTAAGGTATAGCCATTTACTTAGATTAGCATATTATATTCTAGAAATCAAAACATTATTTAATTAAGCACTTTTTATACTCGTAGGTCACGCAATTGAGAGGTATATTTTTATACTAGGGATCGAAATTTCAAAACAATTACATTTAACAAACAATCTACATTTAATAAACGAAAAAATACCTTAGCGTACTATGTCCGATTCACAAAAAATGAGAAATAACGGGGTTGTCTCAACTATCACTCAAGTATATTGTATGAAAGATTGGCTTCAGGCGGAATAAATCAACAATCGACCAATTTTACACACTACGCCAAGTCCTGGAAAATCAATATCAGCATCAAATACAATTTCTTCAATATCCTGATGGAGATAATATTAGATAAAGCATAAGTTAATAACAGAGACATAGTGAACACAAAGACCAATATTGACCTCGTTAGAAAGATATAGCGATATATAACTGACACTTTTTCCAGAATTAGGAAGGAATGGGCGATATGGGCCGATGGTAAATACTAGAGAAAACTTATATAATCGAAAAAATTGTCATATGTAAAATCGTTATATAGACCGCTTGTTCATAACATTCATTACTTGTTCATAACAGTTGCAGGCTAGACAACTATAAGCAAACAATATGCGATTTGATTAGACATGAGCCGGCCGAACTTAACACAGTTTTCACTTACTATGACTTTCGGCATCAATTTGAAACTTTCAAACGGAAATGTAACACTTCACTTCAAAATAATACCGATAGTCTTAGATCTCCCTTCTGAATATTCCATTTATCATCCCAGTTTCACCGTCGTAGTACGGTACTCTCAAGTCGTTATATAAACTTTAGACTTTTTGCAGCTATTGCCACGCTTGCATCTCTGGATATCCATAGACGCCCAAACACACATCTGTGGATCTTTCTCGTGCAAAATGCGTACCATGCATAAGTTGTATTGAAAAGTGTCTTTCATTCATATTTCTTTTTTTTCACACACACTCTCTGCTATTTTTGTAGCTTGGCGTTGACGATTGTGTGTATTTTTCATCTTCTTTAAGTTTGTTTACGTTTCCTGAACAATTTTTTCTCAGCTTTTATTACAGCAGTAGATATAAACGTACGTTTTTGTGTGTTTATGGACATTAGGGTGGTACGCTTTAAAGTGTCACATAGGCAACAGCGTCACCTGTTTAAAGTTGTTTTGCTCTGTTAGGGTTTCCACAAAATGTTGTGGATCTAATTTTGAAGACTCATTTGAAAAACGATTGAAAAACGTGTTTCTTTATATTTTTCTATAAATAATAAACAAGCTCGAAACTGTTTCGATTTGAAAGCGACTGAGTTTTGTTAACCTCAAATGAATTCAAAATTAATAGACTGAGATTGTATTGTCCGCTCCTGTTTGAAAACATACTAAAGCTTTAATCGGATTTTAAGCAGACTTCTTCTACGGCTCTATCCGATTTATCCAGTCTTCTTGAACTTGGTCTGTTCTCCGCAGTCTGGCGTATTTTCTGCGTCTCCTTGAACAAGCCCCATTATCTCAATTGTCCAAGACATACATCATCCAGCCAGTACAGTCATCAACTGCTTATTCAGTTAATCATACTTCAGCTACGTTAAGAAAAAGCTGGAGCAAGGCTACAGAAATCAGTGATGTTTGGCCTTTGAAAGACACACATGGTACTTTTTTTTTTATTTTGTATTATTGTGATTCAGCCTAATGTGCATATCGTACATAGACATGTATTTTTGTTGTTGTTCTTGTCTGATGTTTATACAGCTTCTGTTTGTGTGAATAATATAAGCGAGCAAATGAAATTTCTTAAGGAGCTTTAGATTTTTATGCGCCATGATAGCAAATATTAAGTTCACTTAGGCTTTATACTCTCTAGTGCCACTTGGCGGATACAAAAGAAAATATGATTTCTTCCTCTTCTTCTCTGTGTTCCATAGAAAGGTAATTTATTCATATCCATGTACGTTTCATCTTCGTCTTCCTCGGCTTTTGAGATTTCTAAAAGTATTTAAATTGTTTATGCGCTTTACAGATAAGTAGCTAAAGGGAATGATGATGGACTGCTGCATATCTCGGCTGGTGAAGTTATAACTAACGAATGCAGCGTTGCTTCGCAAAAACATGTAGACAGACGAGATAGCCCACATACGTAATATTTGAAGGACAGTCGTGTTGATATTCGGTGTTTATATCTGTTCAGTTTAGTTTTCGCTAAACATAAATGAAATAGTCAAGCACATACAAATACAACGATTGCGGTGACTGGGCCAGGTCTGTCAGAAAAGGCTTCAAGCAGGCAAAGGTATACGGACCCGTTTCGTAATCTGACACACTTCTTCATCGGTATCCATTTGCAATGATACCCATTTGCAAGATCAACAATAAATAAAAAAAAACTTGATGAATGAGCGGCCGAGTGATCATGAGCATCGAAAAGCTCAGCTTAATGATCCCTTAATGAGATGTATTGCTCGAATGGGATAGCCATGACTTATAATGAACATTGAAATCCCAAGCAGCAACTGTTCGGATTATTTTCAAAAATTTTCAAAAACAATTTAGTTACCAATTCAGCTGACACTTCCTTTGAAAAATAATTGTACGATGAACTAATCAACAAACCGCACGGTTGAATGTTTGTAAGACACTAAAATTTCTTAAACTAAACTAATCTTAAAGCAGGAACGAGAATGTGATATTCGCATGCGTGAAGGGGTTATTTGGTCGACCCACACATGCGTAACAACTTGTAGAATATTTCACTCATAACACCGTGTTGCACACATTCTGTCCTATGCACCAAACTTACTTTTTGGGAAGGGGATAAAAAATAAAAATACACGTGTATCGGCGATTTTCATGTACACGTCAGAATTTTTTTTTTAAGTTTGAAGTATGAAGCTCGTAGTGGCCTGTGTGAAAGCCTTTTGACCGATTTTTAACCCTTTTTCAGTGATCCAATCGAGCTGATTTTTTGCAGGCAGACTCGTGGAAACGTCAAATTTTTTAAAAACAATTTTTATCAATTCTCAGGTTTTCCCCAATTTTTATTATTTTTGAAAAAAATAATTTTTTCCACTTTTCTTGGCATTACTTGAAGAGACTCCAAGTTTTTAAACTACTTAAGCGTTACGAAAAAAAAATGTTTTTTGAACTGAAACCTTAAAAAAACGATAACCATTTAAAAAAAAAAAAATTTAGGAAAATCTGAGAATTGATTAAAATCCATTTTTTAAAAAATTTGACGTGATACAGACATTTTCACGAGTCTGCCTGCAAAAAATCAGCTCGATTGGATCACTGAAAAAGGGTTAAAAATCGGTCAAAAGGCTTTCACACAGGCCACTACGAAACTTAAAAAAAAAAAAATTCTGACGTGTACATGAAAATCGCCGATACAAGTGTATTTTTATTTTTTCCCCTCTTTCCGAATATGTGCATTTGGTTCATAGGACAGAAAAAAATCTATTTTTTGTATCACGGTGTTATCACCATGCTCGTCCCTTTTCCTAAAAATACCACGTCGTCTTATCACCCACAAGAATGTTCATTGCCTGCTTATCTTAAAAACATGTATTGAATGCATACAAATCAACGAAGCTAGTACAGTTTTATACCTTCAACAAAAAGGATAAAAACCATATGAAGATTAACAGAAATCTGAACAATGATAATAAAATAGTAGAATAGACAGAGGAATTTGATAATTAGATAAATATCGAGTGTTTGTTTGTTCACTTTTACATGTTTCTATTTCCATTCGCTTTGATATATACATATATTGTCATAATTCAATCAAAATCCGCGTGGACGTGACACAATTTAACTATAAATTCCAAATTAAAGGTTTACCAAATTGGTGCTAGACTTGTTGCACCAACGCTAGTGTTGCATCGTCAATTTAAGAATCAGAATTTATAGCTCATTTTGAAAACGCTATGGAACAATATAATTAGGAAATGTGTGCAGTGAAACGGTTTCAAACCGTAGACGCCGACATCAGCCATGCATTACTTGACGACGTGCCTGCTGATGTCCGAACAAAAGTTTCACGAAAAATCTCACAAGCGGTATACAGCAAACATATCGGAGTCATAAAAGGCTCAATATTGAATTGGTTTCATTTTAAAAAAATTCCAACTATCTTCTATGATGTCTATAATTATGGGTGTAAATCGAAATATTTTACTGACTATCTTTAAATTGGCCAATTAAGAACGTAATTTTTGCATAACATTCAATACTGCCCCGTTGATACATACAGAGATTTTTTTCTTTTCACTGGCAATGGCTTCCGCAAAATGTTGAAATATTGCGCATCACATTAGCCTATTTGCTCTGAAGTGATTTCTTTCTATTACGACATTAGCGTTAACATTAACAATGAACCCACACCCAAGTCATATGCGAATAAAACATCTCTAATGTCAGAAATACGCTGTTGTGACCAATGACAAGAACGCCTACTAATTTATGAAAATGTATCAAGTCAAACCACAATTATTTAACAAGACATCCGTAAAAGTCATTTGTCGTTTTTATTTGGTTACCAGCATCACACAGTCAAAATAAAACAATGTAGTATTGAAACCTTCATGGACACTCCTATTTCATTGGACAAAAATATTCCTCCCTCACGAAAAAAAAACCCCAGTGAAATATACACCCATACCCTTACAGAACACATACATACATCGATACATAAAAGTGAAGTGAAACCATCGCAAGGAAATCATCAACACTGTTAATCATCAATCACTTAATGTGTACATTTGGACTGTAAAGTCCTGGACAAAATCTAGAAATGCGTCTATATACGAATGTGCAAAAATATATTTATATACAGCCTGTGGCTATTAAATTACGACCGGCTAGGTATGTTTTGAGCCAGTGCTGCGATTACAAAGTATAATTAGTTTTCATAACTGTTCTCCATACTGATGCTGATATTGGCAGCGATCTATCAGTTTATTTCAAGTGAGTTGAGAGATTTTTGCTATGGAAATTTTTTTTTTTATTTTATTTTATTTTTATATCTATTACAATTTAAAATTATAATAAACTTAAAAGGAAATAAGCACTAGCAACTAAAGCTATCGGCCTAGCTATGGAAATTATATCAGATTTCCATTGGAATTGGAATTTTTTGTGTAGAATTACTGAAAATATTACATAAGTTGGACGACCATGGTGTGGCAGGAAGTGTGTGTGCGACTATCACACAACTAAATCCAAGTTCAAAATCGGGTAAAACCCTCAAACATTTGTCAGCGGTTGTTTTCCACCTCGTAAATGCTGGCGACCATGTAAATCTTCTCTGGAAAAGCATTATCCGTTCGGAGTCGGCTTTAATCTGTAGGTCCCGGTCAGAGAGTATACAAATTATATCGTGCACAGATCACTGATTCGAGAGGTGTTCCCCGTCATGGAATGTTAATAGAAATAAGTAACAAAAAATCATAAAAATAAAAACTACATGGACTTCCTATGGATCACGAATTAGTTCGTACTATTTAACCAGTATTTGTCGCAAAAAAAACGCAATCATATGTTTTGATAAGTTTTCGGTGGCAAAAGTATATTATTTCGGAAGCTCTTAATTTAAGTGTGCTCCTTTATTGAGGTCCATGAATTTTTAAATGATTTAGATGATGTCAACTATGAAATTTGCCCAATTTTCTTATTGGTCGTTCTTCAATCACCACGAGCTGTATTGCTATATACACCTAAATACACACACCACATACTTGCTACCAAATGCTCGAATCGTTGACTACAAAAGATTTCTTGAAAATGGCATAAAGTTGATGCTTTCAAATTAATAATCACACTCAACACAGCATGCAGTTTGACACTCCAGCCGTCCTCCCATCCATCCATCCATCTATCCATTCGACGAAGACAGCCAGTCCGACAGGCAAGCTAGCAACCCAGTGTAAAAAAAAAAAAAGAAAACCAAATCGTCTACGTTATTGGCACTGTGTCTGAATGTTTGGGTGTTGATGAGTATATGCATGAGTATGAGACGGTGAATGTCGTATCAGCCTAATGTTAATGCTGGTGGTAGGCTTGACAACTGGGCTGGACACGTTGTTCTTCTCTCAATCAGCTCTGGTTCTTTTCACTTCGTCATTGTTTTCATTTACTTATGGAGCCATCATTTTGATCATTTGCAGTATTTCGACTTGCAGGCGGTCTTACGAATTCCAGATTAGACTCAAAGTACACTAAATGAACCCCATACACAATACGAGTCTTTTGCCACACTCAATTGGATTAACAATAGCTGTGAACTCCTCATACCCAATGACAGTTAACATTCTATTGGATGACATACGTCACATAAGATGAAGCACATGACGGAGAAGATGACGAGCATAGGGCACAAAAAGGCGACACACATTCACGCACGCACAAACGAAAAGAAAAAAACTAAAATCAAATTCGTCATCATTGTGTCCAAACATTCGTTGTTGCCTTTCAAAATGAAATGGCATACTCCGCACAGTGGATTAGAATAATGTTTGTCATTTGTTAATTGAAGATCGCAAAAGCCGCAGCGGAAGATGGCATTCGGCGCTTGTGGTGAATGGTTTTAAGGCCACGAAGTAAATCACGAATTGCGACAGAATCTCAACTTTTGAGTTGGCAGTTAATTCGGCAATTGAACTCCCATCGCTTCATGCTTTGGTCTCTAGAACAGAGCAGCACCGAATGGACAAACATTTTGCATTCTTTGGGTAAAATTGTTGTCCTTTTCAGACGAAGAGATAACAGCCGCAAGTTATCGTCGAGAAGTCAATGCATCCTCAGAGAGTAACAAGTTGTTGCGTATTTTGGATCGGCGGAACATTTTTCTTCCAAAATGCTGCTGGAAACGCCATTTCAGAATGTTCGTCAACATATATTTGTTCTGATGTGCCAAGAAATGACACCAGTTCAACGTACAAGTAATTTTGCTAAAAAAAAAAATGGCATTCCCCCACTGTACGTTGCGAGATGTCTCCGTGCTTACGTGTGTGTGTGTGTGAGTGATTGTCTGTGCCTTTCAATTCATTGTCATTATTAAGCTGATGATCTGCCAGGAGGTGTAGTAATGGAGTAGCATCATGCCAAGACTATTCCAGAGCATTCATTGTTGCCTGTTTATGATGGTATTTGATTGCATGGAAGAAATTCAACTATGGAGCAGCACATCACACAGAGCCCGTTAAGAATTGTCTGGAGGAGTATTCAATAATCAATCAATTTTATATGGGTATCAATAATGGTCATTAGTTTTATTATTTTTCCTTGTATTCATTTATAAGGGCTTTATTAGGTGTTTCGATGATTCCTCAAGGAGACAGAAATGGATACAGATGCAAGAGAATACAACAGTAAATGTAATAAGCAGCGAAAATGTTTCGTTATTTTTACACTGATTTCTTTCATTTTATTTTGTAATTAGTAAAAAGAACATTCAGTCGGAAGAACCGATATTCTTCGGTACAGCTGTCTAAATTGGCGGAATAAATTGTGGGTCCAAGAAAATATAGTCGAATTCGTTTAAACGGAAATGAAAAAATTCGAGAAATCGTTTCATAAACTTATACGGGATTTTCAATAAAAATTAATTGGGATAATTGAACCCTCTTTCGTTTAAACGAACTATGTATGTATTTTTGAAATTGTTCTATGTATGTAAAATTCAATATTAATTCAATATTAATGAGCGTGGATAAAAGTAGTCACTGGTTGAGTTGTCTTAAATGTTGTTGACCCATAACTCTGTGAGATCATTTATGTTACCTTCATCATGTTTCTCTTAAGCGGTGTTCGTATCATATAAGTTTCTTTGTCTTTGCATTAAAAATGTGTTTTACATAAACGATATTTCAATAAAGCGGATTTTCGTTTATGAAATGGAAAATCACCCAGAACAATCGTTACTAATATTTATTTTCAATTAAGCGATTTTTTCAATTAAAAAAACTAGCGCTTATCCAAATTCGGCCATACATTTCAAATTTAAAATTAAATTTGGCCTTAAAAATTATACGTGAAACCACATAAAGATTTTTTTTTATTTTTTGGGGCATAATTTTATATTTCAACTGGTGCTTATTTTCATTGTGAAATTCCACCAAATGTGTTTTTTTTTGGGTTTTAACATACTAATTGCGACATATGTTTGTAAATTATATCCCAAACTCAAAAAAGAAAATGTGCCACCATTTTAAACAGGGAACATAATCGCGAATCATTTGCTGTTTTTATATTAATGAAATTAGGCCCTACTGCAAATGTTTGTGGCCTATTTTGAATCCTACATTCCACTTATTCATCTTCTACTGGGTCGTTGCAGGTTCTACAGTAGTCTTCCCGATATATACCCAAACGATTGGTACAGTGCTCAATGAGAATGGTAAGTCTCTTTTTCTTTAATTATGTAGATTTCATACTTCTAAATTTCAAAATAATGTAAAAACCATTTGAAATTGTTATTTTCTACTGGTTTTTTTAAACGACATTAGAATAACCTAACCACCTTGAGTTGGAAATAAAAATCGTTTGGATTTTAATCTGCTAACAAGTGGAGAAAAATTTTCACTCAGTGTATTTTCATACGCACATGTTTCTTTGGTAGATGTTATAAGAAAAATATTTGTTAGTGAGTCCATATGTTGAAGATATAGGTTTTTTTTCTTCTTCTAGGATTAAGAGCGGAATGTCCTATCTCAATAGTCAATATTACGTGTATTTGGTATCCATTTACTTTGTTGTTGATGTATATTTTTTTAGCAGGGAGCTTTAGGGTATGTTTATGTTATTGATGACAGGAAGCCTCGATTACACCATAAAGAGCATCTGACAAGCTTTAGTTTATTGTATATAAATCATAAGTTTTGGTAATTTTTTGTTCGTATAACTGTAATTTATTTAAATTTTTGAAGAGGTTTTAAATGTGGTAGAATTCAAATTCTAAAATGTTTTTGATTGTACTGTTGTCAAACCATTGTAACATCTGATATCGGGTTATACGGTACTCTGTGTATCGATTTCGATGTTTCTGCCCTAAAAGCGGCCATAACTTTTAAACGGCAACAGTAAAATCAATAAACTTACTTACACATTTTCCTGCTTTCAAACTACATTATTATTTGTTTACAATTTATTGACACTTTTAAAAAAACCATAAATTTCTTTCCCCAACTTTAATTTTCCAAAAAAAAAAAAATTAACGCATAAAAAATGGATTTATATACAACAAATTAGAGATTGGACATATTTCTTGTGAATCGAGCATATTGTGTTTGAGTGGGAAGTGCCACGCCCATTAGTCTAATTATCACCTATTATATCCAATAACCATCTGTATATCAGTAGTAACTTCCGGTTAAAATGTAAGAGAACTGGCCCTAATAGCACCCGTGATATTGTTATTGTAAAATATGCGCTGTGTGGGAGGTGCCACGATCTCTTGACATATCGTATCCTATCTGTCCATCTGAAACCAATCAAAGATAGCCACAAAATTTGATTGAAATGGGTTTGAAAGTTTCGAAGATTAGAGTGTAGGAAGACATTAACAAATGATTTTTATATATTAAGAAGATGAAAACTTACCCAATACCACCACCAAAGATTTACAAAAAAAATCTTTTCTTAAACTAAAAAGTAAATTAAATATTAATAGGAACGCCTGCGTTGACAAATACCTTCACTATGCCTGCCACTGTCTTCTCCTATTAAAAACCACCCAAACAAATTCACTCAACCTCACATAAGTCCGATTGTTTTCTAAGGCCCTACGAAAATCATAACCCATCTGAGAACAATGAATATATAAAATCCAAAAAAACTGAATTTTCAAAGTCAAAATGGCAAAAAAAAACTTTAAAAATTCAATTGTTTCCCCTGTTCAGGTCCATAGGTAATAAGCCGTTCCAAATTCAAGGAAACAATCTACTAAAAAAATGTACCATAGATCTCAATAAATAACTTTCTAGAACATATTAACTTCCTAGGAATGATTCTTAAAAGCGTACACACACATTTGATTTGTAGAATAGCATTAGTAAATTTTTGGAGCGTATAAGTAATATTATTTTGAAAGCCTATCACTCATACGTACAGGTGGTTCATTTAGTTGAATTGATATAATTGATGTAAAGCTAATTGGAATTTTATTAGCTGTAACCACTTGAATCGTTCGGAGATTTCAGAGAGTTTGTACTTCTTATAATTAAAGTATTATACCCATATTTCATGTATTCCTGCGACCTTAAAGATGAAGTTTTTTTTGATGTTATATGTGCAAGGTATGAGCCTGAGAAAATCATCACTTTTTTTTGCAAAAATGAGGTCTCGGTCCCAAATATTTGGGTCTTCATGACTTCAAAAATTACACACAGTGTAAGTAAGATCAGTCGCAAACACAATAAGTTTCATTTTATCAATTTTTTTGTGTCGGTTGTGGTGTTTTAAAGCTCACAACAACTCAAAAATTACAAGTGGAGAACATAAATTTGTGTACATTTTACGTTGATATGTCTTACGCGTTTATAGCCCCAAAAAAACTGCACCTAAAATCTGAAAAAGGGATTGGCAAACGGTGCACTTTAAAGATAGAATAGTACCCGATAATGGAAAATATTGTTTTAGTACAAAATGAGAACAATATCAGCAGTGATTTTGCGATCACCATGAAAACAGATTTTTAAAAATAACCGACAAAAAATGTTCTCCAACACCTCATCTTCACGATCAGTTTATAGATACGAATCAAGCCAGAATCTTCCAAATCACTCAACCACATCCAGAATGACGACAACAGCAGTGTATAAAGTACAGGATTCACAACGTAATTTTCCAAAAAAAAAAAAAAGTAAAAAAAACTGTTGAAAATCTCCAAGTTTTCTTTTGCAATAATTACAACCGGTAGTATAAGATTCTCGGTTCAATTATCGCTGTACATTTGTCAAAACCGATTTTGAATCAGAAGCTCATAATCCACAAGGATCAGACAGTTATTTCGGTGTTGTTCAATGTAATCAAATATATTTTAAGCTATAAAATTAAACCAATTACCAATCAGCAGCCTCTGAACAATACATGAATACAAATCTACATACGTATATATCAAATATCAATTTATTGAATCGCACAGATAGTCATTTTCCGTAAAGGCATAGATTGGCTTCGCCCATTCCCTTCGAAAAAGTGAAAAGATAATGTATCAACCGCAAAAACGAATCGAACGCTACACACGAGTACAATCCTTCAAATGCATAACATTTGACAGACAACATTCCTAATAAACTGTATACCTGAATGTGAGTGCGACGGTATGCATTGTAGCACTTACACGTGGACGTGAATGTATGAAGCAGCGCTGACATTCACAAATGCAGAACATTGCAATTTTTTCCCCAATAATTGTCATTACTATTGTGGCTTGCCTCAAAATTTGCGGTATATGATTGTGAAAGGCATATGAAAACACGCCACAGCCAGTCTATTCGATCATCGTATGCCACGAAATACGCTATGAGCTCTAAAAGCATTGACTTCTTTTAAAAAACTAGACTTTTTACTTCTATAGAATGTGGTTGATTAAATTGAAATATGTAGGTGAATAAACAACTTGTCCACATTGGATCGCTAGTGGCAAAGGCACTGTCTTCAGGCGATAACATATGCAGCTCTTAAGTATACCTGTTTATATCAATATGGTTATGCCACTATGACTTAATATAGTCCAATGTCTGTAGATTGTGTCGATAAAAAAGGCATGTATTTGATAGATTTAGCACATCAGAAAATTTCACTAATATACTAGGAATACATGGAAATTGCTCTTACCGTCATAGGATTACGAAATCGTAATATTTAAAAAAACAATTGTTTTTTTTTATGATATGGATATTGACGATATGTGATTTCAAGAAAACGGTGCGACATGTCACATAACCTACGAAACCATTAGTTTATTGTGAAGACAATTCTCGGGAAGAATAATAATAATAAGCAGATAAACGTCCTAGTAGGCGAGTTGGTAGCGTGCATGGGGGTTGTGGTTTCGATTCCAACGATGCTTTGGTCTGTCGTTGCAAAGATCTAGCCCAACAATTAAATATAAATTTATTTTGTATTGTAATTTTATATTTATTTATTTCTTTATTTATTACAATTCAAAATTATAATAAACTACTTAATAAAGCACTAGCGACTAAGGCTTTCGGCCTCAATTCTCAACTTCTGGGGTCATCTCAAAGGAAGTTTTTTTTTTCACATAAACAACTCTGAAATACAACACTCGGCCAACAATTTATTTATTTATTTCGTCTATGTAAATACAATTCCTTACTAAGATTACTAAGAAAGAGTCTTAATTATAAAGTCAAAGCTGTGTTAGTTTTTTTAAATAAATTTTGCCGGTATGCGGTTCCCTCCGCACCTCCTGTACGCAAGTCAGGGGATCGAAAAACTCATACGTGTTTGTCAAGAAGCCATTGCATCCTCTGAGACTGACAGTTTGTGAGGCATTTAGCATCATAGACCCACTTTTATTTGAAAGTTCTGCTGGAAACGCCAAAGATTAAAGATGCTTACTTGGTTTCACCAGGATGATGTTCCATACCACATAGACACCCACATAGACAGAAGGGATACAGGTCCAAAAGGCGAGAAACTGCCACAATGGTCTCCGAAAAGTTGATCGTGGGTATGTCCCAATGCAAAGCCAGCAGAGGCTGTGACATTAAATCGTGTTGCTATTTAATAAACTAATAATATGCCGAAAAAAATCATTATAAAATAAACTAAATTTTAAAACAACACATAAAAAGCAATTTATTTACAAAAAAGAAAAACGTATCAACCCTACGATATACGATGGAGATTATATACTTATTGCCATTCCATTGGCATCTGCAATACATAAAATAAAGAAGTCCTTACACAAAATAACATTGTAGTTATTTTTCAACAATACTATCCGAAATTCTCCACCCTGAGATTAATAAAATGTGTTGCATTGCATTTGTACCTTATCATTGTTTGGATGATGCCAAAGCAATTGCGTATTTGTAGAGAGTGTCACCAAATCCGTGACAGACGCATGTTATACTCTCATTAAACCATAGTTGCAGCGTAGAGTGCACAGCCAACAAAAGAATTCATATAAGTAGCTGAGAACACCATTGCCATGATGAACAGCACACAGAATTTTCACATTTCCCGATGTCTGTGTTCCGATAAACTGAATATTAGAATAGCCCAAAATCAATACGACAAACACTGAAAAGAAATCCATGATTGTCAGTTTGAATCGGTTCTCATACACGGCTTTGAACGTTTCAACATCATAATTTTTCTTTTGGCTCTTACACATGGAGGACTCACAAGCTCAATCAAATGAACAGACATACACACATGCCTACTTACACACAGACGTATGTAGATAATCTTACCTATACTATAACACTCCAACTCACATTTATGTCAGATCTATACCTCACATACCCGAGTTAATTATAATTACCGTTCAACTCTCTCTCTTGCTCTGGCTCACATACATACGTACAGGCTCATGCCACTGAAGGTATAGATGTATGTAGGTGTAGTAGAGTATGAATTCATGAAAACCAATTAGAAAATTCTGTGGTTTCATCTACACACAAAAGGCAGGAAATATAAAAATGTGTGTGTGTCTGTGTGTTTTTTTTTTTTGAGTTTCTAAGTATGCATTCAAGTAATACAGACAAATACATACATGCATACACACATACATGGATGAACTAACTGTATAAGTACCCGGTAAAAGCAATTAACCTAATTTTTATTCTTCGCCTCGATTTTTTTACATTTTATTTCCGACACTTGCACAAACGTATATATGTATTATATACTATCACATATACACACATTCACACGCACTTCTATTTCATCTTTCATCATCACCTAGAACCACCCACGTCGCGTCTACGTTTTCCTCAGCCATCCAGTTGAACACACTACACCACTCTGTGGTCATGCTGGTTTGATGTTAGTTTCAAGGCAAACGTCTTCAACACATACCATTACAATAAACAGATGGTCTAAACTACATTGTCATTGCGTATTCATCAGGTAAAAAGAAATCGAAATAAAGTTTCATCGGGCCGAATCCGAACACCCTGAAAATGGAGGTCGTAGAAAATAGAATTGACTTTGAGATTTATTTCAAATATACGCATATTTTTTACAATTAAAATACTACACGTAATATTCAAACTGCTTTATAAGAAATAACAAACATAGAGCCTTCATCGGTGGGATTCCAAGTAAGGCAACCGTATTTATTTCCCATATAGCTCAAACGTTATTCATCTTAAGGGTCTGTATTTACATTTTTTTTTCGACCCCAGTTCAGTTTATTCGGTATAAGTCCCAATTAATACGATGACATTTCAGCTTGACTTTTTTTTAATTCTCTTTTTGATTTGCTTCCAGAAGTCGTATGAATTTATATGTTGACTTTTTGCTTGCGTTTCCGTTGGATTTTTTTGATGTTTACACTTTTTTTATTTCTTCATAAGTTCAGATATACATTAAAGTCAGCCCCGCTAGGTCATTATTAAGGCTATCTGGCAACAAACTATTTAAGTAAAGATATGACTAAAATATGTATATATATATATAAATGAAATAAAACAACGATTTGTTTTGGTTTGTGGTCAAAAATCGACTGACTCTTGCTTTATTGTTTTTAAAGTTCTTTGCCAGCAACCAGTGGTTGTTTGTCATGAGGAAATGCAAACGATGCATTTTCTCATTAAAATAATTTTTATTTTGCTGGCTAGCAAACCGGTGGTTGCTGTCTGTGAGAAAATGCAGGCAATGCATTTTCTTATCGAAATAAAGTTTAATTTGATACTTGCTTACGTTTAGGGTATATTTATGTTACTCCTCCCTTCCTCAGATAAGTCAATGTCCTCATTGACGTTTCTTACATTGTTTTTCTTGAAATAAGGTACTTTTCTTTTGCATAAAGTGAATGTTATTAAAATCAATAATATTACAATTATCGAGGAAGAGGAGATGATATGATTCATTTGGTTTATAGAACGATATTTAACATAATGTTTACTTAATTCTAATTGGTTTACATAGTCTGCCGGATTTTTAATTAAGTTTACAGAGTTTTTAACATAAGGAACAATACTAGGTACGGTAGTACTCAGTTTGCTTTCAATTTCGAAAAGTCCAATTTTAATTTTACAATTGTTAAAGGTTATTACATTATTTCCAGTTATGTTTATTTTCAAATCATTACAGTTTTGTTCTAATAAAGTTATATTAAGGTTTTTTGTCAAAATTAAGTTTGGGGGTACAAAATTTATTCTTATATCGTTATTTGTTTTAAATGAACAATTTGATATATCATCATTTAATAAATTCTCTAAACAGTTGTCTTTTATCTCTATTAAATTCGTATCTTCAATTAGGAAAAGTTTGTCATTTTTCTTAATATAATTTTGTTCTGAGTTTAAAGCCAGTTCTTGGTTATTATAATCTGGTACTGATAATATTTTAAATTTATCATATGTAGTAAACGTTTTAGGAATAGTAAGTACAAAGTAGATTGAGTCATCTTTCATCCAAACAGAAGTTCGAATAAAATCGAATTGTTCAGTGTTCAAATGGGAAATGGTTTCAATATCAACCAGTTTTGGATTAACAATGCCTAATCTTGCCAGTTGCATCCCAAGTTGGATATCTTTAATGTGTTCTAAATACATTTTTACATTATCGAGAAAAGTGTCTGCGATAATTTTTCTAACAAGGCTATTGTGGAGGGTATTAGTTGAGTTTCTTAATTCGTTTAGCAAAAGATTACCAGCATTTACGTGATCTATTATAGTACTCATGTCTAAATTTTGGTTATCAACTTTGTTTTTTATATCTAATATGGTTTCCTCAATCATAGTTCGGTCTCCATCGTCTAATGTACCGAAGAGAAATTTCAAACCACTGCCGAAAGCATTAAAGAGTCCTCTCTTATGTCTTTTAATGAATAGTTGTTTTTCTTTTTCTGCCGATTGTAAATAATTTGATATCAAACCAGTTTGTAAAAAATCATGTTTATTATACTCTTCTGCTAGGTTGTCAAATGATTTTTCTAACTCTGTATTATTGACGAATATTATATGATTCTTGTATTCTGTAGGATTTATAAATTTTCCCTCATTAATGATGATGTAGCCAAAGTTTTCTACGATGTTGTTTATATTAATCATTTGAGAATTTTGTTGCTGAGTCAAGCATAATAGGACTAAAAGGATCTTGAAAATATATGTCCTATGGTCCTGGGGGTAGTGTCCGTACTTCCTGTGATACGTGTGGCTCCGTTTCATTCCTGGAAGCAGAGTCATCTGTTAGTTTTTTTCTTTTAAATTGGGTTTTATATTTTCTGACATTCCTATTCTTGAATTTAACAATACAATGTTCTTTATCTTCTTCTTGTTCTAATACCTTTGCATTTTTGAAAGGATTTTCTGTTTTGCATAACCTTTTTCTACTATTTTCTGCGTTAAGATACTCAGTGTTTATAGGATTCTCGACTCTTGTCTTGTTTGCGTTATTTATTCTACGTTCTTTTAAATTTTGCGTATTAATAGATGGATCGTGCATACTGTAAAAAATAGTGTAGGGGGTTTCACCAGTACTAGAATGATTTATATTGTGATTATAGGCGAAAATTGCTTGTTCTACGTTCATGTACTGTAATTCTTTATCTCCGGAGGAATGTATTATTCTAAGTTTTTCGTTAAGAGTTTTATGTAAACGTTCAATATCTGCAATCCCAGTTTTCCCTGTCGTAACTTCTAAGTTAATATTTAATTGTTCACACCATTGTTTGATATTCACATTATTCATGCCTTGATCTTGGTCAATTTTAAGAGTTTTAGGTGGTCCCATTATATTAAAAATTTTAAGTAATGCTCTTTTTGTTTCTATCCAGTTAAGACTTGACACCTTTTCTGCTGTTGCGAATTTTGAAAAAATATCGATGCATGTTAGATAGTATTCCTTGTCCCATTGCCAAAAGTCAATAACAAATTTCTCCCTAGTCCCATATATAGGAGGAGTGACTTTAAAAGGTAACTTGTGCGAAATATGATCAGATTTGCACAAATTACACAGTTCACATGTATTGACAATTTTAGAAATTTCCTTAACGTAATTTGGATAATAAAATTTTTGTTTAAAGATGTTCACTATTTTCTCTATTCCTTGGTGTAGGCCTTCCAAATGAAGCTCAGTAACAATATTTCTAAATTCTGAATATTCGGTAATATTTTTCAATTCTTTCATAGCTCTGACTAATTTGTTTGTCTTGGTTTGAATTAGATCCTTATAAATGTCTTGAATTTTTAAAAAGGTTTCATCATCAGGGACGTATATGGCAGTATTCCTATGTATCAAATGTTCCTTAATAATGTCCTTGATATTTTCATTGGTTAATTCCTTATATATTATGGTAGTAATATAGTTTGAGAAAATTCGTATTTTCGTAATCTGGTTTGTGTCCCCTTTAATAATTTTTATCTGATTCTTAAATGTATTCAGTGTTCTTTCCGAGATTGGAATATAATTTGCATTGTCCTCATTTGCAGAATGGACGGTGGCTATATCTGATCGAATGTCCTCATTCATGTTGCATTCGTCTAATTTTATCCTTGATAACGCATCTGCTACATGATTTTCTTGACCGGGTATATGTTTTATATCAAAATCATATTCATTTAGTCTTATCTTCCATCTTTGGAGTTTTGTATTTGGTTCTTTGAGGTTATGAAGCCACTGAAGTGGCTTGTGGTCGCTATTGATAATAAATTTTCTTCCATATATATATGGCCGGAAATATTTCGTGGCCCAAACGAGTGCTAAGAGCTCGCGCTCTATGGTCGAATAATTTATTTCATGATCATTAAGTGTCCTGCTTGCAAAGCAAATGGGCCTACTCTGTTGACTTAAAACGGCGCCCAAAGCAAAGTTTGAGGCATCAGTTGTAAGAGTAAATATCTTATCGTAATCTGGGTAGGCCAAAATTGGTTCTTTGGTGATCAAAATTTTTATGGTATCTACAGCCTTAACGAAATCATTTTTGGTGGAATCGACTACGTTTCCCTTCTTCAGGCAAGTGGTTAAAGGTTTCGTTATTTTCGCGAAGTTTTTGATGAATCTTCTGTAAAATCCTCCTAAACCAAGAAACTGTCTCACTTCCTTCTCTGTTTTCGGTAGTGGATATTTCAGAATTGCACTGACATTTTTCGGGTTTGGTTTAACGCCATCATGTGTTACAACATGCCCTAAAAATTCAGCTTCTCTTTGTAAAAACTCGCACTTATCGAGTTGCACTTTCAGGTTAGCCTGTGATAATTTCTGAAACACCCTTCCGATCGATTCGATGTGTTCCTGTAGTGAGGTACTAAAGATAATAATGTCATCCTAATAGACCATGCACTCTTTTCCCACCAAGTCATCCAAGATCGTATTCATCAATCTTTGGAACGTGGATGGTGCATTTTTAAGACCAAATGGCATCCTTAGAAATTCATAGTGACCGCTTCTCGTGGAGAAAGCCGTCTTTTTCCTATCTGAAGGATCCACCTCAATCTGGTGAAAACCCTTCGCCAAGTCAAGGGTGGTGAAGTAAAGACATTTCCCAAGTTTATCCAATATGTCATCCATATTGGGCATTGGGTATTTATCCGTAATGGTGATATCGTTCAACTTGCGATAGTCGATAACGATTCTCCACTTTTCCTTGCCCGAGGCATCTAATTTTTTTGGGACCACCCATATTGGGGAAGAATAAGGAGAAGAACTGTGACAAATAATGTTTTGTTCCAACATTTCCTTTATTTGGCGGTCTACCTCCTCCCTATGAATTTCGGGGTACCTGTATGACTTACTATAAATTGGGTCCTCATGAATAGTCCTAATACTATGCCTTATTGAATGTGTGAAGGTCAAATTATCACCTTCTTTATAAAAAATACTCTTATACTTAGTAAGAAGTCTCTGTAAGGACTTATATTCCTCCCCATTGAGGTGATCGAGACGAAATTTTGTCGTATCGTCCTCGATTATTTCATGGACATTTAACTTGTCCATTATAAGTTCGTAATTCCCCTCAGATATAATAGAGTGTGACACGGTGTATCTGAATCCGTCAAGAAACAGGTAATTATTACCTATATCAAAATGAGCATTCAGAATTTTCAGCGCGTCATAACCCAAAAGACCTTCATAGTTTTCTGAGAAGTTGTAAACATAGAGTCTTAACTTTTTATTACCTATTACAATATGTTGCATCTTATCCAGTATTATAGTTCCGCTAGCTGTGCGCAACGTAATTGGGGAAATTCTTTCAAATATTGGTGATATTGTATTTGTTCCTATTATGCTAACAGACGATCCTGTGTCAATTAGGAACTTGTATGGGTTTTGATCAATAATAAGTGTTATCGCCGGCAGTTTTCCGGGGCTTGAAAATGAAAATTTTCTGAATCCTGTTCCATTGGAACTGGGGCACCATATCGTCTAATCCTCGACTGATTGGAATCATTTGTCCTCGGTATCTGTACTGATTGCCAATTTTGAGGTGGACTATTATCAAATTGGGGTGGATTATAAACATTTGGTTGATAAAACGGTTGTGGGAAATTTAGAATGTGTGGTGGGTAGAATGCTTGCGGCATTCTCCAATTATTCTGGTAGTGTTGGTTGTTATTGTTACAGTAATTGTTATTATTATAACTAGGTGAGGCGATACCTTTCCTGAAATTCCTGTCTTTGAATTCCAGAAAGTATGCATTGTTTTCCCTTAAAACTTTAATGGCCGATTTAAAATCGGTCACCAAACTTGCATTTAACAATGCTGTTAAATGATTTGGCAAACCTTGTTTTAGTATTTGAACACTGAACCTATCGACTTCTGTGGAAAAAAAATTTTTCTTCAGTTCCATTTCTCCACTTAGTTTTATGCAATCTTTAATTCTGCAAATTTCACTGTTGAGACATTCGCAGAATTGACTAACGCTATTTTTAAATTTAATGTTATTTAATTCTAATATTAGACTACTAATGGGTTTGTTCTCACCAAATTCCTCTATTAGATGTGATCTTAGGGACCTCCAGTCCCCCGGTGCTTCTCTTCTTAAAATGTCAGCCGCTGTACCCGTCAATTTTTGTTGTACGGCATTATAGAAAAGTCCTTTGTTCTCTGCAGGTAGTGTTGCGATTGTAGACACTAAAGCGTCCATGTTTTGGATGAAAAGAGCGAGCCTCTTCTGCTCGCCATTGAAGGGTTCGATAAATTTTAGATTTTGGAGGATAAAGTCTCTTTTCTCTTTATTCTCCATTTTGTCGTTAATTGTGATATTGTTCAAAAGGGATTCCAATTCGTCCATATGTTTTGTTCCCTTATATTGTTAAAATTTTATTTAAGAAGATAGTATACTTTTGTTTCTACTTCTTTTTTGGTTTTGAAAAGCACTTTTTTTTTTTTTTTTGTAATGAGGGTCAGTTTTAGTTTTTGGTTGATTCTTTTTTTTCTTTATTATTGCACTATGTTTTCAATACATTAGCTCAATAATTAAATTTTTCTTTGTTTTCAAATCTTAGTAAATATTTAAACTATTTTAAGTCATCGATTTGACTTTAGGTTACGACTGCCGACTGCGCCAATGAAATAAAACAACGATTTGTTTTGGTTTGTGGTCAAAAATCGACTGACTCTTGCTTTATTGTTTTTAAAGTTCTTTGCCAGCAACCAGTGGTTGTTTGTCATGAGGAAATGCAAACGATGCATTTTCTCATTAAAATAATTTTTATTTTGCTGGCTAGCAAACCGGTGGTTGCTGTCTGTGAGAAAATGCAGGCAATGCATTTTCTTATCGAAATAAAGTTTAATTTGATACTTGCTTACGTTTAGGGTATATTTATGTTACTTATAAAATATTCGAGAATAGAGCGTTGTGTAGTGCGGCGAATGGTCGACCATGCCCGAACTTAGCCTTTCCCTGCTAGTTATATATCCTTTTGTTCGATAGCAAACAGAAGCATTGTATTTGACTAGGTGAGAACGTATGCATATGTATGGGTGTGCGCTAAAGTGTATTTGTGTTTGGCGATGTGTAAACTTAAGTGTTGCGGCAGTATGTTTATACACAGAATATGTCGCAGTTTCTTCGCGATTTGAGATTTTCCCACAACTACCTTAAGAAGGAGCTTCTGAGCCATTATCACGTACATTTGAACATACAACAGAATATACGATTTTAATTTTACAGGAATTTGAAGGTTGAAGTCACTTGAAGGCAATTCACACACACTCACCTTTCACATGTTTACCATGAACTCTGTTGATTTCAACGAAAATATGATGTTCTCATGTTATTATTGAATGGAGTGTCTTCAGAGTTTCCTGAGTTACAGACACACTTCTCCGAATATATGGATGTGTATAAATCTTAATTTATTTGATTTTATTTTTAGCGTCATCAGACTGTCGTAGTCTTTAGGAACACAATTATAATTATCTGCTAAGGTACGAATACTTAATGTGACTTGGAAAGCACTACATCCAAAAATACTCCGTATGATGAACTGGCAGGACTGTGAAGACAACTGCTTTAATGTAATATGAAGTCAAATTATAACTGATTAGTCTGGTGTCTGTTTCAATTTTTCTTTCTTAATAAGTATGAACCATTTATTATCTAGTCAAGTATAATTAGATGGTAGCTGTTAATTCCAGTGATTGTACAGTCACGAGTGGTACCGGCATCAAAATGTGGTACTCTGTGTTCAATGCACTGCAGGATTAGGCAAGTTTTTTTTGTACGAAAATGAATGACTTTTGAAAGATTATATTCACGAGATCATTTTCAGCAGGTCTGTACTACCCTACAAAGTCAATTAATTTTTTCCGTAGTACCAAAACCAATGTCTAGAGCTTTTCGTGAAGTAGGTTTTGAAAAACTACTGACCTAAAAAGTTATTATGTTTCAGCGTTCTCGCAAAATCAAAAATTTCGCATAGTTAATTCTTGAATTTCTTTTTGATATTTACGTGCCATGGTGATACTCTGCGATGACAAGACAAAATGTATGCTAAACACTGCCAGGCAAACTCCTGGCCGGCATTTGCAACGTCGAGGTAGTGAATAAAACTCGTGGAAATAAAACTTATTCTATCTGGTCTACACTATGGCGCCGGAACATGGGTATTTGCGAAAGCCGAAAGGAACATATTTAAGTGCCTTGCCACGCCTGTTGAATGAATACAAAAAGGCGTTTGATCACAACTACCACGGAAAGCGCAGACAGAGACACTCCGGTTAGATTTAGTATTGCGTAGCCGATGCATTTGATGGATGTTTATCGTATTGGCGGCTTCAACGTTTGTTCGCCATGTTAGTTATCCACCCAGATTCTGATTGGAGCTTTGTCAGATTGTGTTATAGAAACATTAATTACACCGTGTTACACACATTCTGTCCTATGAAACAAATTTACTTTTTCGGAAAGGGGATTAAAAATAAAAATACACGTGTATCGGCGATTTTCATGTACACGTCAGAATTTTTTTTTTGTTAAGTTTGAAGTATGAAGCTCGTAGTGGCCTGTGTGAAAGCCTTTGGACCGATTTTTAACCGTTTTTCAGTGATCCAATCGAGCTGATTTTTTGCAGGCAGACTCGTGGAAATGTCTGTATCACGTCAATTTTTTTAAAAAATAGATTTTTATCAATTCTCAGATTTTCCTAAAAAATTGTTTTTTAAATGGTTATCGTTTTTTTTAAGGTTTCAGTTCAAAAAACATTTTCTTTTCGTAACGCTTAAGTAGTTTCAAAATTTGGAGTCTCTTCAAGTTAAAAAAATATTTTTTTTTTCAAAAATAATAAAAATTGGGGAAAATCTGAGAATTATTTTTAAAAAAAATTTGACGTGATACAGACATTTCCACGAGTCTGCCTGCCAAAAATCAGCTCGATTGGATCACTGAAAAACGGTTAAAAATCGGTCCAAAGGCTTTCACACAGGCCACTACGAGCTTCATACTTCAAACTTAACAAAAAAAAAATTCTGACGTGTACATGAAAATCGCCGATACACGTGTATTTTTATTTTTTCCCCTCTTTCCGAATATGTGCATTTGGTTCATAGGACAGAAAAAAATCTATTTTTTGTAACACGGTGTTAGTATTACTATTCGACTTTTATTCTCCAGTTAGTAACCCATGAATCGAATTCTATTGGAAAAAATTCCATAAATATCCGTTAAGATAAACACTGAAAATCAGACATTTTTTTTTAAAAAAAGTTTTGTATTTTTGTTTGTTGATCTCTAAGTATATTTTTCATCTCTTTTTTATTATTCGGCCTGAAGTCAATCAAACTAAGGTTGTTGTTTTTGTTATAATTTTTTTTTATTAATTTTTTTTTAAAAAAGTTTTATCCCATACAGAAAAACTCAATTTTTGTTTGTTGTTGTTGAACTGTATGGATATTTTGTTATCTCATTTTTATAATAGTTCTGCTTGACTAAGGTTATTGCTTTTCGTTTAGTTATGATTCCGTCGCTGAGTTACTTGCATAGATATCACAGAAGGGGACTAGAATTGATATTAATAAATGAATACACCACCTCAGACAGGTAGATGTTCTTTTTGGGAATAACTCTGCTAATATTTGGGCAATGTTTAATAATAATTTCGGTTTATTTCGTATATTTTTAGTTTGTTTAAGAATTAATCATATGAATGGAGATAATAGATACAAAGGGAACGGTCGCACAACAAGATAGGACAATATATACACGTCAAATGGTTGATAACTAATAACGTCTAAAAAAGTCCGTGGTTTATTTTGGGTTTGTACGTATGTTGAGGATGACGCAAGTATGACAATTGTCGTGTGACGCAAGTGTGCTTGCCACTAAAGTTGGTAAGATGAGAGCTCCTGTGCTTGAGTTTGGCATTCTAGAAAATTGTGGTAACGTATCTGCCCATCCAGAGTCTATATTGCAAGGGCTACAGTTTTTAAATTTGGCTAACATAATGGTGATATACCCTATACATGATAGGAATAGCAAATAAGGGTATTAGAGGGTGAACTATATGGAGTATTCTTTATTGGCATTTCTCTGGCAGTTGAGAAGTTTCCAGTTGATAGGAAATAGTCTTCCACATACGAACATTTTGAGCTAAAGAAGGAATTGTCACTATTGTGTGTCGTGCAATTAACCCGCCATTCGACGATGAACGGATAAGAGCCTGGATAGTCTTATATACCGGCACAATATCCAAACATCAGGAACTAGGCGACGTATGTGTAACCGAAGAACAGATGCAGTTCATTTATCCAGATACATAACGTACTGACTTAAAAGGTAATGATTGGTTTTTTATATCTATGAGTTCGGTTAAGCGAATATGAGTCAAATCTATAAATTGTTTTCACTTATTCGGAATTTTTAATAAGTAAACCTTCGTTCATTTAAACGAACTGAGTATGTACTTCTGACATTGTTCTATAAAACGATGACAGAAACTTGTGGCACGATTTGTAAAATACTTGTATGAACAAGTTAAATTCAATATTAATGAGCTTGGATGAGTTGTCTTAAATGTGGTGGACACATAATTTTTTGAGATCATTTACTTTAATTTATTTTAAGGCTTCCGAATTGTGTCCAAAAATTATTTTTATAACATAATTTGATTGTAATGTCTCCTTCGTGGTAGGTTTAATAACAACTTTTCCAAGGGCCATATATATCATCTTCTCCATTATCTCTTGGTCTGTCAATTCTCCTCTACTGCATGAAGTAATATTAAAATGAGAAGACACAAAAGTGTTTTTTATCGCCGTTACATTCATTATATTTCTCTAAAGAGGTGTTCGTATCATCCATAACAATCGTTACTAATTTTACTAAATTTATTTTCAACTTTTTTTAATTAATGGGTGTGCACTTATCCGAATTTGGCTGTAATGTAATGACGACATGAACCTATTAATGGAGAGTGCGAGCTGTTGAACGATAGATTCAAACACGCTTATTAACCGAATTGATACATTTATCTTTAAGACTTTGGTTTTGATCTAACTGTTGTTGTCTTAAATTTTTGTAAACAAAAATTCGTTCAACATGGCCCGATAATGAAAATAACGAAAACGAAATAAGCACTAGTTGAAAACAAAACGTTAGATAGCGGACTGATTCAGTGATACACTGATTCCCTGATTTCCTGATTCACTGATTCACTGACTCTGTCACGCAGTACGTAGGAATTTAAATAGGCATTCTATAATTTTCTATAAATAATAATAATAAAAAAAATAATATTTTTTTTTTGTACAGAAATTGTGTTTTAAACAAATTTTTTTTTTCCAAAATTTTTTTTTTTAAAAATTTTTTTTTTTTACAAAATTTTTTTTTTTCCACAAATTTTTTTTTTTCAACAAAATTTTTTTTTCAGCATACTTTTTTTTTCAACAAAAGTTTTTTTTTTCAACAAACATTTTTTTTTCCACAAAAAATTTTTTTTTCAGCAAACATTTTTTTTCCACAAATTTTTTTTTCCCAATTTTATTTTTTTTCGAAATTTTTTTTTTCTAAATAGTTTTCTCAAAATATTTTTTACAAAATTTTTAAAATTAAGTAACAAATACTTTTTCAAGCAAATTAACGGGCGCCATAGGCGCATTACAACTTACTAGTATGTAAATATAGGCCAAAGAATAAGTACAACTACAAGTCATACTACAGCACGAGGGTATTGATAAGTCGCTTAGCCAACGACGAGACGCATCTTCATGTGGTTGTGTTTAGTGTACTTTCGCTGACCCATCATTTCTCCATTACAGGAACATTGTTTTTAAATATCAGTTTTCAAGTAAACCTTGACAGCTTCAGACCACTTGGGATCCACATTGACTGAATTATATATTACATCAAATCGTACCTTAATGTTATCTTGCTTAATAGTATAACCTTGGACACCTGGACGACGAAAAGAACAGACGAACGTATTGTTGCATGTTTTAATACTCCCCAAATGTTTTACTTGTATCACGAACACCAACTGTCCAACACACCTTTCTAAATCTATTCCATGACATATACAATTACCACACTATTATTCACTGCTATCCGTTTAATTTAATTTGATCATCCGCTTTCTACAGACGGTATGTAATCGTATTGAT
Source organism: Hydrotaea cyrtoneurina (assembly GCA_958296145.1). Lineage (NCBI taxonomy): Eukaryota > Metazoa > Arthropoda > Insecta > Diptera > Muscidae > Hydrotaea > Hydrotaea cyrtoneurina. Next base: position 119,204,293 of record OY282512.1, read on the forward strand.
TATTTTATATTCCCATTTGGCTTTCGGAGAAATTTGAAAAAGATAGAAAAAAAGACAACTCTTTAAAATTAGTGCACCGATAAAAAAAACAACATAATAAGCAATTGATCTATCGCGAAACTTTATCTGTTTCACTTACATATCCATGGACCTAATAACGAATACCCACCGTATAGATAGTAAATAAACACAAATCCATTGCAGAATCGAGGGTATATATGCATCAGTATCTGTATGTGTGTGTGTGTGTATGGTTAAACATCATTAGCGTAATTGAATCATTAAGCAGTAGCAAAACAAAAACAGCCCAGGAAAAACTAACACGATTACGAGTAAATAGAACAAATTAACGTATGCAAATCCCCGGTAACAGCTCAATTGAAAATGGCCAAAATGGAAACAATAACAGCAACATGAACATCAAGGCACAACGACTGACAACACCGTCAATGTCGACCGCCACCCAGTCCCCACAACAGATAGCAACAGCCACACGGATGGATAACAGAACGTTTCAAGGGAGATGGTAATCCGTGAATTTTGCTATACCAACGACAGAAACGGGGTGAGTGAGAAAATGCCAAAACACCAAAACACAGAAATAGAAATACACACAAACTCACACACAGACACTTCGTCAATGTTGTCATTTTAGCCAAAATATATCAACACATTCTACTTACGCTTCAAAGCATTTCCGTCTAAACTGCAAAGCAGACAGCCCGTCCTGCCTGCCCGCCTGCCAGCCAGCCAACCAACCAACCAACCTGAACACATAAACCCGTCCGTACGGCTCTACGTTCGTAAATTCAACCAAATTGTCGTGGAAAACGCGTAAAATAACATGTCTCTCTATTATAGGCATGTCTCCGGCTCCGGTATACGTACACATGTGAGGAAGTGAAGTATACTTCCTTCCCACAACGTTCCGCTTTCCATCTACTGACATTTGTCATCAAACAAATACCAAGAAACCTCTAACGATCTGACACAGAAATAAAATATATTCTATAAGTGAAATGTAAAACACTCGCAAAAAGAACTTTAACAATTTAGATGGCATAAAAAACGAATGGGTGATCAAAAAAAAAAGTGAACAATTCAAACACGAAGAATAAAAAGCGAAGAAGAAGACTAAAAACGCAGGAACGAATCCAGCAAATGGGTACAATAACACCGGAAATAGGGTTGACATCATCAATTTCATTAAAGAATTGCAATTGGCATCGTCAATAACAAATTTCCGTGCGAAAATTTCCCGGCTTTTTCTCACAAACATCAAACGGAAATCATTCCATTCAATGCCTCTTACCGTGAATCCCCTTCCCCTACCATTTCACACCCACACATTCAGACACACATACCCTTGCCGTGTGGCCCGGCACTTGGCTACATGGGAATTGTGAATTGCTGCCAGAGTAGAGTAAATGTAACCACGTATAGTTGTGATTCCACACCTGCTCTTTGCTTACGATGATGAAACCCAATAACCAACATTTGCGCGCACACACTTACACACACGTTTATTTACGTTGTACTTGGCGATGATGGTTACGATGATATTCGGGATATGACTGTGGGGGGTTGTTGTGTTCCCAGGATGTTCACGAGCATAGGGTTTCATAAAAGACGGAACGCCGGCGGGCGGGAGTAATTCAGTTAATATTTTCGTGGAGCAACACATTATAACTGTTATGTATGACTTTTAGCTCACGCATCCTCAGACAACCGTGTCCAGCTATTAGGTTAACAAACAGCGTGATATGATCCCATTTCCATAATGATTGTCACAAATACATTAAGCCATACGCCAACGTTGTCCTTTGACTTGAACGCACATATTATTTTAAGATATGCAGAATACTTTCTCTTCTGCTAAGAACACAAAATATTATTAAATTTCTTTCGTAAAATCTCTAAAATCTTCATTTGTTTCTAGGTTAATATCTGCGAAACGATGCCACTAAGGAAACCTTTGTGCTAGTTGTTGTACTTCGTAATTTGCCAGGGAAATTATTTATGTTTCAATCTGCGTTTGCCGTATTGCTCTTTGCGAGGGTAGTTTTCTCTTTAGCCAAGTCGTAAAGGACATTACGCTCAACTGGAAGTTTCTCTTTAAGTATAAGAGAGTATAAGAGTTTTCCCAAAGACAATTTCCCTTATTCAGCAAAAAGGATATTTTCTCTTAAGCAGTTGCAGGACATCCCTTCACAAATACTGGGAAATACTGTTCACATGCATTTGCGACGGTTGTGCAGGATATTTATTTATGTCGTTGGATTTTATTTAAATTTTAGCTTCAAAACAAAGGATGCAATAAAAACAAATAATTGGATTTTGAATGTTTCGCTTTATTGTTGAAAAATTGTGGGAAATTTTCCAATCTCGAAGTGGACAGGGATTAAAACCTTGGGTTACAAGTTTCTGTAACGCTTCTAGCAACGCATCATCCATGGTATATGATTTTTAACATGACATCAAGTTGTCTGCGAACCAAATAGGTCTCGTATAACACAGTTTCAATTAGTACCAGTGAATAGTAAACGGGTGTTGATTTTAAAATATGAATGGAGGGTGTCGATTGGAATAATTTATTTCTAATAATAATTATTATTGCTAATGTGTGGCAAGTAGATAATCATTTGCGGAGGTGAGTTTCTCATAAATGTAATTAATGTTATAAGGGATAAAAGAAGATTTTTTTAATATCATAACCGATATTCAGACATCTGGTATTAGTTTTTTTAAAACAATGTCGAACTGCATCAATTAAGTGATGATGGAGGTTTTTGTTTGTGAAACGGGAAATGTTTTGTAGCATTCTTGGAGTTTTTGTTTTATCAGAAACTAAATAATTTGTATTTATATTTCCTAAAAAAATAGAAATAGTTAAAAAAGTGCAAGTGTTCTCTTTTCTTTTATTTGAAGGGGCGACAAGATTATGCCACTTCAAGTGTGTCTCTATCAGCGGCTTGAACAGTAATGGGTTTAAGGGGCTTCAGTGCGTAATAGCAAACGGTAGCGTATTGTATAAGTGTAGATGTTTTTTAAGCAACGTGAGAACTGTCGATGCCGATAACTATGGTTTGACAGTTTGATAATGGCAAACCATGCTGACGTTTCAGTTCAGTAAGGTGTGGCAAGTGCTCATTAATCGTTTAGCGTCAGAACACACATTACTTTGAAAAAAAAAAATTTTCATAGAGTTCATAGAGCACTTTCTCCAGTCAGCAAGAAAGCAAGTACGGAAATTACCGTATTTGGAGCTAAGAAAAATGTTCAAGCCACTCATCCATTCAAATTTATTGTTTGGTGTGGTTAAACGCTGGCCACATTATCGGTCCTTATATCTTTGGAAATGAGGAAGGAGCTGCCGTTTCAAAAATGATTCAGCTAAACATCAACGACTTTTGGTTCCAACAATACTGCGCAACTTTCCATACAGCGAGCTTAACATTCGATTTATTGCAAAATCAATTGGGTGACACATTTATTTCCAGAAGTGGTCTTGTTCTCTGACACCTTCTTTTGTGTGATTTAACGCTTTCGGATTATAATTTTGGGACTCTTGCAGCTTTGAAACCAAAATTCAAGTCACCAATGATGCCATACGGTCAGATTTATTGGAAAAATTAGTAAAAAAAAAAATTGGACTGATCTGGTGTATTCGGTGAGTCCAATTCTGTAACTCATAACGGAAATAATTTTAAAAAAATTATTGCTAAGGAATTATTTACCAGAGTGTAAGTAAAAAAATGCATTCCAACAATATTTCGGTCTTGTATTATATTTTCAAGTAGTCAAGCTTTTAAAAAACTCACTTCATTTTTAGATATTTGTTAATGTGTATAAATAAGATAACTACAGTGATGTTATATTTTGAGAAAATATGTATCTTACATGTACTCAACGAGAGTCTTAGAAGCCTTCAGTAAAGCTGTTCATTTTTCACCGTTTCCCGTACTTTCTCCGTTTCAAGTGCAGTCCAAATGGGCACTTGGACAAAATGTCCGAAAAAATGAGACAAGGTCCAATATAGATAAAATCTATGTCCAATATAAATAAATAAGAGCAAACAAAAGGAAAAGATTGTTTACATAACAATCAAAGCCATATTCAGCAATCCTAAGAGAGATCGAAAGAGTTACACCGGAATTAGAGAAGAATTTTAGGCAGTTTGATATAAAAGTCAACACTAACTGTACAAGAAGTCAGTAAAGAGTCAACTCACCCTAGACCACCAAGTCCAGCAGAAAGTACACAAGAGTATAGTGCAAACAGATCTCGAATATGGATGCATCAGATATGTAGGTTTACGATAAAGTAGTCAAATTAAACAATGTCAAGTTTTTTTTTAAACGATTTTATTGAAAAAACCTTTTTTTAAGCCACAATATTTTTGATAGCTGTGAATGTATTGGTCATATTACACAGTAGTAAAATACACTTTTTTAAATATAGAATCCGACAAGTCGTTTTTGAGTAATGATGTATTATGTGCAGAAAGGTTTTAGCAAATTGACAATTTTGTTTTTCCATTCCAGTTTGTTTTATATATTTTGTTTCCTAATCGAAATCTATAACTATCGAGAAGGCCTCAAAATACAATTCTCATTGGTTAGGCAAGGATACATTCTTTGGAAAAATACTAAAAATTAAGTTTTAGCCAAAATATTGACGACGCGATAAACACGGAATAGCAGGTAATCCAGAAAAAGCGAGTGCACTGTGTAATTAGTCAAAAATGTTTATTACAAATGGATATTTTATAAAAATTATGATCTTATTAAAATTTGGAGAACTCCTTTAAGTCTGAATCTAAAAACCAAATTTGGAATGAATATAAATTTGTTCAAAATTAATTCTACCTTCACGTGCGTGTGTGTGTACATATTTTTCAAAATATATTCTCTAAATATAAATATGTACATAGTATATGTGTATCTGCAGATACACTTTGCCAATGCAATATTTTGCTAACATCCGCCCACATGTCAAATATTCTAAATGCTTTTAAAGTATTTTCGCAAATATTTCATTTCATTTAAAGTTAAACCGACAAAAAACATATTCGAAAAAGTAAAATTTCGATTTATGGTCATAAGTCTCCAGAGAAATAATCTACAATAGTTCAATTTGACTAAGTTTATGTTGGCAGTTTGTTTTTAAATCTCTATGTGACTGTAGACGAATACATTCTGTATATGTGGTAGAATGGCTATGCGAGTTACAAAAAATACGTTCGTATTAAATACCGATTAGACCATCGGAATAGGTTGAAAATCCATGAAATAGTCATTTATAAATGGGGATGCAAAAATGAACAAATGACGACATGTTTGTGGGAAATATTTACAAATTAACAAACTATACAAATCATTTTCAGTGAGAATAAAAATTATATCGTGTACAGCTCATACTCATTTGGAAGATACATAACGTTTCTCTATGGGAATTTGAACATCTATCGGCGTATGTCGCAGTAGAATTGTAGTAGAACATCAACCCTGAAATACAGATATTGTCACACCAATGAATATTTCAACCGTCTGGCTCTTTATCTTGGCCACTTTATTAATTTGGCATGATTAAATTTATTGCGTCTAATTATAGAAAATATTCGCCCGTACTTTTTCCTTAAGAAAAAGAATACGTACTGTTGATCAGTGTAATCCACAAGAGAAATTTTACTTTTTATATCAAACACATCTGTAAGCCGTTAGATTAAACCTTTCCACAGTCATGTAGCATCATCGAACAAAAACATGGATATAGAGCATTTGATTGTTATTCAACAAAAGTTAAAATCATGCGTAAAGCACTCCAACAGACGCATTTATATAGCGATACTGGTTGAAAGCTAATACGCTCATACATATGTAAGTGGATATGCTCCATCGGATATATACAGCGGCTGAATGAGGGAATTGGAAGGCCTTCAAATAAAACGGGCTGTCATGGTAGTTCTGTGTAAATGTGTTCCGGAAAATGTTACTGCAGGCAAAATGTCAGTCTCTGTATACTTTATATACTTTTTCGTGGCAGCTATCAGAACAAACTTCCAGTTTCTTTCTAAAAGGAGGCTGAAAATGTCCTTACTCTTGATAAAATAATGCCTGCAATCAGGCTTTCTTTAAAAAGTAATATTGGAATGCCTTTCGGATTTATTCCACGTTGTAAATACTTCTTCCATCTAGCTTTCTTAGAAAATGCATAATGACAATTGTATTGGAGTCTACCGGCTGATGTAAGAAGGCTCTCTAGAATTTTTAATTTTTGCCAACCTCTACCAGTTCCGCCGCTGACTGCTTACACATTTTTACAAACGTTTACACACATACAAACACAATAGGTACATATTATCATATTTGTATGCTCTTTCTAACATACCGAGTTACGATTACATACTTTGCCTCTGTTTGCGAACATTCCTATGTATGTATGTCTTTAATAAATGTGCACTGAAGCAACGCTAATAAAGTTGACTTTTGTTATGAACCCACATTGACTTATATTCGCATTCCCCGATATTACATATGAACATACGTATGTACACAAGCATACTTGCTTTTATAGTAATCATAATAAAAAATAATTCCATATATTTTATACTGTGTATGAAATGAATAGGGACACTAGTACGAGTATTTTAATTCTTTTTATAACGCAGTCGAAGGATATTTTTAGTTTTTTACATGTGTATAAGAGAATCTTTCCAATTTAATATTTTTAATAGACTTTAGGTTTTATTTCAATGGTACTCAAAAATTTCACTATGAAAATAATTAACTACAACCAAGTACCATCTAATTTTATGAAACATCGATGTAAAAACATAATCGATTGTAATTCCAGTTGAAATTCTATGACACGATGACATCATCATCAAGAGGAATTAGAATATATTCAGTCGATAAAGTTTTTAACATATAGGGTGTTCACAAGGGTGTCCTAAGTGTTGTAAGTGTCGTACGTACTAAAGCTGTACAACTGTTGTATATTTTTTGTTGATATTTTCCATATAAAAGAATTGTACGACAGTACAACGTTTGGATATATGTTTTGAAATCGTACTAAGGGACAGTGATGGAAGAAATGGTACATTTGTATAATTTTTGGTACAATTGAAATTATTTGGTATTTATTTATTTTTTATTATTTATTATTTTTACATTTGACGTTTGAAAATTTACGTTTCTTAGATGTCAGTACATACACATACGACAGGTTGTTCACATACGTACTATTGTAGGTCTCGTACTTTGTTACAACTTACAACATTAGTACACCTTGTGAATTCCCTAATAGATTTTTCACTCAGTAGTATAAATATATTTGAACTGGGGAAATAATCAATTCCTTACTTCCAGTGAAAAAACCTAGCGAGATTGCTGTCATACCGTAATTTGTCCTGTAGACGACCTATCTACGTATTTTTAATGATAACGTCATGTTTTATTGATGTATTCAGGACCACGATGTCAGACGACAGGTTTTCGAACACAATGCCATCGTAAGAAAATATACAGAATTGAGCTTTTACTTTTGGTTAAAATTATTAAAAAACCTTCTGCATCAAATACAATTACCCAATTTCATAATTTTTAGTTTCTAGTTTTATTTGTTTTTAAAATTTGTCAAAAAAAGTACAACAACTTTTTTTTTTTATTAAATATGAGATACATCGATTTTAAAATTTGGCAAATACAAGCATTTTTTATATACAGGGTCCGCCAAACAACTTTTTTTTTTGAAAATTCTATAAAAAAAACTACTGGATATTTTCTCAAATTTCTTTTTTTATTTGAAAGTACAATCCTTCCGGTTAATAATGGAAAATAATTCCATTCAAATGGCTGCCTCGGCTGGCCATGCAGTAGCCTAACGACATCAGCTCTGCGGCTGATAATGCGATCTTCAAAAAACAGGTCGCAAAACATCGAGTGTAGCTTCGTCTGTGTGGCACGTAGCGCCGTCCTGTTGAACCCAAATGTTGCAAATATCCTCCTCTTAAATTTTTGTAAACAAAAATTAGTTCAACATGGCCCGATAACGAAAACGAAGCACTAGTTGAAAAAGCCGCTACATCTCGAAAAGTAAAAGGTCAATTTCAAATAAGATTAAGTTTCGTTATTTGTGTACAAGAATGTAATACAAAAATTAAATAAAAAAATCAAATTTGGGAAGTTTTTGTACGCAAATGACTAAAAACTACAACTTTTGAAGGAGCACTAGCCACAAACTGAAATGACTAACCGTAATGTACATGTTGCTACAGTTTAGTCTTTCTATTGCTTGGGTTCTAATTAAGGTCCCAACAATTATACAAGGTGGCGCAAAAGTAAACTTCCGATGTTTTTTTTGTAATTAAAAAAAATGAAAAACTTAGATTCTTCTTGTGGATTATTTTTATTTGGTCTTTTAATTTTTTTTACATCAAGTCGAGAATATGATGTCATGTAAATGGCCGCCGCCACAGTTGATTGTCACATTAGGGGCCAATCGCAAAATTTATAGCATTTTCTGATAGGAGGATTACTTTTGCGCCACCTGGTATATTTATTTCCTCGTGAACAAGGGCCTTCGCCGAATAGTCAAGCCATTACATTTGGGGGATTTTGCCTTTTGTAATTTTTCATAAATTGTTTGGGGGATTTTTCAGAATATTTGGGGAATTTTTCATATTGTGATTTTATATTTGGGGCATTCTTTTTTTTTTTTTTTTTTTTTTGTTTTATTTTTTTTACAATTTTTCACAAATTGTTTGGGGGATTTTTCATAATATTTGGGGAAATTTTCATATTGTGCTTTTTTATTTGGGGCAGTCTTTTTTTTTTTTTTTTTTTGGACCATTTAGCATTTGTTTGTTTTCATAGATCTTGTTGATTATACCACCTACCACCATGTTCCTAGATGTCGAATAGTGTTCTACCAATACTACTCTATTGATTGATGAACTCGTATTTCAAAGAACTGTATACACTCAATCATATGACGGATTGAAAATATACACTTTTTGGTATTTTCGATTTTTTATCAATTTAAAAATAATTTACCGTATAAAACAAATTGCAAGCATTAAATAGGTGTATATTAAAGGAATTCTTCGGGAATTAATTCCCTTGATGTAGCATGTATAGTATATCTTTGAGCCCGTTTTGGACTTTAAGGCATATGTTAGCTTTTCTTCTCTTATATAATTTCGTCATCGTAGAAATACTATCGGAAAACACGAACTGATAAACAGATGGAACTGATGATTGACCAACTAATACTATTGTTTCGATTTATGTACTGGAATTTTACATAAAGTCGAAAATGGAAATATCACAAAAATATCGGAAAATTTCCTAAAATGACAAAAATTGAAGAATTTTTCATTCTTTAATTTCATAGGAAAAGTGCACCAAAAACGGAAATTAAATATTACCTAAAAATTATGAAAATCTCCCCAATTTTGTTGGCGAATTTTTCGTTATGAAATTTCGTATGAGTTTTTGTTGGGTAATTCTTAATTTTTTTTTGTCATTTTTCATAGAGCATTTTGTGTAAAATGTAAGTTAATATAAGACGAATAGGAATAGCTTTTCGTTCACAACATTGTTTTTGAGATTATGTGAACGCCTAGTGTAATACTAGACAAGACTTTAACAGACACTAGTGATTATACAAGTGCATTTTGGCAACCATATTTCCGAACTTCCTATACAACTACCGCGCAGTGTATACACACTCTCAAATATATGTATGTATATATTTCTATATATATATGTGTCACGATTGATAAACACACATATCCCAACATAAAAATACACGAATGTATGCATGTACGGCACATACCTTTTTACCTTTTAGCTAAATAACATTTAGTAAAAGAAAACATTTCATGCGTTTTGTTAAACAAATTCGCAAATATGTATCAGAAAACAATTTATTTTTATTGTAGTGGAAAATATTTGCGGAAAAATAAAAATAAACAATACATCTGTCATATGTACCCATACACACACACATACATCCATATACGTATATATGTTCGTGTATGGGTAAATATGATAGTAACGATAAATGGAGGGGTGGTTTTTTTTGTTACAAATACTAACGACTTTCAGTACCATTCAACTATGTGCGGATATAAAGTTAAGCTCCATAAATAAATGTTTTAGATGATTTAAGAAATCCTTCATGAACTGATGAAACTCAATATTGGATGGATTTTCCGACAAGGTATACGGTGATATTATGGCCAAAAGTCCAGCCAATGGAGATTATTTATTTGTACTAGGAAAATACACTGTCAGGTACAAATTTAACTTTTCGAGTAATAAAACATTACCGAGCATGTCCTAGTTGTCACAGACATAATTTGCTTTTTGTGTAGTACATCGAACACAGTACTTCCCTTCGATTTAATATTGAAGTGTTTAGGTTCATGACAAATCGTTTACTTTTATATATTTTTCGGAAGAATTAAGTAGTGACATCTATGTTTTGCACAGCGTAAAAGCTAGTGGTGTTTTTTTTTTGACATTATTCCTGTGTTGTTCAAGATAAAAATAAAAAACACAGCCTTTTTCGTAGAAATATATGACGAATTCCATGAAATAGCGAATGCTTTAATGGTTTTTGTTTATAAAATTTTTACATATTTTTCTAACACATATTCAGATTGATTTGCAAAAAAATGGAGGAAAAATGTGGCAAACAGGCATTTTTAAAGTGGTCGCTATTACGGTGATTTGGTAAGAATACCGAAAAACAGTTTTCAGCGCCATAAATTCACAAGTGGAGGGTCTGCAGCAGTTTATCAATAGACGATAATTATATGAACCCTATTTATTCAAAACTGTACCATACAACTAAGTTTTGCACAGTTTATTGCTTCAATAACACTTGGCTGCGACATTTAAATGGAATCGCACAATGTCTTCTGGTGTAAATAAAATACCTTTTGTATTTGTGAAAATTTTCTCTGCAACATTAATGCAACATTAAGGCCTCCGAAAATTGTTAGCATAATCTTTTTCTTGAAGACTCCTAGACACATAAATTAGTACAAATAATTTCAACTTGTGGTCGAGCTTTATTTGTAAAACGTAAGTTTCGATTCAGTTCGAAACGCAACGTAATTTACATTTCATGGAATTCTGTATATCGTAAAATTTTTTTTTGACTACGGTAGTTTTTGCTTTGGAGAACGTTTGCGATTTTTTTTTAGATTATTCTTCTGCTTGGATGAAACTCAAATTTATTTTTCAAACGAAATATAAAATGTTAAACCTGGCGTTTTTGGATATGTTTTCTACGGTACGTTTTATAAAATGAGTGCATTCATTTTTATTTTTATTTACTTGCTCTACTTGTCTTTTAAACATTTCAGCTGCCTTTGCTTTTGCGTAAGTTTTATTTAACACTAAAAATGTTAGTGTTTTTCGACTCCTCAATAAAAAGCATCCATAATCAATAAAGTTGGCAATAACAGCATTCGGAATTTCAATATAAAATCATTTAGGATTTCGGATTAAACTCTCTTATTTCATTATCTAATTTCCAATAAGAATACAAGTTTGCATGTTCATTATTCATTCCCATCTCTCCTCTTTCCACCGTCAGAAAGTATTCGGTTTTAAATTGCTTTAGATTGAATAAAATGGTATTTCTCTGTTGCCAATCAACTGTACCTCGTAAGTGTTTCCAATGTTGTTGTAGTTGTATCTGATGTCGTTGTTGTATTGTTTAATGAATACAATCTATCTCCGAGTACCACAAGCACTTGTACAGTGGTGGTCAACCATAGACAAAGGCCAACAAATTAACAAAACAAAAAAAAAAGGGAAGAAACGAAACGAAAAAAAAAAATCTCAAAATCCTGAAAAGAAAGCAATTTAAGAAGCAGAAAGGAATCTAGTCCATACAGCCAGCCAAGCCAGCAAACGTACATTCCATTGTTGATTTTAGTTCATTTGCGGAAGAATGTGTTTCATTGTAAGTCAACTTTGAAAACGTATAAAAAATGAACCAAACGTAGCAATGAAAGTATGACCATTATCCTTGTGCGGAGGACTTACGGTTTTTTTTTCATTTTCCATAGATATATGTCCTTTTGTTATTTTGCATTTTTTTTTTCTGTATTTTATATGGTTGCAATTTTTTATGATTATTTTCTATGATTCGTACACAGATTGAATGGAATGTACATACATACATAGAGTCCCTGCTCTAGTGTATAGGTATAACTTATGAGGATATGTGTATGTGACCATAACTATATATTATATATAATAGACTGGGCTACGCCAAGCTCTAAATCTGTGTCTATATTGTCGTTGTAGTTAATTTAGTAAATATGGGATGAAATGGTTTAAAAAAAAAAACGTTTAACTAAAAATAGCGTGTTTGCACCAGTTAAGCCCGGGTCACATGAACATTTGAATTAGCTCGGATCCTTTATATCACGATTTTCACATAATATAATACATATTAAATTCTAAATCGTCGATTCTTCGAGTACGTTTGTGCACATGAGAATAGAAATTTTGCATTACTTCCTCTCTCACAAACATATCTACAACAGCATCAACATTCTGGCCGACCCACATCAAGGCACATATATGAAACCACTCTTGTGGGGGGAACGAATAATGGTCACCATTGTTATAGAAACTCATGTGTATGTGTGCTTTTTTATCAATGTTAGAGGGCAGTTTCTGTGTATTTCACGGGTATGATTGATGAACAGGCGGGCGCCATTCAGTTTCGAAATCAATATAGGATTTTCATTATTGTCCTTTCGGAATTTCTTTAGCATGTGTTAATAATTACCTTAACATTCTTGCCATCAATGAGTTGAGCACTAAGCTAAGCAGCAGAGGCCATCGTTTGCAAAGCATGGACAAGGACAAGGGGTGACATTCCCATATTCCGCAGCCATTATTCAGTAAAGAGATTTAATATAAAACGATGGATTCTTTAACATTTTTTTCTACAAATAGGTAAACATTTAGCTGAATTTTTATATTTGAGTAGTGATAACAATTTATTAAATTTAAAAGCATTGAAGTGCCTGCTCTGACTTGATTGATAGCAGACCGTATTTCACAACAATTTGACTGTGCATTTTTACACCGGCTTTTGTGATGCTACAAAATATGATTTGTTTGAGGATTGCCTGCAATACCATCGATCTTTCATGTCACTCAAAAAAAAAAAGGTTGACATTTGGCAAATATTTGACCGTTCAACAAATATTTCGATTCAAATTTATATATTTACCCTCGACACTGATTCACTGATTCACTGATACACTGATACACTGATACACTGATACACTGATACACTGATACACTGATTCCCTGATTCACTGACTCTGTCACGCAGTACGTAGGAATTTAAATAGGCATTCTATAATAATTCTATAAATAATAATAATAAAAAAAATAATATTTTTTTTTTGTACAGAAATTGTGTTTTCCCCAAATTTTTTTTTTACCAAAATTTTTTTTTTTCTAAAATTTTTTTTTTACAAAATTTTTTTTTTCCACAAAATTTTTTTTTCAACAAAATTTTTTTTTTCCACAAAAATTTTTTTTTCAGCAAAATATTTTTTTTTCAACAAAAATTTTTTTTTTCAGCAAACATTTTTTTTTTCAACAAAAATTTTTTTTTTCTACAAACATTTTTTTTTTCAACAAAATATTTTTTTTCCACAAAAATTTTTTTTTCAACAAATTTTTTTTTTTCAACAACATTTTTTTTTTTCAACAAAAATTTTTTTTTCAGCAAAAATTTTTTTTCCACTAATTTTTTTTTCCAATTTTATTTTTTTCCGAAATTTTTTTTTACAAAATAGTTTTCTCAAAATATTTTTTACAAAATTTTTAAAATTAAGTAACAAATACTTTCTCAAGCAAATTAACGGGCGCCATAGGCGCATTACAACTTACTAGTATATATATATTAGGGCGGGTCGAATTTTTTTCGCATAAAGCGGATAGCAAAATCGAAAACTACAGAAAATTCTAAGAAAGTTTTGCCAAGAAACCATGGGTCTAAAATTAATTCCCAGTTCGCGCAGAGCGACTTTAGATTTTGAGGTCATACTTATTAAATTGTACTCAAAAACCTATAGTTTTAAAAATAACAGCATGCCATGCAAGCAGACTCTTACGTTTATACGTGACAATTAGTTCACCATCAGCGAATTTAAAAACTTTGGCAACTTTCATAATGAAAGTTTACGTACCGATGTACTTTAACATTAAGTTCTACAAATCAGTTGTATACAGCAGTCTCTTGTTTTTTAAATTTATACAGTCCACGCGATATTTACCACCAACGCTGCGAGAAATTGTTAACACAGTAATCCGAAATAATTCATATTTCGCTCATCCTGAAAATATCTTACTGGCAATGCTTTATGATAAGAGAAAAGATGTTCGCGAAAGAGCCATAAAAATATACTACATTATCGTGATAAAGTTTGTGATCCGACTAATCTAAGGGTTTATGATAAAAAGCACGCAATAAATTTTGAATGCTCAGACTACTTTGATCTGGTTGACCTAGATGATGACAGTGTTTTGTCTGAGCCACCATTCTCAGCAAACATTCCATACGAACACTTGTTGCAGTTTATTGAGTCTGATGATCCGCCGCTTCCTGACCCAGGGATTCCATGTCATACCCAAGCAACTGAGCTTTGTGTACAGCTTCTGGCAACAGTTTCCCGACGCGCTATCGCAAAGAATAGAGACGATCATGGCCGTAACTATAGAAAGTCGTACTACAACACCACGCATGGAATCCAAAAAAGACTTTAAAACCTAAAAAAACTAAAACTAGAAAAGATTCCCAGTCATCAGCAAAAAAACCAATGTCTGTAACTTGCACCACAAAAACATTTAATTTTTTGAAAAATTAATTACAATAATAAAATTTTATTTTCGATCCACCGTATTTTCCACAATTTTAGCATTTTTTTTTAAAAAATATGGGAATATCTGTATGCTGCATACATAGAAGCACAAACTTTCGTTATAATCGAAGAAACCAAGCACAATTTTCCGGATCGCTTCTTATGAAAGTATAGGTTTTTGAGTACAATTTAATAAGTATGACCTCAAAATCTAAAGTCGCTCTGCGCGAACTGGGAATTAATATTAGACCCATGGTTTCTTGGCAAAACTTTCTTAGAATTTTATGTAGTTTTCGCTTTTGCTATCCGCTTTGTTGGTTTTTTTCCACCCATACAAATCGACCCGCCCTAATATATATATATCATTTTTTAATTTTTATGGAAAATGAATATTGATTTGATCATTAACCCAGGTATTCATAAAAATATATAACAGCTTTACAAATGTTTGTTAAGTAAATTGTATGAAAATACAAAAATTATTTCTACAATTTTTTCTTAACAACAATACCAAAACCTTTTTTCATATAATGCGTAGTTGAGTACTGTACATATTCATTTTGGGCCATTGACTTTTGTGGCCATAATAGCCCACCAAACAGTACATTTGAACAATGCACTTAAATGGAAATGCGCTTCATCCGACATCAAAAGATTTTTTAAAAAATCATTTTGTGTGGCTAATTGAGATGAATATACAAATTTGATACTCCATTGTTGTGTACTGTACGTATTCGTTTTAAGTTTCCCTGATATCAATTACAGCAAAAAGTATAAATTATGTTGGAAATGAAAAAAGTTAGTTGTGTTTCACATCAGTTGGTATAAATTGGGCCGCCATATATATATTATAAATTAATGTTGAAAAAGTGATTATTGTTTTAACAGTCGTTACTATCCCAATTGTATCTCGACTTTACACCATTGGATGGCGCACTTTGAAAAAGCCTAAAGAGTGAATGAATGGAGATTATGGCCATGGAAAAATAGTCACTAGTACTACAGATATTATTGGTCTCATCGACTCAATTTTTTGAGAGTGGGAAGATATGTAGATTTTTG
Source organism: Hydrotaea cyrtoneurina (assembly GCA_958296145.1). Lineage (NCBI taxonomy): Eukaryota > Metazoa > Arthropoda > Insecta > Diptera > Muscidae > Hydrotaea > Hydrotaea cyrtoneurina. The sequence continues at coordinate 119,220,269 of OY282512.1, forward strand.
GGAATCGATTTGAGTGAGTGTATCAAAAACCAAATCTACAGGGGGCATCCCCATGTTTAGGCCTCAAAAAATTGCATTTAATTTAGTTTGGAAATGGTGCTTTACAGTATTTCTACTAAATTCTCTAAAATTCGCTTTTCTCAGATCTAAAATCCGAAAGCGGTGTCTTCGCATATGTAAACATTTCATGATGATCGGGCCAATAATGAAGGCGACCAGACGGCGAAACGTAGTCATCAAAGACTCAAATGTAGACCTCAAATACATAAATGAAAAACTTTCTTACAATTTACTGATAATTTAGATTACGTTTGATTTGCAAATAAATATACCAACAAAAAATAAACCACTGTGCAAAGTTATACCATTCCCGTCCAAACTTAATGGGATTTTTTTGGGATTTCTCAATGTGTTGGCTAACATTTTATGTCAGTGGAACATGGAGTTAACCTACAGGTACCACGATGTATGTCCCCAACAAATACTATATATGTCTACTCATAAGCAATGGAATAATTTCCCTACAGGACTTTTAGGGGTCATTCCGGGATTAGTTTGGTGTCTACCGAGAGGTCATGACCAACTTAGAAGTATTTCTACGATCCAGGACTTTTTATAGACTCACAGATCGATATTTCGACGAGTGGCATACGTATTTTAATTTAGTTTACAATGTGTCTTTATTTCAGAGGCCTCTTTAACCGATCTACAGGAAACAGCTAGTCATTTCTGTCCCTGTCTCTGAAGTTTGTCGGAATTTTGAGTTTATTTTAATAAGTTGCGTTGCGTATGGACTCCAGCGTGTCATTTGGATTTTATTTTATGACATTCACTATTGAACTCGGCGAGTCATGAACATAAATTGTGCTTTAGTCTACATAAACTGTACTATATATTTTTATAAGAGTACTCGTTCACGAGTACTTCATTCATTCATTCCTTCATACGTACATTCAGTCATTGTAATCAGCTCATAGTATTCGCCAATAAATACTTATTTCACACACACAAAGAATGTAAAGAACTACAAACGAAAGAGTTTCCAGTGTTGTCATTTTTAGTTGCACTTTCAAGAAATAATGAAAAACCAGAACCAACAGCATCTCTGGACTTGGGAAATTGGTTGGCAAAAGTCCACACGAGAGGCAAGAATGCAAGTGAAAATACAAGCTTTAGAATCTGAGTATTTTAGTGAAAGGGAAGTGCCGCCCACCGTCGATTGTGGTGAAGAAACAAACTTCAAAACAAGAGAATCCGGTGTAGGTTATTGTTTGGTGTAGGGCAGACAGAAACACAACTATCTTTTTTCTTGGCCCATATTTCCTTCGAAACGAGAATGGCAAGGTAATCGCTGTCAATGACGATTATGGGATCATATTTGGTATCAACTGCATGAGCTGGACGATTTGTGGTTTCAATGGGTCTGAACAAGGTTCCCATAACTCGTGTTGTAGGTGTCGATGTAGAATGGTAACAAGATCAAACCAAAAAAAAAAACTACCATCTAATGAAATACATCATTAACACCTGTATGCTTTAGTCAACTGCATATGTATATAACTAGTAATGAGAAATTTGGAAAATGACAATATTTACAACAACCAATGACTGATCTTTTTACTCATCATCACTGATCTTCGAAAATACCCCATCGATTTTAATGATCTAACCCCTATTTTAATTATATAATACTTTTATTGCATTTCGGATTTTTTATGAATTTTTTTCTAGAAACAAACTAATTTTCCGACTTCACTTTGTTAATAACTCTGAAACCGGCATTCCGATACAAATGCACAAAAGGCGTAGATTTATAAAAATAAAATCGAACAATTCGTTATCGATTTATGAAAATGTCTGTCTCAAAAAATTAATTTAAAAAAAATTAAGAACACATAGTGTAATCGTGGTACTTATCTCAAACGTTTGATTGTTTTAAACAAAGGATCAGAATCGCTTTGATCGGAATGAGTATAATCTTTAACAGCTGTCGTTTATTCCACAGATTGTTTGTTATGGCTAAAATGCCAAGTATACCAAGGTAAATTGAGTTTAACTTGGTGGGATGAGGTTTAATAACGATGTAAAAATCAATAAAGGTTATTGAAAAAGTCCGCTTATTTTTCGATAGATCTTTGGCAGATACAAATATTGAATCGACCCGCAAAGATTTGAAGTATTATGAACGCAATCTTTCAGTGAGCTCAAATTATTTATTTACTTACTTCACTTGGCATACCGTCCTTGATATTGCCTGCCTTGCTGTTGGTGCACCTTTTTCTTCTTTTCACTTTTTCATAAATCGCAAAAAAGAAAATACTATGTATATGTTTGAAGTGGCAACCCTCCGTTTACCTCGTCTTTGCACAAACCCGTAAGAAATCGCAACCAATCGAAGTGTTCACAATTCATTGTTATGTTACGTAATTGCATTTTACTATCACAGATATTTATTGCTGCACTCGGTCAAGTAATGCGTTGGCAACAGATTTTGCAGCAAATGCGGTCAACCACAAAAGTTCAGAGGGACCTCCAACTCTACTGTTTACACAGAATACACGTACATATACATGTACATACACACCGACTATATATATGCGACTGTATGTACTTCGTTTGTATACACACATTCAATGTGTTACAATGAAACATTATTAAATACAAAACGCAAATGGACAAACGTAGTTAAAGTGTGAATAATAAAAATGACACTGTGCCAGGAAACGAGCACTTGAGCCCTTTAATTTTCGGTTTGGGTCGAATCGCATTTTCCCTTAACCGGAATAATATGAGAAGTACTTACATGATTGCGCAGTGGAAAAAAATGGCAAATAATTGTGCGGGATGGCATGATACGAAAGTTGATACAATTTGAACTGTCCATTTCGACAAGGTCATCGGCGCACATGAAATTTTTGACAACAGAAAATAAAATCGAACATTTTTATTTAGTCGACGAACAGAACATCAGATGAAGTGGCCTAATGTACAAGACCGTGTTGAAAAAGTGGGAATGAGAATATTTATGAAAAAGAATTACAAGTCTGAAATTTTAAGTATAGACTTTCTACACACACAACTCATAACCGAAGAGGATGGTCGATGATGATGTTGTGGCCCGTGTCTCTACAATCTCTCACATATTTTATCTCCGATTGGACAACACAATTTGGTGACATTTTTTTAACAATGTCTGTTCTCTTTCACTCAGAAAAATCGATATTTTCTGTCGAATATTAAGAGGTTTTGCTATGTGTTTTAAAATCATCTGCATTAAAGGAATGCCGCATCTAAAGGAATGGAATTGTATACCTCTTCGTGGTGATATTGTAGACGAATTTATCATCGTCGAATCAAACTGTAGTTAATAACACAATTAGATAAAGCTTGAGGGTTGTGCGGCTCTGAAACAAATGCTCGCCAAAAAAATTAACAATTCCCCAAAAATTCTCATAATATTTAGGTAATATTTAATTTTTTGTTCCATATGAAAAATTCCCTAATTTTTTAATTTTTGCAAATTGATCGTTCTTTTTTTTGGAATATTTTCAAAACAAATATGAAATTTTGAAAAATCGCCACAATTCAAAAATTAAAAATTGTATCGAAATTATAGATTGACCACAACAACACGTTAATTTGGGAATCTTCATTTTTTAATTTTGACCATTGCAGCCAAAATGGTTAAAATTAAATGTTCATATTGCCGGAAAGACGTTAAAGATATTTCGAAAGCAAAGTACATATAATTACTGTTAATGTATAAATCTAAAATTAAAATTGTTCACATAATTTTTTTTTTGTTGAAAAATACACATTTTTATCAAATTTCGACATATATTGTTTCGTTGTTGGGGTATTTTTCATAATATTTGGGGGGTTTTGCATTGGGTAATTTTTCATAAATTGTTTGGTAGTTTTTCACAATTTTTGAGGACATTTTCATTTATTTTGGGGAATTCTTATGGTGTATTTTTTATAGAGCCGGGTAACAAACTTGATGGTATTCAATGGTGAGTTCAATCTCAAAAAGGACGGAGTCACATACACTCGAAATATGTTGTAAAAGGATCCACTCGAATTTCACTTCCATTCAAAACCAAAGTAAAATTAATTCAAATTTTGTGAAACACAATGTCAAAAAGTTGATCTCGATTTTGCCTTAAAGAAATTTAAAACTATGAGATATTACAGTTGGCCTGATGACCAATACATTCTCATACATACAATACATTCGTATATGTAATGTGATATTAGTGAATTTGTCACATTACTCATACGCAGCAACGTCTGACCATTGACCCCTCATATCTCTACATCGCAAAGTGTGTTACATTTGGCGAAACGACGAACTTACAGCCTGTTTTTATAAAACGATAGGGTCTTTTGTTTCCTTAAAATAAAGAACAGAAATTCTGTTTCGTCTCTGTTAAAATTGTAAATGATTTTTTTTCTAATTTATTTTTGTGTGTAATTGTGTGTCTAATTGGAGTTATAAAAACACTTTTTGGCTACAGACGTTTCTGTTCGTCTCAGACGTAAATGTTTTATAAAAACACAAATCTAGCCACATGATCAGTTCCACCCGGTTTACCCTTGGACCCAAAATTACAATATAAATTTAGTTTGTATGTTAATTAAATAAAAAAAATGATCCTGAATATTAAAAAGGCCCTATGATACTTGCAGAAGTAAAAGAATCACATATATGTATATATAAACCTCCGGTAATTATGGAATTAATTTGGATTCTTTCGGTAAGGCCAAACTTCTCTCCGGAGAATAAACCGCCAATTATCTAGCTATATCCCGAATCTCGGTTACTAGCAGAACGTAATATAATAATAAACGAATACAGTTCTCCACTAATTCATTTGTCATTTTTTCTTTGGTCTATTTGAAACCCGATAAAAAAAATAACCCACATGTTAGTCATACAAACTAGAACTACTTAAGACATAAGACTAAACCGTATTACTTAAGTGCAATATGCAAAACCAATGCCATTTCAGCAAACTGATTTAATAAATCCAACTTATAATTAGCTAAGTACACAAAGTCTCCCAAAAAATGAACAATAACTTTAATTGAACATTGTGCGTATAGATTCGTTGTCTCTTCCATGGGGCCTTCACAAAGCTACAATAAATTATTTTGAAAGTAATTTCTAATATCGATATAATCGTAGACCGTAACGAACCAAAGATCATAGTTAATATATCCACACAACTGTAGAGTTTAAACCCCGTCATCGACACAACCACACCATCGTCAGGGCCATTGGCAATAGCAATACCTTAAGTGTTATTTCCTTTTCATAACTGTCCTTTTATTTTTGTTGCCCACCTGTTTTTCCATGACATTCACAAGGTTCTTTTTTGTACCTTTTTCTCGTACGATTCGGTGATTTCCATTGCAACCACTACCGAAGTTGTTCCATTTTATGGCATTAACATTTTTCCATTATTGCTTAGAAGTGTTTTCACTGGAAAAAAGGGGGAAAAATTAAACTTTTATTATTGAACACCGCACAGCTGCCTTTGTTGTTTCTCTTTTTTTTTTTGCTGCTGGTGGTGTCGTTACGATTCTGAGAACACTGATCGATTGAAGTGCAAAACTTCTATAGCATGAAATCACTTTAGAAAGATGCATAATATAACTTATCTTAAGACATCATAAAATACAGTTATCTAGACGACTATGTAAAGTACAAAATACAGATTTTAATACGAACCAATTGTACACATTTGAAAATGTCCGCATTGATTAGGCTACTAGCCTAATTCTACATTGGGGTAATCGAAATAAATATGGATGGTTGGGTTTTAATGAAACTTATAGTTGATGGGAATCGAAATTTGAATTGCATCATTCAGCAGGTTTAATTTTCGTAAAATATCTGGCGTTTAACGTCGATACTGTACTGTTCAAAGAATAATATTGGACGATCGGAGAAGGAAAATCTGTGAGGTGGCTGAGTCTGTAGTAATCCCAACTAAGTGGGTATATCATATTTTACGTGCATATTTGAATATGAGCCAGCCATTTGTGCGATTAGTGCCACACGACGTTAGATCCTAAGCTCAACCGTGTGACCACCGTCACGGTGGGCCAGTACAGTCCAGCCAAGGTCGACCTCTTTAGGAAGTTTTAAAACCATCATTAATTATTATTCACAGACTCCACATTGATTTCATACTAAAACTGCATTATCTGGGGAAAAAGAAAGTTATCAATTAATAATAACTTGACTTGCCGGAAATCCATAGATTGGGCTTCGAAATTCCAACCAATTTCCATATTCTTCGGGATAAAACTCAAGTGACTATTTTATATTTACCAATTCGAAGAAATGGCTCGGCGGTAAATTAAATCGGGTCAAACGAATATGCAATGACCTAAATACAATGAGTTAATTTAAACCATGATGCGACACATGTCACGGAGATTCCCACCTACCCTCGTACCCACAATAATCCAGTATCCAATAACAAATAAATACAAAATTTAAAGTAACATTGATTAAATGGTATTCATGAGTTGAAAAATATAATTTCATGAAATATACAACATTGTTGCGAGTAAATTTCATGTGAGTAAGTTTTCCATTTATACCCGTACGACCGAGACGCAATTACTCGTATTCTCCTGCACATTTCGTCTTCTTATTTTTCTCCTGCATATTCAATTGTCCATTAATCATGCAACAACAAAAAAAAAACTCAGAATCTGACCATCCGTGATCTTTGAATATAAGAATACTTACATTGGAAATTTATTTTCCACATTTACTTTGTACTTTTTCCTTCTTTTGTTGGTAAGACCAACGATTTAAGTTACTGGTGGTTGGCCATGTTTGTGTGAGCTTGGACCAGTCCATGACGTGAAGTTGTATGGTTTCACACAGCAACTACCAACGATAATTTGAGTTGAATATGTATGGTTTCCATGCAACCTTCTTCTTTAAATGGGTGGTAGAAATGAAGATGCAATTGCCACACACACACACACATGTGCATGTGTCTATGCAACAATCGTTTGAAAACGAATCGAGGAAAAGTAAGCACTAAACCATATTGCAGAAGTTTTGATGTTAATGTCCTTCTATCTGTGTACTTATCTCTGGGACGGAGTTCCTTTTCATCTGCTAGACCATTGTTACTGACGATGTTGATGATGATTATCCCAGAGTTCATTGTTTGAATGCAATATTTCTGTGATTACGTTTTGATTACATGCACACTGTACACTGTTTTTTTTTTTCATCTACAGACCGGTTGATATTCCATATAAAGACAGGGTGGCACACAAAAAAAAACAATCTAACAGCAAAAATGAATTATGCTGCCCATAACGCAAAACTGCTTGGCATAACAACTTTACAGCCTTGCAATAATGCTAGAAGGCCAGAAAAAGCGAAAATGCTCGAAGGACGAAAGTTTGTTAGATTTGTATTGGCTTGCGATGTAAAGGCTTATAAATAAAGTCTGGCATTTCTGCAAAGATGTCAATCATTAAAAAATGTTATTTACATTTCTAGGCCCTCCTTTATTCCCACCTCATTTTTTATTACCGTACATATATAGGGTTATCCATTTCGTGATTCCAAAAGTATAGGACTGGAATTCGACATCTGTCAAACTAAGTTGTTAAACCAAATTTTTTTCTTTTCAGTTTGAAGTCTGACATTGACGAAAATGGATCGCTTAACTATCACACAACGCGTAAAAAATATTAAAACCTACTACAAAAATGGTGATTCTGACACAGCCACATATCGTGCTTTAAGAGGAGATTATGGTTTATGGTTATGAAGCACATGTCTCACTCGGTGGGTATAATAAACAAAATTGTCGTATTTGGGGTTCTGAGAATCCTCAAGTAATTGAAGAAATGTCATTACATCCACAAAAAGTCACCGTTTGGTGCGCTCTTTGGTCCGAAGGTGCGATTGGACCTTAGTTCGTCGTATGATCACCGACTTTTTTTGTGCCTGCTATTGAAGAATACGAGAGACATTTGATGGCCGCGTAATTTCTAAACCTGCGTGCCTGTTTCTAGTGTAGTGTATTCTTCTTTTGTATAAACAATATAAAATTGACAATGTCAAAACAAATTATTTTGTTTTTGAAATTTTTATTTGAGAAGTTAAACTTCCCTCCAATTTCCATTTCGTGACTTTTTTGCTACACCCCTTGCTTCTCTACCACCTTTGCCAACAATCGTCGAATGTCTTGCCTGTCCAACCTGGGTCTAAGCGAGTTGACATCAAAACCAAACCAATTATCTTACTTTTTGTTTTTCTAAAAATATTTTCTTGACCGAAGTTAATTGCATTGTTGAAATCAGAACAGTTTCATTTCTTTTTCTGTGATATTTTTGTGAAAAATTGTAAAATTTATGATCCTTTTTCGCACTTTGTCATTTAATTTTTTTTTTTTCATTTTTATGATTCCCAATTCCAAAATAATAAAATCAAAAATTACTTTGCTTTAAGCATATTTTTAACTATTTCTTTACAGAGAGATACTCTCTTTCTATAATAACTAAAATATTAAATCCTTAAAATATGATGGGTATGTGTCTTTATATAACAAAATCTAGGACTAGTTTTAAGACAACTAACCATGAACTAGTGTCCACCGATTTTATATTAGCAATATGATATTCTAAGATCTGTATCAATTGTGTTGCATTTTAAAACGGTACAATGACTTTTCTGCCACCCTGTAAAGTATGAGCTTGTTCATTTTTTGCAGTTTATGTAGAAATGTGTTCGTATGAGCGAAAGTTTATGGGTATCTGGTGTAAAGGCAATGATAAATTTCTCAAAACATTGTTGTATGCTCAATATTATTTTTACAATTTCAGCCATCCATTTGTTGATATTCATATCACTGAAAAATTATCATACGTAATCCTTCTTCTCTTGGTAAATCATTTTTACTTTAAATATACATTCTCATATACATATGTACATTAGATGGGGTCATGGTTATTCTTTGCTGGTAGTAATTGTCGGAAAATTAACATTCCCAACATATGTTGGTTATATCTTCAATGTACAACGAAAAATACATTTATCCTGTGCAAGATTTGAAGGGATTTTTTTTTACCGAAGTCTGTGTTTTTTCCAATATTAACAAATATAACTTTATACTAAATGTTACAATAATTATTGGTAGCCCTTCTTTGCAGATTTTAAACCCACATTTTTTCGAAATTAACACCGTAAAATATAATATTCGATATTTGTTGTTACACAGATATAAGAAGAAAACGATTTTTATTCAAAACAGTGGTTGCCTCAATTAAAAATTATTAAATTAAAAATTAGTTAATTAACTTGATTATTGTTCATTCACTGAATTCATTTTTACAGGAATAATTGTTACATTTTTTGATTCGTCCTTGCGATGATTTTGGGAAACGTCATAAACAAATGTAAATTTAGTTTTAAGTTATTTTCTAATCGGTTTACCTACTCTATTGTATATTTACTGCACACCCCCAAACGTCCTTACGAGCATGTATAATTTTACAGATGCATTTTGTCTACATTTATTCGTATGCGCATATTTATGTTTCTCTTTCTTGTACGACATTCAAATGAAATTCATGTGAACCGATCACATTTTGAATTACAAATTTGAAAAACTTTTCTTTTAAATATGCAAAATCTTCTGTAGGTAATACATCCAATATTATTTGGTCGCAGTAATAAAAGTTCTCAAATCGAGTGAAAGAAATTAAATATTTTTTAAAAAAAAGCACAGCAAATTCAGTTTTGTTTTCTGGTAAAAACATCAACCATTCTGTAGAAAAAGTATTTGCCGTTCGGAGACGGCTGGAAACTGTTGGTCTGGCTCAGTGAATATCGTGCACAACTCACTGAAGTTTCTGGACTGTTTATAAATTGTTAAGGGAGAATTAAAGAAATCTTTTAATTATTACTATCGGGCCGAATCTAACAATTCTGATTGTAAATGATACCCGGCACTGAACTTTAAAATGGATATAAAAACAAGTGAAAAGCTGTGCCGAGTCTTGTATACCCTGAGGATAGAAGCTTGTCTGCCGTAATATATGTAATTTCGGAAAAATCTCCAAACTAATTGTTCTACATTGGACCGGACCTTGTTGTTCTATCCTAATAGAACCTTCACACAATATTATTGACAACTTTTCTTCAGTACAACAATTTTGGATAGTCTAAAATTTCCTAAATTTTTAGTTAATTTTTCATGCTGATCCACAGTTCATTTTATTGCAGACTATTTGGCATATCTTTTTTAAATCTACATAATTATACTCGTACTAAATCAATTCTAATCAGTGATGCCAGAGGATTTTTTTGGAAATTCCCTACGTTTATTTCAAAAATCCCTTTTTTTCCCTACGGCAGCTATTTTTTTCCCTACATTTTTCCCTACACTCCAATTAGTTAAAATTTAATAAATTCTAATAATTCTATTAATTATATTTTGTTAACTTCTTGTTTATTTTAAGTTTTATTATTGAAGTGTAAGCAATTAAACAAAAAATAACATAAAATAGTTAAAAGAATTAACAAAAAAAAAAAAAACTTTAAATAATATAAAAAAGTTCAGGTTCATGTAATTAAAAAGTATAATAAAAAAAAAACTTAAATAGTTCAGGATCATGTAATTAAAAATAATTAACAAAAAAAAACTTAAAATAACATAAAATAGTTAAGGATCATGTAAAAAGAATTAACAGAAAAAAAATTAAGTTATTTGTACAAATCTTTAGAGTTCAGTCTTTAATAGTGAGAAGGTGTACATTTAAAACTTGTACAGTCCATTGAATTACTTTGCAAATACGACCGAATAATACAAATTGACTTGTTCTATTAAAATACTTATTAAATATTTGCAGAAATTGCGAATGTTAAGGAAATTTTGCATTGACGCTTCAAAACACCTGTCAAACAATGGAACAATTGTTTACATGTTTACAAATAAAATTAAAGCCGGTCACTTTTGATGACGGCGATGAAACTTTAAACGACTAACACCAATACAGTATAAGAAAATCATTAGTCGCCTCATTTAGTTGTCCCTGTGATCGTTTATATATACATAATAAATTGTCTACGTAATTTTCCATTAAAATGAGTATCGTTTTCTTTGAATATAACTCTTTTTGCATGGTTTTCTAGCAAATTATAAAAAATCCCTACGTTCCACGGGAATATAAAAAATCTGTCCGTTTTCCCCCACATCCGATTTTTTTTGGAAAAATCCCTACATGTAGGGATTTTTCCCTACTTCTGGCATCACTGATTCTAATATATTCATAATTTATTTTGAAATATATTGCAGCTCCAGATACCCTTGGTTCTGTCTGTTTGGAATTATGCCACGACCACCCACACGTTTATAAACGAATTCAGATCGGGACAATTTAAAAATGTTGCATATCAAATATTGCATTCGTCTAGCATTAGATACACAATATGGTGAGGGCATCGTATCGACTTTATCTTGTTCTTACCCGTGAATTACCAACATATAGACCAACAACCGTATAGGGAAGGATAGAAACACCTCAAAAAGGTAATATTTAACTACCCGTCAAACATGTAGAACTGTATAAAGCCAGACAGTGTCTAATCTTTTTATTTATAAGCTTAGTCGAATATGTATAAGTAAAATTCAACCATAATCTAACCCCTTGCAATTGTTACCCTTTCAACCAACAAACGTTTTTAAAAATTAGTAAATGAGATTGGCAAAATTTCAGTTTTCAATTTCGGTCAATATCATGTAGACGTTACCCTACAGACGTCACTGCACACAGTAGCCATGTTTAAATGTGTGTGTGTGTGTGTGCTCTTCTTACCATGACCATAGCCAATTGGTTATAAATCGTCGAAGTGTACGTACGTACACATCTCTGGACAACTAACATACAGACGTACATCGTAGTCGTATATAACGAATACATTCAACAACATAAAACAAAACCAATATTGACAATGAAAATTATGCCTACAAAAATGTTTAAACATATGTGGTATGAAATTTATTTGTCAATTTCTTGTGCACGCCATGACATCCCTGCTGTTCACGGACAAATGTTTATAGTCAGAGGACATACAAACTCGTTATCAGGACCTTCACCACGACTGCTACTCTGCTGCTGTCACTACTACTGCTACCACTGGCCACTAGTAGCTACTAATGTTTACAGCACTGGCCTGGGTAGGAGTGTGTGTTGTTGTGTGTATTTGTATGTGTCAAACATTACACCATACACATACTTACAGATATGCATATCGTGCATGTATGTACGTACGTACGCCCATAACTATTTGCTGTGTCCTCTTCACTATTGAAATGTTACATGTTTTACTACTACGACTACAATATGTACTGGACAGATCGGGACGTAAGGGAGCGGGACCGGATGGCTGGCACTGCAACTGGCTCTGGCTGGCTGGCTGGCACTGAGTGTGAATGCGAGTCCGGCCAAAGTGTTGAATATTTTTAATTGAAGATTTAAATAGCATGAAAATTGGAAGCATATTCGATTCAATGCACTTTTTTTCGGCAAACTAAGGACAAGTATTTTGCAGTACGATGAGTACGTCTATGGGTGCTCCCGTTTCGCCCTCTCAAATTTGCTTTCATATTGAATTATGTGGCTGTTTCCTATTTTGGTACTAAGTATAACACATATACACATCAGAGCTGCGACACTCACACATACGTAGTTAAATACAGGACATGCAATATAAATACCGCAACAGTACTACACCAGCAGTGGCGACAACTTGATAATACTAAAATATTTGTTAAATACTATGTTGTGGTAAACACATATACAATGACAGCGTGTTCGGGTGTGTGCGTGTTTTTTTTTTTTTTTCGTATATGTGAAAGATATAATGGTTGTAGTAGATGAACAAATCATGTAAGTCTGGCTATGCAAATACATGTTTACATATGATGCCATCAGGACAAGAGAGTTACCATTTCAGGCACTCTCCTGCGTCATTACAGTTTATGCTAAAGTTCTATCTTGGCTGAACCAGCTAGCACATTTTTGTAATATTTATCAAAAATGGCGGAGATCAGTAAAATGGCTTTTGTAGAAAAATGTTTTTTGAACGGCAAAAAGCTTTAAAGGCTTATGAGGGAAATTCAGGACCTCAGACGTTCTTTTATCCCCTGTAAATTTAAAAAAAACTATTGTTGAAATATTCAAATGTACTGATATTTCTAAATTATTATGTGCATGAGGAATCTTGAAAGGGCCAATTTTAATTTTGAAAGGCCCAAGACATGTAGCACAACACTTTTTAAACTAAAATTTTTTTGACTAGAATAAAAAAAAGGATCTCAATCTCAGAGCTTTATTCCTTATTTAATAAATCAGGAAATAATAGGGACTCCATCACCTAGTTTTGCATAATCGGAGAAGATTGTGAACCAAATATATACACATATATTTTATTAAATTTCAATAATATTGGGTTTTCAGATATACATACAGCTCAAGAAATTTATCTTTGATCTTTTCGAAATCACATTAATGATGTGCTCAACAGCAACACCAGGAGATCGTGTCGTGCTACGACTCAGTAATGGAACATCGAATCGCCATCAACCTCATCGAACCGCTCGAAATGGAAACCATTTTAGTAGAAAAATCATCTTATGTTTTCGGGTATGTTAACAAGCAAATTAGAATTTTTGGTGGGTTTTCAGGAATTAACGATGTTATGGGAAGAGTCCATTAACGATTCAGGCCCTTAGGGCCATACGTGAGACAGTACCAAATAATTTATCTAGAAAGAGGACCAACCATATGGTGGACATTGCCGTTAGTTTACATTGTACTGATAAATAAGTTCATCAAGTTTGTAATCAAAATAGCGTACCTTCTTTTTACTAAATTGACGTTCTGATTCGAAAGTGAATTTCCGTCTGCCAAAATATCGAAAATCTTTAATGTATTACTCGAGAATTTCTTAACAATTGCAAAATCAAATGTTGGCCAATTTGGCTCTGGTGGCTTCATATACGAATATTTACATGCATACATTGATTTTCTGGAAATGAATAATAAAATGATAGTCCACAAACTACAAAGTGGTAATTACCACAATGACAAAGTCAACACAATTTTAAAAATGTTAAGTTCACGGTTTACAAACTTCCATTGCATTATTCGACATTTCTCGTACTGCGAAAATGTTGTCACATACAAGTGGACAATTCATCAGTAACACTGTCTTTTGGTCCAAAATGTCATTGTCATATTCGAAGGTGTAACAATTTGTAGATCTACGGAAAACAACTCTCACCTAAAATGCCTTTCATGGATGCAATGACTAGATATACAAAATAGTTATTATCTTCATAGATTATGGTACAGGTCAAACACACACGAGTTTTCCTGATGGCAGTTTTTAGGACGTCCTTATTTACCCAAATTAATGATTTTTTCAAAGCCTAATAATTGTATTTGAAAAATTAGTGGAAGTCTCAAATGTATATGGACATTTCCATGTTTCATAAACAAATTGCAAGCTCTTTTAAAAGATAAATTTCAATTCAGTCGCACTATTTCTGAGTACAAAGTGTAAATTGTATAACTCCAACGTTCTCAAAATACTCACTTACTTATTTCCCTTAACATTCCATGAAGGAGCAGACGGGGAACTTATCTCGAACATTTAATTTTTCTGTAAATGCCCGTATACTTTTGTAGCTCGTTAGATACGTAGTTTAGTATTTAACTATTGGAACATATGCCCTTAGGTAACAAAAATCGGCCATCAAATGGCTGAATGGAGACAATTTTGATAAAAAATTAAAAGTATGAGTATTGTGGCCACATTTTGACCTCGTAACCAGAAGACAAACTAGTTTCCTATATAAATAGATTTATGGGTATTAATATAAATTTTTTTATGAATACAAATCAACATCCAAGCGCACAGGTAGGCGAGTTGGTAGCGTGCTTGCCTATACGCGCAGTCATATGGTCTGTGTCACCCGGTTTACCTTTGGATCTAAAATTAGAATATAAATTCACTTTGTACTGCAGTTAATAATAAATTCATGAATAAAAATTCACATTCATTCGGAAATATGGGCCGATAACGCAGTTAGCCTAAAATCCACACCATACAGTGGCATTTCCGGAATGCATAGGACACTCTTGCATCCTGTATGAATTGGAATTGTCTCAAATTCGATATTAGTGTTTATTTACGTACCCATACATCAAGAAATGGACCCAATCGCTGAAGATGCTTTAGTGTCAGTTCACAACTGCTCCTGTGTCCGTTCAGGGAAAATACATCGTTGTCTGTGGTCGTTTACCTTCAGCACTCGGGTCAGTTTAATTTTGTATGGATACGCCCCCAAGTCACAACTTAAAAGTTGTCGTGTGCGAATAGGCAATTAGCTTGTCTATTTGTTTGAAATTTCGTTCGAGATTAAGACTAAACAGGCTTTTTCAAATCTAGGACTCGTGGATCATAACTGCATGTAAATTTCTTCCCGAATCCAAATACGTATTGTTTTTTAAGATTTTTCGAAATTTAGATAACAACACCGTGTTACAAAAAATAGATTTTTTTCTGTACTATGAACCAAATTTACTTTTTCGGAAAGGGGATAAAAAATAAAGCTACACGTGTATCGGCGATTTTCATGTATACGTCAGAATTTTTTTGGACCGATTTTTAACCCTTTTTCAGTGATCCAATCGAGCTGATTTTTTGCAGGCAGACTCGTGGAAATGTCTGTATCACGTCAAATTTTTTAAAAAATATTATACAAATCTCAGATTTTCCCCAATTTTTATCACGTGACAGACATTTCCACGAGTCTGCCTGCAAAAAATCAGCTCGATTGGATCACTGAAAAAGGGTAAAAAATCGGTCCAAAGGCTTTCACACAGGCAACTACGAGCTTCATACTTCAAACTTAAAAAAAAAATTCTGACTTGTACATGAAAATCGCCGATACACGTGTATTTTTATTTTTTATCCCCTTTCCGAAAAAGTAAATTTGGCTCATAGGACAGAATGTGTGTAACACGGTGTAATCATTTCTTACTAAGATTGACATTCTACCCAACTAAATTAAATGATTTTAATGATCTGGCTAAATGTTTAGACAGATTTAAACTATTGTTGTTTCCTAAGAGTGCAGGATGATTTTTGCCGAAGAAAATTAATGCTAATCATGATTTCGAGGCATTCATGATAAAATCATAGCACAGCGTTGTCAAACGAGTGTAAACTTCTAGAAACTTTTCTCAAATATAATGTGAATGTATTTTTAATGTCATATTTCAAAATCACCCTTTTTTTTATTGTTCTACTGATAATGTATCATTTTTCTCGTTTAGGGCTATAATGTTGTTACTTTTATTGCTGTTATTAAAAATTTAAAATCGATATGTTCTAATGCATTTGTCCATCCCGTTCTACCCTCCCCAACACCCCAAAAGGCTTTACCAACTTCTTCGGAAAATGCATGTTTATTCAATTACAAAGTGGTTCATTCATTTAATTTAATTTGTGCAATTATCTTTGTTCAGATTTCAGTACCGACTCTACTGTATTGAAACACACAAAAGTCCTTCCTTCATAGAATCGATAACCATACAAGGTAAAAATGTCGCATGTTGTACATTTTTTAATAGACCTTGTATGCCGGCAAATGCATACTGTCGAATAATGAAATCTTTGTACCGGCAACAATGCAACAAATACACATAAAATACGGACTCTTGATTGCATACCCATGGACATGTGTACACACATACATTCAGGAAATGTTGCCAATACAACAACATTGATACTGTATGAGTATTTAGATTCATTCAATACAAATCACACAAGAACAAAAAGCAAATCCATGTACTACTCATATTCGTATATACTTACATGTGATGTACGGGGCCGCAACTGGGTACGGACCTAAGAGGCTCCAGTTCGGTGAGCGGACCTCCTCCAAAACAGTGGACATCGCTCTTCAATTGTCCACTGATTGAACGATGTAGTCAAAATATTGCTTTGCTATAATTGTATGCGAATTTCAAGCTGCAACAATATGATTTTATGGGTTTTCGTTTCAGTTAGGATCTCTAGGATGAGAGGATCAATGGGATGTGGCAGGGTTTATAGTCTATTTTTTGGAGATTCAATGATAAAAGCTAAAGGAAATGCAAAAATTAGCGAAACGGTATAAACGTATGTATGGGATTGTATCAATATAGCCAATTTTAAACTAATTGGCCAAAAAAAACCTGCAATGTTTTCATCCAATCAATACTCAGGCCTTAAACGAATTTCAATGAGATAGACTTGTCTCACATGATCCCCTTAATTTTGCTATAAGAAAATTAGACTTAAAATTTGTATTTGTGTTGTTTTTTTCAACAAGTAATTGTATTTATTCAATCCAAAATTCGAAAAACCTATTTTGATGCATCATGCCACCGCTCCGGCCCTGACCGTGCATGAATCCATATATGCATACATACCGGTCGAGTATAACAATGCATACATTATTTGTTATACATTTCGACATAGAAAAATTGGCACAGACGCATAAACAAAGATAACACAATGATAATTATTGGCAATGTTTCCAGACAAACCAGAACAAAAACAACAAAGCAAAAAAAAAGAAACAGCAGCAACAACCGAATACATTTAAAGAAAAGTCTAAAAAGTAGCATTCTGAAATATTTCTAATTTCACCACAGGCCCAACAACCACTTGTATATTAGACCAGGTCGAATTGGCATTGGAGTTCCGTTTGACAGTCTCGACTTGTATACACTCACAGTTCATACGATCAGGTAAAGTGTATACTAGACAGGGTCACGGCCTAAGGGGGGGAAAACTCCCCAACGACGATTTGAGAACATTTTATCAGTGCACCCTACGATCTCCACATATACTCGTATATTTTTCACTCATTGGCCATTTGTGACTCAGAAATCATATATAAACTTTAATTGTTTTATTTCGCTTTCTGTATCCATTTGATGCCGATTTCTGATAGTTTAATTTCCAAAGATCTCAAAAAGATACGAAACTTTGGTTTTTGAAGTATTAATTTTAATTCATAAGTCTAACCAACAATCGCACGTTCATATGCTGGCATGAATAACATCTGAAATTACTTCTTCTTCCTATCTTAAAAATGTGCTTAAAAATGAATTGACTGCGCACGAAATACAATTTCTGAAGCACATCCAAAAACCGACGTGTGAGGTTTGTTTGATGTGCATATACAAAAAATACTTAAATTTAACCAAATTTTCATCGAATAAATATAATTTTCATCGAAATGGTTCATCAATTTGCCAGATTTCATAAGTTGCCAAATAAAAACTCCAATGTTGATATACGATTAACTACCTAACAGCTTCCGATAACTAAAAATTAAATTTTGGCTAAGAGTTCGAAATGGTAACATCAAAGTTTACTTTTTCATTTCAAATTTGTACATCTGAGTTGGTGCAGTTTAAACGAAATCCCACGAAATTACTGTGCCAGCTGTATCATGATAGTGGACTTTTTTTAACACGAGTATGCAACTTCTTACGTTGATGTTACAGAATCTGCACTACCCTGGAATTATCTTTATTTATACCACACTACAGGTGGTGTAGGGTATAAACACACTGTCAATTATGTTTTGATTCCCGTAAAGGGTTTCCAGCATCGACCCCATCTTATGCATATGTAAGGGCACATTCGAGTGGATTGAAACAAGGACTTGTCGGTGCGACAGCCATAAAACCCAAATAACAAGTACATATCATGAATATATTCCACAATACACAACACCACATACATACATACATAGTCCGACGATAGATAGTGACTGCACACATCCACGTATACGAGTATTCATAGAATAGCAAAGATTCATACGAGCATAGATTCATTTTACTTTGCATACACTACAGACTTGTATGGATGTCCGAGTCTGTGTGTGTGTGTAAGCTTGTTTGTGTTTGGGGCATTTAGTACATGCACATGTAAAAGTACACATACTTTAGAATTTACATTACCCCCGACTACGGCTACTGTAACAATTTACAACAGCACCATGCCACACCTCACCAGTACTAGTGCCAGTGCCAGTGCCAGCGCCAACGACACTACCATCACTCCTGACCATAACACAAATGTAACATTAGACCATGCATTATACTCTGCCTCACTTGTATGTTAATTGAAATCAATAAGTGGTCATTGCATGGCAAAACAGAAAATGAGAAGATCGTCCAAATGATGGGGCAACACGGCCCAACGATAGTGTTCGACGTAGCCAAAACCATTGTTGGGCTAAATCATGTATATGTGTGTATAAATATCTGTCTACATAGTCGGACATGCCGAGATATGCTCATGGCTGTACGTACGAATGGTGGTGAAATTGTGATTAACTCTTAAATGACAATGGCCGGTTTTTCAACATTTCATATTTATTTAAACACAGCATATTTTTGGGCATTTTATTGGGCATCGGTTGTTAAGGGGTTAAACGAAAAACGTTGAAAAAAACACAGGTATTTGGTACATATAAAAAATCTTTGGACCTCAGAGGGAAATGTAAGGAGAATGTGTTATGGAGCACGAAACAGCGTTCAATGGGCTACGGAACATCAACAGGTGCACAAGACATTTCCTAGTTGTGTACTCGCTAATTTTGCTGATCGACAGTACTTAGTATAGGGTTATCCATTTCGTGGTTTGAAAAGTATAGGGCTCGAATTCGACATCTATCAAACTGAGTTTGTAAACCAATTTTTTTTCTTTTCAGTTGGAAGTCTGACATTGACGAAATGGATCGAATAACTATCACACAAAGCGTAAAAATTATTAAAACCTACTACAAAAATGGCTATGAAGCACATTTCTCACTCGGTGGGTATGTTAATAAACAAAATTGTCGAATTTCGGGTTCTGAGAATCCTCAAGTAATTGAAGGCCATTACATCCATACAAACTCACTGGTGCGCTTATTGGTCCGAAGGTGTGATTGGACCTTACTTCTTCGAAAACGAGGAGGGAGCGACTGTCACCGTCAATTCGGAGCGTTATGGTCGTATGATAACCGACTTTTTTGTAATAGGACTTGACGAATATGTGGTTTCAACAAGACGGTGCCACATGCCTCACAACTCGAGCGAATATGGCTTTCTTGCATGAGACATTTCCTGGCCGCGTAATTTCTCGTGGTGTCGACATCAACTGGCCCACATTTGACACCATTAGACTTTTTTTTGTGGGGCTACGCGAAAGACCGTGTTTATGCAGATAAACCTTTAACTCTTGTGCACTTAATAACCAACATTCGTCAAGTTACGGCTGAGATTCCGCCCAATATGTGCCAAAAAGTGGTCCAAAATTACCTCAAAAGAATCAATGCTTGCAACACTTTGCGTGGTGGTGATTTAAATGATGTAGTGTTTCACACATAATGTCAACGTTCAGTCTTTATAATAAAAAAAGAAATATCATAAAAAATATACATGCATTTTAAAACCACGTGTTCGGAAAAATACCGAGACATCGAATCACCGGGAGTGGTTGACTGTTTTCTGGCAAAGATGAATTCTGTGCAAAAAAATTCAGCCAGAGGGTTAGCTTTATCAACCGGGTCAGTTAATATCTGGTTAACGAGGGTTGAGATAGAAGATGATGAATTGTTCCTTCCTGACCAAAAGCTCTCACTTCCCCTGGGGAAAAGAACTCCTAAGTACTCTGGCACAATTTGATCTTGCCTGCTTGCGTAGCAGCTCAGTAGTGGCATTTTTATTTAAATGCCTGTTTCTGAACGCCTCCTCTTTCGATCTGACATAAGCACTTCGGTGAGATCAGCATATTGATTAGTTTTAACCTTTTATCGAAACTAAAACAATGTCAACCGACCACACTAAACGAGACGATTAAATATGATCTCACACATACAGTTTAAGATATCTCCCCAATTAATTATCACGAACAATAATGTGCGGTAAAGGAAAAGCTTAGACCCATTCGGTGGTCAACTTTAATTTCCTTTTATACAAAGCATATTACTTAAATATTTAAGTTCTTCAATATGTGTACGCACTCGTACTCGTACACAGATAATCCTTAATAGCCAAATGAAATATTTACAATAATTTATTTGTAATTCTTATTAATTCCAATACAAACCTCTTGGATCTGTTGGTGCTGCTGTAGATGCTGCATGGGTTTGGTCGAGACCATCCAATTACGTTCTAACAAATTGATGTTAAACACATGCACGCAACGAACACTCACATAATCTGTAGTAACAAAATAAATTTGATAATTTATATTTTTAATTCGATTATATTAAAATTTAATACCTTAACTTAATCTATACACAAGATTGTAAAATAACAACGTTGTATTGTTTATGGATAAATAGACATGTAGGTATATATTTATATAAATACACACGTACATACAAGTGTATGTGAATTAAGTTTACGAGAACTAATAAATTATTTTGACTTTGTATGATAGCAACAACATAAACTAAGGACAAAAATACTAGTATACATACATAACCCATAAATGTTTTGTTATAGAAGATAACGTACACTTTGCGCCATTTGAATAGGTTCAGCGGAAATGTTGATTTCAAAAAATTAGGCGAAATTATCGTAAATGACTAAAATGATTGATACAAATTAATTCACACAAAATTCCATCCAATAAAAATACTTTTTTTTTGATTTTTAATGAGTCTTCTCTTAGTTAACTAAAAGGTTTACAACCATTCAAGTCTATAAATAAATCTATGAAAACTGGACATTTTTATAAATGGGCGAATTCGACATCGAATGCAATTCTTTTAATATTCAGATGGAATGTCAACGAATATTTGAGATATTAGATAATTTAATAATCATTTTAACCCATTGTATTGAAAGTCCATATATTTTTCCATCAATAATAAACTTTGACTTTCTGCAGCAGATTGCTTTATTAATATATATCTTATTTTTCTCAATTTCAGAGAATGATATTTGGAAAAGGTAGAGTTGTGTGTTGAAATCGAATTGGATAAAAAAGCTTAAAAAACTTTAGAATAAATTTAACATTTTCAAAATACTCCCTCTTGTAGAAAATTTTATTTTCTTGGAAATCGTGAGCATAGATGCGACGTAAGGGATTACGGCTATTGAACTTTGGAGGCCCAGTACCTGTATCCCAACTACAAATAAAATGGAATACCCAACGGAAATCTACATATGAGTGTCTTTTTACAATTTCGAAAATGTGGGTATATAAATTAAATACAGGTTTATATATTATTTTTTATAATTTGATTATATATTGTGTAATATGAGCTGAAATCCGCCCCAGGCCTCTATTAAAGAAGGCAACATTAATTTAAGATTTAAATTAAATGAAATGTTTTCGTGAATCGAAGTTTTAACAACTTCTTAAGGTTAGGCATTAAAAGAAGTTCTCCGTTTTTCCCTTCATGGAATGTTAAGGGAAAGAAGTAAATTTAAGAATTAAGGCCGAATACTCGGCGATTGCAGAATTGTCACTTGCAAATTGAATATTTTCTTTCTTACAAAAATGTGTTTCTTCTATACACGATTTTATTCAATTCGTCTTTTCAGGTGATGTATTGGCTGAATACTGTTTCATGATAATGAATTCTACAGGACCATCAACAACGAAATCTTTTGGGTTTCTAATATCGAAGTAGACATTCAACAGGTATCAAAAATTTATTTTTCATATTTCGAATTTCACAATAATCTTTTTCAGGAGCTTGAAATCCGAAAAGTTTTAGAGAGAAATATTCCAGCTGGCAAATGCATTTCTGATTTTCGTATGCAGTTAAAAACATTTGAGCTTTGGTAAGTGCTGCTCAAAATTCCATAATTCTTTCTCGCATACAAATTGTTTTAACTTTATCGGGTTGTATTGCCGAAACTGATTAGTTTCAGCAAATTGCATTGGTGAATTTCTTTTCTTTCATATGAAGGACATCAATAAAATTCCAAATACATGCAATCGTCCAAAAAACGTACACAAGGATACTGGAACACTGGGCTAACTAACTGAAATGTGCACGAAACTATTGACTAATGTTTTTACAGAGAAGTTTTGGTACGGATTTTATATTTGAAAACTGACAATTTTCAGTTGCTATTACCGCGGCTTCGAATCTGGGTTTAGTGGTGCTAGTGGTGAAACCATCAAATTCGTTGAACATATTCAAATGACGCAAAGTGTATGTAGGTAGTGTTATGTGTTAAGAGCTTTAAAATATACTGTTCAATAGAAGATGTATCGGAGCATAATTTAAATTTTACTGCCTTTCTGTGGTTATAAAATTAAAGTAAATTTATTAAATTGTTCCAAAAACAAACTAAGTGATATCGAAGAGAACTATGTACAATAACAAAAACTAAAAAAAAAAAACATTTTATTACAATTTAAGATCAATAGCAGCAGTTGGGATTGCCCATGTTTGTCGGATGTATTGGAGAGTGTGTGTGTGTGTGTGTTTATTTGGAATTATTATTGTTTGTAAATGTTTGGTATTGGGTCTGTTGTAGGTACATACATTTCTATTTTATTCTAATATTTATTATTGAACAATTAAAATTAATTTCATCTTCTACCAGTTGTGTTCTATTTTATCCATTTTATATCGGTATTTATTAGTAGCAATGTATACGTACGTGTGCCAGCATAACTTCTCTATGTACATACATACTCTTAGACAAAAGTCGCATGTAACTACATACATGCATACATTTAGTTTGGTTCGAGAATAGATAATGTTTTGTTAAGATACCAACAAACAAGTTGTTGTCGCTGTACACTCATGATGTTGTCCATTGTCCGGCATTTCCTTTTGTAGGCACGGCAACATTCAGTCTTTTGATGAGGGGTGGGGGCAGGCAACGGCAATCATAAACTGTCCTTTGAAACTTCTTACACACACACACTGATGTATTCTCGTATAACTAGTTGTAGTCGTACACATATACCGACACAAGAAGAATTTGTTGTTTGGTGTTGTCCAGATTTTGCATATCCTGTTTTTGTTTTTAGTTTTTTTTTCTTTGTTTTTTTTTCCCCCTCTGTGGAGTACAATTTAATAGCCCAATTTCTTCAAAGCCTTCAGATCGACATCGCCGTAGTAATCTTCGCTATAAATTTGCACAGAACGAAGAAAAAAGATAGCAAGAGAGAAAGAAAACGAAAATGAAATGAGTAAAATGTAAACACGATAAAAAAAGGACACGAAATTTATTTCATAAATAAGTTTGTATGTGAAATAAAAAGCTTAATTTAGATATACGTGTTTAGTGTATTTATTTGTTTGAAACTGAAAACATTGTCAGTGCTGAAACTGACAATTAGTTTGGATTAAAGGAATAACAAATTCGCTGGACTTTTGAATGCACAAAATATCGAAATAACCAAAAATATTTTCGGCAAAAAAAGCAATGGGATAGCCTTTTAAAATTCTCATTGACAGAGGATATACGTCGAAAACATGACACTGCGATACTTGTTGTTATCACAAGAATTTTCGGATTTTGTGGACTATTAAAAATTATATAATTTGACCTTGTCTTTCTTTGGTCACATTTCGGAAGCCAGCCCAGATATCAAAGTGACATTGGTATTAAATTAAATTATTGTCTCACATACGAGTTTTCGGATTACTAGACTTTTGTAAACTATATAATTTCATCTTCAAAAGCGATATTGGTATAAAATAAAATCTAGTGTCATATACTACAATTGATGTTTTAGATCCGATTAGCCAAACCAACTTCCTTAGGTTTCACTAGTGAAATAAGAATGGGATTTTTTGGTCGTATCTTGGAAACCTGCTAGGCAATCCAGCGAATTTCAGATGATAATAGTTTAATTTTGATTGCACTAAATATCGGATATAACGAAATACCGAAATAAGAAAAAAAATATTTTCGGTCCAAAAAAAAAACAAGGGGAAAGCCCATCAAAATTCGCGATTTAAAAAAAAAAAATATTTTTGTCTGTAATTCTGCTCATCGACAGAGGATATAAATCTGAAAATGTCGCTTTGATAATTTTTTGTATCACATACTAAATTTTGTATTTAGTGGACTTTTAATAATTAAATAATTTAAGTTTTTCCTTCATTGGTCACATTTCGGAAACCAGCCAAGGTCTCAATGTGCTATTGTCATTAAATTAAAGCTGCTGTCATTAAATTAAATGTACTACACTACAATTAAAGGAAAAGGCTTTCCATATCGGAAGTATTTTTAAAGTTTCCATAGCAGTCATACAAACGTACAGTTTAACATATTTAAACTTTTATTAAGTGATTTATTCACATTTGAATTATAAGTAATAACAACAGAATTCAGAATGTTATTCTGAGTCGAAAATGCGATCTTACACGCTTCCGTTTAAGTGCCCCCAACAAACACCAAGTCTGTTGTACACATGTCATAAAATGTCCACTATAGTATATATAGTAGGGTGGAGTGAAAACATGCTTTTTTTTAATTTGAAAAAGTTAACCTCGGAAAGAGATGTAGTCTGGGGTCCTAATGAGGGGAAAAATAAAGAAAAAAATTTTAAAAAATTTTTAGGGGTCGCGCCACCCCCTCGAAATTTGGATATTATTGCTATTTTGGCGTTGATTTTAGAAAAATCCTAAAAATTAACGACTTAACTTATTCGAAATTTAAAAGTTTGAGCTTGTTCAGTGCCCAAATATTTGTAGCTTTGGTGGCGATTTCATTGTTCAGTCAATTTTCTGAAGAAGGGACGATTTGACTTATTTTACTTTTTGAAATTTTTGAACAATAAGAAAATTTTTTTTAAATTTTTTCATGCCCTTATTTCATTGTTTACGCTATTGCAAACATTTATTGACATAAAACTTTTTAGGATTTTTCTAAAATCAACGCCAAAATAGCGATAATTTCCAAATTTCGAGGGAGTGGCGCGACTCCTAAAATTTTTTTAAAATTTTTTTTCTTTATTTTTCCCCTCATTAGGACCCCAGACTACATATCTTTCCGAGGTTAACTTTTTTTTTTGAATTTCACTCCACCCCAATATATAGTATAGTATTTTGTAAATCACAAAACTCCTCCGAGGGAAGGTTACTTCACTTGGTAAAATAAATTAAAAAGCTAGCTACAAACTTTCAATAATTTTCTAAATTTGTTTCTACGAAATATACAACTTGAATGGCCACAGAAGAAGCAACCACACAATCTAGTTCAGTAGTTTCACCAAAGAATGAATTCCATGATAACATGCGGGCGGGAAGGCTGGCCGTTTGATATTACAACAGTTGAGTTGTTGCTTCTGCTTTGTGGCACAGGCATCTTAAATTCTATAATTGAAAGACACAAAACGTAATAAGTCCATTCGCACCACAACAAAACGAATGAATGATGATTTCAATTCTGTAACATAAGAAGGACATTTCAGACACAGAAGAAACCACTTGTAGTGGTATTTATTTATTCCAGGAAAATAGAACGAATCCACAATGAAACTAGCAACCAACCAACCAACCAACCACATAACACAAATGACCAAATACAGCAAATCACAAATTAAAAGAAAATGTGTTGAAAATAAATGTTGCGTTGTGTTGTTGAATCTGCAAATATAAAGGGTTATCTGATAAGAGATATTAAAAAATGTCCATAAGATGTATAAAATAATGACATTGAAAACATTTATTTTAATTCGTTTCCTCGAGTGGCTGGCCGTTTTTATTATTCTGAACTAGTCTAAACTGTGGTTTCTTTTCATTTTCCCATTGACAAAGGTCCATGCAGTCGGTCTTATATTTAGTAGTGATAATCTTGTGTGTGTCACGAATAATCTCCATTCATTTTCAACCAATAATATTAAATGTAGAAAAACACGTTTCCAAAAGTGTCGACCTGTTTCTAGAGGTCATAAAATTCCATGTTTTCTAATGACTCTTCGCTTTGTTCTCAGCAGAAATTATAGTGCTGACCATTCTATACAATTGTTTTAGTATAGTTTCAAACCAGAGTCACACAAATTACTTTATTCAAATGTATGTATGTATATGACACTGACTTTGAGTAGACTTGTACGAACAATGTTTTCTTTTGGACGTTCTGTGGGCAATCCATTCGTTCAAAAACCCTCCAGATACAATACTGAAACTATAAAATGTATGTAACACAATTCCGCTGTAGGTGAAGCATTTATTTTTTATTTTTGAAACATCGAATTGGTCACTTAAAGCGGTATGGCCAAACAAATGCTAACATGTTCCTAGTTGTGGCGGTTTTGCTCGAGAGAAGCTACAATATTAGAACTTCATACCATGTAATTAGCCAATAACAACTAAACACAAACATTCATTTAAAAAATAGATTGCACTATTTTCATTACCCTTTTGTAACAACAAAGCTGAAATAAAACAAAGACCAACAAACACTTTAACAGGACATGGCACAGAACAACTGCGAATGGACAAATCAAAAAATTATCATCTATAGCACACACTTACATAGACAATAAATTGTTAAAAAGACACTGCCATATACACTCATGTATAATGGAAGGACATGCATAGAGACATAAGAGTAGTATCCTTGCACAACAACAAGCCAAGAGAGTGTATTCTAATATACGAGTATCTGGAACAGGACAAAGGATTCTCCAATTTAGTTTTAACCACTGGTTGTCCATTTTAAACAATAAAAACATCAACATGAGCACGAGTAGCCACAATACGGTCTGTAGCATGGACAACTTGT
Organism: Hydrotaea cyrtoneurina; assembly: GCA_958296145.1. Classification (NCBI taxonomy): domain Eukaryota; kingdom Metazoa; phylum Arthropoda; class Insecta; order Diptera; family Muscidae; genus Hydrotaea; species Hydrotaea cyrtoneurina. Next base: position 119,248,094 of record OY282512.1, read on the forward strand.
TGGAAGGGCTGTTGCCGAGAAAAATCCAAAAAAAAAAAAAAACGCAAAGAAATCTTAATTGTGTTCACCATCCCAGCGTATTAAACTAAAGCAAATTGACCACACAGAGATAAGGAAGAAATAAAAACTCTGGAATAGAAGGATCACCAATAAGGTGGCCATATGTTGGAAAACCAAAGAGGAAGTGAAATTAAAATGTCCTTACTGATTCGAGATCTCAACCTTTTATCATATTTTTTAAGGCATTTAATGTTCAGTAGTTCAGTGAAGATTTCTACTTTGGCGATAAACATTTTAAACTTTAAAATGGAGTGGGAGTTATACAGGATGGGCAGAATCTCAAAAGACGTATTTTCAGCTGCTGAACCGTGTACAGAGGAGAGCGGTGGTAATGATTGAGGATAGTAGGGTATCCAACTCTATTGTCCCCCTCAGAACCGTCGGAATGTGGGTTGTGTATCGATATACTATAGATATTTGTATAGCGTATGTGTTCGTCAGATATCGATCGTCTGCTTCCTGACGTTACAACAGAACCTGGTTGATCGGACGACGCACTCGTAGAGACAATTCGTTCCTCAGCCTATCTGTTCGTATGTGGAATAATCTTCCAGCACGTATTTTTCCCGGCTGCTTTAACATTACCAAATTGAAGGTAAACATCAACAAACACTTCTCCCTCTTTCCTCCTTCCAATAACCTTACATCCTATAGCTAACACAGTGCATACCATTCATAGAGGGAATCCCCTGAGTGTATTTAGTTGATGTTATTCCACATAGTTTAAAAATGTCATCTCGTTGATGTTTTGTTTTTGGAAAAAACACAGAACTTCAATTGGATGACATCTTACTTACACATGTGGCGTTTTACAAAATCAATTTCTACAAAATGTCCACATAAATAGCTTTGACTGGATACAAAACTATGAACAGTCGAGCATAATTTTACGAACTCTGCACGGGTATTTACGAGTAAGGAGATCAGTGAGGTTCTCTTTACTCAGTCTAGAGGTTATAAGTTGCTTTTACTGTCGATCTCGGATCGTACAAATACACACCGTCTATTTTGGATTTATGCATTATTATTGTCCGATTTTATAAAACTAAAAAGCATCTTTCTTGTCGGTACCTTGTAACTATTGCGGACATTGAAAACGCAAGGAAGGTCTGGATTTAGATGGGCTGATGAATGACGGCTCTACTTTCACAAATTAAAAAAATCGATCTCAGATTTTTCGACATTATATATCTTCATTTGTTTTTGTGGGAAAATTTCTCCGGCTATAATTCTGTATCAAACCCCCTTTTTTCCGAACTTTCAAATGTAGGTCAAGGTCATCCCATTTGATATGGCTGACAAACGACATATCACGAAAATAACTCATCGAGTGCCACATGCATACAAAATATTAATTAATGTGAAAACATATCAGGTCTATGCGTGTGCTTGTGTGCCTGTATTGGAAGGGATTCCCTGTACAAATTCATAATACAAATAATTCCAGCGTAATCTTATTATGTAGTTTTTTATTGTTTTATTCCTTAATTGTGATTATGTTTTTCTTGTTTACTTTATTCTTTTCATTCAAAAGCAAATACATATATAATCCAGGCATGTGGTGGTGTCTGTGTGTGTGTGTGTTCTGTTTGTATGAGTGTATGTGTTCTGTTTTATAAGTCTGTTTCTGTTAGCGCTTATCGTCATTAAAATTAATTAAAGCTAAAATGGCAAAAAAAGGATTACATTTTGAGGTTTCACCAACAAAACTTATAAGTGTACAAGGTTATTTTTTGTTCTTGTATATGTGAGTATCTGTGAGCGTTTGTGAGCATGTGCTGACTAAGCGTTAAGTCAAACAATCTCCCAGCATCTTGTTATTGTCATTCTTCTCTGCTGTTGTCTTCATTGTTTCACTGATTCACCCAGCCCAGTCCGTCAGTCAGCCAATTCTGTTTGCCATTTCTGCGTGCAGCCCATTTTGGCAAATGTGGTGGTTGTCAAGGATACTGTTTCATTCCACACATCCAAACACCAACAAACACACACACTTAAGTCGTTGATGTCAGAGTCAAGTCAAAGTATATGTATTTAAGATTTCAACAGTTTCGTTATAATATTAATCACTTTTGTTTGTGTATGCAATTATGATTTTTTATTGTACCTTTATAACCGTTGCAGGGACATTGGACGAAACGTGAGAACCCTACTTGGCGTCAGTGAAACCACTATTCTCCGCATTTAAAGGATCAAATTTATTTGACGCATAGGAATACGACTGGATGAAACATGAACCGGATTTTCGGAATCAAACTTTGATGACCGATGATTACCATTAATACGTACGATCATTTAATAGTTTCTGGCAGCGTTAACAGTCATTTGGGAAACGGAGAATCCACTCGAGACCCATTACAAACTGTTCTTAATATTGTTCCTAATTTATTGTGAAACCGTCATTGACTCATCTTTTTTACAGAGAAGACGACATAGGTGATGGAAATCGAAATGTCTCATGAAGGTCTGGAGGGATATTGGTTTTACACAGTCAACAAAAACTGGCCAACCAGATCTCCATATCCCACTAGACTTCTGTCTCTGGTGCTACTTGAAAAGCACAGTGTTCCCCAGTATGCCTCAGGCAAGTGACGAGATCTTGGCCACCCTAGATGTTGGAAAATGGGGAGCATTTTACAGTAACCAGAAGAGGCGTCTACGGGATTGATGTTGGATTCATAAAGTAGTCCAGATAAATGCTAAAGGACTAAATAGAATACAAATTTCTCATGTAACTTCATTTGGGGCTACTTTAATCACGTGCGCCATCTATCAATGCATCTACATATTTGTTTTTATTATTTTGTTATTCTTCCTGTCATCAGTGTTACCGCCGAGTATTTTCAGAAAGTTGCACAGAAAGTGGCACACTTTTTTGGTTTTTATTTTCAAAACAACAACAGCAAGAAAATAAAGAGTTAACAAAAAAGGACAATTTTCGAAAATTTCATAAGCGATTCAAGACTTTTTTCATGAGATTAATTTTTTAAATTTAATTTTGTTCTTCATAAAATTATTTATAACTACAAAACTGTTGATTATGTAGAGAAAGAGTATATGAATAGATTAAAGGAAATGTAATTTTCAATTTTTCGAATTTTATTTGAACAAAATCGAACAAGTCCTTCTCGAGTTACGCAAAAAAATTTGTTGGCAAAAAAATAAAACTAAGGGAAGAAACGTCAATATAAGGAAAACATTTAAAAAGTCATAAAAACACAAATTGGCCTGTGAACGCCAAACCCTTAGGGTACTTTCACCCTGACTTGGAAATTCCCACAATGACCCCGAAAATGTTCCCCAATGTAATCGTAACGTATGACGGGGTTTCTTTGTGATTTAAAATCATCAGTGTTATCAAAATAATATAAACAAGAAGATTAATCTAAAACTCGAGAAGCACTAAATATGAAAAAGTGTATTCCACTTTAGTATCAAAATAAAAAAAGTGGCAAATGTGCCACTTTAGTTGCATAGCGGTAACCCTGGTCAGGCGTACCTCAATAAAATAAAGAAACAACCTTACACACCGCACAACAATCGCTGTTACTATTTTGTGATTTTAATATAATTTACTTTCAACAGCCGGTTGAAATAGAACAATCATTTGGGGGAAATGCACGATACCATTTCGAGGGAACAGAATTTTTGTTTTTTATTGGTTATCGAAATGTTATTAAGTAAAATGTTTGATGATGCTTTGACGTTGACTTTATCCAACGTTTTTCTTTAACTGTGTGGCAAAACTAAAAGTGTTACCATTGACTATCCACAATGGACCTATACAGCTCTTTTCAGTTCTATAACACTTCATGTTCCCCCACCTTTGTTATACAATTCCAATTGCGATTCGATCAGATCATGCCTTTATGTATTCCTGCGGCATTCTTTCCTAAAGTATTTGCTAACTCTTATGGGTGACATTTTGCCGCCTATGACATAATGTATGTCAGGGAATTATCCGTTTAATATCTTTGATGAGGTTAAGTATCACATTCACAACCCCCTTTTCACTGTCTCTTCCTGCTAGTTACTATGTTTGTTTCCTTTTCTTAACCACTTTTCTTATATAAAAAAATAAGAGGGAAATAAGAACATAAGTTGTGTTTTCATCTTTCATCGTCGCTAGGGAGTTTTTACTCCTTGTTTTAACGTTTCCCTCTCTTTCCTCCTTTCTCTCTCGGTATTCTCTAAATATGTGTTTATATAACGCAAACAACTTTTAATTGGATAAGCTTACTTTATTTTGTATTTTTTATATGACACCCTACACTGGTGAGGCCTGTCTGTTACGGGTTTGAATAGCTTTGTAACCTGTAAATAATTAATTTCAGATTTTGTGGACGAGAGTAAGTATTAAGGGGAATATACCAATTTTATAAAAAGTAATTATCAATAGTGAAATAAATACTTATTCTTCTTCATATTAAGTAAATAATTTAGTTTTCTAGTAACTGGACGCTCTTTGCGCTCTATTTGAAATGGGTTTGGAAATCATTACTGTTGTCATAGTCATCACTATCGCCATCATTCTTGGCAAATGACTTTGCCATGGCGCATCTGATAGCCCTGGTATCAGAGAATTGGCAAATTTATCTATCGCTGTTTCTGCTGACAGTGCGTTTATTTTTTTATTGTTAACAACAAGCCTTAATTGTAGTCTCATTTAGAAGAACAGTCAGACGTGAATTCCAAAAACCACATACCAGGTGCCCAGAAATTTGTAGTAGGTGATTTGTTACAAATGATTCCATTTGAAAACGCTATAACTCGACAAGAACGGCAGCTATTGAGATGAAACTTTTACTCTGAGTTAGAGTAAAGGGGTGGCTATCTGATGGTATGGCACGCCCACATTCACGCCTACATATTAAAATTTAATGAAATCAACTACAAATCTTTATATCTCCGAACCGGTTAAACGATTTATCCCAGTGACCTGTTTCACTTCCAAACACATAACGTTATAGTTTATTTTAAATACTATTTACGGACAGAGGTTATAAAATAAAGCTAGACTTTTGCATTATTATTTACCCTCTGAGAGTTGTATGCTACGATCACAAGATTTATTGTGTATCCGATGTAATGGGCAATGCTATATAAACTGTATATGGTTATAATTGCAAATTTCGAAGGTAGAATACACCCAAGTGCAGAAGATTTGGTAATTCGAAAAATTTATTTTTGACCAAAAAAAAAAACAAAGGGTTTAACCCATCAAAATTGTAGATTTTTTGGAAAAAAAAATAGATTTCGTTCAAATTATGCTCATGCATAGCGGACCTTAATCTGAGCAATACTATGTTTTCATTTTTTAGATTGGACAAATTTTTGGGGAGAAATTGGTTTGAGAAAAATGGATTTTCTCAAAATGAGAGACTAGAAAGTTCCCTGAAACCATTTTTCCATTTGTTCAGCAAAGACTTAAGGTATCGAAACGAGTGTGGTATCAAAATAAAGCTAGTTTTTAGGACTATTATTAACCAGCTGAGAGTTGTATGATAGGATCATATTCATTGGATTTATAGTGTATCCCATGGAGACCTCACAAAATGTATTTTTTGACATTAATTCGGTAACGACTAATGTTATATACATTATATTTGCTTATAATTACATCATTTCGAAGGCAGAATACATACAAGTACTAAAGATTAGGAAACTAGGAAAAAAATATTTTGGCCAAAAAAAAAACAAAGGGGTTAACCCATCAAAATTTAAGATTTTTTTGAAAAAATAGATTTCGTTCAAATTATGCTCATGCATAGCGGACCTTAATCTGAATAAAACGTTTTCTTCATTTTTCAGATTGAAGAAATAGTTTTTGAGAAATTTGCTTGAGAAAAAGGGTTTTTCTTAAAATTAGAGATTCGAGGATTCATTGAAACAATTTTTCCATTTTGTCATCAATTAATATAAATACAATTCCAAAACAGATACAACTACTTCTACAACAACATCTACATCTACAACAACATATACAATTACAACAACAACTGCATCTAAAACAACATCTAATACTAATATTAGTTAGTTAGTTAGTTGGTTAATACTAATTCTAATACAAATACAAATAATAATACTAATACAAATACAAATACAAATACTAATACTAATACTAATACTAATACTAATACTAATACTAATACTAATACTAATACTAATACTAATACTAATACTAATACTAATACTAATACCAATACTAATACTTATACTAATACTAATACAAATATGAATACAAATACTAATACTTATACTAATATAAATACTAATACTAACACTAATACAAATACTAATACTAATATTAACACTAATATTAACACTAATACTAATACAAATACAAATACTAATACTTATACTAATATAAATACTAATACTAACACTAATACAAATACAAATACTAATACTAACACTAATACTAATACAAATACAAATACAAATACAAATACTAATACTAATACTAATACTAATACTAATACTAATACTAATACTAATACTAATACTAATACTAATACTAATACTAATACTAATACTAATACTAATACTAATACTAATACTAATACTAATACTAATACTAATACTAATACTAATACTAATACTAATACTAATACTAATACTAATACTAATACTAATACTAAAACTCAAACTAAAACTAATACTAATACAAATTGGAGAAATTGGTTTGAGAAAAATGTATTTTCTCAAAATTAGAGACTAGAAAGTTCCTTGAAACCATTTTTCCATTTTTTCAACAAAGGCTTAAGGTATCGAAACGAGTGTGGTATCAAAATAAAGCTAGTTTTTAGGACTATTATCACCCAGCTGAGGTTAACCCATCAAAATTTTAGATTTTTTTGAAAAAATAGATTTCGTTCAAATTATGCTCATGCATAGCGGACCTTAATCTGCGCAATACTATGTTTTCATTTTTTAGATTGGACAAATTTTTGGGGAGAAATTGGTTTGAGAAAAATGGATTTTCTCAAAATTAGAGACTAGAAAGTTCCTTGAAACCATTTTTCCATTTTTTCAGCAAAGGCTTAAGGTATCGAAACGAGTGTGGTATCAAAATAAAGCTAGTTTTTAGGACTATTATTAACCAGCTGAGAGTTGTATGATAGGATCATATTCATTGGATTTATATTGTATCCCATGGAGACCTCACAAAATGTATTTTTTGACATTAATTCGGTAACGACTAATGTTATATAAATTATATTTGCTTATAATTGCATCATTTCGAAGGCAGAATACATACAAGTAGTAAAGATTAGGAAACTAGGAAAAAAATATTTTGGCCAAAAAAAAACAAAGGGGTTAACCCATCAAAATTTTAGATTTTTTTGAAAAAATAGATTTCGTTCAAATTATGGTCAATAATAGTGGGCCTTAATCTGAGCATTACTATGTTTTAATTTTCTAGATTGGACAAATTATTCGGTAGATATGGGTTTTATAAAATGGATTTTCTCAAAGTTAGAGATTAGAAAGTAGCTTGAAACTATTTGTTGAATTTTTCAGCACCATACCGTTAATTTGATTCAGAAAATATTTCATTCCTCTGAGCCATTCAAAAGCTATACGCTTTCATAATTTGGTATGTTTTATAAACGACCTCCTGTCAATTTCTGTTCGCCCGGTAGAAAATCCCAAATGGGCATTCTTGACAAAAGCTCCTTTACAGACCAAATCTAAAAATTAGAGACTTGAAAATCCATTGAAACTACTTGTTCTACTACTACTACAACAAATTCCAAGGAGGAATGACATATGGATATGTGAGCTACCAGAAGAGGCATGACAACATCCTCAAACTTTGACATTTCAAAAAATTCAATTTACTAACTTATTTTATACTTACTGATCGGAATATACTGTCTAAAGCAGGCTCCGTTATAGTGCATTTAGGGTTTTTCACACTTGTCCTAGCTAGTTCCACTATACATTTTTACCATATTTCCTGTTTGTATAAAGGCAATGGTTTCAAATTGCATAGGTATAAGATGGACTACATTTCCCCCAAAACAACTTCTCTGCCACGCCTATTAGTTTAAGAGACATTACGTATTTTTTGTTTAAATCGATGATTTACACAAAATGGGCGTGAAGGTGGGCGTGGTCAAATATTTGTACCTAAATCCTCAATCTGTCCCGTAACTTATGGTAAACGTTTGATCGTGATCGGTTCCCCCTTTAACGAGTTAGAACATTTTAAAGATGCCTCTGTTGCGGAAAAAATACCTACTGCCTTTTCTGGGCGCCTGCTACATGAGAATGTCCACGACAGAAGTTGTTCTTCTCTAACCCGGTGTTGCCATATTGGTTTGTCAATATGCATTAATGTAAGCAAATATCTGAGCATACTTTTAGGCTCCTATATTTTGCATAACAAAAAACTTGTTACTTGAAAAGAATAAGGTTTACGACATTGGAGTATCTATTGTTCTTGTCCTACCGATACATTTTGTTAGGGATCTACTTGCTCTACAGAGCTAAATAATCGAATAAAAGCAATGGTTTCACATTTAGTAGTTATATAGCTTTTAAGATGGACTAAATTTGTCCCAAAACAACCCATTATTTTAAGAGATATTAGGTATTTTATTATTATCGTTGACGGTTTACACAAAGGGTTCTGAAGAGCTAAACTATAGTCTTATTACATATTTGTCCATACAATTTTACTATTACATTTGTTGCGATATTTCCTGTTTGTAGAAAGGCAATAGTTCAAAATTGAATATTTATATAGCTCTTAAGATGGACTACTTTTTCTCCAAAACAACTTCTCTACCACGCCTATTAGTTTACGAGACATTAGGTATTTTTTTAAATAGATGATTTACTAAAGTGGACGTGAAGTTGGGCGTGGTCAAATGTTTTTAACAAACTCCTCAATCTTTCCCGTAACTTATGGTAAAAGTTTGATCGTGATCGGTTCAGCCATTAACGAGTTAGAGCATTTTAAAGATGTCCCTGTTGCGGACAAATACCTACTGCTTTTTCTGGGCGCCTGCTACATAAAAAACAATGTCTACGGCACAAGTTGTTTTCAATTTTTTCTCTAGCCCGGTGTTGCCATATATGTGTATTAATGTCAGCAAATATCTGAGCATACTTTTAGGATCTTCAATTTTGCGTGACGTAAACAAATACCTGCTAGTTTTTCTGGTCGCCTGTTACTTGGAGATTACGATTTACGAGAGATTTTTCTGTTTCTGTCGGCAGAGTGTATTTTTATTTTTGACAGCAATTAAACATTCCAGCCTTAAACTATGCTTTGAATTGCTGTCTGATTAACAAGAACATACAAAACTCACATACGTAATCAAAAACCACCTGATACCAGGCGCCCAGAAATTTTTAGTAGGTGATGTTTAAATGTGACTCAAATTGATAACGCCATAACTCTAAAATCACTGCAGTTATTGAAATGCAAATTTCACCCTGGCTTAGAGCAAAGGTCTGGCTATCGTATGTATACAATATGGCTAGCCAACGTTCACGCCTATATATTGAAATTCAATGAAACCAACTACTTTATAGCTTCGAAACTGTTACGTTAACCTTTTATTTATGCCAGTGAACTGTAGCTCATACTGTCAATTAATAATACCAGACAATCTTACCCGGATATGGACCTAGATTTCAGGTGTGATATACCAGCATAACCATAATCACATCAATCGATTTCCATCGGCCAACATTTATTATTCGAATGGTATTTATTGAACTCCTAGTGTATGCAGCGTCATTTCCAGAAGACAATAAGGCCTAACATAACATTTTTTTTGAGCAAAATTAAATAAAACAATTTGTATTTACTTACTAACATTGCTGACATTTTTTTTTTTGACAGATTAAATCGTAATTATTTGAAATTATGAAACGGTCTGCTATTTAAATTTTTTTTATAAAATTGTCATTGTCGAAAATTTTATATGATATTTGAAACGACATTCATAGTCAGGGCCGATTAGTAAACTGGTTACATATATTCATAGTTCTCCATATCGCCTAACCTTTATGAAAGTAATTAAACATTTTTAATTTTGTTTACTAATGTCAAAGATTTTGTCTTCCCTTATTGAATAGGAATACGGGTATAGATGAAGTAGAATGGATATGATTCGACCAAAATGTACGTAATGTCGCCTGCAGTTATTTTTATGTTGCTTGTGTTATGGCACACTTCTTCTTCGTCTCACTGTGATTGTGTTCGTACACAATCCGTTTGCAGAATTACGAGTAGAGAGCTAAGTACAACGTACACACAAATACACCCATACATAAAGTGTATGTGTAAGCAAAAGTCATCACTGTAATGCTATTTGAAGTGGTTGTAATGGTAGTTGTGTAACATAAATAAAGAAGAAGAGTCACTCGGAAACTATTTGCTCAAAGCCACCAAGGACCCGCATCCTTTTTATGAGCTCAAACACAAAAAACATAAAATTAAACCTCTTGACCTTAAGTCAACAAACAGGGAACCAAAGGTTCGTTTTTACTTAATCCTTTTTTTTTTTTAAATCAACCAAATCTTTAGTTTAAATGTTTGTGTGATACAAATTAAAAATATGTGTATGACATACTCCAAGAAATGCATAGAACAGATTGTTTCGTACTTGCATACAGTTTGCATATGCTCTTTATATAAGAATTGTTAGAGGTTAGGCCTGAGTGTCAGTATTTATAAGTAGACTCACTCACACACTGTAGTTCATTTTGATACAAGGGAAACTGACAAAAAAAAAAAGATATCTCCACCACGTTGTGAATTACACTGGGACCAAAACCAATGTTAGGCAATTGCAACATCTCCCTTAATTTAACCGAAAAATTAAAATAAATGCTGGCGGCTTTTCGCGTAAGAGAGCATTCTGTAAGCCTCAGCATTAGCCGTTCAAAACCGTCTTCAAAAAGTGAGTATGCAGAAAAACTACAGTTCCTAAATAATTTTAAATATTTTGAGATTTTTACCCTACGACAGCGAATGTAAAAATGTAAACACGGTCCATAACATAACTCTGCGGAGTGTAACAACGATAGCTGCATGACAGAGATATCGGAAGGGAATAACGGAACAATAGACGAGGTGAAAAAAGAACAAATAATTCCGGAAACATAAAATATGAATGGTACATATAGTCAGTCGCCTTATGTAAAGTGATCTTAAGACAAGACCAATTACAAAGGAAATGTTAGTAATTCTATTCAAAAATTTCAATTTATTTAATTATCGCGCTAGAAATGACAATGTAAAGTCTGACAATAAGTGAATCCCCCCAAATTGGCTTTGATAGAAATAGAAGTTATCACTGAACGTATAATACGCTTACACAGCTAAGACACAGTGATCGGTCTATACCGATCTCTGCCTTCCACAATTTGTTTTAATTCATTTGGTTATTTGATGTCAATTATCTGCTACACCTTACGTAAAGACAGACTTTGAGGCAGACCAAAGATACCGTCCAATGAGGTAATGATTTACACGTTATAGGATAGACATACGGACATGTTACAGGAATTGGGCATTGATATGTATGTATGAAAGGATTGGGAGGGGAGTTCCACTGTCATTGTATCTACGGTTAATAGAATTCTTGGTATTGTTAAAATGTTGCTGAAAATTAGTAAGACATTAAATGGGGAACGAAATCAAACTATTTGTGGTTTAAATTTTTTATATTTTTTATGTAATTTTCTTTTTTTTTATTTTTAATAAAATTATAAACTTATAATCAAAAATCACTTAAATTTAAAAAAATGTCTAAAAAACATTTATGACATTCTACATAAAAATTTTGATAATTTCTTTCAATTTTTTTCATTCTTTCATCGTCTACTGATTTGATATCTATTTCAGTTTCTTTTTTAGTTTTAATTCTCTGTAAGCTTCATTTAAATTTTGTCTTAATAGGAAAACAAACAAAAAAAAAAAAAAGAATTCCAAAAACAAAAATATTATTTCTTTTTCAAAAGGAGATTTTAATATAAATAAGCCGAAAATAAAGCTTCAACAGAGAAATGACAATTTCAATTTCTGCATAAAAATGTCCTTTCCTTCTTTCATATATTCTTCATTTATAAAGTTTCCCATGACAACATGGAAAACTTAAGAGGACTCTTAATAGGGATAGTTGGTATTTGTTGCTGTTGTTGTTTTTGTTTAGTAGGAAAGTGTCCTGTTTCTGGTTGGTTTTTGTTATTCGTTACTGTAGCAGTAAACGTTTGTGTTCACCGTGTGTGTGTTGGTTGGTTTTTTGTTTGTTTGTGGTGGTAGTGGTAGTTGGTGGTGGTGGTGGTGTTAATGTGGAGAAATTGAGTTGTGATGTTGTGATGAGAGTTTATGAGGAGGAGGAGGCAGCTTTGGCTTTGGATGCACTCTTGTTACGACCTTCACTATTCAGACCAGCTAAAAGTTCACTTTTACGGATGCTCTTCAAATCCAAATCGCCGTAGTAGTCTTCGCTGTAATGTAAAGGGATTTTTTTTATGTGAGCGGTATAGGACTGTATGCACGGATTTTTATTTTTTCAAAATATTTCGATTATTTTAAGGTGAAAATTCTTAAGAAAAGGTGTTTGCATATAAATAGAAAAAAATAAAACAACACAAGAAGCAAGCAGACGAGGCAAACAAGAAGTGTGTGTGTGTAAGACAATAATAATAAAAAAAAGCTTAACAGCCACTGCCACCTTAGAGACTTGACCCCCAAAAACGTAAACAAAAGTATTCACTTACCATCCGGGAACATCTTCGGGATCTTCGCAGTTGCCAGTGCCATCACTGTCACCAATTTTGAATACAGTACCGATGGGGCAACCATATTCACGGGCAACTCCTTCCAAGCAGATGTAGTATTTACGGCAATCTTCGGGATGGGCGTGTCTGGAGAAAGAACCGGCATTGGCCAATTCACCGGCAGCGGGACAAGCGAAACCATTGGCGACTTCTGTACAAATAATAATAGAAAATACCACTAAGTACAGGAAAATACGGGAGGTTTATTTCAATGACGTTTACCTTCGTTTTTACATTCGGGAACTTGATCGGCCCACATGCAGACACGAGCATCACGATCGTAAGCCAAACCGGGAGAGCATTGATATCTAGAGGGTTCACCGTTCCAGCAGTTCCAGAAGACATCGCATTTGTTCTCATCGGGGAAGATACCATACAAACGGGAACAATGAGGGGTGGAAATTGGTGGTTCTGCAAAATAGAAACAGTGATGACATTTAGAACACGCACTTAGCTAGAAGAAGTGTTTCTTTCAACTTACCCAATTGTGTACGATCTCCACAATCGACATTGTGCAAGTAGTCGCAATTTTCAGTCAAATATTTTGGATCGGAAGCATCGAAGGCCAAGCCATTACCGCAGGTCTTCAATTCAGCCACATTGTTGTCACATTTCCAATATTTATCGCAGGAGTTGTCATGAGGATAAAAACCAAAATCATCGGGACACTTAAACGAGTCCTGGGCAACAGCTAAAAATGACACAAAATGAACATTATTATTTATGTAAAAATATAATTAAATCAATATGAGCAATATTTCTGACAACATAAATATACAACAAAAAAACGACTGGAAAAAAAACGCATAGTGATAAAACCAACAGAAGTGTCACAACTAATTAAAAATTACATTATAAACTATGAGAACATCACACAATTAATTAACAGTTCATAGATAATAACATTACCAAGCAGCAGCGGCACCTCCTTCTACAACATCGCCACCAATACTGAGCCCACAGCAGCAACAACATCATCATCGGAACAATGTCATTAAAAGTGGGTGGACAAAAGCCAATATCAAATGACAATAACAAATAGTCAAACATCGCATAATATTTATGAATTAATAAAACCGATACATTCACATGAGGACACGCATATGTATGCACTTGTATACCACACACACACACGCACGCACGCATTTATAATTGATTGTGTGAGTTTGGTTTATAACAGTTTGACAGTGACACTAACGCACTCCCAGCCACACACCCAAGTACACATATACACACGACATCTAGAGTTTGTAATTGTAAATAAGCATATCATTTCCATATCATGTAGGGAACTGACAACAACAATAGAAGGACGACTCGACTTTATACAAGTGTGTGCGAATGTGTGTGTCGCTACGTTTAGGTATGCATGTGTGCCTGTGTGTGTGTGTGTTTGGGTGTATATATGACCAATTAGTCTAATAAGTGTTGGGCATTTCAAGGATTAAATTATGTGTGGGTGAATTTTGCGCAAATGTACTTTTAATTAATTATGGAAAAATATCATAAAATTTTGACATATAATTTTAAATTATTGGTGATTAATAAAATAATAGAAAACAACCGAACACACACAAAAAGAGAGACAAGAAAACATTGTGGGATAATTTAAAACAATATTGCGGTGTTATCTTAAGACTTTATTCCGCGAGAATGTTGATATTTGTTAAGTAATGGACATTTTCCAAGAAGGAGAGCAGGTTGCTACGAACAATTAACGATTGTTATATTTAAAATTATTAAACGTTTCTATAAACAACATTGTCCCCACACAAGTTAACATATGAATAGAAAAACATATCAAATTAAATCAGCCATGTGGATTTCTCATCAACAAATAAATGTTAAAGAAAAACCTAATCAAATGCTGATAAAAAAAATTAAATTTTAATTTAACTTTGTAACATCAACCTCGGAAAATCCTTTGATCGGTTTTTTCGCTGTAGTTGGTTTATGGGTTACGTATTAATTGCCAACTGTTAACGAGGTGACATTAATTCCAATTAATTTAACATAAACTAAACAAACTTGTAAATTACTACAAAAAGTCAGCGTTTTTTTTTTTATATTGGAATTAAATGTTTTGCAACGTCAAAAAAAAGGTATCATACATCAGTAGGTTTTGGCGTTACGTGGTTGCGTTTTAAAAAAAAATCAAACAACAAATTACAACGACATTTTATTTGATGTATACGTATACAAACATATACACACACAGGCAGATATCAAGCATATATTGATTTATGTAAATTTTATATAACAAATTTTAATGTTTGAAGGGTTGTGTAATGTTTATGTAGTTTTGTTGTAATTTAATTTGTTTTAAACTAAATTACAAACGGAACCAAATCAGGCTATTGCAAAAACTAAAAATCTCACTCTCTCTTTCGGTTTTGCGGGAGAACAAAAAGCCACCAACAACGACAACAACACCAAAGTATACACTATAAACAAATTACAACAAACATACCAGAAACAGTACAAACAACAACCACAATTTTCCAACTAACTAAATTACAACTAATGCCAGTTTTAAAAACATGACGATCTCTCCGACCTCCGCCCCTCCCCCTTTGGGGTGTACATACATACATATGTGTGTATGTAGTTAGACACAATACCACATTTACGGAAACGCCCACACCAAAAAACACACACATGCACACCCATACCAGCGCACCACTGCCAACGTTTATTTCAAATGTAAACATTTTGAAAACAGCTTAAAATTATGCTATGCATTTTTAACACTTTACTCTGGTTTACTTTCAAACTGCAGCTGGAGCTGCATGGTGCATTACAATACCCTAAAGGGGAGGGGGTGTCCCCCGTCCAACATCCGGATCACATTCTATTTCATCGACAAATGTAGAATCCCCACCACCGACGACAGCTTAAGGGAAGTGGATGGAACAAGTCATTTGACAAAACACATTCAAATGAAAATGGCAAAACTGTGTGATAATCTAATTGTACAACCACAAAAATGAGGTGAACACTGTATTACAAACAAATCCCTTTTATACTTTTAGCATTTGTCGGAAGCTGTGTTGTGTTGTTGCCGTTTCTATTTTGGTTTGAGTTTGTGTAAATAACACACTTTAAATATGTGCACAATGTATGTTAAGGGGCTGATTTGGCCACAGCGTATTTAATTGAAAATTATAAGCATCGATTTTTTTTTGATATTAATTTAATGTTTATTTAAATGAATTCAATGTTTTTTGTAAGATTTGCGAATATTAGGACGAATTTTTTTAGATTCTAGCCAGTAGGACGTTTTGGAATAGCAAAGACCTTTATAACAGTGGGGCAATCATATAAATTGGTTCAACAACCTTTAAAGGTCTTCAAAAATTAATAATTCGGTAAGACAACTGTAGCTTTTCTCTATATTTTATTATTTTGTAAATTTACAGCGTATTTAATTGAAAATTATAAGCATCGGTTTTTTTTTATATTAATTTAATGTTTATTTAAATGAATTCAATGTTTTTTGTAAGATTTGCGAATATAAGGAAGTAATATATTAGATTCTGGCCAGTAGGACCTTTTGGAATAGCAAAGACCTTTAAAACAGTGGGGGCAATCATATAAATTGGTTCCACAACCTTCATTTAAATGAATCCGATTTTGTTTTGTAAGATTTGGCAATATTAGAAAGTAGGCCAAAGGACCAAAATTATTAATTGGTTCAACAACCTTTAAAGGCCTTCAAATATTAATAATTCGGTAAGACAACTGTAGCTTTTCTCTATATTTTATTATTTTGTAAATTTTTTTTGTCTATCTGACTCAAAACGAAGTGAAAAAAGGTCAAGCTTTGTCGCGTTAAAAATGGGTCTTATAAGCTAAAAACACAAAAATCAGAATCTCATTCAAGATTCCGAATCTGGCCATCGATCTGTTTTGAAATGTTGGGCGCTTGTGACTTTCTTTCTTAGGACGCCAGTGTAGGGAATGGCTGGCTATGTAAAAGTACCATTGCTAAGATATTCAATTATTAAAGATTTATGTAATATGAAAAATGTATTCAAAATCTTTTTTGTGAATTAAATCTTTTTGTCCATCTGCTGTTTAAGTTCTATAATCTTCCTGTGAAACAACGGCATAATCAATATATCCCTCCATTGAATAGAACATTAATCAGTTAGGCCACAAGTCAGTTAGAAAAACTCTCATATATGAAAATATGACAAATAATTATTTGTGACACCACAGTAGTGTTTCCTTCATTTCTGTGAACAACATTCTCCTTAATATTTGCCATAATAAACAGGCAAACAATAACTATTTGCCAAAAACAAAATAAACACATGCAAAACGTTTATAATAATTAAACAACAAGCCAACAAACAACAGCAACAAAAAAAAAATCACCCACAAATAATGTAAAACAATACAAATTGGCAAGCGTAATTACGAATACGAGTGTGTACGTATTTGCAATTTTTTTTTTTTTTTTTGGGGTAAATAAAGCACTGAAATATACAGCAACACACTCATGGCGACTAACAAAATATGCGGTTTGTTCGAAACTTTGGCAAAAACAAACGCAACGGAGTGTATTACCAAAACAAAAAAACAGACGACGACAACAGCACCGCTAGTAGAGCCTGCAGTTTTGGTGCAGCAAGTGCAAATGTCATTGACCGTCGTTATTGTTACGTTGTCGCTGGTGTTTTGAGGCCAATGTTATATAACAGTGTATGATACACACACACACACACTCGAAAGTGTTAAAAACACAAAAATATATAATTTATCATAATGTCCATTATGCTAACTTGCACAAAACTACACACATATTTTACGGATAGCTATGCACTCATGTTTATATTACTATTTAGTATTGGAAATGTTAGTGTTTCGTTAATTACTTGCCGGCAAAAAGAAAAAACTCTGTTATGATTTGTGGCCAAACGCATAATGATTACTACCGTTAAGCCATTTTCTTCGTTTAATTTCAATTTATATTAATGACTTTTTAACTAATTTTAAAGTTCGGTTTTGAAATGTAATATGTACCTACTTTGGGTACTTTTTCCTTAATTAATTTCTTTGCTGCAGCGGAAATGTCAAAACGATGCAGGCATACAACTTTCATTCGAAATACAGGGTTCTCCAACAGGAGGTGTTTTTTTGAATCACTCGGTATTTCGGTAGCTGTCACGTTTGAAGCTTTGACATTTGACAAGTAGAAACTACTAGCACTATACACACTTCAACAACGCATTGAAATTATTAAAATTCAATACAAAAAAGGTGAAAATCTTGCAGTCACAGTTCGCAAAACTTACAAGTTTCCGGACCATGTTATCGCTCGAAGAGGTGATCACAATTGGCCACCGAGATCTTTTGATTTAAGACCTTGCGGCCACGTGAATGATAAGATCTACGCCAACAGCCCAGCGTCGTTTCAAGACCGCGAAGATAGAATTCGTGAGGCTATCGAGGACATAGGGCAGCCACTTGGCGATTTGGTTATGGAACATTTCATGAAAAGGATATGGTCCTGTAAGCGTGTTTTTCATTATTAACCGCATACCTTCCTCTTTATTATGAAATAAACATCCGATCATTTATCTCAAAAAAATGCTATTTTTCTTTGAATACCAAAATAACACCTCTTGTTGGAGAAACCTGTACATATGTACTTTAATAAATAAATCGCCTGTACCGTCTACTAAACAGCAGTTCTCGTTCCAATAATTGGAGCAGTAACCGTTGCGAATGTATACCGATGAAAAAAATTTTTTTAATTTAAAAAAATAAAAAAAAATCACAAAAATGTTTTCTTTCGCAAAGTCGCTTTCGGATTTGTTACATTTTGTTTAGATTTGTTTTCCTTAGTTCAAGCCATTCTATGAAAACTTGGTGGTATCTCTACGTATTTTAGGATATTTTCATGACTTTTACAAGTACGACATACGATAGAATTGTTTCACCAAGGAAATATCACTGTTCGTTCGGATTGAACACCACCGTTTCCCCGCCTCTATTGAACAAATTATTTGATTGGCAAATTTTAAAATACTAAATTTGAGGTTTTTCTTTACTCCACATCATTCACACCATCCACTTTTCATTTTCCTTTACATTTACACAAAATGTTTTTTTTTGTTTGTTTTGTTTTTAAATATTATGCAAATATTTCATAACAATTCAGTTTCTGTGGTTATCGGTAATCGGTGTACATTGCAGAGTACATAAACCCTGCCCGATATGATGCAAAGAAGGCAAACAACAACAAAAAGTGAAAGTAAATAGTTATTGGAAAAAAGGCCACAACAACAACAACAGCAATGATCTGATTTGATTTTTCATTGTTGCCTCTTTGGTTTGGGTTTTCTTACGAAAAATGGCAATTGTTTTAAGAGTGATAAATGTCACCAACAAAAATACAAAATACGAATGCAAACAAAACCCTTGGGCAAATGTAACAGTTTTGTAATCGAAACCCAGACAAAAAATAAGTACACACACACATACACTCACACTCGTAAATAACATGCCAGTCATGCCGATTTTTTGTTTGCTTATTTGGTTTTGTTTCTTTTTCTTTGTTTTTTTTTTAAACAATTACCGGAAATCTTACATTTTGTTTATACATATAAATGGAGATGAAAATAAAAGTTAAGTTTAACTGGGGGGAAAAACGGAAAATGTCGGCAATGGAAGAAGGCATACAAAAAATAGACTTACATCACTTAAACGTATACGAATAGTAAGGTGCTGATAATTACATCTTGGGATAGTTTCTTAAATACTTGTTTACGTTCGTACTCTGGAAACCTTAATTACTTGTGCCATGTGGTTAGTAAAGTTAATTTGTTTGTCAGAGTTGCTATGGCAGCCTTAGCAAATCAAAATGAACCTACGTATGCACAGGTTGAATGGAAAATATGATATGTGAAGGAAAGTGTGTAAACATAATAAGAAAATGACAAGTAATTAAAAGAACGCCTACAAATAAGTTGGTGGGTAGGCAAATAGTTCCAAGCTGGCAGCTTTACAAAACAGTTTCTTCCTTGGCCCTATTTTTAGATTGGTATCAGATTCAACTCAGGGTTAACTCCTTTTACTTTTTGTTTTTGGTGTGTGCAGTTCCTCTTTTTATTTCTTTATGCGGTGTTTTTCGTTTTTTTTTTGAAATCTCGTAATGCAGATTACACGTAAGTTGTATGGCATTACATATAAATTGTATGTGCATATGTACATACACACATGTATACGTTTTTTTTTCGCAATATCTGATGAAGATGCACATACGTGCATATGTGTGCACATCCTTTCAAAAAGTGCTTGGCAAAAAACCAAAACTAACTCAACTCAAGGTTATCTGTCTTTTATGTGTAAAATGAAAAAAAAATGGAAAAACACTGGCATGTAATTACACGCAATATTTTGCAGATGTTAAAGTATGTCATATCACCAGAGTTACCTTTCAGGTTTTGCTGTTCAGTGTTTTTTTTTTTTTTTTTTTTTTTTTTTTGGATTTTTGTTTTAAAAAGGAGTCGTGGTTTTAGTTTCCATCTACCGGTTTTTCGCTTCTCATCTTTAAATAATGTGCAATGTGTGGTTATTACATTATGTAATGCTGTTGTTGTAGTTGTTGTCTGTTTGCTTTGGTTTATAACATTTTCATTGTAGATTTAGTATTTAGGTCAAATCGCATGTGTAAAAGTAAATGCAGTTTTCCAAACCAGATACACTTTTGTACAAAATTTCGTTTTTTTTTCTATGTCTTCAATAAATAATCATAAAAGGGTAACAAATGTTAAAGAGATTTTGTCATAACACATCTATGGTAATTGGGAAAAGCTTCCTTGTCACGTCTGGAAAGTAACAGCTCATTCACGAGGTGTTGCAAACGAGGTGTCGCAAACTTAAACGAGGAAATGACAGCAACAATTGTGTATGATTTCTCTAACCAGAAATGCTAGGAGCTTCAAGTGACAATAAACACCGAGATGTATATTCAATAACAAGAGTTTCGTTTTTTTTCAATCGCTCCTGTTCTCTCAAGAATAAACGACAATTTCTCAGGAGAGACGTTTAAAGTTATTTTTTATTGTTATAGTTATTTTTCAACAGTCCAAAATATTCGTGTAATTTAGAATTCAAAATAAAATTTGGTAGTGTATTGAAAGTATTTCATTAAAAAAAAAAATAATAATAAATAGTAATGTTAGGCGACTGTTACAGTTGTATGTTATGTCTGTATTGCCTAAGCCGCAGAGTTAAGTCAATAGCAGGGTAAACAATTCTCGCTCATCTAATGATGATCGCACTTATCGTGGACTGTTAAAGAACACGTTCCTGTTAAATATTTTTTGTATACGATTTTTTAAAAAAAAAAAAAAATATTTAATAAATTTCCCCAAATCGAAGAGAACATGGAATTTTAAGTGAAATAGGTACGTGTGTTTTTGAATATGGATTTTTTAATTTCCAAGTTTTTAATGGTAAGTTTATGCTAAAACCAATGTCATTCTTTTTTTTTTTTTGAGAAATAATAGTAGGTTTGCAAACCGCAGATGTCACTACGTCTCTCATAGCCACTTCGTAGAAACATCCCTTTAAACTCTCTTTGGTTAATGCCTTAGTAAACGAGCTAGCATCTAAATTCACCTAAATAATGACAACTGTTATCATTACCACTCATGACGCCTTAATTTAAATTTACATGTAAAATATTTAAATGTTTTGCATCACAACGATTTAACTGCATTTCACATCAAACCCAAGGATGACGACATTTTATTTGTATAGCGTGGGATGTGTTCAATTTGAACTGGCCTAAGTTAACCGACTCCATGAGCCAAAACTACCAGACCAATCGATGTATTCCCCATTTACTGTTGGCTTTGCAAAACATTATTGCAACAACTTTGGCCATCAGTCAGACAGACTGCACCAGACAGTCACAATGATGTGGTTTTGAAAGAAGCGTCTACAGCCTGACTTGAATGCTATTTTTCACACAGCACGACTCTTTGAGTGAAAGAGATTGAGAGAGAGAGAAGTCGAAGAAATAAATTGAAATCAACAAGCACATGATGAACTGGCTACTCTTGAGCAGTTCGGGGTGCGGTTAAATGATGAAATTGAGCAGCCACAACGACAACAACACAAATGTTGACATATTACGTAAGGTAATGTTAACATTTAAAAATATTTCGGTGTTTGTGTTATTCTCAACCAAATGAAAATGAAAGGTGTCAAAATATCCACAAACTAAATGGAAATGAACCCCAGAAAACAAAAACCACCACAAGGGGCCGAAGGGAAACACACAGAAAGACAAACAAACAAAAACCAGTTCGTTCACATTATGGCTTACTAACCTAGAAAATGGTCAAAAGCATCATGACACCTTTACGCACAGTCAGCATAAGAGCCAGAGCTGGAGACATGGCAGCAGACAATCAATGAACACGCCGCCGTAAGCCGTAGGCCGCATATTTATCGTTGTGCCGACCAAGTAAATTGAACGCATGTCTTTGAATGACGCATGTTTTGAAGATTGTCTGTTAACAACAGGCCTGTCTGTCCGTTGGATCGATGGAGCTGTCTTGGCTGTTTTGTTATTGGTAACGACAACAACAATTATTGCATATCGGCTTTAACAAAATACGTGGTAGTGTTTTTTTCTTTTTGACTATGTCTAAAGAAAACACCTCGGCGAGAGTACGTGTGTGGTAATATTGTTTCAATTGTTATGTCATCGTGTAGTTTAGATTATTATTTTTCCATCCAAAATAAATTTCAATACTTTAATATTTGTTTGAACTGTAAATTATTCGATGAACACATTTCGATTCGATTATGTGTTAATAAAAAAAAAAAACGTTTTCAGATAAACATGTTTCACGTTTTTTTAATTGCGTTTATTTCATTTTAATTTTTGTTTTTTTTTCTCTGTTTTGTATTAATTATTTGTTCAATACTTTTCACAAGTACTCGACCAAATGATCAATTACATTTTCATTTCATTAAACCTTGGCTATGTCCAGTCACACTTGGTTAGTGTCCAGAGTGGCCATGAGGCGAATTAAAATCGCATTAAATGCAAAATGTTATAATTTTGTTTTGCTTTTTTTTTTTATAGATAATGACAGATGTGAACATTTTGTGGATTTATGAAAAAAATTAACAAATTAAACCTTTCAATGGCTAAGGCAAAAATATACGTAAAAAATTACGACACTGTTCAATAAGTTTCTTTAGGCAACAAGTTTGACACGTAGATCTAAACAAATATTTTTTTTATTGAACTCAGTTCAGTTTTGAGAATTTTACTTAATTCACGCCGTGGAGGCGTGAACCATATCAAGTACTCAGATATCATTCGAGAATTAACTGTGTGTGCGGGATCTTCTTTCTTGGTTGGGGATCGTGGCACCTTCTCGAGACCACAATATGCCCAAACGAACTTTACCACGAATTTAGGTGACAAACCACAAAACTTTTTCCGTAGGTCAGGAGAGGAGAAAAATCGTAGGGGCTGTGGTACCAGATTGTACACTATAGACATAACTACGTCCAGTTTGAGCACATACCTCGTCATCACATGACAATTGGAGAATAAAATTTCTGCGGAGCTAATCCGATTTCAACACAAAACACCAGAATACAAGTATTTGGAGTAATTGCAACATTTATTTTAACATTCATCAAACTTTGAAAAAAATGAAACAATTTTTAAATAAAATTTCTTTTTATTCAATAAGAAAAAAGTAAGTTGAATCCAAGTGTCGTATATCATTTAATGGCATCACTGAGGGAAAACCAAATCAGTCTTATATTCGTTCAATTTACACAATCCAGCTTCAATTACAATTATGATACAATTTTGTTTTCTTCTGTTTGTTAGCCGGATTTTTCCTGGGCAATCTGGTTTTGTATGAATTTATGCAATGACTACTACACACATGCCCACATTCATATATACAATATCTCATAACAACTTGTTTATTTGTTATATATATTTAGACATATACGTCCATACATACGTACGTATATAAATAGAAAAAATTCCTACGATTAAATGAAGTTAGATAATTTAATTTGCATTTTTGTTGTTCAAATTTCAAACAAACGAAATATTTCTGATTAAATATTTGAAAGCTGTTAGTTTGTTGTTGTTCTGTTCTCGCATAATTCGATCAATAACAAGAAAAATTGCAAATATCTACAGAGTGAGGCCGAACGTAATCATGTGAAATCGTGTAGAATGGTCATTGGATAAGGGAAGCGTAATAGGAACAGGGTTGTTTGAAATCCAGAATACGAATTCCATTATATGAAAAAATGATTAGGACAATCATTTCGGTTCACCTTGTATTTACATTTGTATAATTTTTACTCTGCCTGTTTTTGTGCTCTGTGAATGCGGGAAGCCTGAGTATGTTACCAGAATCGAGTTAAACATTAAAGGAATTATTTTGACACACCCTGTATTTCCATTGGCACCGACAAATTATGAAATTTTTTGTCAAACAAGTTTTTGTCTTTCCACAGCACAACAAAAATCAATGAATTGAAAAAAATTGCAAAATATTTCCGAAGTGACATTTGGAAAAATTGAAAAACATGTTTTGGACACCAACATTCTTCGCTGTGCCATGTCTAAGACAGTGAATGTCACAGTGGGCTATTAAAAGACATGTACTAGTCAGAGAGCAAGTGAATGCGCCTTGGGCCACGCCATATGATAATCAGCTTTACACTCAAAGAAAAAAAAAATGTATCCAAAAAAAGAAAAGTCAGCATTTCATCAATGAAATAAAGTTTTTTTAAAAATAACTCAAAGCTGAAGAATTAAATTGTCACTTTTTGCAAAATAACAGTTTTTTGTTTTTTTAATTAATATGTCAGTGGATAATAGACGTTCATTTAAATTTTATTTCTGTTTTTATTTGCTGTGGCAGTTTTTTGAACTCTTAAATGTGTCATTCATTCATTGCCTGGATTGTGTACAGTTGTTGTTGTATGTACATATATTTGTATTATGTACATGTACATATTTAAAACTATTTATGTGTGAAAACTACGGCGGCAATTGTTTGCTTGTTCGTATCGCATTCACGGAATTGGCAAACGTTTGCCATCCGTCGCTTTTATTTGTTCGTCTGCCATACAAATTTTATTGACAATTAAACACAATATCACTGTTAATTAGCATAAAGATTTAATTAATACAACATTTTTATTTTACCCCCGGTGGTAGTGGTACGTGCTGCTGCAATCTTTCTGTATGAGTGTGTTCTGTTGTTGTTTCTGTTTCTGTTTTTTTTTTTTGTTCATTGTTATTATTATTGTTTTATTAAATATTATGGATGTACACCAGGACAAAAAGGACAATGTCAACTATGGCACAACAAAAAAGGGAGAGCGCGAAACACAGCAAACAAAAATTAAGCAAATTAAGTTGTTTTTAAACACTCTGCCACTTATGATGGAGATGGAGTAGTATCATGTGGTCATGCCATTGGTAACATCTTAAACTGAATGAGCAGAGTTCCTGTAAACTATTGATATTAACTGGACGCCTGATGTATGAGTTTAGCTCTTATTGCTGTAAGTTAACATAATCTCTGTTATTAACAGAACTGTTTGCTTATTGTTTATATTTCCCAGTTCACTTACTGTGAGTACCCGGAGAATATCTACGAATATTTAAAAACAAAATTTTCAAAGCTGCCAATTGATTAAATCAATTCAATTATTAAATTTTTAACAAGTCCTAAATGGTTGTACCATCCAGTGGTGAAGGATATATTGAAGTCGCCTTGACCGTACTTAATATTCATATTGTTTTTTCTTTCACTGCACAATCAAAAGCGAACACCAGAGAAATTACAGCTCTACTCTAACTTATCAAAGGAAAGTAATTATGTATTAATTAAATTCTTTGAAAAATCCAGGTAAATATTTTAATAACAAATATCCTTTTGTGATAATAGTACGCGCAGAGTATATATGGGTATATATGACACACCTTTATGATAGACATTATACGGAATTGTATTCGTTCCAATTATTTACGAAACCTTATGTGTCTGATTTCATGCACCATCACTTCAAGCTGTCAACTGAACGTATGCCATTTTACATGAAGACAGGTAAGCAGCATGTATTTTTATTTTACCTTTCCCATCCTTAATGCCGTCTACTATTTTGCCAGACAAAAACGAAACGTATTAAAATCCCATAAACTTGTGCAAATAATTGTATTTACTGACATTTTAACGCGTTTTACAGTCAGTCATTCGTTGGTTCGTCGTTCATTCACTTCATAATGCCACTTGGTTTGGTTTGGTGTGGTGTGGTTTTGTCTTGGCCGGTGTCTGTGGCAATGGTATTTAAATATTTATAGAGCTCTTTGAAATGTCACAAATTGTATTTTCATTTCTTGCCCGTTTAATGATACGTGTCAGATTTCAGGAATTGTTGGATGTACAAAAAATTTTTGTATTTTCTGTATATTTTAGTATGACGATAAAGGTTTGATTTCCCGCTGGTCATGGCATTTCTTATTCTGTGTTCTGCGTAGTTGGTTTTTCTATTGATTTTAAAGAGCGTCATGTAATTCGGTAATGGTAATGTGACAATCGAAGTTTTATGATTTTAGTTTACTTGACAGTTTACTGCACGTTGTCTTCGTAACTATTTTAAAAGCCGCATAAGATGAAATCCGTTAAAGATCATCAGATCGTAAGTTCGTCTAGAGCCAACAGACTCCTTCGCAAAAAGTTATTACTTGTATCATACAGATCGAATTGAAAATTTCAAGTTATCCGATATTTTAATTTCATCTAAAAATCGAATGCAGTTCCGATAACTTGTGGATGTGTTCAGTTGCTACATTTCTGTGTTAGTAACAGGGAGATGCATATCAGGGACTGTTAAAATCGTTTTGCTATTTATGCGTGTTAATGCATCTTGAAAATATTTAAAAACCAAATAAAATGCTAAATATCAACAAAGCTAATCTAAGCTGTTGGTTAATGTTGAAAATTCTGTGAATAAAACCAACACGTTTTTTAACAGTGACCGTTAAAAAACCTTTGCTGTTAAATTTGATTTATATACTGCGAATGCTTTGTACAAATTAAAATTGTATGCATTATTTTAATTTCCAATTTGAGTGATGAGATAATACAAAAGCTCTATTATTAACATTCGCTTTACGTGTGTACTGAAACCTGCTGCTTAAATTCGCGCCAAATTGCTGCGGCTTTTTCTAGGTAATTTTTACTTGGCTTGGAGTTTACTCCCTTAGGCGTAAACTCGGCGGCATTTAGGAGATTAAAACGGGTCGTTGGAAAATGTTTCATGTTCTTGCCGGGATACGGACCTGGATTGGATGTTTGACAAGGATACGAAGCTGATTTACTGCGAGCATTTTATAATAATAATGTTAACTGATTTTTTTTAGAGAGAGAGAGAGGAATTTTTTTCTCCGGATTCCATATAAGAGCAAAAGAAAATACTTTTATTAAAACATGAAAATTAGTGAAATGGATGCGATACGTATGGCAAATATTTTATTTTTCCATTTTGTACGAGTAGCTTCTGACATTATGAAGAATGTGAAATCGTATGTAACCAAGTGAGTTTTTCAAGGAAAACTTTATTTAAATTACATCTATTTGAACAACAATAAAACACACCCCAACCTACCAAACAAGCTTTTGCTGGCAAATGGTCAATTTCATTTCACTTTATCTAATAATTAGCACACATTTTCCTTTATAATGTTGTCAAACAGGAAATCGTTCAAGACAAATCTCAAATGTCAAGATGCCAAAGCGTTACCAACTGGTCGCTGTCTGGCTTTTTTTTTTTACGCTTCGCTTTACAACAATCGCAAATATCATTAGCTCGCATTCAATGTCAACTGGTTTTTCACATTTCAACCGGCCGAAGACAATAGACCGGCATATTTTGCTGTTTGTTTTTCTTCTACATCTTTTTTACGGTTTCGTTCCGATGACTTTTGAAACACTTAACATACAGTATTAAATAATTATTGACAAAAGTCATAGCAAAAAGAAGAAAAAACAAAAATAAATGCCAATGTCCAGGCACTTAAGCCTGCATTGAATACCAGCTCAACGGGTAAAAGTATGTGCCATTAAAACCAAATTATAGATAGGCCACAAACGAAAAGATTGAAATACATACGTTGAATAAAAAAAAAAAAAGAAAAACATTTAATTGTTTCAAAAGTTGTAGTGCAAACCGGTGGCGGCAAGTGAAGTGAATTATGAGTGTTATATTGTTGTTGGTGTAATTGGTTTACAAACAAAAACAAATTATGAGGCATTTATTGTTATTGT
The DNA here is from genome assembly GCA_958296145.1 of Hydrotaea cyrtoneurina. Classification (NCBI taxonomy): domain Eukaryota; kingdom Metazoa; phylum Arthropoda; class Insecta; order Diptera; family Muscidae; genus Hydrotaea; species Hydrotaea cyrtoneurina. Next base: position 119,276,311 of record OY282512.1, read on the forward strand.
TATTATATTTATTTATAATTTACATGTAATTAATTGAGTTAAAATTAATACTGTTGATAACATTTGTTATGGCCGATTTAATATCATACGAATGAATGCTATTTTTTTCCTCTTTTTTTTTTGGACTTGTACATAATTCCACATATACTTAAATGAACTCGTAAAAATACATATACTCGTATGTTTAAAAATTTATATGCATTGTTTTTTTTTTGTTCTTCTTGTGTGTTTGTATGTACATGGGTATGTAAAACAAGTGCTTGAACAGAAACATTATACGTGTGCACAAGTACATACACAAGTATGTATGCATCATTGTTGTATGTGTGTTCACTTGTATAGCGTGTTCATTTGATTGAAAAATAATTTAATATGCCGCACATACTCAACTTTCCCAAAGAGAAGGGGTTTTCACTATTTATATGCACATGGAATTTATGTAATTTGTTACTTTTATTGTCTCATGCGCATGTATGTGTACATTATAAATGTCAAGAGTCGTTGGACTTTTTACATGTGTTTAATATTAATTTTGCATAATTAAAAATTGTTTATCGGCCTACGTTACAGTGACAGTCTAATAACTGGGGCCTAAACAATTCAACAGAAATGGCGGTAGCACACATGGACAGTTCGTGAATGTAATGTTAGCGGCATACTAAGCTCAGCTCTTTGCGTTAACATAAATGTTAACAGTTAGTGTGAGGAAAGCACTATATCTTGTTACCAGGGACTGTCAATGTCAGGAAATAACAATCCTGGAAACATTTGGATCAATTTCTATACAAGTCAAGTCTATTTGTAGTTTTTTAGGTAATAGTGATCAATTTCAAAACTGGTCGATAAATCTAGCACTGTTAGCATACAAAGACAATTTTGAGAACTTTAGGATTATATAGCGAACATGTGAAGTTAATTTAACAGATGGCTTTATGTTATTATTGGTAGCTTAAGAGGTTTTCTATGCAGAATGAATGATAATAAACATTTTTTTCTTTTACAGCCACAAGGTTCTGCCGGCAAGACGGCCATTGCAATTTTTTTTGTTTTCGTATGATGTGTTCGGATCGGTGACAAAGATAACAGTATGTTAATATTAAACGCGCTGTAAATATTTGTTTCTTTTAATATGATCCGTTTTGTTGTGAGGTAAAACCATGTGAACTCTGTCGATATTTTGTAACATATGACACTTGTTTTCCTTGAATGTAAACTGTTATGAAGGCCGAGCTAGCTGGCACTATCTAACAGTTTGTTATAGTTAAACATTCGGTTCAGTGTGTACATTCATTACATTTCACTTTCCATTCCATTTAAGACAATATATCTCCAGATCTCCGCCACACATATGCACCATCATTACAGCTTTTGTCATTCTATGTCAAGTCCAACGTTATGATATAACAATCGCTTAATCTATTTTAAATGGAAATATGTCATTGCCATTACTTCAATCCGTTATGTTACATTCACATGTATGAATATTCAGTTGAAAAACGAATGGAGAAAACTGAAAACTATTTACAACTTTTTTAATTACTAAAACTTGTTTACACATTTGCAAAGTATTTGCCTTTCTCTTGATTTATGTTACAATTTACCTAGATTGTGGTATATTGACCAGTGTTGTCTTAACTTGACCTTTAGAGACAAAACGAAAAAATGTAACAATTGTGTTGGAGATTAAAAAGTTGTTATGCAAATTGCTGATGTTGCAGTTGCATTCGATGACGACAACGACGACGACTGGTTGACATTTCTTGAAGAATGTTGTCTTTCGGAAGGAGATCATGGTTAATAATATATGAGGTTGTTAAAATTATATAGTATTGGTAGTGAAATCAAATCATTCAATTTGTTAACCATAGAAGATTCATTTTAACTAGTGTAAATTATACAATTTGGTTTACAACTAGTTTCTTAAGTACTCCGGGACGGGAAACTACTCTTAAATCTGTGAACTGCATCTATGCTAATTAATTTGTAAAAATCAAACCATCCATGAAGACTACAATATATAAAAGTTATCGTTCTGTTAGCAGAAATTATAACAGTGGGGGATTCCATCTTTTCCCATCCTTAAGGCAATTGAATTTCGGTGTCTTCATTTTAAAGCCATTTGTGGTTATTGATGTCAGAGATGTTACTTCCGATTATCTTTGAGAAAATGTCTTCACCATATATTTAAACAAAGTTTGCGAAACAATCAAATAACGCGAATGAAAAAGTAATTTATAACGGGAAAACGCCCATGTGGAATAGACCAGTCTGCTATTAACAACGCCTCATAGACAAAAGTAATCAATTACGAAAGCCACATCTTCGAGCCAGTTTTTGTTTTCTTTCTATCTTTGTAGCATTTTTGAAATACAATAAATCCATTGTGATATGAAAACATACATTACAAATACACAATATGCTGGCAACCACAATATCAACCGCTAATTAAATACATATATTGCAAAACGGATGGAAAAGCCAAGATAAAAACTCAATAACATTTGGAATTAATTTCAACATCATCAGCGTCCATCAACAACATCACCACGCCGCCATCATATTCGAAACCATCATCGTCATCATCAGCCAGCATCATTATTTTTGTTTTGTATTAATATGACTTTTGGTGCAGTCACACAACACACTTTAACCAAAAATAGATATTAGATAACGTTAGCGCGTTTATTTTATTTTGGTGTTTTGTTTTTATTTTTCCAAATCCCAATGAAAACGAAAACAAACAACAACAACAAAAAATTAGATGTGGCACTTAGCATCAGCATAATGTAATATCAAACGAGCGCGAAAAAAAAGTGAATTGAAAAAAAAAAAACAGAAAACGGCTAAGCGCAGCCACATCCAACTTTTACTAAATATCATTTTACACACTACTTAAAAATGACTGAAATAGTAAAATGCAAAAAGCCACAGTCGCACCAACTGCGCCAGCACAACCATTCAGCCCACGAACCACTAGAGCGAACCAAAAGATACAAATTCGAAATATCGCTGCTGCTGCTGCTCGTTTACTTTTTTCTTTTTTTAATAAGTAAATAATCCACAAATAAAAAAACAGAAAAAAAATCAGCGGCATTGCAACATATCAACATTTTGAGATAAACTTTTTAAGGCGTGTAATGCAGAAATTACGTACTCGTATAACATTAGTTACGCTTTAACGTATTTTTTGTCTGTTGATTTTATTTTTTATTTTACTTAAAATGCAAAATGCACTAGTTATAGTTCGTCAGTCAGTCAGTTGCTCTGCCTCTCTCTCGCCGAACATCACCCAACGAAACACGCTGCTATTAAAAGTAAGTAAAACTGTTCACAGCAATGTTGATAAACAAAACAAAAAGTGATTGAAGTTTGGTTTTACTGTAAACACGTTGTATAGGTTTCTTACAAACAAACAAAAAAAAAAACAACGCAAGAGTCATACGTTGTCTCTCCAATACTTTTTTGGCAACTGAGTTTGTGTGGTTAAGAGTTAATAACATAAATTACTCAAGTTTTTTTTTTCTGCCGTTTGATAAATCTGCAAAGGGCTGTTTGCTTTTCGATCTGTGTGTATTGGTATAATTATATGGCAATACTAGTAGGGATTGAAGACAGATATGTAAAAGGCTGAACTCTTTGGGTTTTTTCATTTTTGAGACAAAACCTAAAGCTGAAATCATTTGTATGTATTACTTTTCTTTGAAAGAACTTCAAGGCTATGTAGAAACATTCTTCGGAAGAATGTAGACTATGTGTTTTGAATAGGGTAAAATTTAATGTTCGATTAATTGGACGATGAGCATTAATTGGTTAATAATTATGTAACATTTTTGAATTAAATTGTATTAAAACAAGAAATGGGTAACAAACTCAAAAGCAGGCAAGTTTCTTTTTCTGTAGAGAATAATAAGTATTTGCTTGGTTCATATTCAACTAGAATGTCTTTAAAAGAGAAAACAAAACACCTATAAAATCTTTACAATATCTTCAAAAACAATAAACTTAAGTTGTTGTCAAGCTAATTTTTGAAAAATTTTGAGTTAAATAAAAATTTACAGCGTACAACCAAACAGATGTTAAATATTAAAAATAAATAATAATTCTAAAAATTTTGTTGTTGTTTTGATTTCAATTGCCGAAAATTTGCTTTAAAGTTTCCTTTTTGAATAAATTTTATTGCTTTGCTGTCTATGAAATAAATTTCAAGAGACTATACTTTTTTCTTATAAAAATGTAAAATAAAATGGCACAGAACACAAAAAACTCATTCGTCCATTTCTATTGAAAGATATTTTTGTATATAATTTGCCTCAATTTGTTCCCCAACATAATTTCAATGTTTAAAATTGTTTAAAATAAATTTCGACAAGAAATGTCGATGAAAAGTAAAAAAAATTCATAAACAAAAAAAAATATATATATTTTATTTTTTAATATAAACCACAACTTTTTAAAATGTCAGCTGAAGGGCTGCGCTGCCATTGCTCATTAATAATTATAATTAGCATATCATTTGTGATTATATTGTTAATAAAAAATAAATATTTTTAAAACCAAAAGTTTTGCGGTATTTGGCCTATCGATATTTTTCTCCTTTTCACGGAGTTTGTGTAAAAAATGTTTACTGAACCGCATGCAGTTGATTTCTGTTTTTGCTTTTACTGACTTTTTTGTCAATTTTTTTAACTTTTCCTATTTCTAAAAATAGGGAAATACTGAAGAATTTTTCCCGCTAAACATTTATTACATTCACGACATGTTCTATGGAATGCAATAGAACCGTATTATTAAAACCGATGACATTTCTTAAATCGGGGAACTATGATCCATATAATTGCAATACTCACTGATGGAGATCTAACGTTAAAGCCGACCTAGAACAGCTTTATTTTATTTTTAGAAAACTTTGCATTTCATTTTAATCTTTTAATGGGATTCTTGTGTGATATTTGCAAAACATACAAAAAGTAGTTAAGTACAACTATTTTTAGTTTGCGGTTTGTGAACCTTCGAAAAAAAAACGTGGCATGAGAGGGAAGTTTTAAACCCGGTTAACCACAGATAACATTTCTCAGAGCCGGTTTCGCCGGTGATAATTCGAGTTTCAAATCTTTTTAACAACGTCTCTATAAATGTGTAAGACATTCCGAGACTTAAAAACAACAAGGATTTGTTTATAAAAACGTTAACTTAACAGAGTCACGTTAACAGAACTTTTGGCGCATCGATCACACAAGATATTCGGTGGGAAATGTTGTTGTTGCCAGATAATCGGGCAATACAAATGATCACATGTTTGATTTGCTAATGCCAGGCCAGTAATTTCGCTCTATTTATGTTTAACGATTAATGTCCGTAATGCCATAGCGTGGAGATTCTCTATTGGTTAACATGTGGATATTATGTTAAATTTACAGAAGTAAGTTATCAGACATGTATCTATGTTCATATTATTATTCCATGTAATTGACAAATTAACATTCATAGTATTTTGCTCATGATTTGCTCATTTAAGGTGAAATGCAAACCAAAGTTTTGTGTTCTTGGTAACTGGAGACAGGACTACACCAAAATATTAGTATTAGTCAGGTTACGCTGAAGTGTTAACGAACATTTTAATGAAAATCCTTTTTAAAAATTCATAAAACAAAACAAGCAATATTTGTAATTTATATTTTTTCACTAAATATGTTACAAATATATCGATAACTTATATTTTTTGTGTAAAAATATATATATTTTGAATATGTAATATTTGAACCTATGAAATCACTTAAATTTATTGTTCTCTCACTAGATTTTGAAAAACAACCGATGAGATATTAAATCCGCAAATCATAAACTCATGCTGTGAGATCTCGTTAAAAGATTGGTTATTTTAAAACATGCTAAGGTCACACACTTGTAAATCCTTACAAAGTCACTTAAAATTCTTTTATTTTTAGGCATACAATTATTTGCAAAAATATTTGATGTAGTTTTTTCAGTTTTTTTGTTTTTTTCATTTCATGCTGTCTTTAATCCGATAGTCCCACATACTAGTTTGCCATTTGATTCATAAGGCACTTTTGATATTTTACGAACATTTATAATCCTTTGAATATATTTTCGTTTGTTTGACACTTCATGTTGGATTTTTTTTAATCAGAGTTTTTTTTATCCATTTCTGTTGTTATTATTGTTTTTTTTTAATACATACCGGCTCCAAAGAGTGCAACAAATACAATCATAAACTTCTTCATTTTGTTTTTAAAGTTTTTTTTTTGTTTATGGTTTTTTGTGTGTTATAAATCCAAAAAATTCCTCGTAATGTGAACAAACGGTGAGAGATTGTCTGGAATTACTTGCGACAACGAAATACTTGAACCGACTGTGTGTGGTTGGCGGTCTTACATTCGCTTTTTATACCGCTGCGAATGTGCGCACGCGTGCTTGAGCTGTTGAAAAAATGTCGCTTGCGTTGAATTGTGATTATTTTTCGGTTTAGGTACAACAACGAACGCTGGCAGTTGTTGCTGTTAACAATTTTTTTTTTAGCTGCTGCCGTTTGTTACTGCTGCAGCAAAATAGTTAAAAGAAAATAACAATGAAAAGACGAAGAAGAAAACAAGAAAAAAAAAACGCAATAAAAATATCCCAATATACAAAAGCCGAAATAAACGAAAATGCGAAAGAAAAGTGTACTCAGGAAAGTGAAAAAAATACTTTTTATGGACAATACACTCGCTCAGTTGGCTAAAGCCGCAACGAACTTTGAGATTATGGTTAAAATAAAAGTCTAGCTTTACTCAAAATCGAGTAACCACTCAAAATGTCTCTAGACATACAACCAGACCAAAACGTATATTGCCAACAGTTGTACAAGTAGTTGTTCTTGTTGTTTTTGTTTTGGATTCGGCTTAAAAGACTGTTAAACTTACTGCTGCTCGCTGACGTTAGGTAGCACTCCGTGGTATCGGCGGAGTTGGTGCTAGTGTGGTAGTAGTTGTTGTTTGTATTGCTATTTTTTTTTCTCGCTTTACCAAGCTTCTGGTTGTTTCTTGTCTAAAAATTTTTGTATGCAAGTTGCGCATGCGTCATAAAAATGTCGGTCGACGTCGTTCACAAAACTGCTCTGCTCTGCGTCGGGTCGGCGGTAGCTCGGTGCGCACACATACAGCAAGTAAATACAGCGAATTGGTATTACTATTATTAAGTATAGTATGGATATTGTTGTGTCGCTGATGCCATTGTATTTGTTTTGTAAACTTTGCAGCTAATGTTTGTGGCTCGTATTAGCGGTATTTACTATCATCACACAGCCAAGCCAGTGTTTTTTTTTTATTTTTTGGAAATAAATTTTTCAGGTGGGGGTTAAAATTGATTTTTGTTGGCATTTGTTTCATTTCGACAACTACCTTCAATGTGATGACAATAGATTTATGAGGTGAACTACATTATAATGGCGGCGCAAAAAAAAAAACAAAAAGCAACAGCAAAAAATATGGTTTATATAAATGCAAATTGGCTGTAAACCTTAAAAAAATAAAACTATGGCAAAAATGTTGTAGCCTATTTATTTCTCTATCGATAGGTTTTCAATAAATATTCATGTGTGCCTGTGGAAAAATTGTCGCCGCTGGATATACTCGTATATAGTTCATATTTATGTTGGCTTTGTTATTGTTTTCCGACAAAGGTGTGTTATTAAAACAGCATTTGAATTTGTTGCCATGTTTTTAAACTTGTTTGGATGATAACTTTTTTTCTTTATAACAGACAAAATAGGAATTCTAACTCACACAGACACACACATTTTAAATCACTACACACAAAATATGTGATAATTTGTATAACTTAAAATCGAATGTGTTTTTTGTTTGTCAATTAAATTCACCAAAAAAAACAGAAACATTTTATACCCTGGAATCAAGTGAAATTTGTATATTTCGTGCTTAATTATCAGATTTGTTTTCGGAAAAATCGCAAAAATTGGAATTTATATAAATATTTCGAGTTTATACAATTTTTAAACATAATTCGTTTATATACAAATTTAACCGAGAACTACAACAGGCTTTTGGATTTTCAAATTAAATGACAGTTTGTACAATAGTTTTGTTACAGTGGTTCAGAATTGCAATTCCATCGCCCTGAGTTCAATGACTAATGATCTACTTATATTAGCAGAAATCATTGCGAATGGGTACGGACGAAGACATGCAGTAGCTTGGGCAACTGATTATTTTTCCCTGGCAGTAATCAAAGCAATGACGAAAGAAACTTTTTTAAAAATATTTCTGTTGTGCAAAAAATGGAAGTAATAAATGATCTAGAACTTGAATAGCATAAATTCTACGAATTGAATGAATTCTGTTTGATTGATTTGTTGTTATATTTGTTTCACTCGAAAACCGTATAAAATTTATTAAAATCTACTACGAAAATAATTCAATATATTTTTGGTCCTTATAATCGCCAAATCGAGACTGTAATAATAAAGATAGAATGTTGACGAACTCCACGAAGGATTTCCTCTGATAACTCTACTTTCATTCATTTATTTTTCTAAAAAAAAAAAGAATATTTTTTCTCGACAAAGCTCATTTCTATTTGAATGGGTAAGATCAGGGCTGTGGAGTCCATAAAATAAATAAAATATTTTGAAAACAATTTGGTGGGTTAATTTTTTTTAAATTTAAAATGTTTGCGATTATATGAACTATTTTATCTTTAAGATACAAATGCACCTCAGTGTAATATAGAGTACAGGAACACTGAAGTCAGTGTCAACTCCGAGCTTCTTAAAAATCCTAGGGTCAGAGTCGAGCAGTTGGGGCACGACTACACATCCCTGGGTGAGATAACTAGGACATTGGAAAATCCAGGGAAAAGAATTAGCACAAATCGTATAAAAACCATATTTTAGAGAAAATTCTATGAAAGTTTCTCCAAAAAATCGTTGATCTTTAATATATTTTTAGCCAGCGCAATGCGACTTTTTAACGGCCGCTCAAAATGATATCAGATACGTAGAGGCCACTGTCTTCGGGTTTTATACATTTTATATTTAAAATGTCGTAAATACAGTGTGTTGAATAGTACACTTGTATGGGGGGTTCCACAAGGGGCGTGGCTACATGTTGGCCAGACTTCGAATTCATTGGTTTCTGGAGAAATTTACTTAGATTTTATCGCAGATTTCGTGTTTGCCATACGATATAGTCCGTTTGTGTAATTAGGGCTTTCTTTGAAAATTAAACGGGAAGTGCGCCTACCGACAACGGATTACGATGTAGTGACAGGTTTTTAAATATATGGCGAACGAAATTTTGGGAAAAAGTAATTTGGCATACTGTGTGTTATATCAGAATTACTTTTGATTTTGATAAATCACATAACATTCGGCCTGAAATTGCCGATGTACAGCAATAATTATGACGAAATGTCGGCAAAAGAACGGACACCATTCATAAATTGTAGACCCTCGAATAAGAACACAGTCGGATATTTCTTCAAGCAGAAAAGTGTAAAATTAAACAATTTTATGAATCTCTAAGATCGAATTAAGAATTTTTATTGAGTTCTAGTTGTTAGTAAACATTTTTTTGTATTTAATTTGTTTTTCCAATATTTCGTTGTATTTGGAAGAACATTAGGGAGTCTCCAAAAAAAAAAAAACGATTATAAAATAACATACAGACGAACTTTATTCACAACATACATATTAACTTACACAACAAAAAATAAGAAATAAATAAAACACGTAAGGGTTTTTTTCTTCAACAGAATTTGGTTGGACTTTATGGTTATTTATTTACTCTGTTTGCTTTCTTGATCAGCATTCTATAGTTCTGTTACATACGTTCTGATATTGTTGTTGTATTATTAAGCTATTATTTGTGCCTTCCGAAAACTTTAGAAAAAGTAAAGTTTTGACTCACAGCCACTGAAATCACATTATAATTTTAGGAATAGCAAGGAGATCACAGTCCTTGAAATATTGAGAAGATCAACCCTTTTTGTTTTACTAATTTTTAAATATTCTCTTGTTCCTAGCATAATATAATCGGTGTCGCTATTAACTAGTCATAAAAAAAAGCATAGCATATGCTTGTCAAAAGAAAAGTTTATTTCCAATTAAATAAATGTCCCAGCATCACATCACAACCGTAGCTTTACTGTAGACAAACAACAACAGATGCTCTCTACGAACGCTAGTTCTCGTCAGCTTTAAAGAAACATATGATATAGTCCGAAGCATTTTCTGAGTCACTCTTAAATCTTTAAGGATGTTTTGTAATCGCCTATGATTTGTGGATTGCATTAGACTTCCAGCGAGTTGTGATCTTAATGTATGAGAAACCATGAACAAAAGATATCGTCCAACAGCGTACAAAAATTAACGACGTTTCATTCCGAATATTTAAATTTCTCCATTCGCCCATTATTAGTCTAAATGCATAAATTGTTTGACTAAGTATAGCGTTTAAAGTCAAGCAGCCATGATTTATTGTAAATCAATGTGAAATCATTAAAAGCAATAGAAATGTGCACCATGGAAATATAACGACACTGATAAAAGCAACAATCATCATCATCATCAGTACCGACATGCATGTCTAACAATCAACTAATCACCACTATGCCATAATCTTTCATAATTGCAAAACAATCGCAAAACAAAAAATGTGCAAAACGTTATGGCCAATGGTCGTACTAAAATTAATGGCACTTCAATAGTTACAAGCCAAGCAGGAGCTGTATCGAAACAACAACAACAACGATACAAAAAAGTGAAGCACATCAACGAACGACATCAATTCAAAGTGATGGTCAACGAGATAAAAGTCGAAGCCAAGATAAATGACTCGATAAAGTAGCTGCTGACGCTAACGCTAACGCTGATTACGATTACAATGACGATGTTGCTGCTGTTTTGCATAAATATTAAACACAGACAGTTTACATTTTAATGTAAAGAAAGACATATGAAACGTTTCGTTGATAGTAACCTTTAGCAAAGATCAAATGATTGGCAGCACCCAGCAGCACAGCATAATCAACTGTTGATATGAACGAACTTTTATTGATCGACCTATAAAGAGGCCATTTACTGCTGCCGCTGCTGCAGATGTTACTGCTGATGTTGATGATGCCATTGTTGCAGTTGTTGGCGGTGCGATGGTGATGTTTAATCAAAACACAAACACATGCACCACCAGCGAAGGGAGTCAAACTCTGCTGGAATTTGAGAGGCCGATTGGTTAGAGGCCTACTGTGATTAAGGTTATTTTAATGAAAATGTTTTGGTAAAATGTTGGTGGGGGGTAAAATGAATGAACGAAAAAAAAACCATTAATAATAATTTGGCTCGTTAAATACAAATGTCATACACAAATCCTTCTGTAGTATGAGAGTCGGTACACCTAATAGTAGTCCGGTAAGCCCATTCTATTGGACTCATTTTATTACTTTGAAATGAACAAATGAACAAATTTAGTCCATCTTTTAGCGATCGTTGCATTATTATTATTATAGATCACACAGAATTAGAAGACATTACAAAAATTCCAAATTAACCAAAAGTAATATGTAATAAACCTGAATCGAACGATCAAAGTAAACTTAATCAGAATTACTTTAGTTTTTCTAGAGCGATATGTCCTTTGTATGGGAGCCATGTCGAATGTATTTTTTTCACTCCGAGAATGAACATACGAGGAACATCTCTCAAAGCAGTGAGTTATACACTACATAAACGGGACCTACTATTTACATACCATCCATAAACATCAGAACTGTAAGCAAAGCCTTCATCTCCAATATAGTGCCAAACTTTCGGTACATAATCTTTTAGAAACCATTTGGCAAACAGCTCAGTTATTACCAAGATGTATTTTTAGCTGGCCATCGAATGGGTAATGAGTCCATAATAACATCCGATTTCCTGCATAAAAAGGCCACACCGTCTTAGGCTACTTTAAACAGTTTCCAGCCACCGTCCTCTATTATTTTAGCCAATTTCCCGGAAAATTCTTTATCAGCCCGCTCATCAACGAATATTATTTCGCCTTAATTTTAATATCATAAATCGCGTGTCTTTGCAGAAAATCTGCCATTCAAATCTGGTTGATAAGAATTAATTTTTAGACTGCGTTAAATCAAATCGCCTAAAATAGAAAACACAATTTGATTATATTATTAGAAATTTATATTTATTAACCCTCTAATACCCAACAGCGTATCATAGTACTCCTTTAAAGGCACATATGGATACAGACTTTTTTTTAAATATTTTAGGTTTATTTAAATTTAGACGGCAAATATATGTAGTTATAAGGATAATATCTAAGATGTTAGGGATAAGCATCTTCGCTGGGAAATATGGTCCCAGTAGGGGAGAAAGATTCGGGTATTACATAGCTAATTTGCTATGGCATTGACAACAATTTCCACGATGATGAGTAGCAAAATCCTATGGACATAAGAAAAAATGTAAATTGATTAACTGCCGGTTTCCATAAAACCAATTGGTTAGTTTGTTACAAATCGTCAATATTGAAAGGGAAATAAAATGGGATTCAGACATTATTCACTTCTGCCTTTCAGACATATGTATTAGGGTGGAGTGAAATTCAAAAAAAAAAGTTAACCTCGGAAAGAGATGTAGTCTAGGGTCCTAATGAGGGGAAAAATAAAGAAAATTTTTTTAGGGGTCGCGCCACTCCCTCGAAATTTGGAAATTATCGCTATTTTAGCGTTAATTTTAGAAAAATCCTAAAAAGTTTTATGTCAATAAATGTTTGCAATAGCATAAACAATGAAATAAGGGCATGAAAAAATTTAAAAAAAATTTTCTCATTGTTCAAAAATTGCAAAAAGTAAAATAAGTCAAATCGCCCCTTCTTCAGAAAATTGACTGAACAATGAAATCGCCACCAAAGCTACAAATATTAGTCGATTATCCTCATATTTGCCTCAAATACTTTTGTTTGGGCACTGAACAAGCTCAAACTTTTAAATTTCAAATAAGTTAAGTCGTTAATTTTTAGGATTTTTCTAAAATCAACGCCAAAATAGCGATAATTTCCAAATTTCGAGGGAGTGGCGCGACCCCTAAAAATTTTTTAAATTTTTTTTCTTTATTTTTCCCCTCATTAGGACCCCAGACTACATCTCTTTCCGAGGTTAACTTTTTTTTTTTGAATTTCACTCCACCCTAATACATATGTCTGAAAGGCAGAAGTGAATAATGTCTGAATCCCATTTTATTTCCCTTTCAATATTGACGATTTGTAACAAACTAACCAATTGGTTTTATGGAAACCTACACATCTCTTTCTACTACATCTCTTTCCGAGGTTAACTTTTTCAAATTAAAAAAAAAGCATGTTTTCACTCCACCCTAATATGTATGGATCACAAGTCCAAAAGAATAAGCTCGCATTTTTGATGAAAAAAAAAAAACATTTTATTGGCCCTTCAATATTGAAATTTTTTTTTTGTCAACGAACGAACCCCGTAAGTTGTTTTTTATCATCCTACATTAAAAATGTCCTCATTACGTTTTCCCCAGTTCAATGATTGTGCAGTTCATAACTTTATATCGATTTCTTTTTACCAGATGGGGAAAATTGATTTCTGATTTAAATTCCTTGATATCTAAGGTGAAAATGCATTCATTCGATTGAATACTCCTCGGAATAATCAGTACGGAATATTCCTTGAAAAATTGAATATCCAACTAAACAATAAACGGTCGTCTTATCCAAACACTGGAAATTAATTCATCTGATGAATTTTCTCATTGTTTTAATGGCATAACACAAAAAAAGGCTGACACACATTTTGTCAGGCTATAAAGGCCTGCTCGTAGGGCTTCATAGCCCTTCTAAACGCCACTGAGTTGTTCTTATGCTCGATAATTGCAACATGAATAAAATGAAACAAAATTGAAAAGCAATCGGGAGCACGATAAAAAAAAAAGGTGCAAATTCATACTGATCAAATTACGTGGAGCATGTTCGCCTGTTAAAAATATGATTCAAGGTTTCGGAATGCAGGAAGAGTATTGAATTCCAATTTAACTTTGTCTGATTTTTATAGGAGCTGGTGAGTTTTGCTGCCGCCACTGCTGTTGTTGTTGTTGTTTGGCTGTTTTTGCTGCTGTGTGTGTTTTATAATGAATGCAGCAGCGTGTCTACAAACTGAAATTGATGTTGGCCTCTTTTGTTTTTTCTTTCTTCTCTTCATTCCAGTTCGGAGTGTTTGGCGTAGCTCCACAGAAAAGTTGTACAAACACCCAACCCAATGTTGTTGAAGTCGCCGTAGTTGTCTGGTTGACCGGTTGCTTGGCTGGTTGGATTGGCAGTTGTTGGTTGTTGGGCGAGAAGTATGGTTTATTGTCATACTTGCCAATATGGAGTGAAGTGGCATGGCAGTCAGTACGTACTATTATTATCATTTTGTGGTGTTGTACTCTGTAGCTTGGACTTTTGTTAGGTGATGGTAAATTAAGTTTTTTTCTCTCTCTATCTCTCTCTCTCTCACTCTCTTTTTACTCATTTTTTTCTCGTTGTTTTGCTCGAGTTGTATGTATATATTTTCTGTCCGTCTGTCAAAGTGTCTGTCTGACCGTTCATGGGTGTATGTTAGTGTCTTGCAACAAAATGAATTGTTTATTTTTTGGTGCATTGTACCATATGACTGACCAGAGTACACATGTACATATCGACGTACATATGTCGGTATATCTGTACGTCTGTATGCACGTGTGTATGTCTATTTGTTTATAGTGTCTGAATGACTTTCAGTTTCTCGGGCGGTCATTTTGAGTGTATTCATATGTACATTTGTATGTTCGGAGGCTGTCGTATGCTTGGTATGCTGGTTTTGCCTGGTGCCTTTTTTCCTCACTTCAGTACGAGATCACTACTATAATAACGAGTATGACACTTATTTTTTGCATTTATTCAGAGTATTTTTGTTTTTGTTTTATTATAAACAAATAAAAAAGTGTGGCAAAAAAACCCACCTACCTTGTCGATGTGGCTTTCGCTTTCAATATTCACATTGAATTGAATATACGGTCGTAGCAAAGAGCTTCTACTACTTGTTATACTCTGTTCAATTCAAAGAATTAATATTTAATATATAAGAATAGTGTAGATGACTGTTATTCGTGGTATGATAGTACCGTTCTTTAAAGTGGAATATTCTTAGATATTGTTTGCATTAATGCTTTAATTCACAGCCTCCTTGGTTTCGTTGAACAGGCTAGATCCTAGAGTTCCTATTTATTGTGACTCAACGGCATAATTCCGATACGATCTCCCCAGGCCTTTAAATGACTTTTATTGTGACATAAAAAGTTGCTCCGAAACAAGAGAACTAATTCTTATTGCGTTTAATGACAATATCGAAATAACGTTCTAGAAACGTTACTTTTAACAACTCCAATATTAAGGTTAAGAGAGTCATACAAATATTCTCTAGATAAAGTATTAGCCGTTCAGAGACGTCTTTAAATAGTAGGTCCCTGTCAGTGGGTATACAAATTATATCGACACAGTTCACTGATTTAAGAGAAGTTCCCCGTATGTTTCTTCATAGAATTGTAAAGGAAAAAAGTATGCAAAATGTATTGAGTTTTACATGAACATCACCCGTGCAAGTCTACAGGGATGGACTAACAACGATTTCAAGAATACCAAGTTAACTCCGTACACTCGAAGAACCAATTCGAGAATATGCTGTGTGGGTGAATTCTATCTTCCGGTTAGGGATTATAGCAACCAGGTTAAATTGCATCTTAATGCAGGCGGAAACACTTCAGGTGGTAAAAGACTCCAAAGACAATGCCTTGGGAACTCCTGATAATGTTCGTCACTATAAGCCTCAGTTTGGTTATATTAGCTTCCGAAGCTGTATAGCTCAAGGACGACCCTACGGACACTTATATTTTGTCATTGCTGCCAACTATACCATTTCTTTCAATGGAAATTATTCTCAATTTGTTTAACTACTACTGAAAAAAAACGTCTATACTCGTATTGTGCTGCGGCTCAAACATTTATGGACAGTGCCGATATCCAGTGACTTCTAGCACTATTTCATTTTTCTGTTGTTACATTTGTTGATCAGGAAAATATTATTAAAGTAGTTACACCGTGCGATATACATCGATGTTATGGTTGACTAAGTAAAGAAGGCTGTTTCTGTAAGACAACTAGTTCCGAATTATATCGTGCATAGCTCACATATTGTTTTGTTGCTTTGTTTTAATGCTGAGATGATTACATGGAAAGCAATTCTCTCGGCGATGCTTCATTTGAATAAATAAGTTTGCACAATCTGTTTAATTATGGCATACCACTTGTTTTACCTACAATGCGGAAGTATTGAATGATTAAATGATTAATATCACTGAAAAGTACGATAGTACGGGTGATCGCCAACATGTGGTTGGCCTAAGTCAATGGAGACCCAGTAATTTTGAATCGAATTTGAATAATTCAAGAAGTTCTATAATGCGCTTACAGTTTTAATAGCTCAAGAACGGTGGGTTCAGTTTGGCCACTGCAAGCCGGTTTTAATAAAAAAAACCACCGATATGAAAATTAAGCTTCATCTGAATGATATTGTGTTTCATTATTAAATGAAAAAAGCCACCTTTACAATAAAACCAGAAATGTGATAAAATGATCAGTACTTTTTCTGTACCAAATTTAATACGGCCCACACTGTACATAGAAGCTTCTTTCATTTACTTGTTTATACAAAAATATTCATTTATTTTTCTTAACCAAAAATCGCACTCATTTCGTTTTCGGGAAAAAACAATCGTTTTGGTTCTGAAGAGACAAAAAAAAAATACGTTTACAAAAAATCGGAAACATTAACTGTCTGTTTCTATAAAACGAATTTATTCGTCAATATTGAAAACGCTATAAAATGGGTCTCTGACCCAGATATCTGGTGGATATCGTCAAAAGAATAAGCTCCTACTACTCATGAAATCCATTTTATTGCGCCTTCAATTTTGACAATTTGTAACGAAATAACAAATTCGTTGTATGGAAATTGTTTGCAAACTGTTCAGATTAAACGACTGTAACTTGTTACCCATTAAGTATTGTTCTGAAGTTTATTTCGATTTTTTTTCAAAAATACTCTTTCCAATTTAACAAATCGTTACTTGCTTAAAATTGGAGTTGAAACAATTTCGTTATGGGCTACAAACAGAATAAGCAGACAAGAAATGTGTTTTTTTGATTTAAAATTATCATGAGAAATTTCAATATTAATATTACGACACAATACGACATATCGGGATGTAACTTAAGTTTTTCAGAATTTCAATTTTGCTACGTTAATTGAAATATATACTAAACATACAGATTTATTTCAGCATCCCATTCAGGGAGACAGACGGCCCAGTGAGGTAATCACGAAATAGTTTTCAGAATCGCTGATTGTAAACTTAAACCGACTCCAAACAGCTAATACTTTGTTCAGAAAAGTTTTAGATTCCATTGGAGAATTCTAGTCGATGATATTTACGAGTGAATTCAGGTTTGGAGTGAACGATTTTTGAGAAACACCCAAATCACCAGAATTTTAGTTATTTTATTCTGACGTAGATTGCTAATTATCATTCGACGTAGCCATAATGCAGCCACTCACAAACCACACCTCGTTTCGACTATACCGGCCTAAGCATGTGTAAAGTGTCGTCCGATGGTTTTAATATCGCTGCTGTTCACGAAATTTGCTCATTTGTTTGCGTTGGACAATGTATCAAAATCTGTAGACAGTTTTGCATATGTATGCACATTAAAATCTCCGAGTGGCCAACATGACAAGCGAGTAAGTGTGCTTTAAATTCATGTGAGTGCTACCAAAACATGATTATTCCAGCGAAATACCAAATTCGATTTAACACTGCCAAAATTCCACTTACGTGTGAGTGCTCACCGGGGGTAACTTGCACTCATTCAAACAAAAACAAAAAAAAAATGGTATTTAAGACTGTTGTTCGAATATGTACAACTACAACAGAAGACGGTGATTAAATTGATTATAGAAATGTAGGTGATTTCTTGGAATGTCTTTTGTCGCCGTTTCCTTAGCGTTTATTTTCATTGTGAACTCTTATGAAATACTCCTTCAGTTGAGTTCAGTTTCATTTAACCGTTTTGTTTTTTTTGTAATTTTGTAGTGCAAATGTGTGATATCATGGGTAAATAATACATTTCTTGCTATACGTTCACATGTTACTTGACAACAAAAACACTACATATGGTTAAATGTTAACTGAAGTGTATTGAAAAAAAAACAGAAAACAAACGCAAAATGAATTTAACGAATTTTAATTTTGAATTCATAAAATACTGGTTTACCGTGTTGGTCTTTTACTACTTCTATACGAATTTATAAATTATAATCAATTGGCATGGGTGTGTGTGTGTGTGTATGTATGTGATCTAGAATATTCCTAACTGTGATTCATGGCATATCTAAATGTAGAACATTTTGTTCTAAATAATTTTGAATAAAAAAAAGACTTAAATGTTTTATGGGATTTTATCTAATTATATAGGGACATTTAATACATAATAAGACTCAGTTTGATTTAAATATTCGAAGAGCAAATGTTTAATATTAAACAATACACAATTTTATTTTTCTTCTTTGAGGGCGGATCAAGCAGCATTAAATTGCAACCTGGCTCACTCAACGGCCGTCTGTTCAATCAAAAATGCATTAAACATTAAGAAGATTGGTGCCCCAATTTGGCAAACATTTAATACCGCTTCTCTAAACTAGTAACGATTTTATATTTCTTTCTAATTGCCACAATCGTTAGATTTCTTCGAATTTAAAAATATCGTATGAAGCTAATTTATTCTCACATTTTAGAGAAGTACTATATGTTTTTTTTAAATGAAATTAGTACGAAAACCGACATGTTTCCATAATTGCTTGGTTAGCGCCGACAAAAAAAAGAAGTTCATATGATTGACAATTCTCAGTTGATGCTAAATTCTACTAATGGTCCAGTAGAATATTTCGTAAAAAGTTTGCATATTTCTTGCTTACTTCGACACCATGTTGTTTTCGTCCAATTTGTGATATTAAGTCGACTTTAACAACAAATTCCGGATATAATTAAATGAATACTAACAGTTTTGCCAGAAACGACTATTTTCTAGCTCAAAATTCGAAAATGACTTACATGACGATTTTTTAAAAATGACAGCTTAGTCACTTTAATACATTAATACTTTACTTTAATAGATGATCAGTTTATGTATTACAACACCAATCAACAACAAATTTAGTTTTTTTCACGCAGTTTTCATGAAACATAACAAAAACTGAGTAATTTTAACAAATCCTATAGAAAATATGTTCGGATACCTCGCCAAATATTAACTAAACTAGTAAGTTGTAATGCGCCTATGGCGCCCGTTAATTTGCTTGAGAAAGTATTTGTTACTTAATTTTTAAAATTTTGGTAAAAAATATTTTGAGAAAACTATTTTGTAAAAAAAAATTTCGAAAAAAAATAAAATTTGTGGAAAAAAAATTTTTGCTGAAAAAAAAAATTTTTGTTGAAAAAAAAATTTTTGTTGAAAAAAAAAAATTTTGTTGAAAAAAAAAAATTTTGTTGAAAAAAAAATTTTTGTTGAAAAAAAAAATTTTGGTGAAAAAAAAATGTTGTTGGAAAAAAAATTTTTGTGGAAAAAAAAAATTTGGTTGAAAAAAAAATTTTGTTGAAAAAAAAATTTTGTGGAAAAAAAAATTTTCTTGAAAAAAAAAATTTGGAAAAAAAAAAATTGGAATAAAAAAATTTTTTTAAAAAAAAAATTTGTAAGGAAAAAAATTTTGGAAAAAAAAATTTTGGTAAAAAAAAAATTTGGGGAAAACACAATTTCTGTACAAAAAAAATATTATTTTTTTTATTATTATTATTTATAGAATTATTATAGAATGCCTATTAAAATTCCTACGTACTGCGTGACAGAGTCAGTGAATCAGGGAATCAGTGTATCAGTGAATCAGTGTCGAGGGTAAATATATATTAAGATAAAAGAAAGAAAGAACTCTAGATTTTTTCCTAATAAAATTCGAATTCTGCAAAAAAACGAGGGTTTTTAATTGTGACGATTTTAAAAAAGTGGTTTGTACGATTTTTGCTCCCAATTCTGCCCACTAATAACCCTGGCAACAAAAAATGTCTTAGTTTATATCCTATAATCGTGGTGCTTTCAGCCCAGTGGTATAAAAAAAAATGCCAACAATTTCATAAAAATATAAAATTCTCATAATGTAGCTCAAGTTGTTGTGTGAAGAACTATACACTTCCTTCGGCATCAATATTAGGGTGTCCAAATTTTAATTAATTTGTTTTTCTAAAGGTTCTCGATGTTTTGCACCAGTGATATTTTTTGTTGTTAACAATCGTCCAGCAGAGGCTAGAAAAGAAATGTTAATCAAAAATTTGAGTGAATCTCTACAAGGCATAAGAACATCAGTGCATATTTTACGTAAGAAGTTGGTGATAGAATTGAAGTCAAACTATCCACAGATATGTTCTGCTTAAATATAGAAGGGTATGCAATTTCTATTGTATTCAAAAATGTGTCGCACCATGCAAAAAAAACTCAAAACTTTGACAGACCCTATATTTGAACTATTCGAAGTAGGCTATATTAAAATAGACATCTGCAGCTTCGGACGACAGTTGAACTTTGCATTGACTGTGTCTGCTAAATCGAAGATCCGTTTCTTGAAACAAGGAAGACGTTATCCTCATCGCGTGTAGCTTTAAGAGAGATTACATTGTCACAACAATAGTTTGCCAATTCTTCTTGGGAATTAAAATAAAACTGCTGTCTGAGATGTAAAAAGTTTTGATATGGATTCCTAAATTTGTATGACATTCCCTCTCGGTTGAGAATGACTCCTAGGAGAATAAACGTATTGAGAACGTTGGCTTAAGTGACTTTCAAAAAATTTTTAGATTTGCTACAACTTTCAAATATATGCACTCGAAACCGACCAATTATCAAACATTTAACATTTGCTGTTAATTCTGCCATAACTTTTTGTTTTATCAATTACAGCAACACAACTTTATTAATTTTTGTCAGTGAACGAAATGTCAGCAGGACCGAAGGTGTAAATCAAACAAAATACGAACGTGTACGCTGTAGATCAGATGTCTTTTCGAAATCAAAAAAATCAACTCAAAATGAAATAAAAAAAAAGATACAAAATTAAAAACGGGATTGTTAGTCAAGCACACCTTGACTCCCTTTTTCTGCAACAACGTTTGGGTGAGGTTGAGTTGTCTGTGCTTCGGTTGAAACTCCAAACAAGCCAAAGTGCAACGAAAAATATCTTTGAGTTTGTCGCCAACTTTGATAAATATTTTTTTACATCATATGTTACACTATTTTCATGCTGTAGAGACAAAAAAAAAACAAGACCACAATCTTATATAAAATATTTTTAACGTTATTTACTACGATCTAAAACCGGATTTGAATTTGTTTGTTGCTGTAGACTCCAGTCAACAACAGAAAATAATAAAAATAATTCTTTCAGCATTGCTAAGCAATGCAGATTAATGCAATTTAACTGTTATTCATAACAGCAAAAGTGTGCAGACCGAGGTACGTATGTGAACTCGGTTAAAAAACGTACCAAGCAATTAGTTTCTTCTTTGGCATCCCGACATTTTAACTGAGACTCTGTACAAGCAGCCCAATGTGCATGCAAATACCAAATATCATTCGCAGTTCCGTACGTATTTCTGGGAGTTGCAGCCGACTAATAACCGATTATGTTCAGTTTCATTGGTGGCTTTCTTGTACCACGAACAACGAGTCTGATGAATATTGTACTCAATTATATATGAATGTGGATTGGAATGGGTATTTGGATGCTATATAGTAATATAAAATCCTACTTTAGAGGTTCGGAAAGTATTCATATTTTTTTTCCCACAGCATTTCTTCATCCCGTTTACCGGGAACTGCACACAGTTTAATTGACCACCACGCTTGAAATGTGTCTACTCCCTCCATACACTGTGAAATGCAATAAAATGTCAGACTACCGACCCTCGTATGTTTTGTTAATTTAACAACAACATAACGGACCGTAGTACATGGAAGTTTAAACAATTGAACAAACTATTTGTTATGTACTGAAATCTGGTGTTAGGAGATGAAAGAGTATCGCTTCCATTCTTTCACAGTAACTCTGTAAGATTTTGTGCTGGCTTTGTTGCATTTAATTGTTATTGTTGGTGGTGGTGGTTGTTGTTGGCGTTGTTGCTGATATCGATGTCGTTGTTCTTGTTGTTGCTGCTGTTGCAGATAACAAGAAAACAAGACAACTATTCGAAATATTCAGTGAATTACATCAGTTTGTAAGCATTGCCCGATATGTGCAATAAATACCAGTTTACGGCAATGATTGTTTAGTCTTTAGGCGGGTGTGTCCATTGTAATGCTCATTATTCCATTCAGTATACTCGTATAGGTACATACGTCTGTACCTACATACTTACTACACACGGACTCATTGTAGAGCTGAAGAAAGTTGTTTTCTGGTTTCTATACGTTCAGATCTTTTTTGCTGCAGCATATCTGTTTTTCTTTAGGTTATAGATACATTTATTTAATTTATATTTTATTAGTAGTCAAGCTATTTGCCATAACAAAGTGGGAGTTAATTAAATATCACGTCTGCAGCAGTTGATTTTATATACGCTGGAACGTATATGAGTTTGTGCCTTAAGTCTTTTGTTTCTTGACGATATGGAACATTTGGCGTTTTGTTTTCAATTGACGTTCGGCATGGTGGTGTTAAGGTGTTGAAATTGTTAGGTGAAGCTGAACATGGCATGGGGAAACGGCTTTTATTTACAATTATTATTTATCATTATGGTTAACACATCATTGAAATTAAATGTTAAGGTAGGTAGGGTGGCCTTCTTTCAGGCATGATACGAGTATCGGAATGACTCATTTCCTGTGGGAGATGTGTCAGTGGTGCACTTTAATGGCGGCATTTACGCGAATATACACTGTTGAGACAAAGTCTGTGCTTGGTTTTAAAATTTCTTAATAATAAATTTTACTAGAGTTACATTTTTTTTTCGAATTCTCCTGTAAAACGTTTTCAAAAACGTCAGGTTTACCATTCTATATTTCGTTTGAAAAGGAAATTTGCGTTTAATCCAAATAACAGTACATTCTATAAAACAATCGCAATCGTTTTTCAATGCACAAAATGTCATACTAAAAAAAATAAACGTTACGATTCGATGAAACAGAATTCAATGAAATGTAAACTACTTTGCGTTTCGAACAGAAAGGAAATTTACGTTTACGTTTTAAAAAATGAGGGCATAGTTAGACATGTACTCAAAATAAAGGTGGCCTGTTTAGAGTTGGATAAAAGCGAAACCATACACGTATAGAAAGAGCATGACTAAACCTGCGTCAACTGATAACATACGAGCTCGAGACCCTATCATTACACGGATGTGATTAAATAGTCAACGATGTTAAAAATTTGTCAACATGATTTGATTGAATTTTCCTTATTTTGATAACGCGCGTTCGCAGATAATTTCAGAACTCAACACATTACAATTGTTCACAGGCGTTGATGATTTTTCAATGTACTTTTTCCTTCAGTGTATGAGTTGAATTGTATTTCTTGGTGACATTTCGTTCGCTGCAACTGTCAAACGCATGTAGATCAATATTAGGTTTCCTGATCATCCGATGTTTCTGATATCAGAGTTTTCTCCGATATTATCTGACGGATCATCAGACAATTAACAGAAATGTAATAGCTTTTTTTTTGTCCGACGTTTTTGAACATTTACTTGTATTTTACGGCACATACTCTGAAGGAATTTTTAGTTGTAATATTAAAAAAAAAAACACGAACCTGGAATTTATTTTCCTGCGGTAAATGTTCGGGTATTTGGTTTTTGTTTTGTGTGCATCCTTGTTTTTTTTTTAATTTCCCTTGTTGTCAGCAGTCGAAAGGCTAAGACTAAGTAAAAACAAACTAAGTTCAAGAAAAGTAGTATTTAATTTTTTGCGTAAAAAATAATAATTAGGAATTGATTAAAAAACGTTAAGAATTATGGGACCGTTTTCGGTTGTCTCCTCAGAGTTGTGCCCGAAATTGTGTTGAGAATTCTGACTAATTGGCCGAAAATGATCCGAATTTTCCTACCATTTGTAGACTTTTTTATATATTTGGACGAAAAATCGTAAAAAGTGTCGGAAAAGGGTATAATTTTCTCATGTTTTTGCTCGTGTTCGTTACAAAAATATTGACCAAACATTCCAAAAGTATACCCTTTTTCTAAACATTGTGATTTATGAAATATAGTCAAATTTCACAACCAGCCCGTAGAAAAGTTCGACTTACGAAGACTTTGAGTTATGGAATTACTTATAAAGTTGTTAAAGGGAATTTGTCTCCTTAACTGTCACCAGAAGTGCTACGAGTTAAAGAAAATTTTAACTTATGGAAGTTTGAGTTATGTAAGTTCCACTGTACCTATCTTTTGGGTTCGCGCCATTTTTTGGTGTCCTGTGAGTAAATCCAACTTTTCTGCTACTCATTAAACTTCCCTCGTATATTATAGTATTGAAAGTCGTAAATGAGCAGAAGTATTAATTGACCCCCCTACCCGTGAGGTAACCTATGATCGATATATATCATGCTTCACATTGATATCGACAGGTAGACCTAAATGATCATCATGTACAGGGGCTCTGGCCATCGCATTTTACTGTGACATTGTGAAAAGCATCATAAAAAACTCAAAAAAATATTTTTTTTATTGGAACTGCATATTCTAGAACTGCTAACGAAACCTAAGCGTTAATCATAAAAGAAATGTTGAAAAAAAAACATAAAAATGCAGACTTTTCATGTTGAATTTTATTTGGAATTACCCACACTATTCCGCGTAGCTTGAACAATACAAACATTTTTCAAAAACCATTTTTTATCGTTAATGTTAAGTAGTGCAAAAGCAATTAATTACTATCAAAGTCATAAAACAAAATGTTCAACTTCTTAAATGCCTGCTAATACTGTGCATGCATATAAATCTTCTTATAAACAGAGGGGCTGCTAATAACTATGAATAGATGTAGGTAATATGGTAGACACGTTTTCATATAATCACTTGAAAAATATTTTGCGTGGCACGTAATGCAGCACCCTGGCAAACCCATATGAAATAACTATTTTTGGCAAATGATGATATCAATGGCTCAAACAGCTCCAACTCGAGCTAAAACTAACAATTCCATATCCATTGTTTTTTTTTTTATTTTATCTAAGTATAAAAAAAAAATAAAAACAGTCAACAGAAATAGTCAATACAAATAGTGTGTATGTTTTGGGCTTCATTGTCGTCAATACCTAAACGTCCTCCCCAACAACAATTGCTTGATGAGTGAATACAATTAAAGATGAAAATGAGAAACACATGTCTTTAAACTGCATTTGTCACACTTTTGCAGCTTCATCAGACAATGGCTTCAAAAAAAAAAAAAAAAAAAAAAGTACAAAAGAAAAAACAAGATTTCCATAAAATTTCCATTACTTCCCACTGTTAGCAGCTACATGACGATTATCATCAAAACTGCATCTCTGAGAAAATAACCGACAGATTTTAAGTTATAACTTTTGTGATCATTTTTTTTGTGTCTGTTTAATTTTTTGAAGGCGAATGAATTTTGTTTAGCTGAAAGTTTTTTTTTTCTGTGGAGGTTATTGACTTGGCTCAACTACACCATCGTACATAATTTCATTTTGTTTTTTTTTTTGGAATTTTCGTATTTTCTGCTGGTTTCTTCATTAACATTAAAAGCCGAAAAACAACATAAATTGTAAATGAAAAGTTTGAACAGTTTGAAACTCATTAAACATCGGCCATGAAATGAAACGCTTCCACAAAGAAAACAATATTATGTTCATCGATTGAAATGACTTTCTAATGGAGATATTTGGAATTTCTCGCTGAATGTATATTACGATATGTTTGTTACACAATGGAACTGTGCCAGATATCCGTTACAAAAATATGCATCAATGATAATTCATCTCGATTAACTTTTACCGGTTTTTTTAGTAAAGGGTGAACCTCTTTTTCATAGGTGACAAAGGGAGAGTGAGCCTTGACAATTACCTAATATAATACTTATTATATTTCATTCTCCTTTAGAACAACCGTTTGAGGCCTGCAAATGGGGAACATGGTAAAATTGGTAAAGTTTCAGACAAGTTTGAAGAGCAAAACTGTTCAACAAACAAAATTGCTTTTCAGTTCTGTATATTCCCATTTCGCTCAATATTGTATTAAGAAACAGACTAGGTTCATCTTTTAAATTATAGGGAGGTGTCCGTTACATTTTGTATACTCAATCATTACGACCGAATGTTCAAAACTGGGACACAGAGCTTCCACGTATCATTCATTCAAACGCAGTGCATAATGAGCCATTTACGCCATAGCTCACAGGGAATCTGATTGTTTTGTGGACGTCGTGGTTAATACGATTACTGTGACTGGTTATCGATAAAGAACAATAATGAAAGTGATTGTATTGACACAAATTGATTCTTCCTGGAAACCTATACATAGTGAATCAATATATGTTGTATGGTCTTGTGGGTGACAGAGAAGTCATACGTATATGTTGGATTTCGCTGGAAGAGCACGGCTCGTCATTTACCAATCTGAAGCTATGACCTCTAGCCAAGAGAATGGATCCAACCACACAGCGAATTATTAAATTCCTTGTCAAATTACCAATAGGAATACTGGATTGATGTCGTTGGTTTATTGCGTACATTTGATGGAAGATTATTAGAATTTACACCATTACTTCACGGCAGGTCTCAGTTATAAACAAGTAATGAAATATAATCGGACATGGAGGACATATGGTTCTAAATGTCCTTGCGAAAATGTGCATTCGAAAGGATGAGTTTAACGGTCGCCTTAATTGTGGCTCTAAAAAGGACGGTGGAAGTACACACACCTTCCGTGCAAAAATGAGCATTTAGAGGATGAGTTTAAGGGCTGGTGTCGGTGAATTGCAGTGACCGGCAACATTGACAGGTTTGTTTGTTTGGTTTTTTAAATCATGGGTCTGTAGATACAAAACGAAAAACTTTATAAGCTTCCAAAGTATATAATTGACAGGAGAACAGATAGATAGAATGATTGAACTTGAGGTAAGGGATCATCAACACTGGTTGTACCCACTTCGCCGTATTATCTTCAAAAAGTAATGGTTCCAGAGATGTTTTCGAACCTGAATAACAGAAACAAAAAGAGAAATATAGATAAACTAAAACAAAAACTTTGAAATAACGTATTTTCTTTTCAACGCCATAGGAAAACAACATTGGGTAAGTGCTTTTCGATTCACTATGTATATTTGAGCACATGTTTTCGATATAACCCATTAGCCAACCAAGTGACTCAACTGACATGTAATTGTCTTTACAAATTTTCTCCAGCTGCACCAATTGACTCTATTTAATTATTCAAATCTAGCTCAAGTCCAATGCAAAGAAGGCTTTTAAATATACATAGTTAACATAATCATAGATGGTGGTAGTTATCCAAAACAAATTAAAAATTGCTTGCAACATTACAGAAAGATATTTGGTTTCACGAAACTATTGCCTGCATGCCTTCATTATTTTAATGATTTTTTAATGATGTACAAATTTAAATAGCTGTACGTACCCTGACCCTGCAGGTTTTTTTTTTTTGTTTCCACTTTGTCCCTCCAAACTTCACATTTTTGTCGTAATATTTTTTTTTTGTTTTAATAATAATTACGTTTATTTTTTGTAATATGTCTCATCTTGAAAGCAGAAAAAATAGACACACATTTCATAAATCTTCATTATATTTATTCGATATAATTGAATTTTAATTACATTCGTAGATTTTTTTTTGCTGCCGTATTCTAAAAACGAATAAAGGCAAAGCGCTTTTATTGAAAACATTCCACAATTTGCCAGCCGTAACTACGGCGGGTATTACGTGTGTGTTGTTGTGGCGTGAAGGTGGTGGCAGGCGGGCAGCAGCAGCGTGTATGCCGATGACGGCGACGGTGTATGTAGTGAGTGAACCGCAGCAAAAGCACATTTACATTTTAGCGGTTTCAATTTGGCCATTAATATGCATCATATGCCCTTTACGTTCAACAAACCGCTGTAACAGTTGGCAATTTATAACGTTTTATAGTTAACATTTAATAATATTTTTGTCGTTTGTTTAGTCGCAGTGACTGTTTGTTCGTTTGCTTGTCTGGGTATTCATTTGACTTTGATGTCATGCATTTCAGAAATGCATACATAACGACACATTTCTGTAAATACAAATTTACGGTTATAATGCATTTCATTGATTAGTCTGTACATAACCGAGAACTGAGCGACACACTTTAAGTTAAAGGGTTATTAACTTTATGCCGAACAAGGTGTGCTGGCGGGAAATGCCGGCAGATGAAAAAAAAGAGGTTACGTACAAACGATTCTTATGAAAGTGGCAACATTTTTTACGTCTCAGTGGGTATTTATGTCGTTGCAGTGTCAGTACTTCCTTTTTGGGGTATGTTTGGAATCGTAAATTCGCGGATATCTCAAACGTGTTCTTCATGGCTGTGTGGATACGCTGCACTCTCCTACCGAACAATAATCGGTTGTCACAGAATTGGTTATTTGTGGTGAATTTTGGTTTTTCAATACAGAATTTTTGTGAGTTTTGTGAGTCGTATCAAATATGCTCAATTAGAAATGTCATGGCATCATAAACACATAAAAAAAAAAAAATAGCATCGAAGCATCCATAGACAATTGAAGCGCTGGAACAGGAAATCGCAGTTGCCATTGAAGAGTTTCGATCCGAAACAATTGAAAATGTACTGAAAAATTGGGTTGATCGGATGAGGTACTGCCGAGACTGTCGTAGTTGTCATATGAATGATATTGTTATTAAATGACAAAGTTTAACCTTTCAAATAAAACCAGAAAGTTGAAAAAATTATCAGAACTTTTTTTTATAGTGTTTCTTTTATACAATGTTAAGCGAAACAAGTGGACAAATAGTAAGTTCGGCCGGGCCGAATCTTATATACCCTCCATCATGGATCCTTAAACAGTCAATAAATAATAAAACTAACTGAGTTTTTGGGCCGCTCGTGACCCGATAGTCCCAGGAACCCGATCACAAATTTTATCCAAATCATGAAAATAAATGCATATTTGGGTTCGCGAGAAAATTTCGTTGCATTTCGATACCCATATGTCCATGTTTGTCAAGGGACGGTTTTTGGGCCGCTGGTGACCCGATAGTCCCAGAAACCGGATCAAAAAATTTAGACAAATCATGAAAATAAAGGCATATTTGGGTTCGTGAGTAAATTTCGTTGCACTTCGATACCCATATGCGCATGTTTATCATGGTCCCTTTTTTGGGCCCCAAGGGTCCACGGAACCCATGGGCACGCCCATTTTTGGGATTTTTCCCCCATCTATAAATTATATAAACAATTTTACCAAAAAAAATCAGATGTAGTGAAAAAAAATATTTGAAAAATTTGATTATGTCCGGGATATATTTAGTCCCGTAAAGGGGAACTTTTTCCCCTTTGATCCGATATTGCCCATTCTCGAACTTAACCTGCTTATGGGCAAAAAACATCTTCCTACAAAATTTCAGCTTCTTAGCGTTGGTCGTTCGCACTCTATCGTGATTTCAACAGACAACAGACGGACAGACGGACATCGCTAGAATGTCTTAGAATGTTACACTGACCGATAATATATATACTTTATAGGGTCGCAGATCACTCTTTCGAGGTGTTGCAAACGGAATGACAAACTTAGTATAAAAAGTAAGTTATTAAAAAAGTGTAAGAAAATCTAATGTTTAAATTTTCTGTATTAAATAGGTGTACCTATTGTTACTTTGAGGATAGTAATTAAGTTGAAATTATACAAAAATTATTCAAAATATTAATTAATTAAAACGGCTTTCAGTTGTTGAGTCAAATGTGTGAAAAAATGAATACAATTTTCTTACACTTCGCATAACAGTGAATTTGTTTAATTTTTATGAACATATTTTTTTTGACATTTAATTGGAAGCTCTGTTCAAAAGTAACTCAAAGACAACATATCGTTATCTTAATATGAAAAGGACGCAACTCATTATTTTTCGTAATTCGTTGTTTGATTGATTCTTGTAAAGGGTGTTTTTTATTGAGGTATAGAACTTCGAATTGAAATAAAACACAAGAAAATCGTTTTATTGTCCATCAATTTGGCTTTATTGGAAGGATAATTTTATGCCATTTATGTTTAAATATGATTTCGGGCATGTGGCCGCCGCGGCTGGCTCGAATAAAGCCAATTCTACAGGTCCAATTTTCAACCACTTCTTGGAACCACAACTCATCCACCATCCAATTCGGGAACAAAATAGTCGGTTATCATGGCTCTATACCGGTCTCCATTAACGGTAACTGACTCTCCAGCATTATTTCGGAAGAAGTATGGCCCAATGACTCCACCAGCCCATAGAGCACACCAAACAGTCAGTTTTTGTGGATGTAATGGCATAAAATGGACGGAGCTTGCGGTGAACTTCGCGAAATGAACCATTACTTTCGAAATAAATTTGCACGATTTGCAAGCGTTGTTCTTTTGTGAACCTGTTCATGATGAAATGGCAAACCAAACTAAATATTAATCACTTGACAGCTGACAAAATGGCCGCCAGTTAAAAAAGTGATGCCAACTTAAAGTTCTATACCCCAATAAAAAACACCCTTTAGATAAACCTATTGTTACTTTGAGGATAGTAATTAAGTTAAAATTATATAAAAATGATTGAAAATATTAATTAATTAAAAAATTAAAACGGCTTTACGTTGTTAAGTCAAATGTGTGAAAATATGATTACAATTTCCTCACATTTTTCCTAACAGTGAATTTGTTCAATTTTTATGAACATACTTTTTTCGACATTTAATTGGAAGCTCTGTTCAAAAGCAACTCAAAGACAACATATCATTATCTTAATATGAAAAGGACGCAACTCATTATTTTTCGTTATTCGTTGTTTGATTGATTCTTGTACATGACTTTCTATGACACGTTTTTATTAAAATTTCAAGAACATTTTGAATATATTTTTGAGAAAAAAAAACTCACAAACACAATTTTTTTTTAAAAAAAGCGCTTCTACCTGATCAAAGTAGGTATTCTACGAATCTGAATACATCTTTGAATTTATAATAAAAAAGTTCATCGGCAAAGTTTGTGTGCCTATATTATTTCTAGTTTTATTGGGTTTGTTTCCTTCTCCTTTAAAAAGTGTTTATCAGGAGTTAGGGCCTTTTTGTTTATTAAGGTACCGATATGTATGTCACATGCAGATTTGTTCAACAGAGGACATTTGCTATGAGGGACGATAAGACATCTAGAGGTTGCAGCCCGCTAATTCTGGAAATCAGGCTACTTTATCTTTCCATTAGATTGTCTAGGATTAACTTTTGTAACAACCTGAAATGTTCATCGGTGTTTCTGTAAAATATTTTTTACGAATTGGTAGGAGTTCTAATTAATATGAATTGAATATCAGGGTGTAGAAAGTGGTAATCTCATTATGCATGATGATTTGCTCAACGCATTTTATTTAATTTATATTAAATAACAAGACCCACCTTTAAAATCTTCTACATTTGTTATAAATTTACTGATTAAGGTAGCAAACCACAATTGTAATAAACAAAAATTGCATAACAGAGACCGAAATTATTTAAAAAATCGAATCAAAACAGCAGAAGTCGTTTATACATTTTTTACACATGTATTTAATATTTTATTTTTTTTTGGTTAGGCAGGTGTCGCTGTCAAGAAAAAAAAACATTTATCTTAACAGCTAAAAAGTGTTTACCTAAACAACGAAAAATTAAAAAAAAAAAAAACGAAAACCTATATATTTATGGGTAGCACGTTTACACTACAATTTTTTATGTTGTCTTCAGAGATTTGTTAATGTTACTTTTTTTTGTGATTGCTTCCCGAAAGGAATGTGCCGCAGAGAACGCATAGCACAGCATAGCAGCGATATATCGTCGTATCGTAACAACGGCATAGCAACATCTTCATTAGTTATGTACGGTGTATGTCGGGTATTTATGTCTATTAACAAAAGAAGAGGAAAAAAACACTTGAAAGTTGTTCTAATGATCGGTGCGTTATGATAATAGCAAAATACAGCAAACAGAAACAACACCACCATCGAACGTCCTCAGATGTGTACGAGTAACTTACCCATAGGTACATTCGAATGATACATAATCTACAAAACACAGTGGGGTCTCGTTCTTCTATTTTTGTAACAAGTTGTCGGTTTTAAACGATTAATGAAACTTGAGAATGGAAAAACATTTCCGACATGAAATTGTTTTAAGTTTATTACAGTGCGTTGTCCTATATTGACGCCACATGTTTCATAATGAGGAATTTGCGAAACAGGTTTGTAATGTTCATTTTCCGAAACACTTATTTTCAAAATAAGGATAGTTTTTCAAAAACTCACATTGTTAAATTATTAAACGGAAAATTGTGATAACTTAAAAGTCGAATAGAAATCAAGTGAAATATAACGTGTTATTGATTTCGATATATTTTTAAAAGCTCGCTTATCCAAAGAAAAGTTTTTTAAAGAGATGTAATCTGCTGGATTTTAAAATGCTGCAGTGCAGGATTTCTCAGTGCTTGTTTTCCAAGTGATCGCTGTTTTAGTCTGCTAGAAAAAACGATGTCAAGACCATAGCCGTTAAGTAATGATTACTAATCGTAATTACGATTAGTAATCACTACTTAACGGCTAATTACTAATTAAATTACAATTTTTTGTGGAGGTATACAGTATTAATTAAATTACGATTATATTCAGTTTTTCAAGACTTATAATTGATTACAATTACAAATAATCTAAAAGTAATCAGGATTACTTGCGATTACCATAAACAATCGAAAATAGTCAGAAAATAATTCGACTACAGTGTACTTTCTCATAAGCGGACACCTAAGGGACAAAGAGGTGTCCGCTTCTGACAGAAGTACAGAAGAGGACTGAAGTGGATTGGTACTGAAAAAAGTGTCCGTTTATGAGAGGTGCCCGAAAGGAGAAAGTACACTAAAGGAAGACAGAAGAATTTGAACGTATCGGGAAAATATAACGCCAATAACCAAAACTCGTAAAGGCATTTTTAAACAGAATTGAGTGTTTCCAAAATATTGACAAATACTAAAAAAAAAAATTGTAGCCCACTGTACATAGTTGACTCTCATTCGCATGTGTCGCGTTTGTTCAATTGGTGGTAGCTCTGGCAAAATTGACGTTGTACTCGTATGTGGCTTAGAAAAAAAAAACTCGTAATACTTACTCGCAAGTATGCTCATATTAGGTATTTCTTTATGGTCTGTCTGTGGAGAATTATGTGAATGGAACTGAGTGTGTGTTTGTGCCAGTGTCTGCATGTAAATCGAAATGATTGTAATTTTCTTGAAGTGACATTTATTTGAAAGCAACAAAAAGGAATTTCAATTATTCGAAATGTCAAAGTAACAGTAATGATAAAAATCTTAAAATATTTCCGTATACAACGAAAAGATGAAAACTGGTAAGAATAAGCCCGCGAACGAAAGACATCTGACATCGGCGCTATACCGTTTAATCTAACATTTTTTGTTCACCTAAAATTTACGGTAATTGTTAAGAAAATGTTTAGCCGATAGGGAATTGATCACAGATAGTAAGTGATATTGCCGGTGCTTGAATTTGAAACTCAGGTATGAGCACGAACGTGTTATTGGACCTTTAGCAGGAAATATCACATTTAGATTCTTTTGTGTTTTAAATAAAGGTTTATGTAATAAATGAAAATCAAAGTCTGGGCTGGGCGGTGGAAATCCCCCAACGGCTGTTTACAATCTTTTGAACACAGGGCTATATAATAAATTGAAATCAATGTCGGTTATTCGTTAGGTGTCAAGTACAAAATGTTTTAGCAAACAGATTTTTGATACAGCAGAATTATTTATTGAGCACGATAAAATCAGAGAAAAATGTATTGTCAGTGCGGCACATTTTCTCCTTCCTTTCTCTACAAAGGCTTCAAATGTAAAAAAGTTGCTGTTGGGCCACCCGAAGCCAGCTTTTGGTTTCAAATATAATGTTTTAATATTTTTTAGTTCACTAGCTCCAAAAATTGATGTCGATAAAGATCGAATAGTTCTTCTTTGAAATCGAAAATTAGAAAAGTAGTCCATGATGGCAACCAAGATCGCAAAAACCCTATAGGAGTATCAGATCAACAGTGACAGCAACTGTAAAAAAATGGAAATGGAATCCATGCAACAATGACGAGTATAAAAGAATAACAGAGGCTAATAGTGCTGCCCACAAATGTAATTAGTGTGCAGCGTGGTCAGAAAGGGTCCAAAGTGTATTCCGAACAAAAAAAAAAAAAAGACGTGATTCGAGAGAACTTGTTTTTTTCGAAATTCTCATAAATATGTGCTGTGGTCAACAGGTGTTACGACTATAAATACATGTCAGCTGGATTTGATTTGTTATTTATATGTGAACATTTTTTTATTCCTTTTTAATTAGGAATACATGTGATAATTTCGCTTTAATTTACTTTTTGTATTAAAAAACTGATAAGTCTAGAGAAAGCATAAACTTATCTGCGCCATTGGGTTAAAAAAACATCAGTGCAGTATTTTCTGTTCATACTAATTCATTTAAAATGCATTCTAAAATTTAAATAAACTTTAATAAACCAAAAAAAAAATGATTTATTATTCATTATTCAAATACTTTTTTTTCAAAAGTCTGGCAACCATTCCAGCAGAATATTTCTACTTATGTACGTTTTTTATATTTTGAGTCATTTTTTTTATAAGCACATGGCACATTCTGCAAATACTTCGCAATAACATGGTGAACATTCGTTTTGTTTTTGCGATCTATTTTGGCACTAATAGGCAAACAAATGCTCCACAAAAAAAAAGAGTAACAAATTTCATTGATAACTTTTTTTCTGACGTTTATTGTTTGTTATCTTTATGGGTAACCTTGAGGCCACAAATGAAATCTAATAATTTATCACAAATTGACTACTAAATGTGCCTTTGAAGAAATTTAAATAGGTCAAATTAGCAATGTGATTTTTTTCCATCTGAATACAATTCAAAAATAAAGCTAATTTAAATATTTCACACCATAAGAAGGCAAAAACAAAACAAAAACAATACGAAATAGATGAAATACATTTTTTAAATTTTATTGAATTTATTTTAATTAATTCACATGTACATTTTCAGTTGTTTCCACAACAAGAAGAAGAAGAGAGAATAAAACACAGGCGATTGCAGCAAATCCAACACAACACAATCAAGTCATTCCCATACAACGCGAAAAACATCTTCAAGATTAAAAAGCACATAATATTTGTTCACACACAAATATTTTGACTGGCCATAAAACCGCTGAAGATGAAAACCCATAAAGACGGAGTGCCGGCATAAGCTGGCGAAGTGGTAGTGGTCATTCCACATAATTATCATCTTCTGCGGGTTTGTTACACACTTTGGTTTACACTGCTGTATCACATGATATTTCCAGGCCACTCAATTGTCATAGGTCAGTATCTGTTTTTGATTGGTTTGAACTTGTTTGTGGCAATACTCGGCGTCGTCACTGCAGCGTGGCTTGGTGTCTCTTTTTTTTTTTTTTTTATTACGTAGTTTTAAATAAACGAAACAAGCAGTCTTGTGGAATTTTGCGTGGTTGTTTGCTGGGCGTGCGTTGTTGGGTGCATGTCAGCCAAAGACTTTGGCTGGTTGACGGTTGACAGGCTGGAGACAAAGTTGGCAGGCTTGCCAAGTGTATTTTTTGTTTAAGAAATATATATATAGACATATGGCGCATAAAGAATTTGTTTGGCAATATTTAAATTAGTAGTAAAAGTGACTCATGAAAAAGTTTTGTAATCAAATTCTGAGTTTCTTTAAACAGTCACGAAAATTGGAAAACATCTATCACCAGATGGGGGAGACAAAAAATCAATGAAAATGTATAGCATTTTTTAATTTAATGACGCGAAAGACCGTGTTTATGCAGATAAACCTTTAACTCTTGGACGAATGATTTTCTTTATTTAAGAACGAGGCTCTCAAATTTAAGACTTCGACTTTCGCCGTACAATGAAACATACAACTTCCAGAGTTTGTAAATTCATGAAAAGACTTATAAGCTGAGTTACCAAATTAATATATGTGACTTTGATTATGTAAAACAGCGTATAAAAAAAAGTCTCAATATAGACCCACGAAGGACTGCAATAGATGGTGCAAGTTATGCAAACGAACAATTGGACATTAATTGAATCAAATATGTTTGCTAGACGGCCATCTGAGAACCACTTATAATCCCAGTCAATAAAAAAAAGAGAGTAGACTTTGACAAACGATATATTCATTTGACATGAGACCTGTGGTCCAAGGTCTTGAGGATCAGCGATAGTGAATTCAATTTATTCGGTTCCGATGTCAACTCTTATTATTAACCCTTTAACACTGAAATGAAACCCTTTAACCATTAGAAATTAGGATGTTAGACGGTCTTTGTGGTTACAGGTTTAAACATGTTAGTGGATCAATAATGTTTTGGGGTAAGAAATAATCTGTATGAAACACAAGTTACACATATTTTATTAATAAGACCGTTTTTCCATATTATCCTGAAAATGTATGGAATTATGAATTCCAGCAAATATTGTGGAATATTTGAACAGCATATGCTACCATATCATCGTCAACAAATGCCCGCTCACAGTGTATTTTAACATGACACTAGCCGCTTAACTCGAGCCTTTAAGCACCAATGATGTGAAAATCCTGGCCTGGCCCCTCCTGATCTCAATTATATTGCCAAATTTGTGTGAGCTTGTAGATCGGAAAGTGAAGAAGAAAAATTCCTCAAATTTGAAAGAATTAGAAAACGGAATGCGGAAATGCTTTGCTCTTGATACCGTCATTTCGTTGGTTGAAATAAACAACGGCCTCTAAATACTACACGCCATTTTAACAAATTTCAGCAAACAAGTTCGCATCAAACATATATATATTTTTCCATACCACAAACATTAACTTGTTTGTAGGTGATAAATATCGAATATAAATGTATGCAGTTTTGTGTCATTTTTTAATTTTTTTCAATTTGCGAATTTCTATATAACAATCCATCTCATTCTCTCGGTATTGATTTAATTTTAATGAGAGTAAATGCAAAAAAAAAAAAATTACGAAAAGAGTTGGAAATACACAATAAGTTCGTTGTCTGTTTTTCCCAAACACGCTATTGCTTATACACAAATACGTAATATTAATAGCAAATAAGTTATATTTATATCCAAATAAGCTTGTGTAGTTGGAAATAAGCTTTACTTGCTACAAACACCAAACACGCGTTTTACTTGTGTGTAAACAAAAAAAAAGACGTATTTTTTAGCGTGTAGTTATAAGAATATTTAAAGCAAACCCTTTATTTTTCAATAAAAGTCATAAAATCCAGTGGTGGCATTTTTTAGCTCGCTAAAATGATTGACATTTTTTAATGACAAATTGGCCAAATAATTTTAATCGCAAAAAATGAAACTTGAAAAAAAAGATAGATCGATAGGATACCGTTATTACCAACTAGAAACACTCAACGATTTCATGGCTCTGAGTTGATTTTTATTTTGCTCCGCAGCCTTTTTCAATAATTTCGAGTATTACGAAGTAAAACATTCTGTGCATTGAATGTTGACTATTCTCCTGACGTTGACCTTGTCTGTTACATACATTTAAGTATCCTTTCACAACTCCCATAATATTAATCCGGGCAATGAAATATCTCCACATACCCACTGTGGCGAACGATTCAACTTATGTTCGTGCTTTTGTCGGAAAGCAAAATCCAAAGAGAAAAAAAACCTGATTTGTACATAATATTACTATACAACAAGTATTAAAAATAATTTCATCATGCAAGAAATACAACCAAGGTCATTACAAAACAGTGAAAAGAAAGAAGTAAAACCATTTTTTTTTCTCACGAAGAGGCAGTTTTTAATCGCATTTTACACTGGCACTGTCTGCCAAGCAAACACCAACGGGAGATGTGAATGAACGTAGTAGAGGTCTATTTCAAAGCAATTATTTCGATTTGAAATTCAATTTTAATATCTTCAATTGCAGAAGCAAAAAAAAAAATTATATGAAAACAAAACACGCTGCTGCGGTTTTTAAAGTAATTTGCTACTTTGGTCAATGTCAGTGTTTTCGGGTTTTTGTAGGACACTCTGTCTACAGGAGCTGACGTAACTTTAAATAAACTGCAGGCCGTTATTAAAGTTAGTAATGAGACCGAATTAAGTTATAGCCAACTAAGCGACAAACGAATTCTGCATATTTTATACTGCATTTTCAGGAGAATGGAATTCATTTTTGTTAAACAAAAAGACAATAAAAGGGTTTAAGAACAAAATTTACAGCCAAATATTAGAAAATTAATATTTTAGAATTAATATTTTTTAATGAAATTTGTTGTTTAATTGAGAAAATGGGTCAAATCGAGAATAAATCTCATTTAGGGGACTAAAACATTATCTGAATTAATTAAACTTTTGAATATTTCCAGACTACATTATTTTTTTTGAAAAAATATTTTTTTTTTCTAATGAATAGAAATTGTTGTATCGATAGAAAAGGAGGGTATTGAAGGGAGAAAGAGGGAGTGGTGTTTGTCGATGTTTGCTTTGAATTTGATAATGTCATAGCAGGCAGGAAAAACAATTGCAGGAAGATTATTCCACATACGATCAGTTTTTTTTTTTACTAACACTTAGGGGATGCCCCCTATAAATGCAATGCACTGTGTTAGCGATGGGAAATAAGGGTATTGGAGGTGGAAAGAGGGAGTAGTGTTTGTTGACGTTGGCCTTGAATTTGGTAATGTCATAGCAGGCAGGAAAAACACTTGCAGGAAGATTATTCCACAAACGAACAGTCCGGCTGAAGAACGAATTTTCTTTATAGTCTACCGGGTATTTCTGCTAAATGTTCTAATGTCAGGAAGATCTGACGAACAGTTACGGATAAACTATTTATAGGATAGGGATACAGATCTCACATTCTGTGAGAAGACAAAATATTTGGATACCCTACTATTTCATATCATCACCATCGTTGCAGAAGCTGCAAAAGTGTCTTTAAAACTCTTTCCCATATATGACAGTCATATTCCATTTTTTTTTTCTTTCTTAAAATTCATCATTAAAATAATTTCTGGACTAACTAGTGCGTGAAAACCTTTACCGTTTACACAGATCTATCAACTCTGTATGCAAATTTCGGAATATAAAAGCTTTTCCAGATGTTATAAAACATACAAATTTTTTGTTTTGATTATCTTTTTTTTTTTTTGAAATCATATACAAAAGACCGTTAAAAACAGAATTAGACGTACTTACTTTTAGTTAGTTTGCATCCAAGGTACACAAAAACTTCTAGCGTTGATATCGTCGAGACTTTGTCCTTGTTTTGCCATTTCTGCAAAAAAAAAATAATCAAATAACAAATAAATACTTTTTGTCAGTTAACTGAAAGGTAGACTCAGGATCGGCATTTATTTCATTGTCTGTCTTTTAGAAAATATTTTTATTGTTAGCGTTTGAAAGAGTCTAAAAATAATAAGAGATTCTTTGTTTTGAACAAGTTCTAAGCAATTCGTGTTTCTGACGGTTTATTGACGGTCTTTCTGTTTATATTTCACAGTTATAAGTTGTTTTTGTAAAAAAACGATTTAAGACATATGACGACAAACGACCAATTCTCTTGAGCGATAGGTTCACGATGTCAACTTAAATATTGTGGATACAAGGTCCTGTGCGCAGATTGTGCCATTAAAAGTAAATCGTAAAAAGGTGTTGAGCAATTGTGAACAAAAAAAAAAGGGTTTTAGCCCTTAATTACCAACCATAGCAAACCAACAGAAAAAAGTAAGAAAAAAACACATATTAATTGAAGACAATTTATTAATAGAGTGCGATAGCTTCCAGCGATCGAGAACAATGTAAATGACGACACGCAAATTATTGTTAAGAATATGACAACATATAATCCTGTAACCCTAATTGAGATCAACTGATGTGAAACACAAACATGTTTTTTTTATTTTCTACAATGACTTATTTTCTTTGCAGTCTATAACCGAACTTTAGCCAAAGATAGTCGCTTGCTAAATAATTCCAAAAGAGGGCGTATGTGTATATTGTCCAGCATTCAACCAGTATTTTCTCATATCTCCTTTGTAAAACTGCCAACTCGTATTACTGAAATCTATATATAGGGTCAGAAAACGAATTGCGACGTCTGCCCTCTGTATGGTCTTTGCTCTTGGAAATTTAATATGAATACATTCACATTTCCATTTAAATTGCTATGTAAATCTATGCAAATCTGTAGATTTTGGGTCACTTAAAATTCAAGGGCAATATCTCAGCATCAGTCACACCATATCAAATGCACTGTTTGGGGCGATGTTATGGCCATATATCTTTGAGATTCGGGATGAAATGTTACAAACGGTCTACGGGGCTACGTACCGAACAATGATCGTCAACTTTATTCGGTCAATCATGTAGAGAAATGCTAATTTGTGTATTCAACAAGATGGAGCGACTGCGCACACCGCACATAATCATGACTAGGTCCCATTTGGGCCACCCTGTAGATAACAACTACTTTGTTGAGGATTGTGTACTCGATAATGGTGCTTCTTCTTGTGTTCATCGGTACAATTAGCGCCAAGAACTAAATATTGATTATTACTAACAAATCAAGTAAACAATAAAATAAAATGAATTCTTAAAAAAAAGTACAAATTTAAACTAATAGTTTTGTTTGCCTACTCGTTAGAACTGTAGATTCTGGTTAATAAACAAAGCAACATAAACAATATCAACATAAACACGGTTAATAGTATTTAAAAGATATCGCGCATTTCATTCAACAGTGTCACAACTCAAAACTTGATTTTTTCAAAGTCTTACTGAGCAAATATAGGAAACAACTTGTAGGTTTCCCGAATAAAGTGGAGCCTTAAAATATGTGTGTATTAGCAGAGCAAAACTCAAAATAGATTTACAGATTTTTCTTGAGCAAGAAAATTAAAAGTGCATTTTCAATTGTGACACTATTGAAGTAAATGAACATTTTGCCTTATAATCTTGAGTTAATAAGATTTTGATAGATATTTTGTACGATTTCGATGGGATTTTGCATGGATTAAAGCCTTTTTACTCAGAAAATATTTTGCCTGATTTTTTGCCTTTTGATTTTCCCCCCTTTTTTTTGACATCTGCATTTAGTTCTTATTGAAAAGTTATTGGCCAATCTGGCCTTTTCCATATATTTTAGAAATAATTTATAAATTAAACTACAGTTCATTCCTTGCACGGCTTTTTTTTCTTAAATTTAATTACCCATATAACTTCCTTTTTTTATTTTTAAAAATATTGTTTTCATATGACGACAGGACAGCGAAACAGAATCATAAGATATGAAAACAGAAAATTCTCGTCGATCTGCCATCCAAAGTCTCCTCCTCTCTCATTGTTTTTTTTTATATTCTGATTGCTCAGTTGATTTCGATATTATTTTTCTTGTGTTTTGTTTTTGTTTTTGTAAATGTAAATACATGTGTGCCTTACTTCTCATCTCTTCTAGTAATAAAATACTTATCAGTGGGTGATGTCTTCAAATTCAAATAAGTGACCTAGTCCATGATGCAGTCACTGACTTATAGTCAACTACCGACAGACATACACATCTCCTCCTCCCATAAACGATTTGCGTATGTTGCTCAACAATACAATGATAACCTTTAGCCTCAGAATTTCCATGCATACGATAATACTGGGATCTGTGAGACGTGCGAGTGCTCCAAAGCAGATAAGACCACAATACCAGTACAAGATTCGAATCGATTTGGTGTACATTCCGTGAATACACAGTTCAAGCAGAGCACTGCCAAGGAAAACAATCAATTTCGTAAATGAAATCTTTTATATTTCTCGTTGTCGCCACAATTCTAACGCAGCAAGTAAGTTTAATTTCTAATTCGGCATTAATTCCCCCTAAAAAAAAAATACAATTCTAAATTCATTCGTCCGTAGATATCATGTAATTTGGAAAACGAAAAAAATAGCGATATTTTACGTCAGTGTTTGCAAGATATCACTCACCATAATGAAACCGGCACCGAACGGCTTTTAAAGAAATTCAACAATTATTCCAATTGGACAGAAGAGGAGATACCGTGCTTCGCCCGCTGTGTGGCGGGCGAGAAGGGATGGTTTGACATCGAACGTCATCGCTGGAATAAACAGAAAATCGTCGATGATCTGGGCGCAAATATGTACAACTATTGCCGCTATGAGTTCAGTAGACCTTTCAAAAATGTGTGCACCTATGCTTTCAAGGGGCTGAAGTGTTTAAAACAGGTAAGCCAGCACTCCTACGGTCCCCCCATTTTTCACCGTGTTGTCCGTCTCATTCTCCCACCCGCCCATAGGCTGAGCTAAATGTTATTGTTACCTACTCCCATCTACTGACGTGTGTTAAGGAGAAGGCCACGAGTATGTCACAACTGTTGGAATACTATCATTTTCCGGCGGGTGAACGCATTCCATGCCTTTTCAACTGTTTTGCCAATAAGGCTCAATTATACGATGACAATTATCAGTGGAAAGTTAAAAATTGGCTAAAAGCTTTTGGACCCATACGAGATGAAAATGCCAATATATCCGTGTGCCGTATAAGTGATGATAGACGACGTGCCATGGACATTTGCGCCTGGATGTATGATGAGTATAATTGCTGGGAACGTTTGAATTACAACACAAATGGCTCGGTGGCCTATCGCAGGGCATTGAGGCGAATCAGCCGCAGCAGCAGCAGCAGCCAGAGAAATAATTGAACAACATCATGCAATTTGTGAATGGCAAAAAGCCGAGGTAAAATGTGTTTGAGTTTTATAACAGTATTGGCAAAAATTGACCTATTGAACGGAGCATTATTAGCGTAAGATGAAATTCTTGAATAAAGATATTAATTAGAAATGTAAATATGTGCACTCAATTCTAATCGGTGAGTATAGTATTTTGTCATTTTGTTAGCAATAACAGGAAAAAGAGCGCCCAGATTCTAGATCCACAATAGAGCCCACAGCCAAACGAAATGGGGTGAGAAAATATAATTTGTCAGAAATAGCTTTTTATTACTAAAAATCCTGTTTATAAGTCTTAGTAGACGTAATCATCTCAGAGGAATCAAAGCGGTGTTACCGCTGGGAATTTTGAAAAAGTCGCACAAAAAGTAATTTTCCAAAAACTAATTTTGTGAAAAAAACAGTATTTTCAATGTTTTTAAACTATCCACAAACAAAACAATGATCAAAAAATAACAATTCCAACAATATGAAAAAAAAACAGTGCATGGTTAATCATCATCTACAACGCACAACAGGCCGAATTGCTGGCCTAGGTGTATATCAGTGACATGAGACGGTCATGGTACATGACCGATCCTCCATTCAACCTAACCTAACCTAATCATCATCTAAATGTGTATATCATTTT
This sequence comes from Hydrotaea cyrtoneurina, assembly GCA_958296145.1. Lineage (NCBI taxonomy): Eukaryota > Metazoa > Arthropoda > Insecta > Diptera > Muscidae > Hydrotaea > Hydrotaea cyrtoneurina. Next base: position 119,320,146 of record OY282512.1, read on the forward strand.
ATACCATCCAGAAGTGTAACGAATGCGTTGTAAGCAAAATTTTTTTTTTGTTTCTGATGAATCCTCAATTCTAAAATACACCTGTCATTTGCAATTGCCCTGACCAATTTAATTGAAATGTGTTCTCGCCAGAGATGAGCTTTAAGGTCTTAAGATAGAAACCTCGGTTCTCAAAAAATTTAAAATTCCGCCAAACTGTTGTTTGTACTCCATTTTTGTACGGTTATGGGATAGTTAAGACTTATCAAAATATATTTTTGGGACTGTCTCTCACAGAAAGCGTGAAATGCTCTTAAACGAAAAAAAAAATATTTTTTTCAATCCCGGTTCAGTTTATTGCTTATAACCCGAGAAGACAAATAAAGCATGAAGTTTAAGCAAAAAAAAATAGAAGAAAAGGAACATAAAAAGTATAAAAATTAAAAGAAATACAAAAGAGTATTAAAATTTAGAGAAGAAAATTGAAAAAGTAAACAATTTAGAAAAAAACAGATTCGATTTTTAAAAAAACGTGTACACTCGCACCATTTTTTAATACAAATATTTTATTCCTTTTTTCACCTTCTTCTCGTTTTTTACGGTTTATTTATGTATTTAATAAAATAATTTGACTGGCTGCGATGGTAATCGGTATTATATACAAAGCTTGAATAGAAAAATAGTAAAAAGGGCTCCTTTAACCCTCCGGCGGGTGAGAAGGTCCCTGGGGACCTTTTTAATTTTTAAACAGAAATAAATTCAATGTTTTCAAAATGGACAAAAATAAAATTTTAGCAAAAAATAAAGGCAAAATAAAGCATTTTTGTCTTATCTGCTTATAATTAAACTTTCCGATTTAAGTCGAGTAAAATTGGTTAGTTTGGAAAATCATTAAAAAAAAAAAACGCTAAATACATCAGAACCACATCTTTACTAAGAAAAATAGTAATTTCCTGAAAAAGTTACCAATATTGTTTATAATTTTTTGTATGCACATATACATTTCTTAAGCTGATGTTTATCCTTGAGAATATTTCGTCACATAGGTTTTGGTTTAAAAAAGTCCCACATAAAGTAGCAGGCGCGAAAAAAATACAACTTTAGTCGCACAACGGTAACACTGGATACAAATTTGCCCCTAACTTCCATTTCGTCCGATTGGGTATCTGTTAAAATTCTAATTGCCATTTTTTTCCAATAGGTTTTATTGTGTACTAGATTATTGGATTCGTTGGAGTTATAAAAACACCATTAATTTTCGTTTCGGCTACAGACGTTTCTGTCCATCTCAGACTTATACGTCTTATAAAAACAGGCTCTTACTTAACCCGGTAACCGTTGACAACAATCAAATTTCCCACACACGTGGCAATACGTGCCGGCATTTAGTGGGCTCTTGACCTATTTAAGAAAATATTTCAAACGATTCTGTGAATGTCCTCTTCATATACGAAAAGATGGATGTGATCATACTTTTGATGAAAATACTCAATAAGCTAGACGATGTTTGGCTTCTAATTTATACCGTAAACCACTCTGTGGTAGAGGGTATTATAACTGGAAACACTTGTGTGTGAATCCCACAACAGTGTGTGAAAGAATCATATAAAATTAGACTAATCAACTTGGAAGCAGTTTTTTTAAATGAGACATGCTCTTCTATTGCTATATTATTTTAATCAGTCTACTGTTTGCAGATATAACAGCGGTAAATGTGACCAGATTTAAATGAGATTTTGTTTGCACAAATCGAATTGTTTGCCGGCACACATGTTCCTACAGATGTGTTGCCCAACAATGCTAACAGAAAACATTTCTGTAGATTTTAATGAAATTTAGTTGCGAAATTGTTTTTCTATTGAACCTTACAAATCATATGTTCCCCGAAGTTAACCGCTTTGTTCACTCTTTCCAATCATTATTCTATTTAACACCTCAACTAACTGAACGCATTTTATAGTTTTGTTTAATTTTTTATTAAAATCAAAATCCTTAACAGTATGAACGCTTTTATCAATTGCCAGACGGTTTGTTGGCCATAACGAAACATGTAAATTCCCTGTACAACCAGGCACAGGCATTGCGGTTACGCAGTTTATCCATGGCCAGACATGATTCCGTATTTGCATTTTCCACCGGCAGACTTAATTTGGTATTCATGGCTCGAATATCCCATTTGCGCAAACGTTGGTTAAATAAATGTAATTTCTCCACAAAGCAACGTGTATAGCAGGGTATCGGCTCCTTTACGGGGAAATGGGCGTATTCGCCAAATCGCTGCCATTCGTAACGATCGAACCGGTGCAGACAGTCCTTCATGGCGAGTTTGGCATCCATATTTAAATTCTCCATACCGTCAATCACAACAAATGGGTCGTTCTCCAGCTACATTAGAATACAGGAATTTCATTTCAATGAAATCTTTTTAGTTTTTCCCATTTGCGGCCGCCGACCACCAACGACAGCAAATGGAACACTCACTCTATTCTATGTGAATACTTACGCTGACCATACAATGGAAACCATTGTACGCGATCTCACACTTTGTGTTGCCTTCGGTCAATTTGGATTTGCAGACATCATAGACTGGTGCGCCGAATTGTTTGATAACATTTTCCTCATGAAAGCCCTCGGTCTCATTATAAAAATCAAACATTTTCGATAGATAGCAGTTGGTGAAGCAGGGGATCTCCTCGTACGTAATTGACCACTCTTTGAAACGTTTCAAACGTTCGGCATTCTCCAATGTGGGCCCTCCAAAGCGATCCAAACACTCGGCTATAACACGACCTTCATGTGAGTCAATTTCAGCCACCACAAAGCACTAAATATTCAACAAAATTTATGTATCCGTTGTTAAGTGAAATCTTTTTTAAATAATTTGTTTTTCTGCGTTCCCACCTTGGTTAGAAGAATAGACAGGCTTACGAGAATTAGGTAACACGTCTTCATTATGCTGCTGCCCGTCCCGCTCCACATGAGTAATGTTGTCATTCAGAAATGTTTCCACGAACTGACATAAAATTATGTGATTTTTTTTTGGAAGATTTAATTTGAGTAGGTTTTAGCAAATCATCTAAGATCATTGCGACATATTTGTTGCTAACATTTGACTACCCTTTACGAATATAAGCAAAACAATTTACTGATAAGTGATCTATATTTGGGACTCATTGCGTAGAATTCATTATCACCGTCGTACTCTTCGAAAACATTTCACGTAGTGCCTAGAGAAGTAATACTAAGCAATAAACAGCATTGCCTATTGTCAAGTTCATTTTCCTGCTGAGCATCCATCTCTGTTCGTATTGATAAGAACAGTGAATCTGCGCCAAGGTTTTGAATATTTTTTTAAATAACAACAGGGGATGTAGACTACAATATATTTCGTTTGTGTTTTAGATTTTTTAAAAATCATAATTTAGGAATTCTGTAACTTACAACACTAATGTGTTGGCTTTGTAGAGAAACACCTGTATACGAAGTCATCCCCCTAACAATCACCATTTATTCTATATCTTTCACAAGTTCCATGCAGCCAACCAGTCATTATTCACTTTTAATTTGTCAACATTTTATTTTCAGACCAATTTTTAAAACAAAATTACAGGAGCGTTTCGTTACAAATAGATAAAAACTTGTTTCTAAAATAATTCACAGCTTTTACGGTGCTTAGTCATCCTTTCCGTCACCGAGGATTGTACGTACAGCATGACGATTAATTTTCAGCCAACAGGAGAACACGCGATTTGCCCAGGTGCAGACGTCGGTACCCCATTCGTTATGATCAATGCACTTTTCGAGGCCATGACGGACTGAGCCTAAGAAGCCTTGGTTCTTGTGTGTAAATTGTGAGACCATGGCCACTTCGTCGAAGCCCTTACTCTGCTTGAATATGCCGATTTTCTCAACCCAGCATTTAACATAACAATTTGTGTTCTTATGTTCGGGGAATTTGTATTCCAAGAATTCTTCGTAAACCTCATCGGGAACATTGACTTCCCGACGACATTCCTCATGGGCCTTCAAGGCATCGTCAGGGGTTTTTATTTCGTATTTAGCTGAAGCCTATACGAGCATATGTGTAAAAACAAAACGATTATTAAAACCACGAAATTATCGACAAAGACAAATTTCATATGACAACTTACCACAGCCACGACGCATAATACAATAAACACTTGCAGTTTCATGGTTGGTTAAAAGTCCGCTTTCGATTAAACTTTAATGTAATGCCGGCTGGTGTTAATACCTTGGAGGTTTTTGAACGACTGAAGCACAGAGATGCTGGAATATTTCGATATACAACTATTTCTGGTTTTTCATATGTTGCTGGCCGGTTGGTGCAAACTGGTTTCTGCGATCTCTATGCAAATATCCACCCAGGCTGATTGCAAGACTGGTTAACAACTTGCATAATGCCGACAACCAAAACAAATACTTATTGCCTTATGAAAATAAAACCTTCTACGGGCAGGCGGCAAACATACGTGTATGCATGTGTTTGAATGTGCGTTATTTATTCAAGGTACGGCCAGGCGAGTGCTGAGCCGGCTGCTGCCATGCACCACACGCAGCCAGTTAACATCTTCACATCTCAGAAAACTACTACAAGATATTTAATTGATTTTAATTAGCTAATGTCCAAATGTCAACCCGCCATTGAGTTGAGCCAAATGTTTTGCTAATTGCAAAAATCATAAATATTCAATACAACAGCAAATATAGGTTTGTATGTCTGAACCAAATGAATGTCGTAGAGATTGACAATAGGTGGATATATCTATGTTTAATAGCTGTCGCCTGCAGAAGTCACCTGGAGAACTTTCTAATGAAACTGTTAAAGCATTAAGATCACTTGAATATTTAAGTGGGGTATAAGTAGAGTATTATTGAAGTGATAGAGGTCTTAATGTGTTAGTGGTGGATGTGGTGTCATTCAAAATCGTTCTATAAAAGATCCCATAAGCAGCCATGGTTTCAAACAATTGTTTTCTTATCGACATTTATCGCTTTGCTTTTCATGGGTTTTTCCATGTTGATCTTAAGCTGAACTACTGCTGCTTTCACCTCACCTGCGATAGGGGGTGGACATTCAACACAATCATCTATTCTTGGTTGAGGGCTGTTTTCTTCGCAGAATTGATCGGTCGCTAACAAGCTGGAGAAGTGATGCTTCCAACTCCTCAGCGCACTCGATGTGTCTGTCACCAGATATAAATTTTAATTACTACCGAAGTTGTGCCAGTAGCCGTGTCTTCAGTTTAATAATCTCATGTTGGTGGAATTTTCAGGCGTCATTTATATTACTGCAGAATTCAGTCTCACACATTTCCGTCTATCCGTTTATTTTTTCTTTCTTGGAAATGGACTATTTGTCTTCCACCTAAACTCTCGGTATCGGACATTGATAACGAATTTCTTTTTCGGCGGAAAAGGTAGAGAACTGTCGGGGGAAAGGGGCAAAGCAGGTTTTAGGATTAGAACCATTTGAACTTTCGATGAATTTTAATGAGGAAGTCAGAGGTGCACTGGCCAGCTTGTCCATGACCCAGTTTGATGATAGACCTGGAAAGTGGCATAGCAAAACAGATTCTCCCACTTCGGCGTCCTTGCAGGCTCAACAGGTGTTCTCTAGAGATATATCCGCACGATTTGTCATCTGCCTGAATGGTGAGTCTCATATATATGGTCATAAAGAGCGACTTATCATACAAGATTGGAGGTTTCTAAATTTGGACCCTTATTGAGATCTGATCCTCTTCCATGACTGAATTTCTGTCCGATTCCTCTCTGGGCGATATGGAGATCTTGAAGGTTTTCGTCTACTGACGATGATCATTTATTTCCAATTAGAAGGGTTTATATTTTACAACTTCCGTAGTCACTATATTGCATTACAATAAGAAAAACATCTGGAACCAAGAAAACGAAATAATCTAATATAACACTTTCAGTCGGCATTAATCTTCATGGTATTAATCTACATTATATACTTTTCGGGTTCTGAACACATAATCACCATTAAAAATATTACTGAATAGCGTGCTTGCCTGCCAGCGTGGGGGTTGTGGGTTCCAGACTTTAGTCTGTCGCTGCAAAAATCATGCCATATGGTCCGTGTCACCCGGTTTACCCTTGGACCCAAAATTCATTGTAATTAATAATAAATAAAAATATTACGGAACAATACTCTACCTTTACCCCATTGTAATCCAAAGACAAACGCGTTTTTCGGAAAACAGAATGTTTCTGTATGCAGATAAGATCTAAGAAAAAATCAAAGACGAGATGTAAGGTAACTTTTAACTGTTTTGATTTGAATTTAGATTCAAAATCATTCTGAACCTCGGAGACGTTTTTTAACCCTAGATTTCAGAGAAGTTCCCCATTTCTTCCGCCATGACATGAATGTTCAGAAAAAAAAAATTGTACATGTACATTTTTCAACCTTAAAGTATTTTCGTTTAAATTAAATTCCAATCATAAATCACAAATATGTTGTAAATCGATGCATAATTATAAATGAATTTATTAACACCATTCCAGAGCATTCCTTTAGGTTGAATGGTCTAAGGTTTCTTCGAACCATTTAAGTTTGGATATCGCCCACTCGACTTGAGTAACAAATCATTTTCATTTCGTGTCCAGCTTTTACCAACATCAATAGCTGTTTTTCCTCTCTAAACGGATTTCGATCAATCTTCTATGAATTCCATGTCTGAGGCATGAGTTCAATGCCTTTACGTTTCTTGATTAGATGAGTTTGATTACTTAGTTCGGTCGAAAGTGTTCAATAGCCGGGCACGTTGATTGTTCAGAAACATTTCAAATACATTTGTGTGTGCGTACGGGCTGGCGGTCGTACAAAATTTCTTTGTGAAGGAGGGTTAGGGGGGAAATGGAAATGAAATAATTTCAGTAGTTTGTTGTTGTTTTTTTTTTTTGTGAATGCCTTTATATTTTATCTCAAGTGTTGCATGTTAAACAATTTGAACAAAATGTACTTTCATTTTCCGCTCGAATTAATTTTGCTACAAATTTACCATATTTGCTTAATGAATTTTTAATGCATCATCTCTTGTTTACTACTTCGTTCGTCTACACTTCTCTTTTGATGTTTTCAGTATATTTTCTTTTGTTTCTTGTCGTTGTTTTTTTGTTTGTTTTCTTTTTGCTCGGTTTACGTACGTTTTAATAGATACCCGTATTCACATTTGAATGTTTTGGGTATTTTCAAACGGAGATTTATGAGTTTTTGATTTGAACACTCAGATACGGCTACCAACGATTACCGCTGCCTAATAAAGCCCCACTCATGAAAAATGCTAAACATGACGCTGTATTGAATGAAACGCTTAACAAAATATGGTATTTTGTTTTTAATACATTTTATATACGAGTGAAACAATATACGTACAATGCATATACAAATTAATGGTGGGCTATTCTTTGACTGTGGCAAATGAAAGTAAGAGTGTTAAATAAGTAATTTGAATGTCTAAAATAAAGTCAAGACAATAACAGTAAACCATTTCGTTCCTAGTGGAATGATATGATTTAAATGCATGTCAATGATTTTAAACTCCGAATGACTGTACTCGGCCATTACGATTATTCCAGAGTGCTTTTGAGAGATTGGCTAAACACCAAAGGATGGTTGGAATTAGTTAAATTTTTAAATTCGACAGCATTAGTCTATGGGTAATTAAAAAAAGAGAGTCCTGTTGGTTTAGATGATGATTTTTGACCTCGCTTACTCGGTCGTAATATTCGTTTTTTCTTAGTATTCAGTATCATATTTCATATTATTTCATTAAAAATAATTAAAGTCCCATATTGTGGACGGCCGCGGTGTGGTAGGTAGTGTGTGCGACTATCACACAGAAGAACCTGAGTTCAAAACCGGGTAAGACCATCAAACATTTTTCAGCGGCTGTTTCCACCTCGTAAAAGTTGGCGACTTTACGAGTTAGAGAGTAAGCATAAGCCGGCTTTAAGCAGTAGGTTCCGGTCAGTATATCGTACACAACTCACTGATTCGAGAGAAGTTCCCCGTCTGTTCCTTCATGGAATGTTAAGGGAAATAAGTAAGTAAAATCCCATATCTAAAGAATCAACAAGGTGAGGTTTGACTTGGAAAATAATCACTTTTTTGTAGAGTACATACATATATCCGCGAAATCAATCAGCCCGATTCTGAATACTCCCGGGGAGATAATTCCCGGGGAATTTAAATTTTTCCGAGAAGAAAATCTTCCTATTTCAAACAGACCAGGAAACAAACAAATCATCTGACTCCGAATAATCGAAATTGTATGTCTCTTATTATTATTCGCTCGGTTTGTTGAGAAAAGGCGGATATTGTTCTCGATAAAAAGTAAATTCCCCGGGAATTATCTCCCCGGGAGTAATCAGAATCGGGCTGAATATTTTTAAAACGATCAGACAAATCTGCCACAATTCTTATAACCTTCTGTCTGGTTATGGCTGGTTCCAATTTTCAGACAAGAAAATCAAAACCAGAGTATGCATTCCTAGTCTTATTACACTAACCTTTTGTAATCATATGCCGAAGAAATATAAAAGGTCCGCCATGTAACGTTTTTTTTTTCAACTAGTGCTTATTTAGTTTTCGTTATTTTCGTTATCGGCCCATGTTGAACGAATATTGGCAACATTTGGTTTCAACAGGACGGCGCTACGTGCCACACAGCCGAAGATACACCGAGCCAAAAGTACAACGATTTTTTTAACCATGTGTCTGGTTAATTTTTTCATGGTTAATATTTGATTACAAAGTCAAAATAACGTTATATAAGGTCAAATTTAGATGAAAAATAGTTGAGTTAACATTATATAAGGTTGATTTTTTCGAGAGAGAGGCTGAAAAATGTGCGAAATAAACAACAATTCAAAGATCATTCGGCTCTGTTGTGTCGAAGTTCTTGAACTGCTTTGTGTTAGACGAAGTTCAGTATTATGTTACACGAAGTAGCAACGAATGCGATTGTGTTTCCCCGCCTCCCACACTTTTTCCCCTCTTACTTTTCTCTTAACATGTGAGAGCGTTATCTCGCTCTTTCAAAAACCCACCACCAAATGCTATCGTCACTGCTTGTTGAGCTGTTGGTTTTCAATGCTTTACTGCTTGCTTTTTTTTGGAATATGCGCTACTAAACAGTAGTTCTCGTTCAATCGCTTAGAGCTAGGACACTTATTACACCAATATTTGCTGCAGAAATCATTGCAAATGGGTAACGATGAAGAACTGTAACAGCTTCCGAAACCTGGCCTGCAATCAAAGCAAACACAATTCGTGAAGCTTTTTTGGAAAATTTATATTTCTGCAAAGAAATATAAAATTGTTAAATTGAGCATGCATTGTTTCAATAAATTAACAATTAAAAAAATTCAACAATGCATTGTTAAAACAACAATAATTATTAACAATAATTATCAACAAGTTTCGTTGTTAAAAAATTCAACCAGGGAGTAGTTAAAGTAACTATTATTATTGTTAAATACCAGTCAACAAGAAGATGTTCAAATTAACCATATATAACGTAGACTCCAAATCATGTTCATTTATGGTTAAGTTAACCTTATATAAGGTTAATTTTTGTCTCTGTGTATTATCTGTACCATAGGCAAACATGACAAATCGTATGGGTATATCTCGAGGAGGCTAATGTAGAGCCTGTAATGACGCAAAAGAGGAATAATGGGTCAAAATATTTTTTTGTTTTATTTTATAATGTTGTATTGTATCTGAAATCTGTTTATTGAACTTGCCAACTTTCCTCTACAAAGTCTATTAGACGTTAGGATGAAAATTATATTTGTGTTAATACTGCATTACCTAATTAAATATTATAATCAGTATTATATTCTTTAAAAATTCTGAAAGAAAAGAGAAGAAAAAAACGATCTCATGAGAAAGCAACTTATTCAACTTATGCCATTGAATAAGTATTTACATCAAAAGAATACATTTTCAGTCAGAATCGTTCTCTCATCAAATGCTAAACCTACAAAATGCTACACCCACAACAAATCAATTGGCTTAGGTCAGAACCAATCATCCATCAAGTCAAAAAATTAAAAAGCTTTTGACGTCACCTGTCAGTCTCATAAATTTATTGTATTCGTGTATTTCGCGCTTAATGGTCAATTAGCAATTAAAAATACACTTAAGTTTGATTGATCCAGCAGAAAAAACATTTACATTTTTTTGAATCTCAACTTTAGAGTGGGATGAAAAATTCCCAGTAATTCAGAAAAGGTTCAGACATCCCTTAGGATATACAAGATTCAACACCGTCGATCTTAATGACGTTCCGACTCCTCCAATATCCGTTTTTAACGTGTGCCAGTTATTTTTGATAATTTGTATGCATGCCTTTCATGTTATCGACAATCAATAACGACATTCGCTTCAAACTGTAAAAACATTTCAGCATTTCAATGCTTTTTTTCTGCATTTCTCTCGATATGAACGATATCGAAAACAGCATACCTACATACATATATTTACTATATCCACATACACATACATACCGGCATACGAATACTCGGGATGCACACATATGTAGGAAAGCATTTACCATATGATAGGGTTTTACACTCACGTGTGTCGAATTGGTAAACAAATTAAATAAATTATTCAATTGAATTTATTTATTACCAACCACTCAGTCGCATCAGACTTTTGCATTTGCGTAATTATCGTGCAAATACAGCCGTTACTCACGCACACATACACATATACCCGTGCAAACAAACCAACACATGCAGACCTGCACGTATACAACCTTACAATTGTAATTGTAGCAGTGCTACAGCTCTGTGGAATATAACGTTTACATTGATTGAAGTTTACATGCCACGTCATTGTGTGCATGTGTGTGTATTTGCCCACACATATAGACATATGGATGGAAGTATACATCCGTGCAAATGTGGAACTATAAAAATCGCGTGCTTTATGGCTTCATTTTCTGCTGCTGTTTGTTTTCTTTTTTCGTAAGTTTATGGCGAAAAAAAACCACTGCCGAAAAAATGAATTAAATATATTGAAAAATTGTTGAATCTCGTCCATACCATGAAAACATCTGGATTTAAACGTAGTTGGTTATATGAATTCTCATATAATGTTTTCAAGTACGAGAACTTTGCACTGTGCCCGTTTATAGGAGAGAAAAAAAATGGAAAATATCTGGAATCTTAAAAATTTTGTGGTTTCAGGGAAAAACGAATACTTGCGGACCAGGAGAGCATTTCTTATGCGTGCAACACATTACAGATGGGGCCTCAGCAAAATAGTAGAAGCTTTTTACTCCTGTGGAACAGACTTATTTCTAAGCAATGTGATACTTTGACCTTAACCGTTTCCCAAGCCTCTTTAAGCAGTTGGTTAGGTTTCGGACGTTTTTTCTGTTTTGGGCATGACAATAGATCGATGTAATGTCAAAAAATGTCACTCCGTCTGAACTTTTTAATAATACACCATTTCCGAGGAAATCGTGGACCAAGGCATTCAAATCTTTGGTATCACTAACTAATGAATACACACAAATAACCCACGATTTTTTTTAGCCGGCCACAGGTTTGTAATTATTTCGACCATCGGGTTAATATGATTTTTTTCGTATCATATTTTGCCGGTGCAAGGAGGAAAATAATGCCCGCCTAACAGCTTACATGAATAGATGATAATCTTGCTGTTAAAGTGAATCATCCGATCAGGACTATCCTACATGTTCGCTACAAAATGGATCTTAGCGCCCAACTGAAACCAAATGCTACTTGGGCGTAATAAAAAACGACAAAACTCACAGAAAGACCTTTCCCAAAAGGTCAGGGTAGAATAAACATCCTAGTAGCCCATATTACAGAGGCCGGTCAGACTTCAAACTCTAACTGTGATTTCTCTTTTACACCAAGTTGACATTAAACATGATCAATAAATAAATACAGAGCCTTTCAAGTTCGTGTTTCCTTATCAGTAGAGTTTCATGTACTTAGACAGCACTTGGTTTATCTAGAACGTCCGATAGCGTTCACTTAAAATTAGGTGGGACCAAAAAATTTGCTTGATTTTGACAGTTATACCACGTATGAAATGATAAGTAGCATAGAATACAATTTGTATTGGTGCAAGTCTTGAAGCACACTATTTTGTTCAAGAATTGCCTAAAATGGTATACGAGTAAAATCGCCGGAAAAGCGACAACTGCTAAAGGTAGAGGGTATCAAAGATTCGTGCCGGCCGAATTTAAATTCAAGTTTACATGATTTGTCTGATCTGTATTTACATTAGCCGGCTTCAGAACTTATTAGCCCCATGCCGATTTTAAATATAATTTATACATCCATATGTATATGTACAACAAAAGCACCCACATTTATACTGGAAAATGCATTCGTACATACATATGTCTATATATATATATATATATATATATATCTGACAGCCAGCACGAATACCGAATGCCATGTGAATGTGTCTGTTTTGCAGGATTTATCCTACATCATTTTATATTATTTTTTCTCTCGCAAACACACAGGGATTCCTTCGTCAGACAAAATTGCCGGGTGACGTGCACGTAAACGTAGAGTGTTTTTTTTGTGTTATTTTTTGTGTAAAAATTTATATTAAATTGTATACGTTTCCACCACAGAAGGGATTTCAGTTACAACTCGTCCACTGGTAATTGCCATTATTGTAGCATTGTTTTTGAGGGGCGATTGGTTGGCTGATGGCTCAAACTAACTGCATATGAAATGTTATAAATTAAGTTGTGTTGGTGCAGTTGGTGGAGTTAACAATGCAATTGCTAAATATTATCACTGTGTGTGTTCGGACTCATGTTTATTTTTGCCGAATACACTACCATTGTTTGTACTGTGTAGAATGGTTAAAAAATCATATTATTTTAATACGTATACGTATTTCTGTTTTTTAATTATATTTGTGTAAAGCACAAAAACCTGACGAACGGAAATTGAATTTTATTCAATATATCAATAAGTCATATTTGCTAGCTTTTTATGGTTTAGGGTAAATTTTTTGTTTTTCATTATTGTCGGCAAAACATTTTTGTGTGAGCAATTCTTGTCAGTCAACTACAATGTGAGATTTTTTTTTTTTAAATTAGTAGACAGTGATTGCTCTAATTGCACGTGCAATATTAAATTTTTTTTTTTAACAACTACAGTAGTATTGTCCTTTTATGGACCATTACACGATTTTTCTAGTAAGGAATAAACATTTTTATTTCTCAACATTCTCAATGCGTATATGCAATTCCTTTAGACCTCCGCTAGTCTTCGAGATATTTAAGTGTTAATTTGATTCGTTATAAAGATTGTTTACACATTTTTAGGGAATAATAGCGTCGAACTGTGGGAGATTGTCTTGTTTGAGGGGTAAGGGAAAGTTTTGACAAGAACCCAAAAATAAGTCGCATTTCACCTGTCTCAGTTTTTGGGGTCAATAAAACCACTTCGTTGCGCATTTTCAATGATGACGTAGATTTGCTTCCGTATAAGTGCATTTGTCTTAAAAAACTATTGCTGGTAATGTGAAGCACCAAATTAAATAAAACGCCATGAGGTGGTACCCTGATGGCATCATCAGTTGTAGCCATAGTGGGTATGGAACGGAAAAAAGAATAAATCGGTTCAGAAGGATATTAATTCACATCTCATGTCTGAAATAGTTTACAGCAAAGTCCGAGGTTGTCTAATTTACGTCACTCACAAAACCACGTCTTTTCGCAGACCACAATATGGTGAATTTTTGTGTCGTGATTTGGGTATGTCAAAAATCAAAATTTTCCACCAATCCTTTTTTTACCAATCCACATGTATTTCAAGAGCATCCAATGCATCCCAAACATAAGCCAGTCTGAAATATGCGACAGAGTCATGGAATGTCAGAAATTTGGAATCCGCGTCACCTTTTAATTGTATAAAATACCTTGAAAATAAATATAAGAACTTCGCTTGGGAAAATGAGATTCATTAAATAATCGTTTATGTGAAACACATTTTTAATGCAAAGACACAAACTTATAATGGGTGGCGCAAAAGTAATCCTCCTATCAGAAAATGCTATACATTTTGCGATTGGCCCCTAATGTCAGTGGCAACTCTGGCGGCGGCCATTTACATGACATCATATTCTCGACTTGATGTAAAAAAAAAAATTAAAAGACCAAATAAAAATAATCCACAAGAATCAAAGTTTTTAATTTTTTTTTTAATTACAGCCAAAAAACATCGGAAGTTTACTTTTGCGCCACCTTGTATAACACGGGGAAACATTGAAAATTTGTGTAGTAGGATCAATAGAATTTATTATAAGATCATCACAATCACATTAGAATCCATATATGTTATGAAAATATTTTTGCCAAAAAAATTCTGGCAAAAAAATGATCTCAAAATGAAAATAAGTGACTATTTCCATCCAAGCTCATTAATATTGAGGTTACATTTTACATGCATGTATTTTAAAAGTTGTGCAACAAGTTTCTATCTTTCTTTCATAGAACAATTTCAAAAGTACATACTTAGTTCGTTTAAATGAAAGGTTCACTTGTTTTTGTTTGAAAAAAAAAAAATTTTGTAAAAAAAAAAATATTTGTAAAAAAAAATTTTCGAAAAAAAAAAAATATTATTTTTTTTATTATTATCTTAATATATATATTTTTTTTTTTTTTTTTTTTTTTTTTGACTAACACTCAGGGGATGCCCCCTATAAATGCAATGCACTGTGTTAGCGATGGGAAATAAGGGTATTGGAGGGAGGAAAGAGAGAGTAGTGTTTGTTGACGTTGGCCTTGAATTTTGTAATGTCATAGCAGGCAGGAAAAACACTTGCAGGAAGATTATTCCACAAACGAATAGTCCGGCTGAAGAACGAATTTTCTCTATAGTGCGTCGTCCGGTCAACCGGCCATTTGACAATGAACGGTACGTAGGAATTTAAATAGGCATTCTATAATTCTATAAATAATAATAATAAAAAAAATAATATTTTTTTTTTGTACAGAAATTGTGTTTTCCCCAAATTTTTCTTTACCAAAATTTTTTTTTCCAAAATTTTTTTTTTACAAATTTTTTTTTACCAAAATTTTTTTTTTACAAAATTTTTTTTTTACAAAATTTTTTTTTGTCAACAGATTTTTTTTTCAAAAAAATTTTTTTTTCGACAAAATTTTTTTTTTCCACAAAATTTTTTTTTTCAACAAACATTTTTTTTCAACAAAAATTTTTTTTTTCAACAAACATTTTTTTTCAACAAAAAATTTTTTTTTACAAAATTTTTATTTCCTTTTTTTTTTTTCCACAAAAATTTTTTTTTCAACAAATATTTTTTACAAAATTTTTAAAATTAAGTAACAAATACTTTCTCAAGCCAATTAACGGGCGCCATAGGCGCATTACAACTTACTAGTTATTTATAGAAAATTATAGAATGCCTATTTAAATTCCTACGTACTGCGTGACAGAGTCAGTGAATCAGTGTATCAGTGAATCAGTGTCGAGGGTAAATATATATTAAGAAGAAGATAGTGAAAATTACATTAATTCCAAAATCTAGGTAGGTTTGCTAAGCTACACTTGGTGATTCATCTAACAATTATCCTGAAGCATGAAAACAAATCTGTCACGTTTATCCACTTTTAGAATGGTTTATTTCATTTCCTTTAAATTATGCCATACAAATTCAATATCTCTTGGTAATTGCTCAAAATTGAGTAAAAACTAAATTTTACAACGGTTGGCATGATTGGGTTAAATGGTAAATATATTTGTTAGGTAAGATCTAAAATCTGTAGATACATTTGTATGGGGATTACAGTTAAATACAGAAATATCAGCCCTGTAGATGAAGAGACAAACATCGCATGTGTATCGTATATATTTGTTATTTACTTAATGCATGTAGTTGTTATGTCCGATGATTCGTATCCTTATTGCAGGCGCTAAACATTAATTACTTTATGTTGGTGAATGATGCATGACGATTTGCCACACAATACAGTTCTACACAAAAACAGTGTTTGCCATGAAAGTGTATTGAAACATTAAGAGACCTTAGAAAAGAGGACGATAGAATAATGTCAACAATTGGCAACGAATTCCTGTGGACAGACTGTCTGGATGAATCCGTATCTTAAAAGAACTGATTTCCAATATTATAATTTATATCGAATGAATATTAGTTATGTAGAGAAGAAAACAGTCCGAGATAAATATCTACAGCCAGGTATTAACCATTTTTTCATTCTGCTGGTGAAGCTTTATACTTTCTCGGAAAATGTGGATATATCAACGATTGAAATTGTAAAAACTGGTTTACAAAATGGAGACCGCTGAAATGACCGGCATCGATGCCACTATTCATTTGGTTCACATTTCCAGAATTAAAACATAATAAACTGTATTCACACTCGGTTGAGATATTGAAAAACTCCCCGGTGGACACCTTATCGGTCATTGCCAAAAGAAATACAATATACACGCAAACGATTATTTTTGGAAACCAGTTTTCATTTATGAATTTCCCAATTTTGCTTATCAATTCATGTAATCGCATACTATCAGTCACAGGCAAATATGTACAAGCATTCAGTGAGTGGGTGTGCATATTGGAAATGAGATAATCGTCAAAAACATATTTTTATGGTAAATATTTATGAAATTTGTAAATATTTGAATTTCATCAGTCACTGTTTAATCCTCTTCAAATGCGGATTTACATTCAGCACAAATTATTGAAGAACGAACGCACCTCACAGCCACCATTCATTTCATTCATCCATTCAGTGGATGAAACAGGTCATGAACGTGTGTGTTGTGTTACATACATGTGTACTCGAACATGCAAATACATGTTAACACACACAGTGAAAGAGAGAGAAACGCATACACCGATATTTACACACACACACACACGCATACTGGCACATTTATACGTGTACTCGTACAAAAAATACTTTCACAAGATTACATCAACAAACATTTGAGTTGAGAGAGTGAGAGTGTGTGGAAAGATGAAAAAATAACAATGAAATCAACATAATCTTCTTTGAATTTCACATTTTCGCATTTATCTTACTACGCAGCATATACGCACATACCAACACGGACACGTACATAGTAGGATGGGTCGAAATTCGGCATTAATCTCATGTAGCACAAGACCTAGCTGTGCTGTCCGGGCCACCCTTTTTACATTGATTCCTACAAGAGTAGGAATTTCCATAGGAGTGTTTTCAGCTATGCTGCTACAAAAGGAAATTACGATTTATTTTGTTAGCAGTTGTTCCAAAACAGCTTCCACAAACTGAAATCTAGAATGAATGTTGGAAATTCAAGTAGTTCTCAAAGAGCCGAATTGTAAATTAATCAATATCTCTTTCGGTCCACCCTATCACAATATTCGAACATAACAAGGGTACCGCTCAACAATTTAAACAACATTTTAGAATTAGTACAGTTGTGGATGCATGTTATGTAGGACATTAGACTGGCTATTCTTAAGTCAAAGAACCATCGAGATTAAACCTAGTTACAAATGAAACGTTACTTTTGTTAAGGATGAGATTTCAGAAAAAAACATTTTATCACCATCATTAATTTAGCATACTTCTCAAAATCTGTTTAAGATCGGGATGGACCTTTGTATTCAAAACATGAATTTTAATAGGGTTCGCCAAAAGGAATACCATCTAAAATCTATCGTTGTTTCAATCGAAAGAATGTGTGTGGTGCTCGATTTTTTTTTTATATTGAATTGTTTTGATAATTCAAATGGTCCAAAGAAGTTGCCATTTTTAATATAAAGAAACGCAAAGTGTCACCCATTAAAACGACACAAAAACTACCTTCGAGTCTTTTAACCTGGAGGTCTCGAGTTGAAAATCTACGTTTTTTTTTAAAAAAAATTTGGTAACCAAAAATTTTCCAAGAAAATAAAACGTGCAACGTATCTCTGGTAGAGGTAGAATAAGCATACAAAATTATGTTGCCATTCATTCACGGCGTATACGTGATAATGATATTCCATTAAACAACATCAATCATACGTAGCGTATATTTGTTTACTAGGATCTAATGAATGAGATTGTTGTTCAAGCGCAGAATTGTTACCGCAAAGCCGTACAAATGTACAAATATATCCTTAGAAACAAAGTCACATCAGCATATTTCTAGTTTTGGGTTACTTAGCGTTTACGTTTCATATCTGTCACACCTTAAAATTTAATATTTTTTAAACAATTCAACAATGATTTTAAGATATTTTATCGTTAACACAAAAATCAGAATCTCATTCACAGTGCCGAATCTGGCCTTATCTCAATTTTGAAATTCTGGAGCTTGTGATTTTCTTTCTTAGGACGGCACTATACGACACAACTATGATTTTTAAACCGGGGAATTCCCGGCACGTATTTCCCGATTTTTTACTACCCGATTCCCGAGTTAGGATTCCCGGGAACAAAATACCACCAACAAATTAAACTATGTACGATTTTAAAAACTTCTTACAACTGTTATTGTGATTTTTAACCGGGAAATATACAGTTTTTTACTTTCTGAAACATTTTTGAACTACTTGATCTTTAAATTATACAGGATAATTGTTTCAATATTAATTTCGTAGGGTTTTTAATTAAAGTTTTATTAAGTTTTGGTTATAAAAAACAATCAAATTTTGAAGTTTTTTTTTTTTTTGGAAAAATAGTATTTTTTTTTATTATATTTTATAGAGAAAATCAAGTCCCAGAAATTCTCGGGAAGACGTCGTAAAATGCCCGATTCCCGGGAGTTGCAAAAAGTCATGAAATTAAAAACCCTAGACACAACGCATTCACATCATCGGCCAACATCCGATGGTAACTATTAGTAAACATACAAAAAAAAAAAAAACAGTGGGATTCCAAATACTGAGTACGCAGATAAGCGCAAAAAACTACATAAGAGTGGAAAGCTGCCTAGGGCGATGCGTTCTGGAACATGTAACAACGAGTAAATAGCGAAAGGAAGAGAGAGCTAAATCAACTATTGAGATAAAATAAAATGGAAGTGCAATTGCTCTAGCATGAGGTGGTAGTGTGTGTTTAAGATGTACAGAAATATGAACGGAAATTCTATAGGAAAGTCAAACATCCGACCGAGTGCTCTTTCAAACCTCTGTAAAGATGGAAAAGAGGAGCTATTAATGGATATGGCAAGACCGAGATCACTATCGGAAACATTGACACCAGAAAACCATGTAGGAGCCACTAATAGCTGGTGAGGTAACTAACGGGAAGTCTGGACAATTATACGACAGAGGATCCAAATGTACTAACCAAATGTAGGAACCTGATAATTGGATACAGACAAAATCCACAACAAAATTTTAGATGAACCCTCAGAAAGGATGGCACTGCTGTAGTAAATGCAGCCACTGAAATGGGCACAGCGATCTCAATAATGTCATCGAAGAGATATCGAGGGAAGAAATAAGAGATCCAGAGACGTCGAATGTGTGTACAATGGTGAAAGAGGAGAAAAACAAAGGAGATGGTTGCAACTACATGAACGAAGACGGAAAAACATTGATATGATATTCATAACATCGTATGAATTCGTATACCACGAAGAGGCTATTAGCAAAAATCATGACGTCAGCCCAGAAATCGAATAAGAATAATATTAGCAAATTGGTGTTGCTTTATGCTACACACATAGCTCAGAAATGAAGTCCTTAAACTCATAATACAAGTGCATCTTCACGACACAAACTTTGCAGCAGATCCATGTTTGAGTCGAGTTAGGAGATGGATTCTTTGAAATACCTACATACCTAGAGTTGGGCTTCGGGAAATTCCCGACGGAAATTCTCGAGAAATTTTCCAGATTGTCCCATCCCGAATCTCGAGAATTGAAATTTTTAATATTTCGGGAAATCCCGAATCTCGAGAATATCTCAAGATTTCTCGAGAAATCCATTTTCTTTCAAAAATTGTTTTGTTGACAAATATTAATAGAAAAAACAATTCTTTCTCTTACATTTGGACTAATTGCTTACGTTTGCAAGTAAGAGAATACACATAGGTTAGGAAGGGTGGTACATCCTAAGATGCACCTCCACTCGGAGACCCATATGGTCCATTGTGAATCCCTATCTGTGTAGGTGGGAAAATTATAGCTGGAAGACGATTAAAGATATATAAAGTAGAAAACTGGTCAGAGTAACTGGAGTACTGTTTTATGTTAGGTAAGCAGTCTGTTCAGTCTATCGGGTACCCGCATCCCCCGTCGTTCATCCATCTAATACCCCTTATATAACTAATTAGGTTTTCTACACTTGTCTTCGAGATGTCCCCTAGTTCAGCAAAAAATCTATACCCTAGAAATTTTTGTCTATGGCGTTGCAAACTTGGACAATGACAAATGATGTGTTCTATTGTCTCTAATTCGTCCTCATCCTCGCACATCCTGCAGAAGTCTGGAGATCTGCTATCCCATCTGCTGGTCATAGCTCTAATTGAGCAGTGACCTGGGATGACTCCTTTTGCAATTTTTAGACTTCCTCTATCCAGTCCCATCCCATCACTTAATTCAATAGTGTCAAAATTCAAAACGCACTTTTTATTTTTCTGCTCAAGAAAAAGCTGTAAATCTCTTCTTTAAGTTGACTTTTATTCTGCGTGTGTTATACAAACATATCTCAGGGCTGTATTTTATTCGGGAAACCCATGAGGTTTTCCTATACTTGCTAAGTAAGATCTGTTAACGGTTCTCCTCAAAAAATCGTATTTTGAGTTGTCACGCTATGGAAGTAAGTAATACAAATAAATAAAAAGAATATTTTATGAAATTCATTGGTTTTACACTGATTTTAGATTTTTTAAGAATTTTTTTGAATTTTCCGATATTTCAAGAATTCTCGAGAATTTAAATTTTCGTTATTCGGGAAATCCCGTATCTCGAGAATTGAAATTTTCGTTATTTCGGGAAATTCCGAATCTCGAGATTGGGATTTTTTCGAGAAATACCCAACTCTTTACATATCCACAGGATATGAATATCGGTAAGAATATATAAGTAGTTTCATAGATAAGAAAATATAAAATATACACAATAATGAGAGTACTATTTTTACTTTTTTTTTATTTAATTTCAATTATTATCAAATCTTTGTATTTGATCAGTATGTGATCCTCAAATTCAACCTGGTCTAATGTACACTCATACATACATACATTCGATTGAACGCTGCGAATACAGTAACAACAAAGTTTACATTTGATGGTGTTATTTTTGCGAAATGTTGTGTGTATTTTTCTGATTGATTGAAGCGTGAGATATGCAAAATTATACTACTTTATGCGTGTCTGTGTGTGTGTGCAACATTAGGCTAATTCTCCCCCGCCCCCAACACGTACACACGTTTCACCGACATTTTGTATATGTGTATGTGTGTGTTTTTCAAATGTATAAAAATGCGTTCTACAGGAATTTAATTGAATTCTCAGCCGTCGTTGTTGCTTCCCTTCGTTTTTCACGTGGAACGTGCGACACGCTTGCGAGGCTTCCTTGTAACGTTTGACATGAGAAACGGGTGGTTTCCTGCGTATGTCAAGTTATGAGATGCAGTATTATTTCATTCATCGGTTATGCAAATATATGCGTGTCGTACAAGTATATTATGTGACATACACATTGGCACGTCGCATTAGTTTCTTAGTGGGACGTGCAACAGTCATATGTCTATTAAAGCGATGTCCCACACTCATTGGCGGCAGCAAAACCAAAATAAAAAAACATGTTTATTGATTTTTGACATATTTTGTGCAAAGATGAGGAATTTCGCTTATGTTCAAATCATATAGTTTTTTAGTGCATGTTTTCGACTCAGTCATCTTCGAATAAATTTAAGACGGAAATGTTGGTTGAACAAAGTAATATGTTTTTATACTCCTATTTTCTGTTTCTATTACAGAATTAGTAACATTAAATTTCAGCTAATGTAAGTAAGTGCATTTTAGTGTACTCAAACTAGTACGATAATGAAGAGTTATTTAAGTATAATCTGTATAAACAGTTTACATACGAATGTATGTTTCCACATATCTATTCTTCGCCAATACCCAGTAGGGTAGTATCATAATCGTCGAGACTGTGACAATTGGATTTCAG
This sequence comes from Hydrotaea cyrtoneurina, assembly GCA_958296145.1. NCBI lineage: Eukaryota > Metazoa > Arthropoda > Insecta > Diptera > Muscidae > Hydrotaea > Hydrotaea cyrtoneurina. The sequence goes on from OY282512.1 coordinate 119,342,334, forward strand.
GCGCATACAAAACAAGCACATCAGGTGGAAAATCGTTGTAACATGTGTCAAATTTGAATTTGATTTGCTGATGAACAGAATCGATGCTAAATAAAATAAATATTAAAAAAACGACAACAAACAAACAACGTACCTGTGTTATCTTTATTTGATAGCATCACAACCGCAACATGTTTCCCTGCCCACACCCATCATCGTTGTCGGCGTCGCGTTGCCAAAGAAAATTTAATTTCTCAAAGATGACAATCTAAAACGAAACAAAATGAACGTTTATTAATCGTATGCAAATTTGACGTTATAAATTGCATCAAATTACTTTCTAGGGCACAAAAAAAAAACAAAAACAATATGCACTGTTTTATGAAAAGGGCGTTGTCAATTCAGTGGCTGCAGAAGGGAGATTGGAACGAGAAGCCCTCACACCTTCAAGGCTGAGATGCTAAAATGGCATGTGTTTTAAAAAAAATACCCTTAAATTGTTTTCGAACTTGATTCAAAAGTTTTTATTTCTGAAAATTTTTAATTAATTTTTAGATACATTTTTTTTTGTTTATGAAAAATGCTTCAAAAAATGTACAATGAAAAATCCTTAATTTTGGGGATATTTTCACAGTCAATTTTTTTTATAATGTTGTTTTTTTTAATTGTTTTTTTTTTTTCATAATATTTGGGGACATTTTCATATTGGGCTTGGGGGGATTTTTCCATTTATTTTGGGGAATTCTTAATTTTTTTTGGGGAATTTTTCATTTTTTTTGGGGAATTTTTCATAGAACCCATGAATGTAACGTGGTCCATAATAGAAACTCCAAACAAATAATACGGCAAAATTTTTTTTTAATTTTTTTACTGTACTGTAATCATGGTGCGACCGTCCTATGTACAAATAACTTTTTATTGGAAAATTCTATAAAAAAAAACTACTGGATATTTTCTAAAATTTCTTTTTTTAAGTACTCCTTCCGATTAATAATGGAATATAATTTCATTCAAATGGCTGCCTCGGCTGGCCATGCAGTAGCCTAACGACATCAGCTCTGCGGCGGATAATGCGATCTTCAAAAACAGGGCGCAAAACATCGAGTGTAGCTTCGGCTGTGTGTGTAGCTTCCTCCTGTTGAAACCAAATGTTGCCAATATCCTCCTCTTCAATTTTTGTAAACAAAAATTCGTTCAACATGGCCCGATAACGAAATAAGCACTAGTTGAAAAAAAAAACGTTAGATGGCGGACCCTTTATAAGCGATTTTACGCAGGATCGGTTTCGGGAATTAATCAAACATCTCTTTATCGGGTTTCGCAATAACCCATGTTTCAGATCCATAAAAAGGTGAGGCGGAATATGCGTGTTACGTAGCGTATTTTTAGTTCGACGAGAGATAACTGGAATTTTTTAGCCAGAGCCTATTTTTCGTGAACGATTTGTTCATCGTGATTAAATTTCTTCCTATAAAGACACAGACATATGACGATTTTTCGGTCAAATTCTTCATCCACTGCCGAGCCAGTCGTAGTCGTCATATGAATGATATTGTGTTCATTTTTTAAAAGACAAATTGAAACCTTCCAATAAAACCAGAATTTTAAAAAAAAAAATGATTAGTATTTTTTTTACAGCCGCTTCAAATTTATAATTTTGAATTTACAGGGTGGATATTGCAAAAATATTTCAAAAATAGGTTATGTTTGATGATTTTAAGAAGTAGGCGCAAAAGATTACAGCAAACAAGTAATTTGTTCGACTCCACACTGAATGACCTCCTTTGGTCCTCTAGAACTGTAAACTTTGTAAGCACATTTAAAATCATAAGCACTCTCTTTGGCAATTCCCATCGGATGTTCGTCCCCCGCATCCATAATTCATTCAATTTGTTATTTTTATAACATTACCCAGAAATTAATTCATATTTTCTCCACTGTGTTTCTAAGCAAATATTTACCAAACTTTTTGTTTGTTATTGAGTTTATCCGTCAAAAGCATGACGAAAAACCAAAGAACGAAAAAAAAGACTGGCAATGGCAAGCGAATTTGATTATGCTTGATTTACAAAATCATATTGGAATACAGAACACACAGAAAACAACGAGAAGAGACTGAAACAACTTTTGGAATATTAAATACCCTTTCGACGGGTAACATCAATCCAACACAAACATCAGTCCGGAGGGGGGGAAAAATGAAAAGAAATTGACAAAATCAGAAGCAACCATAAAAAATTGGAAACTGAACAAAAAGAAATAGAAAAGAGGAAACTGTAAAATCCACGAATGAATTTTAAACAACTTCTGGTCATGTGATTTTGTTCTTTTATTTTGCCATGAGTTTTTCCGGTCAAAAACAAATTTTCTTGCATTTGTATTTCAGATCGTTCGAATGCTGTAGTTCTGTTATTGCTGTGTCTCTTCTTCTTTTTTGTTTTTTTGCTTGTATCGGTGGTTCAAACACTTTGAGCTTTCCTCCCGAAGACTATGCATGTATGTGTGAGTTGGATTTTTTTCTGTTTATCCTTCACTTTCAAATGCATCGTCGTGTCGTCGTATTGTATACAAATTGCATGACGTCCAAACTAAACAAAAGAAACCAACAACGATGGCCAATATTTGTTTTAGTTCAACTTGCAGACTTGTATGTGCAAACAAAAAAAATAAAAAAAAAAATGGAAGACCGTGGGGAAACAATAAGACCGGCGGGACAAGCCGACCTGTGATCCTCCTACAGAAGCAAATTATAGCTGGCACAATGGAGTGTGCATTTCCCATTCAATTGAGTAATCACATGTCCATGTTGGAAGGACGGCAGTAAATCCGCCCACAAGACTCATTGGTTCGTTCGGCCATTTATGTTCTTTTCATTTGTTTAATTTTTTAATACAACTAATGAAGTAATTTTGATTATCCAATTTTTTATTTTTATAACAATATTTTATTTTATAACAAAGACTGACTACTGCTTGCGGACGTATCTCTAGATGCAGTGATGTTCTAGAATATCTGGATTCTTACTTATTTCCCTTAACATTCCATGAAGGAATAGACGGGAAACCACTCTCGAATCAGAAAAACTGTGCACGATATAATTTGTATAGCCACTGAACGGGACCCACTGTTTAAAGACGGCTCGGAACGGCTAATGCTATTTCAAGAAAAGTGTTTAGATGGCTCTGACTCGCCAGTATTTACGAGGTGGAATCAGCTGCTGGAAAATGTTGAGCTGTGCGAAAGTCGCACACACTACCTACCTTACCAAGGTAGAAAAAATCGAAACTGCCCTCTGAAAAAAACTGGCAATAGGTATACGAGTATATAAAGTCTATCCGTATTTTAAAATAATTTGAGTGCATTACCAAAGAATTCATATTTTCTCTCGACTTTTCACATGTCTCGCTCTGGTATCCAATTAGAAAACCGGAATTAGAACATCGGACAAATAATATACATGGCATTACTAGCACATTTTCATTGATTTTTCCTGACAGATTCCATGACTATTTTGCATAATTGTAATTTAACCCTTTGTCGGCCGACAGTACTTAAAAGTACCACTACAATTATAAATACTTAAAAAAAAACTATTTGTGTAATTTGTCCGCTAGGTACGGTAAAATTGGTAGGCCGTTTATTGAAAAACGAATGAAAAATAATTGTCTTGGAGAAAAAGTGATTTGAAAAATGTGTAAAAATTGTTTTCCCAAATATTATTGCATAAATTTACAATGGTGTTTTTGTTAATTTTTTTAAAGTTAAAATAAACTATAAACACAAATTATTATAATAATTTCATTCTATTCGATTCTCCCTGGACGAACGTACCAATCATTATTAATATCCTTGCAGGTCCTTGAAAGTTTTTTGACTTGGAACTTATGTTTAAAATGCCATAACAAATTCCATTTCATAAAGAGCATATTAATTTTGCATCTTCTAGTCTTGGCCCACAAGGGGTTAATTCATCGGCCTCTACGATCACCGAAAAGAGATAGTAGACACCAGGCAATATCTCATCCAGTAATTGGAAATGTCTCATGGTAGAACTTAATCGGAAAGAAAAATACTAAAACAAACGAGCTGACTATAATTGTAGGATACTTTTTTGTGTAGGGGGCCAACGAAATCACCAGCCAAAAAAGCGTTAACTCAATTTTTGTTTTTGGTATAAGGGTTATTTTGTTGCATAGCAACTACTTTGTGCGGAAAGCACAAAAAAAAAATAAACCGAAGGAAATGTATTCACTCACCAATTCTGCAACTGCCACCCACCACGACCACCACCACTGACTGACATCTTCATCAAGGCTGCAAAATTTGAATTGTCCATTTTTTTTTTGTGTGTGTTTTACTCACAGGCCGACATCTGATGGTGAAGCGTAAATAAACATGGCAAAATGGACAACTCAACAGTAACACACAGAACTGGCCAGCAAAAAACCAAAAAAAAAAGAAACCAGACCGAAAAGCCGACAGTCGATATGATGAAGAAGGGTTTTGCTGTGTAGTCTCTTAAATATTCAATGACATTTTATTTACAATTAAGAGCAAACAAAAACAAGGCTTAAATTAGGTATGATTTTTTTTTATTTGGAAACTACGAAACAGCATTTGAAAGTTATTCTCGGGTATAACATAAAAACGAGATAAAAATATGTCAATTGATGAAATCATGGAAAAGTTCGATTTTTGTGAGGGTAGTGTTTGAATATAATCAGTCTTGAGTCGTCTTGTTAATTGCTATCAAACCGCAAATAATATTAATGTCATCTTTATAGTGACGACTGACCACTTTCCATCAGTCACTTTGTGTTCGAGGTAATTTGGCCAGCAGTGCACATACAACACAAAATTTAAATGACACCGATAGTTCGTAAATTGGGCTAAGAATTTTTGCCGAATTAGGCTACCGAGTCACTGGTGACCAAGTGACCAAGTGACTGATTCGTGGTTACTGATTTAGATACTGAGATAATTAGGTTTTGACCACTTTAGAAAAAAAAAATCTTAAAAAACAGAATATATTGTTCAGCTCTAAAAAACGATTTTAGACTAGCTTCGTAAGCGTACTGTGGTCCCCTGAGTACAAAATGGTCAAAAATGGTTTTAAAAAAAAAAAAACATAACACGAAAACGAATTGCTCGATTTTGTTGAACAAAATTTTAATAAAAGTAAGCTGGCACAATGAACTGAAACTAAGTAAGCTAATAAAACCGAAACTTCTGCTTCTCTTTTAATGTTCAATTCGTTTTACGAAGAAATTTTACCTAAAGCGTTTCAAAACGAAACCATTAGATCGGCCCTCCGGTATATCTCGTCGAATATCCTGAAGGTGTCAAATTTCATTCCAATATTATTCCATTCCAATTAAAAAGTTAAGTAATGGATTTGGTCCAGACAGACTTGGAGTTTTATGTGAATGATTCGGTGAGTTGCTCCTTTTACCGGTCGCAAATGGTATTAGCTGCCACTCACTTAAGTGCCAATTTAAGATAACTGACAAAAATTCATAATTTTTGAAATTAAGTTCTAGTTTCTTTCAAGTCTGTGGTGTCGAGCCAGCATTTTTAAATAGCTCGACTCCGACTTGGGTTGTTTAATAACAAAATCTCGAAAATTTTAATTAAAAGTCGGAGTCGACCACAGTTTTCGAATTCAGAATCCGACGCTACAGTCCTGATTTCTATGCAAATAATTTCTCCAAGTTCCACTTGGTTATGTGGAAATTTTACATAACTGCCAAACATTTTTTTTCTTTGAAAATCTTGCATTTAGCAAACACTCAAAAATACAATGAAAAGAAAACAACGCAAAGTTGTTCTTTCTTTAAACTTAATTATCATTTTCTGTCTGTAAAAATGAAAAAAAAATACTCTCTTACTAACTTCCCTTACCATTGCAGACGGGGAACTTCTCTCGAATCAATCAGTTGTGTACGATATAATTTGTAATGCTAATTTGTTGTGTACGACCTACTGTTTAAAGTCGGCTCCGAACGTCTAATGCTTTTCTAGAGAAGTTTTACATGGCTTAGAGATAACGCTCTTAATCGTAAAGTCGCCAAAATTTACGATAACAAATTAGAGACTTGAACTTGGGCTACTGTGGCAGTTAATACATTTAACTTAAGTTATATATATGTGTTAAATGAAGTTTGGTTAAGAGTCATTTCTGACTTATGTGCCAGTTAAGACTGTAAAAGTTGTTCTAGCATAAGTTGTTGTTGCTCCATTACCCCCTACACCCCCCTGGGGTAGGGGTTTAATAACTAATTTGATTTCGATTTGACTTTCCACCACAACCGACTGCCTCTGTGATAATATGGCCTGTCGCATGCCTTAGTTTTTTTCCATACATCATCCCAATGTATCATAAATCCCTAAAGTTTCTCTCTGTGCTACATGGACATTTGCTAGCAATGCATCCGAATATCTTTACAACTGGGCTAGTTTTAGTTTGGTTATAACCATTTATATAACACATGAGTGTGTATACTGATATCTAACAATACACGAATGACAAAGAAATAACCGTTTGACATATCAATATTCAACAGTCATGTGATATTACAATAAATATCGCCAAGACTTGTGAATACAAAATATCAGTTTTAACATTACGCGCAATTATAGCAAAATCAAATTCTCATGAATACCGGGCAGACAAACTCTGCACAGCCCAAAACAGTTGTGGACCCATTAAAACACCGTTAAGTCCATATCGGAAAACCAATAAAGTAAACAACAACAACGAAAAGGGTGAATTGTAAAAGTTGACGAAGAATTTTCAAATTAAATTATTTTGTTCTATTTTTTTTACAGCACGTACGGAGATCGTATAACAAAAAAAAAAAAAAACATTCGAAACCACGTAACAAAAATACACACGCACAAAAACTCAAGAAACCAAAAATATTCTATATGCTTGGCTTGCTGTGGTGTGATGTGATGTGGCGTGGTTGGTTGGTTGACTTGGTATCTGCGTGTGGATGAAATGTAGATAAAATAGAAATCACTTAGAGCTGGTTAAAAATCACAACATTTTAATAAAAACTGTCACGTAATTACCACACACACTTATGTGTGTATACATGTATGTGCCCATCCATCCATATCAAATAGAAGAACGACACACTCACGCACACACCGAATTCCCATGCAGCTAGGACAGCAACAGCTTTACCCATGTGTCACTACCAAAAAAACAACACACATTCTATCCCGGCAGTCATCAATACAATTTCCAAAGTTATCTGCACGATTTGCATACGTATATTTCTAACTACAGTGGGAACTCTCAATAGGTGGCACACTCTTTTGTGGGAATATAGAGCAATTATTGTAAACAAAATGTCGCTGGCGATGACTGTTCATTCCGTAGAGGTTCCACTTTATAAACATTTACATATTCTGCAGAAAGTAGTGCCTGTTTTTAAAGATATCAGCAATAGAGAGATGTAGTTTTAGGTTATCCTGTTTATAACCGAAAATGTGTTTCTATCGCCAGACAAAAGACGAAATGTACGTATGCCGTTTTTAAGAACGAAATACAATAGTAGTGGTTTGAATCTCTCCCTCTCTACCTTTGTGAATCCGTGTACTAGTCGAACTGATTTGTTGCCAAATTGTAATTTCAATTAATGTGTTTATGAATGAGTAAAAACAAATAGTAGCGAGCAATCTCAATATATATTTACCCTCGACACTGATACACTGACTCTGTCACGCAGTACGTAGGAATTTAAATAGGCATTCTATAATTTTCTATAAATAATAATAATAAAAAAATAATATTTTTTTTTGTACAGAAATTGTGTTTTCCCCAAATTTTTTTTTTCGAAATTTTTTTTTTCAACAAAAATTTTTTTTCCACAAAATTTTTTTTTTTCAGCAAAATTTTTTTTTCAACAAAAATTTTTTTTTCAAGAAAAAAATTTTTTTTCAACAAAAATTTTTTTTTTCCACAAAATTTTTTTTTTCCAACAAAATTTTTTTTTTCCACAAAATTTTTTTTTTTTCAACAAAATTTTTTTTCCATATTTCAACGGGCGCCATAGGCGCATTACAACTTACTAGTTAAATTATATTTCTACCTCTCACTTTAACATTTTCCAACAGTAGTTACTTTGTATAATCTGAATATCTAAGAGAAAACTGACGACCAAATAACATTGTGGGGTATGTTTACTACAGTGATTAGATTAACTAGGACATGGTATGAGAATTGATTAAAATGCTTTTCAAGGAACCACGCAAGATAAGAAAATTTCATCCAGCCTGCAGTAGAAAGCCAAGTCCAACAAGATCAGATAAATCTCCTTGTATCAACTGGATATCACGGGCAAAGGACCGAATTTAACTTTAAACGTGGCGAAATATCTATTAACACTCACTGTTAGTAGTCATATAAAATTTCAACAACAAAAAAATCGAATTCAAACTACAGACTTAATTACACAGCCACACTTTGATTATCGGGACACACTTACAAGTAATGTTGATTATGAATTTTAAAAATTGTTTCTGTTAATCGTTACTTTCCATTCCAACACTCAGGGGATTCCCCTATAAATGAAATGCACTGTGTTAGCAATAGGAAATTGGGGTATCCGAAGGAGGAAAGGGGACATTTGTCAGTAAACGCACTTGTTGGAAAATTGTTCCACATACAAAGAGTTTGGCAGAAGAACGAAATTTGTACATAGTGCTTCGTCCGATTAACTGGCTATTGGAAAATGAAGTCCCTGGATAGCCGCGTATTCCGGCTAAACATTGTAACTTCAGGAACCAGACGACAGATATCTGACGAACAGATGCCGTTAAAATAACTCTTTGGATCTGAAAGCATCTTTGCCAGTCTGATTAATCGATCGAGGTTTGAACGAAGTCGTTTTCGAGAGAATAAATGTGCTTATACCAAGAAGAATTATTTTCTCAACTATTTCAGCAGCAGCATCGACATTACTGTCCAGGAAATTTCTAGTTAAAATGCAAATAAAAATGTTGAGCTCGGCCGAAAGAGCCTCATTCGTATATGTCCAAATCGTGAGAGGTTTACAAGTTGACCGAGGATCGGAGAGCAAAAAGTGATCCGAATTGGCCAAGAGGTTTTAAACTATTAACCTCGTACTTTTCAGGGTGTCAGCTTAGGAAGAGGTCAAGAATAAGCTGGTGTTGCCTTCAACACACGGAATTCATTAGTTGTGCAAAGTTGCTCAGCATATTGGCCCTCCGGAGATGTATGACTCGATCGGTAAAGCCAAGATTTATTATGGACATTGAAATCAACAGCAACTACAATTTCACTGCCCATGTAATCTCCTAAAATTGTCGAAAAGGGCATCGAAGACAATTAGGGTAGCATTTCTTTTAAAATGTCGGTAAATAAACCCGAAATGTAAGATTGGCGATCCAATCCTGAACTTACCCCAAAGGGAGTGAAATTCTGGATCGTGTGAGTCCAAATATGGTTGACTCTCGGACACAACACCATTACGTATACCAAAAGACCTCTGTGACAAAAAAAGATATAAGAGTGTGACAGCCAGGCATGTGAAAATTCGGTGGATCAGAATCCCACACATCTGGGTCTCAGATAGAGCAAAGATATTTGGGCTATGGAACTGAATGGTTGAATTGACTTCAGCGCTCGTATATTGGCAAAATGTCTTTTGAACATGAACGGAAACAAAGGAATGACAAGGCATAATCGGTCATCATCGATCGTATGTAAGTAGATATAATGATCAAAATTGTAAGTATCACCGAAACTCAGTTCCAGCTCACTAACCTTAAAATTGTTTAGATCATTTCATTGATGATTCAGTTTGAACACTGTGCTCTGTGCTAATATGGGACACACTGGATATCAGCGAATGTAAGTGGTTGCAACCATAAATCCATATGACGTTCTTCACTCAATGTTGATGGCTCAAAATCTGTTGGTGGGTTAACAACTACATTTATATTCGAAATGCATAGTGCCAAAGCGACAGTTACGCCATTTCCATTCAATTTCACATGTATTTACATTGCATGTACACATAAAAAGGAATGACAAGTATGTTATACAAACATATGTATGTTTGTATACTCTGCATGATATATATTTGCCATTAACAATACTCGTATGTACCCCGTGCCAGTTCTCGTGGGTTCAGATTATGTATTCGATAGATTTGTATAAATATCATTTGGTCAGGATTCCATATTGCGTACACTTGTATTGAAAGAGAAGTTATAAACAGTGTACATAGGACTGAAGTTTATCTATCCTTGCGATTAAAAATCTCTATTTTAAGCATATTGATCTATAACAATATAGAGAACAAGAGGTGTAGAGAACAAGGTGCATTAAAATAAAACAATGTCGGCAACACGTCAGCAATATTTTGTCCAGTATATGCGTCACATGAACGCCATAGTGGCCATGAACAACATAATGTGTTGTTGTCAAAATGAAACCTCTTTGTTCCCTTATGATTTCTGACAAAGTTAAAGGTGATGGTCATGGAAATAATACTTGGAAATAATAATACCAATGATAAATTATTTAATTTTGTTATTAAAATTTGTGCTTTGAGAAAAATGTTTTAGAACACATACGCTTCGTAATACCTGTATGTATATATAACAGGAAGGCTATATATATCTTATTTCTTAATCAAACCTACGAGGTAAAACCGACATCAAAAATATAATGCGTGAAATAACCACATGGTGCGAATTCATTAGATATTCAACTGTGCGCCCTTAAAGCTCTCACACACATATTTAATGTGATGTGGACTCAATAGCCGACATCCAACCATTCATTCAATTTTCACTTTTAGCAACTGGTCAAAGTAGTGCAGAAATTTCCATAAACCAATCTTAAACTCTTGCAACCTCATATTACGGCACATCCCCACCTAATTGCAGCAATGGATCATTATTTCCACAGGTCGCAACATATTTTCTCAAATGGCAGACTTAGATCCCCACCATTCATGTGAACCTACGCACCTTCATACATACACACACACACAAACACTCATTCATACTACGTACGTACCTTGAGGTGTGCCTGCACAGCTTTGTGTCACAAAAGGATCAGAGTGCTCTGATGATGGCTGTATGAGCAAATATGTCATTTGGTGAAATGTATTACCGGCAGTTAATGTTCAACATTAACCGAGTCTGGGAATGCATGCCGTCCGTATGCAGCGTCACAAACACATACAAACGCCTACGCCATTGTCCACAGGACGCCAGTGACACTGTGGCCACATAACTCTTGACGCAATGCCGTCAAAGACATCATTTGAAGCCACATCACGAATCACAGGAGGGTCCGGTTGGTTGTCTTCTATCAACAGCCGCAGAGACTGGATTGTGATTAGAGGAGACTTACTGTGCGTCGCTAACATTTTCAAATTAAAAGCACTAAAGGTTTATCAGAACCATGAACGTTATGTCTTTTATTAAACTGGAGACGACTTTAAGCACATCAATGGTGATAATTTCAAAGAGATGGGAAAACTTAAATGATACATTTTAGTAAACATAAAGGCTCACAATGACGATAGGTTTGAAAGTGAAAAGTGTTCTGAGAAGAACTCGTGTATGAAGCGAGTAAGTGTCAGATAAGGCGAAAACATCACTTTATTGTAGCGAAAACTAATGCGAAATCGAATATTGAAATATATTTCTTGTGAAAGCGAATATTCCAAAATGATGCAAATAATTCGCGTATGCGAAAGCGAAAATTCATACATATGCACTCGAATTTTTTCAAAAGTGAAAGCGAATACTGTGATATTTAAGTTTTCCGCAAATGCGAAAGCAAATTTCGTTACATCCCTCGTTAAAATATCTAAACAGACAATATCAAGAAACCAGGGACCGTAAATAATTATTGCTTATTTTTTAAATTAAAAAATCAATCACTGAAAAACTACATAAAAGAAAACTAATTTCATCATAATGAATGTTTTGCATTTCGGTCACTGTTTTTGAATTTTCGATTTATACAGTTTTCTTAATGATTAATTTTGAGTAATATTATAAAAATCTGTCCATAATCATTATTTTTGAGAGAGAAAAAATAAAACTAAAAAATTTATAATTATTTATGATTTTAATTTGTTTCTCTCAAAATAAAACGCTGTCGAACCGATATTTTTTTTTTTTTTGTCAAAAAATAAATTATTTTGATCTTTAAAAAGAGCACGCCAAATAATTTATCATTTGGACAGAAGTCGGAGAAGTTTAACATGGTCTTTGCTTGCTGATTGATGGAGGGGGTGAGGGATTGCACTATGAAGGGGTAGTGTATCGGTAAGATAGGGGTATAGAAAGATAACGAGTATTAGCTTAGCTTCAAAGCTCATACCACCATTTATATAAATAAAATTGATAAAAAAAAAAACATGAAATAATTTTTAATATTTTTTCGCCTGGGTTGGTTTCTTTGGATTATTTGTATGAGGAAAGGCAACGATATTGGCCAAAAAAAAATTGAAAATGAGTTTTATTTTAAGCGAATAAAAATAAACATCATACATAATCATTATTTTTTAAATTGAGTTGAAAAAAAAATCGTAAATTGATTAAAAAAAAGTCATATTTTTTTTTTTTTTTTTGGGTTTTATTTTTTTCCTCAACAATAATGATTTGGGGCTGATATTTGTAATATTACTCAAAATTACTCTTTACCATTGAAGAAAATCTTTAAAACCTATAATACAATCATGAACAGTAATTTGTACAATAAAACTTATAATGGTTACGGTCCCTGTGGAAAATTTTTAATTTTACTCACGCATCGACCTGATTCAAAACCTACAAATAGACTAGAGTTAAGACCTGATTTACCATTAGGCAAAATTAGAAAAATTTTCTAGGACTAAAAATTTGATGTTCCACCAAAAAGGAATTCGTCTGCTTAGCTCAACCCTCTGCCTAATGCTGCCTATAAAAGATTGCCTCGAGACACTGTTGGGTATTAGAGGGTTACGCTTCTCAAGGTGAAATTTTGGTGTTATCATTAACTAGTAAGTTGTAATGCGCCTATGGCGCCCGTTGAAATATGAAAAAAAAATTTTGTTGAAAAAAAAAAATTTTGTGGAAAAAAAAAATTTTGTAGAAAAAAAAAAATTTTTTTCTTGAAAAAAAAATGTTTGTTAAAAAAAATTTTTGCTGAAAAAAAAATTCTTGTTGAAAAAAAAAATTTGTAAAAAAAAATTTTGATAAAAAAAAAAATTTGTAAAAAAAAATTTGGGGAAAACACAATTTCTGTACAAAAAAAAAATATTTTTTTTTTATTATTATTATTTATAGAATTATAGAATGCCTATTTAAATTCCTACGTACTGCGTGACAGAGTCAGTGAATCAGTTGAAAGTAAAATTTTCCTATTATTATCGTTTGACTCCTACTCCCCTCGATAGCATCGTTTACTCTGCTTTCGGCAATACCCAACTTTTAGCTCAAAAAGAAGAACTGGCACATAAGCTGTACAATGTTCATTTAGTTTGTCGAAGGATCTGTTTTTAAATTTTCTTCTAAGCCGATAGCATTTACTTCCAAGTATCACCCATTGCTTTATTGCGATGCTGACATGATTTTTTCTATTAATGGTGAAGCCGATTAACTATCTTCACTATTTCGCCTTTCCGCCGACGAGACGTTTGCCTAGCTCTTGCAAGCATTTGTTTCATCTTGCACTCGTTCAACATCGGACTGATTGAATTCGGAAAAAGAACCAATTCTATCTAGCGCTATCACAAATCAGATTCCCTTCTTCTGGTTTCGTTTCTGTTCTAATAAACCTCATCATCATTACGGTTTTCTATTCTTTGATCGGAATATATGAGTTTCATCCCCTCAACTCCTGCATCACTCTGTTTTCTTGGTTCTTTTCTCGTCGCTTTTGGTAAAGGATGAAGATAAACCTACCATAGAACTGACAAAAGATCATCTCCAAGAACTATTTAATGTCATAACCACACATACAACTTGTATCAGTTGACTCTTCCGAGAAAAAAATTGGCTCTGATGCCGATTGTGACCAGTCTTTCGTCTGCCGTACTAAAATCTGCCAAGAGATGACGCATTCGTTAGTTCATAACAACTCCACATTCGAACCAGTGGAGAGTATTCTTTGTATTCCTAGTATTCCTCTAGAACATCCACCAGTAGAGCCACTTGGCTCTTTCGTCAATTTCCAGCCGACCAATGGCCCTTATTACGATTGCGGTGGTCGCTGTTATAAAAGTAAGCAACTCATTTGCTGGATATCAAAACAGCATTGCCATTTAAATCAGAACTCATTTAATTCATCCCCGACATAGGAACCGATCGTTCTCACTTAACTCGCTGATTCGAAAGAAGTTCTCGTTTTGTTCCTAATCGGGTTGTTAAGGAAAATATGCCTCAGTCACAGCTCCGTACGCATTCGGCCTGTTTAATACAAACTACGACAAATAATGAAATTAAAATTAAAAAAAAAAACACCATCTACTGTATCACAGGAGATAGCTATTGCATTACTCGGCAAAGCGATATGTCATTACCACCACTAATTTTGAGCCACTCTTTTATAAGGCGTCTAGACAGAAAACCTATTAATCACAGACATGCATTCAGAAAAAATTCCACACACTTCTGCATATGCCACCCCACTTATTCATGCATAACTTCCAGTTTTTTTTTTTATTTTGTACATTTCATTCAATGGATGATAATGTCTGAATGAATGCAGGTGCATTAGAGAGGGTCGATAAATATGGATAATATAAAATATTTGTAGGCGCCCCGGTAGGCGAGTTGGTAGCGTGCTTGTCTATCAGCGTGGGGGTTGTGGGTTCGATTCCCACCAGAGGCTTTGGTCTGTCGCTGCAAAAATCAAAACATATGGTCTTTGTCACCCGGTTTACCCTTGGACCCAAAATTAGAATATAAATTTACTTTGTACTGTAATTAATAATAAATAAATAAATAAATAAAATATTTGTAAAATTATTATAAACACTTACAATTATTTTCAAATTCGGGAATTTTTTGCGCAAATAGTGACAATATCTAATAAAAAAAACACTTTCTCAACATGAAAATCGACCCGCTTTAATGTAAGTTCATACAAGTACTTTTTTCTCATATTACTGAAAGGAGGATTTTAACTGTAAATTACTGCCTGTTTCCATAAAACGTTACAAATTGTCAAAATTGAAGGCGCAATAAAATGTATTCTTGCCAGTAATCAGAGCTTGTTCTTTAGGACTTGTGTTCCATTTGTCGATATCTAACATATATCTGAAAACCAGAATGGAAAAATGTCTGAAACCCATTTTATAACACTTCCAATATTAAGGATTTGTACGGAACGAACAAATTCGGTTTATGGAAACAGGCAGATAATGTCAGACAACCAACTTTGGCACGACTGTTGAACAAATTAATGAAATACAGTGCTGTCTGGGTAGAGTGAACACCCGATGCAATGAACACCGCGTTAGAGTGAACACCAGAATTTTTACATTGACTACTCTGTAGAGTGAACAGTCATGGACCTGAATAGAGTGAACATATTTTATAGTAAGTTTTTAGGTTTGCCGAAAGAGAGAAATAATAAAAAAGAGTACAAAAATTAAAGATAACATAAAATAACGGTAAAATAACGATTTGCTCGCACAAATACAGTATACCCTCGATCAATACAACTGATAGAAATCAAGAAAGTTGCAGAAACCGTGGAGCTGCAGTAACTAAGAAAAAATATCTTGAGTGGTGTTAGGGCATTAATTCGATCAATGCACATCTTAATATATATTTACCCTCGACACTGATTCACTGATACACTGATTCCCTGATTCACTGATTCACTGACTCTGTCACGCAGTACGTAGGAATTTAAATAGGCATTCTATAAATAATAATAATAAAAAAAATAATATTTTTTTTTGTACAGAAATTGTGTTTTCCCCAAATTTTTTACCAAATTTTTTTTTTCTAAAATTTTTTTTTTTACAATTTTTTTTTTTTTTACAAAAATTTTTTTTTTTCAACAAAACTTTTTTTTTCAACAACAATTTTTTTTTTCAGCAAACTTTTTTCAACAATTTTTTTTTTTTCAACAAACGTTTTTTTTTCAACAAAAATTTTTTTTTTTCCACAAAAATTTTTTTTCCTAACAAAATTTTTTTTTTCAACAAAAATTTTTTTTTCAGCAAAAATTGTTTTTTTCACAAATGTTTTTTTCCCAATTTTATTTTTTTTCGAAATTTTTTTTTACAAAATAGTTTTCTCAAAATATTTTTCAAAAAAATTTTAAAATTACGTAACAAATACTTTCTCAAGCAAATTAACGGGCGCCATAGGCGCATTACAACTTACTAGTATTAAAATAATTTGGCTATTTTAATAATATAGGAGTTTCGCTCATTGAGGTTTGTGTTGGTAGAGAATGATGAGGACAATGGCGAAACATCAGAATATATCAGCTGATGAAGCCATTAAGGTTTTTGATAAGGGTATCGAGTGGGCTGAGGCTAATACTACAAATTTCGCGAATATACAAGCTCTACATTGCCTTCGCGATCAAGCAGTGCAAATATCGTAAAACAAACAACTATTACACATTTTTTTTAGTCTTAAATTTAAACATCGGTATTTTATCGAAATAAATACAATGTAAAAAAAGAATCGTTTTAAATACAAAAAAATCAACCTTGATTTAGTGAACAACCTGGGTATTATGAAATCGCCCGGCAAAAATTAGTTCACTCTACCCAGACAGCACTGTATTATCATTCCTTCAGCAAATATTTCTGACCATAAACTCATAGTGGCCGAAATCCTATGACACAGTCCTTTTATGCGAAAGTACAATTATTATATTACATGGAGAGGATATGAATGCTGGATAAGAGCGATGTTATGAAAAGTTCGACAGTCGTATCTCGAGCTGTACTGTGTTACTAACAATGTTGGATATACAATACTTGGTGAACTGGACCAGCATACAAAATTATCTCTAAGCACTAGAAACTTTGGCGAAAAGACCAAATACAAGACATGAATATCCTTGATCTGCCAATTGAAACACATACAAAGTGATTGGAATCGTTCTCGCAACAACAGACCAATGCATACCAACATAAACCTTTCCGTTTTACGTGTGTACCTTGAAATAAATTCCTAATTATGTTCATTAAAATAACAGATGAAAATATGTACACAAAATATGTATAATTTCCACAAAAAAAAAAAAAAAAAAAAAAATACATATGCTTCCAGCTAACAAGTGATGTGAGCCTTATACATATTGAACCGGCTAATTGATCGACCAATGAGGCCATTGTTACACGAGTGTCACTGAATATATTCAAACAAACACAGTATCATCATGAATTGTATTCAAATTTAAACACAGTTATAGCCATTTTCGCATAATCACAATGAAATGAACAACCAAGTCCATACGCGGAATTCAATTTTACTGTTTCGTATTCGGCGCCATGCCATGCATTCGATAATTAACATTTCGAATTAGAACTGTTTGTAATTAAATGCAAGGCAAATTGGATATTTTGGAGCCAACACTTTTGTTTTGGTGGGGAAACTCAACAACAAACAACCTCCAATAAATCGCAAAATCAAATATTAATTTAAAATCAAACAATAATTATGATGATTGTACAAAACTTGACCAAATTTACGTACCACCACGGACCGCAATGCCACACAACCAGAATACTAGGAACGCCTACCCCCGCCAGCCACACGGCGCAGTAGCTGCTGTATCAAGTAGCGCCAGTACGTGGTACGGCCAGTGTACAGTGGCTTCCGACGATCAAAAAATACTTGTAGTGGATCACGGAGAAAAAAAACAATAACCATTTGCGTCATCTACTACTCCGCCAACAATCAGTTAGTACGTCTGTTCGTTTTTTTAATATTTTCAATTTCTACTTTTAGGTTTATTTAAAATTCTATGTTTTTGAGACAAAGTTTATTGTCTCCTTAATGCTTAAAGTTGTATTTCTTAGAACTAATAGCAGAAAAAAAAAATTACAAAAACAGCAACTTAAATTACATATAAAAAATGTTCAGGGGTACGAACTGATTGTGGGCGGAGTAGTACAAACGTGGCGTTGAAATCCATTTATGTTGAGCTAGAAATTATTGGCATCTCCCATTAATCATATCGACGATCCAAAGGGTGATCGAAATATAAGTTTACTTTTATAAATTAAAAAAGAAAATAATAGAAATAAAACTTTTCCGCTTTATTTATGGAACACGATTTCATTCATGCATATTCGGGCCTAAAGCGTTAGAGTATTCATCTGACGGCGTCAATTTACAACTCTGAAGAGGCCAATTGACATCGCTGAGACGCCTGATAACACGATCATCGAATATTGGCTGTATAGCATGGCGTGCAATCCTATCGAAGGCTCGTGAAAGTTTATCTCTTCAATATCCAACCAGTCAACCGAAATGCCGATTCTAGCAGTATTTTCAAAAAAAAAAAAAATTGGATAATGATGAAACTTCTGAGGTTGTATTGAGGTTTGCAGAACTCACATCAGGCAGGTTCGTTTATTTCCCACCGGTTTTCAAGTGTAATGTGATTTATTTCCTTCTACGTAGATAAAATACTAACTATATTCCAGGATTTCGAGTGGAAAAGAGCTGTCACTGTCAAAAATGCATATGATTTACAATAAAACCACTACAGGGACCACCCGGTATGTCCTGTTTACCTAATGAAACTTACAATGATCTCCCGAGCTACTGAGGCTCGAAGTCAACAATATTACTAACTCGTTCTGCGTTGCATTTAGGACTGACAAATCGACAACTGCTTAGATATTATTCTTTACACCAAATCCTGCACAAGGCTGTCGAAAAGCAAGCCGCGGCTATCACCTCTTCCCTTATTATAAAGCTTCCTTCGACAGTTCTAAAGGAATTAATTTTTTTTTTTCATAATTAAAATTTTTCTTTTTAAAACTTTTGCCGGAATATTTCACGTAAAAAAGAATTTGGAAAGATCAGAATTTTCCCCTTATCGAACCACTGTAAATCAGGCAACCAGATAATGCCGGGACTGAGTGCCGACAACACGAGAGGCAGTGGTGAGTGGGAGCAGGAGAGGCGGTCGAACCCCGTCGACAAATAAAACTCAAACTCAAGAGTGGTGAGTCAACATTATAAAACCATAAATCAGCAAAATTTAGAAAATCTATGTATTTTTCGGGTTTTAGCAAAACAAAATACACACATATACAGGAACAGATTGAATGTACATTCGGCTAGGCCAGACCATAAACTCATGCATCCATCCATTGGTCGCACACAGCAAATGAAAGTCGAAATTCACTGGGTCACTATTACACAAATATGGTAAATGGTTATTTTAGGTTGGCATGGCTAAGAACACCCATTGAATACACTTCTATGGTAAATATAGAATCAATAATGAAATTATATAGACAGCAATAGCAACAACATCAGTAGCAGCAGCAGTAGCAACAGCGACAGCGACTACCAACAGCAGCAACACAACGCAATAAAATACAGGGAACATATCAAATCAATGGCGGAATAAATTGGTGACTAACGCCAACATAAAACCCAACCAAAAAGAAAAAAAAGGTCAACAGGCCAATAACTAACCGTAAAAGTGTACTTACTTTCATTCACAAAAGGGAACCATTTATCGGTGAACTAGAGAGACAAAATCAAAAAAAAAAACTTAACGTTTTTTTTTTCTATTTCTTTTTGTTGTTGCTGATATTCACAAAATGGAACTAAAGCTTAATTGAAAAATTCAAGAGCTGTTAGTGATACTTACAAACTGTAAAACGTGAACAGAATGTTGTGTCCACCATTGTGGCCAGAGGTGGGCGGATGCAACTACTGAAATTTGTCCACAAGTATTGCATGAATAGCGTCTACATACGATATGGTAATATCAGGCTTTAAGTACGGAGGTTTTCTATCAAAAGATAAACAACTGAATCTTTCACGATTTTGTTTAGAATCTGCCGAAGACGACCTGTGATTGGTGCATTTATGACATTTTCGAACAGACTTTTAAAATAAATCATCTCGGGGTGAGTTTACATGCATGTAGGTTCAAGCGGAAACTCCAGCCGGCCACACATACTGATTGCTGCAGGGATTACAGTCATTTTATATCGGTACTTAACTTTCTGAACTCTCCAGATCATCTCAAGTGTTGCTGCGATATCAAGCCAAGGTTTCGCAGCCATGTACGTTTTTTTTCTCTCAGCTTTGTTAACAAGAACTTTTAACAATTGCGACCACTCAGTGGCTCACCTATATGCATGTGTTTGTATGCATGAATTCGTCTTTTGACTTCTTGTGAACACTCACAACGAGACAAACGAACGAACGAATGATTCTTCCTGAATACGTGTTTAAATTGGTGGGATTTTCTTTTCCACTTATTTTCAATTTTGCAGGCACTTTACTGACAATTTGATGTTACTGCGATGCGACTTCTTCGGATGGAACGATAAAGAAGGCTGAGGTTGTACAGCGTTGTACGAATTCTTTTTTGTATACTTTTTACTTTTATTCTCCCTGCATCTCTTCATAATCATTATTTTTCTGTTTTTTTTTTTTTCTTTTTTGTTGTATTTCATTTCGTTTTTATTTTTCTTTGCTAAGCCAAACAGTTGTCACAGACCGCTCAGTGGCAAACTGCAGCAGCTAGCCAGACAATAGGAAGTCTCGTACACAATGTTGCCTATTTTTGAGTTGTTGGCCGGTTGTTTGTTTGCTGGTGGTTGTTTGTTGGTCTGTCGCCGTTACCGATGGGGTTTTTTTAATTTTCTTGACAAAAAAAAAATAAATAAATACAAGACCCAGAGACTGACTGCTGGCTTTGCTGCTTCTTAAGGCGGCTTTTACATATTTTTAGATTTTTTTTTTCATTTTCCATGAATGAGGCCAGAAGAGTTCATTGTTGTCACGTTGCAATCAACAATGAATGCACACTGGCTGGCAATTTCAATATTTTGGAAATTATTTTGGGCTTGTTGGGGAAATTAGACCAACTAGCTCCGATATGACCTGTGTTATAGGGCACCGAAATATTCTAGTACGGGTGTGGAAAAACTATGAAAGTCTATTTATCATCCTAGGTGATTTATGTCAGAATTTTGAAATGTTTTTTTATCAATACTTAATAAAGATATATAACATTCCTCTAGTTGTCATCAAAGAAGAATATTTCCAACGACCTTGATTTAGTTCAATTGGTTCCCTGGGGTTGGCCCAAGAAAACGCCTTAGGTATTGCCATTTTGTTTTTGCTTTTAGTAATTATCAACAAAAAAAAAAACGTTTCTAAATTTCTTACGATTTTGATTTAGTTTTTTAATTGTATGTTCTCCATGGAAGGCCCAAAAAAACTCCAAGACGTCTTCGATATTGCTGTCTGAAAATTCAATTTGCAAATCAAAAACCCAACCGAAGTTACCGACTGAATTCCGCAATATTTCCATTTTCCATCACTGTGCAACGGTTGTTCAGTTGGAGGAACAAAAATCAGAAAAAAACGAGACGACGATGTAGTAGAAGAATAGCAATTCTTAACCGTATCTTAAGTGATTTGTTTCTGTTTTGTTTTGTTTCGTTTCATTTTTTTTTTGCTATCTAAATAAGATACAAAGCATTTATATATATTTCGCTTTAAACATAAATGGTTCTTTGCCGCTCCGGCAAACGACTTTGTTGACGACGTAATGTTTAATTCTTCCAAATTGACTAAATGTCTGTTGGTTTGTCTTCTACTTTGCCGGTTCTACTCTTTATATCCTTCACCATGGTCTAGAAGCTATAGTAAATTCGGCATTATGTTTGAAACATGATTTAGTTTATCGTCCAAAACCGAATATTGAATAATTTTTGCACACTCCCCAAATTATTTTTATCCTTATAAAATATAATTATATTTTTATATGTTTACAAAATGATTGTATCTGGAGCCGTTTGTGATTTCAAACCATTTTCGAAATGTTATTTTTGTAAGGAAATCATTAATACAGGGTCCGCCAAAAAACTTTTTTTTTTGAAAATTCTATAAGAAAAAACTACTGGATATTTTCTCAAATTTCTTTTTTTATCTGAAAGTATATTATATATCTGAAAGTATATATAATATAATTTAATTCAAATGGCTGCCTCGGCTGGCCATGCAGTAGGGTTCTATAAGTCGACTTTCGACTAATCGATTAATCGACTTTTGGGTACAAAAAAGTCAAAGTCGGTAAGTCGACTTTTTGTTTTTAAAAAAGTCTGAAAGTCGACTTTTTCATGTCGTCTTTTTCGACTTTTCGACTTTTTATTTTATATTCAAATATAACCATATGTATTTTTACTTGTCATCCAAACAAAGCGTATTGCGTAATTTCATTTCTTCGACGCTTTCATTTAGTTTCGCCGACTGAGAAATACATTTAAGTTTTATTTTATTGTAGTGGCAACACACAAATTATAACAAATGAATATATATAATTTAAAAACTACATGAATTACCTGATGTTATTACCTTTATAAACACTTTTTTTTTATATAAAAGTTTTTAATACAAAGTAAACTTGTTTTTATTCCAAAATATTGCATTTTTTTTTATCTAAAGAAAAAATTCGAAAAGTCGACTTTAATCTTTATACTAAGAAGTCGAAAAGTCTAAAAGTCGACTTTTGATTTTATTGTAATAGTCGAAAAGTCGACTTTTGGTCTTAACTATATAACCCTACCATGCAGTAGCCTAACGACATCAGCTCTGCGGCTGATAATGCGATCTTCAAAAACAGGGCGCAAAACATCGAGTGTAGCTTCGGCTGTAAGGCACGTAGCGTCGTCCTGTTGAAACCAAATGTTGCCAATATCATCCTCTTAAATTTTTGTAAATAAAAATTCGTTCAACATGGCCCGATAACGAAATAAGCACTAGTTGAAAAAAAACGTTAGATGGCGGACCCTTTAGTAGCGGAATCCCACCATGATCAATTTTCAAATCATTTAAAAACAGCCTATTGGGATAAATTTCACTCATTTCTACGAAAAAACGGCTATGCACTGTCAGTACATGATTCATTCAGTCCTAAGTATTCGAACAGCAAAATTTTGGAAAACTATTACAATATGATTGGGGGATTTGTCATTCCACAACGTTTGTTTTCCAAGATTCTGGGCGTATATCTACTTTTTCTATTCTATGAATAAGAATAGACATTGGTAGTTAAACTTTTCCATCCTAGAAACAATTCTGATATGCAAATCTCCGTCTTTTAATGGTTTTTGAAACTGAAAAACTTGCAGGATGTAGAAAACAGCGTTTGAGGCAAATCGAGGCAATCTCAGTAACTCCTGGAAAAGCGCTTTCACATTTCTCCATTACGATTTTCTGAATAAATTCAATTGCAAAATTTCCTTTAATTGATCTATTTGCACAACTTGCATATTTGTCAAAAACAAACTAAAAATTTAAACAGGCTGATAATGGGACTATGTGTTGGGAACATCTGTACAAATACAACAAATTTAGCGCGCAAAATTTGAAGATTAGAGTTTTCTGGACCAAAACTCTCGAAGTTTTAATTGAACTATAATATCGAGCCCTTAGCGCTATTTCATCGTAAGCGACATTTTCTCAAAAAACTTTTTATTGCGGAATTTAAAATGTTGTTTTGGGACACATGGACGGAAATTTTCAAAAAATACAAATTTTCAATATTTTTCAAAAAATTTACTTTTCCAGGAAAGGAACTTTATCGTAAGCGACAGTATTACACACAGAAATAAAATCAAGTTAAAGTAAAAATTCGCAAAATAATATACTAACTAATTTAAATTCACCTAGATTAAGAACAATTCAATATATATTATTTAAGACAAGTACGACCGGCATTAAATGCAGCTGGGCTGAATCTTATCGAGCCATTAATGCCTATTCATTGCTCCGAAAAACGCTATTTTTAATGATTAAATGTATTTTGAAGAAAATGCTTTCCTCAAGCATTTCTGCCCTCAAAGATAAAAATTAAATTTAATGCATTGAGATTGGTGCATTTCGACAAAAATAGTTTTAAATGTGGCTATTTTGAAGATAGTAAAATCGATGAGTTGGATATGAATTCAATAGTTCGTTCCACAAAGAATTCACTGATCATCGCCAATGGACCCAAACTGATTTACTCAGAAGAGTTGCCAATATCTGTTAAAAAATATAAAGACCTAAGAAGCTTGTGTGAAAAAGGATAACGTTATCGATGCATTAGCAGAAAGTGACAACGAGGACTCCTGTTGAATTTTCGTTAACTAAATTTTGAATTACCTAAAAAATTTCTTTAATTTGTTACTTTTGAATTTGTAAATTTTTTTCAATTCAGAGTTTAAAAAGAAAAGAAAAATATCGTAAGCGACACAGTTTTAACAAATTAAGTAGACTAACGCCAGAAATTTCTGTCTTAGCTAAAACGGAAAAAAATCTTCAGTTCATCGTAATCATTTATTCACAATGGAGATTTTATAACCTTTTGCATTTAAACATTTTTTGTTTTGCGCAAATTTCGCAAAATAATTAATAAAAACCTTCTCCTGTAAAAAATGTGTTTTGTCGCTTACGATGAAATAGCGCTAAGGGCTCGATATGTCTGCATGTCTTTGGTAGAACTCGAGTGGTCAAGGTTTGGAAGTTTCAATTTATGTTTCTGTTGATTTTTTAATAAAACTATTCTTATAATATATACATAATTCCTACATGCAGTGTTGAAATACATTCATACGTACATACATATTTCCCTCATCATTTAATAAAATAACTGGCGTGGAACATCTCTCAAATCGGTGAGTGCTTATATTTGTATACCGGCTTCGTATGCCGAATGTCTTTGGTAGAGGACTCTTCATCATTTTTGTCGAAGCTTTTTTATGCCGGCCACTGATATAGGAATATGGTCGCGATTGTCCATTTCTATTACAGCAGCAAAATTGATCGAACTTATTAAAATGGCGTAGTTGTCCTAAACAGTAATTTGGTAGACCAATATTGGCATCCCTGTCAACTTTATACAGAAATGTCATCCCATCAAATATTTCCGAGAAATTCCGAGACATGACATAGTCATTTATACCGCTATTCCTCATCATATTTCAATATGCAACAAAAAAATTAAAATGAATAACCACTATACAATTCTGTGTACTGTGATCCCCTAAGTACAAAAATGGACTTTTTTTTGTGGTTTTGTTATTGAGACAAAAATGTCCATAACTTGAAAACGAGGTGTTCGATTTCTTATTAACAAATTAAAGTGGGACATTTTTTTCCTAATTTTTTTTTTGTAGAAAAAATTTATAAAGTTCCAAAAATGACGAAAGGTTTCAATTAGTTCACAAGAAACATTTAGTTTGAAATGCGTTTTTGTGTTTGATATGCTGTGAACGTATTGTGCCGAAAAGAATAGAAATATTTTACAAGTGAAACCAATTAAAACTGTAATTGATCCGATTACTTGTTTAGTTAAGTTCTTAAATTGTTTCCTTTGTAATTAGTAAGTGAATTTTTTTGTTTATGTGAAAGCTCCCATTAGAAGAAATAACAATTTCAGATAACAGATCAAAGTCTACCATAGTAACATAGTAGCGGATACGTACGATTCGTCCCGGCAGAACTTAACTCCATCTTGTCTACTTGTTGTTAGTGTTGCTGTTTGTTGTTGTTATTATTGTTATTGTTGTTATCCGTCATTATTCCTTTGTCTTCGTTTGAATTTAAATACTTTTGTGTTGTGTACTTGTTCATACTACTGGCTCAAAGTCCACAAACAAGCCTTGAAGAGTATTTTCGTTTTGTTTCTTCTTGGAGTTTTTTTTTTTTTTTTGGAGCACTGGTGGCTGTTTTGGGTCTGAGGCACTGCGACGGTGGTTCTTCATATTTTCTGCTCGTTCAACGTGAGTGTTGAGTTATGGGGCGTTGTTATGAAGTATCAGTGAAGCCAGTGATGTTCGTGCACGGAAGAATAACACTTGACATTGCCAACGTGCTGATTTATGTTAAACAATGCCATTTGCTCCTCCTCAACTTCTACTACTTCTTCGTTTTCATTCATTTATTTGTTCTTATATTCCTGTGTTACAGACAGTTGAGTATGTAGAATATATTTCCATATGCCGGTGCACGGTGTTGGAATGATTCATGGTGTTCGTCGGCTCACCCTACATCGTGGCTTGTGGAATACATACAGTGTGGCATTTCATTTGAAACACTATGAAATATGAAAGTTCGTACGAACTGTTGGTATGTGGAATGTATATATTATGTTTCTTATACCGTTAGTAAAATCTTAGAATACTAACACCGTGTTACACAAATTCTGTCCTATGAACCAAATTTACTTTTTCGGAAAGGGGATAAAAAATAAAAATATACGTGTATCGGCGATTTTCATGTACACGTCAGAATTTTTTTTTTTAAGTTTGAAGTATGAAGCTCGTAGTGGCCTGTGTGAAAGCCTTCCGACCGATTTTTAACCCTTTTTCAGTGATCCAATCGAGCTGATTTTTTGCAGGCAGACTCGTGGAAATGTCCGTATCACGTCAAATTTTTTAAAAAATAGATTTTTATCAATTCTCAGATTTTCCTAATTTTTTTTTTTTTTTTAATTGTTATCGTTTTTTTTTAAGGTTTCAGTTCAAAAAACATTTTTTTTTCGTAACGCTTAAGTAGTTTAAAAATTTGGAGTCTCTTCAAGTTATGCTAAGAAAAGTGAAAAAAATATTTTTTTTTTCAAAAATAATAAAAATTGACCAAAATCGTTAGTCATTTAAGCTCAAACTGCTGTTTCTGTGTATTTCGGAAACTCATGCCAACATAGTAATTTGAAGTAATATTTTCTTCTGTCAGTGTTAAATTGAAATAAATTTCAAAATGCAATGTGTGGAATTTTTACTACAGTGAATTCCACCTTCCATTCCTAAATTACCAAGCAATTTCGATGAATCCTTTTATCTCTTTCCAGATTATTAGTAAACGGTATAACAAATTCGTTGCAGCCGACCTTAAAGCCATGTTTGCCTGTTTACTTTGCTGTAGATTTTCGACGATGAGAGTGTTTTGGTTATAGATTCATTTTCGAAGAACGTTGTCATCTTCCATTTGGTAAGCATAACATTTGTATGGATTTTTATTTCGTAGAAGTAAACATGTTTACATTCCTTCAATCAGACGTAGATAACAGACCAAGGTTCATCATTTGCATTGTATGGCTTATTACGCCTTTGTAATTATCAAACCGTTTTAGGTGTAGCCAAGATTCTAGCAATATTCATACATATACAAATCTCTATTAACAATCTTATAATAACTTTTGTTTGTTTGCTCCACAATCATGTCTAAAAGGCTAAGCCGATTTTATTTCAATTTGATACACAGAAGGGTCATCGACTTTTCTTTGGACTAAAGGCGGTAGGAGGGGTGTGGCCAGTCCCACGTTGCTTTTGTTAACGAGGAGATTTGCATTTCGTTGTGGAGTTTAATTGACCCATAGATTGACAATTGAGAGTGGGCACCAGGTCCCCTCACAGAGATTAGTTGTGATTAAGTTTTTGCAGTTTCGTGACAAGCGTCATAATTACAAAAGGTTCACTTTGTCATACCATTTCATCACGAAGAACAATTTCATAAAAACGAACAACGCTAGCAAATCATTGAATTTTATTATCGAAAAGCCTCCACTGTGAAAATACAGGGTTCTCCAATAAGAGGTGTTATTTTAAATCACCCGGTATTTCAGTAGCTTTCACTTTTGAATCTTTTATTCTTCCACATTTGACAAGTAGAAACAATGTCATTACTAAAAACCGAACGCTAAACGCTTCAACAAAGCATTGCAATTATTAAAATTCACTACAAAAAGTTTCCGGACCGTTTTATCTCTCAAAGTGGTGATCACAATTGGCCTCGGACATCTTGTGATTTAACACTTAGCGAATTCTTTCTTTGAGGCCACGTAAATGATAAGGTATACGCCAACAGCCCAGCGTCATTTCAAAGATAGAATTCGTGAGGCTATCAAGGACAGTGCAGCGATTTAGTTATGGAAAATTTCATGAAAAGGATGTGGTCCTGTAAGCGTGGTGGCCATTTGGCTGATGTTTTTGTTCATTATTAACCGCATACCATCCTCTTTAGTGTGAATTAAAAGTCCAATCATTTATCTCAAAAATTTCCATTTTTCTTTAAATACCAAAAATAACACCTCTTGTTGGAGAAACCTGTATCGCAAGTTACGTCCATTTTATGATCGAGAATAATTTTTGGTCCAAACAAAAACATTGAAGCTAACGACCACCCCAAAAGCAAGTGAAAATTTCCACTTTCAGCAGTCGCTGAAAACTGTTTGATGGTCTTAGCCGGTTTTGAAGTCGGGCTCTTCTGTGTGATAGTCGCACACTCTACCTACCGCACCACGACCGTCCCAAAAAGCCATGACAAACAACTCTAAAAAAAACCCCAAGTCCTTCGGACACGGCCATTGATGCAGATTCAATACCACGAATGATGTCAGCTAAAGATCGCGCTTGCAAATGGATGCAATTTCGGATTAATCAAGATCAGAAACCTAACTCGATGAACATGAAAGTAGTTAAGCACATCAAAATATAGCGATTGCGCTGACTGGGTCATGTCTGTCGAATCAAGCGTTAGATGACAACCACCACGGATGAAAGAAATAGACAGGGAATCTAGGCGCGACTATCAACAGATTGTAGGGGCAACGTAAGTAAGCAAAGTAGTTTGAAGTCCATGCATGACATTCATCTTGAAATACTAAATATTATCTTCTCTTTTTCGTTATTTTTTTATTTTTTTGTTGAACCACTCTAAGGTATGTTCGTATTTCTGTTGACCTATCCGATATCGCTTTCTTTTCATTCCATCACCGACCGAGATCACTTTCTGGAAGTGTAACACTTCTCTTATCTTGAATAACCACAAACTCGGATAAGACATACGAGTGTAATACTCGTGGATAACCACAATCTCATAACGTACATATGTTTTACTAAACCGCATACAACAACAATGCCAAGCAGTATCACAATAAACCAATGGATGACGAAGGAGTGAATAAATGAATGATTTATTCAATAATCATTTGTTACATTGGCCACGTTTCATTTGCAATACATACATCATATCGAATAGGCCGAAGAGAATCTGTCAAAACCCTTTTGTTGGCTTTGTTGGTCTCTGTGTGCATATGTAAGCAAGCGCTGTCGCACGCGTCTTGCCAAAAGTGTCAAATTACACATTTAAACCATAACATGTACAAATTATTTATCCAAATAAACAACAACACATTGCGAACCAACTCATATGTCTGTATGTACATTTGTACATACGAGTATGGATATTGACAATAACACAAAAACCATTCAATTTAATTACGGCCTCTCGAAAATCCCATACAAAAGAGATGTAGCATTCGGGCAGTACACTTTTCAATATCGAACCGCCCGCCTGCCGCTTGGCTTTAAACGTTTGTACAGTTTAAAACCGCTACAGTTGTCGCAGCAATTATTTAATGTTGCCATAATTGATTGCTGAAGTGTTTGAGCCAATTATGGATCTAGGTTTATATCTGGAATTTGAATTTTGGTGTGCGATTACATAAATCTCCGATGAATGGAGACGCATAAAGAGATATTGTTATCAGTTCGACATACAAACATACAAGACAGCAATTAGTGTTATGATACATGAACCTGTAATATTGCACATAACATAAGCGGAAAATCTGCAGCATTGAACGTTTTATAAATAATTATGTATATTGTTATGCCACTTGACAACAAGCTTGAAAACATTGGGGCACTTAAAACAATTGGCCAAACTCACGTTTCAAAAAACCACAGAGCTTTAGGGGTTAAACAATATCGACATCAGTTCCGAAGGTTTGTCTCAGCGATTGCGAGTGTGTCTTTGGAGTTTCGGCTCATGAAGTGAGAATTTAGATTGCCATATATCTATGGTCACAAGTCAGAACTTTCTGACATATTATAAACAAATGATTTCTTTTACCTATTTCTTAAAAAAAAAATAAAGAAGCATTACAACACGTTTTACAACAAAAACTCATTTTTATCCTAACTCGAGCCTGACCGATGGGACAACTAATAAATCTTTAACTCTTGAGCACTTAATAACCAACATTCGTCAAGTTATGGCTGAGATACCGCCCAATATGTGTCAAAAACTGGTCCAAAATTACCTCAAAAGAATCAATGCTTACAAAACTTTGCGTGGTGGCCTTTTAACTGATGTAGTGTTTCACAACAATGTCAACGTCAAACTTTATAATAAAAAAAATAAATATCATGGAAAAAATATTTTATATGTGTTTTATTTACGTTTACTTTTGAAAACGCAAAATGGATAACCCTTTACATTTCGTTTCGGTTAGATATGAAAATGTTCTTTGATTTATGCTGTCATATGTCGTTTATGTTAAGTTTTTCAAATCAAAGGATCCACTGGGGTCGCAGTTCGGGTGAAGTTATTAATAGAAACACATTATTAAAGAAGAATTAACAAAAATTATGATTATTAAGAAAACATATTTAGAATTTAAATCTTAATATATTTACCCTCGTCACTGATTCACTGACTCTGTCCCGCAGTACGTAGGAATTTAAATAGGCATTCTATAATTTTCTATAAATAATAATAATAAAAAAATAATATTTTTTTTTTGTACAGAAATTGTGTTTTCCCCAAATTTTTTTTTTACCAAAAATTTTTTTTTACAAAATTTTTTTTACAAATTTTTTTTTTACACACATTTTTTTTTACAAATTTTTTTTTCAACAAAATTTTTTTTTTTCCACAAAAATTTTTTTTTTCAAAAAAATTTTTTTTTTTCAAGAAAATTTTTTTTTTTTCAACAAAATTTTTTTTTTTCAACAAAAATTTTTATTTTCCACAAACATTTTTTTTTTAAAAAAATTTTGTTTTCCATATTTCAACGGGCGCCATAGGCGCATTACAACTGACTAGCAAATTGTATTTTCCGAAGCTATCGCAATTGGTTGCATTTCGATAGAGTGAAATGAAGTCAAATTCAGAGTTAGATTATTGAAAGAAAAAGACAAAAACGATAAAAATAAGGCAAAATATAAAAATAGTGTTTTCGAAAAGCAAAAAAAACAATAATTTGTTAGAAAAGTCTAGGTTACGCGTTTTGTTTTTAGAATAACTTCTGACCGCATAATATTGATCCTTCAGACGATGCACTTTGGGCGGAATGAATGGTTCTTTGTGCAAAAAGTTAATTTGGGAAGTAAACTATTCTAGAAGTAAGGTAAAGGCATTTTGTGGTTAGCATTACAAATACCCAAAAATAGGAATCACTTGGCAACTTATAAATTCAATGCAAGTTGCCAAATTTGTGACATTTTGTTTTTTTTTTTAACTTTTCTAACATTTAACTGAAAAGGCAAACAACATATGATTTAAAGTGTTGAAAAAGAACTATTGAATTTATAAAAAAAAATTATAAATGGAAACTACTCGTAATTTAGTTAAATCTCAGTTTATGGGTTAGGAAGGTAGGGGAATGGAAGTGGAAAACACTTGCTCGTACTGGCAAGTCCGTTTGTGTTTTTCATAGTCCGAAGTTGGCTGCAGATTATTTTGACATTTTGAAAAGCTAAACCACTGAAGTTAGGAAAGTTTAAATGTTATTAAAAACTAGTAAGTTGTAATGCGCCTATGGCGCCCGTTGAAATATGGAAAAAAAAATTTTGTGGAAAAAAAAAATTTTGTTGAAAAAAAAATTATAGAATGCCTATTTAAATTCCTACGTCCTGCGTGACAGAGTCAGTGAATCAGTGTATCAGTGATGGTAAATATATATTAAGATTAAAAAAAAAAATGTTGTTGAAGTAATAAACTGACGATATGTTTTTCTTGGAGTGAACTTGGAGCGTATATGTTGAGAACGATATTATTGTGTACTATCATGTGAATTATGAACTGATTATAATTTCCATTTCCGGATTGTATAAAAATTAAAAAACTGTCAAGTATTGGTTGGAAAATAATAGAAATTCGTTTAATGTTGATTTGATTTCGGAAAGGTTCGATAGAAGTGCTGATAAAGGAGAGTCATATTTGCATGCGTGTGGATGTTCCTGTATTCGATCTACGCTTTAGAGAAACACAGTAATTACAGAAACATTTTCCTTTTTCTTAGTTACCTTCGGAGTCGAGTTCAATTAGGGTTTTAAACGTGTCAAAGCTTCGAAATGCCCACAATATCTTCCAGCACTCCTCATTTTAATATGGTTCGGCTCTGTGTCCATGGAAGTGTTAGTGTTAAACTAGTTTACTAATTTCCAAATGGTTCGCTAGTGTTAAATGCCTCTAATATCAGATTTCAAATGCGATTTAAATACATGAATGGGCAACAATAAATGATAGGAATGGTGAAAAGTGTAACTCCGTTTGCCCAACACCTTGTGGCGTCACTTCAAATGTGTTATACTCTGTCGCATATTCTTTTTATGACGCTTCCTAAAAGTATGCTTCACGGTTACGCTAAATTGTAAAAGTACACTGGCAAAATTGTATGAATCAAACTTAAGACAAATACTCCAACAACTAATTGCCTCATCGCTTCAACTTCAGTTATTTGAATTCTAAAGTGGTAGACGAGTGGGGGGCGGGGGACATACAACGATTTACTTCAGCAGAATAGTGCTTAAGAAAAAGATTTCCAATTAACATTAACCAAAAACTTCTCAGCCACACTTAATCTCATTTCCCCCATTTTCCTAAGACGATTATCGTCAAGAACTATTTGCGGAGGAATTTCGCCAAACAATCATTATCATCAGCTCTTTTAATTGCCAAGCAAACATGTTCATTTGGCAGATAGATTTTATTTGTTTGCCGCTTCGTATCGTTTGTTTTGTGCTGTCGAGTCATTATTCTCACCTGATGACATAACTAATTATTTCAAGACAATGCAATTGAAGCTTCCCCTTCCTCCTCCGGCATTGCATTTAACGGGGTATTTCAAGTTTGCAGCTTTTACAATTTACCCTACGTATGTATACCCGTAATTAGTATCATCATGCATATCGAAGGGAACAGCGACCGCCAGGCAGAAGGCAGGGGGGGTGGGCAGACGGGCCGGTGATTTGCTAATAAATACTCATCCAACTGGAAGTCATTTCTGTTTAAAAGTACCTTCTACATTAGGGTGGCAATCTTAAATAAGTTCCCTGCCACTTCGTAGTGGATTACAGAAAGAAAGAGAAAAGCGAGGAAATTTTGGACATCAGACTTTGATAATTCCAAGAATGGTAATTTCTGTTTGTTTGTTCGGTTTAAACTATTTTGTGAATTTCCCAGGGTTTTTTGGCATTGTATCACGGAACCCCTCATAAAATCTTCTAACTCAGTCTAAGGTCAAGGTCGTAAGCGAACTACTGAGCAAGCAATGTCACACTAATTTTACGCTTTGGGTTAACAAGCAACACCGCCATTGCTATAAAGTGGCCTTTTTAACCGGACGAGTCCGATTTTTCTTTTCGCAATCACGATCCACCCTAGTATGCATACATTCGTAGCTGTCTATTTATGCAGATATGTCTACGTGTACCTTCCCATCCATCCACCTGGACAAACCCTGTGTTCTTTGAATTTTGTACATTTTTGGCATTGCAATGTCGACATTTTATGTTTCTTATTCGAGCTGGAATTTATGTTGGCGTTTTTTTGCGCTCGGCTTTGTTGGATGGTTCGTATTTTTGCGCCGCCACTATCATTCTCTTATTTCCATAATGATAATTATTTGGCAGTACTGCCAAGTACTTAGGTTAATTAGTTTATCAATTCGAACGACGGTACAGAGGAGGCACTTACATACTTGCCATGATACCTGGTAAATAGAGTACGTCGAGAGGTAGTCAATACTGCTGCTGGTTAAGAACAAAACGAAACGGAATGAAACGAAACGAAACGAAAAGAACTACAACAAACTAACGAAACTCTTCTGGCATCACTGCCTCTACTCGCTCGTTCACGTATTAAGTTGCACGAATTAAAAACTTTACTTTGTGCAGTGCTTTGCCATGATTTGCTTTCAATGTTTGGCGTTTGTCTGCTGAAGTAGTTCTGAGCACAACACAATGGAGGCGTTGGACGGGTGGGTGGATTCCGTTTTGTAGTGCAAACAATCGAAACCGAACTGAATTATTCAACATTAAGCAATTTGTAACACATTTGCGAAAATGATTATATACTTTAAATCAGGGAGAATATGGAAATGGAACGGTCGTGTTGTTGCTACACTCAGAATGAATGTTTAATATTTACAATTTGTAAGCAATTAACAAACAAAATCGGCTAGGAAAGGCTAATGTAGGGCGATGCCGTCTATATGAAACGAGCGTCTGGGCGAATTTAAAATTGCGCTACATCCACTGGGCCCAAATCATGGTAAGAACATCAGACAATTTTCTGAGTTTGATAAGAAAATGCAGTTAAGACAACCATTATTAGTCCGTCAAGGATGGCAAACTTCTGTCAATGCAGTGAGCCATATGTTGATAAATATAATTGAAAGGGTTCTCCAACAAGTATTTCGGTAGCTGTCACTTTTGAATCTTTTATTCTTATTGACATTTGACAAGTAGAAACTACGCCATTACTAAAAATGGAACGATACGCGCTTCAACATCGCATTGAAATTATTAAAATTCACTACAAAAAAAAAAGGTGAAAAACTAAAGCATTTTTGGGTCATCGTGAAGCACCTTGTCGGGCCGCAATACAGAAATTGTGACAAGTTAGTGATGTGAAGGATAAAACCCGTGCACGTCGCTCAAGAACAACTGAGAATATTGCTGCTGTAGCCCAAAGCATTGAAGAAAACCCAGGTTTATCCATTCCTCGTCATTCTTTGGAATTGGACATTCCACAAACGTCATTACACCGTATTTTGCATAAAGACTTGGGTCTTAAGGCTTATAAAGTCATGCCTTTGCTGATTGGGTGAATGGATTGCGCTATCGAGAGATGAATTATGATTTTTTATGGTCGGTGTTGGTGTTGATATCAGCGTGTTACAAAAAATTGATTTTTTTCTGTCCTACGAACCAAATGCACATATTCGGAAAGAGGGGAAAAAATAAAAATACACGTGTATCGGCGATTTTCATGTACACGTCAGAATTTTTTTTTTTAAGTTTGAAGTATGAAGCTCGTGGTGGCCTGTGTGACAGCCTTTCGACCGATTTTTAACCCTTTTTCTGTGATCCAATCGAGCTGATTTTTGGCAGGCAGACTCGTGGAAATGTCGGTATCACGTCAAATTTTTTAAAAAATAGATTTTTATCAATTCTCAGATTGATCTGGACAACGTTTACTGTCAACAAGACGGCGCTACGTGCCACACAGGCAACGAAACCATTGCTCTTTTACGGGAAAAGTTTCCGGACCGTGTTATCTCTCGAAGAGGTAATCACAATTGACCACCGAGATCTTGTGATTTAACACCTTGCGACTTCTTCCTTTGGGGCCACGTGAAAGATAAGGTCTACGCCAACAGTCCAACGTCGATTCAAGACCTCGAAGATAGAATTCGTAAGGCTAGCGAGGACATAGGGCAACCACTTTGCGAGTTGGTTTTGGAAAATTTCATGAAAAGGATATGGTCCTGTCAGCGTGGTCGTGGTGGCCATTTGGCTGATGTTTTTTTTTTCATTATTATCTCAAAAAATTTAATTTTTCTTACCAAAAAAACACCTCCTGTTGGAGAACCTTGTATAATATACATATAACGGATTTTTCGATTTTATTGCTTCATTTTAGGAGCATGAGGACGACAGGAATTTTTGATCCAACGATCTGTTACAGGAGACTTCCTTAAGTCAGGGCCTTCGATTGGAGACTACCAACAACAAAGGGACCTATAACAGTACACTACCATCGAGGGGCATCGATAGAGTGTAGTTCAGCGCAAGAGACTACTATCGACAACAGAAACTTTAGCAGGAGACTATCGATATTGTTAGGTGTGATCTATGGTTGTAGACAACTTTGGCGAAAGTGCACTCTATTAGGTTGCCATTTAGGTTGCAGCCTTCAGTTGCCAAGAACTCCATGTGAACCAACTGGAAGATCTGCGTGGAAGAGTCACCACAACACTGACGGAGTGACAAAACAGCGAGGAGGGGAAATAAAATAAAAGGGGAACATCTTAATATATATTTACCCTCGACACTGATTCACTGACTCTGTCACGCAGTACGTAGGAATTTAAATAGGCATTCTATAATTCTATAAATAATAATAATAAAAAAATAATATTTTTTTTTTGTACAGAAATTGTGTTTTCCCCAAATTTTTTTCCAAATTTTTTATTTTACAATTTTTTTTTTTACAAAAATTTTTTTTTTTACAAAATTTTTTTTTCAACAAAATTTTTTTTTTCCACAAAAATTTTTTTTTTCAACAAAAATTTTTTTTCCACAAATTTTTTTTTCCAATTTTATTTTTTTTTACAAAATAGTTTTCTCAAAATATTTTTTAACAAAATTTTTAAAATTAAGTAACAAATACTTTTTCAAGCAAATTTATTATAAATTAACAAATATTTCAACGGGCGCCATAGGCGCATTACAACTTACTAGTTATAAATATGAAGCATATGTCTTTTTATAGGCCGGACATAGTGGAAGAACTGTGACATTTCGAAAGATAACTAGCAGAGGAGTGAAAATTGTTATGTATAATTTCTATTCCAGTTGGCAACAGCAACAAACTGAACACAATCGATTCTAATCGATTCAGAGCCTGTTGTTTTTAATAATTGAAATCCCAATATTATGTGAAAGATATGAATGAGTTCATCAAATCATTGAATATAATGGATTTGCTCTTCCAGCGTCTCTCTCAAATCGTTTTGCAAAACTGCCGATATTTTGCTCAATAAATAATCTCAGTGCACTTCTGTTCAACTCAAAATTTCGAAGTTGATGCCTTGAACTAAGAAGGATCAAATGCTAAAAACAAGCATAAATTGAGCTTCAGGGGGGAGTTTAAGATGAGAATTATTCTGAAATAATACATTTTCCCTAACAACGTAGCGGACACCTGTCTGTGCTATATGCATATTCGTTATTTAGCCAACTTTGGCATTAACTCCCATTAATTCTTTTTTTTTACAAGTTTATATTTTATTTTTATAAGTTTATATTATCTTCATTTTAATGACAACATCGAGAACGTACGTCTTTTTGTTGTGTTGTCTGTCTGTCTGTGCATTTATTTTTATTTTTAGTTTTGTTTTGTTTCTTTCTGTTCTAAATTCAATTACAGAAGTGCAATCTTCATAAATCCACTTAAGTGAAATTTCAAAGCGAGCATAACTGTCATTTACTCTGAAACAAAACAGAACGAACACCAGCACAGCTCGAGCACCTCTACCACATACACACCAGCCAGCATAAATCTGAGAAGAATGCGGGATGTATGTACGTCCAGGCGAGAGGTCGGAGCATAACACAATATGAATGGAAAATCTCTCGCCGAGAATAAGGAAAAAGGCCACGATGACAGCGGCAACGATGGCGACGACTTTCCCTATTAGTTGTCTCCAGTTACTGCGTGCCATGCAACATTATAAGAAGTAAAACCGAGCGAAGGAGGAAAGGACAACAATGCGACTACAAGCTGCTGTAACACGTTGTTCCATTTCTCCAACTGGTGGCCTATCCAAGCTGCAGTTACATTCAGAAGGTATGTATGCACTTTTGTACTATATACGTAAGGCTGTATGGAGTCCACAACACTACGGCCAGTGAACAATGTAATCACAAGCTGATGTTTTCATTTCATCCATATCTTTTCTAGTACAACTTTGCACAGTGGAGAAAATTGGAAAAAAAACTGTTTGCGGAAATATTCAAGACACTCCTGACAGGCAGATGAAGACTCACCTAGTCTGTCTTAGAAAAAAAAAACCTAAAATTGACTTTTCACAAAGGATGCGGGAAGTGTCCTCCACACTCTACTGCCAGCATACACTTCCTTTAGCCACGGTCAATTACAAGCATAAGTTTTGTCGTGCGTCCTTTCCTATCCGACACGATTCCTTTTCAAATGGTTCGGAGAGGTCGCTTCCTAATTTTACCGTCGTTGTCGAAATGCGAAAAAATTTTGCTGACATGGTTAAACACTTTTTTCTTATGGGAGTGTCTCAGGAAGTCTTCAGTAGTTGAAAGGTGGTACGAATTGTTTTGCTTATCATGTATCTTTGCCAATATTTGGGGCGTGTAAATAATCCGTGCGTCTAGTTTAGGCTGCAATCTTGGTCCGCGGTAGTTGGTCCAATCATTTGTGTCACCTCTTCTGTGGATCGGACGTAGTATGCTGATCAGACATGCTTTCATTGAACTAGATGGTACCTTACCTTATCCGCTTATCTCCACCGACCCTATACAGCTCCGGTTGCAGGTTGCTTTGTTTTTCGGAAAAAGGTTGCCTCCGAGTCATCAGCAGACTGACACCCACTCCCCTCCCCCGGCATTTTGAACACTCTAGGGGAAGTTATTCGAGAAGGCAAGACCTTATGTTGATGTTTGACTTGTTGTTAGAATTTTCTTTTGTCATTTATATTTCCATATTCATATTTATTATTTATTTTGGCGAATTTTTTATTTTTATAGAGCCGTTTCAAACACTACAAAACATCAGCTCTGCGTTTGGAAAATTTTAATTTTCATGCTTAAAATCACCCACTGTGCAATGACGCCCTGCTATGCCGGGCACAATTCAAGCATTTAAAAGGCGATAACACCAAATGTGCTTCAACAAAAACTTTAGATTCTTTTTGTTATCATTCTAGTTGTTCGTGTTGTCGTTGGTGTTGCTGCTGTTGTTATTTTTTTTCTGTTGTAGTTTTTGTTTTGCTAAACTAAACTATAAACAACGTTGGCAACTAAAACTATAACAGGCAGCGAGCGCAGGCAGCTCTTAAGCGCAACAATACAACAATAATAAATTCAGAAATAATGACAACAACATTTTCATGTTGCAAAACGACAAACATTGTTCAGAGTGGGTAACGGTGACGGCCGGGTGGTGTCAGATGGGCAGGGGGACGGTAAAAAAGCTATTGTTGTGTTGCTGTCTTCTATTCGTTTAAGGCACGAAAGCTTGGGATAAACAAGATTTTGCAACTTTTACCTTAACAAAAAGGTGTCAAAACTTTCTAGTTGTAATAACAAAGTATCAAAGATGCCAGTTGACGTTGAACGAGGGTCGTTTTAAATTCTGTAAAGTATCCATCAACAAGAAAATGTCTGATGTTAAAAAAAAAAAGTATTCCAATATCACAACTACAATAATCAGGAATCATTATAAAACCGCCGAGAGGGGTAACTAACATACTATTTATTTAATAAAATGTATCACTTGACTCATAGATGTCCACGAAATCAGAAATTCCCCAACACACCTCGTACGATAAACCATAGTTCAAAGTGCATTAGAAATAGCACATTCAAAGTACCTGCATTCCTTTTAGGGCAAGCTGGAAGCTGTACTAGACCTATTTAGCATTCACGCCCCGGCAGCCCTACAGTAAGAACAATAGCAAAATGGAAAATAACACTCGTTCCTTACTTATAAATATATAATTCTATTACATTCAGCAGCTCATCATCCGTATTCATCCACTGATGTTCTGCTCAGAAACAAACGCTGCCAGCAAGCATGAAACAAACAAAAAAGAAAAAAAAATACGAAATAAAAAGTAAACGAGCTGGATGGATGCATTTAACCTGAATGATGCATCAAGATTCCATCCATTGTATGGAGGATGAAAATAACTTTTGCATTTATTGTTTTCTTTTGGCCATTCACCACCATTTGTGCAGTGTTCCGAACAGGATAGGGTGGTCCCGAATAGAGTGGTGTACACAGTGCCGGGTAAACGTAAACAACAAATAAAAACTTGAAAAACTTTAACATTTTACACTCCTTTCCACTAAAACTTTTGATATTTTATGACAACAAGTAAACAATATCGTTTAACACCATTTGCCACTACTTCGTCCTCGTCTTCGGCTGCATCTTTAGTTCCACTTCCGTTTGCCTCCGATGGATGGTGCAATTGTTTTGTTTGTTGTTGCAACCCTCGGTCGTTTGCTACTTTACTGGCAGCACCACCCAACCTCAACCCCAGCCGAGCCATTGTATAATGGCTGACTTCAAATACACGGTTGCATTCGGTGCAACCGAAAATACGTAACGAACGTACAAAAAAAAACGCACACACACTCACACAAATAAAAACAAAACAATCAAAAACTTTTGAATAAATTAAAAAATAAAACTTTTAATAGTTTACGTCACGATTCTTTATGAAAATTAGTAAATTGATAGCTGCTACTCGCATTATGTTCCCAACAAAAGAAGGGGGCGCACATTCCGCACCTCATTCTTTAAGTGAGAAGAGCAGCCGGCCGACATGAAAAATGAATTAAGAAGTTTTTTACCTTTTTTTGCTAATTTTATTTCAGTATTTTTGAAATGCGGATAATTAATTGATAATAATATAAAGTAGTTGACAGGGTTGAAAGGTACACAGCAACAGTCGCCAGTGAAACAGAATATTTTGAATATATATTTTCTTTAACGTTCCATTAAGAAGCAAACGGGTTACTTTTCTCCAAAACAGTTATGGTCGAGTCCTTCAACCACTTGGGTGATGTATAGTTGTAGCATAAGTGATAAGAGATCCTATGTTGTCCTATGTTTTTTTGAATCATAAATGAGGGACAAATATATTTTTTCCTAATTCCAGAAGATTTGTCCGATTTCCATGTAAAGAGTTGTAGAAACTTTTATAATTTTTTAATTCCCCTTTGGGGTACCACTCATACAACTGTACAATTTCTCGTTAATTTCATTTTAATTTTAATTAACAACAATAATATATTGTAGAATATATTTTATTTAGCCGTAGTTTGTTTGTTCAAATGCCGAAAATCGAGCCGGCAGTAATTGTACAGTAGGTGGAAAAGATAAGTTGCCAAAAGTAAGTTCTTCTAAGAAAGAGTAATCACATATATTTTTCATTTGGAAATAATTTCTTGAACAGATCAAATATATATAAAATAAAACACATTTTACTTTGTTCAACTAAAAAAAAACTAAATTAATCCAAAAATGTATGGTGAAAAAGTAAGTTGTCATAGTTACAAGCAGGTTATTTACCAAGTCTGTCTTGCATAGAGTTAACTAGCTTTAAACATTGTGTTTTGCAAATATTACTCCAATGTTTAAAAATACAATCCTTTAAATTGTATGGATTTTTGTCTTCTAGTTTGTCTTCTGCTATGCGCATTTTTAGGACAGCCCACGCATTTTCGATTGGCGATATGTCAGGACTTTGTTTGCCTTTATGTGAACCTTTATATTATTGTTTTGAAGGAATTTGGAAACGTTTTTTGCTGTGTGGATAGGCGCATTATCCTGTTGAAGGAGGCAATTCTAATCTATAAGGCGTCTACCTTCAGGAATAGCATTCTCTTCCATGATTTTTAAGTGCAGTAAATTTTCCCTGTAATAATACAGGTAACCACATGACGACAAACATCCCTTATTCTACCGCCTCAAACGTGGTTAAGGTATACCTGTATACCGTTTGGATGGCGCCAAACGTATACCATGCCGTGTGAATAATTTAGAATGATCATGGACTCGTCCGTCCAAAGTACATTGTGCCAAAACTCTATCGGTTTCAAGATCACGATCCTCATAAAAATCACGCCTTTTCACTCTGTTAACAGCACTTTTGCAGGCAACACGACCATGATTATTGTGTTGGTGCAACCTATTCCTCTTTGCCTTCATTTAGTAGTTGGGCTCTTATTTTTGTGACGGATCTGAATTGGAAATTTCCAATATTCTTCTATCGACTCTATCGTATGGTTTTTTTGGTCGTCCA
This sequence comes from Hydrotaea cyrtoneurina, assembly GCA_958296145.1. NCBI lineage: Eukaryota > Metazoa > Arthropoda > Insecta > Diptera > Muscidae > Hydrotaea > Hydrotaea cyrtoneurina. The sequence goes on from OY282512.1 coordinate 119,384,374, forward strand.
GGGCGTGGTTTTCTAGAAACTTTATTTTGATTTATAGATGAGTTTGTAATTTACATACTTTTTCGGCGATGTACCTCTGAGTATGGCCATTGTTAAATAAACTACTTTTCGCTCTTCATCAGTCAATTGCTTAAATACCCCCATAATATTTACACACATTAAATTGGTGCACTAAATGTACCCTGTTTTTCAAGTGGGCAAAACTTAGTCAACAAATCCATTCCCCATTTTTTTTTTTTTATTCAGTTTACTGAAGGCTGTTTTACATTTCTAATAATTTTTTAAAGAGAAACAAAATCACATTTTTTGATTTTTTTTTCTACAGTCCAATAACTCCAGTTAACTTACTAGTCAGTTAAATCACTAAATGTTTTCAAGTTTAAATACCCTTTAATATATTGTAAAATTAACTTTTTTCGTTTCGTTTGACTTATTTTTGCAACTCTTCAACTATGACTTGACGGGAAAATTATGGAGTTTGTGGAATAAGTAAAAAAAAAAAAAAACAAGCTGTATCTAATAACGATACTTCTAAAATACTTGTAACCAAAGAACAGTGATTGACAACAAAAAATGTATGTTCAAAGAGAATTGACAATTGTATATCTGACTTATTTTTTTCCACCTACTGTACTTTTGGAGGCAATGCAATTTCGACTCGTTTTAATTTGAAATTATTAAAAACGTAAAGTCGTAGCGTTGCCAAAAGCATAGATTTTTTACAACGATTAAAAGTTTAAGCGGAGTTTGCATTTGCATTGCATTTTGTTTAGAATAATTCTGTTTTCAATTAAGCGGACTGAAACTTATGAAAAATTGGGAGAATTGATTGATTTAATTATTTAGTTTCAAACCAGTTTTTAATGAAACGAATTCAACTGTCTGAATATACAGGGTGTGCTGTCTTTTATGTAGTTATATAGATATGATGTCCATATAATTTAATGTTGTCCTATACCATTTATTTGGACTTCATCTTGAATACAAAAACAATAAATTGTCCGTCTTTATTGGCATCGCTTCGCCATTTTTTAATCATTTTCCATAATTTATAGCGGTATAGCGATGATTTTGATAAGAGGTCGTCCATGGCCTGAAGCTTATTGGCGCACAGTAGTCCACAAAAGAATTCTATGCGCCAAAAATATATCACCCGTATTCATAGAAATGTAAAACAGCCACACAAATCTTTGTTCAGTAAAATGAATGAAAAAAAAAAAAAAAATAGGGAATGGATTTGTTGTCTAATATTTGCCCACTTGAAAAACAGGGTAACAATTGTGCAACAATTAAATGTGTGTAGTCCTCAAACGACAATTGAGGGGGTTAGAAGCAAAGGGGTGTAAGTGACATAAAGTTAATTTCGAGATATTCGCCTTCAAAGTTAAACTTCAATTGCAAATTCAGGTATTACTTGAGTTACATTAGTTTTTGTTTCCGCTATATATCACCACTGGTAATAAAAATTTATCTCATCTCATGCTAGTACACAGAGATGGTGTCAAGGAACACAACTGCACACTTATCTCAATTTTTGTCAAAATGTCACTTACACCCCCTCAATTGGTGTAACTAATTTTATCCCAATCGGAGTTAATTTGCCCTTGACATGCCAGTAAATTCCAGCATTGGTCATTTGCCGGTATGACAAAAAAAAATGTCGCAAAGATGGTTTTGTCCTGCAAAAAACAAGTACAATGTCAACAGCATTATTTGATTCCACTGCTTTTTATACGGACAAAACTGTGCCGCAAAGTAGTTAAACTGATGCCATCTGTCCCGTAATCAATACGAATCGACGAATACTTACGAGAGTGATTTTTGGTCACGACATTTTTCTCGATATACACAGCGATGGTGTGAAGCCATTCATGGCAAGCATTTTACTGCGTTGACGTTTTTTTTTTTTTTTGTAAAACATGTCGACTTAAGTCAATCGATCGGCAAATGTCACGTTGATCCCAAAAACGATCGGAAATTCATGTTTGCTAATCTATGGATTAGGAACAGATTACACAAAACCCATATTTGTACATGCATGAAATAATCTTAACATTTGCCTCCCAAGCACATTCGCAACGAAGTCCAAATTCATTAAATGAATTTAATTAGTTTTGGGTTTTCAATGTATTCACGAATATTTGAAATGTTCTTCAATTCTCAATCCCCTTATCGAAACCGAACAGTATCCACTTAGGTGCAGTATATTATGTGCAAACAGATGCCATACCATGTCCTACAATACGAGTGAATGGTACTTGTCCTATTTATGTATGACAATATCTTTGAACACAAACACATACAGACCCCGACATATGTATGCATGTACTTATGAATGTATGGCATGTACGGAGATACCGAATTTATACGAAATGAAATGAAACTATTAAATGAACAAAAACCAAAGAAGTGTAGAGAACGAACTCCTCTTTTAATCAACAAAAGCTTGTAATTTTCGAAAGTTAATTAAATGATCTGATCTCTATTATCCCCAAAAAGCTAATCTCAATTACAAAATTGAAATGAGCATTACTAATGTGAAGTGTAGATGTTGAAGTAGAAGGTGGACACTGTGGTCACACACACACACTCACACAAACACGGACCAATACACACGAGGAGGAGCGACCACAATAAGTGGGTGTCATGTATGCCCCAAACTGTGACCGAGGCATGGAAGACAAATGAATGCCACCACCCATCACCAGGGTCTCGTAATGGCCAGCACCACCCATCAAAAAGAACAAAATGTAAAAAAAAAACGAAAGCGATGAGAACGAGAAAACGGACAAGTATCGGGTAAGACAATTTTTTGGAAATTCCCCAAACGTATTGTAAATGTCACAGAGAAGTTTTGGAGTATCTTCGTGTGATATGTCCGAGTGTCAGTATTTGAGTAAAGAACCAAGCACAGTGGCATGAAATGATATGTAAAGTGGCATAGTTATGTGCCTCACTGAAAACTCCAAAAAAATGAGAAACAAACATGGTGAGGCATTAAAGGGAGATCTTAGGATTCTATATGAATATTCATAATGTTGGAATAAACATTTTGAATAATTTTGTCATTTCTCAGCCATGTAGGCGTGATACATAGACGTCTGACAACAGTACTCGTTGTTTCTTGACCAATATTTTTTTAGCATGGGAGAGTGGGAGATTTTTCATATCCCTTTCATCAATGCACCCGGTTGAAGCAGTAAGTGAAAATGCTGCCGAGCTCCCAAATGTTTGGTAACAGATGGTTTGTCTTTGTGCAATATATGGTGGGAAGACAGGCCTCGTCGCTTGGACTACGGCCAAACAACCCCTCCAATGACCCCAAACCAGAGTTTTGAAAGCACATTTTGCGCCAAAGTTATCATTAGGTCTTTTTTATTTCAGAGAATCGAGGGACGTCATTACAGATTTAATTTTATTTATGAAACAATTTTCTTGCAGACGGAACATGAAATTAAAAAATTAAAAAGTTGTTATTCCAAACTATAAATACACTAGTAAGTTGTAATGCGCCTATGGCGCCCGTTGAAATATGGAAACAAATTGTGGAAAACAAAAAATTTTTTGAAAAAAAAAATTTTTTGTGGAAAAAAAAATTTTTGTGGGAAAAAAAAATTGTTGTTGAAAAAACAAATTTTTGAAAAAAAAAAAAATTTTTGTGGAAAAAAAAATTTTTTTTGAAAAAAAAAATCTTGAGAAAAAAAAAATTTTTGAGAAAAAAAAATTTTGTTGAAAAAAAAAAATTTTTAGAAAAAAAAAATTTTTGTTGAAAAAAAAAATTTCGAAAAAAAAATTTAGTTGAAAAAAAATTTTTGTAAAAAAAAATTGTAAAAAAAAAATTTGTAAAAAAAAAAAATGGGGAAAAAAAATTGGGGAAACACAATTTCTGTACAAAAAAAAATATTATTTTTTTTATTATTATTATTTATAGAAAATTATAGAATGCCTATTTAAATTCCTACGTACTGCGTGACAGAGTCAGTGAATCAATGAATCAGTGTCGAGGGTAAATATATATTAAGATTCCTAATAATATCAATTGCAGCAGCGTTTAGTACCACTGTTCAACGCGAATTGAGATGAGAGAAGAGTGATGCAATAAAAACGAACACATCGTTACACTTAACACCGTACAAATGAGGACAATACGGAGACAAAACAATACAACCAACCACACACCCACACCACACACTATGTGGGTGTGTTGGTGTGGGTGTGTACAGTAGAGTAGAGGACCAAACAATTCCAAAGAAGCATTGAACGAGAAATGTCAAAGTGGCCCGAACATGATGAGTTTGGAGGACTACCGAAATATCGAATGAGACGTGCCATTAACAATTGCAAATTGCTATCAATTCATGGCAGACATTTAAGTTGTTAAATACAGCAACATGTCAACAAACCGGATGGAAAGAGCTGCTTCCACACTCACTCACACGATGGAGTATGTGTGAGTGCGGTTAATAACTTTGTAGATGTGTGTGTGTAAAATTATACAAAAATGCTTGCCTCGCTTGTATGGGGCATTGACTTTTATTGTTCCATTTATGCGTAGAAGTTTTATGTAAATGTAGAACATTTCGATTGAACCACATATCCGACCATTCGATATGGCAATAAATGAATCAATCTGGCACAAAGTCAATACGCGTTGCGACACAAAAGTTTTAACGCAATAGTGACTATTCCATAAGCAGTCGTTGTTATTTCGAGTCCCAGTCCATTATATCTGTATAAACAAATATCAGTAATCTAATGAAGTTTATCGTGAATTTAGTATATTCTGAACAAGTGTTTTATTGGGCGGCCGACTTTATTTGGGTGCACGTTTGCCTGGAGACCTCAACTGATTTGTTTGATCGTTGCATATAATTCCACATATTCTATCGACGATTACAGGAGTTATATAAACGTTATATGGGTTGTATCCCTTGAATGGTGTCGACATTTAATGGGAAATATGTTTCCACTGCGCACTAATATCACGCGAACGCTGCTTACAACCAACCACGTGCTTCCGAAGGTATCTTCCCAGCTAGCCTGCAGTTCTAATCCCGAATATCCGAATGTAAGTGATATGAAGGATATGGCCATCCAGAGGGTACAGAGATTTTCCCCATTAAATTCGCTTCAGTCTTGAACAAAATGAACTTACATACTCGCACCGAAACCAAATGGTAATATCTTTAACATTTTAACTCGACATACTATCGAGTATTCAAAAATAATCTGTAGCCTAATGTACAATTTATGATTGCAGACGAAACAGGCGAACTGGTTGGCCACCGCCACTTAAAGTGAAGGCAGTAGCATAAATACATTTCCTTGGGCTTATTAAAATCCCCCACTTTTGGCTATCGATTTGCATAACGAAATTATGTCTAAGAACTCAGGTGAGTATGTTAATGAAGATGGCAATAAACAAACCTTTATACCTAATTCACACACATACACATTCACATCTTACACATTTGCATATCGTATGCAGCTGCACATGGAAGATGTGAAAATGACCGCGCACACTGAGGATCAAAAGTATTTTCCATTTGCTTTTAAAAGCTTTGAGAAGTAGAAAAAAAATATTTAAAAAATGTAAACAAAAAGTATTTAAGGTTAATTTTAAATTCTAAAATAAGTAAAGAGAAAATATAAGCTTACAATTCAAACGGAGTAAAACTTAAATGTTTTTTAAATACAAAATCTCCTTTAGCTAAGTGAACTTTAAAAATACGTTTGCGAAACTGGCTCTAAGTGTCATGTGAAGTAAATTTGTCTATGGGTCCCGATAATTTAAGTATAATTTATATCGGTAATTTAAGTAATAATTTATAAACTGGAATTTCGAGGAAAACAAGGGAATTTCCCTTTGTTTTAGTTGGTATGTGTTCATAGCAGAATTTTTTGTGGTAGGGCAATTCTCGTTTCTTATAAACAAATTGATTTTAGTAAATGATTTATTAATTTGGTAAAACTTTTACCCTTGACTGTTTGCCGGTGTGCATACAAACGAACAGATTCATACACTATTGAACAACACTCAGATCAGATCTACATAATCGAAATTATGTCCGTCCATTTGTGCTGTGTACTGTGTTCTGTGTACAGTGTACAGTGAACAGATGAGTATACTCCAGTCATGGCCAAGAGTAGCTAATTAATTAAAATGAATTAACTGTAATTGAAGATATTGCCGAGTGTAGGTTACTCTTGATGTGGACCTTTAAATCCAACGTATGGCGTTGAAATTGGTCTATCCTCCCCTGAAACATCTCGGCTGGTCATTCAAAGAAAGGAGTGAAGATCTTTTGTGTGTGTGTGTGTGTACGCACACATAAATGAAGCATGGATATGAAAAGCATATTGGCTTATCAATTGCAATTACTTGATTACATTGATGTGGGTTATCCATTTAAGTACTTTGGAAAATAGTTGTGGCTAATACAGTACATACATGCATGTATGTATATATATTTGAGCTGTCTATAGATTGTTTAATATTTGTATAGTTGAAGGAAGTCGGCTATGAAATAAACAACCATAGCAAGTACAAGAAATGTTAATGTGGCTCTTACCAAAAGGTGTCCAACAAATCTCTTACGATTTACGAGGGGAGTCAGATAGCAAGAAATATTAATAGGGCTGGCTCAAAATGTCTCACAATTAAATGGTGCGAAATTAAAATAGGTTTTACTATAGAAACAGGTTTTTAATAGCAAGTATTCCCTTTGTTGAAAATACTTTTGAATAATGTGTTCACTTCTGTTTGTTGTTCTGCTATTTTAAAAAGCATCGGTTTTCTTGCCCGTGCGGTTAAAAAAAAAAGCTCTATTTTTGTGAAATTTCGTGGATTAATTTAAATGAATTTCTTGATGTAGACCGTTCAAGAATTAATCAATACCGATTCAATAAACGGCAATGAGATGTACACTACACCTTAGGGGAGAAATTAAAATGCATATCCGTAAAATCAGATTTCCTATGGATAAAAACAAGTTTCATATTGCGTTGCAATAAGAGTTAAATGTGTGGGGACTTTTCTAAATTGCCTTATCCCAATAGTTACGAACGAAGACAGTCTTTGTAGGCAACGAAATATCTGAAGAGTACGAAACCAAAAAATGTCCCCACAAAGGACTGAATAGTAATCCAATCTAAAAATATTTATTATTATTTGGTTATTTATGTTATCACAATTATTCTTCTCAAATAACAATGAAAAAAAAAGGTCTCAGGCAAGACGAATTAACAGCGAAAAAAAGGGACGAGTAGGCGATGAGCCGCATTGAATAATCTGTGAATTTGGACATTCAAGTGACTCCTTCATACTCTTTAAATCTTTTCGAACCGAATTAATTAATTAATTTAAAAGCCAAATCTAAGTCAGTTGACAATTACATTGTGTTATTTTACAGTGTACGTTTCAATTTAAACCTTAATAATCTTCAATTTTCACATTCACCACTGTTGTCTGCGATGGTGGATAACAAATAACACCTTGTATATTCTGACTGGGATACTTAAAAAAAAGAAAATAGTTGGGTAAGTTAACAACAACAAAAATCAGTATTGAATCAAATATACTTGAGAGGAAATCCGAGCATCATGTTTATTGCAAAACTTCACATGATTGCAATTACAAAGTAATTGTATACTCTGCACTTGTTGGAATGACATATCTACGCATGTTTTCTGTTATATCGGTGTGTGTGTGTGTGTGTGGTTGTAGGTATGAGCCTGCAGGGTATGAGTGTAAATGTGATACTGTCTGTGTTTAAATTGGCGGTTAAATCTGTTTCAAAAAGGAATGTCACAATGACATTTCGTACTGTATTTCAGATTTCCACATGTTCGCGAGGGATTTGACAAAAGTTTTACCGATTGAATGTAATTAGGAAAAATCGATTTGATTACACATATGTTAAATTAAAAGTATATAAGAGAAAATATGAATGGATCGAATATCTGAACGGAAAAACTCCAAAAAGAAATGATATATTTTTATATGTGAGAGAGAACGGTCATTTCAAGTCGTCTGTTTGTGATTAATTGTATCATTAAACGTACGCTTCTGACTGTCTAAGGGATTTCAAATGTCAATACTAACATATTTCCCTTAACATTCCATGAAGGAACAGACGGGGAACTTCTCTCGAATCAGTGAGCTCTATGATCTAATTTGTATACTCACTGACCGGGACCTACTGTCTAATGCCGGCTTCGAACAGCTACTGCTTTTCTAGAGAAGTTTTACATGGCTTAGAGAATACTCTCTTACTCGTCGCCAACACTTACGAGGGGAACTCGGGTTCTTCTGTGTGATAGTCGCACACACTACCTAACACATCACCAAATGCCTATAGAAATGGGAAAAAAATAGGCAAAAACCACAACTCGGAAGACCAGGAAACATATTTCAAGAAAGTGGATTAAAGTTGGAGAACTCAGGAATAAATCGTCAGAAGAACTATTCATTGCAAGTTCTATGGCAGCAGCCGTAAAAAAATTGTTGGCAGTTCACCCAAGACTCTGAAGAAACTTAAAGTACCTCAGATAAATCAGAGCCCCAGTATATACCCGAAGAAGCCTTAGCTCTACACAAAGAAAATTAAAAACTTAACTAAAAATCCGGCTCAGCGACCGTTTCAACCGACGGCTTCACGAGTTAAAATGTTATCTCTAAGCCATGTGAAACTTCTCTAGAAGAGCTTTAAACAGAAGGCTCAGATCAATGAGTATAAAAAATTATGTTTGACACAACTCAATGAGTTTATAGAAGTTTCCTGTTCGTTTTCTTCATGTTATGTAATGGAAAATAAGAACGTAAGGCTGTCCAAATAAATATTTGTCTTCGAATGGACTATGATCTGCTAGGAAATTAGTGTAGCTGTCACGTTAACTACATATCTGCATAAGTTATGTCATCTGTGTTGTATTGTCTCTATTGTCTGAGTTTCAGAGAAAACTCCGTTCCAATCCCCATTTTCAAACCGTCTGTAAAGATTGGAATCTGATCCAATTCCATGACTGATTTTCTGTCCCATTCTGGCATCACATTAGTCAAGCATTATCTCAGTAAATAAGCATCCTAGAGCTAAAAGAGGCAAATATTGTGATAATTTTTGTAATCCAAAAATTCAATATTTCCTTGGAATACTTCAAAGAGCCATATCTCAGTAAATAAGCATGATAGAGCGAAAAGAAGCAAATCATATGATCACCTTTTTCCATACAAAAATTCAATATTTGCTACGACAACTTAAAATAGCAATATCTCAGTAAATAGGGGGACCAGAACGGAAAAATGCAATTCCAGTGATCACTTTTTTTAATCCAAAAATTCAATATTTCAATATTTGAATAAGCGTCCTAGAGCGATAAGAGGCAAATCCGCTGATCACTTTTTCCCTTTCAAAAATTCAATTTATTCTTCAAAAATTTTAAAAGGCAATATCTCGGTAAATAGGCGAAAAGAGGGATTGCTTTGAAAATAGGTCATACCATTCCAAAAAGCAGACTGTACAGATAAAACATGATCCCTTGCTCCCATAAGTTATTTTTTTTTTATTCACACCCCTCGCATATTAATAGTGGCAATCAATGCAGCGATGCATTAATTTGTAAACTCATTTTAAATGTTACTTTTGTACAGGTTGCTGTTTTCCTTTTTTTTTCACCTACGCCTTGTTTGCGATGTTGTTGTATGTGTGTGTGTGTTTGTTTGTTTTTTTATCGAGGTCTTCGAGTTTTCTACTTTTTATTACATCCGGGATATTCTCTTCGCCGAAATGACAAGCCGTACAGATGATGCGGTTAAATTGAAGTTAATTTTACTGAGTATTCGTGGTGGAAAAGGCTTGGCAGACAACACTTTCATTCGATCAGAAATTTAAATGTTTCGTAATTTACCTTAATTTGGCTTTTGTTTTTGTATGTGACATTCTCGCTCGAAGCAGGTAAGCAGCTCTCACTTAGTACATTGTATCTACTTCTTCCGGTCCAATGCCACATTTCATGGCCTGACGTTTAAGTTGGATAATTTGTAAATTTCCCTAAAGAACTGTAAAACTGTTGGCATTTTCAGATACAAATGCATCTTCTGTGTGTTGTAAAGTTATGAGTTGAGGAATATAATGAAACTCCGCAAAGTATGCAATGCCTTAAGGCATTGACTTTTCTCATCCTTAATACATGTACACATATTCTCGGTCACACACACACACAGACATATACACTTGCAATCTAATACAATGAGCTTTGGACGTTCTTGTTGCTATTGCGGAGGACGAGGACGGGGACGTTGGTCAGGTTGAGGTTGAGGTGGAAGAGGAAGATGAGGAAGAGAATGCCAATGATTTTGATGTTGACCATGATGATTATCATCATTAACAATGGTGCCATATGCAATTGAGCATTTGAAAGCTGCCAACGAACGAAACCCCAGCTGCAACCACATAAACTACAGAGAATGTTGAGGCCAACATTTTGCAGGAAATTTTTCGGTTCTCATATTCTCCTCAACTCTGCCTCTGTATACGGTATGTAGTTTTTGTACGCCAGAACCAAACCAAAATACAGGAACCGAGCAAAATAGTTTCTGGTCGGGTCAGCTGAAATAACAGTAACAGGACTGGCAGTGGTAGTAGCAACACTGCAGCTGCCCAGCCAAACCAAGCTGCACAAAGGACCTTTGTGTAAATGAAACCGACATTGTAATAAAAACAACAGCCTGAGTGGCCAGGACCAACGGCAGCAAAGTGTGCAATAACAAAACAATATCATCTTGTGGTGAAAGAAATTTGTTTGCTTTCTGGTGGCCAACCATAAAGCCTGTGTTTCTGGAACACAAACATCCATACATGCATGCATGCTCATGTTTGAAGGCGTGTACTATTTGGACACATTTCCATTCCGGTAACGACACACACACACACACATACGAATGGCTACAGCATTTAGTGTTTAGAGGTTTCAGTTGAGTCCAAATCCAAGTGTTACCTCAATGTAGCTTTGGCAGGAATGGCTATCGTTGCATGTATTTCAATGCCACACATATACATACATTGTTGGGCGATCGTCGATAGAAGAATATTTCAAGTGTGTAGACAACAATCCCCTCAGGTTAGTGTCACCAGAACGGATGGGTCATGTTTGGCCATTAACGATCAGTTGCCATAATCGAGCAGAGAGACTTGCACAAGCGATGTGGTGGTTTCAATTCAATGCATTCGAAAGATATCGCGTACAAATCTGGACAAATGGAGGGGACATGACTTAAAAAGAGTTTCTGAAGTGAATGTGGTTGGAAATCGGAGCTTCACCCTCTCCCTATAGCAAATTATATGAACCGTGTGTTAGCGCAGGCACAGAGAGACGAGCCGTTAAGCTTCTTGAAGAATGTAAAAGATATTAAATTAATTATGTGTCAAATTGGAGGGTGGAGGGGGGCACACTAGGGCGTACCTCAAAAAAAAAGTTCACCGTACACCTTCGAATATGAAGTATTATTGAAAGGTAGTTTCAAAAAAAAAAATTTTATTTTTTTATGCCGAACGTAGGGGTCGCGCTTTTACATTTTTCTATATAACTTCTGCATTTATAAACGGATTTTAAAGTGTGATACATCGATGTTTTTGTCTCGACGAGGCCGATTTTTTTGTCTTTGAAGTCATTGAGCTCAAGCACCCCCTTCTGGTACTTACCCATCATATCTCAGTTGCTACTACCCTAATGTACCACTCTAATATCAGAAAATTAAAGCTCGCATAAAATCATGAAACTCTTCCTAAGGAAGTATGTCGATTTTCCCAGCAGAAACATTGTCGTCGAGACAAAAACATCGATGTATCACACTTTAAAATCCGTTTATAAATGCAGAAGTTATATAGAAAAATGTAAAAGCGAAACCCCTACGTTCGGCATAAAAAAAAAAAAAAAAAAATTTTAAACTACCTTTCAATAATACTTCATATTCGAAGGTGTACGGCAAACTTTTTTACTTGTTACCTGGTACGCTCTAGGGCACACCCTAAGTTGGGTCGTAGGGAAGTGGAATTATATGGACAATTGAATAAATGCAGCGTGTCATGTGGGAATTGTAGAGTGCCTGGAACAATGCGTGCTCTGTTGCAATTGAGCTGCGCCAGGAGTAAACGGCTTTGCCTTAGAAGTTGCCACTCGGTGTCCGAAATTGCAGGAGGATGTTGATTGAGGACTCTATTGCATCTGTAGCCACCTATGGCGTCGGAGACCTTCAATTGATGCTTGGTTTTCGTGGGAACTCGATATTGAAAATCGGTAGACGTCCGCTGGAGTGACGTCTTGGGTGACATCACACTAGTACCTGAAGCCCTTAGGAATGTGTCGAGGATGTGAATCTGCCATTATGATCTGATGGTTAGGATGACTTGACAGGTGACATGCCAACAGGAACTGTCTATCGACCGATGGATTCATGTGTCGGAAGTGTCTGCTAATGGCATTAGGGACCTTACCACTGTCTTTCACTTTCAGGTTAATGTACGAGGCGTGAAGGTTGTCAAAGATTATCACAAGGTTCTTCGGATTGTGTGCCCTAGGGATACGCCTAACTTGGACAACGTTGCCGAGTTCCATATAAACTTCTCGGGTCCAGGATGTGAAGAGGGACACTGTAGACTTTGCGGTGGATAGTTGAAGTTTACCGAAAAATCTGTTGAAGGATCAGGGAGTTTGACACGGATGATGTTGAATAAAATGGTTTACAGGACACCGCCCAGCTTTCCGTCAATTTCAATTTTGCGGAATTAGAATTTTTTCCCTTAAGATAATTCACAATCTATCATTTGATATCATTTGTAAGGGTGGAGTTCATGATGTCGAAAATCAGCATCACTGCTTTGGAGGTTATGCTCCCGATCCAAACCGAATATTGAATATAGACGTGTTCTTTACAGAGATTTCAATATTTTAAACTGTTGCAAACGGAATCACTAGTTAAGTATACACCTCATTGTATGGTAGAGAGTAAACAAAAGGACCCAACAAAACATTCACATATCTTGTAACGTAAAAGTGTAGCTGATTTGTTAAAACATGATACAGTATGTCACAAAAGTATTTTGCATACTCTTAAATATAACAATTTCTTTATGTCTCCTTAAAAAAATCGTAGAATCGTCGAAAAATTTAATGTAAGCTTTTTGGTACTAATTAAAATATTTGCTTCCCAATTCAAATTCCAAAAAAAAACAACAACAAAATGCAACTTGGTTCTGTTTTTCTTGATTTGAAATTATTATGGTTCCAATCTAGAACTCTCAGAAGTATATTGCTTTTTTAAAAATTCCGTTTACACTTGTAGTTTTTGCGTTGCTTTTTTTTTTGTTTTCTATTCCATTTGCTTTTGTTACACTTGTCGCGTGTGCTTCTGCCGAAAATAGTCGATATTACAGTATTGTTGTGTGTATTTCTGTTTTTTTTTCTATTTAATATGCCGAAGGGAAAAGAATTAAACTTTTCTGAAAGAAAAATAATTTTATACCTGTACAACCAGGGCAAACCAATAAAATACATATGCGATATGTTTGAACGTTGTCGACAAACAATACAAAATGTTATTAAGCGTGCAAATGAACGAGGTACTATTGAAAATAATGCACGAGGTGGGCGTCCAAAATTCTTGTCGGAGAGAAATGAAAGGAAAATTCTAAAGGAAAATTCTAAAGGAAAACAAGGAAAATCCGCATTTATCGGCACCAAAAATTAATGATAAACTAAGAGGAACCCTTCGCACCGACGTAAGCAATGAAACGGTCTGAAGAGTACTCAGATCCAACAACATCAATGGAAGAGTGGCAAGAAAAAAAACCCTAATTTCGGAAATAAATCGAAAAAAGCGAATTTCCTTCGTTGAGCTTCACAAAAACAAAGATTTTGAGTTTTGGAAAACAGTAATCTTTAGTGACGAAAGCAAATTCAACATTTTCGGCTCTGATGGACGGCGAATGGTGTGGCGTAAGCCCAATGAAGCCTTTAATGCCAAAAACTTGAAAGCCATTGTTAAACATGGAGGGGGTTCTATAATGGTATGGGGATGTATGTTTGCCTTAGGAGTCGGCAATTTCGTGTTTATTGATGGCAAGCACATATATTTGTCGATTTTAAAAGAAAACCTCCATGCCAGTGCAGAAAAAATGGGCATTCCAAGCAATCGGTTTTTTTTTTCAACATGATAACGACCCAAAACATACAGCTATGGACGTTAAATTGTGGATACTGTACAACACCAAACATTTGCCAACCCCGCCTCAAAGTCCGGACTTGAACCCGATTGAAAATCTGTGGTCCTTCTTGGAAGAAAAAATAAGAGGACACCATATTTCATCCAAAGACTCATTAAAAAGAGCATTGCAAGAATAATGGGGCAAAATATCGGTCGAAACGTGCAGTAATTTAGTGGAGTCAATGCCAATGCGCTTAGAAGCTGTTCTAGCTAACAATGGCTATCCAACAAAATATTAAATATAATATAATGTAAATATGTAAATAAAAATACTTCTTAAAACTAAAAAAGCAAAATACTTTTGTGACGTCAAAAAATAGATTTTAGATTAAAAGTCCCTAAAAATCTCATAAATTAACTTAGTTTTTAAATTTTTTTTTACTTCAATGTTAGTTTTTAATCCCTTTTAGTGTATACCAAATAAAATATGAATTATTTTTTGTTTAAACTAATTTTATGGGACTTTTGTTTTTAAAAATACGAAATTTTTCGAAGGCAAAATACTTTTGAGACTCACTGTATTTGATAAACGAGTGGGTGTTAGCAACGAGTACATGCACTATATAGTTAATATAAATATGTAATTTCATAGCGTTTAACATTTTCATATTTCACCGCATTTATATGAAAAGAATTTCATTCTTTGTGTTTGTTTCGAAAAAAAAAACAAACCTATAATTTTACCTAAAACTGAAGGAGAAGCAGAAAGCAAAAAATAGTAAGAATGTACTTTGGCAAAACTGAAGCGGAAATAACTCACTATGCAGAACTAAAATAAATTACAGGCACAACAACGAAATTTCATATCTGCACTAAAAACTCTATAGGGTTGCCATCCACCAATAATTATTGCGAAATGATATCCCTACTGTTGCCATAGTTTTAATGTTTGAATAGCCAAGTCTTCTATTGCTTAAGTGTGAGCAAGTGTAGTAACCCCATTTGATCGCCTCTACTCCAACGTACTGAATAATTTGATTTGGTTTGCGGGTAACCCACGGAAAGAGCACTGCGCTAACTACACTCACTCTCGCTTTAACGCGTACCCATACCTGTGTGACTCTGAATTTGCTGCTTTAAAATATACATTTCTATATCATTTTTGAGGTGTCTGGCAATGTTCAACAACATTATAACAACGTTCGCTACACAATAAGTGGTATGCCAAGTCGTTCATCTCGTTCTTGGTGGGATATTTCAAAGACAGAGACATTTTAAATTTGATCGTAACATGGATTAGACTTGGAGAATAGCACAGGTCCTCATGAAATCGGACTGAAGGTGAAGTCAACAGTGGAATGGAAACCCCGCTCAAACTTTTTGACAATCTTTTGTTTTTCCAATAAAATTGAGATTGAACACTATCCTGGGACCTGTTGACAGTTAAGAGCTTACGTGAAGATAGAGCAGCATCATTTTTGGAGATTTCTACCCTGAATAATTTAGAACTTAGTCGAGAGACCATGGTAGGGTATGATAAAACAATATTTAAAGGGCGGATCAAACAAATTTTAAACGCATATTAGACTTGGTATTATAAAACAATATTTAAAGGGCTGATCAAACAAATTCTAAACGCGCTCCAAACGACCAAATCCTTTTTTTAAAGAATATTATTGGTTTATGCGAAAGACACAATATTTCCATTATGTATGCGACACGAATTCATTCACGTGACTGCCTCGCCTGGCAACTCAAAAGTCGTCTTAATGACCGGAATAGTTAATGGACCACATAACATCGGTCTCAACTCGAATTGACATCGTCCAGATAGTTTGAGCTATTTTGAGAATCTTTGACCAAAAAATAAAGTTTGGAGAAAAAAACTTCTCTTTTCGTAAAAAAAAGATGCATTTTCTTTAAAGTTTTCATTAAACTTTGGATCCTAGCATAAACAATAGGGTTAGTCATTTTTTTAGATTCAAAATCTGTGGAAATAGCATATAGGGCAGGAAAAAACAAGCAGAATTGCGTTTTTACTTTTTCGAAATTGTGAAAAAACGTTCCGCACAAAATGCAATTACTTTAGCTCAAAACCAACTTTTTTATTTGAATTTTTTTGTGATTTTTAAAATTTGATATTTTTTTTTAAAAATTTTTTTTTATACTTTTTTTTTAATAAATTTTGATAAATTTTTAATAAAATGAAATTTGATCCAAAATATGTCATTTATTTTTCGAGATACATCGATTGTAAAATATGCAATATGAAATGAAACCGAGTTGCAAATTTTAAAATCGATGTAGCTTAAAAACGAATGACAGATTTTTGATCAAATTGCATATTTGAAATCGATGCACTAAAACCAACTAAAAAAAATTATTTCCAAGAACAACTATTGCAGAAAAAAATTTCTCAAATTTAAAAATTTAAAAAAAAAAGTAAACTAAAAAAGTTTGTTTTTAGCTAAAGTAATTGCATAATTGCGAAAAAGTAAAAACGCAATTCTTATTATTTTTGCCTGCCCTACATGCCATTTCCACAGATTTTTGATATTCGAAAAAAAAATGAAAAAATGACTAACCCTAATAAACAATATACGATTTTATGCACCATCTTAATTTTCTTGGGAAGTATGTGTACCGGAAAACTAACAACGTTGACTGGATAGGGATATAAGTGAAAGAATATCTAAACCTACTTGACTTAATTATATCTGTGAGCGGGAGGGACGTGTTATATAGAGTTAGAAGCCTGGAAAATGTATGACTTTTATGAGATCGATTTTAGATTTTCTCATTCAGATTTCATGTGTTATTTTCATGACAGAAACTGTGGGAAGCAAAGTAATTTAAGGGAAAAAAAGTTACTAATCTTGTTGGCATCTGGCACTCTGCTAGGTATTGGAAAGTATCTTAAATCGGTTTTCTAAATTATACTTCAAGCCATGAGTGTGATGTACTTCAACTGTAGGTCAACTTAGCCAGGTTCTCGACATTGCCAACATGTATTGTGGCGTTGCTCTTCCCGGTATCACTACCTACTTGAGTGTTTAAGTGTTTTCAGGCGTGTGATATATATTTTTTTGTGTATCTATTCAACTACACGCACACACACACACGCACTCACACTCGGGGAGGCATATACAGATGACTGCCTCGCAGTCATCTCGTGTCGTTAATTAAATTAATTCACAATTATAAACGTGGGAAAATGAGAATGTAAGTGCGCTAATGTAAAATGTGTATATTTTAATTAGAGTATATTTTTCCAGGTAGCAAATATGTATACGCTGCAATTATTTTCAATTAAACGTAAAGAAACAAGTGCAACTACCTGGCGCAACTATTGTGCTAGAGACTAACTTTAATGTCACCTTATTGTATGGCAACTTCGTTACAAGCAACCTTTAAAGCCGACAAAAGTTTTTTTTATGTACAATTACATTTTAATAAATGTGGTAATGTGTCATAAAGTGTCATCGATGAAGGATGTTATACATGAACTTACTTGCAAACGTTGCTGTTCTTTTATTTGAGAATCCTGATTATAGTCGGTGGTGTTACGATTCGATATTCGTGTAGGAATATGTTAATTACTGAAAATAAAGAAAATAGTTATAGTATTAAATTGTCTTTTCGAATAAATGTAGAGAGGATATGATGTTGTATATTCTTCAGATATTGTATGGCAACTTCAGATACGAGTCGACCCTCTAATATTTATCAGTGTATTGTCATTAAAATCTTTAAAAAAAACATTATTGGAACTGAATTGTTTGAAGGATATATTTGGATGGATTTTCCTTATATGCTAATATCTCCTTATCTAAGCGTCTTAGAGCGTAAATGTATTAAATCTGTGATTACTAGAGCGAAATGGGCTTAAATCTATGATCACTTTCCCATACAAAATTCAGTATACTAGTATGGACTAGTATGGAAAACTAGAATTGCTAATAACTCCTAAAATCTTAAATCTGTGATAATTTGTTTCTATACAAAATTTAATGTTAGTATGGAAAACTAAATGTGCTAATAAGTGCTTAACTAAGCGTCCTAGAGCGAAAAGGGTTAAAAGGTTTCATCGCAACCAGGAGTTCGCAAATTGTTATTTCTGGAAAAAATTCTATATTTTCAAATTTAATGTCGTCACAAGCCGACAAAATATTCGACGTTGGCTGGCTGGCAACAGCAGGATTTTTTTTTTTTTTTTTTGGAAATGTTTTCTATGACATACTTTTAATCAGAGCCTGGTTCCCTACGACGATCATTTACGTGTGTCTTTTATTTTAAATTCCATACAAAGTTCTTTTAGATGTTATTGTTTTCTTTACAGCAAAAATGCTCATCCAAGTAAGATTTTAAAGGAGGGAGTTCTATTTGAGAAACCTTCACGAACTTGTAGTGATCCGCCAACAAGCTCAGCAATAGATAATTTACTAGAGAATATTTTATAAACGAAAATTTCTAGAAAAAGCCAATATCATCGTCAACAGCGTTGGTTGGGTGGGATAATCTATCGTTGACCAACATTATTTTTTTAACTAACACTCAGGGGATGCCCCCTATAAAAGCAATGCACTGTGTTAGCGGAAGGAAATTAGGGTATCGGAAGGAGGAAAGAGGGAGTAGTGTTTGTTGACATTTGTTTTGAATTTCTGAATGTCACAACTGGCAGGAAACACATTTGCTGGAAGATTATTCCACATACGAACGGTTCGGCTAAAGAACGAATTTTCTCTATAGTGCGTCGTCCGGTCAACCGGCCATTTCAAAAGGAAAAGATGGGAGACCCTGGATAGCCGTGTATTCCGACTAAATGTTCTAACTTCAGGGACCAGACGACGGATATCTGACCAACAGATACCGTTAAAATATCTATAGAACAGCGATATACAACTCACATTCCGACGATGCTGAAGGGAGACAATAGAGTTGGATACCCTACCATCTTCAATCATCACCACCGCTCTCCACTGTACACGGTCCAAAAGCTGCAATTGCTATTAAAGGCTTTACAAAGAAACTGTAAATTTCATCTGAGACAAAATTGACTAGAATTACATTTATTAAGCTATTTTGGGTTAGATATGTCATTGGCAGTTTTAGAATTATGAGAAAGAGCAAGAAAATAAATCTAATATAAAATATATAATCTCAAAACTAAAAAAAATATTGACATTGGCCCCTTTAGTACAATGCCAATCAAAAAATTCCCCAAATGAAAGCTTTACCAAAAAAATCTTATACAAAATTGGAGGGTTTTTTTTTTATAATTTTTAGGTAACATTTCATTTTTTGAAAAAAAAATGTAGTTTTGCGGAATTTTTCGTTTTTGGTGAGTTTTTTTTTTAATATTTTTAGGCAACATTTAATTTTTTTTTTAAAAAAAATTTAGTTTTGCGGAATTTTTCGTTTTTTGGGGATATTTGCATAACAGAAGTTAATCATAACTCGAGCGTGTCCGCTCTCGAATTGTTTTATAGTGTTGTAGTATTTTTCGTAATACTTGGGGGAATTTGCATTGGGTAATTTTTCAGAATTTTTGTGGGGATTTTTCATTTATTTTTGGAGAATTCTTCAGTTGGGGGCATTTCTCATAGAGCCTTAAAAAAATTGCGGAAAATGTCGGTTTTTGCGCTCCAAACCCATAAGTGATTAATATGTGATTAACTTCGATCTATTGAGATTTATAGACGATCTGAACAACTTCCAAAGAAAATAATAGAATAATAAAATAATAGCGGGAAAATATTCCGTACACGGGCAATTTGTATCCCTATTATCCGATTTGGACGACTGAAAAGTCTCTAACAATAGAACACAAACCTAGCACGTTGTAAGCAGCTTTGGCTTTTCAATTGGACTCTATTGTTCAACAGATTGACAAACGCACTATTAGGCGGACAGATGTACAGAGAATACAGTCTCAGATCTTTGTGCCGTCTTAGATTTTTCATGATTTAATAAAAAATTGACGAAAAAATACTTTCTGTCTTACATGTGTTTATAACTCCGAAGCTGTTATTCAGATTAAAAGGCCATAAAATAATAATCTAAAGCTCAGTTTTCAAAATTTATTTCAATATAATCGGACAAGTCGTTTTAGAAATACAATAAATTATGTGTCAACAAAAATTTTAATTTGTTTAACAAAATTTTAATAAAAAAATAAAAAGTTCGCGCATTTTTGTACTCAAGGGGACAATAGTATTCAGCAAAAAAAAAAAATAAAAAAAATTTTGTTGTGCAGTGTAATAAGAATAGAGTCACAGATTATTATTTCAAGTCTCAATGATGTGTTATTCCGGGGCTCAGAAATGAACCCGCTGAAATCTAAGGATGTATGAATTTGACCTTCATAAAAATCAGCACTCAAATAAAAGACAATTTAATCAAGAATCCCAAAAATGGGTGTTCTGAAAATTATTTCACCAAGAAAGTAAAAGTAATCAATAAAGCTTCCAAAAAGTGTCATCTGCCCTTTGGGAAACACCGATATTTAACTATATAAATAGATCACTGTCATTAAAATATATTTTACCAATCTTATTAAACCCTGTGTAGTTTTTTTCTCTGCTCCTCAAATATCTATAATAGACATTGTACTGACGTATCCGTCATACAAAGGTGTCCTTGAGAAAAATTTATTCCGAACATAAGTGGAAAACACAATTATTTTCTACTTTTTGTGCACGACATAAGCTAAAGTGGAATCCGTATGCATGTATCGTATGTATGTTCTAAAGCAATACAAACGAATTGAATGGTATCGAAACGAAGTGTCCACCACCTGAATTATAAACGAAGCATGAAATTATCACAAGTCGTCCTTACCGTTCGCCTTGCACCCCGTCTTATGCAGATGGAAAAAGAGAGCTTTTAATATAAATTGAAGATACTTGTGAAATAAATAGAAACAAATATGGATGAACGAACAAAACGACCGAAACGAACTGACGAAAGAACACAAAGTAAAATGAAACATGGAGAATGTAAACCATTAAAAAAGGCAACTACTTATGTCCATACATCCCCAAGAGAATAAAGTTAATATCAACCCACACACTTATGACTGACTACTGACATACATGTGTTCTTATGTGTGTATGGGTATCCACGTCCATGTATTCCACAGGATAACATTGAAAAGGGTAGCATAGAATATTCACAAGATAAAGAAGAATTAGCTATGAACTGCATACATATGTAGAAATTGAATTTTGTTCTAAAGCATCCAAGATGGACACTTGTTGAAGAATTTCAAATATAATTTGATTGAGAAAATACGTAAGCATGCAAAGGAGCGAAAGGTAGGGTCCGAGCTAATCTCGTAATGTTATTGTCTTGGAAAAAAGAGGATCAACTTATCATACATCAATGGGGCCAACAACGTTTAACGAAACTAAATTAGTTCGGAGAATATTGAGGACTGACCTGTTCTTAAACTATGACTGATGGAATTTTTAATGTAGTCTCAAATAGTTATGATTGGCATGCTCTCATTCTAAAATTTATCTTTCGGAAGATTTTTAATTATATGAAAACTTTGTCTCGTTTGTTGGAAAATACTTCGGTATAGTTTTCTTTTGAAACGGTTAAGTAGAACACTGAACTTCCAAACATTATGTCTGCATGCATTTTTCCACATGGCGAAGACATGCACACAGACGCACAACTTAACACATCAACTCCTCGGCGCTTTGCCAATATCCCTACTTCTGTCTTTTTTAGCTAGAATCCCGATTTCCTTGTTAATATTTTCCCGAACGAATTTTAGAATTTCTGTTGCGGCCAATGCCTGAAAAGACTCCGTGAATTATGCAAAGCATTCCAACCTAAATGTGAAAAATATTTTTCTTTTCTTATAACATTTATTGAAATTAAATAAGAAATTGCCCCAAATATGGCTGTATGCAAAAATGCCCTAAGCAAAATGGTCCAAAAATCAGAAATGAAAAATGACCCAAATGAAGAATCGCCCTAAAAACGAAATTTGATCCAAAAATAAATGATGAATAAAAAAACTCATAATTAAAAAGGAAAAAATGCCCAAAAACTATTTTTAGACTGGACAAATGTATTTAATATTACATTATTATATTTCAAAAGGTCATAATGCCATATGTACTTATTTCGGCCATAAGGCTTTTTTACATAGAAGAGGTGAAATAATATCGTAATTGTTTGTGAGTCGAACTGAAAATAACGCTATTCCAGTGTAAAATACAATCAAAAAGTTCGTAAAATACAATTAAGAATTCGTGAGGCTATCGAGGACATAGGGCAGCCACTTTGCGATTTGGTTATGGAAAATTTCATGAAAAGGATATTTCTTTGAATACCAAAATAACTCATCCTGTTGAAAAGCCCTGTAGTAGGTTCCGGTCAGCGAGTATACAAAAAATATGACTTAGCTCACTGATTTAGAGGGAACCAAAAAAAAAATACGTAAATATAGACAATTTGTATCTGTGGGTATCGAACCATTAAATGGACTCCGATTGCAATAAATTACACATTAAAGAACATAAGAATCTGGATTTGTTTCCTTATTATTGAGTGACAACTTCGTGCCGACAAAAGTTACCCCAACATAATGCGTCACCATTTATTTGTGCTAAAAATATATTCGAATTATAAAATGTTTTTGAATAAAAAAATAATTGTTCTTAAAATTCAATTAAATCAATTTGTTTCTTACAATATATAATACAAACAAACGTTATTTGGCACGAATAACAAAACAAATCTAAATAAATTCAAGCCAAGGATAACCATTTATTATGTCTATCACCACTGTGCGATATTCAATTCAATGAATCGATTTGCCGAGAAGCTAAGTCGGATATGCAATTGAAAACATTTCACTCAGTCGATATGCATGTTGATTTTACTACTCGTATATTTGTTTTTAACTAAATTCTCATTGAGAAAAGTAATAAAATGAATCAGATTTAATCATTCAACCTTTTGCGACAGTGTCATGTATGCATGCAGCCTGGCGCACACACATACACACACACATGTGTATATTCATTACATCAACTGATTGTATAAAGTTTGCATTTCACCTAATTTCCTCTTATTTTGAAAGTCTCTGCAATACCCGAAAACTAACATCCGTTTCCGCACACACATATGTGATGACGGCAAATTCACACTTACGTACACACACACACACACACACGGTATAAGCAGTCCATTTGAGTGAGAAACTGGTCTAGCAGTAAATCCATCCCGAAGAAAATAAAATGAATGTTGTTTGTGCACAAGAAATTTTCTATAGAATCGGCCAACCATATAAATTTATTTCTCAATTCCCACTTCAATTTTGCAAATTGAATGAAAATCCAAAATGAAAATCCATAAAACTGTAATTTTCCCAACAATGAAACAACCGTGCCATACCGTACGGCACACACACACACATACGAACGATGCCCCTCCGAAAAAAAAAAGAGCGGAAAACAGAAAGAACCGGAGACGTAGAAGAAAAGACTGTTATTTACCCATTCATTTGCAACATTCGGCAGTTCGCCAGCAACAGGAGTGGAAACAAAATGAACAGCTTTCCACTGCTGTGTGTGCTCGCACCAACACTTTTGCGGCAACGCTGGTGTACCGAATGATTGTTGTTGGGGTGGCAAAACGAGCGGTTTGGTAGACCTTTCTTTTGTGAAAGCAAAGAAGACAACAACAAAAAAATCCAAAACGGAAGTTAATTTACTGGGTAACCCTTTCCAAAAGCAAAAAAAAGCGAGAAAAAAACCAGAAACAGGACAACGACAATGCGAAGGTGTGCTCTCTGAAGATTGTGCTTTTCAACGTTACAAGAAGGGGGATAGTTTTTGATGTGAATGCTTTTTGTTAAATGTCCAAGCAGAAATCAAAGTAGAGAATCGCCTTTGTAAAATGCAGAAAAAGAAATCAAAGTATAGCAGAATATTCAAGTAGGAGTACGGGACACAGCTCGGTGATAGAGTTATTCTGCTGGTTCACTTGACTTGGTTGGCATTAAATATATTTGTTAAATGGTAGGCGAAAATACATTTGAAATCTCTAGGAAATCTTTGCTCATGTGGCCGCTGTCCCGAGTGAAGATCGGCATCTTACTAAAAGTAGCCCAATTATTTTAACATGTCTTTTACTTTAACATTGGGCCAATTATTCATGTTTCAGGGAAATTTCCATGTATATTCCTCGAGGCATCCTCCATCTCATCAATAATTGTTTAAAATTTTGAAAGTCGACTTCCTTCGATTCATATCCATCACTCCAAATGGCACCCTTTCTTCAGGTGTTGTTGAAGAAACTTTAAAAAATAATAAAATTTCATCGAAAGGATTATGGTTTCGTAGGTCTTAATACAAATTCAATGTTTGCATACACTAATATGTATGTATATGTGTTACATGGGTAAAGGCGAACATGGAGACAAGCGTAAATAAATGGGGTTATATGTGTGTGTGTGTTATGTGTAATTGACATGTCATTGCTACGCTCGAAAATTGAAAGTCTCCATATGACAACTTTACAGGTAATAACTTTTTGTGTTTGGTTTTATTTTATGCCTCAACGATCTTTAACAGACTCCAATTGAATAGCTTCCCTTTTGCTGGCTTTGCAGGTTCTGCTGGTGGAAATACGCCTAGACAGACAGACAAACGTTTTCGTATCAAAGGCAACATTTAAATTGAAATTTTAGGTGACATTTGTCGTAACCGAACGATGCCAATTGTTTTTGAGTAGCAGGAAATAGCACAAATTGACACCCCGGTTGTAATTGTAAATCGGGGTTAAGGTTGTATTCTGGGAAAGTTTCTTTATGAGAATAACGAAGGTATGGCACAAGCAAGAGAATAATGAAACATTAATATTTGCACAAAGTTTTGAAGTGTGAAGAAAATGTGTTACGATTGGCATTTTGTAGTGCAGTTGGACAAAACATATTCACATTCACACAATTTTAAAATAAATTCAATTTATTGGGCTTGGAAAGGAAGTTGATGCTCATTTTATTATCGAGCCATGCAGACAGAATTTTTGTTTCCAAAAATTAATCTGCTGAACATCAACAAAATTTGGTTCCAATAATACGGCGCAACAACAATCGATTTATTACAAAATCAGTTTGGTGACAACTTAATTTCCAGAAGAGAATCTAGTCCCCCTCGCTCGTGCTATTGGATTACTTTTTATGAGGCTATGTTAAGTCATTGGTTTATGCCGACAAACCAGCAGCTCTTGAAGCATTGGTGGCCAATATTCCAACTACCATTGACACCATACGGACCGATTTATTGGAAAAGGTAGTAAAAGGCTGATTAGTTTCGTCATCTCAAACCATAGTTTTGTGCGGACGTATTATCAGCTCTAGAACGACCTCAGGTCATTGGCGTATCCAGCCAATTTTCTTTGGGGGGGGGGGGGCTAAAGCCCCTCCCAAGAAACACATATAGTGTAATATGACAAGTTCTTCTCTGTAGCAACTGTATCACTTACTAAATGTGGATGGGGGCTAAAATTTTTCTAGACAGAATTCTGAGAAAGCTGTGAAAAAATGTTAATACATTTTTATTAAAATCTGAACAAATATTCATGTTGGGAAAAAATATTATAAATACAACTACGAATAAACTATATTCTGACCATTTTTCCATAATTTTGCAAACAATTTTGTATTTATTTTCTTCTTTTCTGAATTAGAAAATAGAAAATAAATAGAAAATATAGATAAGCGCCCAGCTAGGCGAGTGGTGTGCTTGCCTATTAGCGTGGGGGTTGTGGGTTCGATTCCCCCGGTTTTCCCGTTGGACCCTAAATTAGAATATAAATTTACTTTGTATTATAAATAGGTAAAAATAAAAAAAAAATATATGATCAAGGCGACACCACCATTAGATGACCATTTGGAAATTACCGCATTTTCAATTAGTCTGTCTATTAGTTGTTGTAATCTTTCGGATTTTCTCTTTGAAAGCTTTAAGCGTCTGTGTCTTTTACACATACACTGGTGACTTGAAAGACCACTCGTCGAACATTAAAAGTAAATATTAAAATTTTTGGAGCCTCCATTTTGTATTGCTAAGTCAAACATTTTCCTTGCCATTTCAAAACCACTTACAAAATGTCAGTAGTTTTACATTTATGGCGACTTCTTATTCTATCAATGATGAATTTAGATTGATTTTATGTATGAATTATAAGCAATTTTTATAAACAAAATTACATCGAATTACACCGTGTTACACACATTCTGTCCTATGAACCAAATTTACTTTTTCGGAAAGGGGATAACAAATAAAAATACACGTGTATCGGCGATTTTCATGTACCCGTTAGAATTTTTATGTTTGAAGTATGAATCTCGTTGTGGCCTGTGTGAAAGCCTTTGGACCGATTTTTAACCCTTTTTCAGTGCTCCAATCGAGCTGACTTTTTGCAGGCAGACTCGTGGAAATGTCTGTTCACGTCAAATTTTTTAAAAAACAGATTTTTATCAATTCTCAGATTTTCCTAATTTTTTTTTTTTTTTTATTTTAAATGGTTATCGTTTTTTTTTTAGGTTTCAGTTCAAAAAACATTTTTTTTTCGTAACGCTTAAGTAGTTTAAAAATTTGGAGTCTCTTCAAGTTATGCTAAGAAAAGTGAAAAAAATATTTTTTTTTTCAAAAATAATAAAAATTGGGGAAAATCTGAGAATTGATAAAAATAGTTTTTAAAAAATTTGACGTGATACAGACATTTCCACGAGTCTGCCTGACAAAAATCAACTCGATTGGATCACTGAGGTTTAAAAGGGTTAAAAATCGGTCGAAAGGCTTTCACACAGGCCACAACGAGATTCATACTTCAAACATAAAAATTCTAACGGGTACATGAAAATCGCCGATACACGTGTATTTTTATTTTTTCCCCTCTTTCCGAACAGAAAAAAATCGATTTTTTGTAACACGGTGTTATTGTTACAGAAGTGATGGATGCTGCTCATACTGCAACAAGGCAGGGTGTAGCATGGAGTGTTGCCTAGAGAAGATATCGGTGAGGAAATAAGAAAATCTAAAGATAATAAAGGGTTATCCATTTTGCTTTTTAAAAGTAAACGTAAATAAAACACATATAAAATATTTTTTTTCATGATATTTCTTTTTTATTTGAAAGTTTGAACGTTGACATTATGTGTGAAACACTACATCATTTTAATAACCACCACGCGAAGTTTTGCAAGCATTGATTCTTTTGAGGACATTTTGGACCACTTGTTGGCACATATCAGCCATAATTTGACGAATGTTGGTTCTTAAGTGCTGAAGAGTGAAAGGTTTATCTGCAAAAAACCGGTTATCATACGACGGCGGTTATCATACGACCATAACGCTACGAATTGACGGTGACAGTCGATCCCTCGTCGTTTTCGAAGAAGTAAGGTTCAATCACACCTTCGGACCAAACAGTGACTTTTTGTGGATGTAATGGCCTCTCTTCAATTTCTTGAGGATTCTCAGAACCCCAAATACGACAATTTTTTTTATTAACATACCCACCGAGTGAGAAATGTGCTTCATAACCATAAACCATAATCTCCTCTTAAAGCACGATAAGTGGCTGTGCCAGAATCAGTAGTAGGTTTTAATAATTGTTAAGCGTTGTGTGATAGTTAAGCGATCCAATTTCGTCAAAGTCAGACTTCCAACTGAAAAAAAGAGTGGTTTAACAACTTAGTTTGACCGATGTCGAATTGTAGCCCAATACTTTTGAAACCACGAAATCGATAACCCTCCAAACAAACGAAATATTGTTACAATTGGTGTAGAAGCTGTAGCAAATGCAGAACCCTCCAATTATCTGCGAACTTTGACCTTCTAACCATACCAGCAAGTTCGCATTGCGTTTCCACTTAACATTTTTCTTTGGTTGTAATTCTATTCGCAACACCTCCAATGTCCATAGCGGAAGTAATCAATTTACTTGGAATTTTCTTTTTTACAAATTAGCAGTCATAGTTATCCATAATTAAAACTGTCTATATTTTTGGGGGTTATTCATTTTACATATTAATGTTTAAATCAAAAAACGAAATATTCCTTTATGGCGTACCATACACAAACACACACACATACAACCACTGTTGGAATGAATGTTGGTATGTATGTATGTGCATATTTTAGCCAAACCATTCCATTGTATATTTTTTTATTATATCAAACTTCCTCACACAAGTATTGGCGAATACTATAAAAAAGAACGCTCAAATGGCACCGAGCAAAAAAAAAAAAAATGTATGAAGAGAACGGAAGGAAACTGCGCTAGAAAATCGGAAATAAACCGCGAGCAAAGTATTTGTTATGCGGTAAAAATGCATAAAAATTCCAAGACCGGCATTTATTCAAATTTATGCCGTAACCCGTAACGTAACTAATGCCATGTTTCAGAAGTAATATCCCAAAAAAAACAACAAAAAAACGAGAAATCCACAGAAAAGCTAAAACTAACAACCGCGCCACCTCAACCACTACAAAACACCAACTGACTAACGAACCACTCACTCTGACTACCCAGATTGGAGGATGAAGGTAATATTTGTGAAATTCAACCATACAACAGAACTCTAACCGAGCGACCAACAAACAAATATTTTCGAAATAAAATAATGTTGCAATGAGGTCTAAACTATTTCCACACTACTGCCATTACTTGGTGCACGCACACGCCAACACTACTCCACAGATTCAAAGGCATACTACTACAACTACAACTACCTAGAGTCATAAGGACAATGTGGCACAGTGTCTGTAAACAAGTGGTCGATGTAAGGAGGGCAAGTTTAACTGCATTTTAGTATTTGCACTGTATTGAAACCCTGCCGTACACATTACGAACGGGCCACAGTGGTGGGACTGTCACATGCATCACCCTGGAACATATTCGGGACTTGTAAAATGGATTTTCACACCAAGAGGATCGTAGTGAGGTTTTCGGAACCAACTTTTCATTTTATGTGACATTGAGTGAAACAAATAAAGGGTCCGCCATCTAACGTTTTTTTTTCAACTAGCTATCGTTATCGGGTCATGTTCAACGAGGGCACCCCACAAATAATAGTCCAACGGTGTCAAATCGCAGCTTCGAGATGGCCAAACGACATCAGCTCTGAGGCTGATAATGCAATCTTCAAAAACAGGGCGCAAAACATCGAGTGTAGCTTCGGTTGTGTGGCACGTAGCGCCGTCCTGTTGAAACCAAATGTTGCCAATATCCTCCTCTTCAATTTTTGTAAACAAAAATTCGTTCAACATTCAAGGAAAATAACGAAAACGAAATAGCACTAGTGGAAAAAAAACGTTAGATGGCGGAACCTTTACAAGTTCTATTATTACCCACAGTAATTTTGACTCAAAGCAAGCCGATGTTTCTCCGTGTGTTATAATAGTTATTGTGCATAATAATTACGTTGACTTCATCACATCATAATGCATGAGAGTGACCAATTCATCCCATAAAATCTACCCAACCTTATACAGTTGCCAAGCACTGTTCGCCGGACGGCGGCGGAGACAACGATCCATGGCAACCGAGACGAAAATAGCTAGAGAGGGCGAGAGAAGTGTGGCGAAAGGCCCAGAATTGCAATTCATTTTGGAAATGCACTTTACTATTTAATTTAACATTTTCTTCACATTCCTTTTTGCACTGAATGCAGTGTGGATGTGTGTGTGTGTGTTTGTGTGTCAGTGAGTGTGTTTAACCGTGATTTTTTCCACCAATGTAACTTTTATTGTGAACATTCAAGTGTTTGTGTGTGAGTCTGTTAGTGCTGCACGAAAATGCCACAGAATACAATGGAAATTATTTATTTTGTAAAATCATGAGTGCTGACTGTGGATGTGTGTGTGTGTGGGGGCTGGTTCGAATTCTTTTCATTATTTCGGCTGTGCTCTCAATTCAATTCACCACTACAACTACAATTTATCCCATTGTTATGCAAACGTTTTCATTTGCATTATGTCAGTGGTAGTAAGTTGTTGTTGTATAGTTGTTGTTGCAGTTGCTATTCCTCTTCTATTCTGTTATCCTTCTTGTTGTTGTTACTATTCAAATTGCACCAAAAAAAAACGTTTATTTCAAAATTCATAGAAAAGTACTTTATTTCACAAATTGTAATAAAATTCTACACCATGATATACATAGATAAACGTACCTATGTATTGTACATAAGACTGGGTCATGCTGACGAATAAAAGAAAGTTCTTTGTGGTATTTCTTTCAAACTTTCCCCTATGTAAGGGTATGGGGGGGGTGATGTTTGTTGACATTCGTCTTGAATTTCAAAATGTCACAGCTGACAAAATAGACACTCGCTGGAATAGTACTCCACATACGAACAGTTTGATTGAAGAACGAATCTGCTTTAGAGTGAATGGGCCGATCAACTGCGCATTCGGACGTGAGTCCTGGGTAGCCGACTATCACGGCTACCACCAGGGACTAGCCAATGGATAAACGAAGAAGAAATATCGTTAAAATATCTACACAACACCGGCCCACCACACAAGGAAGCAATAAAGATCGTTATACTCCTATATCCTGCCATCACCACTAATATCCTCTGTACACGGTCCAGGAGCTGTAAAGACTTCTTTGGAGCCCCTGGAGAAAAGAACACAATAGCAGGTATTACCGACACCAAATGCGATGTGAGTGGTTGACTTCTTTCGAACAAAAGTACAAGTATGCGCTAAACCCTTTTGATCTGTTATAACATAATACTTCCAGTTAGATTATGATTGGATCCCCCATATCTACAAAGGTTTTCAATTTTTTAGGGCAAATCCAACTTTATTTAGGAATTATCTCTAAACAATCCAGATTTGTTGCAGATTTGTTTGCAACCCCATCTAATATTCAGTACACGTGTGGACTTGTCTATATGAATGCTCATTTACCAAATGTCTGACTATTTCAAGCTAACTATAAAATAAATGTTTCAAAATATATTTCATAATAAAATTAATCATACTTTTTTTTAGCTCAAACAGTTTTTATTTAGAAAATCCGTTTTAGGTAATGCATCTGCTACATTCACAATTTGTATGAATATTTCATTTAGGTGGAACTCCACCCACCTCACATCGCCCGGTGGTACAGATCGTTGCCCAAATATCTTATTGATATGAAGTGAAGGTATCTATGGACAAAAGTTGTGCACAAATCATTTACTAATCCCACATACATTTAGAAAATATAATTTTTATTTTTTTTTTGGTAGACCGCAAACTTTGTGTGCCACGTGTACAATTTGTTTATTGAAATTCCCTGAAGATAGGTGACGATGTCAATGGAAATATTTAACAATAAATAAATAAAACAAAATGCGAATAGTCGTTTCCATGTTGGACAACACGTCAGAAAATAAAGTCATTTTGTTAATAACTGGCATTGCTTTCCAAAGTCAAACAAAACTAAAAATGTACTAAACTAAAATAAAATATTTTTTCAAAACAGGTAAACATTATTTTTTACATTTTCATATTCATCCATTAGTTGAACATTGAAGTCATTGTATGACAAGCTAAGGATATTATTATAGAAATATTCAATAGTCAAAGCTCCTTTAAAAAAAAGAATTTCCGGCCAAAAACGCCATTTTATTTGAACAATTACAAACAATTTTTGTGTGACTTTAAATTGCGACAGATTGGTCATTTTACCCATATATCGTATATATAAAAATATTTGCTTATATTTTATGAACCGTTTCATACATATAATGAATGTTTCATATATCTTATGAAGTACTTTTACTATATACGTATTGATGAGAGTTATTGTATCAATTGAAAAGTTAATAAACGAAAAATTTTCATTGATTCTATGTATGCTTTTTTTTGTTCAGTGTACGGCTTTTAACAAAGCCAATACTTATACAAATATACATTTTGATGCGTTTATTGTGTGCAATACGTGTGTGTGTGTAGCGAGAATATTTACTGTAACCACTCTTCATTTAATTAAAAATTCTATTAAAAACGCCAGCAAAACAAGTAATTGTTAAGTGAAACTGCACCCTGGCCGGTAGTCTCAAACCATAAATGTATGTGTTCGTGAATACCAGTTTATACGAACACAAGCACAATTGCCCTGGTAACAGCAAAGGAAAAGGGGAAACATCAATGGAAAGTGGAAGACCGAAGACACAAGAGAAACGAAGAGCAAACCTTCACAACCATTTTTTTTGGTAGTGAAAAAAGAGTCATTTTAATAAAGACTTTTAATTGGAAAATATTCAATATTTCTTATCAATTATTGCGCAAACACTGAGTGTGTCAGATGAACTCTAGAGCGGTTCTTTTAAATGAGTTCAATATTTTTTGTAAAAGGAATTTCAGAAAAATGTAAAATCAAGTGGATTCGAAATTACAAACAGAAAATCGATCTAAGATTCATATGAGCAAATCCTGCACTGAATAAATGCATAAATGAATAAATGAATAAATGAATAAAAGAATAAATGAATAAATGAATAAATGAATAAATGAATAAATGAATAAATGAATAAATGAATAAATGAATAAATGAATAAATGAATAAATGAATAAATGAATAAATGAATAAATGAATAAATGAATAAATGAATAAATGAATAAATGAATAAATGAATAAATGAATAAATGAATAAATGAATAAATGAATAAATGAATAAATGAATAAATGAATAAATGAATAAATGAATAAATGAATAAATGAATAAATGAATAAATGAATAAATGAATAAATGAATAAATGAATAAATGAATAAATGAATAAATGAATAAATGAATAAATGAATAAATGAATAAATGAATAAATGAATAAATGAATAAATGAATAAATGAATAAATGAATAAATGAATAAATGAATAAATGAATAAATGAGTAAATGCTACTTCGGGCTAGGCAAACAATTCAATACCGAGCACTCTCTTGATCAACTTAAACCACATTTTACAACACGATTTTCCTACTCTTGACTGTTTATTGCGCTTGTCTTATGAGCACTTGCGAAAGTAGAAACAGGCGATATTTTCGAGAAAATATTCCCATTTGTGTTAACGAGTAGCACAGATCTGTGATGGTGTTGTCCGACGACTGAATCCTAGCGTCGCAGCCGGAAAGGCAATAGATGACAACTAAGGAAAGACCAAGACTGTTGGACTAAGTTGAAGAAGACACGATAATCGTTGCTATTACGACCTGAATAATGACGAAGAGCTTGAAATTATATATTCTATACAGCTGGTTGTAGAGATTATTGATCCAACTCAATATGTCTCTGGTAAACATTTATTACATTTGTGCGGAAAATTCTCTCAGCGTATGGTGGCATGTGCATATTAATGTTGGTTCTGTTAATATTCCATGTACCCGAGTGCGGTTAAACAATTACGGCGATTACTAACATAAATACGGATACAATGGCATTCAAACGCAGCACATGGCTACAAACATGCATGGATAATAATGCAAATATGTATACAAACTATTGTCTGTATGTTAAAACTGTGTGAGTATGTGAGAGTGTGGGTTTTTCTGAGTGGAATTAATTCAAATGGTTTAGTTGGAGGTTATACCGAAGACCTTTGGTATGTGGGGATCAGGTGTCATACAGTATACCATTCCCATCTGTATACGAATCTGTATCTGTCTGCGTGCCACTGTGTGTGCTGACAATGGCGCTACTTCCGTTTCCGTTTCGTTATTCATTATGTTCAATGCCCAACAATGACGCCATCCTTTGAATCCCTTACGTACGGTCTACAAACATAGACATGAGCTATCTGTACGTACATCTGTGTATGTAGTTGTAGATGAAATCTGTTTTTTTTTTAATCGTATACTCCAATGCGTAATTACACACACTTGCATACAGAAATGATTACCGTCGTATTCAGTCTTTTTTTTCTATTGATTTAGTATTTACGGACATTCCGCCATTGTCATACACCTTATTGTTAACATCGCATAATGTGTTTCCGTTCAATTTGCATGAATGTCGGTACGTATGAATGGAAAGCTCAACGCAGACAACCACAGGGCAGATTTCATTCGAAAGTTGTTTTTAATTTACGGCTCTTTAAAATGGATAAAAATCACGACATGATTTTCAAGACGAAACGAAAATTAGAAGTTATTTTGGTTATTTTACGTTATTCGTTATATAACATTTCAACAATTTAACGACTGGGGGCCTATGACCAATTGCCTAGTCTATTTACGGGACTTTGAATATGTATGCCCGTGCATTTTAAATACAAGAAGATGCACTTCCAATCAGATTTGGATCATTTTCAATACCGATCAACAGATAACATATATCGCTCATATACTTTAAATTTGAGCAAGTCACATTTTTTATAAGATTTTTCAGTGGATGTAATTAACACCAACTTAAGTAAGTAATTAACACACATACTCGTAAAGACTTCAGCTAGTCTAAAAACACTACTAAATAAGAGATTATATTTAACTAGTAAGTTGTAATGCGCCTATGGCGCCCGTTGAAATATGGAAAAAAAATGTTGTAAAAAAAAAAATTTTTGTAAAAAAAAAAATTTGTAAAAAAAAAAAATTGGAAAAAAAAATTTGTTAAAAAAAAATTTGGGGAAAACACAATTTCTGTACAAAAAAAAAATATTATTTTTTGTATTATTATTATTTATAGAATTTATATAGAATTATCTTAATATATATTTACCCTCGACACTGATTCACTGATACACTGATTCACTGACTCTGTCACGCAGTACGTAGGAATTTAAATAGGCATTCTATAATTCTATAATAAATAATAAAAAAAATAATATTTTTTTTTTGTACAGAAATTGTGTTTTCCCCAAATTTTTTTTTACAAATTTTTTTTTTTTTACAAAAATTTTTTTTTTACAAAAATTTTTTTTTTTAAAAAAAATTTTTTTTTACAAATTTTTTTTTTCCAAAAAATTTTTTTTTTCCACAAAAATTTTTTTTTTTCAACATTTTTTTTTTTCAAAAAAAAATTTTTTTTTCAACAAAAAATTTTTTTTGAACGAAAATTTTTTTTTTCAAGAAAAATGTTTTTTTTCAACAAAAATTTTTTTTTTTCAACAAATTTTTTTTTTTCAACAAAATTTTTTTTCCATGTTTCAACGGGCGCCATAGGCGCATTACAACTTACTAGTAGAATATAGAATGCCTATTTAAATTCCTACGTACTGCGTGACAGAGTCAGTGAATCAGTGTATCAGTGAATCAGTGTCGAGGGTAAATATATATTAAGATTGGGAGAACAGTTGCCCGATAAAAACTCATCTATTCATAATAACAATCTGATTGATTTGATGTCACCTCTGGCAATGCCCTCATTTCTGTTCTATACTGAATAAGCGACACTGTAACCTTTGGGTCAGACCAAAAAACATACAATTAGGACAATTTCCGATACAATCTTGCACATCATTCGCTCGCATACATTGTATTAAAAAACCAATCAAAAATCATTGTATCAGTTTATCAGTGTTTTTCGGAAAATAATTCTCCACAACAACAGCGACAACACGGAATGCGTATGGAAAAGGACACGCAGCATTTTAATATTCAATCGTCGCCATATTAATACACAGACTTGTGGCGGCAATTAACGCTGAAACCGCGTTGCGGTTTTGTGCATATTCGTTCGATTTCTATAATATTTGAATTCACATGAAATGTATGTAAAACAATTAATAAATTTTAAGTGATTTTCATTGTTAGTGGTTATCTATTGTTATAAACTCCATTAATGCCAGTATTGTTGTCCGAACACGGATGGTTATACACAACATACAATTGGTCGCAAAAAGTCTGCATGCAGTCAAATAAAATGAAATTCAGCGGTTATTGATGAGGTCTTATTAAGTAATTTTTAAAAATATTTGGTTTGCAAAGAGATAGACTGAAGGTCGGTTTTCGGATTGCTTGAAAGCAGGTGATACCAGCAAAACTTAAAAAAAAACATCAGCGAAGCGAAAAGCTCCTGAGTCGATCAATACCAATATCGGCCACATCGTCACATACCCAAAGAAACAGTAACCTAGGGTTGATCCGTGCCTGTTTGCCACGTCATGGCAAGGCCAGAGAGGGTGTCTTCATGCAGACACTATAGTTTGAATTTCTGTAAAACAGTTGGCGACATCTGGAGTTTGCAGACGAACTAATGCGTTCGCCGTCAGACATAGATCGTCTAGCCTCTACGTTATTATTGTTGGAGTTTATAACATATACGGTTGTGGTTCTCTTTAGCTGTATTCTCAGAATACTCGGCATATTTGTAACACAATTCCAAATTTATTGGGATGTAATTTTGCCAGATTTATGGATTTTTACTCCAATTTGTAAATAGGTTAACAATATCCGATTTGTTACGCGTGTATATGCGCAATAATGTTGTAAATTAGTTGACTTTGTAAAAGTTTTCAATTGTCCATGAAACAAAAATACAATTCGTCCTTCTGTACCCAGACTTTTTCCGACCAGTGTATATGCATAAATCCTCGCACTCACCACACATACTGGCAAACATGACTGTAAGCATATGTGTGTCTGTGTGAGCGTGTGAATACATTACTACATTTCCGTTAATTGTTTTTAAATTTGTTTAATTACAGAAAATTACAGTTTTGCGGCTACGGGAATTTATACGCATAAATAATTGAATAAATTGATACTATAGAAACTGCATCAGGGTTTTCTCTCTCCTGAATGTCTTTTTTGTTTTGTTTCGTTTGTGCAACCCATAATCCATTCCTTAGGCAGACCCGTTCTGTTCCCGTATCCTTAAAAGTTTCAAGTGAAAAAATGGTGTTTTCAACTATTTGTTTGGTTCATCAAATATCAACATGGAGAAGAAAACACAAAAAAAGTGCTAAGTAAACGTATAACAACAATGAAGAACGAACAATGAAAGAAGGAGTGAAGTACGTACGTAAACCCTTAAAATATGAACGTGTCTAAAATACCTTAAGCTAGGGGCAGTTACTCATCTGACTAATCCTTAATAAATCAACAAGGATCCATTTGCAAAAAAAAAAAAAAAACGAAAACAGAAAACGAAATGTGAAAAGAGAAACTGTTCGACATAAAATGCCGAAGTATATTTTATGCTTTTCTTTGGGTTGGTTTGTCACATGGACCAGAAAGAAACAAATGGCAAAATGGTGTGGCGGTGCAAGTCGGTTGCAATCGGTCACTACAAGCCTACCGGACATTGCATTGTTGTCGATTAATGGTAAGAAAAAAAAGGTGATGCAGTGTGGCATCTATTTTAACCGACAGCTGAGGTTCATGGATTCCTTAGACAGCTTTAAGATAAATAATTCCCAGGACGGCCGGAAGAACGTTAATGTCAATTCTTAGACTAACTGATTGCTACAAAGAAACTAAAGACAAGAAAAGTTGAATTTGGACATATGAAATGCAGCACAAGATAATACAATTTTTTAAAGTAAAATGTATTGGACATTAACAAGCACTTCTTAAAAGTTCATAACACTGACTTAGAACTGTATGAACTGTACTAGGTCTGACCGAAATCTTAAATACCCGATTAGTCAGGAGATCCAGGAAGTTAATCAGGCCTGCCTAGGCTATGCTTCCTTT
This sequence comes from Hydrotaea cyrtoneurina, assembly GCA_958296145.1. NCBI lineage: Eukaryota > Metazoa > Arthropoda > Insecta > Diptera > Muscidae > Hydrotaea > Hydrotaea cyrtoneurina. The sequence continues at coordinate 119,422,229 of OY282512.1, forward strand.
CGATGGGTAACGTGGTGTTTGTTCAAACCCCAATATGTGTACACGCACGCTAATACTGTACACTGTTTGATGTTTGAAACCAAGACGTATGCACACTGTTTATTTGTTTGGGTTCATCAACAAGAAGTGAATGTATGATGAAGACCGAGATTATGGTGTTCAATAAAACTCATTGTTGTTTCAAAAACACAAGCCGTCATTAGCTATTGTGTCAATATATGTGCGCTTAGGTAGAAAATCATGTTCTTGGAACAAAAATACTCGCACACACACAATCATAGTTCTTCATCTGAAATGACACCGAGTACAGTAGTGAAGATTGCAATATACTATGTTTGTATTCATGTTGTATCATGCTCTTTGTATCATTTGTTTTGATTTTTGTTTCCCTATTAAGTGAGGGGTTTTGGTAGGTAGTGTGTGCGTCTATCACACAGAAGAACCCGAGTTCGAAACCGGGTAAGATCATCAAACATTTTTCGGCGGCTGTTTCCACCTCGTAAATGTTGGAGACTTTACGAGTAAGAGAGCAATCTCTAAGCCATGTAAAACTTCTCTAGAAAAGCATTAGCCGTTCGGAGCCGGCTTTAAACCGTAGGTCCCGGGCAGTGAGTATACAAATTATATTGTAAACAGCTCACTGATTCAAGATAAGTTCCCCGTCTGTTCCTTCATGGAATGTTAAGGGAAAATAAATAAGTAAGTAAAGCAGGATTTTTTACAAACTTTTCCAACTTTTTCTTTCATTACAGACATTTCTGTGTTTGTTACACTGAGGTTACACTATCAGTTCTATTAGGAAAGTAGTTCTATGGGTCACGGGTACAGATTGATTTATTTCGCTGGAAAGTCATCATGTTTTACGATTGCATTTGATACTATCACGACATCCCGTTAAAGGATCCTTCATCCGTTGGTCAAAAGCGCTTTAAAATCATTTCAACAATTTACTGAGGTCCCAGCAGATAATTACACTGCTGCTATGTTTTTTTGTTATATCTGTAACAAATGAAGAGTACTAGAATGCGGCTAACTTGCGAGTTTTCGTTCATCTTTACTCAAGCACAACAAACACTGGTATCTACTTTATGCAATCATTGGACAATGTATTGTAGGGTATAAGAAAAAAACAATGAAAGGGCAACAGCAGTAGCAGCATCACAAGCAAAAACATCAAGGAACACATAAAATCGTCGTCTAAGACTTTGTCAATGCGCCACAAGATAAATGAGCCAAGTTAAGGTGCAACAAACAACTACTCCTATTTCCACACCCCCATTATTCCGGCTATCGGTCCGAGCAACGACGCACCCACCGTCGGACCAACGGTCGGTGTGTTCAATTGTTACCTTTACAGCTACCGGCGACATTCTAAGAGTGACTAAAGACCAAATGCATTATTGGACAAGAGTGGATTTTGTCCTCTTCTTCGTATTCCTGTTGTTTTCTCCGCTTTCCTCTTGTGTGGCCAGCCAGCTAGGCGGGGCGGACGGTAGGGGTTTTGAAACAAAGTTGTTGAAAAATGGTAGCAACATTTTACAAAGTATACCAAAATCTGAGATTAACAACAGAAACAAACAAACAACTTCAAGCTCAAGCCAGAAGACAAGCTGCTGGTAATGATGGTCTTGTTGTTGTATAGCTGATGCTGATGTTGCTGTTGCTGCTACTGTTGTTGTTGTTGTCTCTAAAGTCATGCACCTACTGACTACTATACACGAGCATTTTTACATAGCACTCATAGCATGCTTGCAACAGAACACAGCACAACGTACACACCGTTACATGCACATTAACGTTGTTTACACTCTTGCCACTGCAAGGACATTATCCGGTTTAAGGATACACGAATGACCGAACAATGACAATCATCCAACTCATGATTCTCCTACGACGACACAGTGGTTGCAAGCAAAGTACCTGTCTATAATTTTGCTTATTTTTATACACTCCATCATAGGATGGAGTATATACTAAGTTTGTCATTCCGTTTGCAACACCTCGAAAGAGTGATCTGCGACCCTATAAAGTATATATATTATAGGTCAGTGTAACATTCTAAGACATTCTAGCGATGTCCGTCTGTCCGTCCGTCTGTAGTCTGTTGAAATCACGATAGAGTGCGAACGACCAACGCTAAGAAGCTGAAATTTTGTAGGAAGATGTTTTTGCAGGTTAAGTTCGAGAATGGGCAATATCGGACCAAAGGGGAAAAAGTTCCCCTTTACGGGACTAAATATATCCCGGCCATAATCAAATTTTTCAAATATTTTTTTTCACTACATCTGATTTTTTTTGGTAAAATTGTTCTAAGTTTATATAATTTATAGATGGGGAAAAAATCCCAAAAATGAGCGTGCTCATGGGTTCCGTGGACCCTTGGGGCCCAAAAAAGGGCCCATGATAAACATGCGCATATGGGTATCGAAGTGCAACGAAATTTACTCACGAACCCAAATATGCCTTTATTTTCATGATTTGCCTAAATTTTTTGATCCGGTTTCTGGGACTATCGTGTCACCAGCGGCCCAAAAACCGTCCCTTGACAAACATGGACATATGGGTATCGAAATGCAACGAAATTTTCTCGCGAACCCAAATATGCATTTATATTCATGATTTGGATAAAATTTGTGATCGGGTTCCTGGGACTATCGGGTCACGAGCGGCCCAAAAACTCAGTTAGTTTTCTTATTTATTGACTTTTTAAGGATCCATGATGGAGGGTATATAAGATTCGGCCCGGCCGAACTTACTATTTGTCCACTTGTTCCAACTGTGATTGGAGTAAAAATAGTAGAGAAAATTAAATGTGTGGCCATTCCATTCAGAGGCACTAACTAAAAAGATTATTTTTTAAATGTTGAGCAACAACTTTTTAACAAAATTGTTCACAAGCAGGATTATTTGCATTTAGACTTCAGCACCACGGCTGATAACTTGGTGAGCAGATTGTCCAAGTCCATGTATTCAATCTTCTGAGTAGTCACTGGTTATAACTATCATGTATCTGCAGCACTCCACATTAACCAAAATGACATACAGCAACATTGGATTGTGTGTCTCCAATTGCTGAGTCAGTGAGACATTGAAGCGAATAATACAGAAGACCGTAATATTAATAAGGCGAGTTTTGGTTTTATGCCGATTTAAGGCAACATTATTTGTAAATCGGTAATGTAAGCGATATTTCAATGAACTTGACTGCCCTCCCAGTAAACATCTTCGTTGGTATGTGCTGCATCAGCACAATCAATATGAATAAACACTCCAACAATCACAGAGTATATGAATGAATGTATATTGTAAATAGTTGATCGGCCCATATGTTTAGATCATACAAGCATTGAATTTGCAAATAAGTTTGAATTATTTAGAGCTGTTACTGTCAAAATAACATATGGTTCAAAAGGAAACCGCTAAATGGACTGACGCTCCGACGCCATCTCTCCATTGCTAGGTCATAAAAAGAAACAGTTTGTAACGACCTTGGTCCATACTGTGGATCTGCATATTTGGTTGTAGTTGTTCTTCGTTGCAACCACTGTGGCCTTGCAGCATTGCATGAAAAGTACTTTCACCAACAAGAAGGACAGCAAACCGACCAGCATGCTACGTGCTAAGGACAAAGGATACAACTTAACAGCAGTAAAAGCAAAACTGGTTATCGTCTTTTTACGCTTGCCGTGTTGTTCAGACATCCACACACACGCATCCATCCGGGAACAACAACAACTTATGTGTATATGGGTGTACATATCGACGCATCTTCCACCTTCCATTATACGTTTGGATGTTGTTTGTTTGTTTGTTAGTATCTCAGGGCAGAGGTTATTATAAACTAAAAGAATTAAGTTTTTCTTCATTTCCAAACAGAAAAATGCTTCTCTTCGGTATAACACACAATACCCCACATTATCGAGCGGGCTCCATTCCGGGTGATTTCACAAGAATCAACAAATTGAAACGTGCTCTTTGTAAGACTGGCACAAGGTTGGTGATATCTTAGGTACCAGCACCTAATGAACTTTGATTCATGGATTTGTATGTGACAATAAGTCCAATATACTACGATGTGGAACAACTAAACCCACAAAGGATGGGGTTCGGGAGACCGAAACCAGTAAAACATCCTTCCGACATACTTAGTGTCATAATGACAACAACAGCAACAACAAAACAGCTGTAAGTATAACTCAATTTAAAAGTGATTAGAGAACATGAACGTTGTTACCCGAATTTCCATTGTATTAATTTTTACAACTAAATTAGCAAGACCCAAAAGAAAGTAATCTGTTTGTTGCAAAGTACATCGCAGAAAAATGTATTTTCGAGGAGATAATTAACGAATGTGTACGAGAATGATTGGAATGGTTTATCTCAAAAGTCCGGATAGACATTAAAACAATCCTTAAACAGTTCTTTGTTTGTTTATTAATTTTCGATAGATCTGCTTTGTTTGAAAGTTGTGGGTATTAACCCATTAACGCCCAAAACCAAACGACAGGTTACTCATTGTTTTCGTAGACTTTTATTAATTCATTAGGCATTAAATAAATGTACAAATAAACTAAATGGGATAAATGAGAGGGGTGTGGGCAAAATGTTTGTAAACTGTTCCAGGCTTAACAACACTTGTTAGAAACAGATAGAAAAGAGACAATAGCAATTACAAATTTTAAAATCTTGACGAATGTGCAAAATGACAGAAACGGATACAAAACCAAAAAGTGTATGGGATGAATCAAATATGACAGGAAAAATTTTGATTTAAGTCTATCAACTACAAAGCTTAAAACGTTTATTTTTTACATTGCTAGTCTGTAAGGAATCCATTGACTTAATAAATGAAATGAAAAAATAATGAAAACCATTAAAAATTTGAACTATCGATACTTTGACTTTAAAAGATAGAATTACATTAATTTTTATTTTCATGTTTATGTTTGACATTTGCGTTTTCGATGCGTGTTCGCTTCGCTTTTACCGAAAAATCGTATTTTCAGATGATGCACATTTTCATCTTCATCTGTCACTGTTTGTGAATGGATTTTGACCTGGTGTCATCATTGAACCATTTGTCTTCGAAAATGAGCATGGAGCCACCGTTTCGTCAACGGTGAGCGTTACCGTGCCACGACCAACGAACTTTTTTTTTTCCAAAAATTCAAGACAATCCATGTCATTTACAGCGTTAGCCACTAAATAGCTGGTTGTCTTTAAAAATGCATGGAACCTTGTCGTTCGACAAAATTATCAGCACTTTTGTTATAGCTGATTCAAATTAAAAATTTCACATGGCCAAAAGAAGGCAAAAATGGGAAAAGTTGTTGATCCGACTTAAGCCCCAAGTAGTCAACCAGTAAACGTAGCAAGTAATTAGCTGGCACAACCTAGCTTATGGGAAATGTGTGCATGTGGTTGGTGTTACTTACAATTTGTACGTGAAAAAATAAATTTTAAAGTTGAGAGCAACGTCAACATGACAGATTTATTTTGAAAAATACAGGGAATGTCAACCAAAATAAAACTGTTCAAAAACATTAATTGCGCCACCCGTTACAATCCGAACGAGTTTATTTATGATCATACCCCAAGGAAACTACAAAATGTTGAAACTTTCCTCATTGACAAAGAATGTTGGATGGATGCCCGAAATCATTCTCAAATGTTAAAGCCATTTATTGGCAAAAAATTTAAATTAAATTTTGGTGTGTTGCTCTTTAAAATATCGCTCCATATTGCACATAATAGAAAACAAAATTGTACATTTATAAGAGATGTTTGGTAAAACATTTACTGGGAAAATCTCAAAGCGAGACTTGTACTGCGGTGACTCACAAAATATTGAAAAAGTAACAATTACGAGGACAATTTAAATTAATCAGAAACAGAAAAGGGAAAATAAAAGAAACAAATAAATTAGAAAAGTGCATAAAAGCGACTCTTCAGCACTTAAGAACCAACATTCGTCAAGTTATGGCTGAGATACCGGCCAATATGTGCCAGAAAGTCAATGCTTGCAACACTTCGCGTGGTGGTCATTTAAATGATGTAGTGTTTCACACATAATGTCAACGTTCAAACTTTATAATAAAAACAAAATATCATGAAAAAAAAATATTTTATGTGTTTTATTTACGTTTACTATTAAAGAGCACAATGGATAACCCTTTATTATATGTTTTTAAAAAAGAAAAATGTTGCTCTAATTTCACCAAATGCCCGACTGCAATTTTCAGTTATCCCACAGTTGTTGAATTAAAGTTCATTAACATATTACAATGTCGGCAACATTTTATTGGTGGATCATTAGTGCAACTATGTGTCTTAAAAAAGATTAACATTCTTGCTATGTTAAATTTTGTAGTGATATAGGCAGACATGCCAATAAAAATAGCACTGGTTCGATAGATTTTAAGCGAAAGTACACTTTTTTTTCTTTTAGCATTTGTGAAGGAAATTATAGTCCATAGTGTCGCATAGTTTAATTTGAGAACGTTTTACATGTGATGTCATAGCTATCCGTCTTAATGAATTGTTTGATGTAAAATGTTATTAACCACAATTTTCTTTATTTTAACGAGTATCCACTGCATTACTGTTATTTTTTGGTCTACATTAACATGATAATTCGTTTACAATTATATATCTGATTTCTTTTTTAAAACGTGATCACGTAGTAACATTTTAAACTGATATATTTAGTTAAAATTTCATGAAGTTTTATTTCCTTTGACAGATTTTTTTAAGGCATATCATTTTGAGACCGTACAATTTGCTACAACGCTTGGGAATCGTATAAAAATAATTCAAATGTTCTACGAAAATTGCAGATCCGTGAAAACCACATGGCTCGGTGCACGACATGGGGAATTTAAGAAAACACAAATGGACATTTTACAAATCCAAATAGTTCGCATAGTTTAAATTAGGTTTCCTAAAGAAGTAGCTGCTATTCGAAGAACCATAGCTGTGGATTTAGAATGCATGCAAAGCAACTTCAGTAACACCCACTCACAACATACGTACGTTCAGAGTGAGAAGAAGACAAACAAACTGAAAAGTAGAAATAAAAGTGCAAAATACCCCTTTGCCCAACCGACCGAACAATTTACTTTGCATAGGCCTTTTAGACGTTCTAGCAAACAAAAACAAAACCAAAAAAAACAAGGATACGATTCTAAGAATTTTTTTAACGAGTTATAAAGTCAGGACTACACGCCGTTCAAAGTGATTTTGTATTGTACTGAATTGAAGTTTTTTTTATGGCTCTGTGAAGGTGTATGGACAGGGGTAAGAGAGGAAGTTCCCTGCCCCACAGTACTTTAAAATGTAAAACGTGTAAATAGGTTGGCAAGCTAGAACGAGCGAGTACGAGTATGTTGTCGGTAGACAGCCAAGTAGTGCCTTCGTTCAGATGTTTGTTGTTTACATTGTAGCGTTATGGCATGGAGAGTTTGGGAACTGTTTTTTTTATTCTCCGTTTTTTTTTACTTTCTTTCCATTCAGCGCTGTGCTAGTGGCGAGTTCCATGGAATATTGTGTTTAGTAAAGGGATTTTATTATGGAGGAGCCCTTTTAAGTAGTGCTTCCTTGTAGGTCGTCTTTAGTTTGCTCCCCCACGTTGTTGTTGTTGCTGCTGTTGTTTCGAAAAGTATTTATCGCTTAATATGTCTCACACGTTCCAATTACAAGTAAAATAATGGCGTGCAAAAGAGCCACTTAAGCGTACAACGGAAGTGATTGAAGTTATGTCGGTACGTGGTGTATGTCCATGTATGTATGTGTGTCATGTCGTCTCTGTTTCATCCGATTTACACACATACATATGTGCGCATTGAGACAAGTACATATGCATGCGTGTGTGTGTGTGAACAATGTAAATGTACTGTTACCCGGCAAACTCAATACAGACGGACGCACACCGACACGCTGACAGCGATACACTCATATTCTGAGACTTAGACATTTGAGTTCTTGCACTTAACTCTCAAGAGACCTTTTTTCCGCTCTTGCAAATAGTGGTAGGCCACAGTGTCTGGAAGCGACGTTTTTATTGGCTTTTGGTATTCAGATGGCAACGTGTCGTAATGGGGGATTTGGTAACAATTGCCAGTTATGCAGTTTCGAATTAGTGCTGATTTTGTGTTGTGAAATCGACAAGCGTTTCTTTTTGTATTAGTGGAAGTGGTCAATCATAGGAGCTTAGACTACAGCTAAGACTGTACCTAAATGTTATTAAACTCATCTTGCTTGAAAAAGCTTAATATTTTCCAAATAGAGAAGGCCCCTGAGTATTTATTCTTTAGAGGTGTCTCAAATTACTTTAAACAGAGCTACTACTTCTATAGTTTGTCCTCCAATCACTGTCCTGTGGATTTATCCCTGTCCGACAGATCAGAATCAGGCGATTCATTACTTAGGCCAACGTCTACCCAAATAACCGTGTAACTACGGTTTTTAACCCGGGAATTCCTCAGAAAATTGCCGATTTTATAGTTCCTGATTACTGGGATTTTTGGTCAGGATTCCCGGGATGATGTACGATTTTAATAAATTTTTACAACTGTGCTTTTAGGTTTTAACCGGTAAATTATACGATTTTTTACTTGATGAAACATTCCTGAACTAGTTGATCTTAAGACATTTAAATTGTACAGGATTTTTTTTTTCAATATTAACTGAATATGCTTTTTAATTTAAGCTTTATAAATCATTTCAAGTTTTTTGTTGTACCTGAATTATTTATGTTTAATTTTTGGTTTAAAAAACAATAATATTTAAAAGTTTTTTTTTTGGAATTTCCAGGAAGACGTAACACAAAATAGTCACATAGACACAAACTTGACATTAGGGAAAGATTGATGTTATGTCGACGTTCAAATGCAACCAGTTCCACTACACAAAAACAGAGCCCTTCCGTGTTTAAAGCTCGTTCCATACAAACTGGGAACTACCAGTTAATAAAAACAATTATCTATGGCGACTATCTATCTCGACTATCTCTAGCCAATAAACGAAGGCGATCACAACTTACACAGGGGGATTTTCATACTGACTACACTGAAAGTCTGACTGGTACAGACTAGGGTTATATAGTTAAGACCAAAAGTCGACTTTTCGACTTTTCGACTATTACAATAAAATCAAAAGTCGACTTTTAGACTTTTCGACTTCTTAGTATAAAAAAGTCGATTAAAGTCGACTTTTCGAATTTTTTCTTTAGATAAAAAAAATGCAATATTTTGGAATAAAAACAAGTTTTCTTTGTATTAAAAACTTTTATATAAAAAAAGTGTTTATAAAGGTAATAACATCAGGTAATTCATGTAGTTTTTAAATTATATAAAGGGTGTTTTTTATTGAGGTATAGAACTTCGAATTGAAATAAAACACAAGAAAATCGTTTTAATGTCCATCAATTTGGCTTTATTGGAAGGATAATTTTATGCCATTAATGTTTAAATATGATTTCGGGCATGTGGACGCCGCGGCTGGCTCGAATAAAGCCAATTCTACAGGTCCAATTTTCAACCACTTGTTGGAACCACAACTCATCCACATTCATGCCATCCAATTCGGGAACAAAATAGTCGGTTATCATGGCTCTATACCGGTCTCCATTAACGGTAACTGACTCTCCAGCATTATTTCGGAAGAAGTATGGCCCAATGACTCCACCAGCCCATAGAGCACACCAAACAGTCAGTTTTTGTGGATGTAATGGCATAAAATGGACGGAGCTTGCGGTGAACTTCGCGAACTGAACCATTACTTTCGAAATAAATTTGCACGATTTGCAAGCGTTGTTCTTTTGTCAACCTGTTCATGATGAAATGGCAAACCAAACTAAATATTAATCACTTGACAGCTGACAAAATGGCCGCCAGTTAAAAAAGTGATGCCAACTTAAAGTTCTATACCCCAATAAAAAACACCCTTTACTAATTTGGACAAGCCCCACCAGAAATAACTTCATTATACACTCAGGTTTCTCTCTACGCGTTTTTTTATGCGGATTTGAATTTATGCGGTTTGTGTTTTGTCGTTTCGTAGTTGTGATTTTCCTAAATTTTTTTAAATTTTTTAAGGATATAAATCGCATTAGGACTGGCTAACGCGAGCAACAGAAACAGTTAAAAAAAAGTCAGATATATTTATATAGATATAAATGGAATATAACTCCCATATATGGGCAGGAGCTGCAGGGACATCATTGCTGCTTCTGGACCGCCGAAATGTGGGTTGTATATCGCTATTCTATAGATATTTTTACGGTATCTGTTCGTCAGATATCCGTCGTCTGGTCCCTGAAGTTAAAACATTTAGCCGGAATACTCGGCTATCCAGGCATTCTCATCCGGTCATTGTCAATTGGCGGACCCGGTCCCAGAACTAAACGAAGAAATTTAAAATGGAGTTGCACTTCAATTTGAAATATGAAACAGGTAATCCTTTCTTTTAAAAAAAAATCCCCCTTTGGCAATCAATGGCACCCATTCCTCCATATGAGCAGCCGTTTCCACCTTCAGATCGTCTGAAATGTGGGAGGTTAAGTAAAGCCCAGCGCAGGCTTGAAATCGTTCAGACATGTCCTCGAACAATATCCAACAATATTAACATTGAAACACACAAATTGTCCTGTCATATCCGCAGTGGGCCATTTTCTTTAAATCCAATGAGAAGCGCTATTTCCAGACACTGTTTCTTAAAAAATAAAAACATAAATGGTACCCATATCCTGTACATTGATGGTACATATACACTATGCTCATACACACACACACACACACAGAAAAAATGGGTGTCGGATGGGTTTATTTGTTGTCGTAGTTGTTTTGTTGCTGTTGTTATAATAGCAAAGTGCTAAACTGTGTTGATGGACTATGCTCGGACTTTCGGGTTCATGGAACCAACCAAACAAACACTCAAACTCAGCCCTGCTTTTGCCTCAGTCCTTTGTTGCCAGAGCTTTTGTATGCATTTAATGGCTATAATGGGTCACTAGGTTCGCAAATGTCTACCTGGCGTCCGAAGCATTCTAAACCTCACAGCCCATACATGCACAGCAACTATACAAATGTCTCAATGTTTTTCGGGTTTAGTCCTTTTTCATTATTCCACCCTCCCCCCACCATTTTCTATGCTACGCTCTGTGTCGGTGTGCGTGTGAGGGTGTATGCATGTAATGGTCGACAAATGTTTTCAATTAGCAACTCATGAATTTTTAACGAAAAATTCACTTTAATAAATATTGAACATTGCAATGAATGAAGGAACAAACGACAAGGTAAGGCGTGAGGACACACCGGCTGTGGGGTTGGTTGGGTCGAACGGTTGATGGTTGAACGGAGTTGCGGTGAAATGTGGTATAAAATAAAAAAAAAATATGCTTAAACTGTTCAATGGACTTTAAAACGTTCACAGCCAAACAACAAGTGTGAATATGTCACTGATGTTGTTGTAGCATTACATGTGTAAATGAAGTTTAATCTAAATTTAATAGTTTTGGGAATTCTCATTTGTTCACGGTCGTTTAGAGTTTAAATGGTAACTAGCTTTAATTTTGGGTATATATTATTAAAGCGTCGGCCACTTAGAGGAGACAGTATTGTTTGGTATGATGAACATTGTAAATTCACTGAAAGGAGTTGTACATCTCGTATAGTAATAAAGACAAGTGAATAGCTAGTCAGTAAAGCAATAATTACATCAAGCTTGACTCTGGCTGGTTTAAAACCTCCAACATGTAGGGTAGTTGGTTGAAAAGTAGGATATTGGTTGACTAAGAAGCCCAAATAATAAAGGGTGTTTTTTATTGGGGTATAGAACTTTAAGTTGGCATCACTTTTTTAACTGGCGGCCATTTTGTCAGCTGTCAAGTGATTAATATTTAGTTTGGTTTGCCATTTCATCATGAACAGGTTGACAAAAGAACAACGCTTGCAAATCGTGCAAATTTATTTCGAAAGTAATGGTTCAGTTCGCGAAGTTCACCGCAAGCTCCGTCCATTTTATGCCATTACATCCACAAAAACTGACAGTTTGGTGTGCTCTATGGGCTGGTGGAGTCATTGGGCCATACTTCTTCCGAAATAATGCTGGAGAGTCAGTTACCGTTAATGGAGACCGGTATAGAGCCATGATAACCGACTATTTTGTTCCCGAATTGGATGGCATGAATGTGGATGAGTTGTGGTTCCAACAAGTGGTTGAAAATTGGACCTGTAGAATTGGCTTTATTCGAGCCAGCCGCGGCGGCCACATGCCCACATTAATGGCATAAAATTATCCTTCCAATAAAGCCAAATTGATGGACATTAAAACGATTTTCTTGTGTTTTATTCAATTCGAAGTTCTATACCTCAATAAAAAAACACCCTTTATTTTTTCGAGTGAGAAATAAATAAACTATAACAAATATTAAGTATTCTTATTATTATTTAAATGACAACAAATAAATACGGGCGTTTCTCGATTTAACGATCATTCGATTCTACGAATAACGCATTTAACGAACAGTCAAAGTCATTCCATTGAGTACCTTACATAACGAACAAACAAAATTCGGCAGTACTCAGTTTAACGAACAACATACAAAATTACTCTGTCTGCAAAAGATGCAATTTTTAATGCCGATGAAACCGGACTGTTTTGGAAGAATCTACCCGATAAAACGTATGTACACTGCGGGGAAAGAAATGCTCCAGGGAGGAAAGTGTCAAAGGAAAGAGTAACCGTTCTTTTGTGCAGCAATGCTAGTGGTACAAAGAAAATTAAGCTCTTTTTAATAGGAAAAGCTAAAAATCCTCGAGCATTTCGCAACAAAACTGTACCTGTTGATTACTCTTCTTCATGTAATGCATGGATGACGGCTGTCATATTCAAAAAGTGGTTTTTCGAAAATTTTGTTCCTCAGGTAAGTGCCGCACAAGGTTTTATACATATGAATGCTATTATACATGTGACTATATTTTAGGTTTTCTAAATTTTTCTAAATGGGAAAAACTTACCGTTGAAAGCATTATTGATTTTGGATAATGCACCATGTCACCCGCCGGCTAACGAATTGGTTAAAGAAACAGTCGATGGAAAAATTTGGGTCCTTTACATGCCACCAAATGTAACACCACTTCTTCAGCCTATGGACCAAAATGCCATTCGGTTGCTGAAACTTTACTACAAAAACAGCCTTCTATCGAGAATTTTTGCAACGAAGGAGCGAGATGTTACTGCTTTTTTGAAATCGTTTACTCTATACGATGCTGCGACAGCTTTAGTTTCAGGATGGAAATCTGTTTCTGAATCAGCGTTAGCCAATTGTTGGAAAAAACTTTTTGGAATTTTTGATGATTACGATGAAGAAGACAATCTACCTCTATCGGATTTAGTAATTCTAGATGAGGATATTTCAGCAACGAGAAACGGGGTTAGATTGTTAAATTCAATTTTCCCAGAGGTAATGAATTTTTAAATTCGTCTTATTCAGAATGTTTTAACTTTTTCTAATAATTTGTAGGTGGAATTGTCAGCATTCGACTTAAATGGATGGGTTCAACAGACACCCGCATATGATTTCGACGACGTTGAAGATGAGAGTGAAGACAGTGTACACTACGAAGTTGCGAAAATTAAACACGTAGACGCTATGCACAGTTTTGAAAAGTGCATTCAATGGGCCAGGCAAATGAACATTGATCCTGCAAAGTTGGCGGTGTTGACAGAGCTGCAAGAAGTTGCAGTTCAAAATAACATCAGCATGCCAATGAAACAAACACATATAAATACATTTTTTAAATGAAAATCTTGGAATCTATCAATGAATATGAATTGATTTGTTATTTTTTTATGTAAGCTCATTTTTCTTTTTAATAAAAAGTTCAAAAATTCTACTTATTGCTATTTTCATCGAATTATTCACAATAATTGCCTTATTATCATAGTACTCGATTTAACGAAAAACTCGATTTAACGAAATGTGCTGGCAAAGCTGATGATCGTTAAATCGAGAAACGCCTGTACAAGCAAAATCATTAAGTAGTTAAAAAAAAAAACCAAAAATACTAAAAATAGACGCAAAATAATTATAATCAAAGTCCCAAATCAATTCAGATTTAACGACATCTCTCCCATGCTGATAACGTTTGGAATGGGTGACGAAGTCAAGTGGACCACATGTTGTAAGCGGAGATGCTAGCATGAGTGGATTGTATGGCATTTTGTAATATAATTTCAGTACGTATGTAAGTAGACATATACGTTTTTGAAATGAATTCTGGAGGAATTCAATTAATAAACTTGAGTATTAAACAAAAACTCAACCGGACGAGTCGGTCTTTAAATTTAAAACTCGCGGGTAACATTCGGAACTAATGTTAAACAAATTATACATTAATTTTTTAAGTTATTTTCTTAAATTTGTATGTTAGTTTGTTGAAAAATCGTTGTTTTGTCCATCTTGAATAACATCGTATGATTTCTCCCATATTGACTTCCTTTAACATTCAATATTTCTCCCAGGCCAGGAATGGAACAGGCAAAGTTCATGGAGCACTTCGTACATTTGACGGTAAACATAAACGACCTAGTCAACAAGCAAGTTAATACGTTAATAAGTATTTGAAGCGACGACAATCTTCAAGCCGTTAATATCTACTGTTTGGTGTGGTTTACACGCTGATGGCATCATTTCGAAATCAGAAAGGAACTGCCGTTACGGTAAATGGCGAGAGCCATCGATTAATCAGCTAAACATCAATCACATGTGGTTTCAACAATGCATATAAAATAACAGCCATTGTAATATTTTTCCGACTTGGCATATGCCGCCTTACTTCAACCATTATAATTTCACAGCAAATTTCATTTAAATTGCATTGAAGCAATCAGCAAGGGTACAAGAATAACAAGGATGTCTTGAATCGCCATCTATCTGCTAACCCATATTTCAAAAACCATAACAAAATGTTTTACACCTTTTACGAGCATAAATTTTGAATACAACAAAAAAAGGATTACCATGAAAATTGTGCAAAAAATGACAAATGGCACAAATAGAAACTTACACATCGTTACTATTGCTAATGCATTTCATGATTGTCACCTAACATATTTCCAAAAGGTATTCGACACAAGCGATTTCCACAGCAAACTGCATGCTCACACAGTATCGAGCCGAAATGTTAAGTAGGCAGAAAATACAGCAATCACCGGTTATAGGTTGGGGCACAGTTAAGTCAGCAAATTGGAAACTGCACGTGAACTCCACATGTGGGTGGGATCTCTATTGTGGATGATTATGTGGCCTTCATACTGTCATACTGCGAGCGGTGGCGAAATCACTTAACATCATTATTGTTTTGTTAGAGATTTTTGTAGACGTGGAAGGTATTTACAAGGACGTCCTTCCCACAAATCACATACAACTACGAAAGTATCTAATGATACTAATTTTTAAAAATTGTATACCTATCATATGATATTCCTGATCATCTTAGGTGTCATGTAGGCGCAGGACTCGAACTAAAATTAGTATTTCTACGAAGTCGTGAAGTATTTCAATTTAGTACAGTATGTCCTAGCCTGGTTGGGGAGTTGTGAGTAAAATTTAGAATTAAACAGTGAAAATCAGAACTCCAAAGTGGATTTCTGTGATAATTTCGGAATTTCTGTGGCACTTCTGAAAGCTTCCACTGGATAACCAAATATTCGCCTGCTTTGGGCATATCTTCATCTGGAACAAGAGTTTCAGAGTGAAGATTATGTTTGTCGAAATTTACTAATTTCGAAACTAAATTCGCTATCAGAATTTATATCCCATTGTCAACGATAGTGTTCACCTTTCGCCTGACCTTCACCAATTTGTACGCACGAGACTGTAATTTGCCACAAACACGAAATACACACTTTTTCTGCCACAATTCACAAATGGTGTATGATAAAACGGTTTGAATGCAGAAAAACACGACATTTCCTTAAGAGTTTATGAGAAATATAAGCAAAGTTTTTATGTCTTTTTGCTTTAAGCTGTTTTTCCCCCTTGTACGTGTGCATGTGTGTGTGTGTGTGTGCGCATACATTCGAACATGATTGCCACAAGAACTTTGAACTTTTTTTTAGCATTCCCCCCTTTGGATTTAAAAGTGTACAAAAGTGACCAGTCGCAACTTCAGTGGAATGGGAGCCGGAGCAGGAAACTTTGATGGCAAAAAGCAACAGAAGAGCAATAACAGCAACGACAACAACAACTGCAATGACAACTATGCCATTTTAACAGCTTAATGTTGGAAGCCATAACAACAACAATAACAGGGAAAGATCGAAGGCGGGGGGGCAAACAAAAAAACGTGGAAGGCAAAAAGAAGATGGAAGAATGTTGAACGTTTCCGAACTGCAGCAGAATTACTAGAGACAAGCCAACGGTAGCAGTCAGCAGTGTTGGCAAAGCAAACTAACAATCAGCTGCAAGAACGATGAACATTCGAACATTCGACCGAACGCAGAACAATCGAAACAAAAACTTTGAATTTATATTCATATGTGTGTGTGTTTGCATGTGTGAGTGTGTGTGTGTGCAAACAAGTGCATAAGTAAATGTGGCATATGTTCTTTCAAACACCTGCAGCAATTTCAAAATTGCACCAATAGACAAAGTGAAATGAAGCAAATACTTGCTTGCCAGTGCTTGTTTGACTGCAGGAAACCATGAGTGCCAGTGCGAGTTCTGAGGAGTACGTCTGCATTTGCACATGACTGCTCCTGCTGCAACGTCTTTTCTACCGTTTTGGGAAACATTAAGGGCCCTCCTCAAATGCCACAGTCCCCAGAGAAGATGGGCTATAAGACAGTAACTCATCTTCTTTTTTTGTGGCATTTTGTTGGAGCGCGTAAAATTATTTGGAATCATCTCCCAGTTGAGGTGTCACATTGGGCATTCCACGTTGGCTTTGCTGATACTAGCACAGATGCCTTCAATACACTTGTGTTATCTTTGGGACATATTATTTTACCTCCAAGGAAAAGTAACTCAATTTCCCGATTTTTTTCTTCAGAATTCACACCTAGAGATTAATACCATGGTACCAGACGAATCAGAGAACACTAAACAAACAGCTAAAGTCAAAGAAAATAAAAAAAATCAACTTTTTGATATTTTCAAGTATATTAAAAGTATTCCTTTTTTTTATAAACAAACGAATTTTGTTTTAAGAGTATTTTGTTACTCTAATGAGATTTAATATAATAAGGATTTTGTTAAGCGTAGGCGAGTCGGAAGCGGAAGCTGACCTATCAGCGTGAGGGTTGTGGTTTCGATTCCCACCAGACTTTGGTCTGCCGCTGCAAAAATCAGGGCATATGGTCTATGTCACCCGGTTTACCCTTGGACCCAAAATTAGAATATAAATTTACTTTGTGTTGTAATTAATAATAAATGAATAAAAAAATAAAAGGATTTTGTTCAGTGCTTTTTGCACATCGTAACAAGTCTCAACAAAATTGTTCCACTGCACTACCAACAATTTTACAGAAATTCGACAATCAACCCGAGCTGCATCAAGTTCAAAGTCCTTCCGGCAGTTATGGCGCTTTAACACAATTCCACCCCAGTGTTCATAGATAAATATATCCACCTATCATAAATGTAAGGATAACGTAATCAACCGATATTCTTCATTGGCATCACTGTCACAGGAATTGGAAACATATTGAAAACGGAACTATAGATTAATGGACAGAAGAAAAAGAGAATCATAAGCAACAGACGAACACCACATCCAGCTTTCGCGTAATGCGTTTAAGTTTGGACATTTCGGCTTTCAATTGTTTAAGAGAGTAACACGATTTTTGAAAGAAACGAAACGAAAAAAAAAAAGAACAACAGCCCCGATAGAACAAGTTAAAGTTGTTTTGTATTGTACTTGTAAATAGTTTGCTGCAATTGCAACAAAAACTGCAAGCACAACAACTATAAACACTAGACGTGCCAACAACAAACCATGTACCGGAAATTCATTCGAATGTTAGCTGTTTCCGTTTTCCTTTTAATGACCGGAAACGGTTTTTACAACCTCTGATCTCGTTGCTGTTTTTTGTTTGCTGTCATTGTGTGTTTCTTTTTTTTTTTGTCTTTTTTCTCTTGTTGCTGCAAACAAAATCCTTTATGCTTAAACGAGGCTGTTTTTGTTGCTGTATAAAAAGTGGAATACATACAGAAAGAAAAACACTTGAACATTGGTACGCCACACCGGCTGACTTCAAGTGTCAATACACTAAAAACAAGTAGGCAAATGTACATTTTGCTTAACCTAAATTTTAAACATTCAACCTCGGCACCTGCTTCTCCGCCTCCTCGTGCATATACACTGTGTGACTGCAAAGTGAGAATGACTAAAATGCTGATGTATCAATTGCGAATTGCCCTAAAACACTTTGAGTTCTTTTTTTTTTTTGTCTTGCTGTTTTTGATTGTTCGTTCTATGGCCGCTTTAGAGTTATGGCTGTTATAAATGTTCAGTTTACATGCATTTCTCTCATACTTTTTGGTGTTTTCATTTAACCTCGCATTACGCGAACAAGGGGGTGTCAGAGTGCGAGAGAGGGAGAAGGGAGGGCGTCAAAGAATGAAGAAAAACAACATGAATTGAAAATTAAGTTTGTTTACCTTAAAACATGATTTGCTTTCTCGAAATCATTGACGTGCGCACGTGTATGTCTTCATCAAATTAAAATTACTGTACCGAAGACACGTACCAGAATACCACAACACACACACATACACTAACACATCCAGTTACAGATACACAGATGCAGACAGAGCAACACACATACACACTAGGGTGGCATTGTCTAGAATCTCAATAACAACAGGACAGGCATGTTCAAGTTTGACAATTCCATTAAGTTTCATCGGAAAAATTCAAATATTTAGATGTAATTTCAATAAGCAGACACTGCCCCACTGAGCCACGGATTATCATTAAAATGTTTGTATCAAATTTTACAACAAATTTGCAAAATTGGAAAACCAAACAGCACAAGTGTGATTTTGGCGGCAATTTAAAGAATAAATTGTGGAAATAAAGGATATTCAATCTCATGTATACCGCCGCTGTTATTGATCAAGCTGGGGGAAAAAATCTAAAATATTAAATATTGAAAATATGGAGTAAATCTGACAGTGCAAGATCCAGTTCAAAAGTTTGTCCAGCAGTCATTGAGATGCCACTCTAATATACATTCTCGCTATCTAACTGCACGAATAACAATACACACCAACACACACACGCGCACTCCCATTCACACAAACAATGATTACTAAAGCCATGTACAGGATTTGAAAGGATACAGCATTATGGTTTAACGCTTCATCACGTTTACAATAGCTGCCTGTATGTGTGTGTGTGTGTATCTGAATTGGTGTATGTGTGTGTAAATAAATGAAAATAAACGAAATTAAATAAATCGTTTATTGCAATAGATATGGCATGTTTTGGTTGTATTTATTCGTGTACAAGGACGAACAAAATAACCTTCTCACTCTTCGGAAAATCAATGCTCAAATGTATTTCATTTGAAAAAGCGAAAGATGATACAAATCGCTGAATTGCACTACATAAATATAGATATGATCTAGAGCTATATAGATTTATGAATAAGATATATATGGATCCGCATGGTTGGGCGACAGTGAAGAAATTAACCCATTAATGCAAAGCGAATTTCTTTTCTTTCGTGTTTGTTACCGTAAGGGTCAATATGGATGAAGAAATACTTGGGACTCGCCGGGTAGTAACTGGGCAGTACCGTAGATCACTTGTGATGTAATGCGTTTTTGGTTTGTGGACTAAATGAAATGGTTTTTTTCTGCTATGAAAATCATTATCACAAATGTGTTATTATATCACAATGTGTGTTTGTTTGACTGTCAGAATGCAACAAAATGTCTGGGTGTGACTGTGCTATGTGACTGGAAGATATACATTACGGCTAGTCACATTTTGAACTTTTTTCGAACATCAAAGTATTCTTCATAGACCATGTAAGGCATAAGAAAATATGCAGAATTGCGCTTTTACTTTTTCCGAATCGTTAAAAAACCTTCCGCACCAAATGCAATTACTGTAGCCCAAAACCATATTTTTTGGTTTCTTTTTTTTTCGGGATTTTAAATTTTGACAATAAAAAGGTTTAATTATTTTTGATACGCTGATCACGAATCTGCAACTAGGTTTAAATAATGTCTTACGGTTTTCGAGATATATCGATTTTAAAAGTATTTTTTTAAGGTAATTTTGGAACGCCGACCACTAGCTGTATTTTTTTTCAAAAATTCCCTAATAAATTGTTGGGATTTTAAAACCCACAAACATACCTAGGCATTTTCGTAATTTTTGATTAATAATGTAAATTTTTATAGAAACTAAGTTATGATTCCATACAAGAGAAGAAAATGGACATGATGCAAATTTCATCACAAAGATTTTCAAAAATATTCGCGTCTAAGAAATGGACTGGGAAGTTTTTTACCAAATAATCGAAAAGAGTAAATAAAAAATAAAAGAAGGAAAACAGCAAAAATTTGCATTTATTTTAATTTTAAAATCATTACAACCATAGAACCAACTGAGCGATTATTAACAAGTTAAAGACACGTGATCAGCAATTCTGTTTAAAATATATTCACATACAAAACATATTTTAAAATTTTACTGCAAAATCTTATTTGCAAATTTTACAATTTATTTATAGTGAAACTGACAGATGTTGGTCCAATAAGGAGATTTCCTATCACCGCTAAACAATTTAATAAAATGTGATGGTACAGGGTTTTCCAACAAGAGGTGTTGTTTTGGTGTTCAAAGCAAAATGCCATTTGTTGAGATAAATGATCGGATGTTTATTTCGCAATAAAAAGGAAGGTATGCCCTTAATAACACTAGGTCACAAATAAAAAAATGTTCTCTGTTATTTGTTTCTAGCATACTTTTTCCCATTGATTTTGACCTACTAAACACGAAAATGAGTTTTAAAAATGTTTCTGTCGATTGGTTTTCGAGATAAAAATTTTTGAACTTTTTTTTTTAAATTTTTTGAGGTACACTTACAATTTTGAGCATATCTTGAGCTCAATTTTCTTTAATTTGAGTAGTAGTAGGATCAAATAGGTCAAAGAAGACGAAAGATATGCTCAAAATTGTAAGTGTACCTCCAAAAATTTAAAAAAAAAAGTTCAAAAATTTTTATCTCGAAAACCAATCGACAGAAAAATTTTTAAAACTCATTTTCGTGTTTAGTGGGTCAAAATCAATGAGAAAAATTATGCTAGAACCAAATAACAAAACGACTGTTGGCTAGTGTAATGAAAAACAACATGATCAGCCGGCCTGAGTTCTTGTATTAACTGAACTTTATAAGCCTTAAGACCCAAGTCTTTATGCAAAATACGATGTAATGACGTCTGTGGAATGCCCAATTCTAATGAACGACGAGGAATGGACAAACCTGTGTTTTCTACAACACTTTGGGCTACAGCAGCAATCTTATCAGTTGTTCTTGAGCGGCATGTACGGGCTTTATTCTTCACGTCACTAGCTTGCCCCAATAGCTCGATTTTTCCACAAATTTCTTTTCTTTCTGTATTTGAGGTCACGGCGACCCAAAAATGCTTTAGTTTTCGAACTGGGACAGCAAAATTTTCACCATTTTTGTAGTGAATTTTAATAATTTCAATGTGTTGTTGAAGTGTGTTTCCATTTTTACTAATGGCGTAGTTTCTACTTTTCAAATATCAAAGAATAAAAGCTTCAAAAGTGACAGCTACTGAAATACCGGGTGATTTAAAATAACAGCTCTTGTTGGAGAATCCTGTATTTATAAGCCATCCAGGAAATGTGATGAGCAGGACAATGGAATAATCCAAACAAATAAATAACAGCGACGTATATTACATCTGTAACAACAACCACGAGTTTAGATGTAAATTATTGGTAAACAAAAATAATTTGGGTCCTAGGAGTTGTCACACATTTTGGTCGCCTAAGTGTGCAAGGCAACTCTATGCACATACACTAAGAAACAACAACGATCAATTAATGCTTACTGCTAAAAAGTACTATTATTTATTGGAGATGACATTAAATACATAAGGGAATAATGAAAGCGATTCTCAGTTTCTCTTAGACAATTTTTCAAATTTTCTAGAAAAATTTCAAAACCTAAAATGAGACAATGCTGTCTCTGGTTCAAAGCGCGCTTCAAATAAATTATATATATATTTATAACTGATTTCAAATATAAATTAACGAGATTTATGCAATATGAACGTTAATGCTTAAATAAACTCAGCGACTTTCGAAAGGGTCATGCAGATGTGAACGACAATTTTAATTATTTCAGGAACTCCTACAAGATTTATTCATGCATCACAGTGTCATCTGAATTCGTTTTCAATGAGCTACAAGCACATGTAAATCCAAATAAAATGCATATGAATTTTCATAAGCCTTTAATTTACAATTACTGAAAATGTATTCATAGAACAAAAACAGGAAAAGAAGAAGGAGAAAAAACTTCAAGTGCACAACTTTCGTAGTCGTTGCGTAAATAAATGCATATGTGTCCCACTTTTTGCTGAATTCTAGGAAATCAGTTTGTGGTTTTGTCATTTTCCGTACTTTTCGAAGTTGTCTTCTTTCGTTTCGTTTATTTTATCATTTTTGTTATTCTATTTTTTTTTGTTTTTTGTTTTTGTAGAAGAGCCCTCTTTGTAATTTTCAAACAAAAAAGAAGGATTCAAAAACTAATTTGCTTTTGATTACAAAAATTAATGCACAGACTTATGTACGTGTTCGCTTGTGTGTTTCCATCGTTCATGTAACTTTAAAGTTTCTCGGTGTTTTTTGTCTTCATATTCCTATGAATATGAAGGCTGGAAGTGCAGTGGTGAACTATAAAAGAGCAGTGCTCTTCATGGTATAAGTTGGAGATATTTTAAAGATAAATGAAGTTTGTCTTCATTTTTTTTTATATATATATTTTATGTAGTATTCTTTTTTTAATTTGGCTAATCGAAATCGTGTTAATAATTTACAGTTTTTTTTTGGAAAGAATACCGATAGTATAGAAGGACTACAAGATACTTTTACCAGGTTATATGAAATTTATATGTTTTTCTTAATAATACACACAAGAGAACTAAACTTACAGGGATCTTCCTGAACGTTTAGTCTTCTAGCCAGGCTGTAATAAAATATCTGTAATATGTCTTCGTGAATCGAAAACTACTGTCCTTTCGTAATTCAGCGTGGGAGCATTTTCACTTTTTAGATTACGTAATAAATCACAATTTAAAATAACTACCGGATTGATTACTCAAATGTACAATGTACTCACCTGTTTCCATGATATAAGTGCTGCTATTCTCGCGCCCAGTACTGCCAACTTTTTGCTCAGTACTCGTTAATGCCAGAAGTATTCATGGTTGTGTGGGGGGTTTTCAGTGCTATATCCCACTCACACCCTCACATTCGAATGAGCAAAAACAAACAATCCCACCACATATGTGGTCTTGTCATGTTGTAACACACAGACATCCATACCGTACGGTACCTACAAATATTACAAAAGAAGAGACATATATATGGGCAAGAAGAAGAAAAAGTGAATAAAAAAAAACATAAAAAGACACGATTTGAAAACAAAAATTATTACATTCCTTGTAGAAACCATATTGTCGTAATCCTTTCGTTTGTCGTGTTTTTTGTTTCAGTTAGTGTGAGTGTGTGTGTGCCTTTAGTTAAAACCAGCAAAACAGAACTGAGCAAATCCATACACACACAAACACATCGTACAAATAACAAAACATACATAGAATAAAATTGAAAAAAAGTAATTCAAAATATTTCACCAAAAATGATAAAACCTTTAAAGTTCGGTGCATATGTTCACAAACACCCAGCACTACTATGCATACATCCTTTAATAAGGAACGCTACATAGAGTACATGTTGTGCACTAGATCGGTTGTAATGTCTACAACATTTAGGAAATCGAAACAAATGTAAAGGGGTTTCCAACAACAGGTGTTATTTTGAATCACCCGGGGTATTTCGGTAGCTGTCTCTTTTGAAGCTTTTATTCTTTGACATTTGACAAGTAGAAACTACGTCATTACTAAGAATGGAACGATAGACGCTTCAACAACGCATTGAAATTCACTACAAAAATGGTGAAAATCTTGCAGTCACAGTTTGCAAAACTAAAGCATTTTTGGGTCGTCGTGAAGCCACCTTGTCGGACCGCAATACAGAAATTGGTGGAAAAATTCGAGCTGTTGGGACAGGTTAATGATGTGAAGAATAAAACTCGTGCACGTCGTTCAAGAAGAACTGATAATATTGCTGCTGTAGCCCAAAGTGTTGTAGAAAACCCAGGTTTGTCCATTCCTCGTCGTTCTTTGGAATTGGGCATTCCACAAACGTCATTATGTCGTATTTTGCATAAAGACTTGGATCTTTAGGCTTATAAAGTTCAGTTAACACAAGAACTCAAGCCGGCTGATCATCAACAACGTCGTATTTGCTGATTGGGTCCTTGAAATGCTTGAAAATTATCCGGAATTCCATCGCAAAAAAAATCTTGACCGATGAGACCCAAGCAATTGTCGCATCTGGGGCTCGGAAAACCCTAGAGTTATTGTTGAGAAGCCTCTCCATCCTCAATGCGAGACTGGAGCGGTTTATGGTCCGGCGGGGTCATTGGACCTTAGTTGTGACACTATTGAATTAAATGAGCGCTATGTGATTGTTTTCCCATGTGAACAATAATCTTAAGAATATATAAAAATATAATATGGAAAAATAATTATTTTCTTCTTCATTATTTACAAATTATGCAACAAATAATAATATTTGTATTCGTATATGGTTCGTATTTCCCCAAATTGCCTCCTTCTGTATTGCATTTTAGTGTGGTTGAATTTAAATTTAGCTACAACAATATTCGCATTCGCCCAACACGGTTCGTTTCCTTTTCCATTCAAAGTGTATTTTCCATTTTCATAGCTGATTGTTTTTTATTGTATTTGTCACCCTTTTTTACCACTGCAAATAAGTTGTCGCAACAGTTACTAAAGAATAGAATGGCTGTTGTAGAACAAGTCTCACAAACACACAATTTTCCGCTCACACACATTCTCGTTCACATACACAAACATCGTACACATATTCAAGATCGTGTTATTAGACGGGTTTTTTTTTTGGTGTTATAGTGCTCAGAGAGGGCTAAAGACGAAGAGAAAAAAAAGAGTTGTTGCTACAACAGCCTCTTTGTATGCACGAGTATATTGTACTTGTGTATTTGACTTGAGTGGTACTTGGGCATAAGATTTTTTTCTAACACAAACACACCCACCCATCCGCTGCACATACACACACACACAAACAACAGCCAACATTTGAGTAATCAAACACTCATACGTATGGATATGCTGTACTTTCACATGTCCCCATGCATGCATGTGTTTCTCTGTGTGAGTGTGTGTGTGTGTGTGTAGCGTACTCTCAAATACACGTACTCAAAGCCACAGTAGCATAAAAATCTCATAGATGTTTGGTGCATGCATGTTACATTCAAACAAACGTTTGCGTTCCCCTCCCCTACACTCTCACGAAAGGTACTAGAGTTCCTTTTCACCTACACCTACACACGTTCGTGTATATATTAGTATATGCATGTACTTACAGTGGTGTGAAGGTAAGTAGCAATTCCAATTACTCTAATGCCACGCTAAGTGCTTTTTAAACACATAAAGTGACTGCGTGTCAACAGTCCCGAGTATATGTATGTTTCCTTTAGTCGGTTTTTTTTAGAGAAGGCAAGGGCAAATTGTTGGCGATCCAACTTTCCCGTCATCCCGTTTCTTACATCGCAAAATATCGAATGAAGGTCAGTTTTTCTTTATAAAACTTAAAAAGTATCGATCTTCGGAATTCTTTTTACGTATACAAAAATTTCATAGTTAACCCTTAAATGCGCAAGGGTATACTATG
Source organism: Hydrotaea cyrtoneurina (assembly GCA_958296145.1). Classification (NCBI taxonomy): domain Eukaryota; kingdom Metazoa; phylum Arthropoda; class Insecta; order Diptera; family Muscidae; genus Hydrotaea; species Hydrotaea cyrtoneurina. Next base: position 119,448,280 of record OY282512.1, read on the forward strand.
AGTTTCAACCAGAAAGTCTTCACAATTTCCAAATTTACACAAACTAACAAATTAAAAGTTATCTTGGCACAAGACTGTTCTATTCCTCAAATATGATGGATTACCTATCGTAAAAGTTTACCCGCTAGGCTGTACTCGTTTACTGCCACAAAGTCAAAATATGGTTGTATCCTATAGGATACACTGCGCATTAAAGGGTTAAGGAGGTCTATTTATGCCGTTGTGTAGACAATGTAAACTAACTTAATTTAAATTAATAATAAAATATTTTGCGTTTCTTTCAGCAATCCTGGATGTTTTGTGGGTGCAATGTAAAGGACTTCCGAACTTTGACAGTTGAAGCCACATCTCTCGAATAGACTGTAATGTATTCAGTCTGTTTCAAAAAATCACCGTGGCTATAAAGCTCAACAACACGTGTAAATAATAAAATTGTTTTTATCACAATGGCTGTTCTTTTCGAGCGACGTACTGCGCGCTTTGTCCATTCTTGACGAATGAGTATGTCAAACAAACACAATTCTTGAATTTGGAACGACACCAATCTGCATGCGATCCATGAGCGTTCAATATACCCGAAAAAGTCACTGCTTGGTGTGGAAACCGCGGCGGACATTAGCACGATGTTATTTTCCACAAAAAATAGCATCGAAGAATCTTTCAAACGATTAAAATTGTCGATGATATCTCAGACAGACTCTATCTTATTTAAATAGGACGATCTTTAAAATAAATAAGATCTTGATATGGATATTTTGAAATGTGAATTCAAATATTAATAAATTTTAAAAATCATAAATCTCCAAATATTTTTCTTATCGATTTTCCTGGGTAACACTGAGTGAAACAGACTGAATACATTAGTCTATTCGACAGATGTGGCTTCATCTTTCAAACTTCGGAAGTCCTTTACATTACACCCACAAAATATCCAGGATTGCTGAAAGAAACGCAAAATATTTTATTATTCATTTAGAGCAGTAAATCTGTTAATATTTTATTAATATTTTATTGTTTTAGTTTTGTTCAATTTATAGAGACATACTAGTCATTTAACGCATGGGATAATCACATCGAAAGCAATTGTTATTATTATCGAAACCGTTGCAGAAGAAACTTCGTTGGCTACGAACAATTTTCTTTTTGCCAGCTTATCGGTCCGTAAAAGAAATACTACAGCTTCGACTGAAAAAAGCGGAAACTAATGTTTTCTTCGAAATACATTTTTTAAAATACCCCAAAAAAACGGGGAAAAGAATTAAAATCCTAACATTCACAACATTCGAAATCACCCCAAAAGTAAGAAAATGAAATTATAAATAACATAAAGCATTTCAAAAAATCCCTTCAGGGGACGATCAATTAGGTCGACATTTTTGACAGTCTTATTCTCAGACGGCCTAGCAAAGATTCTACATTTACAATTCCGGTGTCATAATGCATCAAATTTGCGTTACTATACCAAAGTGCATTAATGTGTAAAGTTAATACACATTCGCACTACTAAACACATACACACAATTGCATGTATGTGTGGGGGCACATCCATGTGACGTAAATGGGGCTTTTGTTTTACCATTAGTTACAGACTACGGAAAGAAGTTTCACCCGTTTGATGCAGAAGAATAACAAAGGCAACAAAATATTATTCAAAATTCACTAATGAGCTATGGTGGGTGGGGGTTGCATAAAACTTTAACAAAAACAAAGTTTTCTCCTACTCCCTCCATCACTCACACATACTCTCTCTCTCTCTGTCTTTCTCTCTCTCAATCATTGCTTTTGGCGTAGTAGCATGCAAAGCGGGATGCTAGTAAAACACTTTTAGCCCGCCAAAGCACACGACACATACATGTGACATGTGTACGTTACGTATATGAGTGTGTATGTGCGTTATAAACAACAAACTAATTGTGCAATTATTTTTGCATAAAGTGGCATAAACATGACAGAAGTGGCATTATGAGTGGTTTGACTTATGCAGCAGTAACATCAAGATTTGCTTTACTTTCACAAGCTTACATGCATACATGTGTATTACCACACCGATATACACAAACACACACACCCACATGCATTGGTAAATTCACCAGAGCATGCCGTGGGGTGGGTGGTTGAGCTCACGCATACTACTAAAATGACGACGTCAATTAAACACAGTGAGTAAAATTGGATGTTTTTGTCACTTTGATGCAATGTTGTAATTTCACAAATTTCGTCTCTCACCCACATGCAGTAGTAGCAGCAGCCGCCGTTACTGCGTATGCGAGGCATGAAATCAGGTGACTTTTTGGATGTGAATGCGAACGGTGAGATTGTAATTAGAACAGGTACAAAGGCTTTTGCCACCGAGACACAGATACACCGACTCATAGTAATGACGTTACGAGTATTTTCAATTGTTACTGTAACCGCATTCGTTTTTTCAGATCTTTTTTCGACTTTAAACAAATTTAAATAGTTATAAGAAATGATTTTTTTATAGAATTTAAACAGGCTCTATTCAATTAAAACCAAATTTATTATTTTGTCCATGTACCAAAGTCTGTCTAATCCTTACAAATACACTTTTGTGTGAATACCAGATTTAAAGTAACATGTTACGACTCTGTCAGCAGCAAACATCCTGATTATGGAACTCATGTTGGTGCAGCAACACTAACAAAATCAACTTTTTTGTTAAATACAAATACAACTTTATCAAAACAGTTGGCATCAAAACTGTTGTTACAGGGTTTTTTTAAGTTGGAGTTTCCTTTTCTTTTGACAGATGTTTTTTTAAGTTTTCAATTTACTAAAATGAGTTCAATTTCACTCGAGAACCATTAAAAAATAATTAGAATCTGCTACGAACCCCTACGAAGGTTCAGCAGGTTTGAGGTTGTGTGTTTTCCCCGTAGTTCATTGTTGGACCATAGGTCCTTTACAAATGAATAGCACTCTATTTTATATATTGCGAAATATCTTATTTCTCTCCACGTGCAGTGGTGCCAGACAAAATTTTGGAAAATATAGAAAAAAAATACACAGTCGATTTCGGACAAGCGCACGCCTGGAAAAATTCGCTTAATTGAAATTAAATATTAGAAACGATTGTTCTGGATGATTTTCCATGCTCTGTACTTTGCTCAAACGGAAATCCGCTTTATTGAAAAATCGTTTATGCGAAACACATTTTTAATGCAAAGACATAAACTTATATGATACGAAGATATCGTCTGTGTAGAAGAAAAAGTCATCAATTACACCTTTGCGAAAAATGAGTTTATTGCATTTTATTTCATAATTTTCCGTTGTTTATTTTTTGCGCTTATCGATATGCGCATATCTATTTTATTTACTAAGATTTTTTTTTTATAACTCACTAACTTCAGGTTTGCGATAAAATTTGTGAAGAAAACATCATTATCTACCTAAGGTTTTTGTCGATATAACAATATATATGTATATGCAGAAATTTTTGGTGGATAAAATGTTGTATTTAATAATTAACAAATTGTGGTATTCAAAATATTTGTTATCGAAATATTGGATTTTTAATGATAACTTTTATATAAAACACCTTATAACTCAAAACTATGAAAATGTAGATGATGAGTTTTTGTTCTACATAGACGATATATTCATTTAAAATCTCAAGTTTCCCCTCAATTTCCATTTCGTGACTATTTTTCTACCCCCCTTTCTTCCCTTCGCCAACAATTGTTGAACGTCTTGCCTGTTCAAGCTGGATGGAAAGTCATCGTGTAAATCGTGTCTTAGATAAAATATGATTTTTCTGGAAATGTCAAAAAATTCCAATATTTAAATTTATGGAAATTGATAAGTTTTTCATCGTCAATCTTCATTTTGGCGAATTCTTGCAAAAAAAAAAAATCGTTAAAAATTGCCGAAAATGTCACTTCTGACACTACTGTTCATGTGTGACCGGCTTCCAATGCTTCTGATTCTATGAGCCCTCTCCAGATATTTTTTGGTCTACCCAGTCTGCGGCTGCCTAGCGGGTATCCGTAAAGATCTCATCGGCTTATATCGGCCTCATGCAATGTGTTCCGATTCAGTGGAACCGTTTTTGTTATGGACTAAAGGATGTTGTTGGAGATTCTTTTCGTCCAGAAGTTATTAAGTTATCAAAATCTATCTATCTATCTATCTATCTATCTATATATATAAAAATGGATGTGTGTAACGTATGGACTCGAAAACGGCTAGACCGATTTTGGTGAAATTTTCAGGGAATCTTCCGAATAACCCCGCGAGTAACATAGGCTACACATTGTTTGGATTTATCTACATTTAGGGGGAGAAAATGGAAAAGGGATAAAAACTCCCCTTTCCTATATAAATATGTGTAATACAACACTAATGTTTGCTTAGGGCCAGCAACGCGGACCGGGTCAGCTATATTTTATAAAAATCAATTAACAAAATATGGATTAAAAGATATCGGGTTACAAGACCATATGGACCTGTTGGTTTAACATATTCGAAAACTAAAAGTAAATAGTGGATAGTGTATAAACTACAATCATTTTACACGTATTTACATATCTTCTTCTTCTTAATATATATTTACCCTCGACACTGATTCACTGACTCTGTCAGGCAGTACGTAGGAATTTAAATAGGCATTCTATAATTTTAATTTTCTATAAATAATAATAATAAAAAAAATAATATTTTTTTTTGTGTTTCCCCAAATTTTTTTTTACCAAAATTTTTTTTTTCCAAAATTTTTTTTTTACAAATTTTATTTTTCCAAAATTTTTTTTTTCCACAAAATTTTTTTTTTCAACTAATTTTTTTTTACAATTTTTTTTTTTCAACCAAATTTTTTTTTTCAAGAAAAATTTTTTTTTTCAACAAAAATTTTTTTTTGAACAAAACTTTTTTTTCAAGACAAAAATTTTTTTTTCAACAAATTTTTTTTTTCAACAATTTTTTTTTTTTTCCACAAAAATTTTTTTTTTTCAACAAAATTTTTTTTCCATATTTCAACGGGCGCCATGGGCGCATTACAACTTACTAGTATTCAATATGTTATTAAATTATAATTGAAAAAAATCGAAAATATGTCAATCTAAATATCCAGTTCTCCGTGCAAGCGAAGGGGAATGCGTATTCTAGGTAGCATGTTCCAAAGTAATGTAATTCATAGTAATTGGATCTGTACCGCCAGAATATTCTGTCTATCAATCCACACTCTTGTCAGAATATACGAAGTATTTTCCTTAAAGAGCAGCTAACGAAGTATTGCGTGTCCTCTTAGCGCGATTTAATTTACCGCGGTTTCAATATTTTTCCATGTATTTCCCTTCCAAGAAGGAACAGGTGGTGGGGGCTGGGTGAATTTCTCTCCAATCTCTGAACGATACAAGTTTTCGGTACACTTATCGAGTGCGGATGCTTTTCTGATCACAACACTGCGCGCCCAATTTGTTCCTCAGATTATTTATTTCTTAACTTCGCTTTATCAGTTTTACAATTTTAGTTTTTTAAATTTGCATTTCTCAATTCTACTTTCTTAATTTGCATTTTCTTAATTTAATTGGTATTTTCTCCATTTCTTAGTTGATGAAAGGAGAGTCCCCAACACTCAGGGGATGCCCACTATAAATGCAATGCATTGTGTTAGCGGAAAGAAATTAGGGTATCGGAAGGAGGAAAGAGGGAGTAGTGTTTAACATTAGTTTTGAATTTCTGAATGAATGGTCAGGCTAGTACTAACTAATCCTAGGGTCTCCTGAACACTCGAGGCACTAGAGTGGATACGCCTGTGAGACCGTAAAGCATGACGACTCCTAGCACAATTTTTAAAAATATGTTATCTCTATGACACCCACAAGAACCTAGAGAATTTATTACGATGGATCATGTGTTTTATTCTATCAAGGTGACAAACATTTTACAATGGAATGCGCCACATTTTTAATTTAAGGCCCAATAAAAAATATATCAGAATTCAGAGTCATTGTAAACACTCTTACACTGATCCGAAATTACTCTGCAGGTTTTTTTATAAGCCCACACATGAAACACAAGTAGGAGCTCCAACAAGAGGAGTGAACTTAAGGAGGGAAAATTCATATCGATAAGATCAAAGAATTTGTATTAGTTGATCTAGACCCAAAATGTACTATGGGAATAAAATTAACAAAACTTAAACTCATTTAGTACGTATATTATGGATTTATTGAAACTACTTTTTATTATATATTGCTTTTACGCCAAATCGTGGCCGCATAATAGTTAATCTAATATGTCTACAGCCTGGTTTCGGGTTCTACCTCACCAATGGCTCTGGTGCATAGTGGATGCAAGCCTTGAGTCCCCTGCCCACATTGGAGTTCGTTCAACCGCAACACTAACATACGAATGTTGTGATGTAATCCTTGTGGTGCTGAAATCGACAGGTCTCCTATCGTGTCTACACACTCATTCAGTTCTCATACTATGCTTTATTACAACTTTGTTTTCCACTGGACGTAGTTTATGCCACCTCCTGGCAATAGAAGAAACTACTGTGGGGTATAGGAATTTATTAGTCTCAACTGCTCACTTGCGGTATTCACACCTTTTTAATAACTTAATTTATTTTGTTTGATTTGACATATCGTTTATATTCTCTAGACATATTTATTTTTTTGCTTGAGGGCTCAGAGTGAGACTCACCCTGATTTTCCTTAACCCCCAATGGCAAAGCCGACAAACTAAAACAACAAAGAAGGGAAACATGACCGACTTCTTTTGGTTTAATTAATCTTTAATTCATCATAATTTCATAAGTAATAGCTTAGCTGTTACTATTGTTTCGCATATGTGTAAAAGTGGCGCGCGCACACACACACATGAAACTTTCCTAATCTCCAGAATACCACTTAAATCACGTATGTTTCCGTTTCCGTTTCACGTTTCTTGTTGTCGCTGTTTTTGTTACTTTTGTTTGTGCTAATATTTGTGTACGAATGTACATCAGTAAAAATTCATATTTATTAAAATAATAATGAAAACATAACAAAGCATAGCGAAAAAACAACAACTAAAACTTTGCGAAACTTTTTAACAACCACGTAACAACTGACAAACTTTTTAAGAGTTTTACATGTTTATTGCAAACATGAGAATGAATGTCTAATTGTGAACGTGTTCGTATGAGTATGAGTAAATGTACGAATGTTTACGTATGTGTGCGTGTACCTATGAAAACTACAACTAACAGAGCTACGAAGATCTGCCACAGTAACCAGCAACCATTGAAACCATCCATCCGGTTCTTGTATTATTCCACAATTAAATTTTTCACCATTTAATGTCTTCCTATCCTCGATATCCTGATCTCTATGACTGCATACTATGGTATGAGCGTCGATAAATTTCATACAGACAAACACACGTTTTTGATGCGTGCTACAGAACACAGACTGTTATTTGGTTTCCCTGTTGCCGCCAGGCACACACATACGTAACACAAAAATAAAACGCATGTGAACGCTGTTGTAAAGGCAAAAAAAGAAAAGTATAGTTATACATGGGTAAACATATGAAACACCCTGCCTACAAAAATTGTTGTTTTTTTTCACCAAATTCACGTTATTTTCCAAACAAATGAAATTACAGTCTTTAACTTTCAGGACATTGTGTTCAAAATTTGCTGGCAAAATAAATATCAAACAAATTGTTTAAAATATTTTGTTGTTTAATTCAAAATAAAACTTAGATAATTGTACAAGTGTACAAGACGAGACCCAGGTAACAGATCACAAACAACATATTAAGCTTTGAAAACCCACAACCAATCTGTGCTTTTAGAACGCCTTCGAGACGGCCTGCATAAAATCAAATCAGATTCTTATTAAATACTTTATTCCAAATATCCTGTCGCAACTTCTCCAAATAAGTATCTGAGACTCTCCGTCAAATTCGTCCATCCGTATGTTGAAAATACAGAGTACTCCAACAAAAGGTGTTATTTTGAATCACCAAATATTTGGGTAGCTGTCAATTTTGAAGATTTTATTCATTGACATTTGACAAGTAGAAACGATACACGCTTCAGCAACGCATTGAAATTATTAAAATTCACTACAAAAATGGCGAAAAGTCGTGGAGTCACAGTTCGCAAAACTAAAAAGTTTCCACACCGTGTTATGTCTCGAAGATGTGATCACAATTGTCCACCGAGATCTTGTGTTTTCACACCTTGCTACTTCTTCCTTTGGGGCCAGGTGAAAGTCTACGCCAAAAGCCCAGCGTCGATTCAAGACCTTAAAGATAGAATTCGTGAGGCTATCGAGAACATAGGGCAGCCACTTTGGGATTTGGTTATGGAAAATTTCATGAAATGGATATGGTCCTATAAGCGTGGTCATGGCAACCATTTGGCTGATGTTGTTTTTCATTATAAACGGCATTCCTTCCTCTTTACTATGAAATAAACATCTGATCATTTATCCCACGAAATGCCATTTTTCTTTGAATAACAAAATAACATCTCTCGTTGGAGAATCCTGTACAACAGGTGTCATTTACCACTTCTAAATTATACTGACGATGCGTAGTCGTGCTATTTATGGAAATAACTTGAGAAGCTCTTACGAGCTGAAATTACGCACATGTCAAGGATGGACCCAACTGCCACATGTTATATCTCCAAAGACCACATACAAATTATAATCGGATTCTCATGTACATAATCTTAGAAATAATACAATACAGTAAAATTATTAAAGAAAAATCACAATTTTTATAATTTCTTGTCTATTTAAGTTATGTTCGCATTCGATACAATAACTTTGCAACATAAAACTACTACTACTGTTCTATGACTTCTGGTAATGAACCTAATACCATGGCGAAGTTCTATTGAAGTATGGCGGTTAACACATGTTTTTTTTTTAATATTCAATCTCTAAATGACTTATAAATTCCAACATTATTGATTTTTTTAAAGTACGGTCAATACTGCGCAAAATAAGCACTCGTTTGTTAAAATCGATTGTAAGCCATTTAAATACAATAGTAAATTTCAGTTAAATTCCCTTCAAATGAGGCCTACTCTGTAGGCAATCTTAGTATATTAGTATTTCGTAACGAAGTGTCTTTCTTACGGTGAACAGTCATAAACCATGACTCAATTAATGCCATCAATTGTCAACAGGTACAACCTGTACAACATTATTTCCCTACGGAGCGTTGCCAACATTACTATGAACTCAGAATACCACATCATCGCTGTATGCCATACGTACGTGGCAGAATTTTAATGAAAGTAGACACGTTCTTGTCTAAAACTTTGAATTTGCAGATGTATACACTCATACATACCCTGCTGTACATGTGTGCATATATGTATGTATGTGATTTCGAGCAGGTAGTTTTTGTAACAGCTCACTGCGAGGCACAGTGGCTTCAAGACAGTTGTTGCCTCAAAATGATTGGATATAGAAAAAAATGCTTTAGAAATGCTGCAGGCATTTTTTTGTATTTATTTTAATGGTGGATGTTGAGATCCACGTTCGGCTGAGGCTGTCGGCTCAATCTTAATATATATTTACCCTCGACACTGATTCACTGATACACTGATTCCCTGATTCACTGATTCACTGATTCACTGACTCTGTCACGCAGTACGTAGGAATTTAAATAGGCATTCTATAATAATTCTATAAATAATAATAATAAAAAAAAAAATATTTTTTTTTGTGCAGAAATTGTGTTTTCCCCAAATTTTTTTTTTACCAAAATTTTTTTTTTCCAAAATTTTTTTTTTACAATTTTTTTTTTTACAAAATTTTTTTTTTCAACAAAATTTTTTTTTCCACAAAAATTTTTTTTTCAACAAAATTTTTTTTTTCAACAAAATTTTTTTTTTCAACAAAAATTTTTTTTTCAGCAAAAATTTTTTTTCCACAAATTTTTTTTTCCAATTTTATTTTTTTCCGAAATTTTTTTTTTACAAAATAGTTTTCTCAAAATATTTTTTACAAAATTTTTAAAATTAAGTAACAAATACTTTCTCAAGCATATTAACGGGCGCCATAGGCGGATTACAACTTACTAGTTAATAATAAATAAATAAAAAAAATAATAACAAGCGTATACGCAATTAATATACGATGTTAATATAACGTATACGCCCAAATGTTAACCGATTCCATACCAAAAAAAAAACAGTTTTATCTAGTAGTCGTACAGGGTCCGCCAAATAACTTTTTTTAATTTTTTTTTTTTTGAAAATTCTATAAAAAAAAACTACTGGATATTTTCTCAAATTTCTTTTTTTATTTGAAAGTACAATCCTTCCGGTTAATAATGGAATATAATTTCATTCAAATGGCTGCCTCGGCTGCCTAACGACATCAGCTCTGCGGCTGAAAATGCGATCTTCAAAAACAGGACACAAAACATCGAGTGTAGCTTCGGCTGTGTGGCACGTAGCGCCGTCCTGTTGAAACCAACTGTTGCCAATATCATCCTCTATAATTTTTGTAAACAAAAATTCGTCCAACATGGCCCGTTAACGAAAATAACGAAAACGAAATAAGCACTAGTTGAAAAAAAAACGTTAAATGGCGCACCCTTTATAAGTACTGTGACTTTTAAAGGCACTTATATAAATTGTTTAATCCTTTAATCCTTATATATATTATTTTTGTAACGAATCGGAAATATATAATCGTTGGGTAATAATCCCGACTTATTTCCAAAGGCAATGCTGTGAAGCCTACAAAGAGTTTTCTAAGCGACGAACAACTGATTGGCAGATTCGAAATCTGCTGTTTGTCGCTTAGAAAACATGCAAACGTTAAGAGTGTACAACCCAGTCCCGGAACATCGACTCGACGTCGACCTCAACGATGTAACATTCACTACTTAAAAACCATCCGAGACAGTCACATCAATGAAATCGAGCTCCACAAATATTGCGAATATTTGTTCTTTCGAAAACGCCACCAAAAATCCCAAAAAAAAAGGATTTTTTTATCATATTTTTGAATATAAAAAAAATTGGTATATATAAATCGTTTGCAATGATCGAATAGCACCGTTGTAACTCACATATCTTTTCCAGGATTTGGCGCTGTGTGAAGATGTGTCACTCTTTCTGCACGTAGCCACTGTGCAACACTAAGACAAAACATAGAAACAAAATTTGTATTTTGCTTGTAAGCACACATTTTAACCAGTGTTAAATGCATTCATATCATTTTGTTTTCTCAATGTCTCCTTTTTTTTCGCCAGTAAGAGTGTGAAATAAGACAGAACAGACCGTGTTCACGTCAGTGTTCTGGGTAGCTCCATGCACTCACCTGTACGGATGGGCTTGCATTTGCTTTTGTACTGTGCACTTGTAGTGGCTGGCAGTGGCAGCAGTCAGTCAGCGGTGGTGATGGTGGTGTTTTTTTCAGGCTGATGTGTGACGAGGATTTGAAATTCGGTTTGAGCGGGAATGCCAGTGGCAATGATGATGACGCCGTGGATGGGAACAAGGATGTGGCTAAGAATGTCTAACTTTATGTACATGATGATCTAAATTCATTACTTTAAGTTGCCTTACAATTGGAATACAGTTCGTTGACTTTATGAGTTGTGTTGTTTTGTAATTTAATGTAAGGTATACAGACCGAGGTACGAGTAGGTCTGCTGTAAATTTCTATGCATTCCGACACACAGACACACCCACACAAACAATTGCAGCAACAATTAATGGTGATGGCAGCTGCAGGACTAAGTTCTTACCCAGATTCATCTGCGGATAATGTAATGCAAATTATAGCACAAATTATACAGTCAGTCTGCTATGGATGAATGTAATGTGTGGAGTTGAGTGCAAATGTGATTTGTTTATAATTAAGTGTAGCTGTTGCATTTTTTTAAAGTTCTCTCCGTCACAGTAAGTATATCAATGGATCTTCAAATTGTAACAAGCACAAATGCACCAGAAGGGCTGTGAAAGTACCCGAGCTGACACAAAGGCAAATATCTAGTACCATCCAGCATAGGATGGTGGTATTATTAATTGTGTCATTTACCAGAGACGACATAAATTCAATTATTCTACATGGAGGCGACATGAAATTCGGTCATAGCGATGTAACGAGAAACGAAGTGGCAGACCTTTGAGTTGGGAAGGACTATGGACCGGTCAGTGAGCCGATAATCTCTCTCTCTCTCTTTTGTTGAATGGAAATAATTATATGGTACAGGATGAAAGTTCGCAATATACCAAATACGAGGAGTCATTCCCAGACTAGTACCAATTTCTTTCAGCGCTGCATCGAATGAATATTAAATCACATATTTTGAAATCTTATGTGTCGCTGATGAAAATATGAAATAATTATATGGTACAGAGTTAAGACCTTAAATTACAAAAATAACAATGAATTTAATAAATTAATTAATTCAACGCCTAGTCGCATTGGGAAATTTAGAAGAAATCATTGAGGTCGTATGACATGGTATGGACTGTCGAAAGCACTGTGGCCCTGCATAAGTAGGCGTGTTAGATAAGTATCACCCCACCACCAGTACTTACATAATTCCCTTAAAATTCCATGAAGGGACAGCCGGGGAACTTCTCGCGAATCGTTGAGTTGTGTACGATATAATTTGTATACTCACAGACCGGGACCTACTGTTTTAAAGCCGGCTCCGAACGTTTAATGCTTTTCTAGAGAAGTTTTACATAGGAAACAGCCGCTGAAAAATGTTTGATCGTTTTAACCCGGTTTCGAACTCGGGTTCTTCTGTGTGATAGTCGCACCCACTACCTATCACACCACGGCCGTCCACCCCCAATAGGGAGTGATACAAAAAATATAGTATTTTCCACAATCGGGCGCTGGTGATTAAATCGATAAACATTTCCATGTTTTCTGTCACACATTGTACACACTCAACACTTTGACGGATAAATGGAAAATATTATTTATTTTAAATGAGAAACTTAAAATACACAATTTTGCACACAATCCACTCTAAAATTAGTATGGAACAGGATTTTTTCTTTTCAATAGACTTCACAAGATAACCTTTACATGTTTTTGACCATGAACGATATTTATGCTGAAAGTTTTGTTTCGTTCTCAAATGATTTACAATTTTAATTCACTTATTTCTTTCTGTATTTTATAAAACTTTACGTCCAAGCTCCAAGAAAAGATGTAATCTGAAACTATGTCGAAGTCCTAAAACATTTTGTGTTTCAATAAGTCTTCAATTACATAAAAGTGATTAAAAAGATATTCATGTTGCTCCGTATGCATGTCTGCCTGCCTGCGCGCGTGTGTGTGTGTGTCTGTCTGTCTGTGTGGAGTATCTCATTGTTAAAAATCATCAACACGTTATGAAAGACCATTATACAAGGAAAAGCTTTTAAACATCATCATTTGTCTAGTAAAGCTTATTTTCTGATAAGTTGAAATGCAGTTCAAACCAACCCTCAACCCGCCTACATTGAGCTCCAGATGCCAACAGACTGTCGGTCTCTGTTAACCCGAAGCGGTGGCATGAGGTCAGTGGTTACCAACCAAGTGGATGAAAGGTAAAGGATGTTCTTAGCCATTCACTAAAAGTCTGTTGAGTAGTTTAACGAATCTGTGTGGTAAACAATTTTCCAAGATCTACATCGTTTCTATCGAAGATATTCATTGAAAATATATAACACATGTGTATGTGCCTGTGGAGCTGAAGGTATTGCTTTCAAATATATTAAATCATCTCCGTGATTCGTAAAGGCCATAACCTGGGCGGCTAACCTTATAGAGAGATACAGTAGCCTACAAAATGCACAAATAATTCAAAATTAATAAAACTTCATTAAAAAATGGTCTTCTTCCTATAACACTTAGTAATGTGGGTACAGAAAGCTGGGATCAATCAATATATGTACGTCACAATGTACTTGTTCCTTCCTGGTAGGTAAAGATTTATCTTTAAACATCTCTAGGAAAAGCTTTAGACGTTCCGATTCATATTGTAACCATCGAAGCAGTGGACGCCATTGTTGATTTTTCGAAGATTATTTATAATATCGGCTGTTTAATTTGCTGTCAATTTCTTAAAATAATGGGTCGATTATGAATGGCAACAAAATTTCAGTTGAGTTGTCAACTGGCAACGCCACTGAAATCAAAATTAATATTAGATATGGCATCTTTTGTCAGTTGCCGTCGATAATAGTGTTTTGACACGAAAATATTGTAAACAAACACAAAACTGTAAATTTAAAGAATACAAATTTGATTTTTACTGTGATGAAAAACATTTTGTGATGAAAAACCAGATGTTTTTCTAACGGGTGGCGCAAAAGTAATCCTCCTATCAGAAAATGCTATAAATTTTGCGACTGGCCCCTAATGTCAGTGGCAACTCTGGCGGCGGCCATTTACATGACATCATATTCTCGACTTGATGTAAAAAAAAATTAAAAGACCAAATAAAAATAATCCACAAGAAGAATCAAAGTCTTTAATTACAGCAAAAAAACACCGGAACTTTACCTTTGCGCCACCCTTTATTTCTAACTTGGAGTGTGGGGTACTTTGCCATATTTAATTTATTTATGAACTTTTTGCAGTTCCGTCTCAATATGCATTTCGATTCCTTGCAATGGCCACCACCTGTTATGCTGATGTTTATTTTATTATGCGATAGTTTCCTTTTAAATTTTGGTTTAAAATGAATCCATTCAACTGCAGTGGTAGCTGTCAGTCGGTAGTTGCCACCCGTTATATGATTTTGGAAATTGGCAACGCCACCACACTTTTGTTACTTTCCATAATCGACCCATAAGTAAATATTCAAATATTCCTAACACTGACTCAGTGGATGTAAGTCATTGTTCATTGGCTGCTGAATGTATAGCCTTCTAAGGGATAAGATGTGCAGCACAAAATATTCCACCTATTCTACAAAAAATTGCTTCTAAAAGGCCTACTATATAACAAGGTATGGCAGAAGTAAAAAAAAAATCTTCTAGAGGTACTACAAATTTGAAAAGAATTAAAAAAAATAGTCAAATAATTTGCAATTAAAATAGATAACAGATAAACCGTCATATGTCTGAAAGTAATGTCTTGCTCTAGACAAGTCCGTCAATTTGTAGAGTTCTGTTCGTTGCTCTTCGTTAATAACAACGAAACATTCTTGTCTGTAAAATTATTAGAAAGATGAGTATATATTCGAGTAGCACTACGTAACGTTCAAAAAATGTTATTCTTATAATGAGGCCTTTGCTACCTAAAGGCCTAATGGACTAAATAGTGTTTCAACCTCAAAATATATATAGAAACCCACAACAAAAATATTTTGTCAGTCTTGGTAGCACTTCTTCTATTGACCGCCATGAAAATGTCTTGTCCTAGAAGGGACTCATTCGTAAGTGTCTTCGCCAAGCAGAGATTTGGAAAACTCAAGTACGAGGCGTTCTGAAATGTATTTTCATATCCAAAGAAGACCTTCTGAAAAACCTGATATGCGCAGACATTTAGTAAAACGTTTCATTATCGCTCTGATAATTCCACGTTTTATTTCGAAGCCGCCTTCATTTGCATTACCTATGGTAAGAATTGCAATTGTCTCTGTCTACTCTAATCGATTTACAGCCTGATTTTATATAACGAATGGGTCTTTCGGATCGGTAAAATAACGAACAGAAATTCCGTTTCGAAAGTCCCTGTTAAAATTCTAATTGGCATTTTTCCTAATGTATTTTTGTGTGTATTGTCTAATGGGATCGTTGGAGTTATAGAAACTCCATTCATTTTCGTTTCGGCTACAGACGTTTCTGTTCGTCTCAGACGTATACGTTTTAGAAAAACAGGCTGTTAGCTCCGTTAAAAGAAAAACTTCATAAAATTCCAGTAGTAAAATTGATGAGTTAACAGAAATACAGAGAGTTGAATATCTTCATTACAGAAATGCGCTAGGATATAAATGTGCTTTAAGATCCACTTTTTCTGCATACACCATTTCTTTCCGTTCTTCACTCTTTGTACTCTTGTACTCACTTGAATTTAAACCACTGTGGTCCGATATTAAAATTTTTGCTTGAATTTTGAAATTGCTTACTTTTTCTTTATCGAGAGATTATCTAATTTGTTTCACGTTCGGACACTTTATCCCTGATCATCCGAAACCTCATAAAATCTAAGCTTTGTCAAATGGTCGACATAGGGAAAATATCACTTAGTTATTTCCTCTATTAACTATTTGTCAGTTTTTAGAAGTTTTTGTACACATTTATTCCTATATCCTTCATCAATCATACGAATAATTACAAAATGGTAACTTTGGGAAATTCTCGATTTGTCACAGAATTCCTACCTACTACAATGACACTTTGGAACGCCACCTACGGAAGATGGTTGAACAAACTTAATGATATTTTTACTTGTTTTAATTTTATTTCCTCTTCTCTAAGATATAATTTTCTATTCCACTGTCTGCCTGAAATTCCTTCGTAAGACTGACTCTCCAAACATGTTTAATATTCTGATAGCTAATGCGTTGACATGTTGTACTAGTCAAGGTGAAATGTGGGGAAAACTCAAAGGTTATTAACCTCTTGTGGTGAGAGGGGACTAAGATCAGTTGTGAGCGAAATTAAAAACGATTAGTATAGACATCAAAACAATATAAATTAAATAATTTTGAGTGAATTAATAAAAACACCACAGCAATGGAATTTCTGATGCCCCCGGAGTCGTGTATGGCCATTGAGCTCAGAATGATAGTGATTTGATCAAATTAGTGTATACAAATGACCTTTCGTACATCGAAATACTCGAGCCTCTTATTAGCCATCACAGGTTCATATCAATTTCATATATTGTATGTATAAATCGTTGTACATATCGACATATACACACAGCTAGTACATATATATGTATGGACGTATGTCCACATAAGTGTGTATTCAAAATGTTTGTTGTTATTACTTTTCTGGGCAAAAGTTGTTATTGTTTCCTTTGTTTGGCTCAAGGGCCAAAAGTTGATATGGCAAATGGGGTAGCTCGTCTATAACAATTCAGGTATAGAAGTGATGATGTCCTTGCGAACATTCACATTGACCCATACAATCACACATATCCACCATATCAATATATATATATACACACACACACACCATCACCGGGTGCTGTCTATATCGACATCTAAACATATGGATGTGTGTCAGCATGAATAGTGTTTAGATGAAAGTCGATTCAGTTATTGTTTATTGGCAACATGGACGGCATAGGCAACCAAAAGGATTATGCCCACATAATAGATATACATATGTACGTACATATGTGCACATATTGATATAAGCGAATATCAAATTCCAGAAGTAACGGAAGTCTGGGGAAGTCGGCTTCCTTGGCCAAATTACATTCAATGCTGGGCTTTGCTTTCATTATGCCTCGTCTGTGTGGGCTAACAACCTCACAGAGATATCGATATGGATGGATTGGGACAGCTTGTATTCACGTGGATGCTATCGTCTGGTCAATTTCCCCTTCTCGGAAAGTTAAATAACGATGTAAAGACATTAAGTCGTATTTTATCCATTCAGTCCCAAAAAAAACATAATAGAAAACTACTACTCATTTGCTGCTAGCATGTTGGCTAAACAAATTCAAATTTATACAAATGGACAAATTCGAGAGATTTTGCCATTTATTTCCCAAATATTTAAGCAGAACATTGTAATTTTCGAAAAAAAAGTCCAGTTGGTCAAATTGTAAGATGTTTTTGATGGCGTGCCACCGGTGCCGATAGAAACCGGCCCAGGTTTATAAAACCTGGGAGAATGGAGGAATGTCTGATTATTTGAACGTCAGCGTACTATGTCCGAATCGATGATCCATCCATCGATGAAACATTTGTTGATTAATTTGATTAATTAATGTAAATTATAATTATAATTAAATTCTTGTTATTTGCTAGTCTGTAAGGAATTTCTGTCCATAGACTCAATAAATGAAATGAAATGAAAATGAAATGAAATATATGATCCTGTGAAGCCTAATGGGCGAAATATTTTAGCCCAAGCTCGAACTAATTCAAGCATCCATTTAGGCCAAGCCGATCAACAATTGACCAAATCTTTACACTCCGCCAAATCCTTAAAAATTCCCTTGAGAAACAAAGTCGCTTTCGAAATTCCGATAAAAGAAAATATGTTTGAAATCGTGTCAGTACATAATACGATCCTCGGAAAACGGGATGCACACGGGATACTATATCCTTAGTAGATAGGATACTTAGTAGAAATGAGGTCTAGGACAGCGTTTTCAAGAAATGGGAAGGAATCGGCTAATATTGGTCTAATGCTGAAAGAAAAACGTCACAAGGACTAATAGGCGACATAATAAAGACCAATAGTTGCAGCGCCGAGGTAGAAGAACTTGTCTGACTCGGCTCTGCTATCAATAGAAAGAATGATGTGTCAGCATCGAAATGAAAGTTTCATTTTACTGAGGATCATGCGGGTAAATACCGTAGTCTTTTGTGATCTTCCATATTATTTTGAGGCAGGAAGTCAGCATATCTCCGTACATTGGTGAACAATGTTAGGAAGTAATGCTCACATAATTTCAAAGTCAGTATGCCTCGCAGTCCCGTCTGCCACTCAGTCCTGGAACATCTTCATTCATTCCTGGGCGCTAAATCCAGAGAATGGGGCCAATAAGGGATCAATTGAATATATATTTATGGATGTTTGCTTTGACGACTACACAACTTTTTCACCAAAAGCGATGTTTTTGGTGAAAATGTTAAATCTGTCCAACCACTACTGTTTTGTTTAAGGTAATCGATGTGAATGACACCACATCCCTTCTGTGGTGCACATTCACCCAAAACCCATTCACTGTATTGCCTTTTCTTTGGTGTTATTTGGTGGATATATGTTTCGTCCGCAGGTCAACATTTCCACAATACTCTTCTTTTTAAAGGCCACAAGGTTCCACGAATACGAATTCGTGTGTATAGATTGTTCCTAAATTTTACGGCATTTACGTGGTGAAAACTCTTGTTGACATTCTTATCTGAATATTCCCATCCTAGGTTTGTTGTGTAATATCACACCAAGGACGCCCTCATAACAAGAAATGTTAATATCATTATCTGAGAAGCCTTTTATAAGTATAAATAAACCTTTGCCATCAATGCGGAAATTCAATGCCACCTTCCCCGAAGGATGTGGGTTATAGTCCGGCATGAATAGAATCCTGACGACATGAAAACCAATCCTTGCTCGCCTTGCCCTAAGCACTCAAAGTAACTTTACTTTGTGGTTGTATTAACTATTGCTAGGTTGGGGTTTCTTAGATGCCTTTCTGTTTAAACACATATATATACTTATGAAGCGCATGTACTATGAGGGCGGATAGAAAAGTATATGGGAAAAAAACTACATTGCATTTCTTTGATTAACACTTTTACTTTATTTTTTTTTGTTCTGAATGAATCTTTTAACCTTATTCGTACTAAGCTAAATTTGTAAAGTAAAACCAAATTAAACAAATTAGAATGGGCATTTTTATAAAGTAAACTATTTAAAAGAAGAATGTTAGACGTGTGGAACGATAATGACCAATGTAAAATAAAATACATACACAAGTATTAATTTCAATAGTGACCCGAAGTCACTGCGTGGTACGAATAGGGTTAAGAATATTGTGTGAAAATGTCAGATAATTCGCTGAAGTACATGACTCAGTTCGTATTGAAAACTTTAAAGCATTTTCCCCAACAACTCACGTTTTCAATTTCGGTGACCATAACTCCAAAACTACTTCACCTTTTGAAATTTTGAACACTATTATTGTACATAATTTAATAGGTAACGTTAAAGATTTGCATTATTAAGGCCCATTTAGTCTCGACGGTTGACGGTGGACGGTAGACGATCAGCTGTTTGAGTTGGGGTTGCATTTTGCATGTGTTAGAGAGAGACAACTAAAATTGACGGTAGACGACGGTAGACTTCTGCAGGTTGCAGAATCAACCGTCGAGACCGATCAGCTGTTTATTGTTATTGATTTCACTTCGACATTTTGCTCTCGGAAATTGTTTATAAGTTGTAAATTACATTTTATAGTTTAAAGTTGTGAGTAATGTATTTATAAACGAAGTCAAGTTATATTTTGTACAAATGCTCTTCAATTAGCTGTTTTTATTTTGTTTTGTCTAACCGTCGTAACTAAACGCACAATATTGAGTCAACCGTCTACCGTCCACCGTCAACCGTCAACCGTCGAGACTAAATCGGCCTTTACTAGTGTGTGCAGATAAACGGTCATGGCAATATCGCATTTACAGTTTAAACTGATCCAGAATATATATACTTGTTTTAACGAAAACAATAGTTCGTCCAGCTCGCTATGGTAAAGTCAAACAATTTACCAGCCACCCTCGTACATGGTAATTCATGTCACAGAGAACTCTACTCGCTGCGTCTATCTGGTGCATAGTTGGAAACTGGGCTCTTTCCAAATAAAAGAAAATACGTAATTGTTTTTGGCAGTTTGTTAAATGTCCCTGGAAACCAAAATTGTGACAAACCACATCAAAATGAGATTTTCTTTGGAATTGTTGTAATTTGTATTTTTTGTCTGTTTTAAATTTCGTATAAAATGAATTTAAAGCAGAACAAATGAGGTCAACGTAGTTCGAATAAAATAAGCTGACTTTGTGCGACGGTCACAATTCACATGAAATATAATTTAGATAGTTCTGGTTATAGGTGGTTGATTTTGAGACAGAAGCCGGAGGGCTTTCGAAAGATCATTGTTGTGTATACCCTACACGTCAGACATTTAAATACAAGATACAAGTGTTCGAAAACAAATAATTTTTCTCAATAAAATATTTTGTATTGTACTCACACTCAATTTTAATAAATAGTACTTAATGTTTTGCAATGACAATTTTACTTCTGAATTTAATAACACGAAGTTATTCAGCTAGTAAGTTGTAATGCGCCTATGGCGCCCGTTGAAATATGAAAAAAAAATTTGTGGAAAAAAAAAAAATTTTGTTGAAAAAAAAAAAATTTAGTTGAAAAAAAAAATTTTTCTTGAAAAAAAAAAATTTTTGTTGAAAAAAAAAATTTAGTTGTAAAAAAAATTTTGTGGAAAAAAAAATTTTTGTTGAAAAAAAAATATGTAAAAAAAAAAAAATTTTGTAAAAAAAAAAATTTGTAAAAAAAAAAAAAATTTTGTAAAAAAAAAATTTTTGTTGAAAAAGAAATTTTGTAAAAAAAAAATTTTTGTTGAAAAAGAAATTTTGTAAAAAAAAAATTTTTGTTGAAAAAGAAATTTTGTAAAAAAAAAAAAAATTGGGGAAAACACAATTTCTGTACAAAAAAAAAATTATTTTTTTTATTATTATTATTTATAGAAAATTATAGAATGCCTATTTAAATTCCTACGTACTGCGTGACAGAGTCAGTGAATCAGTGTCGAGGGTAAATATATATTAAGATTGAAATTCCTCCAATATTTTATATAAAATTCAAACTATTAGAGAGCGTAACAAAAATCTAAATCAGAAAATAAAAATATTACTTCAGTGTTCAAATGGATTTCGAAGGAATTAATTGGAGTAGTGACTCATTGTAGTAAAGTTGGTCGTAAATATACTGTAATTTTATACTATTATTAATTATTTATATATTCAAAAAAAATATCTATTGTTGTATTGGATAAATTGTATTTTATATAAAATTCAAACTATTAGAGAGCGTAACCAAAATCTAAATCAGAAAATAAAAATATTACTTCAGTGTTCAAATGGATTTCGAAGGAATTAATTGGAGTAGTGACTCATTGTAGTAAAGTTGGTCGTAAATATACTGTAATTTTATACTATTATTAATTATTTATATATTCAAAAAAAATATCTATTGTTGTATTGGATAAATTGTTAACCGTAATAAGCCTTATAGGCTTGGTTAATAAATTGAAATTAAAAAATTGAATTAAAATCAAATAAATTGCAATAGAAAAAATAAATTGTACAGTATTTTCGGTTTAGCTGACAATTTAAGATAACTGTCAAAAACGCATAATTTATGAAATTTAGTTATCGTAGATTAGAACTACTTTCTTACCTGCAAATAACTGCCACATATTTTTGGTTTGCTCAAAATTTTTTATAAATATTGCACTAAAATCAAATCAATAGAAAAAAAGGAATTTTGTTTCTCTTTTTTAACTACATTGTCTTTCTCTTTTTGTGAACAATTAATAAAAATTGGAGAGATTAATACAATGAAAATAAAATGACTGAATGAAGTACATGTGTGAACCTCCAAAGATATCCAACGACAATAATTAGCACTTACGTGCCACTAACGACTGCAAAAGCTAAAGTGGCAGCTGAGTCGGTGTTCCGCGCCAAAACCATCAGCAATGCAATTTCTTTAACAAAATTTCCATAGACGTGAAAAAAGCATCAACCAGATCTCTAGATTTGATTTGGTTATTTAAAAGCAAACTGTACGCTCAAGGCTCACATTTGTGCCAAAACCATCTCTGTACCGCCCAAGATGTGATAGGAAACGAACAAACAATGGAAAACGTAACAAAAACGGCATTTTTGGATTTTGCTGCTGTCAATACAAGATGTTGTATTGAAAAAGTAGTTCAAATACTTTCTAAAGGCGAAATTAAATTAATTTTTTTTGTAATATTTCTATATTTCTAGTTCTTTAAACAGTTTTGTTTCTGTTAGTCGAGTTCGAGTTCTTTGCAAAAATAGAAATGTAAAAAAAAGTGTCAAGCACTATGTTTGCTTTGATTGTAGGTATACGGATCCGTTTCGGAATGCTGCCACACTTCTTCATCGGTACCCAACCCATTTGCAATGATTTCTGCGGCAAATTAGTGGTCTAATTTGCTCATAGTTCTCGCAAGAAAACATTTCTATTTTTGCAAAGAAATAGAAATGATCAATGATCTCGATCTCGACTAACACAAACAAAACTGTGTGAAGAATATAGTTCAACAATTCATAAATAAAATAAAATATAAAACAAATTATTTATGTTTCATTCATTCTATTCGATTTATCGTACATGGCATATATAATATCCTTGCTGGCCCTTGAACGCTTTTAAAATGCTATAACAATTCAGATTTCAAAAAGAAAATATTAATTTTTCCACTCCTTCGAGTCTTGGTCTATAAGAGTTTAAAATACTTTTAAAAAGTATCCTGATAGCTCTTTTCATTACAACAGCCACTGTGATAGTTCAGATGAATTGGCGCTTTCTGGTATCGCATCCAACGATCGAAATGAAATATTTAACATGTATCTGAATTTGTGTTTTAAACCACAACATCATTATAAATGCAGACTAAGTAATAAGAAATGTCAATCAACACACGATTGTATTGGACAATAAATACGTGCAGACCAAAGCCACAAATAACAATGAAGCGGTTGGCTTAGGCTAGCAGCAAAATAATATTAATTTCAATCAAAAGAAAGTTTTCGTGTTAATGTCAACGATTGGATTTGAAACAGATTAAATGACATTCGATGCCATAGAAATATTATATATTTAGTAATTCATTTGCAGAAAATTAAAAGGAACTGGATTTCATTAGCAGAATATACAATAATATACAGTGAAGGTCATAGTAGTAGGCGAATATATATCGTTGGATGCTCTACATTAAAGATCTAGAATTATAATCATGGAATCATGGCGGCTTCTAGAACGACAGGACCTTCTACTATTATACTATTATATGAGGTCTGAAGGGATTTTCTGCAAGAGCATTCGCCCGGAAAAAAGTAGAACCTCAACTGAAGTGGTAAAATATATTTTACACATACATTTAGACCTGAAGCAGCTAACCGCCAGACGAGTGCCGAGATTACGCACACTCGACCACAATCACAACACTATAACCAATTAAACGAAGTGTTTGACGAATTTCAACACCAAACCAAAGGAAATTTCGCAACAAATCATGGATGCATCACAACACAGCCGACTTTTTCGGCTGAACTTGCACCGTACCACTCCAAAACTGGTGTGTCGAATAACAAGTGCATGGTTACAGTTTTTAGGATATCATTCACATTTGTTGCTCGAAAAAGAGTAAAAAGATCACGGAAGAATAGTTTCCACAACTAAATTAAAACTTCTTTACACCATGATGCAGTGAAGCCACAAATAACAACACTGAAACAAAGTGTTATTTGAAAGTAACACCAATTATTTGTTTCACTGAAACAAAGTGTTGTTTGAAAGTAACACCAATTATTTGTTTCACTGAAACAAAGTGTTATTTGAAAGTAACACCAATAATTTGCCGGAAAAATATCTTTTATTGAAAACTGCCCTCGCATGGATAGGATGGATGTTAGGGTTCCATAAATAGAGTCACGAAAAGTCGACTAATCGACTTTAAACTCATAGAAAATGCCGAAAAGTTAAATCGATTATTTGTTCAATTTTTATTAATTATTGCGAAATTTATGATAGATTTTCATTAACTTAAATATGTTAATAAGTATTCACTTTACTACCTTTATTACGTACATCGTTGATATTTGGGAATCGCCGAGCTTGACCTAGTCAAAGTCGGACTGCCGAATTACAATAGGAAAAGAAAAGACTCGGCCAGTTTGTCACAAAGGAAACCTAAATACGTTTATATTATCGCGCCCTATGGAAAACGAATACCGATTCTTAACAAAGTCCTACAAGTCTCGTCCGAAAAACTGTTTTAACATTTAGGACTTACAGCAACACAAATTCGTTGCCAGATTTTACCAAAAATAAGGTATTAAAGGGTATTAAACTTTTTTTTTTTTTGCATTTTAAACATGATTTTCTATTTAAGGAATAATAATTATTATGTTTTTGTTTTCAATTAAAAAGTCGACATAAATCGACTTGTAATTCCATAAAAGTCGAAAAATCAATAATTTAATTTTGTGAAAAAGTCGGAAGATCGAAATGTCAAAATATGCGAATATGCCAAAATAATCGAATACTGTTTGTCTTTATAAACCTCAATTCCAAACTCTGTTTGATAGGCTAACTCGTGCAGTGCCAGTCATAAAACCGATGTTCAATTATCACCTCACCTCAGCAAATACTCTTTCATCGACAAAATCTCGGGAATAGTGTTCGAACTCAGCTAGTGTATGAAAGAGCGTCAAATAATAACTACACCCCGTGGTTACAGTTTTTTAGCAAAATATCATGAAAAGTCTTCACTTCAACGGAATAAAATATAATAAGAAAATAAACTCACTGTTAAAAAAATCGGTTATGTTCCTAGTGGCCGTTTCGTTGTATGAACGTGACGTTTTACTTTAAGAATATTGTTCACGTTGCAGACACACAGCAACTCAGTGTTAGCTCACTTTTACTGTGTATTATTGTGGGTTGAGGGTAGAAATTTGGTGAGGGTAATGGACACAAATTAATTATAGTCGGGAAAGTACCATCTAAAAAAACAAAAGAAAAAAATATTATAAATTATTTTTGAAGCAGGAAAAACATTTCATAAAATAATGACATAATTTTAAATAAATCGAATTCCATCATATTAAAATTTTAAACACATAGTGCAACCCGTGGGAAATTAGTATATTCTGAGGCTACAATAAAAGCTTTGAAATCAATTTAACATTATTTGTGTGCCAGAATAAATGAAAATTCCTAGGTAGGTCAAAGCAGACTTGTTCTCATATGTTCAATCGGATCTGGAACACCCGGATATTATACTCTCCACTTACAAGCTCAATCATAGAATAGAAGATCTCAGACCGAGAAGCGATAGATGGTTGGATAACACAACATGATCTTTCAGAATAAAAATCTGGAAAACGTCATGGACTTAATCAGGCATACAATAGAGAGGTGGTTTGAGACAAGAACATGGCGATCACCAGATAAATCAGGCCACGATCATGACAACATAAACTCTTGAGGACTGTATTGGTTCCGAAACGTTTATACCACTTACAGTGTAGACATATCTATGTTAGTATCCCTCATTACGGGGCACTATCTGTCTGCCAGCCATACTTTACGATCTCTACTGATGATTACTTACTGCAAAAGCTGAGGGTCATTAAACACAGCACAACACAATAGGTCCCGGTTAGAAATTATAGTGTATACAATAGGGTTAGTCATTTTTTCATTTTTTTTCGAATATCAAAAATCTGTGGAAATGGCATGTAGGGCAGGCAAAAATAATAAGAATTGCGTTTTTACTTTTTTACTTTTTACTATTATATATTTTTCTATTAAGTTCCAGTGTTCCAGATTTTCTTTTTAAAAAAAATCTCTTTAAATAAAAGGAAACTTTCTAACATACTCCTAGGGTAAACTTGCAAACAAACGGAAAACCTTAACATAGATTATATTTTAAATAGCTTCGAAAGTTAACAATTTATTGGCTAAAGGCAATATTCGTCCTGGCCATACATGTACACAATCGAATTTGATTTAATTACTTGTGTCACAGGCCCTGTTGATTACACAATCCAACAATTCCATGTAATAATAACGTTTTAATAATATTAATTATTGAAATTTAATTAAAACCACAAGAATTCACTTTAAACTTATATCATCAATTTGCAGAATTCAAAGATGTCATTGAAGGCAAATAAACTCAAGGAGATTGGAAGTATTTTGCCCAAACTAACTGTTTGAGTTGAAATTATACAAAATTTTAATCTAAAACACACTCATACAGAAGACAAATGTACACTTCAACATCTTAATTCATTTAATTAAATTGTATAACCTGAAGAACTTGAATGGGAATAGACCAAAAGTACAAATGAACGAACAGTTGCGTAAGTTCCAAGAAATCATGTGAAGTGCATTCAGTTAATAGCAAATGACAAATGGACATACATAGAAGGTTAGAAATATATATGCCAGCATAAGAGCTCATTTACTTTTGAAGTTGTTTTAAAGTCATCTACGAAAGTTATCTTGGCATGATTCATTTTTATTTCACATCATAAGAAGCACAACCACAGCGATATTTACCCCTAGCATAAATAAAATGTCCACTCATCATTGATTTCTCTCATCGTAATTCAATTGTGATTAGTTTCATTGATTAGTTTACTATATTTTTGAGTGTGAAGAAATTGAAAAAAGTTATTGAATAAATCTTCTAGAGAACAAGAAATTCCGGCCGAAATAAATTCCCCTTTTTTTCATTAAAATTTTTCATTAATATGTGGACATTCGTACATACCAACACTGGAAGAAAATAATATATTTTATTAGAATTTAATCATTACAAATTCTGTATTAAATTATACAGAAGTAGCATTTTAATTTCTTAAGAGTCTGCATTTCATGTAAATTTCAAGTAATTGATATTTCTTTCAACGGAAGTTCATTCAGTTGAATATTAAAATGAAGTCGTATTCAGACAATTTATACAAATTTCTCTATATACGGGAGAGGGGGCAACATTTTAATTACAGCAAGTAAATTTAAGTGATTCGGGTTCAGAATTTAATGATGAAAATATAGAAAATTTTCCCTCGAGAAACAAAGAGCGGATTGCACGGTATCTTGCAATGCCTGACAATGAGTAAGAAATGTTTCATATATTTTAAGAGGTATTTTTAAAATTCTTAATGAAATACAAATTTTCAAAACAAATTTCTAAGTCTTTTGTTTTCATAAATTCAGCTTCGTAACACACATGACATACCTTCATATATTTTATTTGATATTTCTTTAATTTATAACAAAAAAGCGAACTATTTTGTAATGTAGGGTTATCCATTTCGTGGTTTCAAAAGCAATGGGCTGGAATTCGATATCTGTCAAACTAAGTTGTTGAACCAATTTTTTTTTCTTTTCAGCTGGAAGTCTGAGAATCTTCAAGTAATTGAAGAGAGGCAATTACATCCACAGTCAAAAGTCACTGTTTGGTGCGCTCTTTGGTCCGAAGGTGTGATTGGACCTTATTTCTTCGAAAAGGACGAAAGAACGGCTATGGTCGTATGATAACCGACTTTTTTTTGCCTGCTATTGAAGAATACGACTTGGAGAATATGTGGTTTCAACAAGACGGTGCCACATGCCACACAACTCGAGCGAATATGGTATTATTGCAAGAGACATTTACTGGCCACGTAATTTCTCGTCAACTGGCCACCAAGATCATGCGATTTGGCACCATTAGACTCTGTTTTTGTGGGGCTACGCGAAAGACAGGGTTTATGCAGATAAACCTTTAAATCTTCAGCACTTAAGAACCAACATTCGTCGAGTTATGGCTGAGATACCGCCCAATATGTGCCAAAAAGTGATCCACAATTTCCTCAAACGAATCAATGCTTGCAACACTTTGCGTGGTGGTCATTTTTTTTTTTTTTTTTTTTTTTTTTTTTTTTTTTTGGGTCTTTTGTGCATTAAAATCTACTCTATTCATTTGGCCCCACTCACAAATCGTCGCCAAATCGCGGTTAAGTGAGTCATTCATCATTCGCCTTTTGTCCTCGACCTCCAGAGGACCTGGCCGATGATCAAATGAGTATGAATGACAGAGATTGCTGTCATCCGCAAAGGAGTAGATCGGGTTCACAGTCTGACCCAACAAGTCGTCAATGAAAATAAGAAATAGAGAGGGAGAGAGCCTTGTGGAACTCCTGCGGTCAACCTATGCTCGTTGGATGAGACCCCATCTATAACAACTCGTATAGTGCGATCCCTGAGGAAACTCGATATGAATCGAGAGAAGATATTACCGACACCAAAAGCAATAAGTTTTGATATGAGTGCTCCGTGCCAGACCCTATCGAACGCCTTGGAAATATCCAGAGCCACGACCTTACTTTCACCAAGGGCGTGAATAGATCGACTCCATCGCTCCGAAAGGAACGCCATCAGGTCTCCAGTAGATCGATTTCTACGGAAGCCATACTGTCGATCATTTAGAAGGCCGTTAGACTCTAAATACTTAACAAGATGGTGGTTAACCATGCTCTCCATAACCTTCGAGAGCGCAGAACATATTGCAATTGGACGGTAATTCGCAGGATTAGTAGCCTCACCTTTCTTGGGGATCGGCTGAACATTGGCAACTTTCCAACGTGAAGGGTAAATACCAGCACGGTACGACATGTTGAAAAGATTGCGCAATGGACGAGATAGCGTCGAAGAGCACTTACATAGGACAAGTGCTGAAATGCCATCCGGGCCCGGAGTTTTGTTTACATTGAGATCTGCAAGAACCCTTTTAACGCCACGTGTTCGAAAAAATATCTGAGGCATCGAAGTAGATACGTTTTCGATTACGGGGAGTGGTTGACTGCTGTCTGGCAAAGATGAATTCTTTGCAAATATTTCAGGAATGAAATGGATGCTGAAATGGTGCAATGATCCGAGTTACCAAGAGGTGCAAGAATATTAACCTCGTACTTTTCAGGGTGTGAGGTTAAGAAAAGGTCAAGAATATTATGATATTGCCCTTCAACACGCGGAATGTGTGTTGGTTCATTCACTAGTTGCGTCAAGTTATTATACGCGGCGAAAAGCTCAGCGTACTGTCCCTCCGGAGAAGTGTGGCTCGAATGGGAAAGCCAAGATTGATTATGGACATTGAAATCCCCAGCAACTACAATTTCACTGTCCGGACAATCTTCTAAAACTTTAGATATAGAATCGGAAAGGGCGTCGAAGCCGTTTAGGGTAGCCTCCCTTTCCAAATTTGGGCTTCTGTAAAGAAACCCGAAGTGTAATGGGTGTGATCCAATCCTGAACTTAACCCAAAGAAAGTTAAATTCTGGATCTTGTGAGTCCAAATGTTGCTGGCTCTGGAACACCACACCATTACGTATGTATACCACAAGGCCTCTGTGGGAAGAGAAAGAGGAAAGAGTGTGATATCCAGGAATGTGAAAATTCTGTGGATTAGAACCCTCACACACCTGGGTCTCACATAGAGCGAGTAGATCTGGCCTATGGAACTGAACGTGAGTGTATACCGCAAAGAAATTTGCCTTCAGCCCTCGTATGTTCGCAAAATGTGTTTTAAATGAACCTACCATTGTAACATACAGAAACACAAAACAATATCAAAGCATGAATTGACATTGTATAAACGAAAATTATTTTGTTTGATGCAAATACAGCATCAAGCATGGTAGAGATAGACAAATTTGGAAGTTATCAAGAGATAATTTTATGTTTGGTCCTTTGACGTGCTTAACAAAAGTGTATTGATCTGTAACAAAAATATTGAACTGCCATTTAGAATCCATGGCACACGTCTGTTCTATGAGATTCGGTCGGCTTTAGCTGTTTTCTCTATTTTTAGCAGAAAGAAAAACAAATAATAGGTTTACTTTAAAATTCCAAATGAACAATAATCTCTAAAATGTCTGTCGCAAAATCAACACATGAATTCAAAAATGCAATTAAAGCACATATTTACTTATGGCTGTCGGTATGTCGGTATTCGCTTGAATGCCCGGCCATTTGCTTTTGTTTATATTTATTGTTTACATATTATTATTTGCAACAATTACAAAAACAAATGCACACTACACATGCACATTAAACAAAAAAAAACTGATTGTAACGAAAATAAAGCCCGAATAAATTACGCGGAGCCATAGAGATGCCGTAAACGAACCCACTTTAGAGCTGTTAACATAAAACCATAATTAGTTTTAATGCACACAAAACACTAATTAATTACAAGGACATGAAATATTTGAATAAAAGCTAGAAGAGTCCACGCACATACACCCACACACGCTGTGGACTAAAATAACATCAGTTTCGAAAGTGAACAAAGGCAGACACTTACAACCATTCACATATTATATACACACACACACATGCACGAGGACATGCCTGAGTGCACAGGTGTGAATAAATATTCATCTATAGTACATCATCCATGGACGCCATGGAAAACAAACGTGAGCCTGTGCATCGGCGAACCTAACACCGGAAATGCTCTCTACGAGAGTTTTATGGTAACAATGTACGCACAGTGGTTTCAAAATGACTCATTGATGAATTGAAATTTTAAAACATTACACAGTGCAACACGAACAAACATAACCATATACGGAGAACACTACGTGATAAAAGACATAAAAAAGACTAGTGTCTCTCAGTTTTTCGCAAAGTAATTCAGTTTTTTATGGGCCCCCAAACATTTGGGGCATCGATGTCATCGGAGTATTTCTTATCAATAGTAAAAAAAACTGAATACATAAATGTAATAGCAGTGCATAGGGGTCTATATCAGTTTTAATAGAAAACACTTTAATTATAAGAAGTACAAACTATCCGAACTCTCTGAATCATTCACCACTACAAGAGGCCTTGCAATTTGTTTTTAGATTATTCGCTATTTTAAAAAAAAAATACTTCAATCCAGTTTAATTGTCAACCTGTACGAATGACTTCTAGGCTTTCAAATTAATATTACTCATACGCTCCACACATCTAGAAAGCAAATGTGAATCGATACACTTCGAAGAATCATTCCTAGGAAGTTCATATCTTCTAGAAAGTTTTTTATTGAGATCTTGACTTGCCGCATACTTTGTAAGTTCATGAAGGAACAGTATTTGTGCATGTATATCCTCTGGAATCTTGGCGTCCTACCCCTCATAGACGTCTAAAGGATGGATGGGTTCAAGTGAAGTTTTGAACAATTTAGCTGAACTTAACGCGATTTTTGTATTATCAATTTTGATACAATTTACGATTAGAAATGATAAACAAGTATTTGTTGAAAACTTGAAATATATAATATATTGTAAGTGGACTTCAAAGAGAAGTTTTTTTTTCATGTATTAAAAACTTCATTAAAAATGCCACATTATTGTTGTGAAGTCGCGGTTCTAACTGAAAATTTTTGTAATATCTTTCGATTACTGTTAAAATTGAAACTATTAAACTGTTTAATTTGAAACAAATTAATTAATAATGTTTGGCAAAAATTAATGACATATAGGAACTACAGGGTTGTCGAACAAGAATGACCCGGTATTTCGGAAGCTTTTAGTCTTTGACATTTGACAAGTAGAAACTACGTCATTACTAAAAATGGATACGAAAAAAATGGATGAAATCATTAAAATTCACTACAAAAATGGTGAAAATCTTGCAGTCACAGTTCGCAAAACTAAAGCATTTTTGGGTCGTCGTGAAGACACCTTGTCGGACCGCATTACAGAAATTGGTGGAAGAATAAAACCCGTGCACGTCGCTCAAGAACAACTGAGAATATTGCTGCAGTTGCCCAAAGTGTTGAAGAAAATCCAGGTTTGTCCATTCCTCGTTCATTGGAATTGGGCATTCCACAAACGTCATTATGTCGTATTTTGCATAAAGACTTGGATCTTAAGGCTTATAAAGTTCAGTTAACACAAGAACTCAAGCCGGATGATCATCAACAACGTCGTGTATTTGCTGATTGGATCCTTGAAATGCATGAAAATTATCCGGAATTTCATCGTCAATCATCTTGACTGTTGAGGCCCATTTCCACCTCGGTGACTACGTCAATAAGCAAAATTGTCGCATCTGGGGCTCGAAAAATCCAAGAGTTATTGGATTTCCTCAACGTGGGACTGTTTGGTGCGGTTTATGGTCCGGCGGGGTCATTGGACCTTACTTTTTCGAAAATGAAGCTATCGAGCGATGATTAATGATTTTTTATGGTCGGAGTTGGATGATATTGATCTGCACAACGTTTACTTTCAACAAGACGACGCTACGTGCCACACAAGCACCGAAACCGTTGCTCTTTTACAAGAAATGTTTCCGGACCGTGTTATCTCTAGAAGAAGTGATCATAATTGGCCACCGAAATCTTGTGATTTGACAGTTGAGACTTCTCCCTTTTGGGGCCACATGAAATATAAGGTCTACGCCAACAGCCCAGCTTCGATTCATTACCTCAAAGACAAAATTCGTGAGGCTATCGAGAACACAGGGCAGCCACTTAGAGATTTGGTTATGAAAAAGGATATGCTCCTGTAAGCGCGGTCATGGTGGCCGTTTGGCTGATGTTGTTTTTCATTATTAACGGCATACCTTCCTCATTATTATGAAATAAACATTCGATCATTTATCTCAAAAAATATAATTTTTCTTGAAACACCAAAAGAACACCTTCTGTTGGAAAACCCTATATAACACAGTGCGTAACTGATGTTAAGTTTTCTCAAAACTACCATGGTGCAGTTGGAACCTTGTTGTTCTAAGGTCGCGAAGTGTCTCCCTTGAAATCATCATAAGTTTATTTTGGAAAGTAATTTCGTCACAATTTCGTTTTTTATTTGGTTCATCTGTTGCGACTTTACATAATTCTGCTTACAGCTGAACCTAAAAACATAAGTTATGACAGTAACTTTAGACTTCAAACTGTGAAAAATACAAGTGCTGATTTCTCTCATTCCGTATTTTAGTAACAAAATGAAGGTGAGTAGCCAAATAGAATAGATTTCGTCAATGTTTTTCATATTTCTTAAGATTTATTTTACATTTTTCAAAATATCAGGAATAATAACAAAAACAACCTGCAGTACTTCATAAGTACTGTAATTCAGATCACCCCTTTATGTGTGTAACCACTATGCAGTGCTGAGAATAAACAACGACCAAAAAAACACTCATACGTGCACACAAACTTCCATAAACCGATTTTGGAGGATAATAAAAAGTGCTCAGGTGTTATGTTCATGTAACGAATTACACATATGTAACAAATGGACGACTACAATATCGGGCTGGGGCATAGAGAGAGATCGGTTTAAAAACGAACTACAACGTAATGTTAGATATTTGGTTTTAGGAATGGATAACTTATACACAAAAACACACACACACTCATACGTATACGTAGTGAGTTTGGACCATGGAGATTCGTTGGTGACACTTACAAAACTATACGCTGTGGCAGTGTGTAGATTTACAAAATAATAAGCATTACATTCTCTGGAGTTTTCAAAAATAAAACACTGCCCATGAACATTTTCTTCAAAATATCATGCCATTAATAATATAGATAAATGTATTGCCCATACTTAAATCTATAGTTATTGTGGCATCAGTAAAATTATTTGACTTTGTGTCATAGTAACTTTATTGTCAAATACAACCAACAATTTTATGTCAGGATTATGCCCGAGAATGTGCTGGGCCGCATATTTGACCCACACAGTTTGTTTGTGAGGTCTGTAGATATCATGGTAGTGATCTATATAGAACTAGCTGACCCGGTAGACTTCGTCCTACCCAGAAAAATGTTGACTTAGCTGACACGGCCCGGATGGCTGATCCTCGCGTAGCTGTACTTTTAGACCTGTAGCTGTGGATATATCCTTATACATGTTTGCATACGAAAAGTAGTTACGTGCATTCAATCGAAACAAATTGGAATTTCTAATTTTGAAAAAAATTTGCATATGATTTAATGCACTCATCGCAAAGATTGCTGATAAACAAACTTGTTTGTCTCTTCTGCCCGAGCAACGTGAAAAGCGCCGATGATTTACCGGCTGTCGAGCATGTCCATGGGAAAAACAGGGAAATTCTAGGTTTATTCCACAGTCTTTCAATGATTGTCCTTGCGATTTATTAATCGTCATTACGAATTCAAGGCGAACTGAAAACTGGACGCGCTTGAATTGGAATGCCAAGCTGGTTGAAATCATTGTTATCCTTAGAATCAGTTTCTTTATCTGTTTTTTTAACAGCTAGTCCTTTTCCATTGCAAATACTTGGTTGGTTCAGATTGGGTAACCGACCCTACTTTGAACTGCAAATTGTACTGCGGCAATCCTGGAAAATCCCGTGAGTTAAAGAATTCAGTTGGATCTGTAATAG
Organism: Hydrotaea cyrtoneurina; assembly: GCA_958296145.1. Lineage (NCBI taxonomy): Eukaryota > Metazoa > Arthropoda > Insecta > Diptera > Muscidae > Hydrotaea > Hydrotaea cyrtoneurina. The sequence goes on from OY282512.1 coordinate 119,483,144, forward strand.
AATCGATCGACTGAAATAAATACAATTGATCACCGATTTGAATTGACATTTTTGTTTTAATAATTTGCTTCAATACAGGGGAAATGTCGCTACTAAATCTTCTGTTGACGTTGTGAATTGCAAAAAAAAAATGTAGGTGGAAGCGACAACTGAAATTTCCCCATTCTCAATGTCCAACAATTGTTTCGAAAACACATCCGCTGATTGACAATTTAGATACTCGACCAGTAACTAAATCTTTGGCCGCAGACTCCCAAAGATACTTCGGAAACTACACCTGCACCCGCATGTAAAAGAATCCGCTCTCCACAGGAGGAATCTGCCAAAGCTGCAACAGCGAAAAGAAGGAGCTTCTTGACATCAGGTAGGACAAAATCTTCCAATCCGAAACCAAAAGAAGTCTCTAAGCAGAATTCTGGCGTTAGTAAGAAGGAATGTCGAAATCCTACCACGACGTCGGACAACTTGCCGCCTCAAGGAAAGGCGACCTATATCTCGTATATCTCTACAAATTCGATGACTTTCGGCACGCGTTTCTGGCAAAATGGTAAGTCGGACGACATTGTTTGTATTTCCTCCTGCAGAACGCATTTTTCGACTTTTCCGAATAGCGAATAGATAAATAATTTGCGACATTTCAACATATGATTGTCCTCGTTTTGACGAATCACCAAACAAATTCATATAGATGACATTTGTGTTAGTTTCCTTTACGTATATATTGATGACGACACTGATTGATTTTATCATTAGAGTTTTCAAGGAAGGAAATATCAAGAAACTTCTGGTCAGCATTCACTGGTGGCAGCAATGTTCCTGCACGATGGTAAATTTGTCCTTGAATCTGTAAATTTAATAACAAATTCTCGAACAATATCCTCGAAGGTAGACATTATTTCGAAGCGGAGAAACGTTATGAATCCTAGATGTGGATTTGTACGAGGTGTTTGTGAGTGGCAGAAATAAGTTACTTAATAGGCAAAATATCGCATTTAAAACAATTATTTTTGACAAATGTTGTTTTGTTATTATATAAAGTTGCCCCAAACTATGAAACTTAAAGTCACACATTGTCATTTGTTCAAGTCAAGACTATTATTGTGATGTACATTTTTCAAAAACCGCGCAAAGCTTACGAAGTTTATTCGCGTTAAACATGATTCGTTTTTTGAATTGTCTCAGTTTTTCACCACGATTTTGTAATTTTTCAATTTGAAACGTCATTCTCAGAAAAGAAATGACATTGACATGAAAAAAAATTTAAAACATTCGAAATATTATTTGGTATTGTTAAACTAACAAAAAAAAAAAGAGTAAAATCTTTACCAGGATTTTATATTTTTCTGGAAATTGTCCAACATCCTATGTCAAGCCCAAAATCGTGAAAATCGGACGATCCGTTATAAAGTTATGCGTGTTCACACGGACGGCATTCTCTTTTATAAATATAGATTACCCCCGTAAATTCATAAAAATTTAAAAAACCTGTGTTAAGAAAAATTTATGAAAATACAAAAACAATTTCCAAACATTTTTCTTAACAAAGGCTTTTTAACTTTTTATGAAACGGGGGTTAACGTTTTGCTGTTGATGTCGCCACGACGAGAAATTACGCGGCCAGAAAATGTCTCTTGCAATAAAGCCATATTCGCTCGAGTTGTATGGTATGTGGCACCGTCTTGTTGAAACCACATATTCTCCAAGTCCTATTCTTCAAAAGCAGGCAAACAAACGTCCGATATCATACAACCATAACGCTCCGAATTGAAGGTGACAGTCGTTCCCTCGTCGTTTTCGAAGAAGTAAGGTCCAATCTCACCTTCGGACCAAAGAGCGCACCAAACAGTGACTTTGTGTCGATGTAATAGCCTCTCTTCAATTACTTGAGGATTATCAAAACCCCAAATACGACAATTTTGTTTATTAACATACCCAAAAGAAAAAATACTTTCTGGCGCTCTTTTTTACTGTTCTTAAATTGTTTCGGTTTTTTTAATGGAAGCAGTTGCAAAAAAGTAAAGCTTCAAGTCCGTATTTTTAAGTGAGTACTTTAATTATTAAATAACACAAAGTATAAAAAAGTGATTTTTGTTAACCAAAATCAGGTTGTTGAATGCAACAAGTGACATCAATGCGTTATTTTTAAATATTAATTTGAAAGGCGCCTATACAATTTTGATAGCATTCCATAGACCTAGGTTAAAACTAATATAGTATATTGTGATAACATCTTCGTTGAAAATGCAGAACTTATTCATTCTACGGGGCGATGCTGATGTCCAAAAATTGGATACAAAAAAATTGATTTCAAAATTTAATTTAATTTAGATAGAAGTATACTAGATATCTTCATGTAATTCTATGCTATTGTGAAGAAATTACAAAACTTTTAATTTTAAAATATTAGTTCACATATTATTTTCTTGTTCACCATTATGTCATTTTACGAAATAGTACCCGTTAATCAATTTTAGGCAAAAATCACATAACAATAACTTTGTTTATTTAAATAATTTTCGCCAACAAAATTATCATCGAGACCATAGCGCACTGTGCTGTGTTAGAGTTGGATTGTGTTAATGAATCTCCTACGCCGGAACTCAGAATTCAGATTCAAGCTGAAGTATTCAATTACTCATTACAACAATAATAGTTCCCAAGTGTGTACTTGAATTGTGGTCGGTCTGAGTTTTATTTTTTTTTTATAAAAAATACTATTTTTTAAAAAGTAGTATTTTAAAGGGCATTTGTGTAAATTGTACAATTTATATGTACAGCATAAGCGGAAGGAAGCATAAGTTTACTATGACATATACCTTTATCCCTTGGATCCTTTTAAACAATTGTTGCCTTGCAGCAGTGAAACATTGAAACAAATGCATGAGTGCATCCATATTCTGTATAACAAACACACACAGAGAGATACACTTACACTGCTACAGAGTAACGAATATAGGTTACACACATATTTACGTAAAAATCACTTGACCCATGCATGCAGAGCAGTTAGTTGAGGTGAAAATATATATTTATACAATTTGTTGCCTTACTTTTTGTTGTTGTTGTTTTTTTTGGATTTCATATGTGCAGTTGGATTAATAAGTGAAAATTATGGTACTCTGTGGAAACATAAAACATTTACTTTTTTCTTGCTTCTGCTTCAACATTTTTTTGTTTCTTTTGACCAGATGGATATTTTTATGGTTTTGTCACTTTGCCAAGTTAAATAAAAATATTTCGTACAATTTGTGTCAGATGCGGGGGGTATGGGAGGATGGATGTAATAAATACCGATATTCCCTTGGCGGTTACTTGAAGAAATGAATAGATACAGCTACTCTAGATTATCACCTCTAAATCATGATTATGCTACGGCACTTAAAGAAAAACGCAGGGAAGGGGGATGTCATGACCTTTTATGGGAAACTCGTGCACAAAATCGATACACTTGTGATGGTAACTAAGTACACTTCTATTATACGCCTTCCATACAAATCACCCCATCTAAGCCCATCAAACTTGTTCGCTAATCAACACATACAAGAAAAATGGTATGACTTCCGAAGTATTTCACATTCATTCTTTTTTTTAACACCGTTTCATCGACGTTTTTGTATTTAAATTTCAAGTATTAATTGGGTGAACCCAAGATCTGTTTTGACTTCATTATTTCCCTAAAATGGCCACGACACACTATAGAAGAAATTCATTCGGCGGCGAAGTGTTCGTTCCTGCCAATTCAAGTCAAATGTAGAAACTTCCCAGCTTCCAATACCTTTATTTCCCTTGCATTTATAGGAAACATGCCCTGCACAGATGTGCAGTCGGTATGATAAAAATCTGTAAAGTGGGCTATAATGGGCTACCTCGATTGCTATAGACTTAACCGCAGTGATTATTTCCAAACCTGAAGAAACCATTCCTGAAATAATCGCATATTTTCAGGACATTGAGAAATCATGTTTTTACAAGGGGGGGAAATTGCCGTATTATATTCCAAATGTCGCGGAGTTGTATCTGGCCAAGCGTGTTTGGGTTGTACAAGAAGAATCATGTAGAAACCAGTTCCAGCTTTATCCCATCTGGTTTATCCAGCAATTGTGTTCTTAACTTCTAAGATTTTCTAATCAACACGACATTATTGAATCACTTGACCCATGCCCAATGAGTTATTTTGAATTTCAAGGCAAATAAACTCTGTCGTCTGTCTCACGCTATAAGACATGAAATCCGTTTACCAAATTCCCACCGTTCATACAATCGACAAAACTCTCCTAGATTATATGAAACTCTACTGTATCCAGAGTATACCCTTTCTCATAGACCCCCTCCAATTTATTAAACAGACGTCACTTCCAGACACGCAAAATTATACCATAATTTGTTGTTATATTTTTGCCCCAATACAACTCCTCCCAAAACTCTTGTCCTTTCGGTTCTTTCTACGCAACTGAATGTTACATGGGGACAGAGAGAGAGAGAGGGAGACACACACAAGTGATACTTTGTACTTTTTGTGAGCACACATACATGTTTATACAAATATGTGTGAATGTATGAGTGTGCTATGTGAACAGCACATGGTTTGTAACAAAGTAACCACTTACCATTTTGGTGATGTTGTCTTTTTTTTCCCGGCAAACAAAGACGCTTTACGCATTAAAACTATTTTTTTCTTTCTTTCTGGGGGACTGAACGCGTTAAGTGCGAAACCCCATTTACTACAATTTCACCGCCCGTTGTTCACAGGGTTTTTTGTTGGCGAATGAGAAAAAAATAAATTTTAATATATACACATTACATATGAATATGCGAGGTTGGATTAATAAATACTCGTACATTGAAAACATCAAAACAATATTTGTTCAAATTTGTGAACAATTTAGAATTGAGGCAGCGGACCCCAAAATTACAAAGAAAATAAAAATGATACAAACCGAAAGGAACACATCTATCATATCAATAGAACAACTGTAAATAATAATTTAGAAAATTAGAAAACGTTAGAAACTTCTTTTATCCATTAACATTTCATTAAGAAACAAGGGGAAATTCTCTCGAATCAGTGAGACAGTCACTGACCGGGACCTACAGTTTATCTCCGATCGGCTAATGCTTTTCTAGGGAAGGTTTTACATGGCTTAGAGATTACTCTCTATAAAATGTTTGATGGTCTTGCCAGTTTTCCAACCTGGGTTCTGCTGTGTGGTAATCGCACACACAACCGTCCAGCGGATCGCCAGAGGTTCGAATTCCCCCAGTTATACAGTCAATCATTACATGTCCATGTTTACTGCCAAATCCAACCTCGTACATACACTATGGGTTTTTCGGTGTCTGTGTATGGTTTGTTGGTTATTTTGTGTTACTACCACCACCCATCTGGACAGATTAATATTTATGGATTTTTGGCTTTTAGCTAAACTTTGCTTTTGTTGTGTTGACGCTTCGGTTTCGTGGCGTTACTCTCCAGTCTTTTTTTGTTTTTTAATGTGGCTTTCAATTGAACTAATGATCCTTGTTTCAAGTGTATGTGCGTGGACATCACCACCAACAACGTCTACAGCATCAACCGCACAGCAGTTAATAGCGAAAGTGTTTTATAGTTTTGTTTTCAGTTTGGCGTTGATGGTCTATTAAAGTCTTATTATAACATTAAAACTTTTTGGGTTCAACATTAATGCCCCATAACGATATGTCGCATGCATGGCTGTCGGTCGGTCGGTTGCTTGGTCTATGTATATTATGCGGGACCATTGTTCGTTTGTAACGTATATGAATTTATTAACATTTTGGGAATTGATGATTTTACATGTATGCCATAGTTTGCACTTTTTCGTTGTCTCTTTTTGCTGATGTTGTTGGCAAATATATCAGGCCAGAGACGACGACATTCGAAACAAACAAAAAAAAAACTACAAATACAAATTTAGATAAATTGGCTGAAAATGTTAATTGTCGTTATGTGAGAGTCGTAATTGTCATTTAAACTATTTTATGACTGCTCCATTTTGGCCATGTCCGAATTATGTGTTAAGTATTGATATTTAAAGGCGATGTGTAACTTTGAACATACAACGAAATGCGGAATGTATTTGCAAATTTTACATAAATCTGAACGAGAGCTCAGAACAATTCAACTTCATCCGGTAAAAAAAAATACATTTCACAATCCTGGAAAAAAATGTAAACGAACATCACATCGAAAACTCAACTACGGGACGATATTCAACAGTGGGGGAATCAATCTAGCATTCCTAAATGACTGTTCCTGTACCGAAGATCTACTTCTTAGAGGCGGCAGCGTATTTGTGAACTAGCTCAAAATAAATCACAGGAAAAAATATTATTCCTATGAAAATAGGAAAACATTTTGTACACTAATGCCCACATCGAAACGACGCAAACTGCATCACCCTTACCTATACATATGTATTGACTTTTATTTGATAAGTTCCATGCTAAACTAAAAAATCTTCCACTTTTGACCAGATCACGATCTTGACGTAAACTACACCAAAATCAGAAATATAATAACTATTCGAATGCGAACTTCGTTACATCCCTAATTACAAGTATTCATATTTCTCTAATATCCTACACCACTCTGTGGAATGTATATATGTATTTATCTGCTTCTCCTAAATGGAAAATATTTATCAACTCAGACGCGGTAACATGTTGATATATCTGAATTTATCAATTAAACTGAAATTTATACCCTTCAACACTCTGTGGGTCACGTGTTTTTAGCACCAGGCATACTTAACTACCTGTAAAGTTATCGATCAACTATACAGCACATACACCATGCCAAAAACTGGCGTAATCCAGTGTTTGTACTAGTCAATTGACTATTTATGGGATTGTGGTGCGATTGTGCCAATTGTTGGTGTTTTATCTAAAAAGAGTTTGATATTTTTATGATTATTATTTGTGGTGTATTTTGAAATTTTCTCATTTATGTAGAAAATGTCAAGCAAAAAACTTAGACCTAATATGAAATCGAAAGAAAAAAGGTTGAACTTATTAACAATTATTTAAATAATCTTTGGCAGTGATGGCCAACTCTTTCAGAAGTGTATGTCATTCTCTTTCATCCGAACATGTTTTCACAACTGCCTTTTCCACGAGCTATTTCTAAAGAAACGAATATTTCAGCAACATGATGGTGCGGTAGATATGAGCTTAAGCCTAATTTATTGCTCCAGATTGCTGGGGCACCACAGCAGTAACTGCCCCATCTCGACTAAAATATAGACGAAAGCTATGAACATTTTAGAAAATAGGTTCTGATGTGCAGGTAGCTCCAGGTTACAAGTTTTTCCGTTTAAAAATCCCCATCTAACGTACAGTCGTAATAAACGTGGTACAGAGAATTAACAGGCTCCTCCTAGAAATAAAATTGTTCGGAATTATGAAATTATAGAAAAATGTATTATGTTTGAAGTTCCGCCAACTTGCTCTGTGAAGTCCGATTTCTAGTATTTTGCCCTGAGTTAGCGATTAGCATTTAGCATTTTTAACTTTTGGTACTTTGTATTTTCTATTTAAACTTGTATGCATGAGTTGTCAATCCTATTCAGTATAGTGAACATTAGGAAGATAACAAGAGAAAGGGAGAAGAAAAATAAACGCCGTTTAGCAGACCATACACTCGTAATGAGTAACTCGTACAAATGAGTAACAGTTAGTAAATTTGTCATACACGCAGAGTGAATTATCATACGCTGGTTTTTTATTGTCTTGTCTGCAGATGGGAAAAATGAGGGGAAAAACTCTTTGATCAATTGCCAAATCTTTTGGTAGATCACTGTTTTTTGTCAAAAAAAAAAAAAAAAATACCTGCTGAAACACGCTGTAGGGCAAATAAAGACACTGCCAACAGATAATTACATTCTAACTCTCGCAAAAAGGAACTCATTTATGGCATTCAGAGGAATTTCTGCAGATAGAGACTCACGAAAAGTGGATTAATCGACTTTTTTTGCTACAAAAATGGTGAAAAATGAAGTCGACTTTTGATTACGAGAAAATCGAATTTTTAGTTTAATTGGAAATATGTTTTGTCGGTCAGTAGAGCTAATATTATGGCTGCCATTTGATATTTCGGGCACACCATTAACAAAATTGTCCAAATAGAAAGAAAATATACCAGGAGCTTCTGCTGGACATGAGTTTCTACAGCTATCTGATGACTCCGATGAAGAGAATTGTTCTAAGGAGTAAGCAGACAATATCGAGACTACACCATTGCTGTAATATGGTTCGCTCCTATTAAAGAACTCAAAGATCGTCAAAGACAATCAGCGATAAACAACCGTTACATATAACACAGTACGACAAAATCAATTTTTTTTGAGTACACATGAGAAATGTTAACAGAATATGAAAATAGGCTTAAAATAAAGAAATCCGTGTCTCGGCGTTTTGCTGTAGCACGTCAGAATTTTGAGAAAATCGATTTTAAAGATTCGAAGTATCGTGGAGGTTCACTTGTAACGTAGTACTATTATAAAAAGTTCTATAAAAAAAGAATGGGTCAACCGATTTAAGTGCTTGAGCCAGTTTTGAAAAGGGAATTAAATTTGGATTTGTTTTTATTAAAAAAACATTTTTTTACGCTAGATGGCGCTTTAATTTTCATGTAAAATTAAAAAATATCCAAAAATATATCAATATTCAGCCCCGAATCGTTGAATCAAGCAATTCCCGGCCAGCGAAAAAGATTCTACTTTAGTTATTGGATTTCAAATCAACAACATTGTATTTTTAATGAATTTTTGGATATTTTTTAATTTTGTTTTTTTTTAATAAAAACAAATCCAAATTTAATTCCCTTTTCAAAACTGGCTCAAGCACTTAAATCGGTTCACCCATTCTGTTTTTACAGAACTTTTTATAATAGTACTACGTTACAAGTGAACCTCCAAGATCCTTCGAATCTTTAAAATCGATTTTCTCAAAATTCTGACGTGCTACAGCAAATCGCCGAGACACGTATTTCTTTATTTTAAGCCTATTTTCATATTCATTTCTCATGTGTACCAACCACTGTCGTACTGTGTAATATTAAAAAAGTCCGGATCAGGTGTAATTGCTGTTACGAAATGTAAACCAGGGTTCTTCTTCCAGTGCGTAATGATACAAGTTCACGATCTGAAGCACCAAATATGCGTACTGGCGTGGAAATTGAGTAACAGACGTTTAGAAAACTTTTAGACAGAAAATAATGTGACTGTTAGCAAAAGTATTTCGATGGTAAATTTCTGTTCCTTTATATAACGTTCGTTTTTCTTCGATCTATTGAACAGGGTATCAAAATAGACATTGAGTTTTATATACCATAAAGTGGAACTGAATTGATCTCTTTTTCTTATCATTTGTTTCGTTATAAACATGAATTTGTAGAAGTTTGGATAAAATTGTGTTATTTTCAATTAAAAAGTCGACTTAAATCCAGTTGTAATTCACAAAAACTCGAAAAGTCTATAAATCGACTTTTTAAATTTCTGAAAAAATCAAAAGGTCGAATCGTGGACTTTTGGTTGCAACTATATAACCGTAGTGTATACTAGGATATGCCAAATTAGTTCCTCTGATTCCAAAATTGTGCTTTACAAGATAACAATGTAAAACTGTATTGGAGAACACAATGATGCCTCACCCGAAGAAATCATACCTCTAGGATGGAAACAAACTTCCGGCTTTGTCAAAGAATGGTTCCATGACAATGTTAGAACCCTGCTGGACTGGCCTTGTTAATCCAGGACCTTAATCTAGTTGAACATCTTTGGGAAGGGTGAAAACTGCGAATCGATAAACAAACATATCAAAATAAAGACTAAGTTTTCGAATTTGAAGCAATATGACCAATAGAGTCCTCAAAATAATTCGAAATAAATTTAGAAACACCGTATACTGAACAAGTAATCTAAATAATTTATTATTTCATATAATAATACTGAATTGGACATTATTATTATTCAAAATTTACTATTTTGTCCACTGTTTTTGATAAATTTTTCTTATTTTGACTGAATTAAGAAGTTTATTTATGTTATTAGCTCATAAATATTTGTTTTTTAAGTTAAATGCATGTTATAAAAATTTGATATAAACCTTGTTCTCTACTAAAATGTTATTTTTTTTGCTCTACCAACCATAAAACCTACTGAAACTACTGTACTTATTATTTTGGCCATATGTGTATATCTGGATCATTCTCTCCACCACCACTGTGTTGTTTGCATTTCGTATATTGTCATCAATTACATTATATCCCCTACTAATTCGTTAGCAAACAATTGCTAAGTTTTCAAATTAAAAAATATTGTGTACAATGGCGTTAATCTTCAAAGTAGTCCTACAGTTTGATCCATAATAGACAGTAGTTATCACGACAATTCTACCCAAACTTGGGACACTAATACTTTTTTATACACGAACATTTATATGCATGTGAAAGTTTATTCTATTTGCAATTTACACATGAACATACTTGTCCTCGGCAAAGAACATGCGTACATATAAGCTACAATTAATATTATCCACAGAGAAAATAACCTGAAACTAAACTTAATCATGGATAACAAAAACAACAGAACAGGCAACCAACAGCATGTATGCATACACTCAAACACATACAGGTACATATGTGAGCATTCTCCATACTTACGACAAATACAGTGAATTATTTCTAATCAATTGATTATTTCCGTATGGCCAAATTGCTGAAATGTTGAACCGAAATCACCGAAAGTCCAGAATAAAACCTTTTGTGTTTTGGCATTAAACCTCTTAAATATCCTTAAGCTAATAACAATCCAACGCACACATACAAAGGCTCTTCATTTTGAGCTCTCTCTCTCTCTCTTCCCCCAGTTTCGCTCCCTTTTCCTTGCTGTTGTGGCATATAAAACATTATTAAAAGTATTTGCACTTTCTTAAATGGTTATTATCCCATGTACAAATCTTGGTATATTTGAGTATTTACACCGTGAATTATTTGTATAAGGCAAGGAACTATATTAATTATGGTTTTCGAAATCGAAAAAACCATCAGGGTTTTGAAAAGAAGTCAAAAAACGAAACATCAAATTTTGTTAACTCGGATACTAAGGCAACATTTTGTCCAGGGTGACTTTGTAACTTCTAATAAGTTGGACACAACATAAGATTCTTTAAAGGGCTTGAAACTGCAAATTATTTGTTTGCTGAAATTTATGTAGAGTTTTTTATAGTTCCGAAATGGCATCAATTACACAACAATGAAAGCGTCCAGAAATTAGGCAAGGGTACGATGCTTAGTCATGGAGCAATAACGAGAATTGAGGAGGGACAGAATTCATCGATTGCGACTAGAGAAAAATTAGACTACGGCTATGTGAGAAGATTATAGTGTAAGGAATTAGAAATGACGTCAGAAAACTCTACCAACGAGTAAAATATCAATCAAAAACACTCGTCTTCTGGCACAACTATGTATTGAGGAATGAAAATGGAAATCTCTTAACAGACACGGCGAATGTGCTGAGGATTTGGAAGTAAGCTTGTTAGCGGCTAAAGAATCCTGTGAATCATAGAAGCCATCATAGAAGATGGTTTACAATGTACACCGCCTAACCCAGGTTCTATTAAAGCAGCAATTGTACGGCTTAAGAACAAAAAGGTGTCAGGTGCCGCAGATGATGATCGTAGATGCATCAGCTAATCCATCGCATCTGAGGTACTATTCAAATATTGTGCGAAAGATTCAAGACCAAACTTGAAGAACTCATCCAGCGTGACTTGAAGCTGAATAAATCAGCTATCCACCAAATCCTGCAAGGAGTCCTCTATAGAATTATCTTGAATCACAGTAAAAATAGGAAGCGACCTCGCCGAAACCTTCACCACTATAAGATGTCATCGACGAGGTGACAGCTTATAGTGCAACTTCTTTATCATACTGATAGAGGAAATAGTAGACAAAGCAGAAGTTAATAAAACAGGCACCGTGGACACCAAGGGCCACATCCTCCTCGCATATTTGGACAACATTGACATCGTCGGAAAGAGTACCTTCGCTGACTCCTCATTTCTCTCCATTTGATAACAACAAAAACCCTGTTCACATTAGCTTGCATTCAATTGAAAATCAATTGTATGAAATAGCTGGTAAAAAAGCGAGTCCGTATTCGAGAGATTCGCAGTGTAAGTGTTTAGTGTGGAAACTGTTACAGAAATGGTCACATGTAAGCGTGGATGAATGCCAAAGTTTGTTATAATTTTTCCTTTGATTCGTTCGTTGTTCAGCGCCTGAGAAAAGGAGAAAATTGCTTTTCTATTTCTCTGTTTTGTTAGCACAAACATAAAACGAAAGCGATTTGAATCTTTAATTTGCTTTGATTAATTTTATATTTACAAAACCAAGAAAGAAAACATCGGGGAGTTGGGCCACTAGTAATAGCCGTAGAGTCCAAACAATTGTTTACACGCAGCAAATGGCCGAAAGGAATAAGCAATGTAGTCAAATATTATTTGATTTCCTAATGAACTACAAACTCGACATCAATACATTCACCATCCACAGACACTGCGTTGTGCGTTTTTCTTTTTCATTTCTCTAAAACAGTTTCTTAAATTTCATAGAATTTAAATGGAAATTGCTCCATTTGGAGTTAAATCAGCACGTTTGTTTTGATGTGGGAAAGTGGGGATGGTAGGGAAACATACGTTACCATCTCTGACAGTTTCTCACAGGGGATTGCATTCCGACAGTCAACGATTTTAATTACCGATTCGAGCTAAGTTTCATTATCCGTTTAGTAACGATGTAATTGTAATTAAGTTGATGTCAATTGAAAGGTTTGTACACATCACCGGTGGAAAGTGATGGCTACATTGCGCCATTGTTTGGCAAGGACTAGTCAATGGTCCCGAGGCATACACAGCCTCATTTTTGCACAATCTGATGTGCTTCATTTTTATGACAAATCGGGAACCTTCTATACCTTTTTAAAATAGCATAACGGAATACATTCACAGCAATATGCGGCATCTATCACAATAATTTATGTTGTCAATGAAATATTTTGAACCTTAAAATACTTAAATTGGATCGGCATATATCAAAGATAATTTAAAAAATTACACAATTTTTCGAAATTTTGTTAAACTCCGAAATTGTAAAACTGTGTCCGCCTGCTAAACGACTACACACTTAAGTCTTGCCTATACCTTTCAAATCTCCTATGAGTTCGACTTTCACAACTAAAGACATTTGGCATACAAATTATTGAACATTGTTAAGTAAATTACATTCACGCATTCGTATACAGATAATAATTCTGTCAACAATAAACTTTTTTTGAATATTTTCAAATTGCTCTTGCAGACACGTTCCTTTGCAGTATAAATGTGATTAATAAATTTTGCCGTGAGAACTTGATTAAATAGTTTTCTTCGTTATGTTATTTACACACATACTTTGTATTATCGTAAATTCCATACATCCAGCGAATAACTCAAATACTCGGACAACAGTTGTGAAATCTTCCGACATTTGGCAACATGCTCATTGTAGGAGAACATTTATTCGAAACCATGTCTGCGTATGGGCTCCCTTCCAAACTGGTACGATTTTGTAGAATTTTGAGTGACTCTAGATTCGATTGGAACAAATTATATATTAGGAACATATGTAGAATGTTTTTTGAAGGCAGCCACCGGAACCTACTGTTTATAGTCGGCTCCTTTTTTAAAACTCTGCTTTTCTAGAGAAGAGTTTTATATGGCTTGGAGATGACTCTATTACATTTACGAGGTAAAAACGGCCGCTGAAAAAGGTATTGATGGTCTTACCAGGATATGAACCTGGATTTGCTGTGTAATATTGGCACACACTACCTATAACACCACTGCCGCCCAAATTTATAAATTCGCATTGGCTGAACTAAAACTTTCTCTTCATTCAGGCTTCCGATTTTTCTCTGGCATCTTTAGCATCGACTAATGTAGGCGACTTTTTTTTTGTCTGGACAGATCCAGCCCTACGCGACTATGCAGTTTATATTATAAAATAAAAACCCCAGCAAATTATATCACTGCTGGTATAGAATCATTAGCGAGTCGGACTTGATAGTACGAAGCGAACAAAATATTTCTAGAGTTGTCTTTTGCGAAATTGAACTGGAATAATTTTGTTGTCGCCGAAAAAAAAAAATTTCCTTACTCAAAATTCTGTTGGACATGAGTTTAAAATCCTTACCACATTTTTTATAATAACGGTTAGTAAAGCTGTTTTAAAATTTTATAAATACGGGGGTTACTTTTTATGTACAGAAAGTACAACACGGTTTTAAAAGTATGATTCGATTGGGTTTTTAAAAAAAAATAATTATTTTTCTATGAAGTTTTCATGTGAAGTGAAAAAGTGTATTAAAATAGTCTTTAATACACTTAGCTGTAATATGGAGTTTTAGGCGTAATTGAACAGACATAAATACAATCAAATTTTCAGCAAATGAAAAAACATATCCTTCTGTTTATATTTTCATATTAAACGTGATTGTTCGGCCTTAAAGAACACACTTTGCAGAGCGCTTGGAAAAGATTTGTGAACTTTATATGGTGTTCAAGAAATTTTTTTTATAAACTAAATTTCATAGACGTCATTATAATAAAGATATTTATTTAATGTCTTCTGGCGAATATTGCACTGATTTATAAAAAGGGTCTATGTCCAAGATGTATTATGTATTTTAGTATAAAAAATTTGAATAAATGAATTTTTTGGTTTCATCTTCTTTCTTTTGTTTTCTCTATCAGTGGTTATCAGATTTTAATGTAACTTTTCAAATCGAAACTACTTAATGATTTTTCCAGGGGTCATAAACTTTAAATCTTCAATAACTCAGAAACACAATGATGTGACTTGAGATGTTTTTGCAGCTTGTCGACGATATAAGATAACAAAATCTGTTCTTAAAACATAAAAAAATATTAAAGATATGCAATCAAAAAAATCAAAAAAAGTTATTCTTTAATACAGTTAACGTGTTTATTAAATCCCCTCTCATTCAGTCTCTACAGTAGTTGGTCGAATAGTTAAAAGTGCTTTTAACAAGTATTGAATGTTCGGCGTTTGCAGACCACTTCCATGCAAATATTTTAATTTCGTCTCTATCAGCTATTTGGTAGCTATGTTCATTGCTTATGTTAACGTTATTGTAAGCTTCATTTTAAACTTCTCGAACACTTGTTCTCCTACACCATTCATTATAACGTTGAATTTCATATTATATACAAACAAACTTTACATTTACATTTTTGTAAATCAAAAATAATCTAAAACAACATTTTTGTGTCTAAAACAAATTAAAAAATCACAATCACAATTCTTATTAAAAAAATATAATTTTGCCTTTAGAAGACAATTTTTCAGAAACGTCTTTTTTGTTTTGCTAAATATCGTCCATCCTCCAACGATTAAGGGGTTAAAATAGTTTTACATTTTTGCGAAGATCTATATCAAACATACTTTTTAACGTCCTCTATGTAAATAACTTTTAGCAATATTCCATGAAAAATGTCCGTATGATGTTAAAAATCATAAACAGCGTTATCAATGGCATCATTGCTATTGGAATGACACAGTTTACTCTTCATCAAGTGAATGAACTTTTACCAAAAACAACAAGAAAAAAATGCAGTGATATTTTTTCACAAAAAAAAAACTACAACAGATAAGCCAAAACGTAAATTACATCATGTTTACATTTTGAAACAAATACAAATCTGGGCGATATTGAGATTTTAATTCATATCGTTTATTGCCATTATGAACAACAAAAATTCTACAATAAGCACGTTTCAACAGTCAGAGTTCATTCGAACGAGTGACAATATGCCAACAAACAGAAAATAGTTGATGAAATAGTTCAAGTTTCACGTTTTTTGGGTTATAGAAGCTGCCGGAGCACAAGACAAACCAAACAGAGATTAACCCAATTATCTAAAGTGCATAAAAACGAACGGCAAAAGCAATAACAAATGAAAGAATGACATACAAACACACATATACTCTCATGCTTGCAAGTTGCACCGTCCAACAGTGTTGGCAAATGTGGTACATTTGCACAATTTTTAGAGCAATTGTATCATTGTATCGAAAATAATGTATCAATTTTGAATTCACTCCAAAGTACGAACAGAAACACGCCGGAATAATGGTGAAATACCTGGGAAGTCATACTAATTTTCTGGTAGGTCTGGTCGAGTACCACAAGAATCTGTATGTTAAATTTGGCAAACCCCCACAATCTTGCTATCCAGTTAAAAAAACCAGTTTTATATACCTTTGCTGACTTATAAGCCTGCACCATAGGTGATTTTTAGTTTATCTCCGGATTTGAAAAGAGACTTAGGCCTTTCAAATGATGTATACTATTCTTTTAAGAATTGTGTGTGAAAATCTATAGCCAGTTATTTTTACAAATTATTTTGCGAAAGAACTGTACTGTGACTTTCCTTAAAAATCAAATCGAATACGGACTAAAACCTGTGCTATAACTCTGAAAACAAGCGCATTAGTTGGAGATCCAATTTTTCAATACAAATTGGTAACAAAAAGAGTTAATTTTTAAAATGGAACCATCCCTACAATATTTCGAAGTACAGTCAGCTTGCGGAAACGTGAACATTCTAAAACATGAACGACCCAGAAACGTGAACACCAGGACTCTAATAAAAGTTAGGACACAGGTCTCTAATAAAAGATAACTGACTTTTATTTTTTCTAGTATATAATTTGCAACATTTCCGACGAATTTTAGATATTCTTTACATAAAATAAATTTGTTTTTATTCAATAAAATATTTAATTTATTAACAGAAGCCCTGCTTTGTTTAAAAATGTCAGCATTCGAAAACGTGCACGAAATCGTAAACGTAAACACCCACCCTCAACTATAATTAGTTCACGTTTCCGCGAGTTGTCTGTATTGAGAAAACAGTTCTGGTTTTAATTTGTCTTCAATTGGCCGAACGAATTTACACACATTAACATCAGTTGCCTTAAATTCAAAATGTGGTTTAGTAATGCGGGCAACAAAACTAATTTATTTGTACATCAACTATTCGTCTACGGAGGCCACGAATTTGCTCGAAAAGTACTATTTTGACGAAATTGTCGATTTTCTGTGTTCAGACTCGTACAAACTTCATCATCGGCGAGACACTGTATGGTGTGATTGGTGAAATGTCTGTATCATTGGCCCTCTTTCTTCGATATTATTCCGTCAAAAAAACAACTGTTTCCATACATTACATTGATTGAAACAATCACGAAAATGCTATAAAAAAAACTCAGTAATCGGGATTATAATTTATAATTAAAACATATTTAATGTATCTGCCTGCAAATGCCAAAATTAGACTCTGTGTTCATTACTATAAATTAAGTTAATTCATTACAAAGTTTTGATACAATTTAGGTACAACTTAAACAAATGCTAAATCCCATCACTGCCACCAAGTGCAGAGAAAGACAGCGGGAGTGTTGGCGATACGACCACTCTAGTGCAGAATGCAAAATGTCGATTAATTACCGCTTCTGTTAATCAAACAACAACATAAACCAACAGATTCTCTCGCTCACACACACTCGCAGTGCACGTGAACATCTGTGAGATATAAACATTTGGTCATTTGGTGCTAAACAAATACACAGACATATGTATCAGCTACGAATACTCTAGTGCGTATGCAGAATATGATTTCATTCTGTCCATCGTGAGGGGTAGAGTGCAGACAAACTACTCTCGACAAATACTGGAGCGTCAGTCTCTTGTAGATTATGGCGGGTAAATTGTAACACACGGTTACTTGTAACGGTATCAAACACAAATGTACCATCATGTTGTTGTTGTTGTGGCAAAACTCCACCACAATACCACCAATCCATATCATGAAGAAGAGCAACGAGTCGGCAGCAGCAGCAGCTACGAGATTGTATAGCTTTGGTTCTGTTGGATACTGAGCACTGCGCAACCATATAAAACCATTTGATCTTAGAAATGAAGCAAACAGTCGGTCAACAAACCAAATTCACCTAACATTTGCTCTCGCGCTTTGGAGTAGTAGTCCGGGAAACAGCAACAACAACAAAACGAAACAAAAATCAAAAACAACAATGTTTACTCGTTGGGTTTTATTGTTTGTGTTAGCGATTTGGCGGCTCGCATCGTCGGATGCTGATTACGCGCACAGCTCAAGGGAAAATTTAGTGGAAGACTCTGGCAGAACATGTCCCAATGATGGCATTCCGGTTTGTGGTGTCAGAGGCAACGATTATTTTCTATTTCCCAATCAATGTTTGCTAGACGAAGTGAATAAGGACATTTTATTGGGCATGACAAGTATGTTGTCTAACACCATGTAAACGATCTTTCTACAAGTAAGCTATTGCAATTGTTTGGTTTTCTTAGATTTCAAAAAGCTACCGATGAACCGATGCATACATGGCTGTCGTTTGATGTGTCCCAAAGTCTACAAGCCAATCTGCGGCCTAAATATGCACACACATGAAAGGAAAGTATTTGTGAGCCTGTGCGAATTAACGCAATATGCATGCAAAACGAATATGGGTAAGTTAAATAAAACATCCTTAATCTAACATCCATTTCACAGTTGGAGCGAACCAAAAATAATAAATTAAAAATTAGCACTAGTTTTAGAATAACCAGTTGTTGTTGACATGGAGGTAAAGGTCACAACATTTATTTGACAAGAATCCAGAATTAGTGAGGTTGAAACCTCGATAGCAAGTCTTTTCTAAAGTCCTAGGAAACTACTCAAATATTAAAAAGTTTCAGTGGTGTTTTTCCATATGCCGGTAAAAAATATATGGATGCAATACAATTTTAAATACTAACGATCTGACTCATAATATTTTACGGAAAGTTTAAAATTCAGATTATCTTTATAAAAAGTGCTCGAAACTGTTGCAAGGTTTTATAAAAAAAGTGGAAACAATTTTCTTGTACGAGAACAGTGAAGAAACTTCGAAATATCGTGTCCTATCCTAAAAGGTTTTCTATTCACCCATGCCATCAACTTCATGTCATGAGGACTACTCAATACTTTGATGCCACATTTAGGAAAGTTCGTAGCATTTGATTACATACATATGTACGGGTTGGTCCAAATTACCATAATGACTATAGCACCAATTGGTACGTACATATAAATTTCCCTTTACATTCCATGAAGGAAAATACTAGGAACATTTTCTCACAGAAAAAAACAAGTTGACTTGGGTTGCACCGAAAGTATTTGCTTTGACGCTTGTCTGAGGAAATGTCTATGACCTTATGCAATACATACATTATAGTAATTGTTTAATAATCCGTCTAACCACAATCGATATCTTTTTGTTGCCACAAATTTTTAAATTTTAGTTACCTTTTTTGTTTCGAAATCATCAACAACGTTTCGCTGACAATTCGTATTTTGTATTTTATTACACGGTTCTCCCACAATTCATAGTTTTAGGCAAATGTTCAAAAATATCACATTGACAGGCATTTTAACAAATTTCCATCATAAAATATTATAAATACTAGAGTGAATACGTTATCAAACAATTTTCAATCTTTTAGATTACATAAAACTAAACATAACTGACTGTGAACCCATGGAAATATTAACCACTTCGCAAAAGACAGTGGGAAAACGTTCGAAGAAACTGAACCGGAGACCTGTTCCCTGTACGGGCATTTTCAAGCCTGTATGCGGCACATATTTAGGCGTTAAATCTACATTTAGAAATGAATGTCTCTTGAATGCTGAAAATGTCAAATTTGGAAAAGGTTTTCACCAAAATATCAAATCAATGTAACAAATAATAACTAATTTTTAAAATACTCTCTCTCCTTCACAGACTGGCGCCTGGTAAAGACTGGCATATGCGATGAGGACTATTCCAAGACTCGACAACATGTACACAACAAAGCGCACAGCAAGCCGCATTCCATTCGAAAACGTAGTTATGACAACAACAACTACATTCATTATCAGCATAGAAATACTTTTATGGATTATCAGCCCCAATTGTCCATGGATTATAAGCAACAAATGGAGATGACAAATATGGATCCCTATTCTCACATTTATACAATGCCCCAGATATTTCAAACACCTTACCATCAAGTGAATTCAGTACCGACAAATTTCGATACCGAAGATGTCATACAGAAAATAATTTCCTTGCCACAACCAGAAAACCAGGATTCCGCACAAGAGGACGATCAACAATTCGAAGCTACGGATGTGAAACCCATGCCATTTTCAATGAATGAAATGAATTTCAATTATATACCGGCCATGCGTGTTCTACCATCCATAAACGATATCCCAGAAGATACCGCACAAGAGCCGGAACCGTCGGCAATTGATTCGTACGAAGAGAACAATGTCAACCGAGGTGATTATTATTACCCCTACCATCAGCCAGCACCAACATATGCTACAGAGGAAGTGCCGGAAATGGCTGACAAGACGGAAAATGCAGTTATCGCCACCACCTCGACCGAAATCCCAGTAACGACGACTACTTCGGAGGAATATATAATGAGCATACCCATTACGTCGGCCAAATCTGTTACTCTTGATGAAGTTAAAGAATCGGTGAATGGGGAAACTTTAAAAACATATATACCATGTAAATTTGGCGAATCGCAGATTTGCGGAGTACTAAGCAATGGTACGGTTCAAACTTTTGAGACCATCTGTGAAATGATGACCAAGAATATTTACTTAAAAAGTAGTAAGTATTAATTGTCTATAATTGATTTATAGTGGCACTACATTCAATGAATGGATATAGAACATTTGATGAAAGCGTGAAATTCTTTAAATTTCAAGAGATCCAACCCCATGTAGCTAATGATATTGTTTATGTAAGCTTTACTCGTTTAGCCGTACAGTTAATTCCCTCAGGTATCTTGGAACTACCGTCTCTGGATCAACCAAAAATTAATTTCTCAATCTGTATCAAACCTAAAATGATCAATACCACAAGCATTGTTAGCCTACAAATTGACGTCACACCAAAGTCTACCCTTTTTTACAAAATGACTAATTTGTAGACATGTGAACACTTGAGGAACGAAAAATTTGGAATATCTTGTTAATACACCAGCATTCGCCAAATTAAAACGGGTTAAAAACGAAATTATAGTCCCTACAACTAATTCGATAACAATACTGTGTTCATGGTATTGATTATTTGTCCTGACCGATTCGGAACTGACCGTTAAAATGAAATACAAATTACTGGCCTTATCCAGGGTGGTATGCCATTTGGAGATTCAAAAAATAGCGGCTTGTTTGTTCTTTAAAACCATTTAGTAGGACTTTCTGACCAATTTATCGGTATTACCATGCTACGCATTACTTTGCATTTATCTTTACTCAGTACAATTGCTCACCATGGTTATGGTCGAAGCAAGAGATGTTTCATTTATTTCTATCTTCGGTTAACGCTTCACGATAGAGCATTTGTATAAAAACGGTACAAATTTACATCCCATTATGCTTAGTTCAGATTCAGAATTTCCGTGTATAATTATAATTTAATGTTGTATAGCATGGCCTGCTGCTGCCCATTCTAGGTTGGAATTGTTTCAGTCTACCAGAGCAATAATTGAATATAGTTTCTGCAGAAACAAATCTGGAATAGTAGGGTCTCTCAATATAGCAAAGCTCAAATCAAATATGTTACCATAAGAAGACAACCGTCTATTTCAATTCGTTGCTCTTCAAACCCCATCTAGTCCTACAAAAAATGGTTTCACGGCAAATATACATTATTTAATCTATTAAATAAACTCCTCTCTTTCCAATAGCTTTTGTGAAATTACATGAAGGTCGCTGTGAAAGTTGTAAATATAATTGTTCACGAGACTACAACCCAATATGTGTTCAGCGGAATGGCGTTAATTACACAATGGTCAATGATTGTTATTACAATATGGGGATATGTATGGATAAAATCAGCAGTAAGTAAATCCATCATACTATTTCTCAGTAAGTTTATGTAATCATCCTAATCTCAACTCTCCAACAGAATGGAGTAAAATTTCCGATGGTGAATGTCAACGTTATACACGCATACCCGATAAATATGAATATATGCAGCCTGGTTTTAAGTACACGAGTAGTTATTACGTTTCAAATTCCACGAGTACAACTGAAATGTCAGTTCCTACAACAACCACTGAAGTAGCCACCGAGCCTAATCTATCGAACTTATCTGAAATTCAATCAAGCGAAATGGAAGCTTCTTTAACGACTACAACCAGCGAACCAAAAAGAAAATCCAAACGCATCAAGAATCGCAAAATGAATTCGAAGCGTGTTGTCAGAAGGCGTTCAAATTGGTCACACAATAATCCCGTATTTACGAATGTACCTTTATCGAATGTGTCTCCACGTAAGGACTCGTATATAATGAATTTGGTTAAATCTAAAGGTAAGACATTGTAATATAGCATGTCCTTTTAGTGATAATAAATGTTGTATGTATTGACTTTTAGGTGGTCTACAACTTTCTCACTAATTTTTAGCCTAATTTTTTAGTAATGTAACAATGTATGTTCTTTAAATTCGAAATAAGTATTTTTTACGTTTTTTACTCATTTTTATAAAAATAAACCAACTTTTTATATAACGACATTGCGTTTTGATTCCGAAAAAAACTAATAACGCTGAGTTATCTCTAATTTACATAAATTTGGTTCAGCAAAAGTCATATTCAATTGGTGGCCGAGAACAGACTCGCCATATTATTTTTATAACATTGCCGATGTTCTCTATAGTCAGCCAGAAGATTTTATTTATAACGAAAAGGTGTTCACTTGGTGTAGGATCCACAGATCGAACGAACAACTATAGTGTCCTATAAGATTGGGACAATCCAATCCAAGTATTCCCAATCCAAAGTTTTCCGTTTCAGCACTGATGGAAGATTACTACCGGATTCAGCCAAATACATTTAATACCATTAGAATATTAAATGGATCCCTGATGTAAAGCCAATTCATCTCCAGTATTTTCGATGGTCCATTATCGAACGACTCATAGCCGGCGATGCACAATAAAGCAGAAAAACCCAAGTGTTCAGATTCTGAAACTGGTCTTTGAGAGCAGCCAGTTGTGCCGTATTCGTGAAGGCCGATAAACATTAGACAAATGAGATATCCCACAGTAAGCTAATCTACAAATCAGAACATTCAAGTTTGAGGTAAATAAATGAGTTCTCATAGAGTACTAAATGTTCGAGACAACTTGATAGAAACTAGAAATGGATTTATGACAAAGGTGACTGTGATAAACGGCCCAGCCCTTGAGTATTCCTTGAGCAAGAAGGGAAATTGACTATGGAGTCGGATAAAGGGGATATTTTTAACATAATCACTATTTTGAAGAAACAACTAAAATAATCTGTGAAGTTTGGTCTTCTACAAGTTCCAGAATATAAGGATATCATTGGCGGCACAGCCTCAGCACAACAGTGTCGAAACACTACACCCACCTCAAACCTCTGCCATCGAGGAGCATAATAAAGCTCCCAAGGTCCAAGGAAATCAATATGTTCAATTACAATCCAGCCTGTAGTCTATATTGATGCATTTTAATTCAACCTAACCTAAAAATATCAGAGGAAAAATTGTTGAAATTTGAGGTGTTTATTTTAGCTACTAAGTAAAATTGAAAAATGACCGAGCCCTTCTTAATTTCTGCCTTCAAAATGACGAAAATACATGTATAATGTGATGTGCGACGCTGTTGAATATCCATAATGGAGGCGTCCTAATTGCAGTCCCCAATAAAAATGTAAAAATGTTGTGCTTACCTTACATTTTTCCATTTGTTTCAGTTAAATGTTGTCACGAATAATTGTGTTATCATTTTTCTTGTAATAATTTATCAATTTTACTATAGATATGGCTAATTTTTACAAATAATTTCTGTTACAAAATCGAACTTCAGCAAACTTCCAGTTTAAACAAAAAAAAAAAGATCTAAGAAAAAATGTGGGGCATTGCCAGAGTACCGTTATTCTTCAAATGTAGTTGCCAGCAGACATTTTTTTTCGTATGTATGTAATCATAGCAAAGCATGAAATTGAATCTGGCATCTCTGATCTAACAGCTGGTACGAACATCTGTTGTTTGTTTGGCACAAAAAAAAACAAGTTTTTTTTCTAAATGTACACAAAAGAAATGAACATAATGAATTAGTTCTTACGTTGGAAAATTATTTTTGAAAGCGCACACGCATAACGTGAAAAAAGAAGACAAAAGAAACATCTAAAGAAGATGACACAAAAAAAAAAACACAAGAGAATGTGATTTGGCAACGAGAAGTCAAGTGATTGTAAGAAGTGACAACTGTGTGTGTGCGTAACAAATGTATTTCAAAAATTGTCTGTGATAAATTATATAAGAAAGAACAACGAAACTAATATTAGACGTAGCACATGTCGAACACCACAACTTTACCCAGACCACCGCCGCCTCCGCCATGCACTACACGGACACTAACAACTCCCTGCCAAAGCAAGCCCGTGCTGGAGGAATGCTTATGGTCGCTGGAAATGCCGGAACTACAAAAGGCCTGCTTTCTGGCAAGAATTTGTATGCAGAAGAAGCCTCATTCATGTAAGTTCTACAACATTGTCAGCATATTGCAGGTTGGTCCCACTTGCGGCCTAACTGCTATAAGTATGTTGATGGGTGGTGTGCCAACAGCCGATCAACTTTTACAAGAAGCTCAACAAAGACACTTCACCTATAATGGAGAAATGTTTAGTGCTTTCAATATGTATCAATTGATCTGCGACTATATGCACATTGTCAACAACAACAACGATGAAGGCGGCAAACACAATGCCAATGAAGACTACACAGACACACCTACAGCGCTACAGCCTGCCTGTCTAATGCATGAAGGTCGTTTAAATTGTGCTAAGGTAAAAGAAGCACTTCTACGTGGAGCCTGCCTATTTGTACCGTATCCTTTTTCAACAAATACAAAATGAAAATAAATCCCATTGTTATGAACGTAATGTTTATGATGGATATTCCGTATATAACCTCATACAAATGTGTTTAGAAGAAGGGCACCATTGTATAAATTATGTTTAGACATACATGGGTTTATCAAACCTATTCAACAATTTTCTAAAATATGCAGTTTTCAATCGCATTATTCTTCGATTTACAATAGACAAAGTACGAATTGAATGTGAGCTATATTAGCGCCACATTCTGATAGAGCATTCATGTTAGATGTTTTTTTAGTTAAACATTGTCTTGGCAATATAAAAAATAAAGTAAAGAATTAACGTACCTTTTTAGATTCTGCAATGCATCCGAGATATCAGTCTCATTCCTTAACGGTCATGCCAACATTAGTATAACCCTGGTCAAATTTTAAACAATAAATAACACTTCGATCTCTCATATTATGTTGAGTGTTACTCAGCAAACATTTATTGGTATAATTAAACTTTTTTAAGTTCAGTAGCTGAATAAATGTATTTAGTTTATAGTAAATCAAAACGAGGTGCAATTTATCAAATGATTCCATTTATCAGCGTGATTTTACTCGTTTTACTTTATATTCAGATTAAGTCGTTTTTTACAGTTCAACTATGGAGTTGATTTGGTGTTGTACTTTTTTTCAAAATGTGTTTTCCTTATAAAAAAAAAACAATTCTCAATTATTGTGGAAAACAATTTGTATTCAAGACAACCACCGGCTTCTCTCATTAGAGTTGCCACGTTGTTAATTTGTATAAACGTTTACTTACAACAGCTGTTTTTGGCATTTCATTTTTGTGAGGTTATGCTATGCTGAAATAGGGCAAACAAATTTTGTTTCTGCCGAAATTACTACGCTTTTATAAAAATTATATTTATAATACACTAAATAGTTTAGCATGGCCACTGAAGAGGAACAAGTAAGTAAATAACTTATATGGTTGGAAATCATTGATAATACGATTGTACGCTGTGCATTATTTTTATTGTAGGCTCAGGTTGTTTTGCCGGTCAAGGAACCTCTGGATTTGATACGTCTCAGCTTGGATGAGAAAGTTTACGTTAAAATGCGTAATGAGCGAGAATTGAGAGGTCGTCTGCATGTAAGTAGAAAAAATCACTCTTTTTCTCATATGGGTCTGTAATTCCAGGCATTCTGGTCCATTAATTTTGATGTTATTGCGTCCGCATTGAATTTCCCTCGAAATTTTGTAGCTCCAAAATTCATTCCACATACCTATTTCCCAAAAGTAATTTAATTATAAATTCATCATCAATTGGGTTTCCAAAGCAATGACACATCGGGTAATTGTTGTGTTCCTTTGTTATGTGGTGTATAATCAACCATGTGTTGCCTCGTCTATTTGTTCTACAGATGCCGATGCGCCAAAAACTCGTTATGTACCCTCAATGGGCTTATTTGAAACATAAAGGAAAACTAGCTGACGCGGCAAACTTTGTTCAAATTTTATTTTACTGAAAGTTTGGTTCATTGCAAAGGGAGGTACTACGCTCCTTTGTTCAATTCGATCCAATTGTAGATCTAAACAAGCATTGGCGCCACACAAACGCATACAAAAAAATGTATTCAAATCGGTCCAGCCGTTTAGGAGGAGTACACACGTACAGTGGAATTATTATATAAAGAGATAAGAAAATGTAATCGGTGAAGCACTTGCTGTCTAGCTGCTCGTTATTCCGGTGTTGGCGGCGAAGATATATTACAGAATTCGTCTTCTAAAACTATTCATCTGTTAGTTTTTGTGAACGGTTTGTCGTGGATTAGTAGATGCTTCTTAAAAACTCCTAAAGCAATATCGCAGTTAAAAGATATTTGGAATGAAACATTTTGGGTGACAGAGTTGATGTACCCCGTCGCAATTATGCTGGGATGGATGCATTTCCTTACACACTCAACTGAACTTCAAATCAATCGCACACTACTTACATACGAGACATCTTTATTATAATATCGTTAATATTTTCTTGAACTACCTATGAAAAATTTATTCCTATCACAATACATCGATATTTTTCCCTTCCTCGCAAGATTATATTAATTGTAATGTTATTACTTTAGGCTTTTGATCAACATTTAAATATGGTATTGGGAGACGCTGAAGAGACCGTAACAACAGTAGAAATAGACGAAGAAACTTACGAGGAGGTATACAAAACTACAAAGCGAACCATACCTATGCTGTTTGTACGAGGAGATGGAGTTATTTTAGTGTCACCGCCCATGAGAGTGGGCTAACAATATCAGTAAAAAAAAATGAAGTGTAAAACAAAAGCTAAAGAAATAAGACTTTATATTATGAAAATAAAAATAATTTTTAAAGTGATATCGATTTTATTGTAATTTCTCGACAGTTTTATTATTTAATGCATTTCCTTCAACACCATTTAGCATATGGCATTCCTTAATTTATTGTTAAAAACTCTAGCTATGATCCCGATTTCAATCATTCGCCGTGTTTAAAATTGGGACACAAAGCACACTGGGCTTTAGTTATCGGCTACTTAATGGCGGAGGACGAAGAGGTGGGATAATTAAACTTTATTAGAACTTCCAAATATAATCTTTTCTTGTTTTAGTTTTTCGTTATAGCACGACATGGTAAAGCTAAAAATCTTGCCGTTTGGTCTTTACAATCTTTAAGTGATAGCAATGCAAATTTAATTGAATTTGCTCAGCCAAAAGGTTATCCCGATTGTGATTTTCTCCTGCCCCCTGGTGGCATCAGCGGTGATTTAGGTTTAAGAGAACGTGCCATTGTTATCACAGGATTGCCGATAGAAATGACAACGATATGTTAATATTGATTTACCGATATTTTACTTTATTATACATCGATTTTAACGTAAATAGCCATTTTTGTAATGTATTTATTTTTGCCGTTTTTTCTGTTTTCGCAATAACTAAGCCATATATATATTATATTCAACGTAAATATTGTGAATTTTAAGATACATTTTTTGTTGGGTTATGCTCAATTATAATTTTTGCGTCCATGGAAAAGGGAATTTTTTTATCTTTTAATTATGAGAAAATAAAGAGTAAATTTAAAGAATATTGCAATTATATTTGTTCTGGTTATTTGCTCTCAACAGAACAGCAATCGCTGAAATTGACACAAATCATAGATCTGTATCGAATATAATGTCTATACTCACTGACCTGGACCTACTGTTTAATGCCAGCTACGAACTGCTAATGGTGTTTTATAGAAGTTTTATGTGGCTTACAGCTTAATGTCTTGTTCGTAAAGTTTCCGCCATTTACGTTATGATTCAAATTAAGGTAATGTGAGCACTTGACCGTGTGCATAAGGTCAACCGAAGACTAGCATATATCTATGTAGTTATTTTGAGTGAATTTAAATTTGTAGGCGTGCCTACTTTAAAAACTCGCTAACGAAGTAAGCTAGTGACATGAGACTTGCACCCCGGGCTGCACATAATTGGTAATGAATAATGGTGCCAACTGTACCTGAGTGAAATGCAGTATATTTTGTATTAGAACCCCTAAAAATCAAGTAGAATGCAGTATATTTTTTTGAGTGAAATTTAATGTTTTTTGAAAAAGTGAAAATAATAAAAAATTGAATTATTGCGATTCCGAATGATCAAATTGAACTGACGCGAACTTTCGGTTTTTTGAAATCATATTTGTCTTCTGAGGAGACTTTTCTTACACAAATTTTATTGTTTTCTTTAATAGTTCATTTACTCCAGAGTCTGAATCGGCTTGGACCTCTGCGCAGCATATACAAATAAAAGAAAATTCATGCCCGCAGTTTTCGAAAATGCAGTATCGTTTTGCATGCAGTATCTTGAGCTCAAATCAAGTATAATACTTGAAAATACAGTACAGTTGGCACCATTAGTTATGAACATATTGAAATATTTTTGACTTAGGTATGTATATCTGCACAACACAGTGGGTATTTAAAATTTAGAAATATTAATATTCCCATTATCTTTAAATAAACACATTGACAGGAAAATTTATCAGAATGAAAGATGCTGCTACTTTTGGGAATGGTGGTAACTGCCTAATTTGTCAAGAGCGCGAACAATGGCGACAATGCACATTTTCTTCCACATACTGATGAGCGATTTACTATCATGATCAACGAGTTTTTATTTGCGTAAATTAGAGGGCTTGTGGTTCCAACAGGATGGAGCAACAGCTCACACTGATCGAAATTGATTTCCAGTGGCCAGCAAGATCAACAAATTTTACCTCTACTAGCTTCTTTCTCTGCGTGATTTGTACATACCTATTACAGGTCAAAATAAAACAACTTCTGAATGAATTGCAAGTCTTTTTTTTAATATTTATTATTTTTGTTTTGTTGTTTATTTTTCAAGTAAATATTAAAAATTCTTTCACACTACATAATAGCAAGCTGAAATATATTTTCAATAATAGTAATAATGATGTTGTGTAAGATTTTACAATATAAATGTATACACTTACTTGTTGTATTATTAAACGCCATTTTAAACAAACAATTAACTCACATTTTTTGCAGTATACAACTATAATGATAAATATGCAACTTGATATACTTTCATACAGACTAATATATATAGTCATTGGTATATGTATATGAATGTATCAACTATATAGATATAAATATATATATATGTAGATAATGTATATATAGCAATGCATTTCGACATTGGGAACGACATGGTAGTATAGGGTATAGAAAATGTATGTATGTTCTGATATAGACTATTGCATGTACCATCTACCATCATCTCCTTATGGATATTCTAAAAATGTAGGTAGTTGGTAGTTAGAATATGCAAAGTACAATTTGGTTTCAATTTTTATAAGTAAAATCACAACAATAAGAGTTAAGAGATATATTGTACTACTATTTGTCTTTATTTTATGACTGCATTTCTTTATACCTTTGAGTTGGAAATGGAAATAAAACTTCCGTAAATATGGTTAGGATAGGTTCGAGTGCAGCCTCTATAAGCAGACCCACAAAGACACTCCGATCCATTGCGGTACCACGGAAAGTAGGAAATCTCGGGAAACCAGACAATTAGAAGAATTTGGATTGCATGTCACTAAAGGTCTAGTCCACCAGCATTCGGTGGACATATCCAGGAATTGCCAGTAAGTATTTGTCTCCCCTATCCAACACATTTGTTTTCAGAGCCCTATTATCTTTTTTTTTTTGGTAAAAATCGAACTTCGAACTTCAAATGGTCCGTCTCGCCATATCTTTCCCAACGACTATCACTGTGTAAGACTCATTCCTCCGTCTTTTTTTATATACGTAGATTCTTGTATAGAGTATCATTAAATTTACCCTTAGACAAAATAAGAGAAAAATAAATATCTGTTAATCATTACAGTTTCAAACTCTCGTAGCTTAAATGATTTAGTGTTTTTTTATATATCTTTAAGTTCCAATAGTATGCTGTGAACTGCCGTCTAATTTACACACACGCAAATTCACATATGAAATCAAAAAACACTAAATGAAATCAACAATTTCTCTCTCCATTTTGTGATACCAGGCGGCCAGAAATTTGTAGTAGTTGATTTTTTACATGTGACTCAAATTGAAAACGGTATAACTCTATAACGACTGTAGTTATTGAGATGCAACTTTTACCCGGAGTTAGAGTAAAGGTCTGGCTATCGGATGTATAGTATGACACACCTATATTCACGCATGCTGATTGAAATTCACTGAAATGAACTCCTTGAAACTATTTGGACAATTTATGAGCAACGGAAAAAGATATCGCCACAGGAGTAGTACCAAATTAAAGCTAGACTTTGGGACTATTATTAACCCACCAAGTGCTATGTGCTACGATCAGTTTCACAGGATTTATGTTCTATCTGATGGTGCATTCACAAAATTAATTTTTTGACTATCTGTAAGGGCAAATGTATAAACTATACGTGGTTATAATTACATCATTTCGAAGGCAGAATTCATCAAAGCCCAAAATATCAACATTTTTCTTCATGCATAGCGAACGGTAATCTAAACAATTGCAACTATTTTTTAATTTGTCCAAAAAGTGAACCTAAAAACAGGTTCAACAGGGCTTATTATTTTACAATACTGTAAAAGCAAATCATTTTGCTCGACGACAAGGGAGCAGCGAAGCTCACCATATTTTGTCAGACCTGCAAATCTGAAAAGTACGCAGGTTTGCTCGTGATCAGTTCAGCCATTACCGATTTAGAGCATTTAAAAGATTTCCGTGTTGCAGAAAAATACCTACTGCTTCTTCTGGGCGCCTGTTACTTAAAATAAGGGAATCTCTACGACCATTGGCGTAGGAATAGGGGTTCTAAGCACCCCCAGAACAATTTTATCCCCCCAGAAATCAGCTCTGCGGGTTGCGAAAGAACTGCAATGTACCAACAACAGGTTGGTTGCCCCCCAAGGCAAATTCTCTAGTTACGCCATTGTCTACGATACGAAAGTAAGCCTGAAAAACCTCTAGAACTATATTTGAAGTGAAAGCTGTCGCAGGTAATTTTCACTTTGGTGAAACGGAGTAAAGGTGAAAGCTGGGGAAGGCCTAATAGAAATGAATTCTTTGGGTGGATATTTCGAACAAAATGCATTAAGGCCAACACATGTGTTCTGGAATCTATTGGAGAATGCGTATGCATTCAATTTAATTTTTTGTTACAGACTTTGCTGTTAATACGAGAGTGAAATGTGCTAACCTAGAGTAATTATCACAGATCTTCGATATCCAAAATATTCTAAAATTTCTTATTTGCCCGTAATTTCCCTCAACATTCCATCAAGAATAGCGATTGTCATATTAATGAGCTGCCAGCTGACTGATTGGCCGGGATCAACGTTTTAAGGCGTGTCTCAACAGCCAATGATTTTTGTAGAGAAGAATAGCAAATACTTGTCGCCTAATATTTGGTCGTACAAAATGTTTCGGGCCATTGTCGGAAGTCCATTTATGGAATTCCCCAAAATGTTTGAATAACATCCTCATATGACCCAACTCCATATCTGAAAAAGACAGAAGAAAGGTCGAAACTAAACATTGCGAAACAAATTTTTTGTTATCAGATTTTTTAATACGAATATTCTTCTAGGTGAGACTTTTTAAAAATATATTTTTGCAGCATTCAGAAAAATTTGTAAATATGACCAGAGGTTTTTTGTTTTTACCATTTAACAAAAAAGTGTTAACTAAAGCCTAACTTTAGTGAGAAAATTTCCAACCCCATGATGAGCTGTTAACTAATCGCAGAAATATTCCAATTATTTAGTTTATTTTTTTTTTTAAATATTTCTTTATTTTGTTTTCATAGACACATATGTAGTATTACTTTGTATATCAATATCAATGTAGTCGTCGTCCAATTGAAAAAAGATATATCGCAGAATAAATAAACTCTATTTCAGCAACAAATCCAACAATACCAATCAATACATTTATTTTGAAATTGAATATAGCGTTTTGGAAAGATAAATATTATATGTAGTGTACGATGATTTATTATTTATTTTGAAAAACTCTTTGTATATATGTGTGTATATAGAAAAATGTCATCTATTTGTTTAGCGTAACTTTATTGAAATAATGATACGTTTCATTTGTTTGTTGTTCTTTTCATTCTTATTATTTTTTTTTTTGGTTTTTGTTTTGTCTATATTTATTTTCAAATATATTTATGGAAGTTTTTAAAACTTTTCTTTTTTTCGGTAAGAATACTTGATTTGTTTTTTGATTTTATATTGTATATGTATGTGTATATACTAATATATGTATGTAATGTTGGTTAAATGTTAATATTTTGTTTGCTAATTGTAATTGCTCTCAGTTATTCTTTCACATTCAGTAAGGATATCAAGGATTACACACACATAATTTTAATGTTCTCAATTGATTTGCATAAAAGCGAACAATAAGGGTTATTGGAAATTAGTTAACAACGTGGTACGGTGGTATTGCGTCACTGTGAAGCCCATTCATCATGTTAGTCAATCATCAGAAGGAATGCTTTATTCTCCATTTTATATCACATAGTTTGAACAAATCTCAGGCCACAGGCAGAGTATCGAACAATTAAACTACATAAATTCTATTCTATATTCAGATTGTGACGTAGATTTCATCCATCCATTTGTCGAACATCCATGTTAACCAATGGATGTTTACAACATTTTCCATTATATTCATATTCCGATGTAAGAAAATCGAAAACATATTTTAAAAAAATTGTTCATGGTAATAATTATTTTTATACATTTTTTTCCCTTTAAATTTTCTTTTTCGACGGATTTACCTTTATTGTTTTGACTATAATTTTGGAAGTCCGATCAAATTTGTAGAACATTTTCAGCTAGTAAACATGTCAGATGATAACGACACAATTTATTTTACAGCACTTTCCATGTAAATAATTATGTGAACGTGGTGTTTATAGAAAAACCATGGTAAGAGAGCAGGGGTCAGCTAAAAATATGTTCTTTTTTGAAAAAAATGTTTTTTGTCGGCAAAACAAAACATAAAAATATTTGAAAGATATCTATGGATATATGTAGAAGTGCCGTCGATTGGATGTAACCTTCCAAAAATCATAGTTTATAATTGTAAATGATATCCTATTATTTGTAGCGACTTTCGAGACGTTCCCTATTGTCACCCCTTTGCTAAATGCTCTTCCAGTTTTTGCTGTGTATAAAAAAATCGTGTATATTGTGTATATTTAAAATCCATTAGGCAGAAATTGTTGCACGATTATTACAAATTGACGAGTTTAAATGTAAATAGAAAAAATAATCTATATTCACGACACAACGAAAAACAATTCGTCCGTTAGTATTGAAAATGTCTACAACATGAACAATATTGTTATTGAAATAGTGTTTAAAACACTGAAACAATTTTTCTGATCTATGCAGTGTTCATAAGTAAAGCCAATCAACGTTACCGTTATCAAAATCAAAGACCATACAGGTTGCAGACGACCCATTTCGTTTGCTGAACATTGCCAAGAGATGGCGGATGAGTAGTTTTCTATCATATAACTAGTTGAAACAATTAAATGAAAAAGATATTAGTTTCGAAAACCATTCAAATGCAGTCATCGTAATTACTGACATCTAGAGTTGACAGCCGAACTGATGTGACGGCAAAAGACTTGGGATGTCAGAAACATTTTACATTTAAAATGAATTGTTGGGATTTAAAAAGTTTTTGAAAACCATTTTCCAACATGTTAACCGCACTTCATTGAAAACACTAAAATATGTGTGCATATTTAATAACAAATTCGTTTAAATGGTTAATTTTAGTTTGTTTTTGTTTTTTTTTTTATTATTATTATTACATATTATTATTGAGTCTATATGCCTGTATTTTCTTGCTCAGTTTTTAGGCTTAGGCCCATTGTTTCTTTTATCATGTGGTATATATATATATTGATACAATTTATAATTTTTAAATATTTTTTACAGTTATTTACTAATAGTTCATATATATAAATGGTAAATTAAAAAAAATAATAATATATATATAAAAAAATAATACAAAACAAATAAAGTTCAATTCCAATATATATATATAAAAAAATGAAATCATTAAACCACTACTAGTTAAAAGTGAGTAATGTTGTTTTCATTCCGTCTTTTTCTTTTCTTTCACTTAATGAAATATTATCGACGGCTGCTGGTTTATCTACTTGTATTTATTATATATGCTTTTGTATTTATATGTAAAAATCTATAATATTACTTAAGAAAATGACTAGGATAATTCCGAACATGACATTGGTGTACAACCAATTAGAGCAATTGGAAAAGTTTTAACGTGTGTTTGCCATTGCGATGATAATTGGAAGAATTTAACGCCTGTCCATTCAGTGCCATCGATATAAACTAGAAAAAGTAAAAAAGAAGAAAATTAATTTTATAAAAGCAATTTATATATTCTAAAAGTGACTTAGTTTTTTTTATAAAAACTAATAAATGCATTTATGGTAAAATACATTCAAACTTAAATCACGGATGCAAACCATTTCATAATTGGAGTTGACTCGGTTCGGAGCAGGTCTGAGCCAGTAGTTCGATTTTTAAAATGGTTTCTTGGTACTCTTGAACTGTGGTGGTGAGGTTTGGTGGTAGGAACAAAATTATTTGTTGGTGTAATTATTTTTTGTTTTACCACCTAAAACGCATGACCAACTTAGTTAAGTAGCTCTGAAATAGTTTCCTAAAGATTGCGGTATTGAAGAAAATATGGCTGGAATGCATCCCTTACTGTGACGTTTCGAGTGCCTTAGTGATAACTTCTTTCAGAAATCTCTAGAAAGACTATGGATCAAAACACCGAATGATAGAATTTCTAAATTAAGTTTCTCAAAAGTAACACTAAGTAGGTTGAGAGTACTATAATATATTTTCTTGATCAGTGGGATGCTATCCTACAAAACGAAGGCCTAGAGGACGAAATGGTACGAGTTTTCTGATCTGGTTTTTATTGTCCACATTGAGGACTATAATAGCCCATGCCATTAATATCAATAAGATGCGGATTTGATAATATGTATAAATTTAACAGGGTACGTGGTGCTGTTCCCGAATTTAATCTGTGAGTGTTTTTGTGCGATAGTCGCACACTTTATCATTCAGACTACGGCCGGATTTCAATACAATTTTAAATCATACTTCATATAACGGAAGAAGAATTCGATATCCCAGGCCAGATTCTCTAACTGTTTAACTCCGTCCTTTCTAAAATGAATATTTCGTGTAAATTATACATTTTATCAATCGGGGTCATTAGGATTAGAATATCTAGACGGATATCGATCAGCATCACAAACTACGAAGGCTACAAGGCTACAGTTATGTAGTTAAAAATATAGATCTTACGTTTATAATAAATGCTAGCTATAATAGGATTCTATTAAATAGAAATAATTCGGACTTGCGTCATTGTAACACATATTTATTTAAAACATTTGCAATTGATTGCGCAAATTGATTAGAATTTTCGTGGCTAAAGTTTCTGGTATACCATTCCAAATTGAGAATGCCGAAAGCACCTGAGTGTTGTTTAAACCTTAGTGCTAATTAAACATTAATTCAGTCTTAATCATTGACATAGTATATTAGGGTTTTTACTAAAAGATACAACTCTACTAATTCTCAGACATAAATATTCACATACACAATTAAAATATGAAGGTTTTTTCAAACAAGCTCTGTTTTTGTAATTCTCCGATTCTTTCACTTACCTCTTAATGGCACTGGATGTGATTGCTTAGGAGAGCATATTAAGCGAGCAACGCCTTCAACACATTGCTCCTTTTCGAGATCACGATCTTTTTCTTTCTTCTTGCCCAAGCGCATAACTACAGGCAAATAAAAAGACAAAATATAATTACTATGTGTTCCTAGAAAACTTGTCACAATAATATGCACTTACTTTGCTTTTGCTTCTTTTCTTTGGTTGCAAATGAAACGGTCAAACCATTCGATATTTCGCCCAGTTGAGCATTTTGTGATAGACGCCACACCTGTAGACTTCTAAATGTACTCTTAATACTATTTTTGCCACCTTGATCTCCACTCTTCGTTGTGCTCTTATCCTTAGAGCCTGCATGTTCGCCGGGTCTTATGACGGGCCAATAATCAACTTGCAGTTCAACAGCTTCACTGAACAAATTACCCTGTAAATGTTGAGGTGTAGCACTGAAACTCTCTCCCATTCGCTCACGTTGTGATGACGCCGACGATGGTGGCGTCTGCAGTGGTGGTGATATCCGACCACTTTGTGGTGGAGAACCAGATACAAAACCTGTACCACTATTGCTAGCGCCCTGTTGACTGGAGGTGATATTTTGTGAGGCTATATTAAGGGGATTCTGAGAATTCGAATTGCCAATGGGTATGGCTACACTGGAGTTGGAACTTTGCTGGGATGATGTTAGAATTGACGCTTGAGTATAGCTTTCATCGAGATCGAGTGAGGCCTGTGGGCCCTCTAAACAACCAATACGAACATCCTGCAATAACAAAGATGACAATTATTTAAGTAAGAATTTCACTTTTTGTTGTTGTTTGGTATACTTACACTAACAAATGGCACAAATATTTGACATGAATCCTCATCTTTGTAATTAACCATAGCTTCAGCTATGGGTATTTGTGTGCACGGTCCAGCCGCATGCAAGTATCGTTGTATACGATTCACCAACTCAACAATATCAGATTTATTAGCTGTTACCGAATCGGCCAAGGAAGACGATAACGCCGTCGCATTAACCGCCGTGGCAGCAGCTGTTTGCGCTGCACGCTCACACAGTTGATACCAATTTTCCGAACCAAACATGGCTGCATATGTCTGATCCATTTGACTTAGATATCGAGCAATTGTGCTGCTGCCGATGGGTACAATATAGAAACGCAAATGATTTAACCAATCCGGTGGTCGTACACCCATCAGCTCAACGTAATGCCTCAAGGCAGCTCCCTGCAACCAGTCACCGCCGATTAGTAGGATTTTAACTGTGGTGGGTGGTTTGGCATTTGAATTACAGCTGAGAATCAGAAATGGTAAACAAGTTAGTAACATGAGTAATGTGAGTTTCGATAAATGCTCGGCAAATTAAAACTTACTATTTCTGTATTTTCCCCATTAGAGCCTGCAGTACAGCTTTTACTTCGGCAGTATTCTGGGGTACAAATGCCGGCTTAAAGGAATTTGCAAATAATGTTGTCAATTTCGGCACTAAACTACTACCGCTTAAAGCTTCCGGTGGACTTATTATTGTCACCTCATCGGGTATAACCGAATCTTCACTGGCGAATATGCGACTCAACTGATCCAACAGCATTTTGCGTGGTTCCACATTGGTGGGCGACAGACATGTCTCTAATACTGAGCGTGGTTCAGCACTTAGGCTGAGCGTTTGTTTCTTTTTACCACCTCCCGGTGTACTACTCGACGATCGGAAGAGCCGTGAACGTTTCTCATTCGATGCTGGTGTGGTAGCGGTATTGGCATTCTGTCCCATTGAGGCCAGCAAATTGGCACTGGTATTTACCGGCGTAAGAGGTTGATGTTGCATGCGTATAAAGTCTTTGTCGCCGCGTGGGGGGCTATTTTGGGGATCTGACGTTTGGCCGTCGGTGAAAGCAGCATTTCCCTCATTGCCGGAACTATCATTACGATTATCACAAATACGATCTAGAGATGAGAAAATATATATAAAAAAACAAAATCAAATTAAAGTGAGATTGGACTGGAATACCATAGTTATCTAGGTTATAAGTATAGGTACTATAAACAGTGTCGGTAGAGATCTGTATCAGATATAATTTATTATATATTTAGCCGTTGACATACTAGTGTGTATAGACAAAGAGCCTACGGGGGTTGGTGTACATTTACATAAATAGGAGGTGCCTTTGGATTATATTAAAGATAATCTAGAGGGCATATGACCCAAGATTATTTGCAGAAGTAGTAGTACGTCTGGGTTATGTAAAGGGAAATTCTTCCGGCACTCATACCACAATGATTCTCTACATGTTGATATATACAATTCGAAATGAAATAAACTCGAGGATCTCTGAAACATTTCTGACCTTAACATTGTCATATCTCCTACCTCGTATTAAATACGTTTTTAAATACATGACTGAAATTATTCCAGGATTTATATTATCAATATTGGAATACATTTTGAAGCGACTCCAAATTTGTAAAATAAATTCCTACTTCATACTTTAAAATATGTGAAAGAACATTGAGCTGAATGAGATATATACCCCGCCAGGAACACATTAAAAATATATCGCTCGAAGCAATTATAAAAATCAGTCAATGGAAGCTATAAAAAAATATTCTTTTGGGATTTTTTTGTGCCGCTGCTTTTTAACCACAGTTTTTATATAAAGATCACGCCTACAATATTTTTAGCGCACATGTATTGTTTGATCGGACAAGAATAACTGTCTTAGGCATAGAGGACTTCAAACACTTCTGTTAAAAGTAACTTCTTCAATATATTGTATTGTAATATGAGATATATATTGTAATATATTTGAAGTAACTCGGATGTTCAGTGAACAACAAAAAAGCCTAATATTTCAGACCCAGAGTAA
The DNA here is from genome assembly GCA_958296145.1 of Hydrotaea cyrtoneurina. Taxonomy (NCBI): domain Eukaryota; kingdom Metazoa; phylum Arthropoda; class Insecta; order Diptera; family Muscidae; genus Hydrotaea; species Hydrotaea cyrtoneurina. Next base: position 119,522,379 of record OY282512.1, read on the forward strand.
GGTATGTAGGTCATAGCAATGCTGGAATCTGCCCAGCTATTTCTACATCATGATGGGTTATTTTCACTTGAGATGTAGAGATGTTTCACAATACACAAATTTGAAATCGTGTCCGTTTTATAGTCATGCTTTAGCCACGCTTCCTTAAAGATATATAATGTGTGTACATTTGAGTTTCCTCAAGGGAAGATGAGTTGGTTGCTCACGAAATTAAATTTAAACGTGCGTCATTATTCTTTACCACCACACTATCATCAGTATCATCGCCATCCAAATTTAAGTTTCAGTTTGTGGTTTTCGCCACTTTGCTGCTCATGATGCTGGCCTGTTATGTGGGAATACGTAAGAGGGATAGGATTCCGATTTGGGCCATTTAGTGTGGTGATGTAGAAGACATTGATTTAAATGCTGGCAAATGCATTCGGTTACAGTGTGTTACATATTGTTAAGGTCATAAATTGTAGATATGTTATTTATAGACACCGCCGACGACTACAATGAACTTTTTTTAATTGTGTCGAGTTCATGAATACATGAGGCCAAAAATAAAGTACTGGCGAATTGAACAGGAATAATTTGCAAAACTCTAACACATTGTATAAAGTATTGGAAAATACTTATACTTGTAATAGAATCTTAAGTTCTGAGGAAAATATTATTTAAATATTTGATAAGAAATGTAAATTCGATTCGACTTGGATGGGACATAATTCTATGACCAGGGGCTGTAGAATTTTCAATATTAATCACATACATGGTACTGTTTTTAATTATAATGAAATGACATTTTAATAATAGTTTCTAGTTACAGAAGTCCATTACACAAACGTATGTATGTACATATAAAAGGTATAGGTATATATATATCTATGGAATCATATTTGGTATATAGACAACAACATTCAGTTATATAATAAATAATTAAATAACGAACACAATAGCATCGCACGCATACGTACACGTTCGCATAAAAGCTCTAAAAATAAGACTTAGGCTACAAATCAAACAAATCAAATTATAAGGAGTCAAATGGATACAAGTGTTGCTATACGTTGCACACATACGTATGTACTGGTGGTAGTCCTGAAGGACGCTCTGAGAGATTGGAATGGTGTATTTTAGTAGGTACCGAGTAAGTGAGTGAGTGGGCAGTTGCATTAAGTATATTACAGTGATTACAGTTGCAGCATATTAAGAGGGATTTACACATACACACACACACACGGATACATTATTAAGTAGTGGTTTTGATGAGACAACAAAAGGATACAACAAAGTAAAGAAAATAAAGTAGGAGGCCAAAACAAACATTTCACAATAGTGAAAAAGCAAATGAAACAACAACAACAAAAAATTGCAAGGTGGACTCGGCTATTGCGGTGAAAAGGCAAAGGAAGGTGAGTTTTCTAGCATTTTGAAACGATTTTTGGTTTTCATTGAAAGTGAGTTAGGAGGATTGGAGTAAACGGTGGTAGTGGTAGTAGTAAATGTTAGAGATAGAGAGAGGATTAGACAATTTATTTTGTTTGGTTTTTTTTTTCTTTTATTATTAAGTAATATGTTTTAGTTTTTGTTCTTTTAGTTTATTAATTACACAGACCTGGTGTTGTTGCCGAATTGTTATTGTTTGTTAAATGAATGCATTTTTGCTTGTTATTTTCAATTTGAAATGACGAATTTGTCAATTGGTCGCTTTTATCCGATGATCTGCGCTCAATGTTGCCTGCAAAAGAAATTCCGAATTCAAGCCATGCAATTACAATCAAATGAAAAATCAAATATATCAAATGTTTATAAAAATATTTGTATGTCGTTGTAATACAATAATACAATTCAATTCTCAATAATACTAAAATTATAATCTGTAATAAATTAACTAAGGTGTAGAAAATCATGTGTGTATGTACGTGGTAGAACAGAAAATAATAATGCGTATAAACAATAAATAAACAATGAGATATGAGTCGATGCCAAAAGAAATTAAATAAATAATAAAATATAATTAAAACACTTCGAAGGAAAGATATAAATGAACGTACTAATAGAAAATTGAATGAAGTATAAAGAGATATAGATCCAATGACGTTCGTTGATTTTTAAAATTTAAAAAGTATGGCTAAAAAGTAAATCAAAGAGTGACGCAATAAAAGAACTCCATATTTTTGAGACAACAACACCTAAGTATTTTTGAATGAAAATTCATCGCAACTAGAGGCCATAATTTTTTTATAACATTGAATGTAAACTTCAATGTGAAATCCTGGTAAAAGACTACAGTCGCATCTTTCTATAACGAATTTATTCAAAGAACACTGTGTTTTCCTTCTAAAGGTTTATCCATCATTTCGTGGTTTCAAAAGTATAGGGCTGGAATTCGACATCTGTCAAACTAAGTTGTTAAACCAACTTTTTTTCTTTTCGGTTGGAAGTCTGACATTGACGAAAATGGATCGCTTAACTTGCACACAACGTGTAACAATTATTAAAACCTACTACAAAAATGGTGATTCTGACACAGATTATGGTTTATGGTTATAAAGCGCATTTCTCACTCGGTGGGTATGTTAATAAACAAAATTGTCGTATTTGGGATTCTCAGAATCCTCAAGTAATTGAATAGAGGCCATGTGCCAAAAATTGGTCCAAAATTACCTCAAAAGAATCAATGCTTGCAACACTTCGAGTGGTGGTCATTTAAATGATGTAGTGTTTCACACATAATGTCAACGTTCAAACTTTATAATAAAAAAGAAATATAATGAACAAAATATTTTATGTGTTTTATTTACGTTTACTTTTAAAAAGCAAAATGGATAACCCTTTATTTTAATGTCGCCATTTTTTTTGGAAAAAATACGGTCACTTTTAAAACGTTTTTATTTTCGAAAATAGGCTTTCAAATAACAGGTTTAAGAAACAAAAAAAAAAGTAAGGGAAAATTTGTCTGCAAACGGCATATTAGAAAATAACGCTATAAGGAATTTCCCAAGGACGACCTGACGATAACATATTTTTTTTTTCCACGGCCACCTCCTAAGTGCCAGCCAAATCAGGTATATGAAATGACCGTTTAAAAGATGGTGGCTAGCGTAAAAACATTAATATGGAAATTTCCTAAAGATCATTCAATGATAAAAAGTTTGTTAATGTCAACTGTTCACATTTGTCGTTTGTAAACGTATATAAAAAATTAGAAAATTCCTGATATCGATGAATTGTGAATGTTTTTCATTGGGCCACCTTTTCTTCAAAGATGGGAACAAAGTCGATTGGAAGTCGATATAACAATGAATATAAGATCATAATGTCAAATTTGACGGGACGCTACTGGTATCTACAAAATGGAGCGCTGACAAAAAATCGTCTGAGGCGCAAACCGCCCTAACCACTTACTCACTGATTTGAGAGATGTTTCCCGCCTGCTCTTTCAAGGAAGTTTGAGGAAAATACGTAGGTACGTAGGAGAAGTACTTACTTTTACTAAGCCACAAATATAAACTGTCCTTCTCGATAGAGTAGTCTATAACTAACTATTTAAAAAAATAATCTACAAATGTGAAATAATGTAACCTAGTATTCGTCAATATTTGTTTGTTGTCTTTAACATCGTCTTCATAACCAAAACATACAAAAAATATACCTCACTAAAATTTAATGAATGAGAACATCGCCAGAAAAATGTCTTTAGTACGGAGCACAGTTATGAATAAGACACCAAAATAAATTACTAGCATTTCGAAACGAACAAATAAAAAGGCATTTAATTGTAATTTATCTCAATTGTTAATATTGTTTGTTTATGCCAAATGTATAAAATGCATTTATCATTTATGTATATTTTTTAAAAAAAAATGTATTTTATTATTTTCGACCAAAAAAAAAATGTGCGAATTGTTTGGACAAATGAGATGTTGTTTTTTCTCATTTAAAAGGAGATTAGTATAAACAGAATGCGCAATAAGCTCACGATCTTTCATTACGTCTCATAACAACTGATTTGGACAAAATCAAATAACAACAATATAAAAATGTTATCTGTGGTATACAAAGACAAAAAAAAATCTTAAAAATCCTTACGAAAAAAAATATTCTAACGATTATGTCATTGAAAATATTTCGTTTATTATATGGTTAAATTCGTTTTACTGTTTTATTACTCAAACCAATATAACTAAAATCGTACTAAATCTGAATGCAAATCTGTTGTCCAAAGATGTGGGAATTTCTGAAACACCATCGGTATGTTCAAATTAGCAGACTGTAACTAATGTAAGAGCGTATACTGGGCGATGACAAACTGGAATAGATTGGACTTTTTTGGGTCACACGTCACGACAGCCTAAGGTCTCTTTAACTCTAAACTAGAATAAAAATTCGCTATCCGTTGCCGACTTTTAAGATGTTTCCGTTCAGTGAGTGTACATTTATATTGCAAATAGCTCAATTTAGTTCTTGATTTTCAAGTAATTTAGGGAATTCGATAAAAGTTCATCTTTTTTTTATCGCCAAACTTATGGAAATGGGACTCCCTAATGATATTCTATAACACACATAGTTACTAGTCATAAATAATTGTAATAAAGAACATCATCTATTTGTTGTATGCCGTTTCCCGACACAATTTATAGTTTTTATAGTTTTTTTTTTAATTATTACAATTTGTTAATAAAAAGGGATACTAATTGTTCTGTCATAAATTCCATAATAATAAAAATCCTGTTTATCCTCCAGCCAACCAAAAATACAATAAACATAATCTGCTTTAAGTATCGAGCATAAAAAAACTCAGTAATGGAAACATAAAAATTAAGTGAACAAATTCGGCATTGAAGAAATAAATGCACCAAAGCGAACGAATTCACTTAACAACCAATCATTTTTTCAAACTATGAATTTACGAGTTTGTATGCCACCCTCTCAATGGAACTGAAACAAACCCAACTACACAGAGTTATGAATACGAACATACGATGCATAGTTTAAAGCAATGGAATGAACCACCCAAAACATAAACGCTTGGATCGAGTATGAAATGTGGTTGGTTGTATGGTACGTTGTGACTCGGATGGCGGCAGTCAAATGTTTGCATCGATGAATGTCTTTGATGGCATGCGGCTGGCTTTGTTGCTATTACATATTGTCGTCATCGATGCAATGATAACATTGGTTGGACCCAATTATATATATATATCATGGTATAGTACGTACATCACTGCCATTCGAGATCTGTATAATCGAAACATTTTTGTACATATTATTGTGCATGCTGATGGTGATTTTAGAAGTGCAAAAATGGGGACTTGGAGGTTTGAACACTGAAAAAGTGTGGGCAAAATCTGGAGTGTATGGTAGCGGCAGTCGAGCGAGGGCTGGCATTATATCATGCTCCGATTTAATAAAGATTGTAATAACAGGTTCTATTTGGTGATGGTAGCAGGTTAAATGTTAGGTTTATTTCTGTTATTTTCATAAATAACCGCATAAGTTTTTCAAAGAAAACTGAGTACCGTTAAAATTAAAAAAAAGTTTACATTAATTGACGGCCCTTTGAAAATGTTGCACATTTTGGTATAACAAATCTTTTGTTTACAACGAAATCTAATTTTAGGCCAAATTCTTTAAAAATTAAATATTATTTGTATTTAGCAACTAAATTTATAAAGATTCCATTAATATGTTGCATATTGTAATGTTCTCTAATTGACCGTCAGGTTTTAAATTACAACAGAATTCATAAAATTCAAATCGAAGTGTACGGTTTTATGGTTTAAACGATGCGAATGATACATTCGTTTGAGTTTGTTTTCAAAATTTGGAAAATTGGTGATCCCATGAAAAACATAGCTTTCGTGGTACTGAGTCCAAATCGGATTTTAAAAATGTATTCCAAGTCTTACAATTTCTGAAAAAATTTGAGAGGGCAAATTAAAAAAATCCAAAAAAAAACTCTTTGTCGTTTTACGGATATTCGAAGCAAAAGTTGGATTCTAGTCGGAAGAAGAAGTTGCAAATTTGAAAGTTATGACGAAATATTAGTCACTCATTCAAGCGGTTGATAAAACAATATTAATCAAATGGGATGGCAAACTATCCTGACTATAAATGAGCAAAATCGACTCGGCAGAAAATAATTTAGTTTGTATAACCCTGTAGTGGATGTTAAATGAGCAACATCGAATCGGCAGAAAATATTTTATTGGGGAAAAACTCTTACAACTTTTCAGCGGATTGCGAAAAGCAAATGATTGTTTCGATATTTATTATTAAAATGAGCTGAAATGGGGCAGTGAAAAATATTTTCTTATGAAAGAACCTGGATTCCTTTGGTATATTCTCTAAACTAAACAGCGTTCAGAAAGGACACTATCATTTTTTTAAATCTACATATCCACATTGTTATGAATGCTGTCGGCTTTTGTATAAAATAAACCTTCAAAATGTGTTAACAATTTTATGTTTTTCAAATTTGCGATCCTGAATATATCTTCAAAAATGGAACGTGTTGTGCAGATTTTTATCTCAAAAGCAAATAATCTATAAGGCTAATGTTTTGATCATTTTGAAAGGGGAAGCTTTCTAATAATGGACTCGAAGGTTTTCTCAACAGAGGCTGAAGGGCAGACCAACGGAATAACCATCCATAGTGGAGGCTATAGCTATTGGGCATCTATTGTAAAATATTCTCGGTTGCATTTGTGTATTAGGGACTGATATGTCGGTTATTAAACCAGTCGGTCTCCTTTGAATCATGGGTGGATGGCAACTTAATTTTCTCGATGAGTGTGTCAAATAACCAGTTTTGTGTGTGTCTCCGTCTTTTTCTTCTGTAGTATTAGAGATGCTCTCAGATTCTTTGAGATTGAACTTCTTAACTATTGCGAATTTTAAATTCTTAACCATGTCTTATAGTCGGAGTAAATGGATTTGCAGTTGCATGTGAAATATCTATGATTTACCTTTGGCTAATAATGTTCCTATTGTCTTTTGAAGCACCTCAAATACGATTGTTGAACCCCTAAAACATTTTACTTATCTAGATGTTGGCAACCATTAAATGACACATTTGCCTTCCACAGAGTTGACATACGAACAGGCACACATATGTACATCAAATGTAATTGTATTGAAAATATCGTACTGTATTGTATTGTATTTTATATATGTTGTTATTAAATAATTTAAGTAAATATTTGACCCATATAAGTTTCATTTCAATTGCAATGAGCGAACGCGAACTAGCAATAACGACATCAACAACCATTAGCAACAACAGAAACAGAAAAAAAAACTAACGAAACCAAATTATATTGTTAACAATGAAAACAAAAATATACAATTAAATATAAATTTGAACTATGGAGGGAATGTTGTTCAAAGATAAAATAAAGCGATTCTACTAAAAGTTGTAAATGCAATTGTTTATGTTGTGACTATGAATGGAGAGGGGGAGGGAGTATGATTTGGTATGGAATGACTCTAAGTAGAAGAAAAGGAACGACTATATTTGAGGCCCTTATCACAAATGTCCATATGATATTTAACGCAATAATTCGGATAATAAACTTAAGAAGTAGTAGAAGAAGAAGAAAAAACAAACAAAAACAACAGATGATATGTATGTATGTATATGAAAACGAAGCCAACAAACTATTATTAAAGAATCATCATTAAATTAAATGTTTTCTTTTGTACTTTACTTTTATGTGAATCAACAAAAATGCATGAAGCAGATACGAGGAGTACGATACGATACGAGTAATAATAATAATAATCATAATTATAATAATTACGTATAGATTAGTAATATATGAATGTTAAAGATAAATATTGTATGTTAAAAATATAAACAAAAGTTACATATGTATGTGTGTATGTCTATTGGAACTTACCACCAGCGCCGCCATCATGTAGCATTATCCGTGAATTGGTAAAAAACGGCCTTAGGGAGGGTTTGGGTGTTGAGCCAATCGATAGACTGTCGATGTCTGGGCCAGAATCATCACCCTCACAGCACGATAACGATTCCAGCTCCTGAAATAATGCATCCAGATCACGTTCGCCACGTAGGGCGCCTGTACCGCGACTAACCTCACCTTCCAATTCCTCAGAGGCTTTGAAACGTTTCAGTAGAGCAAAGATTTTTTGCTTGAAATTACGCTGTTGCAGGGATATTGTCTGTAATTAGAGAAGAGCAGAAAATCAGTAAAATAAAACACATGACGAATGATGACATGGACAATAAAGAAAATCGAACTTGAAATAATGTTTGAAAACTGAAATTGAAACAATGAATACGTGTGTTTACCAGGAAGTATGGACGGCAATATTCACTACTATTAGTTTGCTATTTAGAGAGAAAGCTAAACGATTTTGTTATGGGTTTCTTATATATGAGTATATTTGTAACATTGTTATTTATTTTTTCATACAGATATAGCTGAGAAAAGGGTCACATTTTCATTATGATTTTGTTAGGATTTTGTTACACAATTTTAATGGGAGGTACCAGAATAGGCATGGCTAGAGTTCAAATGTTTTATCGAAAACTGTATAAGCATTACTAAAAACACAATTTGCTTAGTAATATTACACGATTTCGAAAGTGGACGGAATGGTACATTTGTATTCGAGGTATCCGAAAAGAGTGACTAGAATTCAAATTTTTTTGAAAACTTTGTCTAGTTATTGCTTTATTAAATAGAGAATTTGGGTAAGATTGCGTTGAAAAAATGGCCATTTGAAAAAATTGGTTACATTTGTATAAGAAATATCCCATATGCAATCCCTTAAGTAGTTTTGGGACAATATTAACCCAAGCAATTGGTTAATTCTTTCAAAAGTGTTAGTCAAATTCATAAATCGAAATCGTTTCGATTATTATAACTTGACTGAGGCGTAATTCAAGTCCATGTCTTCAATATCCGACCAGCGATTACGACCGAAATACGTTTTCATCGACCTTTTCAAAGACAATCGAAACGCAGCTCATCTTTTCAGCTTCTGGACGATCACGTGCTGGGTTTCTGATCACCTGATCCGGCAGTTTTGTGTGTTAACTAAGCCATAAATAGGATTTTTTTCGACCCAAATCAAACGGTTTTAATGCCCAAACTAAGAAGCGAAGTCTTTGTGTAAAATACGAATCGGACTGGTAAAAGAACCGCTAAGTTGTTGAGATCGATGGCGAGTCGATTTTCACGCCCTAGTGGTGATCCAGTCTTGTAAACTTTTTGCACAAACTTCCGTACTGCAGCAGTAGTGGGTGTTTTATTTCAGTCAAAACATTTTTCGAAAAACGCATTGCTTTTGGGCAATTGACTTCGAAAGGGAAAGAGGCCACAGGCCAAATAACACATGATTCAAAAAGACATGACTATACTGTATGTTTCTTACAAATTTAATTAATTTGTATTATGAAAGTCTTTGTATGTATGCTAAAATTAATACTTAAATAAATTTAATTAAAATAATTCATTTAGTATGATTTCCCATGCAATGCCTGAAATATACCCCCAACCATACAAAAACCTTAGCTGTTAACGGGCAACAGAAAAAAATTCATTATAAAAACCTACTAACCTAATATTTTAACACCTGTTTCATAATTTTCAACATTTACTCACCACACACCACATGTACGCTGAGACATTGTGTCAAATAGACGTCATCCAGCAGTTCCATTTATTATGCGTCTAATTTAAGCAAACTGTACAACTGTGTATTGTAAAAATATAACCCAAATGTCCTCAATTAATTTAAAAGAAAAACCTCGCACTTAACATAATCCTAAAAGACTCCTAACGAGCACTTGGCACTGCAACGCATCACAACACCCACCCTATGAGTGTATATATCGAGGAGAGGATCAGGAGACAGTGATAGTTTGAATGCAGGCCTTCTTGATGTGTTTGAAAGTCTGGCCTTCGTGAATCACAATCTTTTCAAAATAATATGTAGTATTTAAGAGAGAATTCATATCCCGATGAGGACAGGTACTGATAAGAACATTAAACATTTATTCAGCGTCTGAGTCCACCTCGCTGACTTTATGGGTAAAATAGAAATCTCCTTGAGTGCCATGAAAATTTCTAGAGAAAAATTGTTAGCTATTCAGTAGTTCCAGGTCAGAGAGTATACAAACTATATCGTGCACAGCTGATTGGAGAGAATTTCCCCTATTGGTCGCTCAGGATTCGAATTGTGTAAGAAGGCCTGGCCAATGCCGCCACTGCGTCGGAGCTCCCGTGTACTACATGTACATCAAGTATCTGGATGTAGGTGCTAATTTACTACAGACACTAAAACACATTCAGTCAGTCAGTCATTCATTCGTTCATTCATTCATGCATTTATAATGTGCCTGACTTTGTGCGCTTTTATGTGTGTGTCGCTATCTCATTTTGGAGGAAGTGCGGAATGGGAGGGAGGGGGCGTTGAATGGGGGTTTCCAACTATTTCTATTTGTTGTTATTGTTTTACTCAGAGAGCGAGGCAAGTTCATTAGCTTTTAAAAATAAAACTAAACTATTTTGTGTGCTTCTTAATGTCGACATGTTTTCAAATACACAATAAAATGCAATTAATTTTTATTTCTCGCTTCATGCGCTCGTCATAAGTACATATGTAGATATTATACATATGTACTATGTACGTACGACTAGCAACGCATTAGTGATTTATGATATAAGCCAAAATCTGTTTTTGTTTCTAATTATAGTTCTAATTCTAATGTTAGGAATGGGGAGGATGAGGAGGAGGAGGAGGAGGGAGTGAGTATATATTTATTATAATGAATAGCCCGTGGATGTGGAAGACTTATGTGAATGACCTAAGGTTAATCCATAAACAGACCAATTTGTAGAAGACGCTTTGCGAGATGTGGAAGATGTCTTTCAGAAATGTACATGTCCGAATGAAATCATAAAATATGTCGTATATTGACAAACATCTGGTGTAGCCGTCTTGCGAATCTAGGTTATACGGAGACTATATCAAAATATGAGGCTAACTGTCAATGCATTCAGGTGGGGTGCGTAGGGTGAATTTATTACTTTATAGAAACTTTTTTAATAGCCATTATTTTTGATGTTTTCGAAAACTAACCGCTAATACGTGTCAAGGTTTTTATTAATCGATCTATTGAGATAAAACGTAGGTGCATTGGCTAGGAAACCCTGATGATGCTGTGACTTCATGGAGTCTGCTCCATGAGACGGAAATAATATGACAACAACTTTTAACTAAACTGAATTTTGGAACAGGCTAAAGAGCCAAAAGCATTCATAACAGAAAAAAATGGACAACCGCAAAAATCTGTTGAAGATCTCAGCAAACTGTTGAAGTACCGTGATATACGGATGTAAGTTTGGAGCATAGAAGCATTCCTAAGATGAGGTTGTGACATCGCACAAAAAACAAGGATGACATACCAATCATCCAGAAAATACAATGGAAGGACACAGCGTTAATGGAATGAATATATATCAATCAATTTGACAGATAACATGAGAGTAAGCAGCAGCTTGTATATGAATTTGTTGTGAACAAGCGAATAGGTCACAGTGCCGGCGGTTTCACAGCAATATACAAAATCCTGGTGAAATTTTTCAGTTTAATTTGTGATCAGACGCCGACCGAAATACAAATAGACTAAAGTTACACTTTAAGATCGCCTAGAATAGACACACGACCGATGTCTTGACCAATGCATCTAAATCTTTATTGGGGATTTTTTAATACCAAAGAAAGGCGGAAAGAACATATTTTGCCAGGTCTCCATGACGGCACCTCCAATAACCGAATGATGCCGATCGCTGTCGGCATCTTAAGGATTATTGGCGGTTATCTGTGTCATGCCATTCATAAACAACACATCGATAATATTAAAATAGACAGAAGACGTGCAGCGAGTTCGGCAGACAATCATTTCGATCTACAAACATCGACTCCGATCACTAACTTGGAGTTGGAAAGTTACAAACTTCTTTTCAAGAAGCAACCGGAAAATTAAAGAAAACAAAATTTGGTTCTTTTGTCTGAAACTTTTTTTAATTCCCTTTTCAGCTACTTTCTATAATCAATTTATGCCCTACAAGAACTCAATTCTCACTTGTCGGTTCACTAAATCTGAACTTGTACACTGTGATTTCTTGATAAATGTTTAGATTTCTGTATACACTTTTGACAAATTATCGTATTCCAATTAATACAGTGAGTACTTACCCTGCTAATTTTAGCGCGTGATGAACTTTTATCCTTCATTTCGAATTCACTATCACTGTCGACGGGATTGTTGGAGCCACCTAATGCCACAACATCTTCAACTTCCGACCGTTGCAATTTACGATATTTACGCATATCATGCTTGGAAGGATTGTAATCACGTTTCGGATCGTAACCGGTTATGGCAAGATCATCATTGAATTCACCCGAACTGAATTCACCTTCTTCGTCTTCGTCCGAATATTCAGCGACACGATCTACGAATATAAATACAAATTGCACACAATTAACAAAGATGATTAAATATAAAAATACCAACAACAAGGGTTAATTTAAGTTAATGTTTTTGTTCTATTTTTATTTTAATTATTTTTTGTTTTGTTTTGACAGTTGCGAGAGTAAACAAAAGATTGCAAAGTAATTCATTTTTCAATCAACAAAAAAAAAACGAAAAACAAATGACAACGGAAAAACAACACAACAATGAAGAACGCAGAATAATTTCTTATTTTATTTAATCGCTGCACTTAAAAATATAAATTGCGTTTTTTTTTTTTTTTTGTTAATGCAAAATTGCGAACTAATCGATTAAATAAATACGTATAGATGAATATTTGTATGTACATAATATATGTTTGTTAAAAAGCGGCGCCTAGGAAACTTGATCAGCGACTGATTGTTAGATTATTTTATTTCGAAGACACTTGACTGTGTAGCTTTGGTTAATGGCAAAATATATTTTTTTAAAATTGCTTATTACTTTTTAAGAAAAACCTCATAATTTTGGGCTTTATAACTGTTTCTTTCATAATGTTTGCTTTTTTGAAAACGTTTCACAATTTTAATTTTGTTTTGGATGATTCATTCACCCGTTGGTTTTGGAATAATTATTTTCGTGTTTTACAATTATTATTATGTTTTATTTTTTCTGTTAAAAACTTATAAACAATAACTGCTGTTGTTTCTTTCTGTTTTATCTTAAATAGTATTTGTTGGAAATTACACGTTCATTATTAGTTTTTTTTTGTCTTGTTAATAATTTTGTATTGCACGTTACGCGTTGCGCTTGGTATCTTTTTGTGAACTGTTATATCTTGTGGCGCATTCAAAACTGATTTGACTTCCGATGGTTTTTCTCAATTATAAGAAAATACGCTTCATTATCTGCTTTGTTTTTTTTTTTGCTTTTGATTTGTTTTTACGATTCAGCAACAGACAGCCGCCAACAAATCATACCCACAAGGAACCACAGTAAGAGGCAACAACAAGAAACTACTTGCGAGTAGAAAGTAAAGCGTCAAATGAGAAAATTAATTTGAAATCAATTTGTGTGAGCGTAACAACGTTTTTGGTTCACTTTATGTATTCCCTTACATACTGAAAAAAAAACAACAACGCTCACCATTTAAAGCGTTTAACTAATGACTCTCATCGGAGAGAGCGGCAGAGAGAGAGAGAGAGAGAGAGAGAGAGAGTGAGAGAGAGTGAGAATGTGTTTCTTGTTTACTGTAGGAAACAGTGTGACGAAACCGAACAAGAAATAAACAAAAACCTATTTATAAAAAAAAACGTGATATTTGGCAGAACTTTAGTATTTCGGTGTTCTCACAAGTCTCGTGGTTCTCTACTTCGCAATTGTTTTATCTCTAGTCATGGGTTCTTTGTTTCTTAGCCCCGAAATAAACAATTAACTATTTAGTTTGTAAATGAATGTGGACCCAAAATAATAAAGAAGCTGCATATATATTTATATACTATAACTTAAATATTTTGGCTATTTGCTGAACAATTTTAAAAACACGTGCAAAGCTAAGCCAACGCCTCTGCCTTAAAAATGGTGACAATGACACCGCCCACAGAAACAATATTTAGCGATCGATTTGTTGCCAAATTAACCAAATAAACGCCTCCCGCTTAAAAATTGTTACAATGAACACGTCCACAAAACAATATTTTGGCGATCGATTTGTTGTCAAATTAACCAAATAAACGCCTCTCAATGAACACGCCCACAAAAACAATATTTAGCGAACTTTTTTTTTGCCAAATTAATCCAGAAAAGACTTTAAATTAAAACGCTCGATAACAGCGTTTGGGAAATGGAACAAAATACCGGAAAATTTGGATTTGTACAGAGGTTGTTACAGTTTTTGTATGGTGAAAATGTTTCCCTTAGCAAAAAACGGTAAAACAGTAAAGCTTTCTATGGATAATAAACGTTTTTAATGAGATCGTTTAACCGGAACACATTTCACTCATCCGTCGGACGGTTTAGAGAAAAAAAAACACGGGTCCAAGCGAAAGCCATTGTGATACTGTTGGTTGAAGAACGAGGGGATGAAACTTAGAGCACTGTTGGAGGGAAGAGTGAGGTGCTGATGATGTACAGGCTAGAGTCATTTGGTACTTTCAATGAATTCCGCTAGATTAGTCAGAGCTGCTCTGACCGGCTGCTCAAGGTTTGTCAAGGGTCCTACTCCGGATGTGGGTGAGTCGTCGTTACTGTAGACCTGAACAGTGGCATAACACATGTTAATCCTATTCATTGTAATTGTAAAACCTCTCGCGATATACCGATACGATTTGCCATCTTACCTATTGAACTGTGCCCTAAGTCTCTTTTTGGCCAAACCCAATAACGACATAACATCAACTTTAAAGTGGTAAAGATTAATGATTTATCTATAAGTAAAATGTTATACAATCATTTTTAGGATAATATGTAAAATTGTATTGTTTCTGTTCTGTATTTCGATTGCAACCGGGAATGTTTGTTATCTAATCTAATCCGATACAGTGATTTGATTGTTTTAAACTTTAATTTTACAGGTAACGCAACCTCCTTGTAAAGCTTAGACTTGTCAAGCTTAGTATATTTACTTTCAATGTGTATACATATTTACTATATGTATTACTTTCGCACATCTATACAAAAGAATTATATTATAATTCGAAATACTGTGCGACAACGTTCACTGTTGCTGCGCGCCCAAGTTCTTTGAGAGTTGCATTATTTACTTGCATGTAGGCGCTGGTTCGTCAAGAAAAGATATCAAGAAATTTCTTTATTTTTCGTGAAGTAAACAAAAAGCAAAGATATCTTCAGATTTTGTTTTCTTTTTCACTCTCTCTCCCTCTCTTTCTATTGAAGTGTGAATTGTATTTTAAAAATAAACTAAACACTCATTTCTCCTTCAGCGACCATTTCATAGAAAATAAAATGAAAATCAAAAATATGTCATCACCCCATTGCAAGGGGAGGCGATGGCACTTGTCGCCGCTGACTGCTATCATTGCACAGAATCTCCTCCAACCACCAAAGGTGTTCTGTGTTCGTTTGCTTGTGCCAAGAAGTAATTGTCCGCACTAGGGTGGAGTGAAAACATGCTTTTTTTTTAATTTGAAAAAGCTAACCTCGGAAAGAGATGTAGTCTGGGGTCCTAATGAGGGGAAAAATAAAGAAAAAAATTTTAAAAACATTTTAGGGGTCGCGCCACTCCCTCGAAATTTGGAAATTATCGCTATTTTGGCGTTGATTTTAGAAAAATCCTAAAAATTAACGACTTAACTTATTCGAAATTTAAAAGTTTGAGCTTGTTCAGTGCCCAAACAAAAGTATTTGAGGCAAATATGAGGATAATCGACTAATATTTGTAGCTTTGGTGGCGATTTCATTGTTCAGTCAATTTCCTGAAGAAGGGACGATTTGACTTATTTTACTTTTTGAAATTTTTGAACAATGAGAAAATTTTTTTAAAATTTTATCATGCCATTATTTCATTGTTTACGCTATTGCAAACATTTATTGATATAAAACTTTTTAGGATTTTTCTAAAATCAACGCCAAAATAGCGATAATTTCCAAATTTCGAGGGAGTGGCGCGACCCCTAAAAATTTTTTAAAATTTTTTTCTTTATTTTTCCCCTCATTAGGACCCCAGACTAAATCTCTTTCCGAGGTTAACTTTTTTTTTTGGAATTTCACTCCACCCTAGTCCGCACCCAAGCAGTCCATTCATCGTTTTCACTTGATTTCCGTGGGTTTTCCACCCAAACGGCTTTCGGATTTCGAACGTTTGCCGTTCATTTGTAGATCGAAGAGCAAAATCCATAAACAAAAAATTAAATGAGAATTTATAGAGTGAGAATGATATTTATTGACTCTTTGAACGGCTGTTAAGTGTTCTCCAGAAATGTTTGAAATGTGATCGGAAGAATGGACGCTTATCTGTCGTTGTAGCCGGCCGGCATTTATGAGGGGGATTTCTTTTTCTATTATCGTCGATGTAGTTTGTATTTTGGTTTAAATGGTAAGAAAAAAAATGTTCGAGTACAGTCTATTGTGGATATACAATTAAAATATTGTATCACTAAAACAGATGTTTTAGTTGGTGTAAATAAACAAAGTGGAAAAGAGGCATGGCATTTGGAAATCCCTGGAAAGGACAGTACAGTGCGATTAAAATGTCGGTTAAAGGAGTAAACACTTACAGAACGGTGGAAATGCAGTACATGATTTAAATTGAGTGGTCGGTCGATGAGCGCTAAGTAGTGTGTGCGACTATCAAACCCTGGTTCGCTGGCTGGTCAGACAACTTAAAAACATTTTTTAGGATCCTCTTTACATTTCAAGTTGATCTAGCGATTGTGGTCGGCCATGAGGCGGCAGGTAGTGTGTAAGACTATCACATAGTAAACCGAGGTTCGCATCATGTTAGGTCATTCAATATTTTTCCGCGTATGTTTGCATCTCTTAAATGCTGATGACTTTATCAGACAGAAATTAATCTCTGAGCCAAGAAAAAGCATTAGCCGTTCGGAAATGACTTTAAACTGTAGGTCCCGGTTATATAGCACACAAATTATGTCGTACACAGCTCACTAATTGCAGAGAAATGCCAGTCTATTCGGTCATGGAATGTTAAGGGAAATAAGTAAGATCAAGGGATACAATCTAAACTAGGACTATACTCCGACTTCAGCTGTTTAATAGGGTGGAGTGAAATTAAAAAAAAAAAAGTTAACCTCGGAAAGAGATGTAGTCTGGGGTCCTAATGAGGGGAAAAATAAAGAAAAAATTTTAAAAAATGTTTAGGGGTCGCGCCACTCCCTCGAAATTTGGAAATTATCGCTATTTTGGCGTTGATTTTAGAAAAATCCTAAAAAGTTTTATGTCAATAAATGTTTGCAATAGCGTAAACAAAGAAATAAGGGCATGAAAAAATTTAAAAAAAAATTTCTCATTGTTCAAAAATTTCAAAAAGTAAAATAAGTCAAATCGTCCCTTCTTTGCCTCAAATACTTTTGTTTGGGCACTGAACAAGCTCAAACTTTTAAATTTCGAATAAGTTAAGTCGTTAATTTTTAGGATTTTTCTAAAATCAACGCCAAAATAGCGATAATTTCCAAATTTCGAGGGAGTGGCGCGACCCTAAAATTTTTTTAAAATTTTTTCTTTATTTTTCCCCTCATTAGGACCCCAGACTACATCTCTTTCCGAGGTTAACTTTTTCAAATGAAAAAAAACATGTTTTCACTCCACCCAATCGAAAAATAAAAACACAAAGTATGAATTCAATCCAAAGAATCCAATAATGGAATGCGATTCTAGAATTTTCTTGAAAAAATTGTCAACGTCGGAGGGGACAGGGGAAAAAAGTATAGAGGTAACCCTAGATTTGTTTTGTTTTTTTGATGGATACGTTTAGTTGCATTTAAGAAAGTTCAAAACATTTTTTATGTTCCTAAATAAATAATAATAAACAAAAAGATATTAATAACATTCTTAGCAGAACAATTGTTTTTTTTTTTTTTTTTTTGGTTAAATTATTACAGTTTTATAATCAGTAATACGAACAATTATTCTTTTTCGGAGTCTATAACCTTTACATATTTTGCAATTATTTTCTTCTTTTTTTAAATATACTTATTTTCCAGTAAACGATTACATTTCAATTTGAATACAAAATATAAATTGTTGACAGACAGATTTATTATACGCTCTTCTGCCGGCCATTTTCAGATGAACATTAAACGATGAACGAGAACATTTCGATGATAAGCGTATGCGAAAATAAATGTCTTCCGTGTAAAAGAAAACTGTGACAAATGGGTATTGGGCGATATCGCACTGTTCCAAAAAACTTTATGAAAACATCATTCACAGATGAGTCATGTTCCGGCGTATTTCATGCAGAAATATTTCATTTGTTATTAAGACGTTGGTTGATTTGAATTTCCATGAATTTGTGAACAATTTCCCATGACTTACTCAATATAAATATTCTTAAATGCATATTTACGAATCTGCGAAATATGTATATTTTGTCTATGATACAATGAAAATATAAACATTTTCCGCTGACTATGAACAACATTAGGGTGGAACGGGGTAAAGGAAAAACGAATATTAGGTGAAAGCGGCCTCATGAAGATGCTGATTATGATAAAAATAAACTAATACATGAAGCTGGCGTATGACATTCACTTTTGAGGTCCTATGCTGAGGGAGCAGCTTCCGAAACGACCAATTATTATTCCACTTCGTATTTTGATATTACTTTGAGGTCCTACGGTAAGGGAGCAGTTTCCGAAACGACCAATCATTATTTTTACCCACTTCCACTTTGTATTTTGATATTAAAAATTTTATTTATGAACTTCTGGATGTTGACAAACTCAGTCCACATATTTGTATTATAGCCTTTTCGATCTAATAAGGCAAACTATTAACCTCCACTCTAATATACTTAATTTAAACAGATTTATCTATAAACACATGTTCTCGCTTGTATATATTTACAAAGTAGAAGAATTAAGAGCACAAGGAAAACAAAATGAAATTATTGCTGTTAATTTTGTTGTTTTTCCATTCAAAGAGTTTTTCCTCATCATTATTTTTTGTTGATTTTGCAAAAGTACGAGTACGTGCGTCTACTATTAAACGCGTGCATGAGTGGGTGGACGGTGGAACGATGAACTGTTCTTGCCAGATGAAAAATAAATGGAACATCACTGAATTGAATTGATGTCGCCACTGCAATGGCCGCGAGCATTCTTTAAACATGAACGGGAAAAGGAACAGGAACAAAAAGCCGCATCTGAAAAGTCAAATCATTTCCAGGGGACTTAATGGTTGCGCCCAAGAAATTCCAACAGGAAGTAATATTATTTTCAAATGAAATGTTTTAATGAATGTGACAGGCCCATTTTGTGTCTAACACTGTCGGCAGGCAGACAGTTCCGAATTTCCCAGAATTTCCATCAGGAAGTCCATTAATTCCAAATGAAATGTTTATGCGAGACCAATTTTTTTTGTTTAAAATAAGAAGTTAATAGGAAAACCAATGCAGACAGATCGATACGATCATGTGTTTGATAGACGCAACGGTATTCGGTAATCGGAATATTTATTTGGAATTCTGGTTCAAGGTTACGCGGTTTAAAACTGAAAATGAAAATTTTTTGAAAAGTTAAACTAAACAAATTAAAAAAAAATCCCCAGTTCCTGATGTATACCCTTACCCTACATATGAGTCATTTCATGTC
Organism: Hydrotaea cyrtoneurina; assembly: GCA_958296145.1. Lineage (NCBI taxonomy): Eukaryota > Metazoa > Arthropoda > Insecta > Diptera > Muscidae > Hydrotaea > Hydrotaea cyrtoneurina. The sequence continues at coordinate 119,542,149 of OY282512.1, forward strand.
AGACCGAACACCGTTTTTACAACACCTCCTCCGATTTACTTCAAATATGCCAGACGTATTAAACATTAAGAAATATTTTACCCGTGTTTCCAGAAAAAACTTAAGAACAATTTTTGAAAAGGTTATGGGCATTTGGAAATCCTCAGAATCGTGAAAAGTCATTCGACATGTTTACTCTAATACTGATGTTTTTCAAAGACTAGTGAACGGATTTTAAAGTTGTATACCTTATTTTTTAAGGTATTTCAAAATTCTTTTTTCGTGGTACTAAAATAAAAAAAAATTGAGAGAAAATAAATAGAATCCATTCTAAAATTTACAGGGAATATTAATGTTATATTGACCTTTAAGAAAATATTTTTTTCAGATTTTTCGACTTTCGATTTTTCGACAGAAATTAAAATAAAAAATCAAATTTTAAAAATAACAAAAAAATAAATTTAAAAATTAATTCTTGAGCACTTAACAACCAACATTCGTCAAGTTATGGCTGAGATACCGCACAAATATGTGCCAAAAACTGGTCGAAAATTACCTCAAAAGAATCAATGCTTGCAACACCTCGCGTGGTGGTCATTTAAATAATGTAGTGTTTCGCACATAATGTCAACGTTCAAACTTTATAATAAAAAAGAAATATCATGAAAAAAAATTGTATATGTGTTTTATTTACGTTTACTTTTAAAAAGCATTATTACCTTTGCTCATTCTAATTGAAAATTAACATTGGTGCCGCAAATTGTACACCACAGAATGTATACACCAGCCAAAGAATACTAATGTTGATGAGGATCACGTCAGGTATAGTTAGCAAAGAGAAGACGGAGAAGAAGCCACAACACAAAAACTGCTGCTATTAACGGGTGCAAGAACAATTTGTAAACATTACAGCAACTACGAGACGTAGAAAAACAAAAGCAAAAAAAAGAAAAAATTCTTGTGTGCCAACATTTGCAAGACAATTTGGTTCTTGCCACTCACTGGTGGTGTTGCACGAACTAACATATTGCTTAAGGAATCCCATATTTCCACGATGCGTCATCAACGGAAAATGAGCAAACTCTTTGCATACGTATCTGTTGAATTAACACTGTCCGTCTATCCGTCCGCCATTCAGTCAGTCAGTCGACCAACAACGTCATAAAATTTTACGATGTTGTAAAGTGTGTCTATTGTGGTGCTGTGCGTTGCGTACGTTTCGCTAACACTCTGCTGTTTGCGTTGCTTTAGGAGTTTTTCATCATTTATACTTCCGGTTAAATTTGTAGTTTTTGTGTTAAATGTTTTTTTTTTAGTTTTCTCTCCTTTTCTTTCCTTCTGGTATTATAATTTCCTTATGGCGAATATACACATAGACAGTTGTTTGTCGTATTGCACGTATGTCGTAACAAGAGCAACGAAATTTGAACGTTATGGCACTGGGATTTACAGGAATTTCTTTTATTTATTATTAATGTAAGAGCGTATGTGTGTCAGCCAAAACGGATTGAAAATATGTAGGCCAGAGAGCGGACACAGGGAATTTCCGGTTCCATATTGTTGATATGATATAATGTTTAGCGATGAAATGCAGACAACAGATTAGTAACTAATTATAAAATGATTAATTACTAGACAATGTGTTTTGAGAAAATGCTATCAGAACGATTAAATTAAAAAAGAATTATGAAAAGTTGGCATTGTAAATTTTTCGAAGTCGTATATGATTGCAATTTTTTTTAATTGAAACACGATTTCCATTTTTCTGCACGGATTTGGATCGTTAACTAATGGCATAGCATAGAAACAAAAAACTGGACGTCGCAACGACAGCCAGTTGTAATTTTTCTAGAACTGAAGTGGAAAAAATTACACCTTATTCCCAACAATGTAAATTTTTCAATTAATGCCTGCAGCAGCCAATGAAAAGATAAAATAAAACATAACCCTCACAGGAAACTCATGATGGACGAAAGTAAAACAAGCTAAAGGAACGAAGCATGCTGCCCATAACACAACGTTGTAGGGCATCGCAAAAAGAGCCCCATGTAGCTCTTATCAGAAGGTGAGAAAGGAGAAGTGAATGCCACAAAAGAAAAGGTAGGCGAAATTGCAAAGTGTGGTGTTTTAAATGTTACCGATCACAATCAGACTTAGAAGCCAAGTCAAGGTAGAGGCGGCGAAATTCTCTTAAACCAGTGAGCTCAGATATTATACTCAATAAAAAGGGACGGACTATTTGAAAGTCGGTTTCGAACCGCTAATACATGGAGATTACCTTCTTACTCGTAAAGTCGTCGGCATGCACGAGGTGAAACTAAAAGCTGAAAAATGTTTCTTAATAGGAAACGAACCTGTATTTCCTGTATGAAATACGAATTCACAGCACCCAAGTTGGATTGTAATGTATTTAAAAAAATGTTGCCTACATTTCTCCGTATTCTTAGAAGATTTAAATAGAATGTTCGATAAACACATACTTAATGTTCTAGAACTGCCCTTCGACCTGCGGTTGTTCTTGGCCTGTTTAATAAATCTTTTTCAAGCTGCTCGGACTTGTACGTACTTTCACCAGTTTATGTTACCAATGCCTTGCATGACTTCTTCCACTGGTTTCTTTCATCGAAGTCTCGGACTTCCCGGTCTTCTTCTTCAGTTGTAGTTGTTCTCTAACTCCTGTCTGGCTGGAGCGTTTGAATTTATTCGACCAATATAACCCCGACAGAGCCCACATACAATATTTTGATAAGGGTGGTGTGGTATGTAGTGTGTGCGACTTCCACACAATACTGGCGACTTTACGAGTAAGAGAGTAATTTCTAAGCCATGTAAAAACTTCTCGACAAGAAGCATTAGCGGTTCGAAACCGACTTTTCCAGTTAACCGATTTTGTTTTAGACAGGTGGTTTTCTACCCCTAAGCATTTTCTACTAGAAATAAGATGTATAAGAAACTAAATATTGTATAGTGTATATTTAATACCAAAAAAACAAACTACCCCAACCGTATCTCGCAAACCAATTGATATATCTGAAATTAGTTTTTAAATTATTCTTAACTAGTAAGTTGTAATGCGCCTATGGCGCCTGTTGAAATATGGAAAAAAAATTTTGTTGAAAAAAAAAAAATTTTGTGGAAAAAAAAAATTTTGTTGAAAAAAAAAATTTTTCTTAAAAAAAAAATTTTTGGTGAAAAAAAAAACTTTTTCTTGAAAAAAAAAAATTTCTTGAAAAAAAAAATTTTTGTGGAAAAAAAAAATTTGTTGAAAAAAAAAATATTGCGGAAAAAAAAAATTTTGTTGAAAAAAAAAAATTGGGAAAACAAATTTTGTAAAAAAAAAAAATTTTTAAAATAAAATACACTGTAGAGATTGATTAATATTTTCAAAAACAAAAATTATTTATTTATAACGTAATAAGGGAAACTTAAGATTGAATTCATACTGAAAAATACTCAAAATAACTTCGTTATTATGGGAGATATGGGAGATTTTATAAACTTGTTAGTTTTTTTCAAGATCACAAAAGTATTTTGCTTTTAAATTATAATATGGTATTTCCGTCATACTGAAGATGAAAAGTGGAAATCAATATTTTGTGGCATATCCATTGTTATGAATTACAGCTTCTAATCGTCGTGGCATAGACTCCACCAAATTTCGACACCTTTCTATGGGTATTTTGTCCCATTCTTCTTGTAAAACTTGTTTTAATGTAGTTTTCGAAGAAATTTGGTGTTGCCGCACTTTTTCCTCCAGATACGCCCACAAATTTTCTATTGGATTTATGTCCGGGCTTTGAGGAGGTATTGGCAAGTGTTTTGTGTTATACAACATCCATAATTTAACGTCCAAAGCTGTGTGTTTGGGATCGTTATCATGTTGGAAATAATAACCGTTTCTTGGAAGCCCCATCTTGTCACAGCTAGCATTCAGATTTTCTTTAAGAATGGACAAATACACATGCTTGTCCATAATTCAATCGATAAATACTAAGTTTCCAACTCCTAGGGCGGACATACAGCCCCATACCATTATAGAACCACCTCCGTGTTTTACTGTTGGTTTGAGATTTTTAATATTAAGCGCTTCGTTTGGCTTTCTCCACACCATGCGTCGTCCATCAGAGCCGAAAATATTATATTTACTCTCATCGCTAAATATTACTGACTGCCAAAATTCCAAACCTTTGTTTTTGAGGAGATTTGCGAATGATAACCTCTTGTGGCGATTTATTTCAGAAATGAAAGGTTTTTTTCTTACCACTCGTCCATGAATATTGTTGGATCTGAGTACTCTGCGTACTGTTTCGTTGCTTACATTGTTGCGTAGGGTTCCTCTTAATTTATCATTCAGTTTTGGAGCCGATAAATGTGGATTCTCCCGAATTTCTTTCAGTATTTTCCTCTCATTTCTGTTTGACAACGATTTCGCACGTCCTGTACGAACTATATTTTCTATATTTCCGCGCTTATTTGCTCGCTTTATCACATTTTCGATCGTTTGACGACATCTTTCAAACATTTGTGATATATAAGCAATAGGTTTACCTTGTTTATAAAGGTATAAGATGATTTTCCTTTGAGAAACATTTAATTCGGTTCCTTTTGGCATTTTAATGAATTAAAACTCAACAAACAACAATAAAAATGACCGAATTGTGAAAAATTTGAATGGAAATACACATAAGTCGTGTAAACAAAGCAAAAAAGTTGAACACAAAAAAAACAGTGACAATAATATCAAGGACTACTACCACTATTTTTAAAAAAGCAAAATACTTTTGTGAGTACTAATTTCGTTGAAAACACTTTTTCAATGACCCAAAAACTTATCAGATTTACATTTTTTTTGTACATTTTCTTGTATTTGTATTCGGAAGCATATTATTTATGCTGTTATTTAAGAATATATAGTAACTAGTAAGTTGTAATGCGCCTATGGCGCCCGTTAATTTGCTTGAGAAAGTATTTGTTGCTTAATTTTAAAAATTTTGTAAAAAATATTTTGAGAAAACTATTTTGTAAAAAAAAATTTCGAAAAAAAATAAAATTGGAAAAAAAAAATTTGTGGAAAAAAAATTTTGTTGAAAAAAAAATGCTCGTTCAAAAAAAAATTTTGTTGAAAACAAAAATGTTGTGGAAAAAAAAAATTTTGTTGAAAAAAAATTTTGTGAAAAAAAAAATTTTGCTGAAAAAAAAAATTGGGAAAAAACAAATTCTGTACAAAAAAAATATTATTTTTTTATTATTATTATTTATAGAATTATAGGATGCCTATTTAAATTCCTACGTACTGCGTGACAGAGTCAGTGTATCAGTGAATCAGTGTCGAGGGTAAATATATATTAAGAAGATATTAAAAAAAATCAGCAAAATTTTAACGAAAATTCCAAATTATTACGGCAAAAAGTGGAAGCAAAATACTTTTAGACACACTGTATGTTGCGAATAAAATAATTTATTTATTTGACTTTGCACATTTTTTAATTGAGACACAACATTAAGTTCTAACATAGTTTTTCTGCGTTCATCATCGTTCACTATTAAACACAATCAAATGGTTTTTGATCTAATCTTAAATTCTCATCTTAAAATTAATCACAGTGCAACGTTGAAATGCTCGTACGTTATATTTTTATTCATGGGATGCTTCCAGGGAACATCGAGGGTCAGAGTGACTACTACGTACAGGCCGATTGGTACAGATACGAGGATATTCAGCCTCAGACAGAATGTCATAACAACACTGTGAATATGTTTCCGATCTGTTAAATCATCAATGTCAATGGCCCAATTCACACGGGAATAATTTTTAGTCCGAACAACTTTTGTTTTTTCCAAAACACACGAGACTAATTAATCTGACTAAAATTGTATACGTATACACAGCTTTGTGTGTGTTAGTATTTTCTTTATTTATTTCACGTTTGTTTTGTGTGCATGTATTAGTTTTGTTCTGGTAATGCGGGGTTGTAGCTGGATGAAAATTTAATCCAACCAAAAACGACTCTCCTCACCGAAAATGCCTACAAGCTGCCATGTTAGACCAGAACAATTAATCCCGTGTGAATTGGGCCAATGCTTACAACACTGCATCGTTATAGTGAAATCAAAACACAAAACACCTATTGTACTTTATGTCAAATTCAAAATGTCACAACGAATTGAATCACATCCATAAACATAAAAAAATAACATTTTGTTTGCACCACATTTGGCGGCTTTACATGAACGACATTTCAGTTTGTTTCCTCTTGTGCTTCTGTCGGTTTTTTTGCTACAGTACCCTCACTACCCTAACTAACTGACTTCTAAAAATAACGTTAAGGAAATATGTAAATATATTTAAATTGTTTCGGTTTTGCTTTTATTGTCAACAAACATATGACGACGACGACTGCATATCATTCAGCAGCAGAAAACATCAGTTCTCATTTTGCCTTCTTTTGCAATTTGGCCATTTGCCAAATAACAGCAGAAATAGTCGGTTCGTAACAGAAAAAGTACTCTGGGGCTGGCATACTCGTAAACTGACAGCCTGAGGGTCAAATTGTTTGTTTTGCATGTCTCTGTTGACTGACAAATAGTACCCCACCTACCCACCTCGCAGCCTTAACTGGTCGAACGACATTGAGGTACTATTGCACACCCAAGAAATGCCGATCATTGTTCTCGGCTGTGTGTCATTGTCATTTTAGGAGGGGCTGGGCGACGGGGCGGACGGCTATGTTTTTATAGCCAGATTTTGTTACTTTATTTTTCTACGCTACTTAATTTACTTTTTATTTATGAAAAGAAAAAGTAGGCGACACAGAGAGAGAGATGGAGGGAGACCTTCTCCTGCACGTTTTAATTTGCGTTTCTTGAACCGTACTATGAACTGAAATGTAGGTGAATGTCGCTGGTTTCGTTCGTTCCTCCGTAGTTTAGTTTATGCTGCAACATTTGCAACATGTTTACGGATGAGTTTTAAGGACACTTTACGCCTTCATAATAAGATTTAAATTTTGTTAGTTGATGTTTTTCTGTTTTCGGTAAAAATAAAAATTAAAACAAGTACAAAATTGATTAATTTCATTAATTTTCAATTCATGAGATTTTTGCTGTCACATATTTTTACAGATTTTCTTCAATCGTTTAATTAAAAGTAGAAAATGTAGTATAAATATGAAAAAAAAATATTTGAGATCTATTTGTAGAACGTTTGCAAGTAAATTTGTTAACTAAAAATCAGTGTCGATAAATTCTACTCAATTTTAGGAGGCCTCGATTATTTTGCGCATGTACACCTCGAGCTCATAACATTCAATAAACAGCAACAATTTTTCTAGTTGCTTTTTCGCCACATTACTGTTGCTTTTTGGTTCTTCCTCGATTTTACAATTGGTATGGGAATGTGTCGACAATCGAGGCTGACAAATATCATCAACCAGTACAACTGTATGCATAACCAAGACGACAGGCCCTAAGTAATTTGTCCTTGGACAAGGAATACAAATTAAACAAAAGAATGACTCTCAAAATCAACAACAGCCTGTGATAAGAAATAAATGAACACGAGGGAGATATTAAAAGTTACGTTTGCCGACAGAAAAACATAGCTGACAGTCGAACGTTTTTGCCACTTTGTGGGAAAGTATTATTGAACTTGAGCTTGGATTTAATCATACCGATCGACTGAGAATCACTAGCTGATCCCTACGACCGATGTCTGTCCATTTGAACAACTTAATTGAATAAAAAAAATTTTAAAAATCATTAAATGTTTCTTACACTTTCGGACAAGGAAATATTTTGATAAGCTGAATTAGAATAAAATGTTTAAAAAAATTGCCTACAGTGCCGAATTTGTTCGGAACAGCTTTCCGATAATATTCAAGAGATGACAATGCACCCTAAAAAGGTCCTGGTTGGCGAGTTTGGTGAGCAAGTTATCTGACACTGCCTCGTTTGTTCGATTTGGCTTCACTAAAATAAATATTTTAGGGGGCACGTTATGTTTCCCGTTTATAGCAACAGGAACAAGCCGACTAAGATTGTTTTTCTTGGGATACAACATTACACGTGTGATTGGTAACATGCCCGACGAATGGACCGCTTGTAGCGTAGCCGTGGACAACATTTTCATGAAATAATCTTTAAATAGTAAATGGCAGGCAATGACAATGAAAAAATTTTCCATGTTTTCTTCAATTTTCTAAAAAAAAAAAAACTAACTCGTAAAAAAATTACGCCACACCACATCTTATTTAATTTGCTGCGTAAACCCCAAAGGCCTACTATGCTCGAAATGCTAATTTATAATGTTCTTAACTTAAAGCCGTAGGGTTCCTTTCCCAACGCAGACATTTGCAGTTTTATCAACAACATTTTTACGAGATGGAACCAAATCAAGTTGAATTTTGAAAATTTCACCTAAACATTCTTACGATTACGGATTACAAAGCGTTTCTTCAGCAGCAGAGCTGAATTTTTTTTCTATATAGAAATGTTTAATTTATGAATTATGGAGAAAAAGAATTCCAATAATAAATAATTATCAGCAGAAAAAATTGGCAACAATTTTCAATTAGAAAATTATTTTTATTTTATTTGTAAAAAATTATATTATAATTAAATTACAATACAATCTCAATTAGAGAGCACTGGAAACGAGGCCTTCGGCTCGATTCGGCTCGAAATTAGTTATGGACCTCAATTCAAAATTAATTGTTATTTAGTGTCGGTGCTCACTTAATGCAGAAATGTAATTGATTTGACAATTCTAATAGATATTTTAATAAAAATATTTTTTTTAAACTAAATAGAAATAAAAACTTGCTGATTAATATTTTCTTCGAATCTAGGAATTCACAAATCCGTAAGATGGTTTAGACATCACAGAATTTGGACAAATCCAAATTTCGCTGTCATATTAAAGACAAAACTTGTCAAGCCAACTGTGTGTGTATGTAGCGTATCCAATAAGTGGCTGTGCTACGTTTTTCTTCGTCGTATTATCAGTTGCAAAAAGCGAGTCCATTTTTGTTTCTGTTTTTCAATATTATGGACGTTTCTGTCAATAGACAAACGGGGCCATAAATCGTAACTACTACATGGTGTTGCTGTTGTTGTCACAGTAACACCAAGCCAATCGTAATCATCGTCATTGGCATATTCCTTGAAGTGTTTAATGGCAAAATGCGTAAAATGTGTCAAGCAAACGACATAACAGCCATTGTTTAGTTCATCATTGTCGCCACGGTCCTTTGCCTCCACTCCACCTCCTGCTTGGGTTTCTCATCATTTTCGTTACCCTGATAATCATCATTGTTCTCTTGACATTGTCTTCGAGTGATTCTGTTTTTAACTTTCGTAGTGTTTTTTCTCATTCTCATTTTCGTTGTATGTATTGTTTCTTGTTTTTTTTTTCGCTTTTTTCAAGTTTACCCACACAGAAAAAAAGAAGGTATGTATTTTTAAGTGTTCTGTTTATTTCTAACGCCTTGAAATACTTTCTAGCAAGACTTTGGACAAGTTGCTGTCTGTTACGATTTTAACTGGAAATTTTGTTGTCAGGGTGGCCTTATTAAAATGTTACCACGTTATGTTTCCTACCTCAAGGGGGAGGTGCTCGATAGATAATAATAATTTGTATACAAGTATTTACAATTTAAATTGCGGGGTTTGAAACAATTGTGGGGTGGATTTATTTTTATTTTTAACAATATAATATTATAAGGCGACCTTTTGGAAATATGAACAGATGTCAACATTTTAAACCAAAGTGGGAAAACGCTTGGAATTTCCATTGGACGGACCTTACTTATTTACTTCTCTCCCGAGTGAGCTGCCCAAATTTTTCCTACAAATATTTTTCCTTTGACCAACATTCACAGAAGAAATTTTCACTCCAGCTCTCATAGCGATCGGCTTTCTAGTAAACCGAATATAGCATTTGTTCATAAAATATTTACATGTTCATGATTACACCAGTTGATGTACGATCAACCGTGAAGGATACTAGAAAAGAAAATCAAATCAGATTAAAAAATGGAAATGAGCTACTATTGACATGCATGACTGAAGAATGTTAATACTTCATGCCCAATTGAATTGGTTGGGTATTGTGGGTTTAAAATATCATAATCTAAATAATATACTTCAGCACTTTGCATAATTGAGATTTCATGGAAAATTGATTTTTGTGGGCCTACAATTTTTGTAAGACCAATGGGATGTTTTATGCCCTTATGTATTGAAATATTTCAAACCGTAAAGCAGATGAGTGAGGTTTAATAACTAAAACGGTTTTGTAAAAAATATGGTGTTATGAATGGTGTTCTTACGACAATAAAAAAAATCCTTTAAAAAATAAAATTTCAGCGTTTTATTTTTCTTCAATAAATTGTTTTTTTGGTTTTTTTCTACAAAAGAAAAGAAAATTTGTTCTTAAAAAAAAATTTTTTCTTTAATATTTTTTTTTTCTTAAAAAAAAAGGTTTTTTTTTCTAAAATAAAAAAAAAATTTGTTCTTAAAAAAATTTTTTTTTTTAATATTTTTTTCTTTAAAAGTTGTTATGAATGGTGTTCTTACGACAATAAAAACAAAAATTTCTTAAGAAAAAAATGTTTTTTCATTAATAAAAAATAATGTTTTCTTCAACGTTTTAGTTTTCTTAAATAAATTGTTTTCTAGAAAAAAAAAGATTTCTCCTTCAAACAAAAAAAAAATTTTTTTTCATTAGTAAAAATATTTTTTCTTCAACGTTTAATTTTTCTTCAGAAAAAAAAATGTTTTTCCTTTTTTAAACAAAAAAAAAAAATCTTAAGACAAAAAATTTTTTCTTCGACGTTTTATTTTCCTTCAATGAATTGTTTTCTAAAAAAAAAAGGTTTTTCCTTCTTTAAAAAAAAAAAAATTTTTAAAAAAAGGTTTTTTTCTACAATAAAAAAAAATGTTGTTCTTAAAAAAAATTGTTTTTCTTTAATATTTTTTTTTTCTTAAAAAAAAAGGTTTTTTTTCTATAATAAAAAAAATTTCGTTCCTAAAAAAAAATTTTTTTTTTAATATTTTTTTTCTTGAAAATATTGTATTCAATTGAGGATTTAATGGAAATTCCTAAATGTGATATTTCGGAGCCCCCATTGAATGAAATAATATTTTGCATTTTAATATCTTTAACATGTTGAACAAATGGATGCAGCGACAATAAAGCCATTCGGAATTTTTAAACTGTCACTACTATGATTCAAATGTTGTTCTTAAATTGAAATCCAAAAAGAAAATTTTTATGGTAGTTTAGAATCCCAACAAATGAAGCGTACCAAAACGATAAATATGCCATTACTCGAAAAGAAACTATTTTTAGAAAGTTCACATAAATTGCGGACGAGAAGAAAAAACAAAAACGAATATGAAATCTCCAGAAAACCAAAATAAAAAAGAAAACGGGGAAGAAAGTGTGAAGAATTCTGAACATGACAGTCAGTGGCACCACAACAGGCACACACACACACAAAAGAAAGTTCTTCCGAAAGCCTCATATGCAGCAGCACCACCATCAACAACAGTTCAAAAGAATGTGAATGAAAACATCTGTTTTTACTCTTGTCCGACGAGCGGGTCCACATTTTCCACTAATGCCAACAGGCATTCAACCAGGGGCGTTTATAAATGGCTTAGATTTTATTTTTATTTTTAGAATTCAAAAGCAAAGCAAACATATTTTGAGTTCTTTCTTTCTTACAAGTGATTGACTTCGGTGTAAAGAATTTTTGCGGTTGGTTGTTGGTGCGGCGTAATTACACATTTTTTTCTTTCTCCTCCATGAGTTGGAGGCGGTCGAGTCTGATATTAAAAATATACAAGAGGTTTGTTAAATTTTCATTATTTGCTTTTTCAGTTTAATATTTTATTGATGATAGTGCTGTTGTTGTGTTTTAAGAGTTCGTTTGACGTCACCATCGTCATAATCATTATGTTCAGTGAAAAGGAAAATAATATTTAATGTCTGTTGTGAAGAGGGGTGAGATGTAGAAAATGTAATTCTTTCCCCACCCCCCCCCCCATTTGATATTTAAAGATAGAGGTTAATTAGGTGAATGATTTCTATAAATATTATATTGGAAATTACCACCTGTATATAAATGAAATGGTTAATGTTCTTACAGGTAATTGAGTTTTTTTGTTTCTGCTTTTTTTTTGTATTCATAATGAATTCGATTAATATTTGACAATTCAATGACAACGGAAATTAATTGAAAATCCTATAAAAAGAAAAAATGAGGACACAGTATTTATTCCCCTAGATACATTTCTTTTGTTTTCAGAAGGATTCCGGTTGGTGGAGTTATGGCCAACGAATATTTTATTTTAAGCAATGACACTATACAATTGATGTGTGCAATACGTTTACATACAAAAACATTTAAGATATTCATGAACTGAGGCATATCGACGTACATGTATATGCCGTAGTTTTTTCTATTTGGATGTCTAAATGTGTCAATTAAACACAAGACATATACTTACATACTTTAAATTTTAGTGAACAAGTTTGTGTTTCTAGCGAGAATTTGACTGTGAAAGGTGGTGTTTGTTATTTCTACCAAACATCGTGGACCTTTCTGACCTCACGAGTTCCCAAACACTGTGGCTCTACGAAAACTTTATTGTTGTTAATTCAATTTTAACATCCACTAAAAATAGACGTCAATAAGGTGAATGACTTCAAGAAATAAAGTACTACTGCAAGTATGGTTGCCCAACACTTGAGTACAAACGAAAATGATAGTTGGTAAGTGGTCGCAGGTAATTGAGTTTTATTTTGCTTTTTGTTAATTAATTCATTTCGTTTCAATACAATGTAATCAAAACTAAACTAATTGAAAGTTCTATAAAAAGATCACATGACAACATGATTTTGGGGATATAAGTGCATGTGAACATCGACTCATACGCGGAACATCATTGGTAATCTGGATATTGTTAACGAAATGTTGTTGTTTTCGTGCCACGAAGTTCGTTGAACAGACGTTGAATTGATAGACCGAAGAATTTGACTCAAAGCAGCAAGCAGTGCGGGATAGAGTTTAAATAAACACAGACCAGAAACTACTGGTGAAATCCGGCTCCGTAAGGCTAATACTTTTTCTACAGAAAATTGCATGGCTTAGAGATTATTGTCTTACGCGGAAAGAGGTGGAAATTTGTGACTTAAATTTCAGAATGTCACGGCTGGTGGAGTGAAGTGAACTTGGCACTGCTTCCAAAACAGAACATCAAGAGCATCTCATTCGTCGATATTTACACCACCCATACAGATTGACGACGATGCCGGAGTCGGAATCTGGAGTCTTAAAATTTCCTCGACTCCGATTTCTATTTACTTACATTTCCCATAAAATAAATAAATTGTATTGAAAACAATTTAATCTGTTAATTTTTTTTTAAATTTGAAATATTTTCGCTTATATGAAATTTTATGGTTAAGATACAAACGCACCTCAGTGTAATATAGAGTACTAGTAAGTTGTAATGCGCCAATTTAAAAAAAAAATTGGGGAAAACACAATTTCTGTACAAAAAAAAATATTATTTTTTTTATTATCTTAATATATATTTACCCTCGACACTGATTCACTGATACACTGATTCACTGACTCTGTCACGCAGTACGTAGGAATTTAAATAGGCATTCTATAATTTTCTATAAATAATAATAATAAAAAAAAAAATATTTTTTTTTGTACAGAAATTGTGTTTTCCCCAAATTTTTTTTTACCAAAAATTTTTTTTTCCAAATTTTTTTTTCCAAAATTTTTTTTTTTACAAAAATTTTTTTTTCAACAAAAATTTTTTTTTTACAAAATTTTTTTTTTCGATTTTTTTTTTTCTACAAAATTTTTTTTTTCAAGAATTTTTTTTTTCCACAAAAATTTTTTTTTCAAGGAACATTTTTTTTTTGAACAAAACTTTTTTTTTTTAAACAAAAATTTTTTTTTAAACAAAAATTTTTTTTTTAACAAAAATTTTTTTTTTCAACAATTTTTTTTTTTTCAACAAAAAATTTTTTTTCCTAGAAAATTTTTTTTTTTTAACACAATTTTTTTTCCATATTTCAACGGGCGCCATAGGCGCATTACAACTTACTAGTTTATTATAGAATGCCTATTTAAATTCCTACGTACTGCGTGACAGAGTCAGTGAATCAGTGTATCAGTGAATCAGTGTCGAGGGTAAATATATATTAAGATATGAATAATGGACGGAAATACAATTTTCAAATTTTTTTATTGAATAACTGAAGTCGGAGTCGAGGTATTTAAAAATGAGTCCGAGTTAGAGTCCGAGTCGTGGAATTTTAGCTCCACTATAAAGCCCTGATCTTGTGAGCATTAAAACGAACTCTGTTCATTTCACCCCACTCCAAACTCCTCGCCAATTCTCGGTTGAGTTAGTCATTCATCGTTCGCCTTTTGTCCACGATCCCCAGAGGACTTGGCTGATAGATAAATGCTGTCATCCGCACAAGAGTAGATTGGGTTCATAGATCGATAGGGAAAATAAGAAATAGAGAAGGAGAGAAACCCGAACTTTGTGGAACTCCTGCGGCAATCAAATGCTCGTTAGATGAGATCCCATCTAGAACAACTCGTACATGGCGATCTCTCAGAAAACTCGATATGTGAAGCTATTACCGACACCAAAATGACAATATACCCTTTTAAAAATAGGAAGCAACTTTTCGACAGGGTGACAAGTGATCTTCGACAGGGTGACAGCTTATCGTCAATCTTCTGCAACATTCTGATGGCGGGGGGAAAAGATCCACATCCTCCTCGAGTATGCCGAAAAGATAGACTGGGATGTAACTCGTGTTTTTTATCAGAATCAAAATTGAATCCTAGCTGAACTAGGAGTAGACAAAACGCATGCTTGCAACTGTTAAAGATGCATCGCAACGACAGAAACGCGACATAAAGAATGCCGGCAGATGCAGTGTGGTGGTTGTGAATGAATTTGCCTACAAAATTGTATGACATCCATATTCGGGAGAGAAAAAATACTTCGAAAAATCTATGAAGATGTAGAGAGGTGTAAACGAACGACATGAACGTTGTACAAATACAGCGATTGCGCCGACTGGACCACTTCAGGTAAATAAATCAAAAGGCATCCGCCAGAAAAGCCATAAACCCCCATAACCCATAAACAGGTTGAAGAGCCAACTTCAGTAATTAAGATTATTGTTCGTTTTTCCAAAGATAATCGTATTCTTCCTTAACTGTTCGATCCTATTATCCATATTAAAAGCCATCATTCAATTTCAGTATTGATGTGATGCAATAACTTACTTCATTTTGTACGAACAAGCGTTTATTACATTTATGCGATTTTGTTCTTCCCATTAGAATGTTGAATATATTTTTTTTTGTTTGCACTAAAAGCTTTACCCTTTTGTTGCATGCGATTATGAAATAGTTTCGTAAATGCTGCATGTCATCAAAATTCCTCAAAAGCAAATATTTGCATTGAAACGCAAACCCAAACTAGACCGCCACCACCATTGCCAAACTTATATAATATTCTTAAAAGAACTTAGACAGCAAAAGTTTCGAAATTCTTCTCAAAATAAAGCCCAGAAGAAAGACAACGGCACAAAAAAAAATAAAACGAAACGTTTCCCAGTAACTATGCATGTGCAAAGTGTTAACCTGCATGTCTGCCATTCGGCACCGTCGTCATAGCCCAAGCCATTCCTCATCTAGAGTGGCGTGAATTGTATGTGGATGTGAGGAAGTGGTTGTTGAAGGAAAAGTTACAACCAAGAAACCGCAAAGCAATGAACGAAGCGCAATAGAGAACCACCAACTGAAGGTACGTATGTACTTCAGTTTGGGGAGGTACTTTTCCTCTATAAATAAAAAAAAAGGTGAAAATGCAAATTTCCACACACAACAAAAATAACACACACAGAATACAGTAACAATAATAATAGAGGGTTTTCTTCTTCTATCGTGACATTTTAATCAAAATAAAAACAAAAAGCGCGAATGTATATTCAACGGTGAAATAAAGAGGAAACCTATGCAAATGTGTAACCGTAAAAGTTTACCCAAAAACGGATGTGTCTACCGCAAACAAATTCGCATTTTGTGTTTTTCCAGGGACTTCTTGTGAACATTTTAGGTTGTAGTTGTTCAGGTAATCCGGCAATGTGTAAAAGCCAGCTGCCATCCATGGCGCTATTCAATTATTGAATTATTCAATAGTTTACAATTCTAATATAATGGAGAATTTTAAAAATTTAATTATTCAAATGTTCCATTATTTAATAAATCAGAAGTGAATAAACACAATTATTATAAACTAACTATGAAGTTATTCAAAAGAGAGAGAAAATGTCGATATAGTATACGATTACTTTATTAATCTTTAACTATATCAATTGTTGTTTCTTTTAGTTCTATGCGTGCCTGCTGCATCTTCATTGCCCCAACACCCCGTCTTATCTAAAGTGATGTGAATGGATATGGAAGAACAAAGTTATAATTCACATTCATTAATTAAATGTTCTCTATAACAGTGAAAATGTGGAATGTGAAAGTCTACCTAGGACGGCGTAGCACAGACCATCAGACTTCATTTGAAAAATGATCATTTACGTAAGAGTCTTCAAATTGTGTATGAGTGCCCTCGATACTATTTCACGTAACAGAGCTACAAATGGTCTGGAGTCTGGATCGGTGGATATGGCAAACTATCAGAATGTAATATTTCTTGTAATATTTTGTTTGATTGTTTTTGATAGTAATTTAGCAATAATTCCAGTTAAAAATTAACTATTTTGGTGCGTTCGTTAAGCAGTAATGTGTGTACTGAAACGATGGAGGGAATTGATAAGTAGGGCGTGGCACCTTTCCAATATATTATTTATTGTAATTCCTATACGAAGCCTAGTACAGTCCTTTGACGCCTATGAAAATCCTATTAACGTATATCCGCAGTTACATCCTCCAACGATAGTCAGAGCCCTGTGATTTTGTGGTATTTCATTAAGCTCTAAACTACGTTGTCAAGTGATTTCACCCATCATTGGATGGTGGGCGTGTCACATCCCATAGAAGTCATCGATCATATATTTTAGACTCTACGATTGCGAATGTTAAATTAACTGCCTGTTTCCATAAAACGAATTTGTTCGTTCTGTACGATTCGTCAATATTGAAAGCCTTATAAAATGAGTTTCAGACATTATTCAATTCTGGTTTTCAGATATATGTTAGATATCGTCATATAGAAGACAATTTCAAAAGAATAAGCTCTCATTGCTTTAAGGAATCCATTTTATTGCGCCTTCAATTTTGACAATTTGTAACGAATAAAGAAATTCGTTTTATGGAAACAGGCAGTCAGTGTTAACGCAAATTATGTTCCTTGACAGCGAGTGTGTCCAAATTTTGTGTGACTTGGTTAAGATTAACGTTTAACGCCTAGAGAAAGGTGGGCGTAGCTACACCGATCCAAAAGTACAACGATTTTTTACTGCTTGATTTTTTGGGGATATGCGCTACTAAACAGTAGTTCTCGTTCACTCGCATAGAGTTAGGACACTTATTATACCAACAATTGCTGCAGAAATCATTGCAAATGGGTAACGATGAAGAACTGTAACAGCTTCCGAAACCTTGCCTGCAATCAAAGCAAACAGCTTTTTTGGAAAATTTATATTTCTGCAAAGAAATATAAAATTGTTAAATTGAGCATGCATTTTTTCAATAAATTAACAATGAAATTTTTATATTAAAAATTTTCATAGTTAAAAAATTCAACAATGAATTGTTAAAACAACAATAATTATTTTTATATCAACCAGTTTCATGGTTAAAAAATTCAACCAGGGAGTAGTTAAACTAACTATTATTATTGTTAAATACCAGTCAACAAGAAGATGTTCAAATTAACCATATATAACGTAGACTCCAAATTATGTTTATTTATGGTTAAGTTAACCTTATATAAGGTTAATTTTTCTCTCTGTGTACTGCCGTAACGGACAGGCGGACATGGCCCAAAGATTTCCTTTGTACAACAAATGCTAACATTGCATGTTGCTCTGGACATTATTTTCTTAAAAAAAGAGTAACAGATTTTAAGTTTGTTTGTCAAAGTGTTGCCTGAAACGAGTGCCAGAATGTCGCACTTTCCAACTTTGGAGCCTTATAGGTCATCTTTGGTAAGAACCTCAGGGTCCATCGGTTAGGTCTGCGTGGACTTTTAATCAAATCGAACAAGACCATTGCAACTGTTAGATTTATTTCTAATAAATTTTCGAAATCCCCCACTGTGCCACGTCACGTAAATTTGTTTGTTTTAAAAATTTTAAAATGTCGTGTGTGGATTGCATTTTATTTGTAAAGCGAATTCCCCATTAAATAGTAATAAAATAGATTTTTCCTAATTATATTTTGGGCAAAGGCAATCGAGAGCGCAGACAGCTTAAGTCTGTCTGTAGTTTTTTTTTTTAAAGAAAATCCGTGCTGCAATTATAGAAATATTCCTACTCAATTGGGAAAACTCAAACTTAAATTAGGACGTCTGCCTTCTAGATTACATTTTCCTGACACCTTAAGTGGTTTTATCCAGTGGCTTTTGTGTAGTCTCTTCAGTAAACTGAAACTCTATGAAATGGCTGAAATCTAATGTAACTTAAGTAACATACGGGGTATGTTGTATGACACACACACAAACATTGATGAGATCCCATGCCGGTAAAGAAAACGTAAAATGCCAAGACATACAATTATTTGACGCACGTTATCTTACTCGGCCTCCCACACTTATACGATAATCATTCAATCAAATATACACACATGCATACATCCATATTTTGTACATCTTGTCGTCAAATCAAAATCATTTAATATTCGCAATCAATGTACTTGCACACATACTATTATTATTTATATTTCAATTTTCACATACCTGCCAATAGTACACTATTATTATTTTTATTGTCATGATCAACGGGAATGGACGAAACACGTTCGGCACGGAGACAGGCGACGGTTGTGCCGGGACGACCATTTTTGCCGGAAGCCGTCAATTCAACAGTCATATCCATTGATTTCTGCAAAACAGCATCCATGCGTATGAAGCCTTCGGCCAGCGTTTTATAGCCCAAAATGGTGCGTGACTTATATTTCTTGCGTCGTTGTAGCAGAATAACCAGTCTGTGAGGATGATGACGGAAGGAGAAGAAGATGAAAGGCAATTGATAACCATAACGTGTGCTAATTTACAGGATATTTATTGTATTTTCAGTTTTGTTTTTGTTTTTGTGTTATAACAATTTACGGTTTTTTTTTTGTGGGGAGTTGTCACATTTACGGTGTAGCAACATTATGTGGCAAGCAACATTTGCAGTAGCATTCAACAGTTTGGTTTGTTGGTCGAGGAACATAAAACGTGATGTTTTTTGAAAAAGAATAGAAAATTAATAGAACTAAAATTAAGTAGCACTAAATTTGGTAGGGAAAGGTAGGGGAGTGTGTGCTTTTTAATCAATGATTAATGGCATTCATGTACTCGACTGAAAACAATAAGAACTCAATAAAAGCTGTAATACTTCGTCAAAAAAAGAACTTTTGATCCCTCCTTTAGGGAAAAACCAAATGATCTTTAAAAAGATATCCTGAATCCGAATTGAGTGTGCGTTTTACATCATCACATATAGATTCGTTTGGCTGTATGTTTCACAATTTTTTTTTAAATTATGATTTATATGAAAGACTACTTTTTTTACCAATTAAGTGAATTGGATAAGAATTGCCCAAGTTTTCGGCAAACTAATGAAAAAAGTCAGATATCTCCAATTATATGTGATGGGGCAAAGCGAACACCCAATTCGTATTAAGGAGATCATTTTATATAAGGATCAGTTGGTTTCGCCCAGAGTAGGATGTTTTTGCAGAACAGAGTAATTGGGGTTTTGATTAAATTTAAAAAAAAAACTTAATAACTTAATTTATTTGGATGTTTTTCAATTGATTTTTACAGAAGGGACAGAACAGAGTTGGGTACCTAAGTATCCGCTATCATCAGTGCTCTCTTCTGAGCACGGTCCAGGAGCTGCAATGACGTTTTTGGAGCCCCTGTCCATATGTGGCAGTTATATTCCATTTTTGGTCGGATGTAGATAATGTAACTATTTACAAGATCAGATGGGTTGAAGTGTGTATGTCTTGTACCACTTAAAAAAAAGCCTGAACATTTCAATGCATCTTTCGACACTTCGAAAATTTCACTAGCCCAACATCTTCTCTGTCCATCTGACTCCACACATATCCTTTGTCGAATGAGTAAGCGAGACAGCGATTGCAGTCACCCACAAAAGAGTGAATCGGTTTCACAAACTGACCCAACATTGAAAATAATGAATAGAGAAACCTAAGGACAGCAACTTTTGTCACTCCTGTGATATGTGAGACTCCAGCTCCCATAGAGGAATCTGTCTATAAGTTCCCGTATGAATACACCGCGCCAGAACCTATCAAACACGCATCTTTTAATGATATCTGAGTGATTTGCTGGCCTAAACCTCTCTATTTCACAGATACAACTGGACATCAGAAACATCAAGTTTAATAATAAACAACAACAAATATTTACCATGGTTCGGAAAATATTCATAACTAGTAAGTTGTAATGCGCCTATGGCGCCCGTTGAAATATAAAAAAAAAATTTTGTTAAAAAAAAAAAAAAATTTTGTGGAAAAAAAAAATTAGGCTGAAAAAAACAATTTTTGTTGAAAAAAAAAATTTTGTGGAAAAAAAAATTTTGTTGAAAAAAAAAAATTTTGTCGAAAAAAAAAATTTGGAAAAAAAAATTTTTAAAAAAAAAATTTTTGGTAAAAAAAAATTTGGGGAAAACACAATTTCTGTACAAAAAAAAATATTTTTTTTTTATTATTATTATTTATAGAAAATTATAGAATGCCTATTTAAATTCCTACGTACTGCGTGACAGAGTCAGTGAATCAGTGTCGAGGGTAAATATATATTAAGATAAGAACCCAGATACTATAGGGCTTAACCGATTTACTGTCAGATTGGTGGTGAACAATGTTAAATAGTTTTTTAGAAACAAACAGAAAAACATTAATTTACCCCAAAGACTTTTACCAATTTTTGACAGTTATTGGCCCCCAAAGACAAACTGAAATTATTGAACATTTCAAACGAATACGTTATGATTCAATTATTATTATTATTTATGAAAAATCTACTTGAGTGAGGAATGGAACCTGGAAAATATCTCATCCTATTGTGTGTTCCCGTCAGCTTAAGATATCCTAATGCCTGTGGAAAGTTCTCATCAAGGAAACGTATCAAATTACAAATTAACCAGGTGCTAAATTTCCCAGTAACTACTGGCGTAATACAATCATAATAAATGTAATAACGTTGCCAACATTATGGTAACAAACCCAACTCGACGCAACCAACCATGAGCGGAGAAGGTGCGTGGTAGCGTTGTAACGTCAATTGCGGAAAATGTTTGCCAGTTACGTTGGTCACACTGATTACAGTGTTGTATGCTAGTTGTTGCTACTGCCGATGGATGTGGTTGCCGCTTCGAAAAGTTTGAATCATGGTGCCAGACAACATAGATGCACAAGGCGCAAATGTCTGATGATGAATTAACAGGAATAACAGGATGTGATTGATAGTTAATTAAATGTGATTATACGTAACGCAACGCATAAGATGTACGCACGTACGCACGCTACTATATAACGATATGATAAAGCAAAAAGAAAAAAACCAATATGCAAGTGTGATTGGTAGTACCCACCTGTTGCCATCACGTTTTATGAAATGGGGATATTGTAGACTAAAATTCAAATCCAATTCAGTTTCTGCCAATGGCACATTGCCACCCAACAGCATGGCAGCCGGATTGCCGCCGGTACCGATGCCGGCATTGCCGATGCTGCCCGGCGTACCCACCAGTTGTGAATTGCCAAGCATAGTTGATTGACCGCCGGCATTCATCATGGATGGCGAATTGCCCTGTTGCATTATCGATAGGCCTCCTACGCCTCCGGTGTTACTGGCCGTGTTGGTGGCACCACTGCCACCAATTGACGATGTGTTGGTGGCCGAGCCTAATTGCAGGAAACTGGCTCCGTTTATGGGTATTTCGTGGGAACGTAGTGTTCGCTTGGAACTTTGCATTTTCACCGCCAGCGACAAGGATGTCATATCCCCGGGCAGCGGCGTCAATATTGTCAACCGGGTTATTGTCAGCGAGCATAATCTGCAAAAAAAAAATAAACGAAAACATTCAATTAAACATTTGAGATATTCAAAAGTTCATGGATTATTTGTGGTAAAAACAAAAAGTTATAATTGTTACGTATCGTAAATCCAGACTGGATTTAGGACGAAATATATGTATGTCCAACCAGAAAGCATATAAAGTTTACAAAAAAGTTATATTTAAAACTTTTCAAATTAAAATATTTATTCCCGATGCAATGTTTGTTTGTCGCTCTGTCGCGTTATGATTTACAACCCCTGTGCATTTATGCAAATTAAATTTCATAAATTTCAATTCATCATTCATACGTATCACTTGTGGCACTACAACAGCGACCGACATCGTTACTCGGTATTACTTTTCCACTGCTACCGCTGCTGCGCCGCTTGAACAAACTCCGGGGTGCGTCATCCGGTGGTTGTGTGGTGGTGGTGGTGGCGTTGCCTTCATAGTCAGCTCATAAATTTTCCAAACACTTTATTTGAATAGTTTCTCTTGCACTTGCACAGATTACAGATTGTGCAGGCTATGATGGCAGACACAGTGTACATTCACCATTACTCACAGGAAATCTTAATTCCATTGCAGTTTCTTTTTTTTTTTTTGTTGTTTGCTTTTTTCAAAATATCCAACCGAGTTATGTTCAATTACGTTTAGGGCTGGTAAAAGTGATAGGAATGCAAATAGGATGGAATGAAGCATTCACTGGGCCTTGGGCTGGTAGAAAGTGAGGCTTCGGGCCGAACATGAATATTGAATAAAGCCAGCCAGAGGAATACGTTTGCAAGTGCAGGAGATTCACAAGTGTTGCAGAACAAATGTTTGTCATTTCTCAACAAAATAAGTAGAGAGAGATTCCCAAGAGTAACAGAACTCTTTGTCATTTCTCAACACAGCAAGTGAAGAATTCTTTACTGAAAATATGCTCAGGTTTGTATAGCCAAGATCATGGGACCGGTTAACAAATTCAGCCATCTGCATATATCATACATTTTCGATCATTAGGGCAAAAGGGTCCCCAATTAAGCCAATTCCGCCGGCCAACACATTAGGTCTACTCTTAACAAGAAGTCCATATTTGGCTTTGTGACGATATTTTCTTTTATTCGAGTACCCAAAGTACACGGTCATCTGTATAACGGTCTGGTTTTCGGTCTGCATGGCCTATGGTTGCCAATATTTTTAGTTTACTCCTTTATAACAATATTCGTTTGAGCCGATTTTTGGACTCATGTCTACTTATGGTGAAGTTATTTCCACTTGTCTACGACAAAACGAAGTTTTGGTGTAAATGTACTTCAAACGTGTAATTTTGCCAGAGGTTGCTGTACTTTAAAGTGACTAAAACCAACTCCTGCACAAGTTCCATTCAACTGCAATTTCGCCCAATTCGAATGCCAACCGATTTATACTAAAACTGATGCCATTGAATAGAGGACCTTGCCGCACTGGTTTCCAACTGGCATTTATTATTTCCAACTCTTAAAAAAAAAAACATTTTTAACAAATTAAAAAATAATGTTCCAATATTAGCATTGGCTTATTTTTTGTTTTTAATATACAATTAATTGGTTAGCGTCACCATATGATCGGTCATTACACAGTTTACGCGAGTATTCTGTTTCAAAAATGCATTTAATTATACGTTCTTTTGTTTCATGTGTGCACTTTTTGTACTCGTTGTATTTACGTCAGTCAGTTCACGTTTGCTAGTTCAATGAACTGGCTTTTGTTTACCAACAACAAACTTTAAATTCTGCTGAGAGAATACGATACATTTGCCGTAATTAAAAAATAAAAACCTTTCTTTCATTTTAAAACAGCATGAGTTGGCGGAATCTACTTATCTGTACTCTAAATCGGTGGATTTCTTGAACTTTGCGCTAGATGTTGTTAATCCCACATTTGCGTTTTGGTTTTATATTAATTTTTATAAAGATTTGTTGTCTTTCTAATTCCCAGTATCTAATCCGACGCTAAAAATACAAAATCGGGGAATTAAACATGTATTTCAATAACAAGAAATTTATATTCTTATCGTCAGATATATAAAATACTTTATTCTATAAAAAACTGAATTCAAAACCACAACTTCAATGGATTTTATTCTAGCACTGACATTAAAATGTCATATTTCTTGTTTATTTTATTGTTTGTTGAAGATCTCTGAAGCGATGACATTTCCATATCTATTATTTCAGATTATATGCAGTACGTTATCTACGTAAGATCTGCTTTATTTTACAGTAGAATTGTCCTTCCTAATTCTCCGTAATATTTAAAATTATTCCACTTTGGATTTTCTATTTGTAGATCACAAAAGTCCTCTTGGGTAGAATTAGAGAATATTTTATAAAAATATATTTTATATCCTATATATTTTTATATATATACTGAGTTTCTGTAAACATTTTCAGAAGCCATCGTCTCAAACTGTCATTTAATTGTAAAAGAACCCACAAGATGCCCACTTCTTGCCTACATAAACACCTCTTACATGACAGACAATAATAATCATCCAATCAATTCTTTAGTCATGACATCGACATTAAGATTTCAATCTTCCATTCACTGGTACTTACCCTCGTCAACATTGTGGCTGTGGCAATAAACTTGATAACAATTAATGTAAAATTAGCATTAATTGGAATATTGTATTGAACGGACTGAACTGAGCTGAACGGTATTGTGAGCGTATGTTATTTTATGACATCATTTGTTATTGCAGTAATAATATTACAATTACAAGACACTTATGCGACATACGACCAGCTATCATTTTGATATGGGTGTTGTAAATTTGAAAATTAATTGTATTAGATGTCAAATGGAACGACAGAAATTTGAGTCAATAGTTGTATGAATTTGTGTGAATAAGACTTAACGAATTTACGAATGACTGGAGAGAGAGAGTTCAATATAAAAAGGTCGTAAGTGGAGAATGAGATAAAACGGTCAACTAAATTAATGAATAAATTAATCAGTAAGCAAATTAAGAAATTAATCAATTAAATGATTGTTATTACTTGATAAAGAATCAATTAATTGATTGATATTAACTGATAAAGAATCAATTAATTTATTGATATTAATTGATAAAGAATCAATTAATTTATTGATATTAATTGATAAAGAATCAATTAATTTATTGATATTAATTGATGTAAATTAATTAATTGATTGATATTAATAACCAATCAATTAATTAATAAATCCAATAAACGTGCAATTAATTAATAAATCAGTATCAGCTAATCAATTAATCGATTAATCCATTAATAGATTAATCATCCGATACAGTGTACTCTCTCATAAGCGGACACCTAAGGGACTGAGAGTTTTGTCCACTTGTGAGAGGTGTCAGCTTATGAGAGAAGTACAGAAGAGGACTGAAGCGGATTGGAACTGGAAAAAGTGTCCGTCTATGAGAGGTGTCCGAGAGTACACTGTACATAATATTCATGTTTAGACAGGGTTATTGAAATTATCGTTTTTACTCGTGGACTATGTCCAGAAGACATAAACATTGCCCGAATGTGGGTTGTATATCGCTGCTCTTTAGATATTGTAACCGTATCTGTTCTACGGATATCCGTGGTCGTCGTTAAGTCCCTGATGTCAACCATTCATTGTTAAGGGCCCGGTTGACGGGACGATAAACTGTAGAGAAGTGTGCGTATGTGGAATATTCTTTCAGCCTGTGTCCTGCCAGTTGCGACATTCTCAAATACAATACAATGGTCAACAAACACTTATCCCTCTCTCCTGCCTCCAAAACCCATATATATTATTACTTACACAATTTATGACATTTATTGGGGACATTCCCTGAGTGTGGGTCAAATAAAAATAATCAGGTCCTGACCTTATTTTGAATTTCTGGTGAACTAATTTGCCATTTGAATACTGTACTTGTCAATTGTCCATTTAACCAGGGGACTTCTCTGGAATCACTGTCTTCTTTGTATTCACAGTCCGGATGTCTTGCAATGGCTCTGAGAGAACTCTATTAATCGTAAGGTCATCGACATATTTGATTTTATTACCCGGATATGCACCAAGGGGGTTTGTTGTGCAATGGCGGCACATATCACATATCACCTATCACCCGACGGCCGCCCACCACATTCTATTATGTATTGTTTACAGATTCTTCATTTAATGCGTGAAATCAAAAATGTTTACGGTATTGCATCTGTCGGCATACTGAATATTCTCCGAAAATGTTGATTTCAACGAAAGATGAATTTGATTGGCCCATTGCTGTTGGCATTCTTTATCCAAATTCAAACGAATATCTTCTTACACATGCATACATACAAACAAACGAATGAATGTGCATCAATCGCATATTGTATGGTAGTCATAGCCCACACTGGTCTAAAACGCAATAATGAAACGTTCAATATAAACAAACTCGACAAGTGCAACACAAATTCACTTCAATTCTCAATTGATTCATTTATTACATTCCAAACATAATTGCAAAATTATTTCTCATCCGAGAGACATCATATGAATATTAATGAAGAATGCGAACAGCCAAACGCAAAAATGCCCAAGCAACCAACCAAATATGAAATTGACGACGACTTCAGCTTACATTTTAAGCCATGAATCGGTTTGAAATGGTGTCCGGTGTCCGGAGGTTTGGTTGCCCACAGTGGATTGTTGTGGTTCGTTGTCTGTCAAGCCCTGCTCTACTGCACTGCATGTCAAATGGCATCATCGCCACTGCAATGGACACAGCACAGACAGAAATGGTGGAAACGGTGAATTTGAAAATGTCGTTTTGTCGTTGTTGTTGTGTTCGCCTTTTTGCCGCATGTTTTTCTGTTACACACCATTTCGAAAGGAATTCAATGTTGTTTAATTTGCTTAAAGAATTTTATGTAAATTAGCAAACAGCGAGCCAGCAAAAAACAACAAAAAAAAAGCTAAAATACAAATATTTTCATTAACAAAATGAATTTAATAAAGGGTACGTGGTTTTTGGTGTGAATGAATTCAGTCATATCTCGGGTGAAAATAAAAATTCTACATTAACGAATATTCGAAATTTTCCGGAACGATAAGAATTATTTCTAACCATTATGGGATCCTCTCTGCCTTGTGATGGAATGGAATTTATAGTTCTTCTGTGAAAGTCTGTTAGTGTAGGACGCATTTGTCTTTGGAAAATGTTTACATACTACAAAACATTTTTCAAAGAAAACGGCTTGGGATTTGTCTCGTTTAAATTTTCTTAATTAATATTTGTCTGAGAACTATTTTATTTCGGGGTTATTTCGAAGCGCCTAAGAACTTGAATTGTCAAGGATTTCAATTCGAGTTGAAGGAACTTTTACCTAACCACAGAAAAATTGTATTATAACAAATTTGTTTCACATCCGTTTACAAACAGATTAACATATATCAAGTCCCCAATATGCCTTAAACCTTTCGTAACACATCCTTCATCGAGAACAAAAATCTGTCATGCAATAACGAAACAGCCTTCTCAAATGTGCTGTATCGTTGATGGGAATGAAAGATAGAAGAGATAACTATTTTAATTAAACATTTTTTTTTAAATGCGTACATCTTCTTTGTGTATTGCAATTTGTAAAAACATTTTTCATTCTCTGCGTTATTCATACATGAAAAAAATATTTAGAACATTATTTTGTTGTCTATACTACATTTTTGTTGTCGATTGCTTGATTTTTATTTTTTTTTTTGTCTGTGTGTATTGTACTGAAATAAAATATCTAATTTAATTCTTTACAACGGAAGTGCTGAATGTTGAATAGAAATGGAGCCAAAAGGAAATTCAACAATGAAATGAATATGAATGATGATGATGGTAGGGCGATATGTAAATTATAAATATTCATATTCAAAGTATTCATATCAGTTGTATGTCGGAATGCGGCTTTCCAAGAGCTTTTGTTTAACAAATAATGTCAAGTTAAAGTCTATTCCCTTAGACTGAGAGTTTTGCGGGTGCATTTTTCTATTTTTCCCATAGTAAAACTAAAGAATTCAAAATATTTCATATAAAGTATAGAACAAACTTGTTGATGCCATGTTTTCTGTTATTCAGTAATTATTTGTGAATGTGTTTAATGTGTACAGCTTAATTTGTTGAAAACTTCATTGATAATTGCTGAAATAAAAATGCACATTAAAAATGTCAAACATCTCGTGTTTTTACACATTACTTAAACATTTAATAGCACGTATTTGATTAACGAGCAACACTTATTGAAAACTCATGTTTAGTTAGCCAATGAGCGATGTGAGTCTTCTAAGCGATCAAATGCACGCAAAGTGCCCGTCTAGCGACACTTTAATGTCAAATTGACAGCAAATTCACATTTGATGTTCTACGTATATTGATTTATATTGAATAGACTAGAGGTGTTGTTTTTAACAAATGACCGTGCAATTTTGGCTATAACATTGTTTTTGTTGAATATTTGATAAATTTAGCGATAAAACAGTCGTTTGAATTCTTGAAACTGATTCTGAATAGTGAAAGCAAAATTGCCGCATTTCAGGAACGGAGAATCCAAATGAGTTCCAGCATTGCATGACCAAAAAGTGGTGGTTTTGGCCAGCGTTTGCGCCATAACCGCATTGGGCAATTCTATTTTAGAGAAAGCGAACCAGTCGATGGAAATCGATATCGCTGGATGTTGGTTTGTGATTTGTGCCAGCAAATCCGAGAAAATCGACTGGATGCTTGGCAATGTCCAGAAGGTGGTGACTATGGCATATGGTGAAGCGAACTTGGACCAAAGCAACCTTTTTCGGTGGTACAAAATGATCTTAGAGTCCGAGAAGATGCGAAGGACGAACAGCGTGCCGGACGCCCGAGCACGTCAACAACAGACGAAAACATTGATAAAGTGAATAAAACAATATTGGTCAATCGATGAAGTACCATTAGAGAAGTTGCTGAGGATCTAAACACATCGATTGGCTCGTGCCATTGAATTTTAAAAAATTGCTCAATTTGGACCAAAAACAGCATTGCATTAAAATTGCTCAAGAGATGTTGAACTCGGTCTGTGACCATCCAAATTTGCTCCATGGGGACGTAACTGGTGACGAATCATGGGTTTATGGTTACGACGTGGAAACTAAAGCTCAATCATCCCAATAGAAGCTGGCGCAAGAACCAAGACCGAAAAAAGCGCGCCAAGTTCGGTCGAACGTAAAGGTTTTGCTCACAGTTTTCTTTGATTGCAGGGGAGTGGTGCATTATGCGTTCTTGCCACTGGGTAGTACGGTCAATAAAGAACATTACCTGCAAGTTATGCGCAAATTGCTCAAAGCAATCCTCCAAAAACGCCCGGATTTGTGGAAGAACAAAAACTGTCTTTTGCACCATGATAACGTCCCTGCAGACACATCGTAGCGACCGTATTTCCCTGACCTAGCCCCCTGTGACTATTTTTGGTTAACAAACCTGAAAAGGCCCACGAAAGGATGACGCTACGCCACGATTGAGGAGATAAAGACGGCATCGAAGGAGGAGCTGAACAAGATCACAAAAAATGATTGTTTGAAGTGCCTCGAGGATTGGAAAAGACGTTGGCAGAAGTGTATTATATCCGAAGGGAATTACTTTGAAGGGGACAAGATAGATATTCAGGAATAAATAAATACTTTTAAAAAAAATACAAAATTCGCAATATTTTGTGAATATACGTCGTATGTATCTGACAAAATTTCTTAATATGAATTACGTTTCGTGCTCCTACTAGCTTAACAATAACGAAGGGATGACCTTCAGTATATCATGAATTATTTCAATATTCTTCTAATTTAACTACGAACTTCGTATAGCACAAAAACAAGCAATTTCAGCCGAAGTTCGATTTAATAGACCCCAATGCCTTTGCATACTATATTGCATCCATTCATACAAATTACCGTTTAGGCTTAGAATTGACCACATACATGTTGGGACTCTAATATACTCGATATCGTTGAGTGGAAAGATGGATAGAATAGAAGAATGAGGATCAATTATCGAATTTCCTCGCAATAATTTGAGGATGTAGCAAATGCCGCCAGCCAACTCTGGCTTCTGTTGCCCGACGACGGGCATACAATCTGTTGTGGCCGGGTCTAATCATACTAATGCATATTTTATATATATAATTTGATTAATTTTGTTTCAATTACTTTTTCTTGGTAGAAATAAATAATGGGTTCTCATAAAAAAAAATATATATATAAATGAATGTGTTCGCGCTGCAGTATTTGTATTTTCATTTGGCGTGGTCAGTGGTCGCCTCCGAATCGCTTGCCTCCGTTGTGGAAGCGACAGCAGCAACAGGCCTTAATGGCCATAAATATAAACATCGTTTATCGCAAGTCATGTCAGGTTTACAACAATAACAACAGCAACTCAAAGCCATGTTGTGTGCCTATAGGTAGGAAGTGTTGTATAAAGTCTAGTTGTTTTTCCACATCGCATATTTCCTTTTTATTTATTTCATTGATGATGATGGTGGTGTTGGTGTTGGTGTTGGCGCTTTGGCTTGTTTTGCCTAAACACACCAAATAAGCAGGCAATGCAATGTTTGGTTTATGGCCACACGGTAACTCTTTCCGTCCTTTCGCCACAAAGTCAGGTCGGTCGTACGTTTTTGCACCAGCACAAGTGGGACGTTAATATGGAGCGGAGCTGGGCGATGTTCACGAGTGTGACTCATGGTCATACTCCACAGAGTTATAACAACAAAAACAAAAGGCACGTAAACACTCTGACAAATTATGTGCTCTGTTGCGAAGCAAAGCCATTGGCAAGGCCTTTATATTGTGAAGCGTTTCAGAGGGCCCTGTATGAGCTTTCGAATTGTGAGAAATTTATTCAAGCATACATTCCCCAGGCAGGTCCTACAAGTTCACTGTTCACTTCCCTGCTTTGCAATGTCTCGAAAGCTTTTGCTTTGCCAAACGATTGTAAAATTGTTCAAACTTATCTTCCGTGCGATACCTAACAGCTGTTCTACATACCCGCTTCCCTGTTTGAGAAGACGTCTAAAAAGATTGGTCTAAAGTCCGGACTTGATATTTTCCTTATATTTCCTTTACGCATGGAAATTAGAAAGTCCTATACATTTCAAGTGAATGACATTTTTATAGGGGGATTTGGAAACGAATTCTTAAATTTTTTATTAAAAAAAAATACAATAGGCCTGATTTAACAAAGAATAAATATATAACATTCTAACGAAAGCCAGTCACTCACATTCGTATAAAAAAGAGCCTCACTATCCCTTGACTCTTCGTTTTGTCGGTGAGTGAAAATGTTGCCAGTTCAAAATATTCGCAAATTTACCCCGAAAAACGCTAAATGTCAAAAAGCGTCTAGTTGACAACATTTTTAATCAGCGGTGAAAACAATGTTAGGGCTGATTTTTCGATTTGTAAGAAATATTAATTTTGCCATTTGTCATATTTGTCATGCTGAAGGACGTTTTAGAGGACAAACGGATCGTTTTTTTGGGGTTTTTTGTCAAACGAAAGACAAAGTGCTTTTGACATTTCGCACAAATTCTACTTAAAAGGCACAACTCAAAATTTTGCAATTTTCCGAAAGCTCAAAAAAAGTATTCTGCAGCCTGCAGTTTCCAATGCAACATGAAGAGAGACAACTGTGTTTCATTAGTATAATGCGAAGAAAATTATTTTGTACTGAAATGCTTATGATTTCTTTAGTTCACTTTGTCGCTCTGCTGACTGTTAGTTGCGACCCACTACCAGCTGTTTGTGTTCGACATCGTTGGTCAGATTGTTAAAATCTTAAAGTCTTTACTGCAAGCTATTTTGGAAGATCTTCTCGAGTTTATCCAAACACAAGAGACACCATGTTAGTTAACAAAAAGTATGGAAGACAGACAATTTACCGACTGCAAATGAAGGCCTCCTACAAGGCCTGTTAACTTTGGCATTCCCCCACTGTCCTGTTAATGTGTCACAAACAAAAAGTAACTAACGCAAACAAGGGAGAGGCAAAAGGAAATATTGACGACGGTGGTCACTTTTTTTATGACCACTCATTCATTTATTCGTTCATTCATCCATCCATTCCACTCCATCAAAGTGTCTGTGGTGTCATGAGTCGTCAGTCCGTCCGTTGTTTTGCTAGTGCCCAGACATGCAACCTAGTCGTATTATTTGTCAACAACATCGTCTGTACAATATTATTTGTAGTCTTATGACTTGTACGAAAAAATACGGAAACCTTATAAATAAAAAAATAAAAATCCTTTTTGTTTGGACTCGTACGACTATACAAACAAAAAAGAAATTAATGCGATTTTAATATTAAGCCAGAAGGGTCAAGAGACGGCACAGTTGGTGAATAAAGTTTGGACATACGCAACTTATTACCCTTGTGAAGAGTAGTAGGTCTAGCAGTCTCTAGCAATATGACGAGTATGCCGGGCATTTGGTATCGTGAGAAAACAGTATTATTTTTTTAACTTGAGACCAGTTCCAGAATCTATTAATTGGTTTGTATTTGGCATGAATAAATGTATAATATGAAGTGATTTTTGCCACAACCTAAAGTATTTGTAATTAGGGGATCTTAGAAGTAAAAATAACTGTCAGTCAAAAAACGGTTATTTAAAAAAAAAAAAAAACCAAAATCCAGTTTTATGTAATAAATGGACGCGTCTACAAATCATTTAAATAGTGTACCTTAACTTTTCCACTTTAGTGTAATAAGCGTTGTAATCCATGCATGCTCCCCACGTACACACAGTGACACATGCCAAACAAACTTTAATTAGTTATTCCAATTTTACACATTATTAGATTTTTATTATATTTGCCTTAGTTTATATCCCAAAAGGGTCCGGAATTTACATAAATATGAGTCTACCCTGTATTGGCAGCAGAGGCCATAGCAGAGAGAGATTATTTTACTTTAATTATATTGTTTAGATTTGCTTCGTGTTGAAAATAAAAACGTGAACCGAATGAATTATTTGAAGTTTTTCCACCCCGTTACGAAAATGTTTGCATGGGCTGTCAATAAAAACCGAAGGTTTTCACAAGGGGTGACAGCAAAAAATGCATTGAAGGGGCAACAACTATGAACTTTGTGGTTGGCCAAAGGGAACCATGGCTAATTCTTTGAATCACGTTACAAATTATTTCAGCGATACCTTGCAATCAAAGTAATGGCATTTAATTTACTTTGGGGTGAAAGTTTCCAGATGTTGCATGCAGATAAAAAAAAATTCGTAGTCAATTTCACAACTTCCGGAGAGAAATATAAGCAGAAATGAATTGTGAATTTAAAGAACGATACACACAATATTAAATATCCAAATCGTGTTATCGCTAATATATATTTCAACTAATACTGATATTTATTGTTATTGGTGATATTCCAAAAAAAAATCCCAAAACCTCAGCGACATCTGGATTCAAAATCAGTAAAGGTCGACAAAGTCGTATTAGAAATTTGAAAATGTTTTGAGTAATGGGTGTTTTACAAATCACACATAAAATTTTCGTTGGTATACAAGTGGTGTCTTAGATTTCCTAGTAAATTTTAAATTAATCACCCTCGACTAAAGTTCTCGAACTAATTCTACACAGATTTGAAGAAAAGACCCTGGAACAGCAAATCGATACATCTTTCAACGACTTCTGACATTGGCCTTCGGCACACCTGAGTATGGAATCAATGTAAAACTGGTACACCTTTGTGAACTGTTTGATTAAGCGACAGTAGCTGAAGTTGGAAGCGGACTCTCCGACCAATTAAAGCACTCAAACAGGATGACAACATATTGTGAAATTGTTTTCAAAAAACGGTCACAGTTAATATCTTCTCCTCGCATATGTGGACAACTTTGTCTCGGCCCGGAAGATGCAATTTCGAAATAGTCGGCGTAAACGAGGGATCGTGCTTGCAAAGCGGGAGGACTCCGTCAACAGCTGAGGACGAAAATTAGAGTATACGAAAGAAAATTACGCTGTGCAACTTTTTTTAACTATGCTTCTTTGTGGCGATGCAACACAATGAATCGGTGCTGTGTGTATTCGAGAAACATCTTTCGGAAAAATCTACGGTGGCATGTATGATATGTGCCAACGAAGTGTATAGGCATCGAATGGATGGTGATCTGTAGAACTGCAGTGACTTCCAAAATTGTTCATATAGAAAATGAAAAAAAGACTTATGGAAATGATGTGTTTAATAACAACGGGACTACTTTATTCAGTAAGCGTTTAATTCTAGTACAGATTGCTTAATAAAAGATTCGAAACATGCTAAAGTAAAATAGTGAAATAAAAAAAATGAACCTTAGAAACACTTTCTGAAGTTCATTTAAACAAATACGTCTTACTATTTTCTTTGAACATCTCTGGATTTAACTACAAGTTGCAGTCTTCTAGGGATACTAATCATCGAATTTCGTAACATGACATCTTCAATGTTTGTCCACTCCTCATGTACCACATTCCAAAGCTCTTCTAGATTTTGTGGATCAATTCTATTATAATTTTAATTTTTAGAATATTCCATAGATTCTCTATTGGATTGGATTGAGGTTCAGATATTGTGGAGGCCAATCCACGCATTTAATATTGTTATCTTGGAAACACTTAATAGTTTAATTGGTTTTATGCTTTGTGTCATTATTCTGTATAACCTGGTTCACACCCAAAAACTTCCAGACCAGGTAAATAAGAGTCGCTCAGAATTTCAATAGTCTACCGTCGATTTTCCGTAGGACTCCAGCTTTTCTCCTTGAAATTAACCCCATATCAATAAAGAACCAACTCCAAACTGGTTTGCTGAATATTACGCCATTCCATCAATATTACGACCATCAGATCCTGATCGATTAAATTTTGTTTCGTCAGACCAAGTGAAAAATCTCCACTGCTCAGATGTCCAATTTAGATACTGTTTTGCGAAGCTAAGACGTATGGCGCTAATGCTTAGAATGTTAAAATAAATATTTATTGTGAACAGTTATGGATGTCACTGTATATCCCGATAGAAAGCAACAACCTTGACCATTCACAAAGTTCGAAATACCTATTCAGTAGTAATGTACATACACTAAAATTCATGTAACTTTTTTCCTTCCATCGGAAGAACTGAATACGACAGCTCAGTTTCGAATAACATTCTCATTTGCGACAAAACAAAAAACAGAAGAAATTGTTAATTATTTCTCCTGCTTTTTCTTCTATTCCTACCCTGAAAAGAAATTGGCCTAGTCGTTATATGTAAGTAGCCTATGACCGATCGATTTCAATACACCCCACCCGAGTAACACAAGTCAAATACGGGCAAATCCGTTTTGACTTAATGCCATATTAGACGTACTTCATTTCAAATGTTCCGTAGACTAAACTAATTTCAGTAATTAACAGGTACATTCACTAATCCGTACTTTCCAACTGAATCAACAAAACGACGTGACTTCAGCTGTAGGTGTTATTGTGTGTGAACCAATAATTCTGTAGCTACGAATGTAGTTCTCCATCGTCTCTTTAGTCTTAATTTATTTTGTTTTGTACTTCAAAACGTATTGGAGCAGAAATTAGCGCGCGCTCGCATTGACTTTTCACTTTCGTGTGGAGAATTAACAGAACTTCTAAACGGAAACGCCAAATAACGACAACGTTTAACACGACGGTGTTTACTGTTTCCGCTATGGCTGTATGCGTGCGAATCCCTATATTGAACATCGATCCAGCGGCGAAATGGACGGGGCCTTTACAAATACTGGCCCCCATAGTGGGCCTTGAGAAATTTATGAAATCATTATTTATGGCATATCTGTGCCATAATTTTTCGTTAACCTACAGTTCAGGCCTAGTCGATTCTGCTTACTGCCAATGAATGCATATGTATGGATGTAAGGTACCGACCGATAATCTGCACCACCTTTGGACTGTGCTGTTTATTATTATTTATTTTCTTCCTCCTCCTCCATTACAGTTTTTCTTTTCCTTTCTTTTATATACATATGTACGTACATACATATATAGATATTTAAGTAATAACCAACAAAAGCATGAAACGAAAACAATCAATAATACAATGACCTATCCGAACAATAAAGAAAACGACATTAATAATACACGCCTGCATGTGCGGACACGAGTAGCATACCACATACAGTATGTGAACAAAGCATTATAACCGGGTTGTGGGCGATAGGATACAACGTTAATTTGATAGGGAATTTATGGAATACCAGCAAATAAACCCGGTTATTTGAGGAAACATTTGTTGATGTCGTTCCCTCAATATAATAATAGTGTATAATACAATATACTCCATACAGAATACACTATTGTTATCCAAAAAAAAAAAATACTGGGTCACAATTGAAGTTGTCACCACCGAGCAACAATTCACACCATTTCTAAATCATACTTCTTGAAGGTCCTGACATCAGGGAAACAAAAGTGGATCCACTGCAATGTACAATAACATGAGTGACAGACAAGTCTAACCAGTTCTTAACCATTTGGACGTGCAGCGTGATGGATATTGTTGGAATTAAAAGTAATTTTAAGCCATAGTAAAGAAAAAATTCTAAAAAATAATTTATGAAAAATTCAAAACAAAAAAACGGCGCAACGACGACGACAGCCTGTCATGGGCTGGGGATATTTTGAAATGTATACACAATCCAAAGTGAAAAATGTCCCAAAAAATATAGAAAAAAAAGGAAAAAAAATACACAATAAAATAAAACGTTTGGTGCCGAAACCAAAACGAAAAATGGCCCCAAAATAATTACAAATTGTTCTCCAATAATGTTGTATTATTTATTCCATTTATTCCATCAGATTCTACAACCAGTTGTAACGTGTGAGGGCTTGTTGGTCATAGGTTGGATGAAAATCAAAATATTTCGACTTCAGCTCAAGTTGGCCAACTTGGTTGGTACGTGTGAGGGCTTGTCATTCAACTTCTTGACTTCATTCTCATTTTGCCATTGATGAAGTAAACACATTTTTGTATTGGTGTTTTGAAAAAATAATTAAAATTAAAAGAATGTGTGGAAACAGTGAATTCTGAATAGTGAACAGTGTGGAATTCAAAGTATAAAACCCAAATAATTGAAACAAAAATATATAAATTAAAAACCGCTACGGAAAATATTTGCAAATGATATTGAATGAGAAATTGGTTGAAAAGTGGTAGCGTGTGAGGAAACCGACCAGCCTGGCTGTTCAACTTAGTTGTTTAACCAGTTGTACCTGTGAGTGCGGAATAAGACGCAGGTTTTCAAAAATTCGGTCCTATTAACACATTTCCAAAATTATAATCGGAAAAAATTTGTACATTTAAACTAGAAATTTTTCAGGGAGCTCATCAGATTGTATTGGCTTAATTCGTGTTATGTTTGCCAAATTTGACCATCATCTGCGTGTACTCCATTCGTGAATACCTTTGAACTCCTCCGTATAAGTGAAGATTACAAATGTTTGTCGCTTTATAGAATTAAATAATTATGTTAGATTTTTTATTTTATACAGAATTATTGATATCTTGTAAAATTATACTTATTATACATGTTTAATAAAAATTATTAAAGGAAAACCTCGTACTTATACAGGGAGAGATTTATTTTTGTGAGAAAACTGATCGGATGTTTATTTCATAATAAAGAGGAAGATATTCCATTAATAATGTAAAACAACATCAGCCAAATGGCCACCACGACCACACTTACAGGACCATATCCTTTTCATGAAATTTTCCATCACCAAATCACAAAGTGGCTGCCCTATGTCCCCGATAACCTCACGAATTTTATTGTCAAATGTCAATAAGAATAAAAGCTTCAAAAGTGACAGCTACCGAAATACCGAGTGATTCAAAATAACACCTCTTGTTGGAGAACCTTTAATTAAGTAAGTTCAATTTCCACGACTACTCAAATCAAGTACAATTTACTCAAGCTGAGTTTTATTCTGCCATTGAAAGAGCAAATTGAATTGAGTTGAGTACATTTTTTAACTCAACTTGCACTTTTTTGTGATATTTACCTCTCGTTGAAATCTGTTCGGTGAAAATACCGATGAAGATGTTCCCACATGACTGTGGTCAAGTCGTTACTAAACTATGCTCTGACAGTCCACATTATTTCCTAAGACACTGACATCACTGAACTATTCTTTGACAAAACTAAATGTCGATATATATTTTCCAAGAACTTCTTTATTCCGGTAAGAAGAAAAACTACGCTTTAAATGTCGTATCGCATAAGACAACTGTTTCA
Source organism: Hydrotaea cyrtoneurina (assembly GCA_958296145.1). NCBI lineage: Eukaryota > Metazoa > Arthropoda > Insecta > Diptera > Muscidae > Hydrotaea > Hydrotaea cyrtoneurina. The sequence continues at coordinate 119,580,717 of OY282512.1, forward strand.
ATCGAACGTCTGTCTGTCGGCTTAACCGAAATATGTACTCTCCGAGAGAAAGTGGATTATTATTGTATGAAATTTTTGACATTGGCACTTGTATTAATTGTTTCTTATTTTGTTTATTCTTGGTTGACATAATATATTCGAAGAATATACGAATATATTTTCCCAGTATCTTGAGTTTTTTGGCAAAACAAAACCAAAAAAAAAAACAACATATATTTACGCAAATTTGGAATTTCCACAATTTAAAATTTATCATACAATATACTAGAGACATAAGGTCTTGGTGTTCTCTGTTGGGATGATTTCATTCAATTGTATTGGGGTATGATTCACTTTTGTTTTATTTTAAATATTTTGCGTCCACAACACATTCAACTAATGCGACGTTTGTCTCTAGCAAGTTAAGTGTTGGCGACACGTTGGAGATATTATTTAAATCGCTATTTAACTGGTATGAAGTATTTAAAAGCAAATACAATTCGTTGTTGGTGGTGCCATTTAATTAACAGTTTAAGAATTGCTATCGAGCTGTAGGGCAAATGTGTGTGTGTTGGTTTCTAGTGACGATTTAAATTTGTTAGTGCTCCATGAACGTATAAGGCTAAAATCCGATATGATTTGTAATTCTGTTTAACGATGGCAATTCTGGACAACAGTTTACATTGGGGAGTCGTTAAAGTATGTTATGTTCCAGTTGTTAACTTTTTGAGAGATAATGTGATTAAATTTTGATACAAAAGAATTTTAAAAAAGAAAATGGATGTGTAAAAATTCCCCGACAATTCTGTAACTCCGGGCAAAACACGCCATCTTAAATAGTAAGCGACAAATGCGAGGTCTTTGTGGAAAATTTGCAATAGGCTGGTGTGAGAAATGTTGAAATCGATGGCGATTTAAATTTCCAGGTCTGAGTCGCACACTCATTCTCCTCAGTGAGCACCGTAAGACGCGTTGTCGTGACGGCGGATACCGTGAGTGTTGTCCACTTGCAAGCCAGTCTCACGAACTTGTTGCACAAACATGTGCAGGCGCTGTGAATGCCTAATTTTGACCACAACATGTTTTAAAGACGGCTCCGAATGGCTGATGCCTGGCTTTGAGATTAGAGTCGCCGGAATCACAAAGCGTAAACGGCCTCTAGAAAACTGTGTATGTTCTTACCAGGATACGAACCTACGTTTGTTATGTCATAGTCGCACATATTACCCCTTTTTTTTAAATAGAAAAGTCAATATATTTTGCCTGGTTGATCTGAGCATTACATCACCCACGTTACGAGTGCCACTAACGTAGCCAATGCACACCGTATCGAGTTCATACGTTAACAGAGACTGACAGTCTATACCTGACTTAGCTTTAAGCGAAATTACATGGAAAAGTAATTCCGTCTGAGCAAATAGCAGCATAATCTAAATGATTGTAAACTAATACTTAGTACGACACAAAGAATAGTCCACAGTACATAATTACATATGCGTACGTACATGTTTGCAATACTTTCAACATTATCGTACAACTCAAACACACATACACTTTCACCCCATGGGAATATGAAAACATGGAACGTACAAGAATTGTGACCGTAGACACATAGTAGGCATTGATGGCGGGCCCTTCCTGCTTGGCGATGGCGACGTCCGCAAACATGAAAAGGAAGTGCATTTTTTACTGAACAACGACTGAAATACACAAAAACAAAAAACACAACCGCAGCACTATTCTCGGCAAGCGCCCTACTAATTATGGCCATGTAAATCTTCAATGGTTTGAAATGTGGAAGCATTGTTAGTTCCCAAACCACTGACGTTGCGTGTCGTGACGACTCTTGTCGTCGCCGTCGTCGTAGTTCTGTCATTGTCGGCAGAAGTACAAATTGTTGGGGTTCCTCCACCACCACTGGCCAGCCAGCCAACCCATGTTTGTGAGGGTGCCCAAGTGATGAACAAGCATTTTTGTTACTTTTTGCACACCTACTACCCCCACCTCAACCAGCAAAAAAAAAAAACAGCACGGTTCACATTTTCAATTGCGATTGTTAGCCAAGATAACAAAGAAAATAACAAGCAAACACAAACCTTGTGTTAAACTGCCTCAAAAGGTAAATTTGAAGTTTCGTTTAGATCAAGAGATTTTGGCGTTAGATACGAGCAGGAATATTCCGGTAACACGTTTGCCATTCCCTCCTTCATCCAATCAGCAATGGCGCTTTACGTAGTACACATAGCCGTAGACTGGGCCTAGGGCCGGGCATCGTTGAAATATTTATTAGATTGAATGTATGTAAGAACGTCAGAACGTATGTCTGTGCATACACTACGCATTTCCTCCACCGGCAGTTGATGGCGCCATGCAAAAAAACGGCATACAAACACATAAATATGTCTAACTGAATACAGACGTATTCATAAATAATGCCACCATTTAATTTCAAAAGGTGGTCTAGGGGTCACAATTTATTAGACTAATTACATTAATTTATGATATTAGAATATCGACAATAATTATAATACATAATTCACATATATAAAATGCAACAGCGAAAATACAGAAAAATACAGAAAAGAAGTTCTCTTCAGGGAATATACGAGCAAATATATATGCATGCAGTTTTGTGTCATTTTTTATTTTTTTTTTCAATTTCTGAATCTTAATATATATTTACCCTCGACACTGATTCCCTGATTCACTGACTCTGTCACGCAGTACGTAGGAATTTAAAATTCTATAAATAATAATAATAAAAAAAATAATATTTTTTTTGTACAGAAATTGTGTTTTCCCCAAATTTTTTTTTACCAAAATTTTTTTTTTCCAAATTTTTTTTTTAAGAAATTTTTTTTTTCAAAAAAATTTTTTTTTTAGCAAACATTTTTTTTTCAACAAAAATTTTTTTTCAACAAAATTTTTTTTTTCCACAAAAATTTTTTTTTTCAACAAAATTTTTTTTTTTCAACAAAAATTTTTTCCACAAATTTTATTTTTTTTCGAAATTTTTTTTTACAAAATAGTTTTCTCAAAATATTTTTTACAAAATTTTTAAAATTAAGTAACAAATACTTTCTCAAGCAAATTAACGGGCGCCATAGGCGCATTACAACTTACTAGTTTCTATATAACAATCCATCTCATTCTATCGGTATTTTAAAGAGCGTAAATGCAGAAAAAAAATTACGAAAACAGTTGCAAATTCACACTTATTCGCACCCAAATGTTGTACTTTGTTGAATTTAAGAAGTTCGTTGTCTGTTTTTCCCAAACACGCTATTGCTTATACACAAATATGTAATACTAATTGCAAAAGAGTTATATTTACATCCAAATAAGCTTTGTGTAGAAGGAAATAAGCTTTAATTAAAGTGCAAAACGAAGTTTAAAAAAAAATAAAAATTACTTTATAAAGTATACAAAGAGATGGTTTAACCCATGTATAGTTTTTAATTTTTTCATATTGTTTGAATTGTTAATTTTTTATAAAATTTTTAGTTGTGGTTTGTTTAAATAAAACCGTTAAAAAGTGTTCGACCATTTTAAAGAAAACGTCTTTTTGTGCAACTACTTTCAAATTTTCCAAGGAGCCAATTTGTTGACGTTTCGAATAAATTTGTCTACAAATATACCAAAAGAAGAGGCTAAAATCTTGAAAAGTGTAGTCAGTTTATGGACGGACCTTTGTGCGAAAACTGCTACATGGTCGAATTTTACCAACGATGATTGCTGATCAAGCGTACTCTTTTCTGCCAAATAAATCCAAACATCCGGCAAATTAATCTTATTCGGCTCATGCCATGACAACAAAATAATGACAACCTTAAAATGTGGCATTTTAGATAGGAAAATATCAACCATAACTTACTAGTGGGTCATTTTTTTTTTTTTGCTCAAACAGCGGGAACTTATTTATGCACTTGATTAATAAACCTGAACGGAATATACGTTTATTTGTTATAATAGAATTAACTGTTGACTTTCTTTGTTATAAAATCCAATCATCTGTTGTAATGTGACTCTCGACTAATCGTAAATTCCCTGGACTAAACCCATATACATCACAAAGCCCAATTAGAATATACATAGTACAGTGAATACAAAATTAGAGAATTAAATTATTAAGATGCAGCACCTTTAAAGTAAAGCACCACAACAGAACTGTGACGCGCCAAGAATTATTATGCAAAATGTCAAATTGAGATTAGGTGCGTTTTTCTAGTGATTTTATTATAGAAATATTTGCATTCATCATCAGCAGCAGCCGCAGCATTTGCACAACATGAACGACCACCTCTGCTCGTGCATATACAAAAAAAAATAGAAAAAACAGCGAAACAGCACAATAAGACAAATCACAAAAGCACAGCAGGTATAAAATTAATAAATTCAGACTATTTTCATATAAATGGATTTCTACTTGTACGCCAGCGACGACCACGATGATGACGTGGTGTTGTCATAAAGAAACGCCGACGTCTAACAAAGAATTACTCCACAGTGTATAAATTCCCAATTATCTTTATGTATATAATTAAATATAGTTTTTGTGTTTAATGATGTTTATAGGCATGCTTGCATGATTTCTTTATTAAGATCCACTAAATGGTTAATAAGAATTATAGTATGAATATACAATTCCATGAAAGAACAATCGTCTGCTCTTCTCTTAAACCGGTGAGCTGTGCACATAAAGTTTTGTATAATCAGAGACCGGTACTACTTTTTTAAGCTCTCTGGTTATATATGGCTTAGATATTACTGTCTTACTCGCCTTAAGTCGCCAATATTTACGATGTTGGAACATCTGCTCATATTCTTACGAGGATACGAATCTATTTAAGACATTCCGGCTAAAATGTATTATGAATTATATGGAGTATTCGAAACAGAAGCTAAATATTTCTTTTTGGAATTTATTAATTTTTAAAACAAATTCAAGCAGACTCACTTAGGTTTGTAGTCCGGAGTTCATACCAATATGGGACCGATCGTATAGGTCTCTAAACAAGAAATATACCCAGTGTTAATCCCCGCATGGATTTCCTCATTGGACTTACAAAGACAAAAATATGAAAAAATCACCAGTGGCACAAATCGAAAAGATCTTTTTTAAATTAATTTTTAAGTACAAGTTCTTAAATCCAGAAGTCATTCTGGATTATGAGGACAGCAAACAGTACTGCTAAATTTTTGACCCAGTTGTATACAAATTTATAATGAAATCCGAATTTCTATATATAAGACTATGCAAATATATTAAAATCCAGCCCATGTCCAAAGACTAATTTATTACTGACACCGCTCCTAAATCAATTGCGGTTAGTTTAATAAATGTCAAAGCAGCCATTGTGGTTGTCACAACCGAAGGACAACAGAGTGTCACAGTGAATATGTCCAAACAAAATTGGTCAAAATTACTTTGTTTGCTGTCTGTAACTATGGCCCGCAACAACAACAACCACTATGTGGATAAATAACAACTTAGCTGCATTTTTAAACCATATCGAACAAATTGCCCGATAATCATTATTTGCCCGACCAGAAATTCCTGTCGTTGAGGTTAATGCCGTTCATTCACATTATGTGGCGTGCTTTGTTTTATTTTTCAATCAATTAATTATTCACAAGAAGCCCGAGGAAAATAGACGGGCGGGCATTTGCTGTTGTTTTCAACATTAAGCAAAGTGGAACTAAAGCACAAGCAACAAAAAAAAAAGGTTTAAAGTGGAAATGTGCAAAGAATACACCAGAGAATTGTTGTTTGTAATTGATATTGATTTACAAATATTGCAGCTAAATAGAAAATGTTTTATTTTTAGAATGACACACAAAAACCGACTAACATTGTAATGAACCACCCATGTGAAATAAAAGAACAGCAGAGGTATGAGTATGAGCACAAAGCGTTGGTATGTTATGAAGCCACATGTATTAAAGGACGAAGACCGACCAATCGTTAGAATTCCAGCAAGTTTACGAAATAAATGGGATTTCAAGGGGAGTGTCTACCATAAGGTGAAGCCACAGATCGGTTCAACTTGGCAATCTATATTGACTATATCTCAAGTCGTCTCACAGACCTCTGCATGGTAACTTCGGGACAACGCAGTTTTTGCGAACGTGTGAACGGCGAATCCTTTCCTGAACTTATGATGTGGTAATTCTATGTACATGTAAGTTTCTCGGGAAATAAATTAAAATAAAATCCAACTGTCTTCCACTAATATGGACGACCACCTCAAACGTTTTAAATGCCATGATTTACGAATATGAGCTGGAGTGTACGAAATCTCCTGAAACCAGGTACATCTAACCAACTGGAGTATGTACTGTACGAGGGAATGCGATGGAAGGGACAGGACCTTAATCCAATGAAGAACTGCGACATTTACTGCAGCTGCCATTGAAATACCAAATATGACTCGAAGGGATGTGAAATTGTGACAACTGTCTTTAACGAAGTTGCTCGATAAGTTATTCCATGAAAAAATTGGTCAATTTGGGTATACACAAAGTCAATTTTGGTATAGTTAAAATTCAAGTATCTTGTGTCAACATGATTTACTCCGTTAAGGCCTGAATTATGGCATCATACATGAGGTAACTACGATGCGGCTACCAAAACTCACCAACCATACAAAGTGAACCCTGTTAACAAGGAAGCCGATCTCTCCCTGTATCGATTTCGATGGTAAAGACACAACCACCGAGAAACTCACCGAAGAATCGCTCTGAATTGATTATTCTAGGGACTCCAGAGCACCCGAAATTCCATATTACAAGCTACGATGAAAATTTGATCTTTGTGGCAAAGTACCCAGTTGATATCGGACCTCCACGTCGAGCAGAACTCTCCCTCTGATTTAGGTGGTATACCACAATTACCGCTAAACCCTCCGAAGTGTCCTTTCCAGTTAGTTTGGGTAGGGGCTCTTGAACATCCGCGGCACAAGATGAGTGTACAATCTTGGGCTGATGGTTTGGCTTCAGAGTCCAATTGTCCAGAAGAAAATAAAAACAGAGGTTTTCAGAATAAACCGTTATAATGTTTTTATTCTCAGATGTTCGCCCTTACCACTTGTGATGCTGCCAATGCTTTAGCAGCATAAAAAGCGTGCAGCCACAATTGAACGAAAACCGGTTGGGAAATGGAAAGCAAGATGGAAACCCTTTAGCTATTTGAGTAAAAGCTTTCCTTTACGAGATAAGGAAAGCTTTAGGGTTTCCTTTTTTTACAAACAGATATACATATAAGAAATTCAATGATTAAATTCAGTGGTCTTATAACTATCTTAAAGCTAGAAAGTTGTTGAACGTGTTCAACTGTTAGACTTCCAGTTCGAACCCAGCCCTCTCTGACTCTGACACTGTCTACAAAAATACAAATTCTCTTTGTCACCCACAGATTTAATAAAAACTTCAAAAATAGTTCATTTTTCAACAGCGAAGAAATTAATTTTCCAACGAATTTACAGTCAAAACAACAGCCGACACCATAAATATCGTACGAATTTGTTCAAAATCTTTTGAAATGAAAGAGACGTGTATTGGCAAAATTCTCAAAAACTTTTCTTCGTTCTTTCTTTGTAGTCAAACAAAAGACATCAACAAAATACATCCCCTAACATGCACTCAGACACCACGTCAAGAAAAAATAAAACACAAAACATATTTATTGGCAGTTGTCATGATGTTGCAAAATATTAAAAACCAAATACGGAAACTTTGTTATAACAAACAATAGGTTTGTAAGAGGGAGAAAAAAGAAATATACAGACGAAAACCCCAAAAACAACAACAAAAATCATACAACACTAAACAAAAACTTAGATCGTCATGAACAACTGTTTAAAAATTGTGCCACTGCTATTGTTACCGAATGAATGAATGACGGTGACCTTTGCAAACAACAACAGAAAACGAAAAATGTTAAATAAAATTAAATTTTTTGAAAAACAAAAAAAATGCATAAGCTCGTACATTGTATGTACAACACCGTTCTATTCAACGTACGTTCATACATATTTGTTGAATGTACGACTGGGATGGAGGTACACAGAAAAAAAAAATAAGTTGAAAAAAGTCCGCAATTGAATAAATTTTTAAATTAAAAAAAAACAAAATGGTGAGTTAGAAATCTATTTGTGCCTATGAGTAATAGTTGTCTCATGGCCCGAAGTCATACAACTTTATGTCTGTATTCCTAGGCTTACGCCTATTTCTTATTTTTCGAAATGTTTCAAATGTTTATTTATGTACAGTCGAATTCGGTTAAGCGGAAATGAAAAAATTAAGAAATTTGTTTCATTTAAGCGGGATTTTCAATAATAAGGAATACGGCCTTCAGGTAATTGAACCTTTCTTTCATTAAAACGAGTATGTACTTTTGAGTTTGTTCTCTGAAACGAAGATAGAAAGTTGTGGCACAACTATTACTACACTTCAAATTTAAGTGACATTTCAAATTTAAATCCAATATTAATGAGCTTGGATGGAAATACTCACTTATTTTTTAATTTGGTTGAGTTGCCCGTTTTTGTAGCCGTTACATTCATTATGTTTCTTTTAAGCGATGTTCGTATCATAAAAGTTGGTGTCTTTTCATTAAAAATGTGTTTCACATAAAAGATTTTTCAATAAAGCGGATTTTCGTTTAAGTGAAGTATAGAGTTTTCCATTTCGTAGTTTGAAAAGTATAGGGCTGGAATTCGACATCTGCCAAACTAAGTTGTTAAACCATATTTTTTTTTTCTTTTCAGTTGGAAGTCTTACATCGACGAAAATGGTACGCTTAACTATCATACAACGCTTAAAAATTATTAAAACCTACTACAAAAATGGTGATTCTCGCACAGCCACATATCGTGCTTTAAGGGGAGATTGTGGTTTATGGTTATGAAGCACATTTCTCACTCGGTGGGTATGTTAATAAACAAAATTGTCCTATTTGGGTTTCTGAGAATCCTCAAGTAATTGAAGAGAGTCCATTACATCTACACAAAGTCACTGTTTGGTGCGCTCTTCGGTCCGAAGGTGTGATGGGACTTTACCTCTTCGAAAACGACGAGAGAACAAGTGTCACCGTCAATTCGGAGCGTTATGGTCGTATGATAACCGACTTTTTATGACTGCTATTGAAGGATACGACTTGGAGAATATGTGGTTTCAACAAGACGCTGCCACATGCCACACAACTCGAGCGAATATGGGGACTCATTGCAAGGGACATTTACTGGCCGCACAATTTCTCGTCGTGGCGACATAAACTGGCCACCAAGATCATGTGATTTAACACCATTAGATTTTTTTTGCGGGGCTACGCGAAAGACCATGTTTATGCAGATAAACCATTAACTCTTGAGCACTTAATAACCAACATTCTTCAAGTTATGGCTGAGATACCGCCCAATATGTGACAAAAAGTGGTCCAAAATGTCCTCAAAAGAATCAATGCTTCGCGTGGTGGCCATTTAACTGATGTAGTGTTTCACACATAATGTCAACGTTCAAACTTTCAAATAAAAAAGAAATATCATGAAAAAAAATTATTTATATTTGTTTTATTTACGTTTAATTTTGAAAACGCAAAATGGATAACCGTTTATAGTACATGTAAAATCATCTAGATTCTAGAACAATCTTAATATATATTTACCCTCGACACTGATTCACTGATTCACTGACTCTGTCACGCAGTACGTAGGAATTTAAATAGGCATTCTATAATTCTATAAATAATAATAATAAAAAAAATAATATTTTTTTTGTACAGAAATTGTGTTTTACCAAAATTTTTTTTTTCCAAAAATTTCTTTTTTACAAGTTATTTTTTTTTACAAAATTTTTTTTTTCCAAATTTTTTTTTTTCCAAATTTTTTTTTTCCAAATTTTTTTTTTCACCAAATTTTTTTTTCCGCAAAATTTTTCTTTTTTTTCCACAAAAATTTTTTTTTCCAACAAAATTTTTTTTTTCAACAAAATTTTTTTTTTCAAGAAACATTTTTTTTTTCAACAAAAATTTTTTTTCCACCCATATTTCAACGGGCGCCATAGGCGCATTACAACTTACTAGTAATACTAATATTTACTAATATTGATATTCAATTAAACGATTTTTCCAGTTAAAAGGCGAGCGCTTATCCGAATTCGACTGTATATCGTCGGTGTGCTGCAAAAATAGCTCAAGTCCACTTTTTTTTGGACTTAATGATGCAAAATCGTCCCAAAATTCACTCAATAACTAAGAAACACAATTATGTGAGTTGAGATATTTTATCAGAAGATTTTCGTGTGTGCGAAATAAAAATTTTCCATACTATTGAAGATTTTGTTCGGCTTTGACATTTTCATAAACTAGTAAAACAATATTAACAATACATAAACTAAAAAAGAAACATTTGTTGTATGTGTAAAAAACTAATGATCTAGTTTTAAAGCTGGAAAAATTCTAAGTAATTTGAAAAAAAAAATATGATCTATTTTACGATTTGCAGCCACAGATTAGATGGAGATATGGAAACATAAAAAAAACATTTTATAACTTTTAAAAATTTCATGAAAGTGTAAAAAACTAATAATGCCGTTTGAAAGGCTGTAAAATTCTAAGTAATTTAAAAAATTTTAATTTTACTCTTGTCGTTTCAAAGTTATGGGTGTCAATCCATTGTAACAAGTGATTCGTTGGGTGGGTTTTTAACGTATTGCAGAAACTTCGCAATCGATACAAGAATATATTTTCGATGAAAAAAATATTTTTTAATTCCAAAAATATGAAAATGTAAATAAAACATATTTTTTTTAATTACATCCTTTATCTGCTTGATTTTTTATAAAATACCTTTTGGCCACTATTTCTCCGTGTGCATATATGAAGTGGTTTCATGTGCCATCAACATCATCATCCTCATCATACATGAATGTACGAGTACCATTTGTTTGAATTCAAGTGGCAAACAGCCGCATCGCATCGTATTGTTCTCATACGTACGTAACGTAACGTAAGTGCTGTGGGGTGGTGGTTCCCATCATAAACAAAAAAAAAGAAAAACAGAAACAGACTGCTATGTGATGTACTATGCACATCGCACAATACTTAGAATTTTATTTTTGTTATTTTGTTTTGCAAATTACATAGAAACATACAGATCTACAGATAGAGACGACGTACTCAAAACAAAAATACACGTCATTTTGTTTGTGTCCGAGTAAAGCGGCAATTGGCTGTAATGTTAAATCTGCATTTGTTACCGAGAGACACAATGTATGAACGGTGTATCATAAATTTGATTTTCGGCATTCTTTAATTAAGCACTTGTAATAAGAAAATCTAATTAGAATTGATTAAAAAAAAAAACCAAGGCATCTTCATTGTTCACGGAGGTCGTTCACAACATGTTCCAAGGTCGTTATTTTTAATCACGTATTATTCATCTATCAAATTTGTCCTATTCTCAGACTCGTGATGGGGTTGTTCTGAATTTGAATACATTGCAATATTTTTATTATTTTTTTTTTTATTTTGTATTTATTTGTATTTATAAAATTTTACAATCATTTATATTTCGGCCCCAGCGCCCTAAAGGCATTATTGTATTATGATTTTTGATATTTTTATTTAGGCTTCGCACAAAAATATTGTTTGTCTAAACTAGGTCGGAGAAAATGCGATCGTGCCATTTTTCTACATTTTTTTTGAAACGTAATCCCGATAGTCGACCTAAAACAAATATATTTTGTAATTTTTGTTTCGATTGTAGTTTGGCAAGTGAGACTACACTTTCTGTTAGACACAGCCAATCAGGTCAGAAACAAAGTGAGTAAAATTTAAATTTTGCTGCAGAACACAGTAAAAAAATATTGTATTTGGAAATATTTCACGTCAATCAATTTCAATAAATGTAACAGCAGTTATTATAAACTAAACCATGGAATGGTGTTTATACTAATTTTGTAAAAATCTTAAAAATCGGGCTCATAGAATGTATGAAATTCTACATATAATCAATGAAAATTGTTCATAACATTGATATTATGAAATAATTTTCTTTATGTATTGTCGATATTATTCGTATAGTTTTGTTTCTGTTTGTCGAGTTCGAGATCAATTATTATTTCTAATTCTTTGCAAAAATACAAATGTTTAAAAAGGTTTCAAGCTTGTGTTGGCTTTGATTGCAGGCCATCCGTTTCGGAAGCTGAAACCTTTTTAAACATTTCTATTTTTGCACAGAAATAGAGATGAAAAATAATCTCGAACGCGACTAACAGAAACAAAATTATGAAAACTTTTTGAAACTGAACAATCCCCAACTTTGAGAATTGTTTCCACAGGAATTCTGGATTTTGTTTTATTGAAAATCCGACAGGAAAAATCCGTTGAAATATATTGACCTCTATTTGTATTGAATATGGGCATTTCTAGAATCGCGAACTCGTACGCTTTAAAGTTAAGTTCGTTTCAGTTTGACTAATTCTGAGTGCCAAATGTAAATTGTACAACTATAACGTTTTCCAAATACTTAAGATAAAACGAAAAATGAAATGTGTCATACAAATGCACATTTGTATCTACTTTGATGGATTTGCCTGCCACAATTTTATTCTTAAGATATTCCTCTTTGAAGCCGCAACATTGAAGCGCATTTAATTCTGAGAAAACATAAGCTTCCTTTGTTCAACTTACAAATTGGATTAATGAAAAAGTTACGGAAATGTTTCTACCGAGAGAAATAAAATGAAGGCAGTATAATTTTTCTTTGGGAAGATACAGTCGAGTCCGGTTATAACGTACACCGGTTATAACGAACTATCGTCTATAACGAACACTTTTTTAAGTCCCAAGAATTTCGCTTCTACCCTATTTTACCCTGGATATAATGAACCAATTTGTCGAGTCCCTAGGAGTTCGTTATAACCGGACTCGACTGTATAACCTAATTCTATTTTCAACTTTTTTTCTGGTCATGGTGTTCATGCTGTTCATAACTCAGCATATTTTAAATATTTAAAAAACCCAAACAATTAAAGAAATATAAGCCATACCAAACTAAAACATAAGAATAAACTTGAATTAAATGAATCTCGGATAATACTCATAAAATAAGCATATCTTGAATATTTTATTCTATACATTTTCAACAAACTCACAATGCGTACTAAATGGTCATTGTGCACGAGCCACTGTAGTCCCGAAAACAAAAACTTTATTTATGGCCAATTTATTTGCGCAACTTTTAGATACCAACGGATTTTTATAACACAAGTGTGTACGTAAGTAGGTAAACTAAATGTGTTTAACAAAGAACCATTTAGGCTTCTGGTGTTGGTTGGCCATCCTGTTCCTTTATTTAGGATTCAATACACCCACTTTTTGTTTATTATATTTTGTTATTTGATAGCCAAAACAAACATAAAGGGGCTCGGGCGTCGTCAGCCAGATATCGATTAAACTACAAAACTCTTTGCAGGCTGACAAGAAGACATGCAATAACCGTGTAATTAAAAATCTCTTGCTCCTTCCTGCTCCATGCGAAACAAAAAAAAAAAAGTTAAATAACTCATTTCAGTTTTATGTGTGTTCAAAACAATCATTTAAAGACTTGTAACCGCACCCAAAATACATTTCACAAAATCCGCCGTTCACTTCCCTTCACCACTGGGATACGTACGTTTGTTTGAACGACCGTACGTGAAGTACAATCTGACGTAAAGGAAAGGCCAGGATTTGTTATGACACCAACCGAAGAGCGGAGGCAGTAGGAGGTTTTATAAGGTAAACCCACATTACTTTACGAATTACGAGTTTTACATGGAGTACGATGCGATGTCTAAATTATATATGATTGTTCGTTGTGAAATACACATATACATATAAAGTGTATTGCTTTCGATAGGGGGACTTGACGTAAATCCTATAAACGTGTCAAACATGTGAGAGTATGTTCATATTTACAAGGTAGCGTTTGACTCTTCGGCCAAGGGGTAGACTTTTGGAATGATAAGTATTGGAAAATTCAAATGTTTTCATCTTATAGAAGATTCTTTCGAGGGTTGGTTTTCAACATCCCTCGTAATTAATGACAATTTAAAACAGCTCCTGTCAACTACCATCTGTGCATTCCGTTTTAAGCATGCTGTGTCATTTTGTTTTGTCTCTGACAGCCAATTAATAATTTTGGACGATTATTGGAAAAAAATCAATTTCCTGTGCTCATCAATCTCAGTTTGTTGCGGAAAAGAAACTTCATCGAAACCAAGGAAAACTAGATTAATACTATGGGGAAACGTTTGGGCAATTTAACGGAATGTTTGGCGACGTTCGCCCAAAGGAGTTCTTACAGCATTTTGCAACCATAGACGAGAACTTCAAAACACTCCAGAGAGGAGCAGTAAATGCCTAGTAAAAGTGGACCAAAGTTAACCAAATTTGGTCTGTTGGCAAAGGGGGTAATAGTGAGCATTTGTCATTTAAATCAACTGCCTTGAGAATGTTATAACGAAATCGGTCAAGCCAAGTGTATTCCAATTATGATTAAAATTTAAATAAGGACAAAAAAAAGTATGCAACTTAATTCTTTTATTTGGCGAGTCGAACGAATCGTGATTTGTATTTAAAATAGTCCGAGAGGAGCAGCAAACCTAGTGAAAGCGGACCAAAGTTAACCAGTTAACCAGCGTCATGACGATCATTTGTCATTTAAATCAACTGCCTTGAAAATTTAACAACGCTGACTGACAAAATCGGTCACAGCTCCTGTAAAGAACAAACCATAGGCACAAAGGGTGGACTGTAGTGAAGTCAAGTGAAAGCAAGTGTATTGAAAAAAAAAACTACGCAACTCAATAAAATTATTTGGCTCGGCGAACAAATCGTGAGTTGTATGGAAAAAATTACGACATCTGAGTAAATAAACACTGGTTGGTGTCGAATGAATCAGATCGCTTGAGCCAAAAAGGCGTTAGAAGACAACTACAGCAGAAGACGCAGACAGGAACAACCCAGACTCCGGTAGAGAGAAAAATCGAAAAATCAGTTCATACCAACACAAACATAGTTCAGTATTTATTTAAAATGTATTTTAAAGGAAAACTACACTCCTCTTAAATAACATAATTTCCATTGAGATCAATTATTATCATAGAGATAAAGCCTAAGAATGTAACACACAAAACTATGCCTCAATGGAACACCCTGTTTCTTAATAATATTAACTTAAGTACAACATCCATTTTCTCCACATGTCGAACATTTTAAACTCGTTGTATGTAGTAGTATTCCACAAAACAAGCTGCACCCTATTGTTCTCTCCTACAGTGTTTATTTTCGTATTTATCTCCTCTCTCGCTCGCTCCATCTTGCCCTCTTCCTTCTTAACAATGTAATCCTTCGGTATCTGTGTCCCTACACCGGGTCTACGATACATGTTACAGATTATTCCAAGAGTTTTTAACCACTCTCCGTCAGTGGTGTGTGAGTGTAACATTTAAACGTAAGTACTAAAATGTGTAATTAATATTTGCAGGCTAGCAGGCAGTCTGACAGGCTGGTGTGTTTGGAATTGGTCACTAGACCCGCCACTGGTGAGTTTAATTTGAGGAGATGTAAATTTTCGTATCAAGCTGGGCGTTTAAAAATAAATTGCCATTTACGCCATGGAGCCGCCACACATAGTCTCAATCAACATCAAGTTTCCTGATGGCCGCAGATAAGAGAAACGGCCAGAGTGTAAGAAATCTATTATATAATAGCTCTGGTTGATTACAGTTGAGCACTTTTTTACGCAGACTTTTCAAAAGTATTCATTACACGAGATGCTATTAAACAGGAAATGCCATGGATGTAAGTGTGAGATATTTATTTGCAACACTTTATTGTAGTTAAATGTGAACAGATCTGACATTACGAGTCGATAGACGGGTAGTCGAGGAGATACCCCAAGTATCCTGTAACAGTTGCAAAGTAAAAGGACACTAAATTGGTCTTTTCATTAAAATATAATTTATGCGGCTCCGGATGTTTTGCCTTCAGTAGCATTTATGAAATTAACAGGTGAAGTTTAGACATGTCGTCATGTCGCTCTAGAAGACAAATATTAGATTTCTGATTGAAAAAGAAACACTATTTTGAAATGGACCAACAACAAACTGAGGACTAGGGAAAATTGGACAATGTGTTCATCGACTCCCTATACGCTCTAACCACTTGAATGGGTGGCCCATCAAGTGGTTTATTTTTGAATCATTTATCGCTTCAAATCTTGACAGAAAGTATCCGTGGAACGAAGTAAATCCCAAGTCAATAATTATAATTACGTTTAGTGAAGAAAAGGTTTAAAAAGAAAATGTTTAAAAAATATTTCGTATGCGCACCCCCCAGCTAAGACGAGGCAGGTATTTTAGCAATGGCTTGTTAAACGATGAAAAACATTTCGATGATATCTCACACACACTTTGTTTTTTTTTTTATTCTTTTAAAGGTAGAAACCGATTTGCAACGATTTGGACCATATTTGTGGAAAACCTGCAAGCAGTTTCAAAAAACATATTACTTTTGCTCAAAATTTAAAAGAGTGATGCAAAATTGGTTATTGATCTAATTTTACTTTCATATGTTTTCTATCGAAACATATACACACTATTTATAAAGTCTTATTTATTTAATATAGCAGCTATTGTTGATTTATCACACAAAGTGAAAAATAAAGTAAACCTATAAATCGATATTTAAAAAAAAAACCACCCATATATTTCGCAAAAAGGCCAATTTCTACCCCCGCACTCTCTTGCTAACCACGCAAATATTTAAATAATTCACCTTTATGTGTTTTATTGCGTTATATTCAATAAACAAACAACCCGCAAATTAGGTGCGGTAATTATGAAATAAATATTTCAATGATATTTGTTTTGTATAACATTGCGGAGACCCCGCAACACAGACGAAATAAAAAGAAACACTTACGTTCAAAATAAATATCAAATAAATGACTGCTTACCTGGAAAGAGATCAAAAGAAGAAGAAAAAGGAAATCATTAGAAACATTGTCTAAACACACATATAGTATTTTTTTATGGATGTTTTCATCTCATCACACTTTATAAATCATTTTCAATTTTATGGAACGCAGTATTCCATCCAGCAGCACATGGCAATTATAATTCGAGAAATACAAAATAAGAAAAAAAACAAAAGAATTTAGAAAAGATGTAGACAAAAAACCGGCATTGGCATTTTCTTGAATGATGTAAACAAAAAACTATAAGTCATTCGGAGATAAATCATAAGTTTGTTATTTGACCGCATTACAGGCTTTCCAATCGTCCGACCGCCCTGTCTGTCTGCCTGTCCCTGGTTTTTATTAATCCCCCCTGCCCCTTCAAAGTGTTTAAAGAACCATAGAAAGCATGAAACAAAAAACTTATACATGACTATCCGGGCATTCAGTGTAAAGATTGTATTTTTTTTAATGGACCCTTTATAATGATATTTCATGGGTATTTAATTATAATTAAAACTATGTATTGGTGATTCACAACAACGACACAAATAAGTCAAAATTATGGGCAATAAAGGGCAATGGTTTACGAGTCAAATTACAAAATGTGTAGGAGAAAGTTGTTATTGTTTTTTGAAATACGATCAATTTGACTACTAAGATTTCTTGATATGTTTTTAATGGCATAAGAAAGTGGTTAAAGGATTCTCTAAACTGGTGTCTGATTCTTTAAACATTCTTAACCACATTTTCCTATCACAATTTGGATTTTGATGGGACTTCTTAGGTAACATGGAATCATGTCATGGTTGTTGTTTTTTTGTTAACACAATAATAATGGACAGATCAAAAGTTGTCTATAATTTAGTCTTAGATTTCAGTTTTAAAAAATGGTAAACAAAATTTATGTCTCAACTGAAAGGCCTTTTTCCATCAGTGTTTTGTAAAAATCCGACTCTTTCCCACTAATATTTATTTTGGACATTAGTCGTGTACTTCCTAGCTCTTGACGACTAATGTTCCCTTTAGAGAAGTTTTGCATTAGGCTTGAAATTGTAAATGTCGTTCGTAGGAAACCAGAACCTACAAATACAAGGTCAGTATCCATATAAACTTAAATATGGACCGATAATGAATATCTAATAACTAGTAAGTTGTAATGCGCCTATGGCACCCGTTGAAATATGGAAAAAAAAATTTTTCTTAAAAAAAAAAAAATTTGTTGAAAAAAAAAATTTTGTGGAAAAAAAAAATTTTTTTTGAAAAAAAAAAAAATTTTGTTAAAAAAAATTTTTGTAAAAAAAAAAAATTTTGTTGAAAAAAAATTTTGTAAAAAAAAATTTTTTGTAAAAACAAAAAAAATGGAAAAAAAAATTTGGAAAAAAAAAATTTTGTTGAAAAAAAAATTTGGGGAAAACACAATTTCTGTAAAAAAAAAATATTATTTTTTTTATTATTATTATTTATAGAAAATTAAAAAATTATAGAATGCCTATTTAAATTCCTACGTACTGCGTGACAGAGTCAGGGAATCAGGGAATCAGTGTCGAGGGTAAATATATATTAATAAGATTGAATTATTAAACGAGGAAACCACCAAAAGAACAACATATCATGAGTTTCTCGCATACATAATTTAATCTTTTTCATGCCCAACCCAGCCCCCCCCCCCCCCCTTATTTTTACCCCACTCAAAGAGGTCATGTAATGCCTGTAACTGCAAAATAACAAGTTAAAAGTAAAATGCATATTTGTTTTTGTTTTTTGTGCTATCAAGAATTCTGTACACCTTTGCGAAAATCTCAAAGTGGTTCTTTGTTAACTTTGTCCTGGGTAATTCTTTGAATATTATGTCTGGTTATTATGGAAAAGTTCTGTCGATTACAATTCCTTTATGAACTGTCTGCTGCTATTGTTTAGGAAGAAGGTAGGTTGTCTGTCGCAGCAACTTAGTCTTCTTTGCTTAACTTGTATTCGATTGTGATTTCGTCTTTGTTCATTCGTTGTGCTCGTATTGAGAATTAGTTTGCCTTTGTTGTCGTCGTTGTCTTTTGATTAATAAGAAAAAAACCGGCAGTTTTTATTAAAAATTGTGAAAGATACCGGCATACAAACATATGACGGTATAGACGGACAAAGGAAACAGGACAAGTTATTAAACAAGAAAGAAAGAAAAATACCCAAGAGATGATTTTATATCTTGGTAGGCCCTGCACCAAATTTCACTACAATCAGTTTAGTTTAAAATATGCACATTGTAAAGAAGCACTTAATGCGCCAAAGTCTTTGGATTTAGTTTCTGTCAGCTTACACATGGGGGTATCATTTGCGTCTAGCTGAAATTGATTCTAGGTTCGTAAATTTAGGAAATTATATTGATCTTCCTGGTTTTCATACATATTGCAGGTGTCGTAATCGACCGTATGCCCACTCAATGATGAACAAATGCTGTTGAGTCTTCCTGTCATTGTTTTTTTGTTTTCAACCGTCCATTCAGCTTTTCGTGACTCATTACACTCAGTAATCGTTAACTTGTCAACATCAAATAATGAATTGTTATTTTGAAGTTTTTTTTTCATTTTGTTTTTGTTAAATTAAATTGTAACACAATATCCATGACATGTCTGTAACCCGACATTCAGTCATTCATTTCCCCTTTTTCCAACACTTGTCGTCGAGCGTAAACGTTGTAACATGTGACTAACGTTTCTTTAGGCCTGTAAAATTTAAACAGATACAAAATGCAATACGAGACACGAGGAAATCCTCTAAATTATTTGCATTGCCAAAACAAATGAAAAAATGTATTGAGTGTTACGGTTAACGCATACGAGGGAGGGACGTTCTTGTCCAATAAAAAATTTTTTTTATAAATTGAAAAAAAAATTAGCAAAAAATCATTAGTGGTTTTTCGAAAGAGCAAACATTATCATTATTTGTCAGTCCTGGCTGGCTTCGCTGTAGCTCATCCGGTTCAGCTAATGTTCCAAGACCTTGGATGATGTTTCTGACTCTATCTCACGAATGGCTTGCCCGATATTCAGGTCGTAATGGATTGTTTGCTGTCTCTCATGTCGAAAACTCGAACGACGTGAAATCGCCGAGATGGCTATGAGGCCCAAACTTAGGATGCGCTAACGAAGCGGAGATCGGACTTTCAATTGTGTAGTCAATTTTCGAAATTCCCCCACGATGTTCCAGGACCGAGTCGCACACTCTCGTCTAACGCAGCCACATTCTCGTCAGTATGCATCGTGCACCGATGGGGATCGTAAACGTGAGTAGAAATATCTTGGGGCTAAGGAGAACGCCCCCAACTATCAGGCCAATTTGTTGCGATACTTAACTGAATGCAAGTACCGAAACTAATTCAACAATATATTACTTTTAATGACCCTTGAAAAGTAGTTCGTTCTACATCAATCATATGAGACACTTTCTCATTGTTGCATTAGTCGAGCCAGTGAAACCCATAGCATATACTCCAAGGTGGAGCACCCTTATGTATATTTTAGATGTCATCCACAAGATATATAAATATTGAATCGCGCTCGTTATGTCGTTCACCCCTTGAAAATAAATTTGATCAACATTTCAATTGTCGCCCCCACTTGGGCAGACAAGAAAAAGGAGTGCCCTCTCACGATAGATGGATGACACAATAATCAAGTCGCAAAGTGACAAATTCCGAATTAAATCGATACATTTATGAAATATTGCTAATTGAGGTGTGACTTGTTTCTCAACAACAAACAATTCAGGTTGGCAGTTCTACGAGTGACAATTCAATGTTGCTGATTACGTTTTTCTAATGATGAATCGTACCCGCCGCGGTTAACGGCAAACAAATTGGTTGCACAATATTTACTATTTACCATGACTGTCTGTCGTACGTTGAAAACAACACAACAAACCCATAGGTATTCCGGGGGAGGAGGAAATAAATAAATTATCAGGAAAATAAGACATGTATTCAAGCCAGCCATGCAATGGCAAATGAAATGTGGTGCACTAATGAAAAAGCCTTTGCCTTTGCCATTGGCTTGTTGAAACAAACAGAAAAAAAAGCCAACAACAATAACAAAATGAAAAAAACACACCAGGAAAACTTTGAAGAAATTTTCAAGCGACCAAACTATGTACTACGGTAATAATAAATCTTTGTGAATTACGAGTAAACAAAACGGTGACAGAAATATTTTCCCAATCATGACGTTTTCGAAAATTATGGCCCCCGAGAGAATAATGTTGGAATTTGAAAACATTTAAGTACAAGTTCATAGCCTTGACCAACGGAAATAACATATTTTAGGTCGACAATTTAAAAATCAATACACAGTTTAAAAAAGTTTTAATAACTTTGTTTTTATCAGCAAAACTTTGGTTTCTATATTTTGTGGCTTTTGAGAAAAACAAACATTGATTTTCCCACTTATTTTGTTGTTGGCTCAAGTGCAAAACGATGCAAGTGGTCTTTTCGTCAAGCGTTTGGAGATTCATATTTTAAGTCATTATTGGATAGGTTGAAATTGAAGTGTAATGAATACACTGGACAACAAAAAATATATTTTTTTATAATGAAGAACCACTATAAAATTCTGATGTATTTGGCATTTCTAGGGTTAGATGTAAAAAAATTTATTTTGTTGAAATACATTTTGAAACATTCAGTTGTCGCTTATCTTTCAACTTTGTTGTTTATTTTCGAAAATGTATTCAGCAAAATAAGACATGTCGTTTTGAAGTTATGACCCAAACATTGCGGTTTTTTTTTAAAAAAATCTATATCAATAGAAAAAAATTTGAGAATAGAGTAATTATTACTTCCAATACCTGATTTACTTGTTCGAACTGATTTTTCACCATCAATTACTCAAGTAATTCATTCAATTGTCATAAAACTGTTTTCCCCTGTTTGAATTTCGGCGGCTCATATTTCTTACCGAGTTTAAGAGTTTTCTTACTTAGGTCCATTTGCTCGACAGCTAAGGGCGATTTGTTTTACATGCAAACTTTTTTTCTATTCTCAAAATAAATCACGTCAATGACTGAAAGAATCGAATTTCAACAACAACAACAAAACCACAACACCAGAACAAACGAATCAAAGAAACTTAATCATATAGAAGTAGGTTTCTGTTTTAAGGCGATACAACTAACTAAAACAAAAAAAACTTGGCGTTGTTTTAATACCGATCAGAATACACTGCACAAAATCTTTGAATTCGACCAGTTACCCGAAATGATAAACGGTTATTAGAGGCTATGACGACAGAGTTTGGCCTGCGTAGGTGTTTTTGAATGTGATCTTGCAAGTATTTTACAATAAACTGTTTAAAGACACACTAAGCAAATCGAAATATTTGTTGAAATTAAAATCTTTAATAGTAATGATCAACTTATGGCCGTATTCAGACAAATGTATAACAGCTTTATAAAACTTTGTTAAGAAAAATGGGTAACATTTTTTTTTTTTTGTATTTTAAACACATTTTTTTAAAAAAAAGTTTATAAAGCTGTTATAAACTATGTTCTCAAACTATATGAACTTCGGCATAATTTACACAAAAATTATTAATTATTTTTTAAACGACAGTTCACATTTCTTATGTTGTTTTTGCAATAGTTTACCATTCCAGAGAGTAAAGAGGTCGGATGTGTACTCAGTGACTTCAAAAACAGGAAAATCTAGGCAATTAGTCCACAATCTATGGGATAACAACAATTCGTTTATATGCTAATTTCAAACAAATGACTGCACTAAACTAGGAATATCATATAACTAACAAAATTTCTAACTTCAAATTTCGATTCCATATGAAAATGGCTCTGCTTGACTCAAAATGATCAGAGGATAAGAAAAAAAAAAACAATTATGAGCTATTGACTATTTTTTTTAAATTCTTCGAAATAAGTTAAGCTTTCCCCAAGTAAGCGAATTGTATCTATAAAAATAGGAAAACTGTCAATTGCTAATCGAAATATTTACTCAAATCGTTTAACAGAAACACATTTCACGTATCCGAATTACGTTATAGAAGAAAAAAACGGATGACGGATTTATTCCCATGTGCAGTCAAAAAAAGGAAGACGACTTTGTGTATATATTCGATGGGAAACACATCCGGGTGATTCCAACGGAGCGGGTGTGACATTGTTACTGACTATCTTCTTTATTTTGGTATATTTAATTTATAACAACAATTCATAAAGAGTGATTTAAGTAGATATATTTAATTGTAGTCAACTGACATACAAGGAAATTTAATAATATTTTAAGTAAAAAAGATATGGCTCGTATATCACCGTATCGGGTGTGACCTTAAGTTTTCCTTAAATCTTGAACAGCAGCTTTCTGTATTGATTACTGTAAACTTTTTGTATGGTCCGTTAACAAAACATTTTTTTCATGGATTATGGATAGTATACTGCTTATTATAAGCTTTATTCCAAATCATTTCCATTATTATTTAGTTTGATATAAATATATTAATACGTAACGGGTGTGACATGCCAATGTAACGGGTGTGACACAGTCTCAATCTAGATGTGTAATAAGTAAAACCAGACAATGCAGATGGCTTTTTCAAATGGCTTTCCGGATTTTCTTGTCTAAACTGATTATAACACTCTCTAAGACTCATTATTAAATATCGTTTTTGAATTTGAATCCGTTTTCCAGTTATGGGATCTTTTATGGATTTATAATCTTTAATGCCGGGACTTTGACGACTTATATCATCTCGAATGAAAAACTGTTTTATATTTGATATCACCTCTTCAGAAATTGCGTTACTTTTTGTTTTGGTATTATGCAAAGCCTTTGATAATTCCGAAGGAAGTATTTCAGAAGCGATTTCGAATAAAACAGCTTTCTTTTTCGATGGGCTCTGCGGTAAGCTTTTTTTTACTTTAGTCACAGCTTTCTTCAGCGATCTTTTTGATTTATAAGATCCAATATGAGAATTCGAAGAGATTTTGCCCAGATCAATACTTCTCTTTTTTTCTCTGCACTTCTTCTGACGCTCTCTATCTCTATTCCGTTTTTCTTCCAACGCGTCATTATCCATCACCTTTTTCTTGTTATCCCGACGTTTCTTATCTCTTTCCCTTTCTTTTTCCAGATTTTTTTTTTAATTTAGTTGGATCTTTTTTCAACTCAAACCGAAATTTTTGCATTCTATTTTTGAATTCCATATCTGAAATAATGATATTGATATTTTTAAATCAATTAAAAATTGACCACGATTTTTGTGTAACGGGTGTGACAGATTTTATAACGCAACTAATAGCTTAAATATTCAAATGATACTGAAACATTTTAATTAATTTTATACAGCTTAGCTCTGACCTAACTTGCACAAAATATATTATATACATACCTACATAAAATGTATAAAAATTAAACTTTTTATATATTTACCGTATCGGGTGTGACAAATGAGACCCTCCGTGTTACAGAGACGCTTATAGCCAATAAATATTTTCAAAAAGTTACGAGTTTGCACTAAACAATACTTAAAAATATGTACTTTCATGTGGCCAAAAGTCAAATGCCATAAAAGGAAAAAATAGGTCGAAAAATAGTGTTGCCAATTTGCCAATAAATGTAGTGCAGCCAACAATTTCATGGTACCCCATGGAAATGTCTTCTTACGAAAAAAACTGTTCCAAAATTTTAACAACTCTTCATGGATATTTAAAATTAGATTGTTCGTGATATCCGTTATGGTATTTTTTTCGCTAAAATCTGTTATATATTTTTAAATGAGCTGGGGTCAGTTTACGTGGAATCACCCATCCATAAATATAAGGAAATAATATCGAGTACGGACTTCAGACTAGTCTTTTTAGAGGTTTTTGCTGATCTGTTGAATAACATTTGGAAAATATATAGAAAAATGCCAATCAGTTCTGGAACATCGACATCGATCTCAACCTCCGCTCCGTTATCGCTTTTAAGTTTGGGCCTTTAAGCAGCCCAAAGATATGGCTCGTAAAATCATCATTTCTAACGAAGAGTATTTTCGATGTTAGGTTACAAGCAAAACTGCCGCCTCTTGAGATTGGAAAACCCGATCATCCATAAGAGTGGCATCATTTGCTTATTTTTTTTTCTTTGGAAAAGGCGTTTTAACGGACACCGCTACAGATACATGATAATAAATTTGTTGTGGCCAGAGATTGAAGACATAGACTTGGACGAAAATGGATTGACATGATGAGCTACTGCGAAGCCATTTCTAGCAGCCATAAGAATGAGATTATGTTCCATAAATACGGGGAATATTTGGTTTTTCGAATAAAGCAAAAAAATGGAATTATGGAATTTTTTTTTGATTCTTCAAAAACTTGTATTTGGACCAACATTTTATTCTTTCTTTGTTGGAAGCATTCGCAATATTTCACTGGATCGAGTCACACATACATTTAAAGGCCATTTAAGTGTGTCAAATCATATTGTTCATTCCTTCTGTATGGCCATTGAATATGGTCTTCGCGATTAAAAAAAATTAATTTTGTTGTTAAAATATTGAACTTTTAGAGATTGTATTTGAAAGGGGTAGGAGGTGAGCTATCTGGGACACTATATCTGAATTATATCTTATCTTCTTAATATATATTTACCCTCGACACTGATTCACTGACTCTGTCACGCAGTACGTAGGAATTTAAATAGGCATTCTATAATTTTCTATAAATAATAATAATAAAAAAAAATATTTTTTTTTTGTACAGAAATTGTGTTTCCCCAAATTTTTTTTATCAAATTTTTTTTTTACAAAATTTTTTTTTCAACAAAAAATTTTTTTCCAATTTTTTTTTTTTCCAAATTTTTTTTTTTCCAACAAAAATTTTTTTTTTCAACAAAAATTTTTTTTTCAACAATATTTTTTTTTTTTCAAGAAAAATTTTTTTTTTCAACAAAATTTTTTTTTTTCAAAAAAAATTTTTTTTTTCAGCAAAATTTTTTTTTTCCACAAAATTTTTTTTTTTTCAACAAAATTTTTTTTCCACATTTCAACGGGCGCCATAGGCGCATTACAACTTACTAGTTTGAATATATTACAAGCTATCTAAATCACGATATTTTTTTTGTTTATTTCTCGTTATGAATTTTCCTTTTCTGAGGACAGTCAACCTAACTTTTTATTTTGTAATAAATTGCCTTATGTAGACTACCACCATAAGGTTTGCTTAAAAAACCTCCGTTTACAACGCCAACGAATCCATAAATCTAAGAAGAATTTCAACTAATAGAAAGTTTTCCATAATTCCTTTAATTTTTTATTAATTTGAATACCATCAAATTCCATACAGTATGACCCACTTACTCTGGTGTGTATTTTGTTTTTCAAAACCCATTTTATTAAGTTAAATTTAATAATAACATGATTGGATGGACTTGTTGAAAGAAAAAAAAAAAATCACATGAATGAATGTAACGGTTTGACCGTCCGTCCGAACGACCACCTACAAGCACCAGTTGAGATTTCAGATTTGTTGTGTGGCAATTTAAATAAAAATCATCGTGTGTTTAGACTCTACTGACATGCGGACGTCAGTGCCTACTTAACGCTCAACTCATTCCCAGCCAGTCAGTCAGACAGCCGGTCAGTCATAACCGGGGTTTTCGTTTTTTTTTTTTTTATTGTCAAATACGATCATAATGCTAACAATTGACCGTGTGTACTGGATTGGAAGTCGGCAATGAAAGTGAAAGATAGCCCAATTATTATTTTTTATGATTTGGTGAAATTTGAATACACATTATGAGTGTGATACATCATAAAGTTGTGAACTGTGAGCGATTTGATATGAAAGTTGGTGCTTACAATAAACAAAAACCACCGGCTACAATCGAATTAAATAAAACAGAATGTACGACTTGGACAACAGGTCGAAGGGAAGGTAACGTTTGACAGGGTACACAAGGTCGTACAATGACTGCAGTCGTTGTGGAACATATGAGTATAGGAAGTTGAATCTTTTTAAAGGCACCAATCTGTTAGTCTGATGTATTGAACGGGGTCTTTCAAGTTTCAGTTTCTTTTTCAGTTCTGATTTAATTTCTTTGGAAGGTTATTGTTTTTTTTTTGCTGTCTTTGACAGTACGAGTACTACCGTAGAGTATAGATCCCCACATGTAATTTACTAACCTGAGTATCAGGTCTAATTTAATACTGAGCGTAATATTTGATTTGATTTGAGTGTTAGGTTCCAATTCAGTTTGGCTAAGTACATAACCTGCCCTTATACTCCATATAAAGCCAACTTTCTTTCCAGCCACAAAACAAACAATTTGAGTAGATTTTTGTTTGATTTTCTTTTTTGGTAAAAACACATTCACCTTGTCGCCGTGTATTTGTACAAATTGCAAATGTGCAATTATAGAAATACAAAAGAAGTAGAAGAAAAATGGCAATGCGACGACAGACTCGAGAGTAAGACATTCCACTTCAAACACAACCAAAAGTTATACAAGGAAGAAGAGGGTGTACTACAGGTATGTACGTGGGGTTAGATTGGTATTGCCCACTTGAGATTGTTAGAAAGTATAAAGAAAAGTGAGTGTGTGCAGACAGACGGACAGGCAATAACCGGTGAGAGTTGTGAAGAATTGTGGCATTATTGTGGCTTACAAACGGATACATTTTAAGTAGACTACTCCGTTCACAATGGAATATTTTTGCATGGACAAGAGAACAATTTGTTGTGGAAAAGTTGGTTAAAATAAGCTTCAGATACGAGAGTGCATACATCAGTTGGAATTGCTTGCTTGTATTTTCTTTTTCTGATTTGATCCTTTGCGTAAAAATAAAATAAATTAAAAGATAACTGACGAACTTGAACGTCAGACATTTGACTTTAGCAATGATGATTCAGGGACTGTACAGGGATGATTAAAATAAGACAAATTAGATTATAAAGCGAATATATCTGTGGTTTTCATGCATTATCTCTCAAGTGCATTTTAGGGAACGACAGTAGGGTATCAATCTTTATTGTATCCTTTCGTATAGGTGAGTTAAAAAGAATTCGTTACCTCGAGCAGCGTTGCGTTATGGGCAGCATTCTTTGCATCTTTAAATTAAACGGAAAAGTTCATCTGATACAAGAAAAGTTCATCTGATGCCAGCATAAATTAATACATTAAGTTTATGCTCCGTCTTTAATTTAGCATTTCCTTTAACAAAAAAATACGACAAATTGATTTATTTTTCTTTAATTATTCATTCTAAGAGTCTTACCTTTGTTAATAAATAAACTCTTTTAAACAGCTGCTCTTTACAGAGCTTAATTTACCTTAACACCCTTTAAGTGAAATACATATTGTCTCTATTACCATCTAATCCTATCGATGTCCATACAACACATCCTCCTAATCCAGGAAATGGTTTATTCGTATATATGTGTGTGTGTGTACACGAAAGAGGAGTAATACAAATGGGATTGAGGTAGGTTGTAAATAATTTACCATACACGAGAGCAATCATTAGTTCTTATCTGAGCTATTTTAATTTGATTAGTATTTTTGAAATGAATCGCGAATTTCTTTCCGCAAACAGAAATTCATTATTAAGACTGGAAAGGAATACAGTTAACCAGTTGCTTCAGTTTATCGTCATTTGTGTAGCTTTCGTATGTTAAATTCTAAACCATTAGCATCGAAATAAGAGAAATAATATAGGTTTCGAGAACACCTACATAAACTGTTACCCTCCAAATTGACCCCTAGACAAAACCTAGAAATACAAAACCCACTTTCAATCAAAACATACTTGAGTTTGAGTGTTGCTGTTTATTTTATTTAAAAACAAAACCACAACAAAACATGATAACGAATAACACAAAGTGTCATTCTCGCAAATTTCCATTCAAATACAAAATATTTGCATTTGATTTAACGTACGATAACACATTTCCAAAGATACGCCATGAAATAACAATACGAGGACGGGTCGTAAAGTTGGCAAACAAAAACCTAGAATTCGCCAAAAATATAAGATTCATATTTTTTATTCCAGCCAAGAAGTTCGGCCTTTAAATGGGAATGATATAAAAACCAAATCATTCTGGGATGGGTCGCTACACAACATTCAGATTACACTGAACATACACCCGACAATACTAATTTTGGACCTACTGAACATACGCCTTCCATAATTAGCTCTCAAGTTGTACAAAATAGACTAGGCTATGGGCCTAGAATTGTTAATCCATTAATTCCATTTAAATTCCTATTATCATATTTAAACCGACCCTCGTCACAAACTGTTGTCCACATGTAGTACGATTCCAACAAGCAAATAATGCAAATAAATGGTGTACATAATGGCATGTGCATATAAATGGATCTATACATACTCGTACATATCTGCGGGAAAATATTATTGAACAATTGGGGTACAGGTCATAATTTGTTGATTAGATTCAATTGATACGTTACAGTTGAGATTGTCATGCATAAAAATGTAGAACATTTCCAGTGGAGGAATAATTATTAGCAAGGATTTGTCATAATTGGCCTACACAGATAATACAAAAAAGGCAGAGAAGTGTATTCGTAGGAGTCCCATTTAGACAAATCGCACAGACTTACAATTCTAGGCGTCAATAATTGACAATGTTCAGGCTCCGGTTAACTAAAATTGGAACCAATTTGTTTAGAATATCCGTGTTGTTTTAACTCTTCTTAATTCGAATAAATGAAATGTGTTTCAGTTGAACGATCTGCGTGAAAAGTATTGTTATCGATTGACAGGTTTTCTGTTTCAGGCGAACTTATGACATTTCGTAGTAAGAATTAAAATTCCACAGATTTCGGAAGTGATTATTTCGTTTATCAATCGTTTATTAGCGTTGTTGTTTTTAAAAGAAATTGAAAACACCTCACCGGATGCGAGACCATACCACCTACATCTAAGCTTAGTATTATTGGCGTAAAATGCGGAATTGTCGCAATTCCCAGAATTGGCAATCGAAAATATCAAACGTGAAAACCTCAATCAATTAATCAAAACCTCATAAATCATTTTCTTTTTCAAATAAAGTCTGCTAGTACGAAACATATTTGCATTCAATATGATTGATTGAGTATTTTGCCCATACACTGTCATGGATCTGGTCATGCAGTACGTACATATTTCTCTGAACATTCCATGAAACAACAGATGGGTGGTCTTTTCCCAAATGAGTAAGCTTGATCTGAGGCCCATTGTTTAAAGCCGACTCCGAACGACTAATGCCTTTTCCAAAGAAGATTTTTCATGATTTAGAGGTTTCAAAGACGGCGTCATTTACGAGGTGGAAACGGCCACAGACATTTTTTTTATATTCTCAACCGGAATCGAACCTGATTTTGCATCACGTCGGCTCACGTACAGTTGATTAGAATTGTTCTAGGTGTAACGCTCAAGAAGAAAATCGTTGGGATCTAGAATAGGAAAATTTCATCAGATTTTTGGTCCTTCGAGTCGGATAAAAAAATTTAAAATTTTGTCAGTCCTTTGTGGTTGTCGGTACATGTAGAATATACACCTTGGAAAATATTTAAATTAGCAAAACTTTTTTTAGAGTATCTCTATTCGATCCTTCCAATAAAATAGTATCCACATAATTTGCCGCTATTAGGTGTGGATCAATGTCGATCATAAATGCACCTTTTAAATCCCTCTCTATGATCAGAAATAGGGAAAACAGTCTATAGGTTTTTGAAGATTTTTTACACATTTCGATCATAAATACACCTTTTAAATGCCTCTCTACGATCGAAACTAGGGAAAAGAGTCTGTAGGTTTCTGAAGATATTTTTACACATACAAATGTACCTTCCGATTTGTGGTCTTATGCATTGGAAATTGGTAGGAATGATCGAATCGTACAATGGCGTCTTCATTTTAACATCCTGCAGCAATAGAACCTAAGGTCTAGGGTATGATGGTCCCGTCCGACTCAAGACTCTTCTTACTGGGTTTACTTCAATTGAACTCACTGAGCAAGAGTGACCATATCGACGTCCCAGAACTCCTACAAAATACTCGTACCACATCTTAGTGTTAAAATTAGAAGCACAACTGGATAAATGTGCTAAAATTGTGTGGGTATGAAATAAAGTCTACAATATATTTTAAAAAATCAGACATTAAATAGATTTTTATGATCCATATTGGCCGGGCAAAGGAAAGTTAGGGTAGCGAACACCGCTTCCACAAAAGTTGTGCTAGGACAAGCGATTATTAAGCGATCAATGCTGCCCACGACACAGCGCTACTGGGTGAATCAACCAAAGCTAACTGGTAGGTATGAGGAATTGTAAATCATAACCCGAAGAGAGGAAACACCATATTAATACCGACATCGAACAGCTAACGATACTTTCTAGGATTTTGTACTCTTATCTTATTATGATTAATATAATTCTTATGATTTCTATTTAAACCTAAAACAAGGTGAATTGCGCACATTGTAATGCGGGGACTTCTTAATATTGTATTATATATTTATTAGCCATAAATACATTGAATAATCAAGAAGAAATAATTTTAATGGATCAAAGTAGAAAAAATGGAAACAGCAGGCATTGTTTAATCAGCGACTTTTCAACAACAAACTTCAAATGCGGAGGCGTTATTTGTTTTGGCATTTCTAATATTTATGCGAATTAAATTCTATTCTGGTGCGCAATTTATTTTTATATAAACTGTATTAATCACAAAAATTAAAAATGAATTTTCCAAACAAGGTTTTTTTTTATATCATGTGAAAGCAAAAAAAACATTTGTTGGCTAAAAACTGTGCACATATTAGTCGCCGACATTACAGCAAACACATCCCCTTTGGAATGATTCATCAGCCACCCCCCAAACGGCACCCGGTTGGTTGGGCACATTAGTTAAAATGTTTATCAAATTGTATTTTATAGGTTTCCTCTATAACTCAATTAATTTAATGTCCAGATAACAAAAATTTCACAAATACAGAAACATGTGTGTGTGTGTGCCTTTAAAAATGTACAACCACCCCAGTGGGAAAGGAAGAAGAGAAAAAGGAATGTTATAAATTGTATTTCAACGGGAATAGTTTACATTGTCTGATGACACAATTCTATTCTATTTAGACAACCGTGTCCAAGTTCAAGGGAACATGTTATACATTGCTGCACTTAAATGTAAGTCATTTTACGTTTAGACACGTTATTTATTTATGCAGTCGGAAGATAAAATATGAATGTGTTTCGAATGGAATAAACGAAAACAGTAAACTCACAAAATGTTAACCGTGTTGTAGCAAAACAGTTGTCATGGCCCGGTATCCGATAGTCATTAACGCAAAAAATACATTCGTCATAAAAAAAAGGCAATAATGATAAAAACAAAAAAGACTGGCAAAAAAAGTACAACAAATAGAATTCACAATTTAAATTTTGTTACCGTTGTTTGCATGAACAAAGATTAGCAGTTTCAAATATCAACAAACGAAAAAAGTAAGGCCTGAATAATTTATTAGTTCAATAATCGGTCATATATGAGAAAAATAAAATGAATTGCTTATTTGGAAATTTGACAAATGATCCACTCCCTTTTACCCGCTAAAATTATGACAATTAAACCCATTTCCAGGAGTTGCTCTCTATGGTCTGGTTGTTTTACTGATTCCACGTTGATCTGTTTTTGCAGTTAATCCACACTTTGAAAACAGAACAGCGCCCTGTCTGAGCTTGTAGATTTCTTTGTAACTATTCCGTTTGCCCAGCAACATGATAAAATATAAAATTGTGCTATATAACCAAATGAAAGTACATAATGTATTTATATCATATAGGACCATCGTGTTAATGGTTTCTTTAATACATAGAATCAATGTGTAAAATGACGGCTGATTTTCACTGAGGATCTGAAGCAGTAAACAGGACTCCTGAAAAAAAAATTAAAACACACATGACTTGTGGTCACCCCGTTTAATTACCCATATGAGTAATGAGTGAAATATTTCTTATAATTATTTCGTCCAAACTCCGCTTAATTATATCGTTGATAATCTGAAGCTGAGTAATTATCGGTGTAAGGGAATTGAACGACTCCGCTTAATTACCTCAATTGGGTAATTATACGAATACAGTCAAGGTCGAATCAGGCTTATAAAATAGATTATATTTTTATTCAAAAATCACATATTTTGTTCAATTGACAAGATGTTTTCCTTAAAAGAGATTTTTTATGCTCAAATAAAAAAAAAAAAAAAAAATGTCTATGCCTGACAATTTGAAATTACTTGTAAAAATAACGGGGATTCAGAAATTGAGGCAATTAAGCGAGAAAATGAATTAGGCATGGATACAATTAAGTGGGGAATACTAAGCATGAAGCCACGTTAACGTGCAACCATTTATGCTTCGACACACCTTCACTTTCCTCACAAGACTGCACCCAGTCATAACCTTCATAAACCACGTAGATACCAAATTCTATTACAAAATAATTGTTTCCTTTCCCATTTTTTCAAATGTCTATGATGCGTGTTGCAAACTCTGCGTAACCAGGAATTCCCTGAATTAGACAAAACAACGGGAGAAACGAAAGTTGCTGTGAACACAGGCCGTCTACAGAGGGGAAAGGCAGGCCGTTTCAAAGTAAGTCATCTGGCATTCCAAAACATATTAACCAGACCTACTAGCAGGTCTTCTCACAGCAAGCATCAGAATTTTGTTGAAATCATCCAACTTGCCCCTTAATGCAGGCCTTTTCAAAGAAAGGAAGTTCATAAGACCTGCCAGCTTTCTTCTAAAATGCTGGCCTGCTAAATATAAGACATCATCGAAGAATGTTGCATTGCATTTCCACACTAGGCGGAAGTTCTTATTGAACTATTTGTTCGTAGTTTCGGTGGTCTTTAAAGGGACGACTTACAAATAGCAAACTGAGTGCGTCTCTTTATTGGCAAATCCTGGTTGAAAAACTCCGCAGACGTAATGTTTTTCCCCATAATTGTATATCTCAACTGAACTGCATACATTTCTCTCACGCACTAGTAACCCCCAATACATTGAGGGGTGCAGGAATTATGAAATTTGGCTTGCTTCCCATAGAAAGCTAGTTAAAAGCGTTGACAACATGTGTTAAAGGCTCAGCCCAGAATTATTTTTTTTTATAAACGTCCTGATAAATCCAACCTGTAACATTGAAAAGATTACTCACTTAATCATCCATACGGGAGTCATCCTATGGCATTTATCAATGACACAATAGGTACGTGAGGTGATCCATCGCAAAACAACAATTGAATATCCAATGAATCGTTTGTGCTGACATTGATTCAAGACCGTGTGTATCCTTCCAGCTGAGCTGCAAGAACAGCAACAATGCTGTGGCGGCCAGTGTTGTATTCACAATCAGGTTTTTGGCGAGGAAGTAATTTTCTCCCCACACGAAAATTGTGATCAATTGCAAATGCAGAACATTGCCGACGGTTTTTCCTCCTTCCGCTCATACACCGTACAACAACATATAGCAGAAATCGAAATGTACATATGTATGTAAGTACGAGTCTTTCAACCAAATGGCTATA
The DNA here is from genome assembly GCA_958296145.1 of Hydrotaea cyrtoneurina. Taxonomy (NCBI): domain Eukaryota; kingdom Metazoa; phylum Arthropoda; class Insecta; order Diptera; family Muscidae; genus Hydrotaea; species Hydrotaea cyrtoneurina. The sequence continues at coordinate 119,615,267 of OY282512.1, forward strand.
AATATTTATAGACATTTACATAAAGTGACATATTATTATGTTGGGTTTTATTTTCGATTTTCACTCGCTTTTGCCCAAAAACATTGTTCCTATAAATTTGGCATACTTTTTGTTGTTTGTTTCGTTTTCTCTATTCTCGTTGAGTTATTCTCACGCTGAGGCGATGTAAACTTTTGGGCTTGAGTGTGCGTGGGTTTGTGTTGGTCTTTATGCAGCCATTGTCACACTTTTAATAGAAACCATTGCCAATTTTATTGTTGGGGTTCATCTTCTGCTTGTTGTTGGTGTTTTTCTGATTGTTTTTTGGTTTTTTTTTCTTGCAAAAGCATACATCAGTTACAATAAGAAAAAACCGACGAAAAGCAACTTTAATAGACCTTGAACTTTCCGCAAACAAATCTGTGTGTCGACACACAGACGTGTGGTGCAGACAGTGTAGTCACAACCTCAATAAAGAATCACCCCGTGCGGCACATGTGATGTACTCCGAAGGAAGGAAGGCAAAGCCCCCCAAAAATTCACATGTTCAGTTATCCCCTACACTCGTAAATATTTATGATGACATGGGAATAGTTCGAAGTAGCATTCCTTTTGTTGCAACATCACCAGCGAATAACGAATCAATTCACTGAGCGACCGACCCAGTCATTGGCAGGGACGGGTATTCTTTAATAGAACGAATGGTTAGTTGAACAAAAAAAAAACAAATCATAAATAAAATATTTGCTGTATAGAAATATTTTTAGATGCGAATCGTCGTCGGCGGCATAGTACGAATATGGTGAATATTGAATTAAATCAAGTACAAATTTATTTATTAGACTCGGTACGTACATATGTGGTGGATATGTACATAGTCATGCATGTACATACATGCTCGTGTATTTAGATATTTGTATTTTGAATGACAACACAAGTGGCCACATGTGCGATTTCAATATGAATTTTTTTTGTTTGTTTGTTTATTTTGGTAAAGAATCGTATACTAAGCGTTAGAATCAACAATATGTTGATTTAAGAATGCAAACAAACAGGGAAGATGAAAAAACAGCACAGAATACAAAAAAAAACGGCGCGTTATACGAGGGTCACTGGGAGCTTTTACTTGAACAAGTAGCCCAGGGAATGACTTCGAATTTATTTATTTGGCAAATCCTCACTGGTCCCTGTTTATACAATTAACAGAGCTAAGTTCAATATTTAGCAGAGGGGACCGTTTGAAACTTGAGTTACCTAATAATGACAACTCATTGCTATTTGCAATACTTTGCATTACTCTGGTTACAGCTTCAGCCTGAATTCGTATGTATCATGTGGGACTGCATTCAATCAAAAAGTTGGTTCAATCAATTGGTTTTTGTCCTCATTTCCAGCGAATCAATTTGCTTAACTAAAACTCCGCTTAACTAAAAATATCGAATTACTGAAAAAGGTTTCATACACAAAATTATATGAAAATGTCAAAAGAGCGAGTGAAAAATTATAAATGAACACCAATAATATCTACTCGGAGCGTTTAAATATAACATACTTCCCTTATTCAAATTAACTGACAGAAATTGAATCAATTTTTCAATTTCAGTTAACCAGAATCAACTATATTCTACAGCCCTAACCCAACATTCCAGCAAAGTAGCAGAGTATCGCTCTCTCGTTTAAGACAAAAAAAAACTGCCTATAATCGAGTTTTGCAAAAACACCTTGTCTTTACAATGTTTTAGTATGAATAGTCGTTCATATACGAACATCGTTTATAAGAAAAAGAAAAACGGGTAAAAGAACTGGCTGCCAATTAAAACAGATGAAAAACGTCTTTGAAAAAATAGTTCCTATAGGAAATGGGCTCTATATTTTTCATACCGTATTTGCAAAATTTTTGGTATAAGATTTGTAGGATTTGTATGTCACAAATTTCTGACATCCATATATAGGAAATTATTTTTTTATTAACAATAATTGTTTATAAGAAAAAAATCGCATATAAGAACGAACTTTGTGATATTTGTTGACTTTCTTATATCAAATATCAACTACTAGTAAGTTGTACTGCGCCTATGGCGCCCGTTGAAATATGGAAAAAAAAATTTTGTTGGAAAAAAAAAAATTTGTTGATAAAAAAAAAAATTTGTTGAAAAAAAAAATTTTGTTGAAAAAAACATTTTTTGTTTAAAAAAAAAATTGAAAAGAACAATTTTGTAAAAAAAAAAAATTTTTGTTGAAAAAAAAATTTTGTAAAAAAAAAAATTTGTTGAAAAAAAAATTTTTTGTTTAAAAAAAAAAAATTGGAAAGAACAACTTTGTAAAAAAAAATTTTTTTGTAAAAAAAAATTTTTGTTGAAAAAAAAATTTTGTTAAAAAAAAAATTTGGGGAAAACACAATTTCTGTACAAAAAAAAATATTATTTTTTTTATTATTATTATTTATATAGAAAATTATATTATATTATTATGCGTGACAGAGTCAGTGAATCAGTGTCGAGGGTAAATATATATTAAAATGTTTGGGTTAGTAAATATATTGTCTTCAATTTGAATTTCATGCGAAATTTAATGTTAGTGCCTAATTTTTGATCTAACAGGTGTTTTTTAATATGGCCACACTTTTTTGAGATGGTCTTTTGACAGCTGTCACTTGATTTATATTAAATTTAGTTTGCTATGTCATAATGAATAGACGTACTCTGGAACAACGTTCGGTGAAAGGGCCACCGATTCCGATTTTGGTAAGAAAATTTTGTTCAGCGATGAAGCTCACTTTTGGTTGAAGGGGTATCTTAATAAACAAAATTCTCGCATTTAGAGTAATGAAAATCCACAAACCATTGTTCAGACGCCGTTACACCCTCAAAAATTCATTGTTTGGTGTGCTCTATGGGCAGAGGTTCATATTTGTTCAAAAATGAAGCCAAATAGAGCCATGATTAATGACTTTTTTCGTGGCCCAAAAACAGTCGGGCGATTTAACACCGCTGGACTATTTTTTGTGGGGATATGTGAAGTCGCTTAGTCTACGCCGATAAGCCCGACACGATTAATGCCTTGGAAGAGAATATTCGGCGAGTTATGACTGACATACGTCCCCAAATGCTGCAAAATGTGTTAGAAAATGGGGCCTCTCGGCTGGAAATTATACGATCCAGCCTCGGCGGCCACTTGCCCGAAATCATTTTTAAAACATATTGGCAAACCCTTATCTTTATAATAGAGAAAAATTCTTGGCCATAACATTAAATTATATGGGCTTTATTTTTATCTTGAAAACCACATGTCTAGAAAAAAAACACCCTTCACAATGGAGAACGGACCATGACCATTTAAATGGGATTTTAATACCACAGTTACGTTTCTATAAAACTAATAATAATTAGAAGAAGATGAATTTGGTCAGAGGTTGTTTTTGTGTGAGTTCAAGGGGAAATTTACTACTTGGATTCAATCTTACCGGCAGCTCTTATCGTGCATTCAAATGTCAGGAGGGCTTACAGATTAAGAATACAATATCCAACACGTAAATGCCTCCAAACTAAATTGGCCTTCTCGGTTATTAACCTTGATTAACCCTGAAATTGACTTTGAACATCTTACCCATATTTAGCCCAAGTGACTTTTGGCAATCTGGCAACTAAAGGGTATTTTTTATTGGGGTATAGAATTTTAAGTTGGCATCACTTTTTTAACTGGCGGCCATTTTGTCAGCTGTCAAGTGATTAATATTTAGTTTGGTTTGCCATTTCATCATGAACAATTTGAAGTTCTATACCTCAATAAAAAACACCCTATACTATCGATTTCTAAGTGTCAAATGTATAGAATTGTTTTTGAATTTAAATCTCATTAATTTGAAAAATAAATAGTATTCGTTATATAAACGTGGTTCTATTTAACACTATTTATATTATTACCCGTATAAGGTTGAAATATTTTAAATTTTAACTAATTCAGTTTGTAACTCTATTACTGTAATACAAATACAACAACTGTTATAACATGGGATAATGAAATTCCATCTCGAAAAGATGCAACAATTGAAGCATAACAATAAATTTATACTGAAAACAAGTTAAAATTTCACATTAAAAACAAACAAAGCTGTTCGAAGCTGTAGAAAATACAAATGTATGTAAAAGAAAACTAAAGAGGAAAAAAGTACAAATATATAAAATAAATAAACTAAAACGACAGACAACAAAAAGGCCTGTGTTAACACAAAGTAGTATTCAACTACACTGAGGTCTTTCTTTAAACAAAAAATTTAAATAGAAACGATGTCATAACAACTAATTTCTTAGAATTAGATCACTTTGTTGTCTTTATTGAAATGTCTTTTAAATTAATTCACAATAACTGCAAACAGATGACACACACTTTATTGGTTATGCTGTCATTTGTTTGTTGTCATAGTGGTTTCATTTGGCGGTTTGAAAATATTCGACTACCGAATGTGACTCGTACGAAACGAATCATGATAACACCTATTTTAATTACTCCAATATGACAGTCAAATTAACCGACGTACGTACGTACACAAGTTCTGACTCAGAGCATTAATGAAAAAGTTTTAGTAGATTTTGAGAGTTGGCTACAATTCAGACGAGTCATTCGAATTCGCTATATTTTAATTATCATGCACTCTAAATGTATAAGAAAACATATTAAATATTGATTCTATATTGACATGTGAAATGGGAATGTATGACACTAGTCGACCACAAAGAAATGAAATTCGTTTCTTTCGGCACGATTTCGTGTGAGACAGATCAAAATGTTTTTGCCCAGGTGTTTCCTCCAAGAATAATTCAGTCAATTATTCAACAAAAATTAAAGCCTCTACCGAAATCATGCACTTTGGACAACATATATTCCGATCATCAAACCACATTTTAAAAGCATTTTCCGGAACGACCTTCTCTTATGTCTTCTGTCGACTGAAAACGCATGTCTCATAAGTCGAGTTTAAAGGAAAGAGCAAAAAGTCAGTCGTAGGGATAACAGATCGATGCGATGGTTGTGGTGCGGTATTCGTTAATTGTGATAGTATTTTGAGACGGTACAATGTCGTTGGCGACCAAGGTTCGTATCCTAGTTAGACAATAAAAACATTTTTCAGCGCAAACGCCTTAGGTTCCGATCAGGACTCCACAACTTATATCGTGGACAGCTCACGGTTTTCTGTGACATACCCCATGTACAGGTAAAACGGTTAAAACTTTACGTGTGTTGCTGGCCTAAGTATTGCAAAATTTTATTTTTTGACACTTTAGTAGAATGTGTGCGGTATGTGCTATGTATGAATGTTTATAAATGTTTTCCCAACCCTTACGACAGAAATTCGAAGCTTTTAGTCTAGTTTTAATATTACTACTATTAAGTTTTTACTAAAACCCACTGTTTTTACTGCCTATTTCCAATGACAACATTCTATAAAATATTATTTAAATCGCCGACATGTAGTACAGTGTAATCTTCGACTGAATAACAAATGAAGCATTACAACAATATCTGATACTGTCACAACACATCTCATTCGAAATTATTCATAAATGCTGTTCTGTTCTTTTCGCAAAATTGTGATTAATACAAAAAAAAAAGAGTAAGTTAATTAATATTAATAGCAATTCTGTGAATCACAAAAACAACAAGATTCTTTTTTTGTCATTTGTACGAGGGTGGTGTAGCGCTCTTTAATTAGCAATTGAATCTTTAATTTTTTACAGTGTGTCTCTGTAGGAAATCACCGAGACGCGGTTTAACATAAATGACACACAAGTGTGCATAGGCATGCCTGTGTGGATGTGTGTGAATATTATTTATGGTAATTTGACAACATAAATAAACCACAAAATGTTCTCGTAGGTGTAAAAATTATAACAATTTGTTAAACGTTAGATTTCAAGTGGTTTTCCGGGCCGACACACACACACCATGAAACGGGAATACGACGAAAGTTAAACGTTTCATGGCACGTGATAGAAATGGGAGTATTAAACAAAAGAAATAGGTGATTTGTTAATGATGCAGATGTTTTCAATTATTCAAAAAGCTCTGTGGAACTAACACTACGAATTGAGATTTCTCCAAATGTGGTATGAAAAAGAAACAATCAATATAACAGGAGACAAAAAAGTACAAAACAATGTAATTTTAAAGATACTATAGGTCAAAAATGTAGTCTTGATGTTTCAAATACTCTCGCAGTTGCAACAGAAACTTAAAAATACTGTCTTGCAATACAAATACCCTCTAGCAAATTTTCACTATTGCAATTTCTTAAATACCTACGGTTCTGTAATAATAGTAAAACTTAACCAAGAGTGCCCGAAATCTGTGGCAACCAATCTAAACGGTCTGCCATTTACCGTATTGTTTTTTTCAACTCGTGCTTATTTCGTTTTCGTTATTTTCGTTATCTTGCCATGTTGAACCAATTTTTGTTTACAAAAATTTAAGAGGAGGATATTGGCAACATCTGGTTTCAACAGGACGGCGGTACGTGTCACACAGCCGAAGCTACACTCGATGTTTTGCACCGTTACGGTACTGCATGGCCAGCCGAGGCAGCCATTTGAATGAAATTATTTTCCATTATTAACCAGAAGGATTGTACTTACAAATAGAAAAAGAAATTTGAGAAAATGTCCGGTAGTTTTTTTTTTAAAGAATTAAAAAAAAAATTAATTGGCGGACCCTGTATATGTCCTCCGAAACGTATGCGCAATTATATAGTGAAAAATAGTTAACGTCCTTACAAGGATATGACGTTTTTTATTGCTCTTAGACTAAATAACGCAAATGTTTATTATTATCGGAAATGTTTATTCAAATCTCCGCGAAACTTCAGCGCATCTGCCCAGAAACGTCGTCTGTTTCTCTCTTTAGCCACAGACCATGGTGCCGACTCACAGCTTGTTTTTGTTCTAATGCTTTTAGAGAGCCCATAAATTATTGACATCAGTTAATCGTATATCAGACGTTATGACAAGTTGAAAATAAAACCATCAGACAACAAATTAAGCGATATATTTGGGTAATAACTAAACAAACTCAAACACAAATCATTTTAGTGGGATTAAGACGAATACAATCGAAGTAAATAACAGCAACTACTCGTATATCGACGATGACGTTTTTGCGTTTGTGTGTCACTTTAGCAAAACATTTTCAAAATTATAGAAGAAAAAATAAGATATTAGTATAATATCTGAACTAAACACTGGATTACATGTTTTTGAGAACATGAAATGGAATCAATTCTGTAAACAAACAGTAAATTATCATCAAGTAAAATTAATGAAAATTTAGATACAAAAAAATGTGAATTTTTGGTTAACTACGTTGAACTAATTTCGGATTTCTTTATCCACTTGAAATGGAGGATGCCCAAGATAATCACTGAATTTTGGTAGGTAAAATCAAATTCGGTTTTTTTTTGGTATGCGACGTAAAATTCTTCCTTCACACTTAGTGACAGATCCATTGTCCCTGATTACTGTGTGTACCGGCGGTGTGTTCATGTTTTCGTAGAAATAGAATAATTTTCTATTTTGGTGGAGATAATCAAAAGGTAATTTGTTGGTGTTCAATTTGTTTATCGAGGACAAAACACTCAAAGGCATTCAATGGTATTTAGGTTCTCATATTGTGCCATTTGAGAATCGGTAAGTTATCAACAGTCAATCAAATTTCTACTAGCTTTGAGTCAATGACTGGCATAACCTCTCATCGAAGTTATATTTAATCACCAGCTCGGATTAGTCCTGAATGTGCCCGCCTAGGCGCATCCTCTCAACCCAATTTTCTATTTCACGAATGGTTTATTCAATATTCGCCCTAAGGCCTGAATCAAATAACATTTAAATTGTATGTATTAGGAATAATCCATTTCCATAAAAACTATTTTTTGGATTTTGAACGATTTTCCAAACTCAGGATGCAGTGCTTTAATTCGTCAAACCAACTCCTCAACAAATGCATGATCAAGACAATACTTTCAAACAGTCGAAATAATATTTTTTGTTTAATTTTTTTTTTTGTAAACTAGTGTAAAATTGAATAAAACGCATATTTTTCTCGTTTGCACAATGGTATCAGAAATAATTTGAGAATAAAATATCGGTCATACGATCGAATGCATAAATTTCCCATGAAAAAAAGATTTGTTAATATTTCGAAAGTCTGCTTGTTCTTGATATCAATAATACGCATTAAATAATGTCGGTATAGATAAATACGATCGGTATCTTGAAATTCCAATTTAATAGATCTTTTTGATTGTTTGTTTAAATAAAATACTTGCATTCACTAATCACCACTACACAAATGTCTCTCTGAACTTTTAATATTTTTTTCTTCTTCTTTTACGGTTGTTTTTTTTTTTTTTGTTTATGTTAAAAAAAAGTGAAGCGGAGAAAATAATCGGAAGAACAAAAAGGAAACAAACAAAAAAAAAAAAAGTAAAGTACACTTACCTCGGTATACAATTCGGTGGTGTACGATCAACTTCCCAAGCTGCGAATAATTTCATTGGAACTGGTTTTTGACCGTTCTGATGATGATGTTGTTGATGATGGCTGCTACTGCTACTACTGTGAAGCTGTTGTTGTTGCTGTTGCTGCTGCATGGCATGATAATAATAACCGGTGACATTAGAACCACTATGCCCGGTACCGATACCGACTACACCAGACCCACTGCCGACGACGCCGCCGACACCAACACCACCACCAGCGGCCGCTGATGTGGAAGCATTCATATTGGCGCTATATTTATCCAATTTTGATGACTTATCAACCATTTTCATTTGTGCGGTTTTTGTTGTTTCTTCTTTTTTAGGTTTTTGTTTTGCGAGCGCGAGAGGATAAACTGAACTGAATCAACAAGAAAGCAATGATGTTCTTCTTCTTCGCAATGATGATTATAATGATGTTGATGATGCCGTACGTATAAAACACACACACACACAGACGGAATAAAAACACTGGCGCGCGTGTTGTATGGGGCCAGGAGGCGGAAAAGGAGGTGTAGGACGACGGCAACAACGAGAAAGGAGAAGTGTATGTGTGTTTGTATGCAGTTCAATAATAAAGACGAACAACAGACACGACGTTGTTGACGATGATGATGATGTTGTTGTTGCTGCTGATGATTATGTTGCGTTCCGAGCAACAAATAACAATAATAAAGAATAAATAAAATTTACTTTTCTTATTCTTCTTCTTGTGTTGCTGCTACTTGCTATTCTTTCGCACTGTGCTTTCGCTTTTGTTCACACAAAGATGGATGTTTCACAAAATATATAGACATTGTTGTTGTTTTAGTTGCTGTTGTTGTTGTTTGCTTATTTCATATTTCACAAACATTTTGGGATGATGTTGTTTTTTATTTTCTTTGCAAAATTTCTTGTATCTTTTGCTCTTTTTTTTAGTTGTTGTTTTGTTTTAATTGGAAGACAGTCGCCGTCTCTCTGTTTTTTTTTTGTCTCACCAATGTCTTTCTTTACATATATATAATTTTATATTATTAATTTTTCATTCTTTTTTTTCAAGATCTAGAAAACAAATATAGTAAATTTGTTGTTTTATGGTATGTAATCGTCGTTTATAAAAAAACACACACATATTTCGATTTTTTTCCTCTTTAAACTTTACTTTGTTCAATTTTTTTCCATTTAATTTTATTCAAGATGCAAAATTGCAAATATGTAATCAAAAACAAACAAACAGAAAGAAAGAAAACATTGAATATTCATCGATACTGCAAAAATACAAGGGCGTGCCGCTGGGTTACTGCTGCTGGTTTGTGCTGCTTGTGCTTGCCACCGCAGTTGTACTGACTGGTGGGCTGCCGTAAGACCCCATTTGTACGCGCGTTTCAATGAACGTAGTATAGACGAACGAAACGACGATTCAACGATGTTGTGCCATGTAAAATACGACTGCCATCTACGTACATACATACACAATACACAAGCGACAAGGATGCCAACTTGGCTTCCGAAAAAGCGCCACTCTTTCTGGGCATTGCAATGAATGAAGGAAGTTATGAAATGCAATTTAGAGCCTCTCAATTTCAATTTCGATTAAATGTAATGGGTTATTATACTTATTAAAAGAATCCAACGAAAATTATCGATACACCATTACTTAGTAACTTAAATAAGAGATTCGAAACCAAAACAACCATAAAATCGACAGTTTGTAAAAAAAAAGTCTCAGAAGTGAGTCCCAGCAATATATCAGCAGTATAGAGGAAGATGGCATGATAGCAAACCATACTTATTTGGGAGAGGGATGCACTTTATTATCCAAACGTCAAATAGGAAAAAAAATACATCTGTGGATTCTTGACGAAATTTGCATTCATTGCTGAATATGCACACATTTTTAGGGACCATGGGATCGCTTCCAGATTTTAGACAAATCGGAAAAGAATGGCGGATGGAAAAGTGAGAAGCATAGTTTTGGTTGTGTAATTATACGGCGTTTTAGCTGGTTGAACGGCGTTAAATTTGACGTCGAAGAAGGTTAAACAAATTGGCAACAATGTAGAAGCAAGATTTCTGCTGAGAAAAACTAGTAGCACCCTAACAAGACATTTAAGATGGCTTAATATCATTGAAATAAACAAATTTGTGGCCAGAATCCTAGAAACGCTGAACATCGAATTTGCACATGTGTCAGTCATAAACAACATGTTTTTTTTTGGATTTTATAGGCCCCTTGTAATGAAAAATATATCCAATACGATAACCTAAAGTTAAATACTAGTAGTGTGAATAATCCTTATATGTTTGATATCATGTGTTTTCAACAATGTCCGTCTATTGGTAGACTACAATTCTGTAATTCATTTAAACATAAACGCAGTTAAGAAACTCCGGTGCCATCTTCAGATCATAACGATATAAAAACGCACGCTCCGGCAGAAGACTAGTGGATCTCATACCAAAGAAATCCATGGTGTTGTGGAAGTGCATACACTAAAACTATGCGCCTTAAATAGAAATCCATTTCTAGTAAATATTTAAAATGAAAAACTATTGACCAATTGAAGCGGGTTTTCGTGTGCAACACTTTTTTTTTGTAAGTTTTTACAAAAAACTTGACATAATTTGTCATGCCAGAAATTGAAAAATATTTCCGAAAAAATTGGCATCATTGTTCTGTTTGCGTTTGTATGGAAAATATAACCGAAGAGCAGATGAGTGTTGTTGTTACACTTGTTGTTGTCATTTATATTGTTGTTGCTGCCGCCTAAAGGTTGCCCCAAAAAATATTCGGGGAACGGTGGTAGTATACACTTAAAGCTGACTGTCGTTGCTGCAGTCGCTAACACTTCTACCCAAAAATGTACATACTTTCAGCACGTCGTGTCAATATATTCATTAATTTTTTTTTTTTTTTGTTAAATATCAAAAAAATAATAGCCTTCGGCACCTGAGTGAATGGGGCGGGGATTTGTCACCGAACAATTCTCCTTCTTTGCTGACACTTAAGGAACACACACACTCAACATAATTATTATTTGCCCCATCAGTATGTTCGTTGCTGATTCTATGGTGTGGCATTACAACAAGAAATTATTTTATAGACATTTTAGACAAAAAAAACAACAATTCTTTCCCACATTTTGCAATTGCATTCATAGCAGCGCATTCTGATTTTTTTTTTTCGTTTTACACTTTCATTAAATTAGAGAAAAATTTACAATTATGTATTTCCGTAAAAAAAAAAGACCAGACAGAAAAAAAGAGTGCTAGAGTAACATTAGCTGCGACCTACTATTCTCTATTGCGCGTTAGTGCTACCTTTGCCGACACGTTACTGTGTGTGCTACAAATACACATTGGCGCTGTTTGGTGCTCGCGACACGAACGTGTGGGAGCTGTCTGTCTGTCTGCCTCTATGGTTTGGTTTGCTGTTTCTGACGTTGTTGTTGCTCTTTGTTTCGGCTCTGTTGCTCATTGTCTATGTGTATCCATATGAGAAATATACACAGACACCATTCTCAATTGAAGCAGTGGCGTCGTGCCCCATCACATTGCCAATTTGCCAAGAGAACATCTCTCTTCGGTTTTGCTCAATCTCCCAACATTTGTAAACTTGTTTATGAATATCAAAACGCCTTAAATTGTGTGCTGGACGGATACATACAAAGAGCGCAAGTACTTTTCATAGTACAAAAAATACATTGGGGGAAAACATCGCGAATTATAACGAGAGTGGGGAGAGATTGTGAGAGAGCACAATAATTTTTGGTCGGGGGGCTTTGGTACACAGGCAAAGCGGCATTGTACTATGAGTTTTAGAGTTACCAACGTCATCAAGAAAGTGGCGTTTATAAATCAGTGGAGTGGTATAAGTTAATGTCTTTTTAATGGTTTTACACATTCAGATTCAAAATGTAAAAAAGTGATATTTTTGGGACAGCAGGTGCGAAATGAAACTGATTGTAAACAAATGTAGCCTTCTTCACCAAAGTCTTGTCTCCAGACATTCTTAAATGTGGAAATTCTGAGGTGCACGATTGTCATGAAAGTAATTAGTGTGTTGGGTCAATTATTTTGGTAATTTCAATTTGTTTCTATAATGTGAGGACACTTCATTGCGAACCGACTATGTCACACGTTACAATATATTGTGGCCAACAAATACGTATGGCATAGTCAAATACGTATGGCAATGCTGATTTTTTTTTTTTATATGTATAACATTTTTTTTATTCGAATTTTGCATATCCTAACTAAAATACATTGTCCACCTATAAATCTATATAGTATCGCCCGTATTCAGAAAAATTTATAACAGCTTTATAAACCTTTGATAAGAAAAATATGTGAAAATTGGTTTTGTATTTTAAGCGATAAAAAACGAGCCCATTCTGACCTCCCAACAAAAGGGAATCCTTATACAACAAATCGATGGCTTAATTTAGAAAGGGCGTAACTCGCAATTTGGTAACTTTACAGGAGAAGGTAAAAACTTTATAACATTTGAAAAACTTCAGACATAAAAAAATTGTAAAGGCATTTTAAAGAAAATTCACAACGAATTTAATTCTGAAACTATTTTTTTTTGGGGGGATTTTGGTTACGGCCTTGCAAAAGTGCAATAAATCCGGTATTTTTGATCATATTAAATTTTTTGATTTCGAATAAAAATTTTGGCAAAACAACAGACAAAAACAAACAAAAGACAACAGATCGGCACATTAGTAAAATGTATCCAAAGAGTTGCGGTTGTATCACGGTACTTTCGATGCCGACAACGAATCAAAAAAGTACAATTGTATCAACTTGTACATCCCTGTTGTAAAGTGTGCATTGGTAGCTCTACATAACTGCAGCATATTGCTCTCTTTGCGGCTATAGCGCGCTCCCCACATCAGGAGCACTATGTTTTCCACACATATCTCTCTTTGCCTGATTGCTCTTGGTTGTTATTGCAATTTAGTGCAGAGAAAATGTCATTTTAGCATAATAGACTAGTGAGTGCATTTAGGTCCGTATATGCGAACATACAGACAAGAATAGCTACATTTATTTTAGTACATGCTATCTTTTGTCTATCTATCTAATACAGTGGTTTGCTCTTGGTCTCGTTTTATTTGCAGGTATTTGACACAACAATACCCCATGATTGGAGATTCATTGTATGGGTACATACATTTCTCTGTACACACGTATGTACGTAAGACACCTTGTGATGTAAAGAGATGCCAGCAGAGCATTTTGCATCTTTGATATTCTGCAGGGTTTTTTTTTTGGTTGGGAGTAGAAAATAAAGCTGTTTGTATGGATGTATACTTTCCTTTTACACCCACTACCCACTGCAAAAACTGGTATGGTAGTTTTCAACAAATTGCAGTGATGAGGATGATGTTGTTGGCATTGCTGTTGCTGTTCTCCTTCGTAAGGGGGTAAACTTCATAAGATAGCATGTCGATAATGTTCATAGCCTAATATCACTGCATGCCAACAGATAAGAACGAATGTGGAACATAAAATATTATGTCTTGAAAAACACTTAAAAGCCAATAAATTCCCCTGGTTGACAACATGTTCTGTGTTCTTGTTGTTGTACAAGAACAGTATCAGTATCTTTGGCCGACGCTCTAGTCTTCCCCTCCAGAATAACTCTACAAATTTCACACTAATGGCAATTTCTTTGGTTTGCCTAATGGGAAATTACATGGTTTAGTGGTTATCGTGCGAAGAACAAACTTGAGTGGGGAATACGTATGAACATACGATGGGTATGTGGGAACAAGTTAAAATTCTGTGTGCTTCTCTCAGACCGTTTGCAACGAGTCTGTTGAAATATTGAATGTAAATAAATGTTATTACTAAAACTTAAATATGGCATGCATGCGGAATACATGTGATTGACTAATGAACAAGGATGCAGATCGGGCATCAAGTTATGGGAAAATACTCGCAACAATTTCCAGAAGCCATAAGTTTGGAACAACGCTGATACTTAGACATTTTTTCAGTTATAGAGCAACTTGGGGGAAGAAGCACACATTTGTATGTTTTTAGGAACAGCACTTCTTCATGTACTTTAGATATTGAATTTTAAATTCGATATTGAATACATCTTCGTCTTTATCATTTAATTCTGTGTTGAATGATGTTGTCTACTAATTTTGTAGTAGTTATATTAAACCCGATTTGTATTAAAGCGGGGCATTGTGATGATATTGGTGACGATTGACAATTCATCAAGCAGATAGATTGTCTAAAAAGAACGATGTACTGGACGTGGTAAAATAATGCGTTTAGGCGGGTCTATCATAAATTTCGCAAAGTCGAAACATGTAAAAATCTGGAGTCTACGGGCGGTGGAACTGCGGATTGTCAAGAGCCCTGGGAACTTGTAATTGCTATACAACATGATTTGGCCACATAGATAATTGTGGTTTCATCGCATATTACTAAGCGGACATTATAAGTTACATAAGGTTCTACGAACGGTTAAGTAAGGACATAATCTCTCAAGAGTTCCTAGAACTCCGAAAATTCAAATTCTTTAACAGTTATGAAGAGTTGAAAGTAGCGCTCGCTTAGATAAATGCTTTTCCAATTTCCTTGCTGTGGTTTATTTCAATTATACTTTTACATATTTGAATTGTTTTGCCCACTACATAAAATATAATTATTACATGTTTTGTTGTCACTTATTTTGATCACAAGCCAACAATTTCTCTTCAAATCTAAAAATTAATTGCAAAGTTAATATTTTAAAGTTAAAAAAGAAAAATATAGAATTGATAAAGACAAAAAAACTCTTATCTGTTTAATAATACAGAGGACTTATAGGGTTTGTGAAAACTAACTTAAATATGCTCTCGTGATCCGTTGGGAATTTGCACGTTAGTCATTGTTTTATTGTAAGAACAGGCATTAACAAGTATTTATTTAATTTCTTTTAGAGGTATAAAATGAAGATAACAAAAGTGTTTTCTCTTGTTCTTGACGCTTACCATATTCCCAGGTAAAGGGTTATGCAACAAGAGGTGTTATTTTGAATCACTCGGTAGCTTTTATTCTTTGAAAAATTGACAAGTAGAAACTACGCCATTACTAAAAATGGAACGATACACGTTTCAACAACGCATTGAAATTATTAAAATTCACTACAAAAATGGTGAAAATCATGCAGTCACAGTTCGCAAACCTCAAGCATTTATGGGTGGTCGTCAAGCACCTTGTAGGGCCGCAATACAGAGATTGGTAGACAAATTCGAGCTGCTGGAACAAGTTAGTGATGTGAAGAATAAAACCCGTGCACGTCCTTCAAGAAAAACTGAGAATTTTGGTGCTGCAGCCCAAAGTTCTGAAGAAAATCCAAGTTTGTCCATTCCTCGTCGTATTTTGGAATTGGGCTTTGCACAAACGTCATTACACCGCATTTTGCATAAAGATTTGGGTCTTAAGGCTTATAAAGTTCAGTTAACACAAGAACTCAAGCCGGCTGATCATCAACAACGTCGTGTCTATGCTGATTTGATCCTTGAAATGCATTAAAATTATCCGGAATTCCATCGACAAACCATCTTGACTGTTGAGGCCCATTTCACCTCGGTGCTTACGTCAACAAGCAAAATTGTCGCATCTGGGGCTCGAAAATTCAAGAATTATTGTTGAGAAGCCTCTCCATCCTCAACTGTTTGGTGCTGTTTATGGTCCGGCGGGGTCATTGGACCTTACTTTTTTAAAAATGTGGTTGGATCAACAGTTACGGTGCATGGATTGCGCTATCGAGAGTTGGTTAATGATTTTTATGGTCGGAGTTGGATGATATTGATATGGACAACGTTTACTTTCAACAAGACGGAGCTACTTGCGACACAAGCAACGAAACCATTGCTCTTTTGCGGGAAAAGTTTATCTCTCAAAGAGGTGTCACAATTGGCCACCGAGATCTTGTGATTTAACACATTGCGACTTCTTCCTTTGGGCCACGTGAAAGATAAGGTCATAAAAAGGATATGGTCCTGCTAGCGTGATCGTGGTGGACATTTGGCTGAACGACATACCTTTCTCTTTATTATGAAATAAACATCCTATCATTTATCTTAAAAATTGCAATTTTTCTTTGAATACCAAAATAACACCACTTGTTGGAAAACCCTGTAGTTAAGAAGTTCCGAATATGTTTTTATCGTTCCATAACTATGACCATTCACTTAGTTCCTGGTGTATACTTTAATTTGATTCTAAATCAAGATGCAATTGTTTTCCAAAATATTAAACTCCTTAGCACTCCGTATGCCCAGCCACATTCTCTTGAGTTGTACATGATTATCGGTGTATAAGCCTGAACTACGTTCTGGCTATCAGCGCTCACCAAATAGTAGTACTACATTAACATCGGGTACACCTGGAGAAACAAATTCAAGAATTCGTTGTACAGGCGAGGCTTTGAGGCCATCCTGAAACTACTATTGTTTGGGTAAATATTCAGCAGAGACCGCAGCATCTCCAAATTCTCCGATCAAACTTGAACAAACGTCCTAGTCGTAGATACCGGAATAGAAATCTGTTTACCGTCCGCTGTGCCGGATTCCAGACTCCGGTCAGACGGTCTAACATATCTACTTCAAGTATGATTTATGTATGTCACCTTCAAGACCATAGAACTGACTTCTGTCTGTTTATCTTCAATAAAACCTTTTCATTTCGAACAATTCAAAAATGTATCACTCTAATCGTATACACTTTTGGTAATGATTTCGCCTCCTTTTTGAACAGCCATCGAGCTGATACATTCACATGTACATTAATCCGTATTGCATTCGGAAAGAATGTGAAATGGCAAACATCCGGAGCAGGTACCGAAAGATCCAGTATTTCAGGTTGAACTAACAAGCAACCAGACCAAACCCTCAATTGGAGTTGGCAACAGGAGCTAATTTCTTTCTGCACTCACCTTGCAACGACAAAAGCTATCAGAAAAACACGATAATTGTAAAAAGTTACATCTGCAGCAAATGGAAAATGTAGTGGAAAGAAATGGAAGCAACCCCATAACCGATAATGAATTTTGGACAATTCTTATTTTTATATCGATCAATTCCGAACAAACTGTAGGTTAACAGAACCGGTCCAGTAGCGGCACACACACCAATTCTATGTGAATCCCAACAAACCACCCAGCCAGCAAAAACAAACAAACCATTGCTGCAGCACATCGTTCAAAACACATCTTGAGTGGGTTCATGCGGAGTATTAACCGCATTTCCAATAGAATGAATATAGTATAAGCGCCCATTCTATTGTATTTCACATTACTCTCTGGCTTTATGTGTTATTTCCTTCAGTTTACTTTTTTTTTTTGCTCACTTTATACACTCTCACTCTTGTGCCTTATTATTTTTTTGTTTGTTTGCAATTTTATTGGCGTAGAAGATTTGGATTATGCAAAGTTATCCGGTTATATTTTTGTTTTTCACATGGAGTTTTACACACTTCGTAATACAATTTATTGATAATTCCAAATAATTTTCTTTTTATTAGAAATACAATTTATTTTTATAATTTATACCCGCAACAAAAAATACCTTCAACACATTCGCACGCACACACACACCTTTTTGACAAAAGAGAGTAGCACAGCACAAGTGACAGTTCAGATGACAAAGCCAACGGATGATCCATTTAACGGCGTTACTTCACAGTTTATGTTGCCAGATCAATACACAAGAATTCATGTATTGTGTCAGATTTACACAATAGGTTCATATTTAGAATTTTATAATGAAATAATTTACGATTTATATAATTGACAGATGAAATCCGGTCAGTGTTGATTTTGGAGAGTATTGTTTCTTTCAAAAAAATGAAGAACTGGTTCGGTTTCCCATAGAATAATGTGTTTGAGTTTTTGGATAAAAAAAACATCACAATGATAACTTATAGAAAAAATTGCTGAAGTTATTTTGTATGTACCCTCGCAATTTTGTAGAACAAAAATACCTTAGTCGGAATTAATTTTTTTTGTCTTTTATTATAGTAAATAACATAAAAAATATTTGTGTTTCTATGATTTATGCACCAATTCGGATCCACGGTTCAAAAACCAAGACAGTAGTTCGGACCGATCATGATAGAAATAAGAATTACGATGACGTTGTTTTCCCTTATAAGAGTTGTCAACTCTACGTGTATCTACAATGAGTGAAAAGTTTCCGATTGGAACAATAGGGGAGTCAACATGAGCAAAATATTTATATTTTCTGCCGGTATCTATATTTCACTGTTTGAGAATGACCAAATGAAGTTATTGTTTGTTTATGTTTATATGTAAATGTTATTTAACAAAATCCACTTTTTTGGATTTAGAGGCATTAAATTCAAACAATTCATTTATTTCATTTCATTTATTTGCACAGATTTTGTAATTTAAAGCCTTACGGCCAATTGTAACAAATTACAATAAAAACTACTCCATGTTGAATACTACTGCTCAGTTAATTTAAAAATAATTAAAAATATGCGTATAAAAATACAGTGGAATTAAAAATAATATAGCTATACAAAATAAAATATAAAAAAGCAATTTACATATCAAATTCAAAATATCAGTAAAGCGTACATGAATCAGTATTGGAAAATGAGGAATGAAACAATCAAATTTTACAGTTCCCTAATGAATGAACAAATAATTCTTAAATAGATTACGAAATTTAAATTAAAGAAAAATATTGAAGAAGCTTTTTTCTGAATGTATTATTAGTCAGTGAAAATATTTTCAATGTACCGGGGAGTGAATTGAACAATCTGGCTATTCTAACTCGAAAGGACTTATCCATATGACCATCCGCTCTGGGAATGATTAGTTGGTTAGCACGCGATGAACGACAAAATGTAAATGAGTCAACAAGAAAAGCCGGAGTTTGATTTTTATAAATTTTGTAAAATAACAGAAGAGACCGATAATTTACGAAATCACGAAAGGAGCAACCCAAGAATTGATTTACATATGGGGTAACATGGTCAAATCGTCTAAGAGAAAAAATGTAACGAACTACTCGGTTGATACATAATCTAATTTTGTTAAAAATCCTATTTGTAGTCCCACAAAATATTTCTAGACAGTACAAAATATTGGGCATAACTAAGGCGTGTACTAATTTAATTTTTACATGGCGAGGTATGACTAAATTTGTTGTGTAGAGCTGACGAAGAGATAGGGTTGTATGGGCAACAACATTATTAATATGTAATTCAAATGTCAACTTATCATCTAAAACTACACCAAGACATTTCATGTTGTGGACAAATTCAATTGCAGCACCATTATAATTCAGTCGCAAATCATTGCAAACATGTGAGGAAAACAACAAGGCTTTGGTTTTTGAGGCATTGACGGAAAGATTATTCAAACTCATCCACTCAAATAAAGTATCCAAAACATAATCAACTTTTGCTTGCAATACATCAACATTGTGGATATCGTCATTAAACAAGAGCTGAACATCGTCGGCGTAAGCAAATGGCAAACACCAATCATCTATGCTTTGAAAAAGGTCATTCATGAAAATTATGAAAAGTAAAGGCCCTAGCACAGATCCTTGCGGGACTCCACTTTTCACTGGCAGAGTACCAGAAATAACACCGTCAACACAAACACATTGCTTCCTATTATTCAGATATGAATAAATCAACATACAGGCATTCCGCCCGAACCCATACAACCGAGAAAGTTTACTTACTAGAATAAAATAGTCAATCCTGTCAAACGCTTTCTCCAAATCCAAAGAAAGTAGAACTGTACTCTTCTGATTCACGTAGTTTTTTCTTATGGAATCAGTCAATCCGGCCAATAACATGGAAGTACTTCTACAACTCCGAAAACCACATTGGTAGTCACTAAGCAATCTTTCACCTTCAAAGTATCTTACAAGTTGGTTCTTGAGTACATGCTCTACAACTTTGGACAAGACGGGAAGTAAGGCAATGGGTCTAAAATTGGCAGGAGAATCCAAACCAGATTTCTTCTTAATGGGATTAATCCTAGCAGTTTTCCACTTACTCGGGAATGTTGATGTCATGACAATGGTATTCACTAAGTGTAAAAAGGAATCTGACACATATGGAAATACAATTCTTAGGAATTTTAAGGGAAACCCATCGTTTCCAGGAGCATTGGATTTGATTGAAACAAATGCAGAAAGCAATTCTTCGGAAGAAATTGAAGCAAAGGAGAATCCTTGATTGTTGGAAATAGAAGTTATAAGCTCACAAACATCACCAACGACATCCAGTTGATTGTCAACAAACAATCTGTTCAGATTGTTAAGATCATCAACTGTGTTATTTATTAGCCCTGAAGAGTTACTTTCTATAAGACCATTACTACGAACAACATTCCATAGAGACTTTGCACTTGCGCAACTGTCAAAGAGAGTAGAATGGGCTTCCCGTTTTAATTTCCTTTTAACGGCTTTGGCTCGGTTTCTAGCTTTACAGTATATCTTCCAATTATCGTCACTCTTAGCATTCAAAAATGCTACATATGCCAAATCCCTCATCGAGTGGTGATAACGGACTAACGGTGATTTCAACCAGTTATCAGGGTTGTTCTGAATCTTTCTCTTTTTTTTAAATATAGAATGTATGTAATATAGACCTTCCATAAAAATATTTAGCTGTACATTGACATCCGATGTGGCAAACATCCCAGAAAAATCAGCAGATTGAACACGACTGTACAACGCATTTTCATCAAATTTATTATAATCAATATACTCAACAAATTGTTCATTACGTTGCACTGAAATAGGAAAAGATATATAAATAAATGCATGTTTTGAAATATCCGGACAAATAAATTGCCCCGAAAGGTCAACACCTTGTGAAGTACACAGAAAATAGTCAATCAGGGAAGATGACTGGTGAAACACGTCGTAATGTGTTGGACACGAATTGTGGAGAATGGATAAACCCATTCTGGCACATGCTTGTCGAACGGTGTGAGCCTTCGAGATGTCAAACAAATTATTATTAAAGTCACCCATTAGTATGATATTATTATATCGCAATAAAAGATCGGAAATATCTTCTTCAAATCTTTCAAAGTTTCCATCAGGCAGATATATAACACCAACTAATATAGAATTTCTTTCAGTCATTATCTCTACAAACAAACATTCAACGACACCATAGTTTAAGCCGGAATACACAACCTTGGCTGCTAGATTTTTGGAGATAAACAAACCCACACCTCCTCCTCTACGATCAGGACGATCATTTCTATACAGTGAAAAGCCAGAAATGTTGACAGAGTTGGACATAACCGATGGTTTAAGCCAAGTCTCACTAACTCCAACAATATCCAAAAAGCTGTCTTCAATTATATTTCTAATGTCGGATAATTTCGATGACGTAGGACCAATATTAAAACTTTGAGCGTTAAAGTGTGCAACATTTAAATTTGCTCTATAATCATTTAAGCGGGAACGTAAAATGTGATTATCATTTACAATATTACCAATATTATTAATGTTCATTACGAAGACTTAATTTTCAAAAATGGTTTTATGTGATATAAAAGTTGACAAAAAAAAAAAAAAAAAATATATAAATTTCCAGAAAATTCCAAAAAAAAAAAAATTCCAAAAAACGATTTAAACAAATTTCGTAAATAGTTTTGCAGTATTTATGAGATCAGTTATGGAGAAAGGAAAAAAAAGGCAGATCAGACGAAACATCGTCAATACCAACATCAAGTAACTCTGCACACTGTTTCAAATCAATCATTTTCTTCGTGCCGTCTGGATATGTTGCTATAACTTTTGGTCTGTCGGCATTAATCAATTTGAACAGTTTTATTTTGTTCATCCTTCTCAACTTTCGGCACAAGAATAATAATTTCGATGCAGTCGGATTTAAATGGTCATTCAGATAGACTCTGCTACTCACATCACCGCCAATAACACTGCGCAGTGTCAACGGTGTACCTTTGTGGTAATTTGCCATTATGCAGTCTCTAATATACACTGAATTCATCTTAACCAATACAGACTTTCCTTTTGCCATATAGCAACAATGCTGTATATCAATTGGGTTTAATTCAATATTGCAAAGCGAGGCTATCTTGACAACTGGCTCCCTCAAGTCGTGTATGCCATCTGGTAACCCATTGATTATAATATCAGCTCTATTTAACCTCCTCTGCAGAATATTGTTTTGTGTTTGCAGGTCTTGCATAGCAATGGCAGAAGTTGATTCACATTGTTTCGTGACGGCTAAGCAATTTATGACATCTTCATCTATCTTTTTTGTTTTAATATTAACATCAGCACGCACCGACTTTATTACTTCATCAATTTTTTCTCTCATGCACTGAACTTGTTTCAGCATATCCAGCTTGAAGGCTTCATATTGTTTTTCAATCGATGAAGAAAAGTCAGCAAAATGGCTGCGAAGTTCTTCGCTTACTTTATTGTTACAATTGGTTTGTAGCGGAGTGGTATCAATCGCAATAGGTTCACCATCATCAGCAACAACAGACACATTAACATTTTTGCGCATACATCTCGGGCATTTAAATAAAAACATTTTCTTTTTATATAAAAATGAATGTTGATCCTTAGTTACTTTAACACAAGCGATATGATGAAATTCATCGCAGACACAACAGCCTAAGCTATTTTGGTTGTCTTGAACACTTTTGCTACATACTGGGCATTTATATAGTTTAGCGACTGAAGCCATTGTTGTGTTGACAATTGAGTATGTACAGCTCTGGATAAATCTCATAGACAGCTTGTACATATGTACATATGTTATATCAAAACGACAATACAAAATATTGTGTTCCACTCCACAAGATAAACAGATGAGTGACGAAGATATGCACACACAAATCAGCTGCTATGTTGATCCGTATCAGTTATAAAGAAGAACGACAATAACAAATATCAAAGCATCCAAAGGCGGCAAGTCACAATTTTCTTCTTCTTGTTTGGCTCACAGTATAAAGTTTTGTTTTGTTTCTTGTTTTATATTGTATGAAAGCAATGTTTAACTAATATTTCATTGTAAGACAACGAACAATACACGAATGCATTGATTAATTAAAAAATATAAACGTTCACTACAGGTTTAACTATTGTTTTTTATCGTTTTTGAAATATTTTTAAGGAACAGCGATTTTTTTGCTAGTTATTCATTGCAGGGTTGCCAACTTATTTAGGACGACCGAATTATATTTTTGCATTACCCGTCCATTTTCACGCTTCAAATTTTAGTGGTTGACTGCGCAGATGAACGGTCACACATGCAAGCATGAGTAATTAAAGCAAAACAGTCAAATTTGATCGCTAGTGTACCGCACTTTAGTGAATACACGTTATATCCTTTAAGTAGAACCCGTTATAAAACTAAGCAGTCTGGTAACTCGCATTGATACTGCACTTTGTCAGTAGATTTCCCCGATAGTGTCGCTATCGGATAATAACTATCGATTGTATCTCCATAATGTAAATATCGATAGTTTTACAGCTCTATTGTGAAGTGCGCTACGAGAATTTAAATAGAACAGAAGTGATCTCGATTTAAAGTAAATTTTTGCTGATTCGATCAATTCATACCAAAGAAAAATGGCAGCTAAAGGTCGAGGAAGTTTTTTGGGTCTTTATGAACAGACTGCACCTTCAACCGAATCTTCCAGCGATGCGCCATCGACCAAAGACAGCGGCTTAGGATCACATTCGCCTGTATCGGGAATGGGTGAATACCGTCGTATGGGACGCGGTAAGTTAATCGATGACTTGACTTCCTCGTGTTCGAATTTGTCGTTGGGCGGTCGCGGCCGCAGCGGTCTTAAATTGCTGGCAGACATATCGTCACAAGCCGGTTCCACTTCGGCTGGAGGAAGAGGTCGAGCTCTAATTTTTCAAAAATTGCAATTAGAGTCTACCACTGTAACGACAACATCAGAAGAAGTCGAGGCGGCTGAAAGCCACGCCACAGTCTCGGAAGAAAAAGAGGTTAGAGAGGATTCATCAACATTTTTTAAGACCGTCACTACGACACATGGCAACAAGGGGCATCCCGTTAAGTTGGCATGTAATTATATACGCTTGCATTCTGACCCGGACAAAGGTGTCTTTGTCTACGAAGTACGTTTTATTCCAAACGTCGACTCAACTAATTTGCGCATGAAGTATTTAAATGAGCATCGGGATAAGTTTGGAGGCGTAAAGACTTTCGACGGAGTTACATTGTATTTGCCCATCCTTTTGGAAGACAAATTGACGACATTCGTTTCCCAGAACAAGGCTGACAACACGGATATTGAGATTCGCGTGCTGTTCAAAAGAAAGGAACAGCTTAAGAATTGTATTCACCTCTACAATGTGCTGTTCGATAGAGTCATGAAAACTCTTCACTACGTCCGATTCGACAGGAAACAGTTTGATCCCACATCTCCCAAGATCATACCACAGCAGAAGCTGGAGGTGTGGCCTGGGTATGTGACTGCAGTGGACGAGTACGAGGGTGGTTTAATGTTGTGTTGCGATGTATCGCATAGACTGTTGTGCCAAAAGACAGTGTTGGACATGATGGTGGAGATTCACAAAAGCAATCCGTCTTCTTTCCAGGAGGCGGCCAAGAAATGTCTACTGGGCAGTGTTGTGATAACACGCTACAACAACCGAACATACCGAATAGATGACATCTGCTTCGACAAAAATCCAATGTCTACATTCCCCACCAAAGATGGTAATATCACATACAACGATTACTACGTCAAAAACCACAATATCAACATACGTGATAAATCGCAGCCGTTGCTTATAAGCATTAAAAAGCAGCGCCAGGCCAACAATGAGCAGACTGAGGACATAGTGTTTTGCTTAGTGCCAGAAATTTGCTTCTTGACGGGTCTTCGTGATGACATGAGATCTGACTTTAAACTTATGCGAGAAATTGCAACCTTTACACGCATATCACCTAATCAGCGTTTGCAGGCCTTGGAAAAGTTTTACACTAACATCAACAAGTCGCCGGAAGCCAAGCAAATCCTCAAGGATTGGGGTTTAACGCTTAAACAATCTTATGAGTCTGTCAATGGCCGACTGTTTGAGGAAGAAAAGATCTATTTCAAGGAAAAGGTGTTCGGTGCCGGGCCCAATGCGGACTTTTCTAAATATGCTACCAGCAATGAGTTACTTGATGTGGTGCACTTACATAATTGGGTGGTGTTGCACTGCAAAAATGACGCAAAGACGGCTCAGTCCTTTTTGGACCATGTGGACAGATGTACTCGCGCATTGGGCATGAAGATACAGAAACCGAAAATTGTGGTTTTGGCAAGCGACCGAGTAGATGCATTCGTGAACGGACTACGTGAAAATATCAAGAAGGAAACTCAGATTGTAGTTTGTATTTCGCCGACGAATCGTGAAGATCGTTACTCGGCCATCAAGAAAATATGCTGCGCTGAAATGCCGGTGCCCTCTCAAGTAATCAACTCTCGCACATTAGCTAATGATTCAAAAAATCGTTCTATTGTCCAGAAAATTGTATTACAAATGAATTGTAAGCTGGGAGGCTCTTTGTGGTCGGTTAAAATTCCATTTCGCAGCGTTATGATCTGCGGCATAGACTCTTACCACGATGCTGCTCAAAAAAGCAACTCGGTCGCTGCCTTTGTGGCATCCCTGAATGAATCATATACCAAATGGTATAGTAAGGCTGTCATTCAGTCAAAAAGAGAGGAAATTGTTAGCGGACTGTGCTCGTCATTCATATCGGCTTTAGTAGCATACAAAAAAGAAAACGACAGATTTCCCGATGCTGTTATCATTTACAGAGATGGTGTGGGCGACGGTCAACTATCGCTATGTGAAAATTACGAAATTCCCCAATTTGAACAGGCCTGTATGAAAATGCTGAAACACTCTATAAAAATCACATACATCGTCACACAGAAACGCATCAATACTCGTTACTTTACTGCAAACGGCAGCAATATACAAAATCCGCCACCGGGAACAGTCGTAGATGTCAGTATTACCCGCTCCAATTATTACGACTTCTTCTTAGTGTCTCAAGCTGTTCGCCAGGGTACCGTATCTCCAACTCACTACGTCGTGCTCCGGGATGATTCAAAGTACGCGCCAGATATTTTGCAACGCTTAAGCTACAAACTCTGTTTCATGTATTACAATTGGCCCGGCACTATACGTATACCGGCCTGTTGCCAATATGCCCATAAAATGGCTTATTTGGTTGGCCAAAATATACGAAGAGCACCGTCGGAAGAGCTGTCAACCAAATTATTCTACCTTTAACGTACTGTTTTCAACAGTCGGATTGTTTTGTTATTTTTACATTTACTCTTGCGTTTTTTTTTTTTTACTTTTTCGACCTCAGTACAAAGTCTATTTGTATTTTTTAAAATACTGGACCATTGTAGCTATAGACAATATTGTTAATAATAAACATTAAACTGAATTTTAATACAAACGAATTTATATAATTGGTCAATATTTTTAATGTATGCAAATGAGTGCACATACACAAATTAACAAATTTGTTTAATTTCTTCATACTTTAGGATTCATAAGACATTAAGGCAAAAATGCGGCCAAATGTAAATGTGAGTATGAGCCAAATTGTATTACAATACATTTAATAAATTAAATGAATGAACAAATGAGATGAAAAGATATATTAATTGGTCGGGATGCGTCATTTAACAATGAGAATCAATTTGAAGACAGCGGCTTAGAACAAGCAAGGACAAAACAAATTAAATCTCCTACAAGACTCTAGTACAAAGAGAAAGATTAGACAAGCTTTTACTAAAGTCGCCCATTATACCATAACATTAGGAATTATAACATATTAGAATTAAAAATTGGGATAAAGAGATGACATCAAAATACACAAATTTTAAACTCGTTGTTTTAGAAAGTGATTGTCGTGTGTTCACCAGTACTTTTTCTACTTATCAAGTCAAACAACTAAAAAATCGTTCCTTATTAAAATTATAAAAAAATATGATTGGCTGACAGGTAAAGCTATGTTGTAAGACAAGCATATTTATGGGCCAATGATTGTAATAAAACTGTTTAACGTGAGCATAGCACCGGCTGAAAGACAATGCGTCTACCAACGACCCCATATGCAGCAAGGCTGTACATGAGTAATAAAACTTTAAACAAATTGCTGAACTTATTTTTTCTGTTTCTTTAAAAATAAATGGCATCAACATATATTTTTTAACCACTGAAGGCAACCGAAACTGGTGGTTTTATCCTTACTCGAATTAAGTGGTTGTGATTTGGGACTGGGGTTTCTTAGCTTGTACGTATTTCCAGGGAAATTTGTCGATTCTATACTTCCCGGAAATAAAATACTAATAATTGGAAACTATATACGATTTTACTCAATTTGTACACCTGAAATTGTGGGTTTTAACCAGGAAATTATAAGATGTTTATTTCCTAAACTAGATCATCGTTTTATATATAAATTGTACAGGTTTTATATTCCATATTGTCTAGGGTTTTTAATTAAAGTTTTACCCCCGTATTCATAAAAACTTATGAAACGTCGGTAATAATTTTAGGTTTTTAATATATCTGCATTATTTATAAAAAAAAACAATAAATTTTTTTTTTTCACTATGTTTTGTAAACAAAAAATATAGTCCCGATTCCTGGGAGTTGATAAAGGTACCGACCCAAACCATATTTGGGACCGACCACTCATTTATTATTCACTTTATATACATTCCATAATCTCCACTCTCCAATAATCAATACCTTCGAAATATCGATAAACCCAAAACTGTTGTTTGAATTTGATACGTTGAAGTTTGCAAACGTTTTCTCAAAAAATTTCAAAATTTTGAGTTGTGCCTCTTTAGTTGAATTTAAACGAGCAGAATGACAGACATCAATCTGCCTCAAGGTTAAA
Source organism: Hydrotaea cyrtoneurina (assembly GCA_958296145.1). NCBI lineage: Eukaryota > Metazoa > Arthropoda > Insecta > Diptera > Muscidae > Hydrotaea > Hydrotaea cyrtoneurina. The sequence goes on from OY282512.1 coordinate 119,643,705, forward strand.
TATTTTTATATTTAATTCTTGTCTATCTAAACCGCGACAATGCACAGTGGCTCCTCGGGATTTAAATCCTAAAATATATATGTTTCTCCGAAACTACTGAACCGAATATTTGACCCGCAGTAGAGAAAACCCTAAGTCGTTGGTCAGACTTATAACTTCTTTCCACTGAAATTAACAAAAAACAGTTTGCTGGTAAAAATTTAGCATTCAGTTAATTTGAGCCAATAAAACAAAAATGAAGTCTGCGAACTTTTACAGTCGATCTATTTCTTGTTGCTTCCATCTGAGAAGAGAATAACTAAAAAAATACTTTGAGATTGAGTCAGACTGCGAACTTAATATAATTTTTCCGGATGACAGCAACATCTGTCATTCATACTCATTTGATCAATGGCCAAGTAGTCTGGAGATATATTTGGAAGTAGATTTCAATGCACGCAAGACCCAGCATTCAGCATTGCCGTTATCAGATACTCTTACTGTTCTGGGCATGTAAATACTGGGTGATGCTCGTTGACCTAGCCATACTTTGAAGTGTCGAAAGAAGCATTCCAGTCTTTAGGTTTTTAGAGGCGGTGCAAGAAATATTTCACCCCACGTGATATCTACCTACAAAACTAACAGAACATTACTAATAAACGAAGTGGGTATGGAGATGTAACAGTAATACATCTCCATGGTCTACTTTACCTGTTGCTATCGTTCGTCGTCACGGGTAGTGCATTTCGAATAATTGTTGGGACATTTGTGTAAACTATTTTTCAGAATATTAAATTCGTCGTCTGTAATTCTAAAAATAGTTCTTATTAATAGTGAACTTTCATTTATTGAAAAACTAAAGTAGCATCGACTGTCATTGGCCATTCATAAATTGGTTTCATCTGTTTTAACCAAATTCAAACCTAATTGTTAGTTCTCTGATTTATGCGTAATAAATCAAAAGTATGCAAATTGATGACCGATTGTACGTTATCAATGTTTGCGGCTATTTTTCCCATTATCTAACGGTGCAAAAATGAACTCAAAAATAGGAAACCAAGTTTGGAACATAAATGGATAATCATGCCTCTAATCATCCATAATTACTAAATCTTATCACAATGGGTTCACAATCATAAATCTAGCATTCCGAAAGAATTCAGATGATATATATTTCAGTACGATAAACACTTCCGATGAAATACGGAATACTGTTTCATCTTTTTCAACCTCTGCAACCTTTAACGGCCAATTGTCTAATCTATAGAAGATTCCTCAACACAAATTGAACAGTTCTCTTAGGTGGGCTTTGGTCAGACTTAGACATGTTGTCCTATTTTGTACGACCTTCACACGGCTGCACAAAATAAAATAGTGCTGTGTAGTCTTTCTTCATAATCTCTCGTCTGTAATATGTAATATGTTTTGGAAATTGTGTAGTCATACAGTGTACCAGTCCAAATATAACAAAAGCATTATTCAATTTTCAAGATGTTTTTTTACTAAATGAAAAATAAAAAAGTAAATGTATCAGACCAGGAGGCTTTTGACAACTCATTTCGTGTATCGAACGAATTAAAGAAAAATAATGGCTATGGAATTAATTTAAAACTTAATACAATGTCTAGTTTGCGGCTCGGGTTAGTCTATACAACACGTTTCACTTCAAAGAAACGTTTCAAATAATACACCTGACCAACGGTCATTAAAACCAAAACTAAAGCTTCAAATGTAGACCACAAGACAACGCGTGAGTTGGTGCTTTCGTTGATGGAGCGATGGATTTTATCACGAACCTAGGGGGCGAAAAGACACGATAAAAACACAACTACGATTTAATAGGCTACTTTACTCACATGCATATATTCCTGTTCATGTTTGACACTGGTCAAAGTGCCCGACAATTCCCGTATCATATCTTCCAATTTAGTATGGCCGACCTCATCCTCGCCCGGGGCTCCGGGAGCACGCTGTGGCGACTCGCCAACGTCAATTGAGAACATCACCATTTTGGGGGTCATGCTGCTCTTTGAGTTATCGAAGCATACGGTGTACACGCCACTCGCGACGGCTGCAAATGTCAACCTGCTGGAAGATTCTTTAACGCTTTCATGCATAATTTCATGGTCGGGACCTGTGACTTTGATGTCAATGTCTAGGAAACCACCTTCGATGACTTCAAAAGTTACACCTAAGAAACGGAATAAGAAATCATCAGATGGCAATCAAAACATTTCGTTCGAAATTGGCTGTCAGCTTTGCGGAAACCTACTAAATTTAGTTCCACCATCGATTTTCTCGAAAAAACATTCTTCGTTGTGTGCATCAACGTTGACAACAAAGGCCCGTGTGTTATGCAGCATTTGCATCAGGGCAACAAGAACTATTGCCAGTGTTACGTTTCCCTTCATTATAATTCTTTGTTTTTTCTATAACACTACGCTAGAGGTGATATATGTTTGCTAAAATATTATTAATAAGCTAGATTTGCTTTTTTTCCCCGACCGACCACAGCCACGTATCTTGTCACTCAAAATGAATCAAAACAATGTTGCCAATTCAGAATTTATGGCCATGTCAAAATGCTGAGACATTGCCATGCCGCTGCTTCATTCATTTAAACACACAAAGTGTTTGTGCATACACCACAATGTTGTAAGCACGACTCAGGATGGAAAAGGTGTAATGTTGCTTTCGGATATGTTCAATATCCGCATTGAGCGGATGTCGCTATTCAATTTAAATATAATTCCGGAAAAATCAAAAAAAAAAAAATGTTCACGTTAGGAATTACAGTTTTAATTATCGCCGTCTGTTTGGTTGTACTTTACCTAAGGGCCATCAATTAAATGAGAGATTATCTTAATTTACGTATAAAACAAGATTAAATAAGTCTGCCAAACTCTAAAACTAGTAGATTGCCTTTGTCAAAATGGCAGCAATAATCAGGATTATTATTTCTTGGGTAATCACGGACTTATTATTAATAAATGTGTGCGGAGAGCGGCCATCAGCCATGTTTGCTTGATCTATAGTAACCGTTGTGCAAATTTGCTGTCCTTACATCTCGCATCTACTTCTTATTAGCATTGCCATGTATGCTGGGTGGTTTTTAGCTATTCCGATCTGGCAATACTTTTACAATGGCGATGTTCTACAGTTAGTTTTTGACAATTTTTCGGGCGCGAGTGTGTGAAAAAGTTAAGTGGAAGTTAAAAAGTGTTTTATTTGTTATAAAAACTATAGTTTGGTGTATATTTTTATAATGAACTTATTTATTACTGATTTCTGCGTGAAAGTGTGTTTTTAAATTAATGAAAAGCCAAAGCGTTTCCATAATAAAATGCAATTCGTATCCCGTCCACCGTGCGTTGTGTGAAATGTGTGTGAATGCAAGCTAACAAGTGTTGCAGAATATTCAACGGAAAACAACTATGCAAAAGGAATTCCAATTGGAAACGTTACTTGGGGAAATATCTGAAACGTTTGTATTTCTATCATAAAATCTTTTTACAGAATGCAATAAAACATGTTGAAATCGTTTCAGGTAATTTCGATCAGTGTACTGTACACTGTACTGTACAATTTCAGATTCCGTAGAAACAGCAAACAAATCCTTTTTCCGCCATTCCCACTTTTAGAACAGGATTTCCATGACCTTGATGACGTCGTCCGGCTCCATCTCGAGAATGTTTTTTTTTTGTATTGGCGTTAAGTTGCTTAAATCGGATTGTTTGCATATCAACTGACCTTCACGGTAGCCCACAAAAAAAACCGGACGGCGTCAAATCACATCGCCGAGATGACATCCCTGGGACGCCTAATAAGACGATTAACGAACTTGGTGCATGTGTTATATGGCAGGGTTCATCATTATCCTGCTGAATCTACAGATTGTCAAAGCCCATATTTTTTATATACGACACCCACAAATAGTTTATCGTGTCTCTGTGTGGGCTCTTCGTTAACTGCAATGACATCGCTCCAAAATCCACACCAACCTGTGAATTACTTCAGGGTTCATCCATCCCCAGATACGGCAGTTTAACTTGGTAACATAACATGAAAATGCTCTTCTTCAGAATAGATTATTTTTCGAGCAAAATACTATTCAGTTAACCAACAACCTGCTCTCAGTGCGCCAATTTAATTGAAATATTTCTAAAAGACGCAAGATTTTTCGCTACGCAAACGACAGTTCTTACTTTATCTGTTTATGTCCCAGCCAGTCAGGTAGATCTTTCAGAATAATTAATTTCAACCAGATTTTTTCTCCAATTTCAGTTTTGCTATTACAATTTGATTGGCCGAAATTTCCCAAACTTGTATTTATATTAACCTGTTCATCATCATTCTGACAGATGTCAATTCGTTCGCTATCTACCACACATGTAAAGCTTCTGATGCTGATGTTAATATAATTGGTCTCTTTAATTTACATTTTTAGTCGTTTGAGGTATTCACTTCACTTCGCATTTTATTGCCCTGATACTTGCAAATTTAATAGCCCTAGGGGAACAGGCGGCCGTGGTGTGATATAGAGTCCGACCATCACACAACCTGCCGAGGTTCATATCCCACAAATAACATAAAGTCCATCGTAATTCAAAATCCATGTAAAACTTCTTCAGAAATCACTTTAAATCCGTAGCCGGCTTTAAGCACCTGGTCTATTTCCGTGTGTACACTATTCGGCCCTACTGTGATGATACCCATTGTTCGGATCATTTTGGTCTTCTAACCAAGTGATTTGCCTAGAACAAGACCCCATTCCGGTATGAATCCATTTCATTTCGTATGTTTTCCGTTGAATGTTGCGCATTTGTAATAAAATCGTCGCCGGTACTACGGACGCATTTGTTGTGTACAAATTATAATGAATTGAACTGTACTGTGCAAGAAAACAACGGATCTTTTTGGTAAGTACATCATTTATATTATTTGAAATTATTTCATTTCCCGATTTTTTAAAAGTTTTTTTTATCTCGAAACTTGTTTTGAGTTCTATGGTCCCTTTTATTAATGTCTTTCTCCATTCATATACTTCTTTTGGTAATATCGCGTGATTTAAGAGTTTGGTTTTTAATTTTCAGAAAAAAAGGTATGATCATAAATTATAGTTCCTAGGTTTTTTTTTGTTTGAGCCTAGAACGGTAGAGACGGTTGATTTCACTTAACTGCATAAGTTGCTCAGCGAACTCATCCCTCAATAGGTTCACTGTTTCATGTAACGCGTTACATATATATGGGCGCCCAGACTTAGATTTTGCATTTTGGACAAAAGAAAAGAGACTTGAAATCGTCGTACGGTAGAGTAGTAAATAAAACTGGTTGCTCATCAAATTTTTAACAAAAGTTTCGGAAAAAAAAAATAAAATAAAGGATATTCTTTCCATATTCGAGAAAATATAAGGCTGAAAGTTAAATAAATATGAAGCTATCAATCGGGTAGATTATTTAGAAGATTATTTTCAAGATATCCCATCAATAACACTCGGCTTATCTTGGGTAATAATGGGGCGATGTGGGTAATATTAGGTTATTTGTACCTGTCAGTTTTGAGAACATCGCTGGAGTCCAGATTGATATTTCGTTTTATTTTATATTTAACGGAGCCTAGCCAATGCCTGTTTCCACCTCGTAAATGCTGACGACTTTACGAGTAAGAGAGTAATCTCTAAGCCATATTTAACTCCTCCAGTTAATTATTCGACCTTTGGAAACGGCATTATATTGTACAGAGCTCACTGATTCCAGAGAAGTTTCCTTATGGAATGTTAATGGAAATCGTTTTGATTTGCAACATTTAAGAAAACAGAACATTTATATATGTGAATGAAATATTGTTTTTTGGTTTCCCTCATATATGTTTCTTAGAAAATAAATTTACTTCCTTTAATACGCTGTAATACCTGTTTTTGGTTTTTGTTTGCTTAATAAATGATTTCCAGTTCATAATGCCAAGTATATTCACAGGAAAGGACAGCAAGGCAGAGACCTGTCTTTCCTGTTTGGGCCTTCATTATTTTATATATATATTGCAGTATTTTCATGCACTTAACCACTTTAATGTTGGGTTCGTTCTATGCAAAGGATTTTTTCTCATGTTGGGTTCGTTCTATGCAAAGGATTTTTCTCTCAAAATCACGCAGCACTGTTCCATTTGCATTCGCAAGTTAAATTTAGCGACACAATGCAGCACGGTTGGTATAAGTGTGTCGTCGAGACAAGGTTCTGTTCTTGAATTGTTTGGTTAGCCCAAAGTAGCAAAAAAAGGATCGTTCCTGTTAATTCAACGATGAAATCATTCTCTTTATTGATGGCGCAGCCAAGGTATACACATTCTTCCACAACATCAGGCCTGCCTCGTGCTGTTTCTCGGGCAGTTGCCAGCATAAGTTCCACGTTCATACACAACTTCGTCGATACCTTTTTGCAAAGGATTTTTCTCTCAAAATCACGCAGCACTGTTCCATTTGCATTCGCAAGTTAAATTTAGCGACACAATGCAGCACGGTTGGTATAAGTGTGTCGTCGAGACAAGGTTCTGTTCTTGAATTGTTTGGTTAGCCCAAAGTAGCAAAAAAAGGATCGTTCCTGTTAATTCAACGATGAAATCATTCTCTTTATTGATGGCGCAGCCAAGGTATACACATTCTTCCACAACATCAGGCCTGCCTCGTGCTGTTTCTCGGGCAGTTGCCAGCATAAGTTCCACGTTCATACACAACTTCGTCGATACCTTTTCGATTCATGAAAACGCACCATCGCCCATCTTGCCGCCGTTATCCATTTCCTTAGCATATGACATTTGGAGGAGGATGTGAACTTTGGTGTTGACTGTGTCTTATTTAATTTTGATTTGTGAAATATGTTCTCCATTTATGTAGTATTTTCTCTTTTAGTTCAGATATGTCGTTTCCTTTTTTAATATTATGAGCCTTTTCCAGGATTTGGCAGGGTGTCGACCGTTGATTAGTTTTCACAAATCCGATTTTATATTTCCCCCGCAAAATGTTCTTTCGAAAATCATCATCTTCAAATATCCACCCTGTGTTCGGGTACAATTTAGAATATAATTTAAAATATGTATATTTGTTGAAATTGTTTTCACAAATCCGATTTTATATTTCCCCCGCAAAATGTTCTTTCGAAAATCATCATCTTCAAATATCCACCCTGTGTTCGGGTACAATTTAGAATATAATTTAAAATATGTATATTTGTTGAAATTATTATATATTTTTTACAAATTTGAATCCGCAAATATGTCTTTGGCGGCGTGACAAAGATTTTAGATACTTGATAGATATTTTTGGATTCCCATTGTGTGGTTTGGGACAGTGTTCGGCTATTTTGTTCCGACATTTATTTAAATCGGCTTTAGTTATACTACTGAGCGTCTGAAATAATTTTATCTTAACACAAACTCAGCAGTAGTTTATAGGTTTCATTTTTCCAAATACACATTAAAGATTTATTATGTTTTTTTAATTCTTTCACTTTTGGATATCCACGATTGTATTCAGCAAAACTATCTGAGCGTGGTATACTGATAAATCGAGGCACAAAAATGCTCACAATTAAATTAACCTCTTTCGGCAATGATGAATGATATATTAGCACTGCAGCACTGGTTTTGCCAGTTCTAAAACCATAAAAGGCAATGTTCTCAGACTTTTTTAAAAAAGAAAAAAAAAACACACGGACTTTATGTTTTAATTTTTTGTTGTTGAAGATTTTGTTTTATTGCACAAAATACAATATAGATTTGATTTGTTGTTTTATTTGTTTCATTATAGATAGTTGGGATATTCACGAACTGAAGTATATCGATGTAAATGCCATACATCAAAGTGCCGTAACATATACTCAAACAACCGTTTGCGGCATTTTGATATGCGACATTTACGTTAACATAGGCCAGTTCATGAATAGCCCAAGTACATTTATGCATATATTCACTATAAATATAATTTGAGTAATTCTTTTGTTTTCAAATTGAGGGATAATTTAATAAATCATAAATCGTACATTAAACCAAAAGGCATTTATTTCCGCTGTAATTTGCGTTTTGTTTTGTTAAATATTTGGAGGAGAGCCTTCTCTACGATCGTTTTTATGACAAACACACACAATTGATTCTGTTTTGTTTTTATTAAAATTACATACGTATAGTAGAGTTAAATAATGTAGTTACTTAATGTAGACAAAATAAAATAAAGATGTTCTTAAATTATTACAAAATAACAATAAATTTATATTTAGGGGGGGTTTCTTCTGATTTCTGTGGGAGGCGGGGGGTGGGGTTGGGGATGGTAGCCTTTTCTATACAATTTGTTTAAAAACTAAAATAACAAATTTACATCAAAAGTAAATAATATGTTTGTGTAGTAGTTAGAAAGGAAAAAAATATATGATGAACAAATGTGGTTACAGAACTTCAGTTCGAAGATTCTACTAAACAAATTGTTTTTGTGATTTCGTCGCCTTATTCTTTATTTGCTCCAATCGCCATTTTTGAGTTTTTTGAGTTAGGGGTGGTTTTATAGGTTTTCGACAATCCTCTTTCTGAATCTGTTGTCAGATTTGGCGTAACTCAAGTGGTTCTTGAGATATTAATGTTGATTTATGGTCCATATCCACTTTTCAAAGACTTCCTAAGTATTTATTTGCCTCAATCGCCACTTTCTGGCGTTTGGAGCAAAGTTGCAATACAAAATTATGTTTCTTTTTGCTTAGTTTTTATTTGCTTCATAGCCATAGGCAATAGATGTGTGCTATTGTATTTTAACTAAAATGTAAATATATAATTGCTCCACGTGTATGCAAAAGTATGTTTACTATGTTATTTCACTATGGATTGTCATAAAACATAAACGAAAGTCTCCTAGAGAAATGAAAAAACCTTGCAATCAGACGTGCGTCTTTTTGTGTTCTAAAATTTTTACTGAACCGGCAAGGCTAAGGATATATTCTCAATTTTGGCAACTCTCTGATGAAGACAAAGGTAAATATTATTCAAAATTTGTCAAACAGCATGGAGTTAAGCGTCGTAGACTCACGCAAGATGTAGATAAGAAGCAGTTTTCATATACATATTATCTACAATTGGATCAAAATATTCACCGAGTATGCCGAACCTTTTTTGTAAATACACTTTCCATAAACCAAAAAAGAATATATTACAATTTCTCAAATCTAACCGACTCCAAAACTGGTACACCTCTTCCTAGAAAAAAAAGGAAAGCATGTTAAAAAGGTAACACCAGTTCAGAAGATAAAGGAAGTTAGGAACCACATTGCTAGTTTTCCAACTATACCATCACATTACTGCAGGGCTAACAGTAACCGCAATTATCTTGAGTCGAATCTAAGTGTATCAAGGATGTATAAACTATATACAGAAAACGTGACTCAACCAGTAAAAATTCACATTTACCGCGAAACTTTTCACAGAGACTTTAATATATCCTTTTATAAACCAAAAAAAGATCAGTGCGATAAATGTGTTCTCTTTAAAGCTAATGAAAGCCCCAGTGAAGATGAAAAAATTAAATATGAAAATCACGTTACAGAAAAACTTGCTTTAAAAGAAGATCGCGATACTGATAGATCAAACATAGATCCGACCCATTGTATTTTTTGCTATGACATGCAAAGCGTTTTTTCCCTTCCAAAAGGCAACGCATCCAGATTTTACTACTACTGTACTGTATCTCTTGTCAACATACCTAGATATACATACTGCGCTTTATGGTCAGAAGCTCACAGTGGTAGGAGTGGAAATGATATAGCCAGTGCCCTGGTTAAAATATTAAATCAGTGTGTTGCCGATCATCCGGAAATTCAACGAATAACTTTGTGGAGTGATTCTTGTATTCCACAAAACAAAAACAAAATTAATTCAACTGCCATTAAAATATTCTTAAACTCAACGACAAATATCAAAGAGATAGTACAAAAGTGTTCTAAGCCGGGACACTCCCTTATTCAAGAGCTAGATTGCATTCATGGAGCTATCGATAATAATGTAAACTTTACCAAAATATGAATAAATTTGGAGTTATGTTTATAAAATTAACTGTCTACTATTTACTTACGCCATATACAATATTTGCTCCACGTGCATACAACCGAACAATACTCTCACGAAATCAATGGATATGGAGCAAGGCCAATTTTAGGATAATTTCTTTTATACCATTATTTCTGTACTATCATAATTAAACCTAAAAAACTTTTTAAAATGTGGTAGCCAACATTCTGAACCTCATATGTTCTGAATGTTGCAAGAAAAAATATCGGGCCGATTATTCCCAATAACAGTTTAAACTTAAAACTCGATTTACTCGGAATGAACTGAATGGCGATTGGAGCAAATAAAGAATAAGGCGACGATTTGTAAACGAAATAAAAAAACGGGCAAACAGATGAAACGTATAAATAATAAAAAATAATACATGAAAGTGTTTTATTGGGTAGTTTCTGTTGTATTTTATTTTAGTTTTTTTTGTTTGTAAGAAAATTAAGAATTCCAATAAATGAAAGCTCAACAAAAACGCAAGCTATTTTCGGTCTGTAGTTTTGTGTTAAAACAAAAGAGTAATCTAAAAATAATAGATTTTGTGTGTTTTGATGGTAAAGAAATCTGAATTCCTTTCAATTAAATATTATTATTAATAAGGGAGAGGGCGGGTGAGGGGTTTATATTTACATTTGTTTGTCTTATATCTACAGTTTTGTTAATTATTTTATATAGTGTTAATGTGTATTTTGTTTTTTTTTTAAATAAATTACATTACATTCGTATATGTTGAAAAGTCTTAGGAATACAGGTTTATGTTCATTTTTTGTAGGGAGTTTTCTTTTAAGTTTTAGTTTTTGAATTGAGTAAAAAATATGCACAGTTTGGGAAGTTTACTTTTATTCTTGAGGGATTTCATTTTGTTGTTTTTTTGTTGTTCTTTTTTTATTTGTTTGTAGCTATACATAATTTTAGAGAAAAGTAAACAATTTACAATACTAATTTTAAATATTTTTAATATAAGGCACAATTTTTTGTTTTCTTTTTCATAGTAAAACATTCTGTTCTGTTCTGTTCGCAGCGCAATTGTTTTGGAAATCAATCTGTTGTGATATTTGAATTCACTTACATTCACGTAATTACTAGTTCTTAGTTAGTTTTAAAATAAATTAATATTTCTCAGTTTTTGTTTGTTTTTTCAATTTTCTTTAGCTTTAAGCTTATATAATAATCTCTGGCTTTTTTTTTAAATAGTTGTAACATAACATTTTGTTTGTTTGTTTTCATTTATCTACACACTATCTATCTCTTGATCTCTCTCTAGGTATAATTGGATACAATACAAAGTATTTATAAAAAAAAAACAGAAAACCCTACTTACAACAAATATACATTTAAAATAAATATATAATCGTATAGGATTGAAACGATTTTCTATAAATACTCGTTATGATTGCACTTCTCAAACTTCAACACCGTAAGTACGATCGACTACATATTCAAAACGCTGTTTATCAGCGTCGTCTTCTTGATCTTTGGTGTTTTCTGATTGTGTTTCAGTTGTTGTTGATGTTGCGGCATCAGCAATATTATTAGAGACTGCAGCGACAGCAACTGTGGCTGATGTTGCATTAGCTAGCAATTTATTGGTGGCATTATGGGTAGCAGCTTGTCTTCGACTGCTGGCGCCACCACTGTGATTCTCATTGAGATTCTTGTTTCTAATGCTACTGGCTACAAGAGCCGTATTAATGGCAATTGCTGTTTCGGCGGCATTATCATCATCGTCATCATCATAATCTTCTTCTTCGTCCTCGTCAACTTCTTCTTCAACGCCTTCCTCTTCTTCCTCAATGGGATCAGCTTCGGATAGTATGAAATCGGTTGGTAATTCCGGTACCGACAGACCTTTACGGGTGAAGAATGAAATTTTTTCTCTGCAAAAAAAAAGGAAAAATAGGAAGTTTGAATAAGAAATTGTATTTTGTGTAATGTAAAGGTTTAAAATATAATCATACATGGCCTAACAAGACTCGGTTATTATACGAATTGAAATACATATCGAGCCTTTACTGCGAAAAAGACGTAAGCGAAACACGCTTTTTAATAAAATTCGATAGAAAATTGTCCAAATATTAAAAAAATATATTTATAAAGATATAGCAAATTCAATTGTGTCGTAAGCACTACAAGCGTTTATGTTACTTTTTTTGTCATGAAATAAATAAAATAGAATCAAAGCCAAAAATGGTTTGGCTGTAGGTTGAGGTTATAAATAAGCAGGACAAATTTCAACAACAGATTCTAGGAATATATCTATTATATTATTATTATATTGTGGCAGTGAAGTTATCTTTTAACCAGAAATGTTCCTTAAGGTGCTCAGAGCTTCAACGATTTTCGGTTGACGACAGAAATACTTTAACATAAGCCATTTCCCTGTTGCTAATGACTTGATAAGCGATTTGTCACAAAGTGTTCGGAAAAAAGGTGTTAAACAAATTGAAAATTAAATTAAGAAATACTTTTGGATGTTAGTTTTGTGGGACGTGCTAAAATGTTTGGCTAGAGCCGGGTGAGAGACAAAAGTGGCTCTGTAATGAAGTCACGAAGTTGACTCATAATGAATCAGTTGTTACAAAGTTACTGTTGTCCCGGAATTATCATGCTCCATGGAGTGAAATATAAATTCCAGATACAGATGACAACATGATCAATTCAAATTATACAGAAGACAGATGAGAACTGCTGACTCCGATATATTCAACAATTAAAAAAGGCTTTACAAATCATGGTTTAGAAAAATGATTTTTTTTGTTATTTTCATACATGTTACTTAATGGCTTGTAAAGCTGTTTTAAATGTTTATCAATATGGGGGTTAGTATTTAAATTAGTCATAAAACATTCGATTTCTTGAATGTTAGGTTAACTAAACGTTAACAATGACATAATTGTCTTTGTTTAACATACTTCTCCTCTCATGCACTTCCTAAACACAAGACTCCTTCTTCCAACGTTAGTAGTAGAACACATCTCGAAATCAAATCATCTATTAAAGTCTACACAACCTAATCTACAATTGTACACGTTACGTTCTAGTTATTTTATTATTTAAATACTTACTTGAATGATACCAAATCGGGACAGCCCTTGGGAACTTTAGTTTTGCGTAGTTTATAGATTTTCTTGGTGGTTTTCATTAACAACTTCTGCAGTTGTTTTTCCTCGGGACATTTGGCTGGATCGCCACGTTCCACCAGACGTTGGAATTCCTCATTTTCAATAGCCCAGGCAGCAATCAAAGGATCTTTATTATCACGGGCTTTTTCCAAACTGAAATTTCATCAGAAAAATCCAAATCAGTACAATGTTTTTTGTTTTTTTTTTTGATTGTACACATTAGTCAGTGCAGGACTTTAATACTTACGCATCTTTTAGATTTTGTAATTTGGAAATTTGATCATTCAGGAAATCCAATTTACTGTGTTGGGCCTGCAAGTCCAATTCCAAATCCAAGCTGGTACGTGGTATATGAGTATGATTTAATTCTGCGAAATGGAAAATGTTTGTTAAATAAATTGTAAAAATGGTCACGTGTGAGAAAGAACAAAACATACTTGTGGCAGTTTTGGGAGCCTTGGTATGGAATCTCAGCGATCGCCGTTCAACAGCTCCACGATGGAAGGGATGAGGCGTGACGCCAAAGTGCATGGCGGAATCGGAGTCGCTACGATTGAGGCGGCAGATATAACGACTTTTACCCACCGCTGCCGACGGTGTAAATGTTTGTGATCTTTTAACGGGCCTATCATCGGCTGCCTGTTGGGCCTGCTGGGACCGTGACTTTTCGGGAGGGAATGCACATTCGGTATTGGTTTCTTTATCCACATACTCCTGTTTCATATTATCCATGTAGGCATCTAACATTTTTTTCGTGAAATCTATGGGAAAGCAACCATTAAGTTGATGTTGGTTAAATGCTCAGAACTTCTGGAACTTACCGCTTCCTATTGCTCCCTCCAATTCTTCTTCATTGTCTTCTTCCTGCTCCTCATCGTCATCCTCGTCATCATCTTCATCCTCTTCATTTTCCTCATCATCTAAGCACAGATTTTCTCTCAGATCTTCGGCAATTTCCGCTTGCATTTCGAAGGGCGGCGCTTGATTGCGCGTTAATGTGGATGTTTGCGATGATGTGATGGTAGATTCATCTGAAGATTCTTCTTTGCAGTTGTTTGAGCCATGTGTCGTTGATGTACTGTTTCCAGCGCTGTGATGGGCGGTGACCGTCGCCACAGCTGCAGCACTTGTTGATGGCATATCCAGGGGTTCAAACGTGGGCATGAACTTCGAACTCAACACATTGTACCACTTGAGCGTTGAATCTTCAGGATTGAATTCGGCCATACTGATCTGTACGGTACCCTGAAAATTTAAATTTGGGTTGTGGTTATTTTTGTGTGCCCTTTATGTCGATGAGATGGCAACTTACGATTATTTCCTCCTTTTGACCGGTCATGCTGACTACGGTGACGTGTAAGCTCTTGGTCAGAAGTTTGCCCAAGGAAATGGGCACGGCAAAGGTGTCATTGAACACGGGTTTCTGGAAGTCCGGCATGGCTTTTGTGCGTATCGATGTCAGCGAATTGGGTAGTAAAGCGGCGCGTAGATATCTAAAGGACAAAAATGAACGGATTATTGAGAAAATAATTATACAAGAAAAATAAATATTTTTCAAAAACTTTATACTTACACTTGCGAGTTTTCCGTTGGCGCCGACCACAGGGCTGACAGATTGTTAGCACGTACCAATGATACCACCAGCACACCCTCCTTCTTCAAATACTTCAAACCGATCTGCACTTGAGCCAACTCTTTGCGCGGCAAATGGGCTCGCGAGGCCTCAAACACCCCAGAGTCACCAGCGACGGATTCGTTGCTTACGGCCGCCGATACCGACCGTGTATTCGACGTCGATGATGAACGACTTAACATTTCTTGGGGTAAGTCCAGCAACGAGGGCTTTTCCGAAATAGGCGACAACGGTGCACCCAAATTCAGAGGAGCCGACATATTCAGTTTTTGCAGTCTAGCCTCTAGCATCATGCAATCCAAGACCGCTGAATCCAAGTCATAGGGATTTGTGGCCGAACGATTGCTGGTGGCGGGCTGTGGATAGAGGGATTGTAAAACGGCTCCCGCATTGGCGTAGGTGGGCTCCTCTTTCAACAACTGTTGCTGTGACACATTTGGTTCAGAGGCGGGATTGTATTTCATTGGGGATGCGGGTGGTGTTTCCATGGACAGGCTACTGCGCGGAGACAAAGAGATTTCGGAGGATTGCTGCTGCTGCAGCTGGGGATGATGACCGAGTACATGTTCTTGGGTAGGTTGTTGTAAAGCCTGCACTTGTTGTTGCTGCTGCAGATGTTGTTGCTGCTGGAATAGCCTTTGCGAACGACGATGCAAGTCCACCACATCTATTTGGGGATCCACTGCAAACGGATCCAAGTATATGTCGGTAAAGCTGAGAGCACTTTTACTGCTGGCCGTCGACAGGGAACCCAAACTCGAACCACTGCTAATGGAGAAGGTGCTTTCCGACGAGAACGATTTCAAACGTTCTTCCAGCATTTTGGTTGACTTCAAAGCCTCCTGCAGTTTGTCCAACAGCAATTGCTTCTCTTCATGAAAACGCAGGCGATTATTGATTTGCTGATTGGTCGCTTCATAAGCCTCTTTCAAATCCTCTTCCAATTTCCTTCGGGTCTCTTGTATCACATGAATCTCCTCGGGTGTTCGCGATTTCAGTGAAATGCTATTCAATTCATTGAGCAGCTTTTCCTTTTCCTGTATCAAAAGTATCCGATCTTTGTCCGACTCCAATTGGCCGGGTTCAATGCGTTCCACATGATCGGCCAGCTGCTGCTGAAGTCGTCGTATGTGCTTACGCCACTCTGTGTATTGCAGTTTGGTTTTTGCCATTTCCGCAAACCGGGCACCGCTATTCAAATTATCACCGGGACCGCACAAATCGGTCTGTGAGGCCACACACACACGATCGAACGGCGACGAGGCATTGAGCAGTTCAGCATTCTCTTCGTTGATTTGCTGACGGCTGAGTTCATTTTTGATCTGCACCAGACTTCTGATCAACTCCTCGCGTACTTTTTCGCCGGACACCAATGATTTGTGAACCTTGAGCATTTCTTCCCGTATGGCTTGGACTTCGGCGATATCGTAACAACCATTTTGTCGGGCATTGATCTTTTCACCCACCGAATAGAGGGTATTCATGCCACGTTGTGTGTAGGAAATGTCGCTGGTAATATGATTGAGTTCATGCTTTAGCTGGCGGACACGTTCCTTGGCCAATTTGAGGTCGGCTCGCAATAGTTCAGGATCATGGCGGCTCATGGAGGATGTAGAAGAGCATACTGGGGAAATGAATAAAGCAATAACATTAGACAGCTGAAGATAGAAACTGTACAATAATACAAAATGTTGGCTGTCCGGCGTTCAGATAAGTCACATTAATTCCAGTGTATCACTAAACTGGGAGCTGTCCTGGTAGTTTGTCAGATGTTTTCATATCATATTTAATGTCATACTTACAACTACTTCTACTGGCCGCCAATTTGTTCAAGTTATTGTATTCCTCTTGAGCGATCAGCAATCTCTGCTGTTTGATATCGTACATCTCGCGTTTGTTCTCCAACTGATCTTGGGCGGCGGACAAGTAGTCGCGTAACATTTGCTCCTGCACACTTTTCCATTCTTGGCGGGGATCTTCCAACTGGGTGGTCTGCGCTATGTGATTTATATAATAACGACCGATATTCGGATCGTACGCTTCCTCCCAACCTACCGGCAGCTCGTCGCCTACACAATCTTCAAACGATTGGGGTTTGGTATATCTAGAAAAAAAAAAGAGAAAGACAAAATTGGAGAAAAGGAAATTAATTAACATTGTCATTTGCAAAAAAGCAAAAAAGAAGAAATACGAAAATGTCGAAGATATTCAAAAAATGTTGTTGGTGCACAAAGTATTTCCGGTTTTTATTCATTTAAAAGAGAAAAAACAAACGAATAAAACGGAATTTTTCTATACTACAGCTTGTTTAAAAATATCAGAACTTGTTTGAAATCATCTGAATAATTTTAACGTATTTCGAGTGTCATTTCTCAACACAGTCCCATCCACGGCGGGAGTTTATTCAGAGACGAGTTTTGTTTGCTAAAACATGGATTTATAGCCAGTAAATTTGTATCAAATATGGGAAATAAATTTCAAGCGTAACGTTTTTAATGATGGCTTAATGCTGAACTCGCCCCCAAAGTGTTTCAGACAAACACATCTAGACCAGATTTCTTTGTTGACGATAAACTGTACATGATGACGGAAATGCCTTAACCTTGCCGCATATTCTATGACTTCATTTCGATAAGAAAATTTCAATGTCTACCTCCAGTGGGCTTTGCTAAAAAAAAATAAAATAAATAAACTCTTTCTTTTTGGCTTATTTAGTGTTAATTTCACCCGAAAATAAAACAGTGATAAGATTAACAATTGAAATTCCTGGCATTTCCTCCTCTATCAAGCGCTGCTTGTGTATACGACCGTAAATATTTCTCATCGCCTTCATGCCTTCTTCTCCACCCCAGTTTTTGTTGAAAAGTAAACATAGCCGACGTTTTATTTTGCGGTTTTATTTCGCATTTAAACGCAAATAAACTAAATATTTGCTCAACGTTTTTCTATTCGGCTCTTGTTTGTATATTTCCTATGAATTATGTGATTAAATTTTTTGTTTTTGACAAAATACTTGTGCACTCGTACGATACATTCCAAAGCAACGTATTCACGAACATGATATGCAAAAATCTATTTAACAATTTGGGGTGCGTGTGGTGTTTTTTTTTTCTCTCTGGGAAGGGTGTAACTGCTGGACAACCAGAAATTTTGATCGGCTGGTAATATGATGTGGTAGGGCAGGTTAAGCGAAAGGATCAATAACACATTTTGTGGTAATTGTTCACATTTAGGCATACTAAAATTTTTCTTTTTTTTCCAAAGTTAAAATTCTTTAATCATATTTTGTAATTCGAAAAAAAAATGTAAAAAAATATTTTTTTATTATAAAAATATTGATTAAATATTAAAAATATTAATTTAGAAAAAAATTACTTTGGACCAACAACGTCCCAGTTAACAAATGCAACAACAATGTGAAAATGTTTATTCTATAACTTTTGCCTGCCTGAAATTGCTTTCTTACTCCCGTATTCATAAAAATGTAAAAAACCTTTGTTAAGAAAAATGTATGAAAATCCAAAAACAGTTGTCACACATTTTTCGTAATAAAGGTTTTTTAATTTTTTTTTGATTACGGGGATTAGCAGTTAGGAAAATTTAAATTTTTAGGTTCCAAATCGTGAACTAATTATTTTTTCTGAGTAACTTTTAAAAACAATGGAAACGATGAGCAAAAGAATTTTCTCCTAATGCCAAATTTCTGCACCAATCGGAGTTCATTTGCCGATGCTATAGCCAGAAATTTTCCCTTGGTAGGATTTTCTACTTTGAGACATCCATAACTCAGCGCATGGGGTAAATCCACCAATGCATTTGGGGAATAGGTTTTCTGTTTCTGGATATGCTTCTCCTTTTCGTTACACAATTGTTGAAGTCCGCTGCTTTCTAACAGAGGCTCAAAATGACACACTTGGAAGTTAAGAAAATTGGTCGGAAATACAAAAATATTTAATTTTTCTAATTGGTTGAAGGTCTCTTGTAATTATAATCCTCTTTGTCGACAGTTCGAAATGCTCTGCCTTATCGACCGTGTATAAAATTCGTGTAGTGTTTCACACATAATGTCAACGTTCAAACTTTATAATAAAAAAGAAATATCATGAAAAAAAATATTTTGTTTTATTTACGTTTACTTTTAAAAACGCAAAAAGGATAACCCTTTTTATATACAGTCAATAAAAAGAAAGATGATTTCATGATGTCACATCTTTTATTAGGCTAAATGACAATTGTTTACACGAGTACTTCGCTGAGGGCCTTTGTACGCCGGACTGATCTTGTTTTAAATAGTTTAAAATCAAACAATAATTAATCATCAGTATGTGATAAAAAAAAAATAGAAATTTCCAACGAGGTTAACGGTGATTGGTTTATTTGCCAATGCAGAGTTATTCGATTAAAGATCATTTCAGACATACATTTCTTAATAATTAAAAAAAAAAAAACTTGACTACATTTTTGTAATTATTGTTATGCTTAAATTAAAGATACATACATACACCTCCACATGAATTTTCACACCAAATATGGTTAAAATGCCATTTTTGTATTTTAATTAAAGACAATATTTCAAAATAATATATTCAACCTATACATAGATACGACTACATATTTAGGTATGTGTGTACACTTTTATATAAATAAAATTGACGGCATTTTTCTAAAGCCAAAAGACAACAGACGAAAAAAAAACAATAACAACGAAACAGAAAAACGCAATAATGCCCGCACACCCACTCATATTAATTAAAACATTTAAAAATTCATAAATTCTTAAATGTATGTTAAACATAAAAAGATTTAAATTCCTTTATATTCGGTTCCGTTTCACTTTCCCTCATTTAAAGAAAAACGAGAAAAAAAACCAAATACCTTGTTTTCTGTATCCACTCACACATTTTCCATATTTATAAAGATGAAATATTTGCTTTTTGGAAAACATTTTTCTTATTCTGCTGTTGTTGTTGTTGTTTCCTTTTAAAGAATTTTATAAGAAGCAAAAATGTAGTACGATCGAGCGTTCACATACATACATATGCACGTATCTACAAAATGTCCACCTGTGTGTTAATGGTGCTGACGTTAGATTCCAAGAATTCTTGAAAGCGAAATATAAAAAAAAAACTGTTTAAAGAAATTTTTATAAATAAATCATAATAGCCAGCCAGCTAGCTAGCTAGCCAACATTAGCATGTGCTATAAACATGTTTGAAGATTTTTCTGTTGTTTGTTGTTGCTTTCGTTTCGTTTCAATATTCATCTTATAATTGAAAATAACGGGTGCGGGGGGCATGAAATCTCGAAACGAAGCAGCAAATGGGAAAGACAAATAAACAATCATAAATACTTAAACTATCAGCTCATAAAATATTGAAAACGTGCGCTCATACGGCGGTATCGAGCAGCAACAAAATGTTTGCAATTTTCCACAACAAAGTTGTTTTAGGAAATGTTCCAAGTGAAAATGGAAATCGTACTAATATCACGGCTAGCCGTATTTTTTTCGGGCAACCAGCTTCCTTCCGTTTTTTGGGGGTAAAAGCCGAGCATTCGAGTTGGATGCCATACTATAACATATTATCACCACCACTCACCTCTGTCCAAGGTCCGGGAGCTGCAAAGACGTCTTTGAAGTCCCTGCTCATATATTTATTTTTTTATTTAATCGTATGAAAAATATTTCTAAGATTAAAAAAGATTATAGAGCACTAGCAGCAATGGCTATCAGCTCAAAACCCCTGCTCATATATGGGTGTTGGTTTGCTTCGTAAATGGCAATAACTTTCAACTTAAAATCAAATTTAGGAGTGTAAGTTTAACTTGAGGTTTAATTGGCCATTATTGGCGACTGAGAGGAACAAGTGTCGTCGATTCAATGAAGAATAACCTGCCAGGGTTAATGAAATGTTATTTCACAAGTTCTTTGGTCAGAATCGTAATGAAAACTATCGACTTTAAAGATATTTTGCAGTGCATAACAAATCGAATGTGCCAATTGGTGGTTTGAGTAATCCGCTGCATGTCCTTTACTGGAATCCATGCACCAGCGTTCAGCCTCGGGTTTTCTCTTTCTACCAACGGTATCACGGAATTTTCTATAAGCTTAAAACCCACTTCTTCTAATTTTATTTTAAGTATTTTTTTAATTGTGCTATTATTTTGCCATTGTTTTTGTTTTTTTGTTTTTTTCATAAAAAAGAGGTATGTATATAAATTGTTTGTTCTAATCTTTTCAGAAAGTCGGACAGAAAGTAATAAAAAAAA
The DNA here is from genome assembly GCA_958296145.1 of Hydrotaea cyrtoneurina. Classification (NCBI taxonomy): domain Eukaryota; kingdom Metazoa; phylum Arthropoda; class Insecta; order Diptera; family Muscidae; genus Hydrotaea; species Hydrotaea cyrtoneurina. Next base: position 119,664,793 of record OY282512.1, read on the forward strand.
ATAACACAAAAATATTTTCAAGCTTAATCAAATTACACTCGACGATAAAGGTCGTTTTGTTAACTTTAGAATTGAAAAAAAAAATAATGGAATTGAAATTATCTTATCTTGCGGGTGAAATGAGGGGACAAAACAAATAAGGTCGGAATAGAAGAAATTCTTTAAAAAAAAAACAACGCTGGCATTTCCTGTAGTAAAGTTGGGGGACAGACGAAAAACGAATCAATTCATTTCGGTGAATGAAACGTTGTAGTTTTCTTTTTTTGTTAATGTATGTACTTCCTACGCCATTTATGTAAAAACAAGACGGTCGGGTCTGGTGTAATCTTTATGTTTTTTTTTTTTGGAGACGGTTTTTGTTGTTGTTGTTGCTGTATGAAATGTAAAAAACGGAAACAAATGCCCGCTTGTTGTATTCACTTTGTCTACGATTGCAGTTTGAAAATATTTCCACATTTTGTGTTCAACTCTTCTTGTTTCCCCAAAGTCATTGAACTGACGGTCGTCCGTCGTCGCGTCCGTCAGTGTCGTTGTTTTTTTTTCTTAGGTATTTATTTTTGATTAATAAATAAAATATACCCCACACAAGAGTGAGTGTATTATCATCAACTAATGACTTCAAGAAAACGAAATTAAAGCTTTTTTTTTCTTGCTTTAGTGTTTCGAGTGAGCGTGTGTTGTTGCCAGCCTTCTCGTTTCCCCTTGCCAGCGAGACGACGTAAAGATAACGCCATTCAACAGGAATGCGCTGTTACCAATGGCGTGTTTCTATGAATGTTGATTTTTTGTTTAGTCTTTTGTTACCTTAAGTAGGTGTCAATTATCAAGAAAATGACTGGTGACGACTTAAAGACCATTAGCTTTTTTTTTTTTTTGCTGTCTCTTTAGCCAGGCTCACCCCTCATCCACAAACAAACAGAAACTACTTCAAAATGTACCTGTCTACGGGCTATACATAGTGGTGTATAGTGTTGGCCCCAGTGACGATGACTACAAATGACGACGACGACGGCGACGCTAATGATTCAAAACACCAAACAACCAACAACAAATAGTGTAGGTGTCAATTTGATGGTCAAAAACAATCATTGTGTGTTGGAATTGTGTTACTCAATACAATCTGGAAACCAATAGACACAATTTATGATTATGATGACAATTTTTATTCGACAAATGAAATGGAATGAACAAACAACAACAACAGAACCACCACCCAACTCAAATCGATGATAATTTTCAAATATTTATAGGAAAAAACATCAAAGTTTGACAAGACAATAAACCGTTGGCGGTTATTGTATTGTATATATACTCATATATAGAAAAAACAACTACAACAACAACAAATTATAATGGTAAATTTATCTAGTGTTTTTAAATTTTTGAAAACTGTTTGTGATTTTCTCTGCTCATTGTGGGGGTTTCTTGAGATTTAAGTGGTCCACACATTCCTTTCCATTCCATTCATAGCCAGAAAAATCGATGGCGGGGTATTAGAAAGACAACATTCAATGAAACCCCACAAATGTTCTTGTTTCGTATTCTTTTACAATTAACTGACCCATTGCAAGACTCTAATAGTAATAAGGCTTTTTCTTGGAGGCAATTGGTGGGCTTAGAATTAAGTCAATTGTAAAATACACTAAAAGAAATTGCTTGTGAATTAAAAATAGCATTAAAATGATTTTTGAAATAAAAATAATTCCTGTCGGTTGTATGAAATGTGAAAATTCCAAGCGTAACCAAACGGTGTTTAAAAGGCATTCGATTCAGGTTTGAAGGTCTTAGAAAAGACCATGTTAAATTATTTCGAAAATTCAATTCTGACCTTCAAACAGGCAATTTGGGTCCAATGGGAATGATACGTTGAATTGGATTGAATTGAACTGAACTGATTTGAATTGAATTGAATTGAATTGAATTGAATTGAATTGAATTGAATTGAATTGAATTGAATTGAATTGAATTGAATTGAATTGAATTGAATTGAATTGAATTGAATTGAATTGAATTGAATTGAATTGAATTGAATTGAATTGAATTGAATTGAATTGAATTGAATTGAATTGGAAATGAAATGAATGGAATTGGAATTGAATTGGAATTGAATTGGAATTGAATTGGAATTGAATTGGAATTGAATTGGAATTGAATTGGAATTGAATTGGTATTGAATTGGAATTGAATTGGAATTGAATTGGAATTGGAGTGGAATTGAATTGGAATTGAAATTTAATTGGTATTGAATTGGTATTGAATTGAATTGGAATTAAATTGAAATTGAATTGGAATTGGAATTGTATTGGAATTGAATTGGAATTGAATTGGAATTGAATTGGAATTGAATTGGAATTGAATTGGAATTGAATTGGAATTGAATTGGAATTGAATTGGAATTGAATTGGAATTGAATTGGAATTGAATTGGAATTGAATTGGAATTGAATTGGAATTGAATTGGAATTAAATTGGAATTGAATTGGAATTGAAATTTAATTGGTATTGAATTGAATTGGAATTGTATTGGAATTGAATTGGAATTGAATTGGACTTGAATTGGAATTGAATTGGAATTGGAGTGGAATTGAATTGGAATTGAAATTTAATTGGTATTGAATTGAATTGGAATTAAATTGGAATTGAATTGGTATTGAATTGGAATTGAATTGGAATTGAAATTTAATTGGAATTGAATTGAATTGGAATTGAATAAGAATTGAATTGAATTAAAAATAATAACGTTTGAAATCATGGGCCTGAGGTGCATCGCGAGGGAGGGGAAGAGCCTCAGCAAGGCGTTAACTTGTTTTTGTATTAATACATGAATTGAATTGAGTTAACCATTTAGCACAAATGTTTTCCCAGTTTAAAAAATGTCAATGCAACGTCTGGTTTTCTTGTGTACTATGTAGTGTGTTAGTGATCATTTTTATATGAAGCCTAGTGTCGCAGTGCCACACGCCTATACTGTGTTATTTCTCTAATTTGAAAAAAATTTAAATTTGAATTCAATAACAAAATACGAAGACCGTCAACAATTTCTGAGTGTCCCAACAGAACTGACCTTTTCAAAGGCACCCAAAAGTTTAAATTGAGGTTCTTACCTCCACACGAGTCCACATTTGCATTGTCTGTTCACTCACATAATTGACCTTTGTGTTGTGTGGGCATGTGTGTGTCATCCACACACACAGAAAATACAAACAAAAGAAAACACACTCGATATCTTTAAGTATTTAAGCCAATTTATAGTTTTAAAGTAGAATAGTTTTAGTTAGAAACGAAAATAGACAAAAAGAAGAAAAAAACGGCCACCAAACGGAATGACTTAAGTTAATTTATTTCTTATTGTCCCTAAAAACACTAAGCGCAAATTGATGCAATTCATTGGGTGATTACAATTGCAAAAAAAAAAAACTTTACAAAAGGAATGTTTTTCTATTAACAATTATTCTTTATTTTTGTTTTTGTTCTGGTTGTTGCTGTTGCTGTGCTTCTTAATCACCCGGCCTCAATGACAGGGTTGAAATGCTTTATATGACTGTGAATGTATGAGTACTGTTTATGTATAATTTACTTGTATTGCCATAAATATAAATTACACATGCTTGAAGAATCTTTTTGTTTTGTCTGTTATTTATTTTGTTGCGAATTATTTCTGTTTTTGTTATTGTTCTTATCATTTGGTAACAAAAGTCAACCGGTGACTGACGCTGATATTGACGTCATATCAATAAAATATTTTGTTCGATTATTTATTAATCGTGTCGAGGATCACGTCAACATGTCTCGTAAGTAACACAAGAAAAATGTCTGCCTTTTGGCCGGGTGATATTCAAACTAATCAGGTTCGTGTGCACCTACCTAAGCAATGGGCGGGGAACTTTTGAAGTGAACTAAATAATATCCAATATTTACCATAAACGTATTTTTATTGTCGGTGCACTATTTTTGTCCATTCGATTATCTTTACTCTAATGCTTTTCTATACCATGTGTGTATGATAAAAAATGACCCGTAACATTATAATTTTAGAATCCTAAGCGATCTTGACTTTACGTCTTTAATATTTCATAGAATTTTCCTATTTAAAAAAAAAAATTAAACATCTGCACATATGTTATGTTAAAGTCTTTGGAAATGTTTATATTCATTCATTCAAAGAGAGAAGATGAAAATCTTCAGGCAGAAACTTATGGTGCAGACGTAAAACCATAAGACAGCAAATATCTCCAATCTGTTTAAATTAATTCTACAGTAATTTCTAAAACAAATCAATTTGTTTATAATGCTTTCATCAGCAATAAAACATTGCGCGCACACACAAACACATTTGTCTTTTTTTTATTTCCGAACCCCCAGATGAATGTTCTCATTTTCGTATAGTTTGATCCGTTTTATTGCTTTGTTGTTGTTGTTTTATAAAAATACCAACAACAACAACAAGAAGAAGTATACTGTCATTGGTGATAAATTGCCATAAAATGAAAAATATGCCAAGAACTGTATATAGAACAAGAAGAATTACTGCAAAAGATGTTTGCACAGATAAAAGTTCTTTAAATGCCTGCGTCATAAGTCATTTGAATCACAAATCATTTGTATAAAAAGCAACTCGTGCGATAATCGACCGACCGACCGACCGGCAGACAGACAAATCAGCCGCAAATAGCATTCATCCAAATGAATTTCTGTTCTACACACACGCGAACGTACGACATTCTTGATACCTTCATCCGGATTAAAATGGGTTTAAAGAGATTTGCTAAAGTTTTTGATTTGCATTCATGTTTATGTGCATTATCATTAAATGTTATTGAAAAGGACTGGCGGGGCTATGCTGAATAGGCATTTACCGGATGTTAAAGACAACAGAAACTCAAATTGAATTTCATATCTTCCCGGAGGCATATGTTTAAAATTTAAACTTCACGTAGAGGCAGCCTTCTATTCGTTAGAATGGTCAAATTTGAATTGCACTCAAATATATTAGAAATTTGCTTGAAATTGGAAATATTTCCAGCAAATGATCTAAATATGTATAACCTCGCAACGATCATCAATCAAATGGACATACCGGGATACTTCAGAACAGACTAGCCGCCAGATTTAACCCTACGGATTTCCGCCGAACTGGAATGCATTGGTATACCCTTAGCAAACATCTAATGCGTAATAAAGCCTATAGCAACGCGTTACTTTCTTGTTAAAAAAAAAAAATTCCAGACGGACATCTCATAGAATACATTCTGGAAGGACTTTCCATGAAATGTGTAGGCGTTTTTCCTTAGAGATTCCTCAAGAAGTACATCTCTTAAGAAAGGTTCTAAAAGGTCTTCCTTTAAAAATCGTTATCTTTTCAGTGCTGGGAAATCATCATACTCTCTCCTTGCGGATACTTCTCATTAACGGACACTTTTTTCAGTACCTATCCGCTTCAGTCCTCTTGTGCACTTCTCTCACAAGTGGACAAAAGTCTCAGTCCCTTAGGTGTCCGCTTATGAGAGAGTACACTGTATTAAGCAGGCCAAGAACAACAACAGGTTGTAGAGCCTCCATACATTCTTCGAGAAAGCATTTTTTTTAAAAGCGCATTCTTTGAATCATTTTCAAAAGGTTTTCGTGACACACGCCGCATGCAAAAGAATCTCAGCGGTACAATTAACAAGGCATTCTTTTCATAAACACATTCATGGACGTAATAGAAATTTCTGTCATTAATTCGAATTGCAATAGTTAAGAAAAAAGGCATGTTTGTCCTTCTCAAGGCCCTTTTTGGGTTGGTCCCGGTGTTAGTTGTAATTGTAGTTGAAGCTCCCTTACAAAGATATGCGACACAAGTATTTCCTTTGCCACTCCTTCACATCCCTCACATTGCATTGCATTGTAATGTTGATTTAACATTGCTTTAATATTTATTTTATTTAACATACTATTTTTTTTTTCGATATCATCGAAGGTTAAGTCACGATTCAGAAGACTTACAACAAACGTATGAATAATTGACTAAATCTAGAATTCTTGTGTTTGTTTTCCATATTTTACGCCAATCCTAACGACCACAAGACCAATTCTTACAATGAATCGATAAGTTATGAATTGTTTTGGTTAGAAAAAAAAATCCCAAAACCCCAATTCAAACAAAATACAATGGCCGAATCAAACAAATTTTGAAAAAAAAACGATATATTTATTGATCTTTGAATAAACTTATTTTTTACTTAAGAATCTTTTGTCCATTAACAGACACATACGCACACACACACACTCACACTGGGGCAAGAATCGCATACAAATCTTTTCGCGAACAACAACAACTTTATTATGTTCTTATTATACTGTCAGTCAGTCTCAGTACGATTATTTTGTCTGAATATTTATCTGAGTGTATGTGTGTAGCTATGGGTATACTTGATACCGACTTATACATACGTACAACCAGCCATCCATACACTGTCATTAACAAAACAACTGTTGCGACCTTCACATACCAGAGCAAACGAATTGTAAGTTTTTTTTTTATTAATTTTTTTTTCTTTATTTTTGTTTGAGCTTGAATTGAGTACACTCTATGTACGGTCGGTCGGCTATGGACTGGTCCGCTCAGTTCTGACAGTCTGTAGTGCATGAGCGCGATCACCGTATGTCCGTCCATCCAATTATCTGATGAACAAATATTGAAGGAACAGATATTTTTTAAATGCAAATTTATGAGAGTAACGTACTACTACAACTACTACAACAACACGGGGAGAGTTAGTTAGTTCGTTCTGTCTGTGCAGTTGTTGTTGTTGTTTGCCGCTGCTGCTGTTGTAAATTACGTACAATAAAACTTACATTGTTTATTTATTAATGTCAATTTGACGACTTGCAAAGGAACTCAAACTTAAACTGAACTGAGCTGAATTGCTGCCAACTGATGTCGAACGAAGAAGAGACACTCGACATACTCGCTCGCATAGATGTGTTGTATGTGTGTGTGTGTGTTCATCATTTACGATGCATTCGTTAAAGGTTCTCGTTGTTGTTTGTGTACTCTGCAGTTTAATGCATTTGGCTGCTACTGCCAACACCAATGCCACTTTTGCAGTTGTTTGTTGTTCTTGTTGTATGGAGCACATTTAGATCAATTGCATTAAATGAATGAGTAATATTTGCTTGGTATTCATATTTACTTGATTTTATTCGTACCGATATACATACATAAATATTTATGCATGCCTGTACCTCTTGTTCACTTTATTCGCAATTCTTTGTATAGAATATTGTGTGTGTGTGTGTTTTTTTTTATTTATACAAAGTAATTACACAAGAGCACCGACATTAAGTCCAATCATTTTCATACACAAAAATCACATATATTTTATATTACAATATCCTTCGACTGCCTTTCGATATAAGAAATTGTAACCGTTATTTGTTTTCGGAGACATTGTTTCATAGAGACATACATGTTGCATTAAAAATCGGCTTGGGCTGAAATATTTTAAATTGAAAATATGTTTTATTGACAGACCAACTGAGTAGAAACGACTGAAGTCATTTATCATTTTAATTGAATTTGTTTCGTATTACATTCCTGCAATGTAACTCTTACATTTTAAATGTGAGTTAATTCGTTTTTATCTTTAATATATATTTACCCTCGACACTGATTCACTGACTCTGTCACGCAGTACGGAGGAATTTAAATAGGCATTCTATAATTTTCTATAAAAAATAATAATAAAAAAATAATATTTTTTTTTGTACAGAAATTGTGTTTTCCCCAAATTTTTTTTTTTCAATTTTTTTTTTTTTACAAAAATTTTTTTTTTAAAAAATTTTTTTTTTTACAAATTTTTGTTTTTTTTACAAAATTCTTTTTTTCCTAATTTTTTTTTTTTTCAACAAAATTTGTTTTTCAACAAAAATTTTTTTTTTCAACAATATTTTTTTTTCCCACAAAATTTTTTTTTAACAAAATTTGTTTTTTTCCAAAAAAATTTTTTTTTCAACAAAATTTGTTTTTTTCAAGAAAAAATTTTTTTTTCAACAAATTTTTTTTTTTAACAAATTTTTTTTTTTCAACTAAAATTTTTTTTCCACAAAATTTTTTTTTTCAACAAAATTTTTTTTTTCACCAACATTTTTTTTTTTCAACAAATTTTTTTTCCATATTTCAACGGGCGCCATAGGCGCATTACAACTTACTAGTTATTATATATTTTTTAACTTGACCAATTCAAGCAGAATATTAGTAATGGAGAAATGTAATCTCGCTCATCTGATCTTAACTAGCAATTAATTGGGGACAACTTTGGAAAGAATGTTAGTAACAGACCCAGGTTCAGTTGGAGCAATATTAGCTAATCCATATCATCAGGGACAAATTTAAAAGAGAACATTAGTAACAGTGAAATGTAGTTGCACTCATCTGCATGTTAACTTACATCAATTTTATGTTAACCAAATCTTTTGGAATGCATTAAAGAGCGCAATCTCTGAACTTCTCAAGGAACAGCATTAGCAGATCGGAGGTTTTAAATATTAAGTCCTAATTTGAATTGCGAAAAGAACAGGATATATTTCATTAATATTTCTTTTCGAAAATTGGGATAAAGGACTGGGGTAGACGATGTTATTAGGACCACAATGCAAGCGAGAAACGAGCAGTTGTCATAACGATCTGTAAACGCACTACACATCTATTCAATTTAAAATAATACCACTCTGAGGACCACCGACAGCTAGGCAGACTGTAGACCCCAAACAATGGGTCTCCTGGAAAGTCTATATAGAATTAATGAGGGACACTTCTTTCTTGCTCTCCTTTGTAATGGTTGCACATAATTTTCAAAACCAATCAAAAAAAGACCCAAAATCCTCCTGTCCCCCCGATCGTCGTCGTGTTACATATGTTGATGATGAACTAAAATGGCAACGTCATGATATGCTGCTGCAACACACACAGATTTCCAGTAAAAATGACAAGATTTTTTAGATGACATCAAAGAAAAAGTATTATTTTTGTTTCTATATATACGTATGTATGCATTAGAGTGACCGCAAAAAATCAATGTCGGAATCTTGTTCGTCTTAACCCCACAAAACGAATCCCCTTTCCAGATATTGGGATAGCCAAAATTTGATCCCGATTAAAGGACGTTAACACGTGCCGCTCGTCGCTCAAAATTTGAAAAAAACGAATTTTGTGGCCAAAAAGTTGACGTATTGAGCCATAACTCGAGAACGGTAAATAATAAAAACACGCACGATATCACAAAAGATAGCTTTATTTGTTCTTCAAAATTTATGTTATGAACAAAATTGTTGTAACTCTGAGTCAAACCGAGTTACGCCAGCCTTTAGCTCCGAAAACGTGACCTGGTGCCACCAGGAGCATACTTCATATATTATGTTATTATGTGATAAATTTTTAATTTTAATTAATTTATTTAATTTTTTTTTTTAATTAATTTATTTAATTTTTATTTTATTTTTATTTAAATATATAGAAATCAATTTACCTAGACTCTGAAATGGCATCCACATCAGGTGTACAAAGCCGGAGCAAGGATAAAATATTTCTTGTTGGCTTTCCCATTCACCAGATCACAGGTTGTAAACTACCCTCAAATCGACAAGTTTTGTGTGCTTTCTTTTATAATTTACGTACTGTAAAATTAACTCTAAGAGAATCAGCAAAACTTACTATACGAGAGGTGTTAATTTTTTGGCAGAAAGCTCGAATCCCGGCTAAAGATGAGCAAAATTCAATAACAAAGCTTGAAAAACTTCACGTCGAGTGGAGAATTCTTCAAAAAGACAGGAAGAAAACATCGGAAACGATCAAAAACAAATTTAAACAGTTTGTTGAAAAGTTAGACGATCTTTTTGATATTGCTCATCAAGATGCCTTGATTCTGATGAAATCGGAAGTAGATCCTTGCGTGGCCCAAGATAGACAAACAAAAATATGACACAGGTATTAGTGACAATCTAATACAAAAGCAGCTATCTCCAGAATTAATTGCACATGTTACTGCTGAATTCAAAAATAAATTAACTGAGAACCATCCAAGAGATGACTACAAGGAGCTGTTGCAGTTGGTTCTCGTATTTGTAGGATCACTAGACGGCAATGTTGTGGGTTTTAGAACTCCAGGCGCCATTCATCACGCTAGATGGATGGCAAAGGCTATTTACTGCTTTAAAATATTTATTTTTCGGCGCCAATTTAAGATGTCTAGAGGAGAAGAAAGTTCTGTAAGTGCTATTGCTGTTTTTCTAGTTAAAATTTACTGTAAAGCTTGGTTCAATGCTCCAAAAGCTCATCTAGCGCCAAAGCAAGATTTAGACATTTTGCTTAGTCTATTAGACTATAAAGAATGTGACAACGACATTGCAGAAATAGCACTCACTAAATTTTCGAATCATTTGTGGTATTTGAATACGGAGTTGGTTGGATTGTCGTTCTTTGATCCCACCATTACAGACGATGAAAAGTTATTAATGGCTAATAAATTGCTCAGTAGCACAGATGAACCATCAGAGCAAGCTAGGGTTGTAAATCCAAAAGTTAGGAAAGAAAAGTTAGAAGAGTTGGTTGATGGAGGATTAATTAATTTACTTTCCAAAGAAACGTTTAATTTGTTTGACCGATTTAATATAAAAATAGATTTTCTTAGACAAAATCCAAACACCTGGCCTCAAAATAATAACTTCCAAGAAGGATTGAAAATTGTCAAAACATTAAAAGTAGTAAATGATATGGCTGAGCGTGGTATTAAATTAATAACTGACTTCAACGACGTTCTGACAAAAGATGAAGAACAAAAGCAATATGTCCTGCAAGTTGTAAGCAAATGCCGAGCATTGTATCCCGACGTTTCAAAAAGTACTTTAACAAAAGCTCTAGAATAAATTGGATAACTATGTAATATTATCGAATATATCCCTGATTTTTATATATTAAAATAAAAATGTTCTTGAATTTAACTGTATTACTTGTGTTTTTATTACATTTCTACTTTAAACTCAAAAATATACCAAAAAAAATTAAAAATGTATCACATAATAACATAATATATGAAGTATGCTCCTGGTGGCACCAGGTCACGTTTTCGGAGCTAAAGGCTGCCGTAACTCGGTTTGACTCAGAGTTACAACAATTTTGTTCATAACATAAATTTTGAAGAACAAAAAAAGCTATCTTTTGTGATATCGTGCGTGTTTTTATTATTTACCGTTCTCGAGTTATGGCTCAATACGTCAACTTTTTGGCAAAAAATTCGTTTTTTTCAAATTTTGAGCGACGAGCGGCACGTGTTAACGTCCTTTAATCGGGCTCAAATTTTGGCTATCCCAATATCTGGAAAGGGGATTCGTTTTGTGGGGTTAAGACGAACAAGATTCCGACATTTTTTTTGCCCCATATAAGTTGCGGTCACTCTAGTATGCATACACACACACACACACAACGATCGTCATAATATAGAATACAAAAATAACACGAATACCCAATAGATACCAATTGTAAATATGGTACTTAAAAGCAAGAATATCACATAAACCGGCTTAAAAACTGCACAAGAATTGCAATAGCCACAGCACACTACCGAACCAGCAACAACAATTAGATATGAGGCAAAAGAACTTGCAACTAGAACACAACGAAATACAAGAAGACGGCCACACGACACAACGAACCAACCAGCGAACACACCATCATGACGCTGATGCTCTTGCAGCTACTGCTGCCTCCGTTGATGATAATAACGATGACGCTGAGTTGAACCTCGACGACAACAACAACAGCAGAAAAAAAAAGAAAAGAACCAGAAGAAAATCTGACATGCCATGTCAAAACACAATGAAAAGAAGAACATTGTATGATGATGTGATCATATCAAAAGAATCAAATCGAGTTTCAGCGGAAATAAAAGGACCAACAACAAAAAAATGTTTGATTCAAGATGCACAAACAAAAAAAAAAAAAAATCATTGCATACATTGCATTGCCATTTTCAAAGAAATAGAAAACAAATGGAAAAGCTCTCAATATGATATCGACGACTTTTTCTGGTTTAGTTACAAGTAAAGCAGACTTTTTTCTTCCATATATATTTATGTATTTCTGTGTGATTCTCTTGTAGGCACCCTGTATTGGTTTTGGAATCCAAATGATTTTTCAAGTACACACATCGGACATTCATTATTAACCCTCTGCGGGAGGGTGTCTACAAACATAATTAGCCGAACAGAGTACGCACATGGAGTACGCAACTGCGAGACTACTCTACTCATCCTATGTTGTTTTATTGTATCAGTCGGTGGCGTGAATGACAGTTTGTCACTCAACAAATACTACGAAATCAGTTCAACTCGTAACTAATCTCGTAAAGTAAGACAATTTCCAATCTCTAGAAAATGTCAGAAGGTCGTATGAAAACAGTATAACTGGGATAGCAGGATGTCTTTCACTCACGTATCTGAATGACTTTTTAGAGAAAAAAATCGGATAACTGCAAAAAAAAATAGCATCATTGTCTCATTTTCAGTTACCCGGAATTGACTGTATCTGCCCTTCTTTTAACAGAGAGTTTAACAGTGGGTGAGAGAAAATTTGTGCTCAGTATGTTAACACTGTTAGGTTAAGAGCAATGGCAACATTTTTGGAAATAAATCCGATAATTAGGAAACTGACTAAAAGAATGCTATTGAGGACAATTAATATCTAAACTATTAAGACTCTTAATTAATAGAAGTTAAAAAAAAGTCATAAGAGAAGTTTAAAACGTTTACAATACTCATTTAATTTATATACAATCTTCCCTGGAATCCTGAAACCCTTGTCAAAATCTTACTGGAATTCCCGGATTTTTATTTCAAATTATTCGCTCATGCCGGGAAATATAGAAGACCAAGATCCAAAAACAATAGTACATGATATTTGGGTAATTATTGACATTAAGCGATTTTGGGTGACATCATTGACTTTTGTTCTATTTCGTATACACTCTTAGTTTCGCCAGAGAATCACACATTGCACACGGCATGTTTTCTTTTTTTTTCATTTCCTCCTCCCATTAAGTTGTAGTATTTACATGGGTGACTTTGTTGTACCCCACGTGCACCAACAGGTTAATGTTACAGCAACGTTTACAGTGTCTCAGGCACACACACACACATGCCAAGAAATGCCATTGCTAAGACATACTCTCACGCATTTGCTGCTGCACATAACAGACAACAGAGAGCGCGGATAGATAGATAAATATGCAATGCATACTTGCAATTGGCAATGCAGTATGGATAAAATGAATGCAATAGCAACAGTAACAAAAACAACAACGCGTAATAGAAGACAAATAGTATTTCTGGCTCCATGCCACCACATTCTCTGCCGCACAAACATTCAGGCGTCTGTAGGTTTGTATCTTAAGTAAAGAAATATATTTGCACAATATGGTGGGGTGAAGTGGGGGGGGGGGGTAAACAAACATAAATACTTTTTTCCTCCTCACCAAATAAAGTACGAGTATGTACGCCGAACATTTAATAGAAGCAACACCACCAACAACCACATCGTACGGCCAACAAGTCAGCAGCCTTTGGCTTTGCAGCAAACAAAATATCTCCTCGCCTCGACAACAAAATCTTCAAGTTTTCAGCCTGATGTTTGTGCAAATGTAGGAAAAAGTGTTGGGGGGGGGGGGGGGGGGTTATGTTTGTATATTTGTACATATTTTAAGTAGCTACGTAAGTCGTCGCTTCTAGTATTATGATTTTTTTTCTGCTTCTTCCTCTTCTTTGCAAAAACGTATATAAACGAATCGTATCATACGTCGTACGATCAGTTTTATAGATACATATGCACTTACATATGGATTGGATATACACAGAAACAAAAAACGGTGCATAACATGTTTTCACACTGTCGGACATAATTAACAAATTATGTAATTTTTCTTTACTAATCTTGTCAAGTATTTCCTACGGTTAGCGCTAACGATACTTTATCTTTGGCCCAATACTAAGTTAAATGAATTAAATTTATAAAAAAAAGATTTCTGACCCTGTGAGAAAAGTAAGGAAAAGTTCATTATAATCATTTGCATAAAAGATTTATCAATGGATGAAGTTCCCGGCCTACTTTTTTTTCAGTTTTTAAAAAGATTCGTTTTTTTATTTAATATTAATTGTGTTGGTACATAAATATACGAATATGTTCACAAACATAGAGGAAAGTTCATTACTACACTAATAAGTTCATAAACAAATTAAACTATTCGTAAATAAATTGATATGTTCATAAATATACGAATATGTTCGTAAACATAGAGGAAAGTTCATTAATACACGAATAAGTTCATAAACAAATTAAACTATTCGTAAATAAATTGATATGTTCATAAATATACGAATACGTTCATAAATATTTCTTCCAAAATTAACATTATCATATTACATCAGACTGCGAACTTTTCCTCATCTTTTTTCGTTTTTGCAATTTCTGGACTTACCAATTTTTTTTTCACAAATAATTGACGCTGTTCATAAAATTAATGAACTTTTGATTTTCTCTGTGCACAAATGTGCTACGATCGTACATAAGGAGATAAATGTAAAATATGTGTGTATAAATGTTGCGTTGTTTGTTTCGTTTGAACGTTGTCGTTGTTGTTGCTGTTATGGCCTGTTGATGTAGGTATGTGTGTACGTACGTACGGCAACATAGCATAGCAGAAATAGCAAAGTTGCTTTTGTACAATTTTAGAAGAACTTGTCAAAACCACATTCCACACTTGCTGTCGACGTAAACGATGTTGTTTCAACGAACGACGACGACGACGACGGCAACGGCACCAACAGCAACAGCAGCCATCGACACAACATCGTTAAACGTAATTACGCGCGAGCTTATTGTACACAACCCGAATAACAACAACAACAACAAAATGTTGCTGGCTGTTGCCGCCTGCCTCTGTGCTTTGGCTGCTGGCGTGATTGTGTGTGCGTTTGTGTGATATGCATGGCTGTGGGGATGTGTTGCTGCGATGCTGGCTTGTTGCCGCCGCCTGTTTCTAAACCTGCTCGTTGTTTGTTGCGGTTGTAATAATCAAGAGGCGAAGAGGGGGGGAAAAATCAATTAAATTATGTGTACGGATGGATGGATCGAATGAACGAACGAACGAACGATCGATCGATCCATCCATCCATCCATGTATCCATCACACAAGCTCACTTGTATCGCAACGAATACACATTTCTTGTATTCGCGCTTCGAACAGGTAAAAGTGTGAAATTTTTGTGTTGAAAACTGAAATACTCTCAGACAAACGTGCAGAAAATTTGTTCTTGAAATCATTTCTTTTTTGTTTTGTTTAATTTTTTGTTGTTGTAGTTGTTGTTGTTTTTTTACATTTTATAAATATAAAATAGCTGTGTGTGTGTATAATGTACCACAAATTCTGTTTTCATCTTTATTTACATAATATATTCTCACATGTGTTGAGTTTGTTTTGTTTGAATGCCTGTCTATCTGTATTTATCTCGAAAATATGTTAATTGTTTTTATGTGTGCTCAGGAATGTGACATATGGCATTTTAATTTCATTGAAGCATGAGAATTGTTCATAAATTTGAAAATATTTCAATATTAGGTATTTTTTTTCATCTGTGTGTGTATGTGTGTCTGAAAATGTGGGCAGTCCTGTCCGTTTTCTTTGATGTATTCTCAGGGGAGTGATTTAGCAAAAATTTCAATTTTATTGCAAATACGTGGATATTTCAGAGAAAGGGGGAGAATGTTTTGTTTAAGAATTATGTCTTCTTCAAAAACTACTGCAATCCTGTGTTAACTTGGAAATAACACAGAGTGTGTGGCTATCACACAACAAACCCAGGTTCATAGCCCGGTAAACAGATGAATTTTAAAATTTGATAAAACTGAATATATCGAATGTTGTTGACTGGATGTACGCTATGTCCTTAGATTCAAGAGTTCGATGGATAAATGACGATTTATCACAGCAACTCGGCTTTAACCAATGAGAATATTAATAAGATAGAGATGTAAACTTGCTCTTTTCATGTTAAGTGGATGTAAATGGAGCTGAACCCAAACATTAGGAACAAATATGAATTTTTAACAGTCTTTCTTAACAATGTGATGAGCGAGAATTCATTTTTATGGCATAACATCACAGACCCAGTTGGAGAAAAGATAAAATGCAGAAATAACATAACATGAGATAAGCCAGAATTCATTTCTATAGCGTATTTCTGTGGTCACAAGTCATGACAGCCTATGGATGTTCTTAATTGTTCTTTAAGAGTAGTTTAAAGCTGCAAACCCTGACTGAAAACCAATCGCTGGGAACGGTGCTACAACAACTCTATTTTATCTTCACTCGATTTAGACATTTCGGGTTTGTGACAACGGGGTTTGAAACAAACAAATTTGTTATCACTAATAGTGTAGCATTTTTCACACGCTCTCTCAACATAACATGAGATGAGCGATGAATTGGCTCAATGCGAAGATTTTCGTTGAAAATAAATTAGACCAATTAGTATGTACGACTAACACACTAACCAAAATCTATACAGACATTTATCAGCGCCAGTTTTACCTCGACTTCACGATTAAGAACTAAACCTTTATGGAAATGTAAAAACTTTTCTAGAGAAAACATTCGCCATTCGGAGCAGGATTAAACAAGTACTGCGAATTATATTGTACACAGCTGAGTGTTTAGAGGGAAGTTCCCCTCGCATAATCAAAACCCCCTTCGTCGGATGAAAGCCGGGTGCTAACTTTCCATTATGCATGGGACTGGGGTTAGAATTTTATAATTGAAATTCTCTATTGTTTTAATGGTTTATGAAATAACTTAAGATTTATCCCCCTTAGTAATCGGTAAGATGACTTCAACATACAAAAATTCTTAAAAAATTTCTTAATATGAAATTTGATAAGTGCCCGCAATACAAACAAAGTGCTCAATATATAAACCAATCACTTATACACTCCAGCGAACGTGCACATCTACAACTACAAATATACACACACACACATATAATCCTCCACATACTGACATGTATTTTCGAAGAAGAAAAAAAAAACAACAGAAACCAAAAAATATAACCTAAATTATGGGGTTTGGTTGTTATTGAAAAGAATTTCAAGAATGCAGTCTTAAAGGCAAACCACATCCACATGCACTCCACTCCGTCGTTGAATCGTCCCCACCCCCCCCTTAAATGCAACCATCCATTCAGTTTACAATTCCCCAATATGTGATGGTAAATTTCGTACGATAAACATAAAAAATCCAACAACAATGCCAACCTTCTTATCGTTTTTTTTTCACTCCATTCGTTTGGTCATAAATTTCGAAAAACAAAACAAAAAAATATAACAACAACCAAAAAAAAAAAAAACAAAAATTGGAGAAAAAACAAAGAACAAGAGCAAAAGCAAAACGAAATGAACGGATCTGGTTGGAATGGAATGCCAGGGTAGTTTCAAGTTAAAATAAAAACGAAACCTTAAAGCTTATGTTTCAAACCTAAAATATCTGTTGAAATTATCAACAGAGTCATAATTATATACTGTGGCTGTTTTGTTGGAAATACGATTAAGCCCAGAAGAGCCCAGCGGCATCTACATCCAAAAATATACTCGCTGGCTGGTATCTACTAGAATTATAAGTAGCCACTCAACCCGGCTGGCTGGATGGCTGGCTGGCCAGTCACTATACATGGCCACGAACAATACCATCACTACTCAGCGTTGAAGAGAGCTTAAAGCCCAAAACAAAAAACCAAAAAAAAAAACAAAAACATACATTTTAAGGCCACACAACACCCAAAGGTATGAAACCATACAGTTCACAAAAATGTGAACGAAAGCAAAGCAAATGTTGAACAAAACAAAAAAAAAATCTTTACGTGCTACTGGAAAAAATCGAAAGATATATTCATATTATTATAGTTTGGTCGATGTTGTCGTCGTCGTCGACGTTGTCTGTGTATACATTTATTTTCTGGCTTTTAAATACGACAGCAAATACTCGTATTGTGGTATGTGACGTAAATGGTTACATTCCTGTAGTAGAAGTTGAGCCAAAGACCGTCAGACAGACAGCCAGAGGGCTGGGATTATGGGGATAAAGGAAATACCTGTGAGCACAGTAGGCCCACAATTGAGTTTTTACAGTAAACAGAGGGGGAAATAGTAACACTGTCTGTAAACGTAACGGTGCCATTTCCCTTAACATTCCACGAATAAACGGACGGGGAACTTGGTTAAAATCATTGAGCTGTGCACGGTTTAAGCTCACTGGACAAGTCCAACTGTTGAAGGTCGGCTCTGAACGACAAATGCTTTTTCTAAAAAAAAAATTGTACATGACTTAGAGACTAACTACTCACTTGCGAGTAAATTCGGCAGCTTTGATGGGAAAAGGCCTCTAAAAAAAGTTAGATGTTCGCACCAGGACACCTGCTGAGTAATTGTTGCACACACTACCTAAAGGGTGTTTTTTATTGGGGTATAGAACTTTAAGTTGGCATCACTTTTTTAACTGGCGACCATTTTGTCAGCTGTCAAGTGATTAATATTTAGTTTGGTTTGCCATTTCATCATGAACAGGTTGACAAAAGAACAACGCTTGCAAATCGTGCAAATTTATTTCGAAAGTAATGGTTCAGTTCGCGAAGTTCACCGCGAGCTCCGTCCGAATGAATCGATTCGCCACCGTGCACAGCAATTGGAGCTTTGTCCATCAACTTTATGGAAGATTTTGCGCAAAGATCTTGGCTTGCGACCTTACAAGATCCAGCTTGTGCAAGAATTAAAGCCGCAAGACCATGCAATGCGTCGTGATTTTGGTGTATGGGCCGAAAATGAGATTCATCTCGCTGCTGATTTTCATCACAATTGGAAAATTGGACCTGTAGAATTGGCTTTATTCGAGCCAGCCGCGGCGGCCACATGCCCGCCGGCATAAATGGCATAAAATTATCCTTCCAATAAAGCCAAATTGATGGATATTAAAACGATTTTCTTGTGTTTTATTTCAATTCGAAGTTCTATACCTCAATAAAAAACACCCTTTATAACACCACGGCTGGTTAGCTTATGTGATTTCTATTGCTTCAACTACTCAATAATCAGCTTCAATGAATTATTTATTTTCTGATTTTTAAATGTGCTATTCTCAGGCAGGCCGTCAAAAATTGTTGATCACATCCATGGCATGATATTGGATGGCATCTTAGCAGGTATATCAGATTGTAGATACATATTTGGGCATGTAGAAGCTACCCTCGCGGTGGGTGCCGCGATTCCTCACACTCAACCGAAGGCTCAATTGTACAGCATCTCTGCTAAATTGATTTAGTAAAATCCTCAGTAACAAACAATTTTATACATGAGTACAAATTACAGAAACGTTTTCATGCCAAACAAAACGTCATGTTTTCACAAATCACGTTCGGTTTAATTGTTTAATCATCAAAAACGTCTTTACCGGTAACAAGTGATTTTCCAAGAGATTTTCTTAATCATTGAAAACATGGACAGTTGTCCTTAAGTTATCGATAAAAACTAGAAGAGATTTTCTCAATTAATCAATGAGCCGTTTCGATTTCTTCATTACAAATTAGAAGAGATTTTCTTAATTAATCAATGAGCCGTTTCGATTTCTTCATTACAAATTATGGAATTTTCAATATTTCAAAATCGATTCATTGTTTTGTAATATGTTCCAAACAATAAATAGAAATGCAATTACGGCAATGAATGCTGTAAACACGGCCTTATATTTGCATTATATTATTTTCTCGGATGCTTTAGTACAAAACTTTTCAAATGTTTATATGGAAAAGTGCTCAACATTTTTAGTGACTTCAAGGTTTTCATTATTTTTTTTTGGAAATTTTTTCCAAATAATAAGCACGGCTTCGAATACTGTAAGAACGATCTCTCCGAGGCGTATTTACATTGTATTGTTTTTAGACGCTTTCGGATAGACATTTTTATATGTAAAATGGGGAACATTTGCAGTTTTATTGCAAACACGTCGTTTTAATTGAAAACACCAACTTTAGTGAAAACACGAAGCTAAAATCAACATACGCGTATTACCGTTTTCTAAAAATATTGTACTTGTTTTTCTATGTTTTTGTAATTATTTAGTCCCACTGTTGAAATATTTTCCAAAAAGGATTTAACATGATTTACACTATAATAACACATAAATACGCATACAGACAAACAAACAGACCAACATATGCAGTCAGCCAGTCAGTCAGAAAAACAAAAACGATATAATCTCTAAAATATGCTGCCGGTTTTAAGGTCTCGATTTTTTTTTTTTTAATTTCGTTTGTTTGTTTTGTTTTCTTGGTGCATCGTCGTGGTCTTAATGGTTGGTAGTGCCGTCATTGTGGTGGTGGGTATGGTATGCAGATCTTTGTTTTTTTTTGTTTTGCTTTCTGCACAGAGTGCTGTGCGTGCGTTCATGCCACATAATACGAAATGTTGTCTGAAATGTGCACATCTGCGTGCTGTATCTTGAAGTGATTTATCAAAACCACAACGACGACGACGACAACAACGACGGTAGAGGATAACGGACGGCGAATCCGAAACAACAACAACAACAAAAACGCACCAAAATGCCAAATAGTCAGCCCCTAAAGAGGTATTTTTGCTGGCAAATCAACTCAAAACACAGTCAGATGCACGGACGGACGGACGGACAGACGCATGAACGGATGGTCGGCTGCAAATGCCTCGCTAGGCACCCGACTGATTGGCTGGCCGGCTGGCTGGCTGGCTGACTGTTTTGAGTAACTCTGCCTGGGCCTGCCAAAGGTATTCAAGGCTCTTTTTTCCTCCTCCTTTGCAGCCGTCAAAAGACGACCATCACATAACTTCGCCTGACTGTATGTGAATACATACATACAGACATACGTACTTGTACATATTCATAATGCAAGGATTTTGTTCGTGCGGCTGTCAATATATGTGCAGCAACAGCAACACGAAACTATAAAAACTAAAACAACACGTTTGTACGGCTCTTTCGGATGGGTTGTATGAAGGTATGTAATATTGGAAAATTGCTACCTTTTCTTGTTCGCCTTTGCTGGCCGTCGTACTGGCATTTTGAAAAGCATAACATAACATAACACAGCCGAGCAGAGCTGAGCTGAGCTGAGCTGAGCTGAGCAGAGCAGAGCAGAGCACAGCGTATATATCACGATCAAAATAATGTTTTTTCGTGTTGCCTCGATCATTTTCACTCTCTTGACTACTCCCTGCGTGTATGTTGGTAGACCTCTTGGTGGTTGCATCGCGGCACCATCATGATCAATTCAATGTGCAGCACATTGACTCAGCAACACCAACAACAACATCAGCAGAAAATATTATAAAAATTCCTTGGCGTATTATTGTGTGTGATTGTATCTTCTGGCCATGATGGTGTGGTATGACTGTGTGTGTGTTGTACTACACAAAGTAACCAACAACAAAACTCAATTTCCAACTCACGTTTGTTAAACACCAAAAGAAGCAGCAGACAGCCACAGTCAGCCAGTCGACTCGTTGTCGAGATGGTATGGCTGGCAGGGGAAGAAACGTCAAACAAAATACGAAAAAATTCCTTAGCTCTAACTCGTACTCTTATATGCAACAACACACTCAGCTATGTAAGCCGTCCGTCCAGCCGTCTGTCCCGCTGTTGTACCTTGCGGTACGTACAACACCATGGTTGGGGCACCACTATGTTATTTTCAACTGAATGACAGCTGAATTATTACAAATCGATATTTGAATTATATATTTCTTGTGCTCGGTCGTATACTTAGGTTTTTCATTGTGTTGCTGTTGTTGTTGTTGTTATGAAGCGTTTTTTAACCTCTCTATTATTTTGTTGCACTTTTCTTTTTTCGTCGTCTTGCCTTCTTCTTGACGGCGCTGGTGGGGCATTTGAAGAAAACCCCAATCCAATTATTTCCATAGAGTGTATGCATTTCCCCCCGCCCTGTCCGATCTTCAATTGGTATTCGACTTCTACTCGTGCTACTCGTACTCTTGGTCTTGGGCTAATAAGTGGTTGCTGTTTCGGGGCTATGACAATGAAAAATTGAGTTGTAAATTATATGAGAAAGGAAGATGAATCTCAAGTCGAAAGCAACAATTTTCATACTGAAGCATGTATTAATTGTGCAATTGTCGTTCTGATAAGTGCCAACATTGTATTTATGGTGATAAATCTTTAACGGAATATCAGCTTAAAAAAGATCATAACTAATCGCTTGTGTTTAAGATGCACGTTTCAACGATGGATATAAATACAATCGGAATGCATGGAGGAAGTCCTGGCAATATGAGGCAATATTAACATTGTCTCCGATTAAGAGCTAAACGATATTCGGTTTTACTTATTTCCCTTAACATTCCATGAAGGATCAGAGGGGGAACTTCTCTCGAATCAGTGAGCTGTATACGATATAATTTTGTATACTCACTGAACGGGGACCTACTGTTTAAATGGCTTAGAGATTGCTCTCTTACTCGTAAAATCGCCAACATTTACGAGGTGGAAACAGCCGCTGAAAAATGTTTGATGGTCTTACCCGGTTTCGAACTCGGGTTCTTCTGTGTGATAGTCGTACACACTACATACCACACCACGGCCATAGGCTCCTACGATCACTTACTATCTTAATATATATTTACCCTCGACACTGATTCACTGATTCACTGATTCCCTGATTCACTGATTCACTGACTCTGTCACGCAGTACGTAGGAATTTAAATAGGCATTCTATAATAAATAATAAAAAAAATAATATTTTTTTTTTGTACAGAAATTCTGTTTTCCCCAAATTTTTTTTTACCAATATTTTTTTTTTCCAAAATATTTTTTTTACAAATTTTTTTTTTACAAATTTTTTTTTTCCAGTTTTTTTTTTTTCAACAAAATTTTTTTTTTCCACAATATTTTTTTTTTCAACAAAATTTTTTTTTCCACAAAAATTTTTTTTTTCAAGAAATTTTTTTTTTTCAAGAAAAAATTTTTTTTTCAACAAAATTTTTTTTTCAACAAAAATTTTTTTTTTTAAGAAAAATTTTTTTTTTCAACTAATTTTTTTTTTCCACAAAAATTTTTTTTTTTAAGAAAAATTTTTTTTTTCAACAAAAATTTTTTTTTTCAACAAAATTTTTTTTTCCCCAAATTTTTTTTTTTTCAACAAAATTTTTTTTCCATATTTCAACGGGCGCCATAGGCGCATTACAACTTACTAGTTATAACATAAAAAGAGCGATATTTTTATTGTTTACATTCTCTGTATGTGGTATGAAGGAGTTATGTTAATAGCAGAGAAAGTTTCTGCTGCTCTTAAAAGAACCTAAATGAGTGCGATGACATATTTTCATTACTCGAATTTTTTAGAAGAACAATTTCTGATATTTAACCCATCGATTAGATTGTCTCCCGTTCGCCTTACAGTTCGCCTTCTTCTTGACAGTGTAGCTCTTTTTAAGGGTGTCTGTTAAGTGATTTTATCGCTTTAGCGAGATAACATATTTTTAACATTTTCTGTGGGTGGATCAAAAAGAGTTAATAACAGCTAAATGCCATCTTACTACTTGTATGTTAAAGTAGTGCGAGTTGAATCAAAACCATCAGTTTACCAATTCGGTCCGGATATATTGGGATTTATACAAAATCTAGTAACCTGAGCAATATGGAAATAAATATTTAAATCCTAAACAGCAAACTGTTTTTTAACATTACTGAGAGTTTTCAATTGGATTGTCATGGAACTCGATGGAATACATTATGTCCCTCATATGAAATTATACCAATATTTATGAACAGTCTGTATGTGAAACAAGCCCAGTGCTTAAAAATGAAATAAAATGGGTGTGGAATTATCTATTGGGGCCATTTCATGGTAGGATTTTACATAGGAAAATATCGGAAATATTTCTTCCACTCGAGTTTCCAAAAAATATCGCATACATCTTCGTATCCAACCTCTTGTTCCCTGGGTTCAGGAGGGCTGGATTATATAAATGGTGCGTACGCTCATACCCATATTTATGGGCTGCATGTAACTTTTTTTTATAAAATGTATCCGTGGTATGTATCACTTAATATAGACAAACTATTCCTTTAATATATAATTTTGTTTGTTTTTTTCATTCTTGGGATTTTGTTGTTGCTGGCGCTGCTGTTGTTGTTGTAGAGTTTTCATATTATTGTGTGTGTGTATGTGTGTGCAGAATAAAGTGGAAATACTTGTTGCAACTGTTGCAATGCCTGATGCGTTTGCAGCAATAACATGCCATTTATGTATCCATAGCATTCCATTGAGTATCTCCATCCAATGCATCTACATGGATAGACAGATAGACCGACATACAATATCTGCATGTATGTATGTATGTATAGACATCGACCATAACGTCCATAAGTATGTAACTGAAACTTACATTTTAATACCCTACACATGTCGGTGTACGTACGTACATTCGTGGCCGCAAAGTTTGTTGAAATTGTGCACAAAAATCAATTTACGGAATGCTGTTAGGCGGCATTTCATTTTAACGCTTTATAAGTAAAATTCATACATATTTTTTTGTTTTAAATTGAACAAACAAACACAAATGAGGAACAATTTTAAATTTTGCAATATTTTGTATTTGGTATGCGTTGTTTAACATTTCTTGGGAACTGAAATACGTACACATGGGCGTACCTACGAGGGTGGATTGAATAATAGCTGCAGCTATGATTTTTTACTAAAGCATTGATTTAAGAGAGAATCCAACGTGATTCCGAAATTTTTAAATAAATATTTTCTTTAAATGTGTATATTTTAAGGTTTTATTTTCTGAAATGGTTGGTCTTAAACCAGTCGCATTCAAAAGTTGATCACTGAAATGTTACGCATAGTGTCTGCGAGGATTAAATATTGTTCGTGGTCAGAATTCAAATCATGACGAGCACATATATGTATGTGCTAATTATGTAATTATTGTTGTTTTGAGTCTAATTTATTAAATTATTGTTACTATTAAAATTAACAATTCTGCCTACAAGAAGATGTCAGAAATATGAACTATGACAATGACCGAAAGAGTTTAAACGTTTGTCTTAAACTTTAAGATCGATTTTTTGATAGATATTCAGATTTTGAAACCCTGTTGTGGTCCAGTCGTTTGCTAAATATATCCAAAAGAGAGCGTATGTGGGTATTGTCAGCATAAACCTAGTATTTTCTCCTATCTCCTTTGAAAAACTGTCAAATGGTGTCTGGCATTCTGGAAGACCTTCTTTGCACAAGAACAACAAAGTCTCACATCTCTCGGTATCTTCTCTGAGAAGGTCTACCAAAAGTTCCAGACCTTAACCTTTGTGAAAATATTAGGTACGTATTTGCCTTAATATTCCATGAAGAAACAGACGGGGAACTTCTCTCAAATCGGCGGGCTGATTGTATACGATATAATTTGTATACTCCCTGACCGCGACCTACTGTTTACAGTCGTCTCCGAACGGCTAATGCTTTTCTAGAGAAGTTTCAAGAGATCTTATTTGTAAAGGCCCCAGGTTTCGACTCTGTGTTTTGGGCAGTGATAGTGACACATATTACCCATCACACCCCGGCCGCTCCGAAGGAATTCCATAACATTCTCTTTATGAAATCTACAAACGAATGCTTTGGTTCATATGGGATTTCCATCAAAATATTTAGACACTTTTTAATGAAGGCAATAAAAAGAAGAGCTTTTGATATATCGGCCAGTCCTAACTCGAAATAATACACTAAAATTCATACACAAAAAATAGATTTCCACAAAGAGCAAAGTGCCTGTAAAGGTTTTCAAATACTGATCATAAAGAATATAATATTTCCAGACATGTTATCAAATAAATATGTTCCTACACAAATTCCAACTACTTTCTCCAGGCCATAAAACAAAAGAGCTTAACACGATATAGTGTACCCACGTATGTCTGCGTAAAATCGACCATAAACCGTAGACAAAAAATGATGAGTGGGAGCGTCTCTTGTAAAACCTTGTTTTTTCTTTTCATAATCCTCTTTTTTTCCGAGTGTGTGTGTGCGTGTGTTGGTGTGATGAATGCCGCCAAATGTATCTAGAAAATGCTGCCGCCTGACTGCCTGTCTAACTTCTCTTTGGCTTGCTTTCATTACGAAGAAAACACAGAAACCTGAACCATATTCATTCTAAATAGAAGCGAAAGGCACCTCCTCAACATTTGTAAGAAATAGTGGAGTAATGTAAATGATCTAAAAGTAAAGCCTAAGAAGTGGTGCTGGCTCGCTGGCTGCCTGGCAAGAACATAGGCTCGAGGAGCATAAACATCGCTGTGCGCGCAAACACCAGCACCAACGAATGAGATGGTAGTCCGTGGAAGAAAAAAACAACACAAATGTAGAGTACAATGTAAAATAATAGCGTTAACTGCAACAGCAGCTAGAAACTGCTAACAGAGAGGCAGCTACATATGGAACGATAGCTAGAACGCTGCCACCATTTACTTCCACACTACTAACTACTGGGCAAGTCTGCCAGCCAGATACACTACAAGAAGATACCAGATACGTGTATGCGTTTTTTTTTCCTTCTTGTTCTTCTTTTTGTTGGATTGTCTTGGCTTGACTGGGCTTTGGTTGGCCGTTGTCTCAGAGTAGCAGAACCGTATAAAACTAGCACTGAAATTGCATACAGATGTACATACATTCTCAGTACGTGTGCATGGATGTCTGTCTGTACTTAGACTGGCTTAGAAAAGACAACAACAACAACTAAAGAGCAGCGACAGCGGCACCAGGCAACAGGTGCAATTTGTTGCAAAGAGAACAAAACCAAAGCACTTCGGCTTATTACTGCACACAGCAGAAGACAACAAAAACAGGGTGCTCATTTAGCGCAGCTTAAGAGGGGATTTTCCACGGTCTTTTCAGTTCTCTTTGTAGAATTGTTCATTGATTTTGTGAAAATAACAAAACAGAGAAACACATGGCACAGTGGTTTGCCGGGAAGCCAGCAGCAGTAGAAACATCGCAGTAACATGAAAAAAAACGAGAACGAACATTGTTCATATCAGTATATAGGGCAGATGGTCTGCAATTATAGATTTCTTTCTTTTGTATACAAGACTTATCCCCATATTCATAAAAATTCAAAAAAACACCTTTGTTAAGAAAAATGTGTAAAAATTGTTTTTCTATTTTCATACATTTTTATGAATATGGGGGATGGACTGTTTCGAAGTACCTATCCTTTAGAATGTCTCTGCAATTCCTTTTTCAAAAGTGGGGGACAAGCTTTATGAGACTTACAAAAAAATTAAAAAAATAAAATGTCGGGGATTAGACATCAATTCGACCAGCGGCACACGAGTTCACCAGCAACCTGTGACAAACACATTTTAAGCATAAACTTCGAGCAAGAAATTTAAAAAAGTCAAATGCAACTCGGGTGGCATATTGTATATTAATTTGCAGTATTGGCGTATTGTTACCTCTGACCAAGACCAAAAGAGGTCGCTTAAGTATTTGAAACTATTTCAGAAAGTCTCTCTTTGTAAAAATGTCACATCGTAATCTCAGATTGTCTCTCATGTCATGCTTCTTTCCTATGATCATAAAGGTCTTCGAATCTACTTTGCCGCCGCCCCATGGGTTAAAGGACATGTATTCAGATCCACAAACAACGGATACGAACAAACATAATATACACATACATACATCATCATCACCATCATGTTTAGCAACTGGAATACTGATGTTGTTTTGCTTTGCTTTTTTTGTTGTTGTTGTTGGTGTTGTTGTAATATGTTTCAGTTTCATTCTTAGCCGTGCTATTTCCTTTTATTAATGATAATATATTGTGTGTGAATTTTACAAGTTTTACACAATCCCGGTCTTATTTTTGCAAAGAAAAAAATAAACGAATACAAAAAAAAAAAATATCAACAACAGCACAGAAACGCGCATAATTATAAGCAAGTCTTGCAGTTTCTTCTTTCGTTGTTCTTGTTGCTTTTGTTCTTTCATTAATATATCGTCGTTGTACATATGTAGATCATGACTGCCAGACACTTATATACACACGTACATATTAATATGTAGCAGTATAGTAAATATATGTTACTTATCATAGAATGACTGAGAATATATCTGAACAAGCGAATGCATGCATGCACTTATGTAAAATCGTACAGTCAGAGGCGTTACACATTAGAATACTTTCCATTCGAGGTAGGGTTTGCAGTTCGCAAAATTCTTGTTTTGAGAAAAGAAAAAAGTTGGGGGGAAGTCCAGAACCATTTGCTCTTCTTTGTAGGCGAGGAGAACACGACGAGCTACTGATACTCGACGTTCTCTATGCATGAAGTAAATACAAATTTTCCAAGTTATTCAAAGACAGTGAAGTTATGAACATATCTTAACGAACTCTCTAAAAATACAATGCAGTTGTGACTAGAAGGTCTTCAAAGAGAAAGTAGTCTATGGTCGCCTATGGATGAGATGGTGGTTCTATGAGGATATCATCTTTCAAGATGGTCTTCCTTGAGTTATTTTATGAGAGATTGTTATATGAGAGATGCGAATGTATTCTAAGAGATGGAAAAGATCTTCTGTGGAGAAAGTGTCTTTTAGTGTCCGAATATTCTTCTGCCTGGATGGTAATATGAGAAATTTTGCTATGAGATGGTCGCGTTTATGAGGAGGTCATCTGTCAAGGTGGTACTCTTTTAGAATATCTCCTGTCTATACGGCACTATATGAGAGATGGTGGTTTGTGAGATGGTCGTCTAGGAGAAGGTCTACTGTTACATGGTCTTCTATGAAAATGTCTTCTCTGCATAAAGTCTTCTATTGAAGGCCTTGCTAAATGTGGCCGTTGGGAAGCAATCCCAATTGCCTGTGTATCTTACATATTTTATAAATACTTGAAACTATTATAACTCCATCATACTATTATATCCATGCAAATAACAAATATGGTAGACGACAACTATTACGGAGGCTGCCAACATGGAAAACATAGAATCCGGTGAAAGGACCAAGGGCAATGTCTTGAAAATCCTTGTTATCGAGCACCGGAGAAACCGAAGCATTTAATTTATTACGAATAACAGGTTGTAGGACCAACTTATGTAAGTGGGCAAAAGGCAATATCTGCATAATCAAGAAGCCACAGTTCCAGCCTGCTAACGTTTATGCCACTTGTACAACTTCGTCTATATCCGTCCACTCGTGTAAATCAAATATTTCTGGACTTTGAAGAGACATTACCCGCCTTGTGATTGTGATTGGTTCATATGTTGACAAATTCCACAGGCACAGTATCTCACTTTAAGGGAACAAATAAGTTCTGATAAAATATGCCTAATTTTTTGGGTCAGCACTTAATTTCGGGCAATAAACTGTACACAAGTAAAATTTAGAATTTGATTCTACAGGGTGGGCCAAAAGTCACCACAGCGTGACTATTTTTATTTTCATTCACTTTTTCATTTTTAATTATTTCAGATTAAATAAAGTTATTCAATTTGTAGATCCCACGGTGACTGTTGGCCCACCCCGTAATATGTTCGATTGTTTCTTAAATTATGAAGAAACGAATTTCTACAAATTGAATTTGTAAATTACATTGTTCCCTAGTTAATCCTCCGATTAGTGAGTCTCCCCGTTAAACCTAATGTTTGCACATCAAAAGTTCGTCTGTCCTCCAGACTGTCTTACACATTTCTGTCTCGTCCCACTGTACACCGTGTTGTGTTTCTCTGTTTGCAACAAGTTGCATTTAATTTTCACAGCCTTTTTTCCATCTCTCTTAACTCCGATAAATATCACATAATTACTTCCTTCCTTGGCAGAAATAAAAAGACAAGCAGAAAATTGCGACTTTTCATATCACTTAAAATGTATTTATCACTTTATAACAGCGTGAATAAAGCATTGTTTTCCTCGTCTACCCATTATCCATAACTCGCGCATTGTTTTGTAAAAAAAAAAACAAAGCGGTTTAAATGACATTTAGGATCAGATTACGTTAAAGTAGGCAAAAATACCGAAAACCAAAACTGAAGAAATGCCTGACTTTTGAGTTGCTTTACTTTTGTTTGCTCATATTTTCTCAACATAAGAGCGACGAAAATAAACAAACAAAATATTGTTAGGTATGAAATGGCCAAAAAAAAAAAAAAAAAAAAAAGACAACAAAAACACACAAATATTTATACCACTACTATAAATATATAAAACACAAAAAAAAAATGTGTTAATATAAAATTAACAACTTGTTTGCATTTCAAAGACCGACAGACAGACAGACGGAAGAACGGGCTGTTTGTGGCGGACGGACACAGCCAAAAAAATGCCACAAAACAAGTTTTCCCACTTTGAAGAGTAGAAGGCGAAAAGTTAAGAAGAAGCAGCATCAGCAGTTGAACAAAACACGACATATAAAATATATTTATTATGGTTATGTGCGACTGTGTGTTATTGTTATTAATTTTTAAACTAAAGGAATTTAACACAAAAAAAAATTTAAAAAAACACACATTTTTTTTCGTTTGCCTGATATTAAGCCAGCAGATGTGTTGGGTTGTTTGTCTTGTCTCGTTTGTTCTTTGTCGTCATTTCAATATTATTTTTGTTTTGTTTGAATTTTTTGTATTTATTATCGCGCTCGATATGTCTTTAATTTGTATAAAGGAACGTAGGAATTTTACGTTTTGTTGCCGGTTTTGGTTCTTCTTCTTAATACACATCGAAAATATAAAGATTTTCAATTAACTGACTCCATGCTACCAACTGTCCATTCAACATGCCGGCCCCTTTCATCCCTCCCTTAGTCAATCGTGAAAATATTTAACGAAAAAATATTTTCGCTGCTTCATTTCACATCAGAAAAAAAAATGAAAAATTAACGTCAGCATTAGCCTCGTGCTGGTATGCGTAACGTTTCGTTTGTTGCTTTGTAAAATTGTGAGAACGAAAAAAACAACAACAACAACAACAAAAATGCAAAAATATTTAGCGTAAATAAAACGGATTTTTATTTAAGAAAATATTTGGCAAATGCATGTGGGCATTTTCAATATAGTACACAAATACAGGGTGTTGTCAAGGAAATATGTGCAAGTGAGAATTTCAGCTTAATAATGGAAAAAGAGCAACACTCCATTCAACAACAGCCGTACAGAGTAGAGAATTAGCAGTTGTTTTTTCTATACTTGAGATCTAATTCTTATCTACTTTTTACTTATTTTCCTCGAAGGAATAGACGGGGAACTTCTCTCGAATCAGTGAGTATAATTTGTATACTCACTGAGCGGGACCTACTGTTTAAAGCTGGCTCCCACACTAGACAGTTTGTAGGAGAGCGAGGTAAAGGGACAACAAATGCCTTTTGTGTTTTTCGTAGTCTGAAGTTGGCTGCAGATTATTTAGAAATTTTTCAAGGCATTTGAAAAAAATGTGAATATCCAAGCAAATATAGAAGGACTTGAAAATATGTGTGAGTTTTTATTAAACAAATATTTGGAAAATGGTGTTTTTTTGTAAATGTCACTATACTGTTGTTGTTGTTGTTGGCCTTACAGTACAGACACAGTCAAGGACCTGTCAAGAGGACAGAGACTCAACAGCATCGGTTCCTAAAAACTTTGAATGATTGCTTTCCAACTAATCCCGTGAAATTAAAATTTCTTTTATTTGAAAATTGTCAAATTGTTTTGCTTCAAAAAAAAAAACACGCTTAACAAATTGTCCACATTTTTCAGTTGAAACTTAAATATTTCAAAACTATTGCTGCTATTGGAAAATGTAATTTTTTTTTACTATGGCCACATTTGGCCATTCAAATTGGCCAAATAGGCTGACAGTTGAAATGACTTGTTGTACAAAAACAACATACGCCACACACAGGCCTACATAACAACAGAAATATTGCGGAATTTGTCTATCTGTTAACTTCAAATTCTCACAGATACAAATGCAGACAGACATGTGCCCATGCAAGTGAACATTTACTTGTTTTCAAATTGAGCTCTGAAAAATGATCACATACACACACACACACACAAGTTCACATACGTATACGTATGTTAGTTTGTATGGGCGAGTTAGTTCGAGTATCTCCATCCAGCACAACAGCACCAAGTATCTGTCCGAATGCTGAATACTACGGCGAGCGTATGCAGGCATGTGTCTGAACTACACGTCCACTACCACCAACAAACACGAAGTAGTAGTATAATAAAAATGAAAAAAGGAACAACACAACAAAATAAACAAAAATAAAATAAATAAATGAAGAGAAGAAAAAAAAAAAGCTTTAAAGCGAAAACATTCCGATGTGATGATTAAGACAAAAATAGAGCTAAAATTAAACGCGAACAACTTGCAAAACTAAAAACACACACACACACTCACTCACTCATACATTGACAAGCGGGCGCGCTGAGATATTTACAACGTAAAGTTGTACTGAAAAAGAGTACATATGATGGCGGTGTACTCGTATGTATGGATTCGAGTACAAATATTTTTCGTTTAGACTCTATGTTTGCAAAAGTAGGTATGTGGAGAATTGGCTGAAACGAAAAGTTGAATTACAAACACTAACACACACACACATTCATACACCAAAAACAAAACAACAACAACATTTTGAAAGTAAACAAAATTTTTACAATTATTTTGGATGTAATTTCGGTTTTTTCCTTTCCGTTTTCAGTTCATTCAATGTAAAAAAAACTCACACACAAGACAGAGTGAAGGGCTAAACGTATTTGGCACAAATACATAACACAAGATTTTAACTAATTAAAATAAACTAAATCAACAATTATTTCGAATCGCTTTAATTAAACGTTTTGTTCATGCAACAACTACTTTAAGTGAAGAATTAAGCGACAATTTATTTAACTTAATTTTGGAACAATTTTTGGTTTTCAACTGCCCGCGGTGAGTTGACATTAAGTAAACCAGAAGGCAGTTCTTAAAATAAGGCCGGATTCAATTTAAGACACCCCATTCTACCATTCAATGCCTTCGAATACACAATTCCTATAGGGAGTATAGGGTTCGTGGATGAAAGACAATGACATTGTAAGACGAAGTGCAATATTTTATCCAATAATTTATCCAATTCCAAAAAGTAGTAAGTAGTAAAAGTAGCGCTGACAACTTGATGAATTCGAGGCAAGTTGTATGCGAGTAAAGATTATAGGATACCGAAAAGCACTGAAGTAAGTGCTGAATTCTAGGCAAGTTGTGTGAGAGTAAAGATTATAGAAGAAAGCTGTAAAGGAAGCGCTGAGAATTCTAACGGTGCGTTGGCACCGTCTGTCATTAACATTAGCGAAGACGAGCTGTGAACCTCTCGTTGGGCTGGATGGAAACTTTTTCAATTGCCTCACAGTACCAAATATGACAGCAAGTGTCGAGCGATGGACGAACTTAAATGTGCACAACACTGATCTGAAATTGATTTACAGATCCAATATTCCAGCAATTCTTCCCTGTTTTACGTAATGGAAAATTTGAGTAAATTATACAATTACTCTTTTTTGGCTTTACGAGCGGAAGCTGACATTGCTACACAAAAAGAAAATACATGAGCCAAGAAAATGTTGAAAGTAATGTAATTCACCTTTAATTTCTATTACTTTCATGAATCGGGGCTAGAAAAAAATTACTTCTATCAATTACTTGAGTAATTGTATGCAATTATATGGGCGATTGTGTAAATGTCTATATTACCAGGAAAAATGTTTATTACCTTAAAGTAATTGGACCGATTAACTTTAGTTAATTATTCCAATTAACTTCATTTAATTGTTGATTGATTATAGTGATAATTAGGCCTAGTCCACTGCAGAAGTGATGCAATTCCTGAGTTATTTAAGCCATTTATATTTGTGCTCATATCTCTTCTTGGTTGAATGTTTCGCACACATTTCGAAATAACACAACAAATGTAATTCTCATTTATGTTTATGTGATTAGAACATGATTTCTTTAATCTGATCAGAATACAAACAAACTTCCTAGACTTTTGCTGGAGTGTTATACACAGCGAGTAACAAAAAGTAGAATTTTTAAAAAAAAAACTGTTTGCTGAATTATAAAGTAATTGACAAAAAAAAAAAAAAAACACATATACACAATACACATATACAAATACACATTGATTACCGAAGTTATCCTGTTCTCCAGTAATTAAAAACATTTGAAAATATTGACTATTTAAATATTGAAATAACTCCTTGAATTAAACAAATTTGCAGTTACAGATTTTAAATTGGCCAATACACTTTGTGAATTGGCAGAGAATCTAAAATTCTATTGAAGTAATTTTAATCATTACTCCATTTGGTCGTGAAACCCCCAGAACTGTTGCCAATGATCGCGAAATCCTAAATAATTTTTAAACAACCACTTTTCAAAAATTAATTAGCTATTAAATGAAACAAGTACAATTTTGGGTATTTCAGATTTTTTTTTTTTGAATTATACAAACTGGATTCGCATCATCAAGAATGTTACGACATTTGGTTTTTGCCGCAAAAAAAATTGGATGCTGCCAATTATTTTCGTGCAACCCTGCTCCATTAATTGAAAATATCGACTACTCGACTATTCAAATCAATCGGTAAATTAATGAAAATTCAATTTCTAATTTAAAATTTAAGTAAATTTATGCACACTTTCAATTAAAAATTTAATTGAATTTGCGAATTTCGACAACATTTTTTTTTAAATCAGACGAATAAAAAATATTTGAGAACATTTTCAGTTAATTTTCATTTAATTAATTAGTGAACAATTTCATTAATTTAATGATCGATTTCATTTAGTTTATGAATATTTTAATTTTATTATTGAACACTTTTATTAATTGTTCATTAAAGTGTTTATAAAACAATATTAAAAATCATTGTAGTTGTAAAAAGTATTCACAATTATCGCCATTTTATAATTTCATTATTAACGACGAATTTGATTAAATTAATGAACAATTTCATTAATTTAATGATCCATTTCATTTAATGTATGAATATTTCAATTGTCATTTTATTATTGAACAGTTTTATTAATCGTTCATTTAAGGGTACAAAACAAAATTAAAAATCATTGTTGTTGTAAAATATACACAATTATCGGCATTTTATAATTTCATTATATGGGGATTTTACAACTTCAGTTTATAAACTTTCAGTATTTTTTTGTTCAAGCATTTCTGATATTTTTTGCGATTTAATTTATCTGATCAATTTGTTAAATCGAATAGTGTGACCGACAGATTGACAGAACTATATCTAATGATATTTTCAATGTTTTCATTCGAAAATTCTTCCTTAATTTTTGAAAAGTTTTCTCCTAAAGTCTTTTCGATGACTATTTCGATATGTCTCTGTCTATTAAATCTTTTATCGACAATTATATATTATTTTTTTTGTGTAACAATCGAAATTCTGTCACTTGCACAATTTGTTTCATTCCAAACATTTACGGCATTTCTAATGCAAAATAAAAAAAACCATAAATTGTACTTACAAATCTCTCGGGTCCAGCCATGTTGTCTTTTTCGTATTATGATCTATATAGTAGATTTTGCCATCGAAATCTTTGGCAATATCCCAACCATCTGGCAACGGAAATTCGCCATGATGCAAATGTTGCTGCGACTGGTGATGATGCTGCGACTGATGATGCGGCGGCGGTTGCTGCTGATAGTGATGGTGGTGATGATGTTGCGGTGGCTGTTGATAAGGATGCGGTGAAATGTGTGTCGTCGAGGCAGATGTGGCGGGGGGCGGTGGTGTTGATGTAATGGCGGCTACATTGGTCAGCGACGTTGTTTGATGTTGCTGCGTTGTGTATTGTGGGTATTGCTGTTGTTGTTGCTGCTGCTGATAGTGTGTTTGTTGTTGCTGTTGGTGTGTGGTCGCAAGTTGCTGTAATTTTGGCATAATTTCAAATTGAAATTTTTGCACGTTGTCAACAATGATAATATAATGAACGTAGTCGTTGTTGTCGTCGTCGTTGTAGACGTTTGCAGCAAATGGTTTGCTGCAGCGGGTGCGTTTACTGTTGTCGTCTCTTTGTCTTGGTCGATGATTTGTTTGGTGGGAAGTGGCGTGCCGGTCGGCCAAACACAACAGATGCTGTTGCTGGGTGTTTTTGGCGTTGCTGCTGCCGCTACTGATGATGGTGACGTTGATGGTGGAAAAAAATGCAAACACGCCAAATATTAGACAAACGTATAAAACAAAAAACGTTTCACTTGTTGTCTCATCGCCAATTCGTTTGTTCGCTTGGTGCGCTGTTGTCGGTGGGGGAGCGGGGGTTGAGCATATACAAGATTTGGGTGTTTAGGGTTGGTTTGTGGTGACGTTGATTGGATCGTTGTCACCAGAAACAACAACAACTAGATCCGACAAATAGCCGTTGTGCCGATTTTTTTGTTTGGAAGTTTGATTTTAGCCAACAACAACAAATAAAACATAAACCGAAAAAACGTGTTTAAAATTGTCAAATTCGAAACTTTTTTGTGTTTTTTTTTTGTTGTTGTCACAACCGTCGTCCATCCACTTGAAATTTATGGTGATGATGGTGTTGGTAATTTGTTGATATTTGCCGTATTTCGTACGCGCGTTTTTGTTTGGAACCGTTTCTTTGGATGGCCGTTTAAAACGTTATTTGAATTTTGAAATTTGTTGTATTTTTTTCGTTTTCTTGTTTTCTTTGAAGTTGAACTTTGTTGTTTGAGTTGTTATTGTTGTTATCACGTTGTTGTGTTATTTTTTACTATATTTTTTCTTGTATTCGCTCTCTTTTTTTGTTTTGTTTCGTTTCGGTTTATTTTTTTTTTTTTTGGCTATTTCTTCTTTTCGAACGTATTGAGGTTATTTTTGTGTAGAAATATTTTTTGTCATAAATATTAATTTCTCCATTTGAAGATTAATGACTTTTTAACCGAGAAAAAAAAATATACAATCACACGCACACACCGACACTAGAGACACACGAATGTGAAAAAGAAAAACAACACTTCTTTTAACATCATAATCACAACAAATCTAAGGCGATCATTTATTATTTTTCTTTGAGATTTGTTTCTTTCTTTTACGGGGTATCTTTTTTGAGAGGTGTTTAAAAACTTCACTTTTTACTTTTTTCCAAATCTCTTTTTTTTGTTTTAGATTTATAGAGATTTTCTTCAGACACCAATGTGCGGAGTGGTTTTGAAATTGTTGAGATTTGAAAAACAAATCAGTCGGTTACACCATCACTATTATTACACTCTTGTGCTTGTATCCCATGGAATTTCTTTCTCCGTAGATTTTTCAATATCTTTTGTGTGGGGAATTTAAATATTTTTTTGTATTCGTTGTTGCGTTGATTATGTTGGACTTATTTTATTTTTTTTTTTTTAATATATAGCTATTTTTTGATCAGCAACTCCGAATATTACGTCGAGTGTATCTCAAAATTGACTTGAAAAATACAACAACAACACGAACAACATCATCGCACAACACACAACAAACGGGCGACGACTCTGGTATCTCGGCTAAATATGAATGTGTGCGTGTGTTCGTTAGTGTACATGTGTGTGTGTGTGCACGGCTCTTAATCAATGGTGAGGAGATATTTTGTATAATTTAAAGAAGAAAAAAAACTTCTCTCTCTTTCTGGCACATGGATTTCAGTTCAAATTGTAACGGCGGCGTTCGCTACGCTCGCTATCTCTTTTGCTGCATTCCATTCCACAAAAAAAACGTTTGATTTTTCTTCTATAACACGCAGCCAGAGCTCGTTTTAAATCAATTTTTTTTTCTTGTCTTCACTTCACTCAGTATAACAATTTTTCTAGCCAGCAAGTTTATTTTACATTTCATTCTTTTAGTTAACACTGAATTACAAACAGAATTTAAAGCAATTTTTCTTATTTTGTCACAAGTTTTCCTTCATTTTATTTTTCCGAATTTCTTTAAGAGATTTACTTTAGTTTCATTTATGTTTTATTTCTCTATGCCTCTGTCTTCTTGCGTTTGTTCACGTTAATCCATCCGTCCGTTACGCGTCGTCGTGAAGCCGTTTACTAAATGAACTGTGTGCTCGATACATTATACATTTTTTCTGGTCTTTTTCCAAATGCGCCCGCTGCTCTTTCTCGCTCTCTCTCTCTCTCATGCTTCGATTCGTACTCCCTCTCTCGAATTGTAACACACCGAAGAAAAAGTATCTAAAGATCTTGTTCTCTCTTCATTTACCACACACACACACAGGTCGCACACATACTCCCAGCTCTACCCCACAAGCATAGTTGGCCTAAGAGTCATCATCATTGCCAGTTTAAAATAATTGGTGGGACGAGAGAAAAAAAAATAAATAAAAAGATACATTTTTATCGTATAAAAGATAAATTTTATATTTTATTTTGTTACAAAATATGTACACTTCAGCAGACAAACATATGCATGTATGCAAGTGTGTAGATATGTACGTATGCCTGGTATCTGGTATGTTTCTCTCAGTATGTTTTGCATTGAGTTCGAGTAATTGTTTGTATGCTTTCGTCTGTGTGTGCGTGTGTGTCTGTTTTTATTTATATTTCCATTTTTATGATTACCAAAGCATCTGCTCTCGGTATTTACGCATCTCATATCGTCCATGCCTTTGCCTTTGTTGGGTACAATTTTTGTGGGCAGTGTTTTGAGAAGGAAACGAATATCCACACATTCTGATACATACACTTCTTTCAATACTGAGAATTCTAATCTTATTGGGATATAAACGTCATTCAATAATATTCGCCTTAACATCAGTCAGATATTAACCAGTAATAGTTGATCTGAACGATACGAAATATCCAAGCGAGATAGGAAACAAATTTTGGATCTACGAAATATTGGGAGATTCATTTAGAGGTGCTTTTTCCTGGCTGGTCAATCGGGCAGGAATCAAGCTGATCGATATGAAATACCCAACCGAGAAAGGAATATAATTTTAGATCTACGAAATTTTGGGAGAGTCATTTAGCGGTGTTTTTTCCTGGCTGGTCAATCTCAATGAAAGAACTGTGTCAGTGTCATACAGGAACTGTGATCAGCGTTGCCAAAAAATGTTTCCTACCAAAAATTTCAAAAAAAAACCGACCAAATCCCCTTGTGGCCGGATATACAAGGAGCTTGCTATGGATAGAATTTAGTTCAGTTTTTTTCTGAGCTAAGTTTTTTTTTAACGAATTAAAATTAAATTTAAATGTTCCACAAAACAGGTTTTATTTAGACTATTTTTTAATTAAAGCAATTGTCTTCAAAAAACACTTAATATTAAAATCCAATGAGAAGTTCGTTTCAAGTTTGTACTTAATTCGGATTTACTGTTGTTCCCTGAGTACAAAAATGAATGACATTTTCTTTCTATGGTTTTATGGATAGGTTTTTATAATTTTTGTAAACGCAATTTGTTGATTTGGCAAATTCAAATTTTTGAAATTCCAAAGAATTTACGACTACGTCATAAATCTAATTGGACCGACCATCCGGTTAAATCTTAACCAAATTTGGTAGAAAAAGCCCAAAACGACACGCTATCTGTGTTAGACATGACAAGACATACTTTAAATAAAAAAAAGCTGCCACAACAGCACACAAGGGTTTGGGTCCGGAGTAATGCTTTGACTTCTAGTTTGTAGTTTTACACCGCTAGATGGACGACTGGCCAGTCGTATCTGTTTCTAGCCCAAATATTTGTACGGAAGGCTAAATGCGATGATGTCACGACTTTGAAGTGTTCTTGGGGTTTCTAATGCGAAAATAGGTTAGAAAATTCAGCGTTTACGGAAATATTACAAGTCTTGTATCACAGAAAACCAACGGTTCATCTCAACAATGTCATATGATCGTACCAGTATGCTCTCCTACGGCAAATCCTGCAAGGCCCATTTTTCCAACATCAACATACGTTGTTTAAAACCATGACTGACTTTCATATCCCGACCAAATTGGAAGCTGACTGACGTAGTTAAACCTTGCAACCTGTCCAATAGGTTGCGGACAACAAACGAAAACCCAAAAAAAGTCGTGTAGAACTGAAATCGTGTTAAAAATGTATCGTGCAAATTGAGGGATAAGTGTACTGTCTATTTCCATAAAACGAATTCGTTCGTTCGCAACAAATTATCAAAACTGTATGAGGACCAGTTCTGGATTTTAGATATATGTTAAAGTCCGCCATACAGAAGGTACGCTCAAAAGCACATGATTTCCTTACGAAAAATCCTTTTAATGGCGCCTTCAATTTCAATGATTCATAAATAATGATCGAATTCGTTTTACCAAAACCAGCCCATAGTAGGTGAAATATTCCAATTGTCCAACGGATCTATAAATCTATAAATACTCCATTTGGTAACTGGATCGTTAATGTCATAATGGCTTTGTTTTGCCTATTATCTGGAAATATAGCCATATGACCTTATTACTCAATGAAAAGTGAAATATAACCATATGGCTTTATTTTTTAATTTTTCATTTCTGATTTTTTGCTGCAAAATTTAAACCATTCAAAATTTTGGGATTATATTTCATCATTTGCGGCTGTAATGCACAATGAAGAACAGTCCCAATTTTGGTAGCATCATTTGGAAAATGTTTTGCTTTACTTTGGGGTGATATTTAATTTTATATTTTGGGCTAATGTTTCACAGTGAAAAATGGACCCTTGTGTTGGGTCATTTTGCATTTGCTTTGTTGGGGCCCACTCTGACTACAGAACCGACTTCGATTTTAGCTAAAATTTTCGATAAT
This sequence comes from Hydrotaea cyrtoneurina, assembly GCA_958296145.1. Lineage (NCBI taxonomy): Eukaryota > Metazoa > Arthropoda > Insecta > Diptera > Muscidae > Hydrotaea > Hydrotaea cyrtoneurina. Next base: position 119,705,685 of record OY282512.1, read on the forward strand.
TGGTTTACCGTCCACTATTCCTATACTCTATGTTGCACTATGGTGCCTTTGTATCCAAAAGATTAATACAGTAAGACCTCGATGTGCGCAACCGATAGGAAATCAAGTCTGTTGCATCTACTCTCGACGACACTCATAGAGCCCCAAATATATATGTTTAAATATTGGAATCGAATTTTACAATGGTTAAATAACAGTTATTATACGCTCGTTCACAGTGGACAGAGTCGAGGGAGCAACCATGACCTCCAATTTGCAGTACGTATGCTCCGAAAACGAAATAATTATAAAAAAAACAGCAAACAAAATACCAAATTTTAGCGCACCAGAAAAAATTTGTACGTATCTCGACAGTTTTCTTCGAAAATTTGCACTCATAAAGACCGTAATACAAAAAATGCTGATTGCGCTAGTCGAGGGTAGCGGAAATCGAGCTGTACTTCATATAATCAAAAATATTTCAAAATATAAAAATGATTAACCTATTAATTAGTTTTTATTTATTTATTTTATGGAAATGAAGGACTCGGTGTCGAGCAAATTTTTCGAATCCAGACTCCGGTCGAATTTGTCAGACTCCGACCCCGACTCCACAGTCCAATATACGCTTCACATTCCCCCCCCCCCCACATTTTATGCCGGTTGATTTCTACACCAAGACCCTCCCACACACACTTCATAAATCCACTCGTCTTTATCGAAACCCATATAATTTCAATACACCCTGTGCGTACTGGCAATAAAGTTCATTGGTCAAAAACTGCAAATACCCATGACAAAACAAATATTAGTGCCATGCGTGCCCCCCTTTGCTCATTAATTAGCAATTAACTCTGGAATTTGACAAAAACAAACCAAAAAAAAAAAAAATAAAAACATCCGTCATTATATCGTACAATTTTACCGGTTAACGGTTCTTTTGTGCTACCAGAATGTTAGATCGGAATTTCAATAGGAGAGGCAATAAGGCCAGACATATTTCTGCCGACCGACCAAAAAACCGCAAAAACAAGACAACAACCAAAACTAATTTCAAATTTACTCTCTTGGATGGATGCTCTTTTAATTGCCGCTGCCGAGCATCACCTTTACGAACCCACAAATATTTAACCTTAAATATTTTAGATGATTGTTTTACTACTACACACAAACGGGATATACCTACGTTGACTTTTTCTGCTGTGCTGGCCCAGAGAGCTAAAATTACAAGATGGACAGACAGCCAGCCAGCCAGCCAACCAGTCAGATAGACATTCAAATTTGTGGAGCTGCTCAGCTCCTCTGTCGATTTTATTCTTCTCTATTACGCGATGTTGTATGAATGTTTGCACTGGTATGCACGTACAAATGTATGGATGTGTGCATGTTTGTATCAACACCTGCAAAATGGTACAATAACGCCGCGGTCCGTCGTCCACATACATTTGCCATTAAAACAGCACGCGAAGCATACAAATGAGCAAAACAACAGCAGCAGCTCCGTGGCGAGGGTACAACAATGAATTAAAAAAAAAAAAACAAAAAGAATCTTGAACAGAAATATGTAAAAAGCCAACAACTTGAACACAACTAACCCACCAACCAGCCAACATTATTCATAATAAAGTTTTGAATGCTCGCATAAAGATAACACTCAACTGAATCGGCGAACTCAACCGAAAAAAAAAGAATAAAAACACCCGAAGGGGGCAGGCTGGCATGCAGACAGATCGACAGAATAAGCTCAAGAATCTTTTGTTTTGTCATGAGCGGACGTACCGTACCGTCTTCCCCCTTCGTCTCTTGGGGGCCACTGCGTAAATTGAAATACAAATAAACATTCATGAAATGAAAAACAACACAGAAAAAAACAACAAAATATTAAAACAAGCGCATTAACTCACTTCAGCATTCCAGCGTTAGTGTGAAGACAGACCGTTATAAACGTGGGGGCGCTAGTAGCATACGATTTGTGTCGGATAGCCATAACACCGCCGGGAGAGACAGAGAACGCGTGAGCGAAAGAGAGTGAGAAAGAAATGTGCTGTGAAAAAATGTATCTAGCAGATACGGCAATCAGGTCGTTTACTTGTTCGCCCACCAGCAGTCTCTCAGATACTTTCATACTCGCTTACTCTCTTGAATTGTATAGCAGGCTCTCTCTCTCTCTCTCTCTGGCAGTTTTTGCAGCAGATACATTTAATTTATTTCAAATTCCTTTGGACAACAACAAAAATCAGTTTTGTTTATATGTTTGTTTATCTAAAGACAGACATGCATACAGCGTAGCCCTCTTCGGCGTTTTTGTTTTTGTGATTTAGGCGCTTTTCTTAAGAAAATGTATGTTGTAGTTTAATTTTTGTTTTATTTTAATAAATCAAAAATCTATATTCGATAAAGAAATGTGTTTAAGATTTACCTTTATTTCAATTGGAATTTTTAAACATATGAAATAATTATATGTTACAGGGTTAAATCCTTAAATTACAAAATTATAAAAAATAAAAATTAATTTCATAAATTAATTAATTCCACAACTATTCGCATTAGGAAATTCATGGTACAGTTACGGCGAAAAAACAAGTTAGACAAAATCCATCTTACCAACATAAGTCAAATTTGTTAGATTGTTTCTAAATACTAAAATGTGACAAGAACTTCCTGTTGATAAGAATGTCCCATAATGATAAAAGTCACCTGAAACGATGGACACAAAAAGGGTCAACGCTTAATTTCTAAAACAACCTATTACAATTTGACACTGATCGATCCATTATTGCAAATTTGATACTTAAAGGCAAAAGCCAACGTCAAATTGCAGAAACTACTGACAGATCACAGAATTTTGTGTTTTTATTGCCTTACATGAAAATAACCAAAAAACTTACGGTAAATATGACGACCACATCAAGTTTTTGTCAACTAGGGGACCATTTATATCTGCTGAAGCGATTAGATCCGATCTGCCCAGTGCTGTTTGTTGTCACACAAACGTTCCACTTGTCCAACATCGCCGTCAATCTCTATGGGTGGTGTGGATATCGACGAATCAGACGCTCTTGATGTTCTGGGCATGAAGATATATGGTGATGCTCGCTGGGCTAGCCATATATTCGAAGTGTCGAAAGAAGCATTCAAGTGTTTAGGCTTTTTGAAGCGGTGCAAGAAATACTTCACTCCATCTGATCTCGTAAATATTTACACCACTTACATCCGGCCTAAAATGGAATACAACTCGCATATATGGGCAGGGGCTCCATTAACATCTTTGAAGCTTCTGGACCGTGTTCAGAGGAGAGCGGTGGTGATGGTAGGGGATGGTAGGGTATCCAACTCTATTGTCTCCCTTCAGCATCGTCGGAATGTGGGTTGTGTATCGCTGTTCCATAGATATATTAAAGGTATCTGTTCGTCAGATATCCGTTGTCTGGTCCCTGAAGTTAGAACATTTAGTCGGAATTCACGGCTATCCAGGGTATCTCATCCGTTCATTGTCCAATGGCCGGTTGACCCGACGACGCACTATAGACAAAATTCGTTCTTCAGCCGAACCGTTCGTATGTGGAATATTCTTCCAGCAAATGTGTTTCCTGCAAGTTGTGATATTCAGAAATTCAAAACAAATGTCAATCGTTCCCATACCTAACTTCGTTCCGCTTACACAATGCATTGCATTTATAGGGGGATTGTTGGCCCTAAAAAAAAAACCCCAATCAAAAATTTGGGAAAAATTGTAAAGGGCAATTTTGGACCCTAAACATTGGGTAATAAGAATAAGTTTGGGACAAAAACTAAAAGGGACTTTGTATTCCATTGTAAAGAGATCGTGTCGAAATTTGGTTATTTAATTAATTCCGGCTAATTTCACTTATTTTTCATTTTCTGACCCTATTCAATTTCAATACTGACCCTATTTTTTTGTCCACTCTAAATTGTAATTTTTTTTTGATTAAATCAAATAAACAATTTCGATTTATGTCTGTAAATAAGAAGCATGTATATGCTAATCAATAACAGGAAGTGCATTGTCTAACATTTGTCATTTTAAACAAGACGGTATGTACATCCAATGCATGTCTCAAATATAATCCGACCTCCACGTAAGGGACCCTTTGGGTTGTGGGCGATATCTCTCACAGGTCATTGTTTTTGTTTATTCGTGATTCCTCTATCAATATATAAACTCCTGATTTAAAAACGGGGCTATGAATGCATATTTTTAATGTTTAACTGCTTGTTACGCATTTTAGAAAAAGAAAACACTTCTCTACGAAACTTTTTCCATAATTTCAAACTGGCGATTTTTCAACGAAAATTGGTGGCAGCATTGGAGGCATACATACATTGGATGAACAGACCGACGGACAGATCAAGAGACTAGCAAACGGACAATCCATACAATCTCTATGAGCAGTTGTTGTAGTATCTTGCGCTATCATTTTTTCCCCCTTAATTCTAAAGTACACACACGCGTACACTCTTTGGTAGATTTATTCTTCGTCTATTTGTTCTATTCCTCCATGCGAATCCGCCAGTCAGCCAGCACGTCAATTACATTCATTGTATTCTGGAAGACCTATGCTAGCTATAGCTAGCGCAAGCTGCTTTATCCGTAATAGAAAACAATTTAACCCACCAGCCCGAGAAACTACATACACACAAACACACACACATGCTGCTCGCATCGAGTTAAACAGAAGCGCAAAAAGTCTCTTTGTGTAAACAAACCAATCAACATAACGAGCAAAGACATGAAAATCAAACAAAAAAGAATTAAAACCGAAAGACAACAAAAAGCAACAAAACCAAATCTATCTGACATTTATGTGGCCCCGCATTCTTTAGATAAATTCTGATTGATTTTGTAGTGGTAGTTGTAATTGTGTAATGTTCATACAGCACACACGTAAACGCTCAGAGGGAGAGGTATACACTGTTTCCATGTCGATCCGTTGAATTTCACTTCGTCATTTGAACTTTATGGGGGACACTGGATTAGATGGGGTTTATGGTCCATTTAGAAGAACCAATTCAGAAAAATTAAAAGAAATAGAAATAACTTCAGTTCGGGAAAAGTCTATAGATTTCAGTGAATTAACGAACTTACATATCGTCTCCTCAATTTTATTAATAATTTACTGCTTAATGAGCTATAGAGGATAATTGACGGACCACATGATAATAGAGGAGGTGACGTATATAGTAGGTTCAATCGAATTTATTATGAGATCATCATAATAAATTCTATTAAACCTTCTTCGAAGGAGGCATTAGAATCAATTTATGTAAGAAAAACTGTTTTTGTAGACAATTCTGAAGCCTTGGGCAAAACAAATGATCGCGTAAAGTAGGTTCAATTATCCGAAATCCTTTTTATTGACAATCTCGCATAAGTGAAACCATTTTCTTAATTTTTTTCATTTCCGCTTGAACGAAGTCAATTGTAATCTAAATATTGATATGTTCTATGATTTGGCTTAATTTAATATCGGACCCATGAGACTAGTAAGATTATAGATAGCCTTACAGGACACACAGGCTTACAAGCGCATCTGCACAAAAAATAAGAGTGTTAGATAACAGCATCTGCTGGACTTGTGGTCAGGATGAGGAAACTTTGGAGCATTTCCTATGCCAGTGCCGAGCGTTCACAAACAATGGATCCCGCTTCTTGGGAAATCACTCTTTAACACACTTGACCCAACTTGGAGAGCAGACTGGAAAACAATGAAGGATTATAGCAAGAGTACAGAGTTCCTAACATCTCGTGTCTAAACCCCGGAACAACTGGCGTATGGGTATGTCCAACGAGCAAACCTAACCTAAACCAAATCAAAGAAAATATTCTTCCAAAGCCTTATGTTTGAATTGGGATTTATATTTTCATTTATATCAGTACGGCATTTGCGGGTCTAACTCAGAGTTCCAGGGGTTTCAGAGTCCCATCCTTATGAGTTCGCTAATACTTTTAACACAGTTGTTATCTTATTTGGCGATGTCCAGGAATGTAAAAATAGAATAGAATGTAATTTTTGTGAGAAAATTAAAAAAAAGTTTTTTGAGGCATGTATAACAATACTGCATTTTTTTAGTTGGTTCTACCTTTTTTTTTAAAAATAGTAGTAATGATTTTTTTTTTCTTGCGAAAGTCGACAAACAAACCAAAAGCCAGGTAAAAATATCAAACACTTTTCAGCGGCAGTGTTCACCTCATAAATGCGATGACTAGAGAGCGAAGCTCACCGGTACAGCGGCCGCTGTCATTTTTCCGGCTATTTGAGCTGCCGCCGATGAAATCGCCTGGCTTCGGCTGAAATTATATTTTTTATTACCATAGCAACAACTCTACTGTTGCCAGAATGTTCATATTTCGATATAAATTCCAGCCTATCTTTCCCTATGTGCATCTGTCACGTTAAATAACAAATAAAATGCTCCGATGCTTGTATGAGGATTAAATTCCACCTTTTTGGGAAATCCCGCATGATATAATGCAGAAATTGCACAATCAAATTATATTATCTACGCACACTCCACCACCTCAATTTTATGTCACAAACGTTTACATGCAAACATTAGAAGTTTTGACCGGCATGTCTTATCAACTGCAATGTTGTCACAACAGCTGCAGCATAAAATCGCCTTGTTGTGTGTGCTACGAAAATATGTATTTGAAATTTCGTTATGTTTTCGATGAGAGCAGATGCATCAACATTTATATAGAACAATCTGAATTTTTAGTTGGAAAAAGGCATTATCTTAAAATAACAGTTCAATGCACATTGTTTCAGAACGAATTTACATCGGCCAGAATTCGAAACATTTTGATATCGTAAACATTTTTGAGTTCTGTAAGAAACTCGTTGTAGGTAAGGATTGTCTGACTATTTCCAGTTGTAAACATTGAGCAAACAAATGAAGAAATATTAATTTCAATTGCAAGCCATCCAAATTTACATATTTCGATGTAATTGTAATGATCTAGAAAATTGCAGCGTACGAAGTTGAACGTTAACACTAGCATAGCTTTTAAACAAAAAGTAGCTGATTTGAGTTCGACTAAAAGAGCCAGAATGACAAGTCGATTGAAAATTAATGCGAACGTAAACGTAAGCATATCCGTATAAATTCGTGTCTCATTAACAATGTTTTTTATCATTTGGACGAAAACAGATGTAAAAAGCAGTCACTTCTTTTAGTTTACATGTTTATTTTTATTTCATTACATTTGTTGTACAGATGTAATTAAATACTAAAAATTTAAAAAACCTTTGTTAGGAAAAATTCATTCATTATATTTTTATAAATATGGGGTTAAGAGGTTTGAAAGTTAATATAAAGGGTTATCCATTTTGCGTTTTTAAAAGTAAACGTAAATAAAACACATACAATTTTTTTTCATGATATTTCTCTTTTATTATAAAGTTTGAACGTTGACATTATGTGTGAAACACTACACCATTTAAATGACCATCACCCGAAGTGTTCTTTGATTCTTTTGAGGTAATTTTGGACCACTTTTTGGCAGATATTGGACGGTTTCTCAGCCATAACTTGACGAATGTTGGTTCTTAAGTGCTCAAGAGTTAATGGTTTATCTGCATAAACCCTGTTTTTCGCGTAGCCCCACAAAAACAAAGTCTAATGGTGTCAAATCGCTGATCTTGGTGGCCAGTTGATGTCGCCACGACGAGAAATTACGCTGCCAGAAAATGTCTCTTGCAATAAAGTCATATTCGCTCGAGTTGTGTGGCATGTAGCAGCGTCTTGTTGAAACCACATATTCTCCAAGTCGTATTCTTCAATAGCAGTCGAAAAAAGTCGGTTATCATACGACCATACCGCTCCGAATTCACGGTGACAGTCGTTCCCTCGTCGTTTTCGAAGAAGTAAGGCCCAATCACACCTTCGCACCAAAGAGCGCACCAAACAGTGTCTTTTTGTGGATGTAATGACCTCTCTTCAATTACTTGAGGATTCTCAGAACCCCAAATACTACAATTTTTTTTTTTTTTAACATACCCACCGAGTGAGAAATGTGCTTCATAACCATAAACTATAATCTCCTCTTAAAGCACGATATGTGGCTGTGCCAGAATCATCATTTTTGTAGTAGGTTTTAATAATCTTTACGCGTTGTGTGATAGTTAAGCGATCCATTTTCGTCAATGTCAGAAGACATTGTAAGAAATAAATTGGTTTAACAACTTAGTTTGACAGATGTCGATTTCCAGCCCGATACTTTGAAACCACGAAATGGATAACCCTATATATTTTGTATAGTTTAAATTTGCCCTAAGTACTATAAGGTTTGATAGCTAATATATTTTCTACTTTATTCACTTTCATGGCTTACGAAATTATTTTTGCAAATTTACGTAATTTTATAAATTGTAGATTGAAAATTGTTTACTTCAATGACTTAACCTACGATACCAAAAGCCAGGGGTAAAATAGTGGGACGCTATTCGAAGTGAGATCGTAAAACAGACAGTTAGTTTCGTTCATTTTAGACATTTTGACTTACTTTTCTGCTATTCGTGTTGCAATACTTAATAAATAATTTTCAGTTATTGTGCGTAATTTCCACTTGGTCGTTCCACCGGAGTCTGGGTCTTCCCTGTGTACGACTTAAAACTGCGAATGTGGAATTTAAAATAATATATTTTATTTCCAGAAGTCATATCTTCGGTATCTCGCTTTTTCTCTTGCTAACATTTAAATTTAAGAATAAACCAATTGAAGCGTAGTCTTGCACAAAATTAGCATGAAATTATATTTTAAAAGTAAATGGCAGGCATTGACTTATCGACCAAAGACAAAATTGTATTAAGTTGTATACAATTTCTGTGTTTTCCTAAATTTTCAAAATCCAAAACCTTCAAACATTACCTTTTATTACAATTTTTTTACAATTACAATTTTAGGAAAATATTAAAAAATTAAATTTGTAAATGCATGTCTTTGTCCTTTAAGGGGAACATTTTACTATCTCGGCCAATGCAAACCTATGGAGCGTATGACCATAAGCCATCATCACATCAACTTTCGGTGTTATTTAAGCAAAAAAGCCTTTCTTAGACACACAGACGCAGGGACCGATAGACATTTTTTAGAATTTAAAACTGATCAGAAATATGTCTGTACATGATCTCAGATGAATATTTCAAGTTGTAGCAGATGGAACAAGGCTTAAATACATATTCTCAATTGTAATTAAAATGTATTTAATTCTTCGACCTTCAATGTTAAATGTCCAAATATTCTTTCCCACAGAACTCACACAATTCCTGTGTATACACCCATCCATTTGATGTGTGTCAGAGATTCGTTTGAAAATAACACAAACATTTTCACAGTTGTAAAAAATGGTAGATGCAACTTAAAAAAAAAAATATTCTATTTCAAAACTTCTACTGTTGTCAGAAATATCAGACAATATTTACAAAAATAAATGGAAATATGATGTCTGACCGCTTTTCAACTATTGTTTAACTTATTTTCTTACAATGACATTTTTTTTTTTTAATATTCCAATACTGTGCAATGGAAATGGTGTAACATTATTCTATGACTATGAACCAAAGAATTGCCCCCTGCATACACCCGTGGCAATACTCACACACACTTACCCACTGTTGCACTTCAATATATACATACGTACATATGAGTACAATTACCGGGACTTGTTGTTATATAAAGTACACACATATGTGAGAAATAACTAATAATAAAAAATACTGAATAAAAAAAAATCCCCAAAAGAAAAATTTTTACTTCCAACAACAAAATACTCGTGCAAGCATATTTTGTATGACTTCATGACCGTCCGCCCATTCGCCCCTTTGTGTCAATAGACAGTCATGCAGATGTGTAAGTCTACGAGGCTCCAGCGGAAAGGTTGTGAAATATTTGAGATCGATATATTAATAGGAAATAAATACCGGCCTTATGGTCCTCAAAGGATCGAAAAGAAATAATTATATGGGTATATATTACTTACCTTGTGGTCGATATGGTGTTTTTTTTTTGGAGACATTATAAACTGTTTTTTGTGATCGGATCTTCAGTCTCAGCAGAACGGCACGTCCTACTTGTCAATGGACCACTATGCAAGTTCGATATTGGTGTTATCAGCATTCTCGGCAATGTCATATGGGAGACAGCTCGGATCTGCGACTTTTTAAAGATTCCGTTAGACTTTTTAAAGATTTAGGATCTTAAGGCAAATCGGACCAGCCATTCGTGGGCTAGAGTCAGCAACCGTCACCAAGTACTTGGAAACCCAGCCGAGGCAGCCACATGCAATTCATAAATAAGAGGAAAGTTTGCTCTGCCGAAATAAATAGAGTTTTGGGCTTTATATGTTAACTTTGAATTGCCCAAACTTTAAGAGCTCACCTCGTGTGTGTGAGAATAATATGCATAGTGCAAATTACAGTTGACTGGCGGTCGGATGAACGTTGGCGCTGATGAACGTAATAAGTGTGCTGCGGCTCGAGAACGGCCAACAATCCAATGCCTGATGTGATGATATGTGGAGGGCATGGCGGATGGACTGAATGACGTACGGAGTGACTGACTGTCTGTCAGTCAGTGACAGACAATCTTCGATAGCCAAACACGCAACAGTGCAGCGCACAGTTCAAACCCCACCAAGAAGAATTCTTTTCGTGCGATTTCAGTTTTGTTTACAGAAGATTCCCTCCTCGGCATGAGTGTGTGGTGGTAATTGTTGATTTTTTAGTTTATTTAAATTGAAATTAAGAACATTCATGTTTTAATGATGAAATATGTGGCAATTTTGTCTTCTTCTTCTTCAGCTTCTTACATACAATCAATAGACCTACAGTGTGTGTGTGAGAGAGAGAGAGAGCAAGAGGGGAGACATACGGGTGGTGAATGTTTTGGTTTCGCCAAATGAAATGGAATTTTCGGTTTGTTTGATTCATATGAGATTTTTCGTTTATTTCTTCAATTTTGCTATTCATGGTCGGATTTATTACTGTTCATGCAAATAGAATGATTCGAATGTTTGTCCGAGTATCAGTGTGAGTATCATTGTGAGGGTAGCGTGCCTATTAAGGAAAACGGCTGTAATATTGAATACCACGGACCGACCGAACGACGTCCATGATAATGATAGTGTTTGTTTGTTTGTTGGGTTGTGTGTACACTTCAAAGTAAGACACATCAATTTCAGACTTAAATTTCCGAGTGATTAACTGTCATCAAAGTTAATGAAGATGATAAAGTGTCAACGCACTCGTCAACCTCTTAATTGGCTTTGACGAGTTTATCTTTCACAAACACACACACACACTCAGCCAAGCACATGAGAGAGTACTTACTACTTAATTAATACTTATGATTTTAGTTGGTCTTTCGATTCTTGTAGAACGCAGGTACTCAGGCATTTCCCTATTGGGTTTGATCATCAGGAAAATTCACCAGAAATGTTGTTGTTGGCAAGGACGTTGTAATTGATGTTATTGAGACATTTCATACTTTGGAAGAAATTAACATAAATTGCGGAGAACTATCAGAAAATGATTTATTGCCTCAGTAATTGACCAATTTTTGTTGGATTAACTAAAAGCTGACGTAGAATACTGGAACGAAAAACGCCGGAAGATAGTGAAACACAATCATTGCTAAAAAATTAAAAAAAGGTGGTTTGTTTAAAAAACGCTTTTTTGTAAAAGTTTTTTTAGCCGGCCCTATCCCTACCAAAGAAAAAAAAAATCTCCAAACACCCAAATGAAATAACCCCGAGCTGTGTTGAAGCGATACCAAGGGTTGAGTAGAGAGGAAAATCTTTTATTCCAATGGATTAAGGAATGGAAAAAGGTCATCTAAGGGGTTTGAGGTCTATGGGAATAGAAATGCCACAGGAAATTCTATCAACGAGTACAACAACAATTTAAAGACTCACTCGCATAACTTCGTGTAGAGATGTAAATGGGAATCCGGTGACAGACTCATCGAGTATTCTGAGGATGTGGAAGACACATTTCTTTAGCATGTTAGTAGCCGACGAATTATGTGAATAAAGCGACCCGAACGAATCATAAATTATGGTATTGAATACCCACCCTCTAACTTTAATGAGGTCAAAGCAGCGACAGCCCGGCTTAAGTAAAACAAGGGCACAGGTGTAGACGAAAAATCTATGGCGCCGTCTGTGTTAACGAGGGGTATAGGTGCCGAAAGAACGCAATGCAATAGCCAGAAAAGCGTTAGACAACTACCAAGGAGGGCGCACAAATTGAAAACCGAGACTGATGGAAGGAGCAAGTGGAAGAACAAATGCAAATCGTATATATTCAACAGGCCAAGTAAAAATAAGTTTCATACCAAATACAAAATTTACAAAAACAAAAGATGTAATTAATTTATGAAATTTTATTGTGATGAAATTGGAAAATACATAGTCCTGGTGTTTTTAAAATGGTCCAACTACTCGAAGAAATATTTGACGGTGCTTCTTCTCCATTTCCAAGTAGCCCATCAGAGAAGTCCACTGCTATTGTGATATATTCAAATTTAGTCCGCTGTTATAAAACGGGGCTAAAAAAGTCCTTCTTTCGTTTACATTTCGCCAAACACTCCTTTGAAATGGCCAGCTAATAGCGTTTGCTGTCAACTGTAAGCAATCGGGATACTTATATGGAAGTAAGCGGAATTACATTTCAATACATCGTTGCCTATCGTTTATTTTAACCATCTTGTATATCATCTGTCTGCGATCTTCATTTGACACTTCAAGGATTTTGTCAACTATTTCTTTGACTCCCTGGACGCCTGTCAGTAAAAATACGCAAAAATTGGATACAAAGGATAATTTGTACCCTTCAAAAATCAACTGATGTTTTTACCTACCACAAATAAATACAATCTTCCCTATGTTAGCACCAGTTTGGGTACCATGTGTATTTCCCTTAAAATCTATTTTATCTTTTGTAAAGTAAAACTATAGTTACATACAAGGCGAGTTTTCGTTACACAGCTAGCTTAAATAATCGTTTAATTTGTATGGAGAGCTAAGCGATATCAAGCATGGTTGGAAATTATCGCTCAAGTTCGTTTTTTATCATTCATTGTGAACTAATACAGAAGAATAAGAAGAAAAAAAATACAAAATTGTTTCGAATATCAAGGACGAATTGTTAGAATATAGTTTATCTATAATTTTTTTCCTAATGAATATTTGTTCAGATTTTAATGAAAATGTATTAACATTTTTTCACAGCATTCTCATAATGGTGCCTAGTTTCTGTCAAATGGCAACGACGCTAGTTTTAATAGGCTAAGCCACGATGAACGCGATAAACCGCTGATTTCGACCTCACTGATCGATCAGCTGTTTGTCGCTTAGAAAGCATGCGAATATTATCGTTCGACATCGTAGCTTAGGCGGTAAAGCTACAACGTTCGATAACCCACCACCAAAAATTTAAATAATATCGTTGTTTTTTAATTCACCATTAGTGTGGTGACATTTTACAAATATATCTCGTATTCACCAAACTTAACGAACAATTTCGTTGTGGGTTCGGATATTTACTCAACTTCACAATTCTTTTCAAACTGTAAATAGCGTGATACCAAACAATAATAGCAACGACTACCACACAGATATAGCGGAAGCGATGCAGGTGACATCTAGGTGACCACGATGGAGTTCCATCCTATAACTTTGAGACTAAACGGCCAAAGTACACTTTCGTCAAGTTTCAAATCCACCATGGAAACAATAAAGTAGCACATACATTAGCATGGGTTATGTAAATTCTCTATTTTTCGGACTCTTACTAGTAACATTGGAACATACTTCTCTGGGATATTATACAAGGACAGTTAGACAACTGCAAGCCTTTTGAAACGGCCCTTGTAGGTAATATTATTGGTTGCTTCTGTCAACCAATGTTAATTGCTTTACTACAGTAACATTTTAAGCAGTCTGACGAACTCGAGAATTGCTACAAAAATGGAAGTGCTTCACTTAGTTTAAAAGTTAATAGGTGATTTGCTGAATTAAAGTTTGGATATTTGGACATGAAACGTGGTCCTTCGGGCGATGGCTATAGCAATTACTCACCATTAAACGTGAGCGCAACCATGTGGCTGAAAGAGTGGCGATGTCCATCCATAGTCCGAAGTCGAACAGTAATCAGAAACCAAGTTTCACAGCTTTTCTACAGATTTGGAATTGAGTGGAAACATAAACCATAGGATTTAAGGAACAAAAGTGTTTATAGACCACGACATAAATTCGGCTATGAATTGCTACCTTATTCGCCATATTCTTCTGATTTATACCTGAGTGACTATTTTGTAGAGATTGACCGATTTTGAGATGTCATTAAACGCCTATTTGAAAAATCTTAAGAAAACCTATTGTTTGGAGGGAAAAATTCAATAAATCAATCGGAAATTGTTAGGAAACAAATCGAGATTTTAAACCGAAAAAAAGGTTTTATTCAAAATTCAAGAGTTGTAAAACCATCCTCTCATTTTTAAACCAGTGCGAACAGAAAATGGAATACGGTGCTTATAACGGATCTTCCAAAAGGCATTTCCGAACTTTGACAGGTGATTGCAGACATATTGTTTTGACTCATATTTATTCAGTCTGTTTTCCAAATCACTGCAAGCGGATATAGAGTTCAACAACCAGTGCAAATGATACAATTGGATTTTTTTTTATCAAAATGTGTATTCAGTTTTTGCAACGTTGCCCATTGTCGGGTCGACAACCGACTTCGAGGACTACAGAGATAATGCGATTTGACCTCGTTAGACTTAGCCACGCTCATTTACTTCAATAGTGTCACCATTCAAAATTAAATTTTTATTGTTTTGCCCAAGAAAAAGCTGTAAATCTTTTCGTTAAGTTGACTTTTGTTCTACATCTATTATACATAGATTATCTGGGAAACATATGCTTCTGTTCTTAAATTGTCTTAGAAAGACGCAATTGGAAACTTTAAAAGCCTCTCCGGCAAAAGTCGTGTTTTGAGTTGTGACACTATTGAAGTAAATGAGCGATATGGTTTCAAGAGGACAATTCCACATGCCGGACTGCACGCAATCCCTGACCATATTTAAATGAGGGTCTGGTAGGGTTAAATAGTTGCAAGCAAACGTCAACTTTTCGACCTTTCCACTTTTCCACTTTTCCATAAATTTAAACAGTCGATTTTTCGAATTTTTTCGATTAAACTAGACTTTTTGACTTTCTATTTAAACAATATATGGACAAAACAATATTAAGTTTAAAACTTAAAATGATACCTTTAATGGTATACGAAACAAATAAGGTTTCCTACTTCTAGAAAATATAGAGTCCTACCGCGAAAACAAATTGTCCAACGCTCTTGATGCATAATTATTAATTTACATTTACAAATATATAGTAAATTCAATTGAATCTTAAGTGGCACACGATTTTTTGCTTGACCACAACAAAAACCCCTCTCCTGTAAAATTTTCTTTTATGCGCTTACCTTGTGGTTAGAGCTCGATATCATTTTCAGTCGATCGTTTAGTTTCATAAAAGTACAGATTTTTTTATTACCAGTAAAATGATGTAATGATGAAATTCAGTCCAGATATTTATAAATACTTTTTAAAAAAGAATTTTAGATTCACTTTAGATACTAAATTTTAAATTCGATATTGAGTTGAGCTCTGCGTTGAATGTTGTTACCTAGTTAGTAGTTACTATTAAGTAATTACTATATTAATAATTTAAAACAGTCGAAGGAGGAGGAGCCGATTTGAGCAAATGACAATGGTAAAATTGCAAAAAAAAAGGGTTAATGGTGCGAAATTTTATGAAGCAGGACGATTGTCTAAAGAGCAACGATGTGCTGGATGTAGTAAAATTAATATGTATTAGCATATTTATGTTAATGGTTTGTATCAAACATTTTTCAATATTTTCATTATAACTAAAAAAGTCGAAAAAACTCGACAACAAATAGTCGATTTTCTTGACTTTTTCGTAATCAACTTTAATTTTTCACTATTTTTTTTTTCGGAAAAAGTCGACTTTTCGTGAGTCGACCCTAGGGTCTGGGCGAGCGATTAATTTTATGTTTTGGCACTGTCATTTGGGGCGGAGGTATTTGTGAAAAAATATGTACATGAAAATATAAAATATATATATGAAGTACTTATTTTTGATTTCTTGCAGGGTTAGTTAAATAATTTTTTTTTTAAATTAAAATAACAAATTCCACAATACGAAAACTGCATTCAGCTTTCGTATTTATTACTGTAATGTTTGATATTGAAACTAATAACATGTTTAGTTTTTCATTCGATTAAGTTACATTTATTTCTATTATCCATATCATTAATTAAACATATGTATTACCTTTTCAGGCGATTGACATAACTCAACTTACAACAGGTAGGTGATATTATATTTTATTATTTTCCTTTAAACTCTAAATCTAACTGCACCAGCAAAAGGAGATGTAAATAAAATAAAATATGTATATTCAAATACTAATGAAATGCTAAAATGTTAATGCAGATTAACTCTTAATGAAGAAAATCAAAACCTACTGATTAAATATAAAATTTTACATATGCACAATTTTCATCAAGTATTCATTGACTGCATGAGTATTTACATTAACTTGGTGTACATTGATAAAAATGAAATTTTGAAAAGAAAATGTTATCGGCCGATTGGTCCGGCTCCAAATATCCGCCTGTCAGAAATGACCACTGCACAAAATATATATGTATGCATATTTTTTTCTGGTAATTTATTTATAAGGAACCCTTTTTTAAACACCATATTATACAGCACTTTTCGCTTGCCTTTCAAATGTGCATGGTGGCATTACTGTGTGCATTTAAAAATAGAAAAGAACACACATTAAAATTGAGCGCACACCAAAAGTTTACCACACCAAAACTTTTTGCCTAACAACGAACAACTTTTGATGCATTAACTTCCAGCCACGTAAAATTAGTTACACGTGAAAGTATAAAAACTCACCCAAACACACACATGCCAAGTCGTACATAAATAATCCGACACAGTTAACAGAGAAATGTTGAATATTTCACTCAACACGATCATCATTACCACGGCAAACACACAACATCCTTATACACACACACAGTCACATAGAGAAGAGGATAGAAAATGAGGCACAGGGAGACACTGACAGAGCCGAGTTAAGTGTAGCACGCTTGATTTGATAAGCAGAGTGTGACGATATACTTGATTTGCTAGCAATGTTTCCGTCATTAATGACAATCAACAGGAACGAGCGACTTTATGGAATATGGACAGGATGGTCATGTATGCGGAGAAACAAATTTTGGCGGTAAATTGTTCTCATGAATTGTGATGAGCAGTGCTTTGATATGATTTGGTATCGATACATATTTATGGAGCTAGATGGTGATGAAGAGAGCAGTTGTTGAGACACAATAAATTTAAATCAATAATTATATTAAATTCCGGATAAAATTCAAAGACTTCCGCGTAATACAATTTGTCGAGCTCCTCGGAGTATATTCTCAGTTGATCCCCATCATTTGACCAAAGTCGGATGTTTGGAAAATAATAACTGCTGTGGGTCACAAACCTGGAAAATACAGTGGATTTATACAATTTTGTAGTGCATTTATCTCACAGAACATAACTCTTTTTTCTTCTAAATTTGTTCGTGTATGAATATAACATTCCTTAGATCAATATGATCTATGTGAATAATTTCTAACATTAAAAAACCAATTACCGCTACTACTTCTTTGGTCTTCTTCCTTGTGCTGACGTGGATTGTCGATTGTTAGTAAACAGGGCAACCAATTAAAACTTGATTTCATCATATACAAAAACAGCCGCACAATATACTCCCACTAGTTCAATATGCCCTCAAGAATTTTTAGTTCCTCATTGAATCGTGTCCTCATTGATCACACGGTCTGTTTTATATTTTTAAAATGTAAATCTAATTTTAAAGTTTATTCCCTTTTAAGAAAACTCTCAAGTGGCTCAGTTTCAACACCCTCCCTAATTACATAGGCTGCCTCTGATTTCAGACATTTTGTATACAGTCTGCGGATTGAAGTTGGTAAATCCTATGTACTTATGCATTTTCTTGTCTACGCTGACTACTTAACATACCACTCGTATTAAAAGATTTTCTTCTTTCACTTGGTTCTTAAACCGGAGCCTCGGTATGTCCTATCTATGTCTTTCGTGGTAGGTATTGTCTTCCTGGCTTGAAGCGCGACCTCTTTAACACATATCTCAAAACACGCAGCACCGTTTTATCCGCATTCGTATATACCCATCTTCTTGTGCCAAATAGAAACTCGTGTAGAATAAGCATGTTGTTTTACTTCGTCAAGAAAATGACTTCTATCTGATTTGCTAGCTTAGTAGAATCTTACAGTATTTACCTGAAAAGGTATTCGTAACTTCTCCAAAATCAGTGTATCCTTTCAATCGGGAAAACATTATGGATTGACTAAATATACGGCATATCCGAAACATTTCGTTAAAGTTGCCATTTCTGCAAAATACTTCTCCTTTTCTATATATCATTCAGAGGCCATTGCTGATAAAAATAAATTTAACATTCCGGTCTGGGGAAGGAAATATTTAAGTAATTTTGCCTTGTGGGTGTGTTAAACAACTTGACGCCGTTTATAAGAAATACTTAGATTTGAAGCTATAACTGTATAATGTTTTGGATACAAACTTTGAAGTCTGGCCACGCCCCTTCAGGTACCACCTGTACAAATGTACCATCCCTTCCACTGTAGAAATTGTGTTATAATAGCACTAAGCTCTATGCGATCTTGCCCAAATTCCGTATTTTATAATTATATACCCATATAAAGTTCTCCAGAAACAAGTGGACCCCTAGTCGGTCCCCTTCCGGTTCCCCTAGAAATCTACCATTCTACCAATCTCAACGCAATCTTGCCGATATTCTGTGTTAAGTAAAGCTTTAACTGGATACAGTTTTGATCTATACTCTATATTCCGGGATTTTGAGGTTGCTATTGTGAGACTTCATCAGATATTACATCCATTGGTGGTGCCACGCTCACTTTTGACTTTCCGATACTTTGAGTGGTAGCTGGGAGGCGACATCAGGATCACGGCGACCATCTCGTGCCGCCTCTTTAATGGAAAGGCTGATTTTTTATTGGAGAATTTTTCAGAATTTTGGGGGAAATTTTCATGCTGGTCTGTTTGGAGAAGTTTTCATTTATTTTTGGGAATTCTGCATTTGGGACATTTTTCATTTCTTTTTAACCCTAGAACACTAAACCCGGTATGTGAGGCGACTCGATTTTTTTTTACACGATAGTTTACAATCGGTGGTTTCGTGTCAACTCAGTCGACTGTTGTACGAGGTTGTGTGTAGGTATTCATAATATTTTTTTTAATAAAAGACTTGTTGCGAAATTAGCACTTGATGGTCACAGTGGCTTGAATAGCCGACTGGATGAGTCCAATACGGCACAGTATTTTTTCATAATGAAACTGCAAGGCAAACTGAGTATTTTTTACTTTGAATTATGAACGGGTAAACATATAACACGATATGTCAACACCATATGTCAACATAAATAAATTAAAAAAGACAATCTAAGTATAATTTACACAAAAATATTAAGTTATGCCCGGTATAAAGCATCTGAAAAGATAAGTGAAATGTTTCGTCCCCGAGTTAGTCTGTAGTGTCCCATCAGTGAGTATTTAAATATCTTATCTTAATATATATTTACCCTCGACACTGATTCACTGACTCTGTCACGCATTTTTTTTTTACAAAATTTTTTTTTCAACAAAATTTTTTTTTTACAAATATTTTTCCAAATTTTTTGTTTTTCAACAAAATTTTTTTTTTCACAACATTTTTTTTTTCCACAATATTTTTTTTTTCCACAAAATTTTTTTTTTAACAAAAATTTTTTTTTTTACAAAAAAATTTTTTTTCCAAATTTTTTTTTCAACAAAATTTTTTTTTTCACAAAATTTTTTTTTTCCACAATATTTTTTTTTTCCACAATATTTTTTTTTCCATATTTCAACGGGCGCCATAGGCGCATTACAACTTACTAGTTCTGATATATAGATATAGATAGATATAGTATAGGTATTTATCCGTGTCTGTTGAATAGACACAAATATCTTCTGAGTATTTTCTAGGCGATCTAAATGTTATAACAAAACACATGAGTAGACATTCTCAACCACCCACCTCCCTCTCACAATTAATCCTGGCAGATCGAATACGTTTGAAGCTTAAACGAACCACCAGGATCCTCAAACCACTCCTCTCTCTCTCTCTCACACACACTATCTCGCTTGCTCTGTCTGTGTTGCAGAAACCAAATTTGTAATTTGTTTCTTTGTAAGCGACGCTTAATGTGTGGTAATTTGTAAGCTACTTCACTAGGGCCATCCTTGCTAGGTACTTACATACATACATACTTACACACATAATGCATTCACCGTGTACTACTAAAATTTCGCAAGTATGTGCTGTACATATACACGTGTTCAGCACTCCTGTCTGTGTCTGTGTGTGTGCGCGCGTTTCTCGAAAGGATGTTTACAATGTTTTTCAGTTATAATCGTAATTCTATGTTCTTCTCAGACTCACATACAAATATACGTACAGTGTACATAAATACAGACACACTCCGGGTATATACGGATACATAGACTCCAGCCAAACAATGTTTCATTCTTTAGTACCTGGGCTATAAATTTTTAATTAGTTTTTATAAAACTTTTCTTTTTACTCTCTCGTCCTTTCTTTTTCCCCGTTTAAAGTATATCTTTGCTCCCAGTGGGGCGGCTGGAGCTACAAAGAGAGAGATAGAGAGACAGAGTGGTTCGAACTGTATGATTTTTAACATCCGGTTGAACAAAAGTTACTGCAACAACAACAGCAACGTCAACATCGGCACCCACCCACTCAGCAAACGCATTCTTTAAAGTGGTTAAGATTAAAGTCAAGTGATCATTTTTTTTTTGTTTTTTTCCTGCTGTTGTTATTGTTTTGTGCGATGGCTTTTCTCTGTGTGTGACCGATGTTGGCCATGTGTTTGCTGCCGCTACTGTTGTTGGATGTCTGAAGCGCCTGCAATTTCCTTCCGCTTGGATGGTTTCCAAAAAAGTTATAGGACATGCATATGTGAGTACAGTTGTTTTGGTTATGTATACTTGGCATATATTCACATATTCATTCTTATTTACACATGTAGTACATATTACATATGCATGTTTTGTAACTACCTACATAAGTACACAGTA
This sequence comes from Hydrotaea cyrtoneurina, assembly GCA_958296145.1. NCBI lineage: Eukaryota > Metazoa > Arthropoda > Insecta > Diptera > Muscidae > Hydrotaea > Hydrotaea cyrtoneurina. The sequence continues at coordinate 119,726,980 of OY282512.1, forward strand.
AAAAAACAGACATGTGGAAATGTTCACAATATTGAGTGGACAAAGAAACTTTTTAATGAAGTAAATGTATTGTAGGTTTTTGATACTCGTCAGAGTTGATCATTCACATAAACAAAATGAAAGCTAGTCAATTCCAACACTAGAAGTTATTGATACGTTCGTCTCATCATTGACGAAATGCGTCTGCTATGTGTGTGTGTGTTTATACTTCACTGACAAACCTCTCTCCATTTGAGAAAAACAAATATTAGCTTGACTTCTGGGTTAAACAAATACATTACAAATGGTATTGATCAAACATCAAACTGAATAATTTTTAGCAAAGTCGGCACTAAATTTCCAAATTCAAATAAGTGATTTCTAAGATCTTCGGTTTTTTGCATGCTCTTCACTTGGATATGCATGAGTCCATCGATTTGGTATTAGTACTATCATTTGATTGAAGATATGCCCCCGTATTCATAAGAATTTAAAAAACCGTTGTAAAATAAAATGTGTGAAAATTGCTTTTGTATTTCCATAAATTTTTCTTAACAAAGGTTTTTTAAATTTGTATGAATTAGTCGTTTCTTTTTGTGGAAATATTACATAGATTCCTGATTTTCTGGATTATTTCGGATTTTAAGCAACTAAAGCTAACTCATTTATTATCGGCAATCTCATCCCAGGGAGGGGAGGACTCAGCCAGTTCCTTTATTTTCTTTGTCGTTCCTACTCTCGGTGCTTTCGTAGTATACTTTTGAAACCACGAAATGGATAACCCTATACTATTTCTTTATTAAGTAACAGAACAGAAAATATTCCAACGCGACGTCTGATAAGAGCTTACCAATCTTTAACAACATATAACCAAATAAATGTTTAATTCATTTTCATCAAATGTTTTTAAATTCACTCCAAACGTTTTTCTTCGTGTACCTCTACAGCAACGAACTGTTATTCTCATAAAGCTGTCATCGTAGTTTTTAAAACAGTGGAATTTAAAATCGTTCCGTGCAATTTGAGGGGGATTAAGAAAGTTTTGTTGACACATCGTTGGCGCACACATTATCTGGGCGGTGTGGAGCTGATATCATTAAAAATGTTGGCTAAATATTAAGCCGGCGTTAAAGCATGCCCGGGGAACTGTTAATTTCTTCAACTAGCAATGTTTTTTTTTTAGAAATCGGGCGATGACAGGTATAGGGTAATTCCAAAAAATTTCGTCCAAGTCTGGATTTTGACCTTGTTGGAATTTGATGATCTCGTTGCTGTCTGTGATATGACAAAACATTTGTCTGTAGATTTAGCTTCGTTTAGATTTTACAGCATCTCAACGAGTTGTTTTTACTGAAACCATAGCCGCGTTAGTGGCAGAACTGTGGAATTGGAGTCTAACAAATTTGCCCGGAGTCGGAATCTGTAGTCGACAAATTTACTCGACTCCGAGTTTTATTTTCCTACTTTTCCCATTTTGACGCTTCTAACGTTGGCCATATTTTTTTATATATTCGGATGTCGTGTCTCTATATTTTTTAAAGTCAGTACTTGTACTATTTCTTTATTAAATAACAAAATGTATTAAAATATAGTGAATCTGTTAGTATTTTCTAAAATTTCAATATTTCGGTTTATATGGACTTTTTATCTTTAAGGTAGGAATAGGGGACGGAAAAACAATTTTCGAAATTTTTTTACTTGGAGTCGACTCCGTAGTCGGAATCGAGCTACTTCCCAATAACCCCCGTTTAGGAAATTTATCCTGGGTTCATTCATTTTTATTGGCAAATTGTCCACTTCCATAACTTTACAGGTGAGCTCGGCCTATTTGCTGACACTGCCCCTACAAGGGATCCAGCGACTCTACAGTTGTGTGTGTTTTCCATTGTCTATCTGGACTTTTCACACAGAGTTAGTTTTTTAATTCAGATATTCTCTAAAAAGTATCTGACTTACTGGAGAAAATTCTTTTTCTCTTTTTCCCAATTCTGCTGAATTAACAGAGCAATTCAATGGATAATTACACGAAATTCCTAACATGATTTGATTTTTTTTATTATCTCATCCAATTTACATCCACTACAGAAACAGACAACCCGGTTATTGTTCAATTTACATTTTTGATGAGTTAATTAAAGGAGCCACCTTGCGCGGATGGACACCCTTCCGCCATCAACCGCTAACTATGTTAGCTTTGTCAGGCCACTACCCGGCCAACCACTGTTATTAAAATATTGCTAGGTCGGCATACATGTATGTGTGTGTGTGTGTGTGTGAAGATATATCTTATAAGTTGTGTTACGCTTCTGGTAGGAAATCCAACATAATCCCTCTTCTGTTGCCACAAATCCATAGGTGTGCTCGTCTAATAAATTTTAAATCTTTTGTAAATAAACACTCGCACTCTTTCCATTAGAATTTCCTATAGAAAATTACGGTTTGTTTGCTTTTTAACTCGTCATGCAAACACATGTCTGTATGCACATACATATGTATATGTGTTTGTCCATGTGTGCCTCGTTACGTACACATGCATCTAACACCACTTACACCATGTATAGTACATGCCGTTATGTACACCTGAGATAGCTCAGCGGCGGATTTCGTAAGGCCGTTTTTTAAAGGGTGAATTGCTGAGTTGATGTTCGTAGTGTTAGTTTGTCTTCTTTGTTAAAGATTCGGTCGGTTTTCGGTTTCTTCGAAAATTTCGATTGAACAGAGAGAGAGAGAGAGGGAGAGCCGTCAACGTAACCGGTTATTTAGTATAATTGGCGGGTTTGATTGGTAACTAAGCAGGTAAACGTCCGGATGGGGGATTTTTAATACCGATCTTATTGTATTTTGTCCGAAAAGTTCATTAAATGTTTCGAAATGATCGCAGTAATGATCCAGACATATATATTGTTTTTGTAGGGCTTGAAAAATTAGCAAAAAATCACTGCTCTGGAATGAGTTAACCGATTTTATCGAAACTTGTTTCATATTAAAGAAAATACACCAAGATAATTCAATTTATTAATTTAATTTTTTCTTTAATTTTCAAAAACTATCGCTGTCCCCGATTTTTGTTTTTAATCAACATGTAAGGCAACGTGGGCGAGTTGGTAGAGTGCATGTCTATCAGGGTTGGGGTTCAATTCCCAGCAGAGGCTTTGGTCTGTCGCTGCAAAAATCTAGCCAAAAGGTCTATGTCACCCGGTTTACCATTGTACCCAAAATTAGAATATAAATTTACTTTGTATTGTGATTAATAATATAGGGTTATCTATTTCGTGGTTTCAAAAGTATAGGCCTGGAATTTGACATCTGTCGAACTAAGTTGTTAAATTTATTTTTCTTTTCAGTTGAAAGTCTGACATTGACGAAAATGATCGCTTAACTATCACACAACGCGTAAAAATTATTAAAACCTACTACAAAAAAGGTGATTCTGACACAGCCGCATACCGTGCTTTAAGAGGAGGTTATGGTTATGGTTATAAAGTGCATTTCTCACTCGGTGGGTATGTTAATAAACAAAATTATCGTATTTGGGGTTCTGAGAATCCTCAAGTAATTGAAGAGAGGTCATTACATCCACAAAAAGTCACTGCTTGGTGCGCTCTTTGGTCCGAAGGTGTGGTTTGACCTTAGTTCTTTGAAAACGACGAGGGAACGACTGTCACCGTCAATTCGGAGCGTAATGGTCGTATGATAACCGACTTTTTTTTGACTGCTATTGAAGAATACGACTTGGAGAATATGTTGTTTCAACAATAATATATTATTTTTTGATGGACTTGTGTAAACGGTTCTCATCATCTGTTTACGTTATCTTTTCACCACCACCCTTTTGGGCCTTTCTTGGCCTCTGTCTGTCTGCTCCTCCTGCCGCCTCGCCGATTAGTGTTTTAGTGTAAAGAATAATTTACATTTAACGAGTTTCAAATTGTTGAAAGTCTTTCGTTTTGTTTTTTCTACACAATTTACTTACATCACACATAAAAGGTATTTACACGATGGCATTGGCATTATGCAAATGACCCATACACACATCTAGGGCTATGTGTATATGCATGTTTATGCACGTGTGTGTGTGTGTGTAACATATAATTTGGATTTCAAATTGGACCACTTAAAAACTTTACAAATTTGCTTATGAACTGCAAAATTTAATAGTGTTTCCGCCTAACTATAACTACTAATACAGTGATAAGTAATGCGGCTTGGAAGACCATCTTTTTTTTTTTTTTTTTTTTTTCGAATTTTGGGTCATTGTTGCAAAGGATGATTTGTGTAAACGCCTTCAAAAATGTGTTAGTGTGGGCTTAGGACACCATCAGTTTGGATGTTTGTTTAAATCCACACTTTTGAAAAGTTTATTAGGGACGAGGGGCCAATTAGAGCGTTTGGCAAACATGCGGTTTTAATGTTTTAGCTACAATTTGGTCAACAGATTCAAAGGACAATCAACTCGGAGTCGTTATACGCCTTTACCACATGTGGGTCCAACGAAATTTCGAAGAATCCTTCTCTCACAAACTCCTCACAATCTTTCAGCTCATGTTTTAGCCACATAAACAAGCTTCACCATTTAGTTACTCTTATTTCGGTTGCGTGTTATTTCCACTCGACCACCAGACACCTTGATCAGCAAGTGTGACCAACAAAATCGCATTCATTATTAATTTCATTTTCAACACTGAAAGTGTTAACCGTTACAAGAATCAATCAAAAGCCACACCTTCAACGGTGCCCAGAAGCCAGCCAAAGTTAAATGCAAAAAAATCTCTAATTTCTTGTCAAAGACGATGACAACAACGGCGACCACCAGCCCCACCAGACCCAACCCACAGTTTGTCATAAGCGTGCAACAAAGTCCATTAAATGTGGCATAAAGTGTTGCTGTCAGACGACTAATCGAAATTGAAAAGCAAATGTCCCGAATAAGAATAATTTCACGGAATGAAAATTCTGTTCATACTTGCGGACAAAGGACGAGCGACGGGATTGTGTGGAACGTAATTCAAAGAGCGATGAACAGAGTTAACAGTGCAACAAATTACAAAGTATGAAATTAGAAAATCCCTTGTAAGTTGAATGTGCAAATTCAGATTTATATAAACGAGGTGTGTATAAAAAGGTTAAGAATAGAATGTCCTGTTCAGAAACAGATTCAGTGAGTTTTACATGATTATCAGCGTGAAGGACGGAACCATGGAGCACCAACCCCTCCAAGCATACCATCGAAGTTGTTCATACTCAGTTCGTTTAAATGAAAGAAGGTTCAATTATCCGTAGTACTTTTTAATGAAAATCCCGCAGAAGTGAAAAAATGTTTCTTTATTTTTCATTTCCGCTTAACCGAATTCGACTGTATTTTAATCTAGAATCTGAAATCTGGTGGAGGCACTATGTGCGAAAAGTCCTAAAAATCCATTGCAATCTGGAGAAGTTCTCGCAAAACCAAAGTCAATGGCGGTATATCATCATACCACCCTCGCAGTTACTGCTCTAGCAGCTACGACGAAACTCTGCTGGAGTGTTGTTGGGTGACTTCTATGCTAGCCGTTTCATTACTTTCCATACTGTGTTATGATGACCATCGCCCTCTCCCCCTCTCTCCACCGGCTGGTTGGGTGGTGTTTGTGCTGGTGAGTGTGAACATTATCCAGTTTGCAACATGCTGCAATTTGATGTTGGGAAATTAACTCAAACTTAAGTTTGCCCGTTGTTTTTTGTTTCTGTTGTTGCTCGGTTTGTGTTGATGAAAGTTTGCACTTTTTAACTTCCGTTTCGCTCTAATAGGTTTTGTGTAGTGCGACGGTCAAATACAGAGCGCCACCGTCTCCGACAACAACATTTGCCAGCGTCATCTTTATCGGTGGCAAACATCTAAGTTATCTGCATATTTAGTGGACATAAGTAGCATAACTTTTTCGAGTTCATTTTAACCCCTTAGGGTTTCGCCAGGGAAACTTGTGCCGTTCAGCATAGTGATGTGTTAATTTGAATATTTTCAGACCATGTAATTGAATGCGCTGGATTGTCATCCACATAATATGTACATTTTATGGGGGAGAACGGAAGTGACTGTTTAAGGTTACTGTGGGATATTTGGAATTAACCCTGGAATTAATCCGTGGATATGTCGCATATATTCGACACTTGATGATGTGTAGCAAGTAAAAAAACAATCTTAATATATATTTACCCTCGACACTGATTCACTGACTCTGTCACGCAGTACGTAGGAATTTAAATAGGCATTCTATAATTTTCTATAAATAATAATAGTAAAAAAAATAATATTTTTTACAGAAATTGTGTTTTCTCCAAATTTTAATTTTACGAAAATTTTTTTTTTCAAACATTTTTTTAAAAAATTTTTTTTTTACAAATTTTTTTTCCAATTTTTTTTTTTTTTCAACAAACATTTTTTTTTTTCAACAAAAATTTTTTTTCCACAAAATTTTTTTTTTTCAACAAAAATTTTTTTTTTCAACAAACATTTTTTTTCCACAAAATTTTTTTTTTTTTCAACAAATTTTTTTTCCATATTTCAACGGGCGCCATAGGCGCATTACAACTTACTAGTAATATAATATAATAAAAATAAGTAATAATTAGTAATCAATCAAATTTTTCATTAGACTACATTTTTTTGAAAGGGTGATGTAATCACGTGGACTGCCGTAGTCTGGTCCATAGTATGTGCGACTATCACATGAGTAAACCCAGGTTCAAAACCGGGTAATATCATCAAACATTTTTCGGCGGCTGTTTTGGCACCTCGTAAATGCTGGCGACTTTATGAGTAAGAGAGCAATCTCTAAGCCATATAAAACTTCTTCAGAAAAGCATTAGCCGTTCGGAGCCGGCTTTACACAGTAGGTCCCGTTCAGTGAGTATAAAGAATTATATCGCGCACAGCTCACTGATTCGAGAGAAGTTCCCCGCCTGTTCGTTTATGGAATGTTACGGGTAGTAAGTAAGTGGAAGTAATCATTACTGTTTCGATTATATTCATTATATTATATTTCATGCGATAACTAATTAATTACGATTCCAATAATCTAAAAATAATCGGGATTACTCGAGATTACAAGAAAATAAGTAAAAAATAATCAAATGTAATCAAAAACTAATCTTTTAAAGTATTCGGATTATTTATTGATTATATAATTCAAAAATTGCTGATTTTTTTGTAATCACAAAAAAATTATATACATTTATGACAATCTGGATATTATATGAGTCCACAGTATAGCGAACTACGTTTACCAAATGAATGTGGTAGAACCGGATTTCGGTAGAATTTTTTTTATAAATTTATCAATAATTTGGTTATAGAAATTCACATTGATAAAACTAAATTTATTAAAAAAGTAAAATCATAGCTGTCGACTCGGAAATTGTAGCTCAATCGATTTTTGTCCATCCGCCCATGTATTCGCAAATATGAATCGAGTTCAACAAAACTTTACCTGTTGTTGAAAGAAATGAGCAGCTAGACCCGATTTAAAGTGTAATAGACCTAAAACAAGAAATTCCGTAAGATTTAGGTTTTATAGAAACAGTCTATTCGATTTTATTATAAGGTAAATCAAATGTAAATTACATACGAGTTATGTGCAAAAATATATTGTATTTTTTCAAAAAGTATTTATTTATTCCTGAATATCTATTTTGTCCCCTTTAAAGTAAGCCCCCCTCGGATATAATACACTTCTGCCAATGTTTTTTCCAATCCTCGAAGCACTTGAAATAATAATTTTTTGTGATCTTGTTCAGCTCCTCCTTCGATGCCGGCTTTATCTCCTCAATCCTGGCGTAGCGTCGTCCTTTCGTGGGCCTTTTTAGTTTTGGGAACAAAAAAATAGTGACAATGGGCAAGGTCAGGGGAATACGGTGGCTGCGCCAGCATTACTGTGTTGTTTTTCGCCAAATATTCGCTCACAAGCAACGATGTGTCTGCAGGGGCGTTATCATGGTGCAAAACCCAGTTTTTGTTCTTCCACAAATCCGGGCGTTTTTGGAATATTGCTTCGAGCATTTTGCGCATAACTTGCAGGTAATGTTCTTTATTTACCCTACTACCCAGTGGCAAGAACTCATAATGCACCACGCCCCTGCAATCAAAGAAAACTGTGAGCAAACCCTTTACGTTCGACCGAACTTGGAGCGCTTTTTTCGATCTTGGTTCTTGCGGCAGCTTCTACTGGGTTGATTGAGCTTTAGTTTCAACGTCGTAACCATAAACCCATGATACGTCACCAGTTATGACCCTCTGAAGCAAATTTGGGTTGTCACGGATCGAGTTCAACATCTCTTGAGCATTTTTAACGTGCTGTTGTTTTTGGTCCAAATTGAGCAATTTTGGCATGAATTTAGCGGCGATCCGACTTGTGCCCAAATCATTGGGTAAAATCGAATGGCACGAGCCAATCGAAATGTTTTGATCCTCAGCAAATTCTCCCATGGTAATTCGTCGATTGGCCAATATTATTTTATTCACTTTATCAATGTTTTCGTCTGTTGTTGACGTGCTCGGGCGTCCAACATTCTGTTAGTCCTTAACATCTTCTCGAGCCTCTAAGAACATTTTGTATCACCGATAAACGTTGCTTTGGTCGAAGGTAGCTTCACCATATGCCATAGTCAACATTCGGAATGCGTCAGCGCACTTTATTTTGTTTTTCACACAAAATTTTATGCAGATTCTGTGATTCAATTTCTTAAATAGATAGAAATCGAAGACAAGTTAAAAGACATCCAGCACAACAGCTGTCAAAAATGAACTAAACATTCAAAATGGCCGACCTTGTCAGCATAACATACCTCGTATATGAATCTATTATATACATTTTTTTTATAAAATTTTCTAAATTTCTATCGGACTAAAAAAAAATACTCTTCATTTCCTTTAATCTAGCAGGGGGTCTACATGGTTCGACTTGTAAGCTATCAGGTGACCTACTTTAGCCCTGCGGTAAATGTTTATAAAATCTCAAATCCTAATATTGCTTAAACACCGAGAGAAAAAACAATATCAAATTGATATTTTCGTTAACGAATTGATATTAAACGTTAACAAAATGGGGCTAAGTGGGAAAAATATCAATATGATATCGTTCAATATCTAATGTCTCGGTCGCTATTTTCTCTCGGAATAAATAAATAATAAATTATAATAAACTTTTTTCTTGAAAGTCAACCGAGCCATTTGGTATTGATCAATATCAAACACGACGCTTACGTCGCATCAAAAATAAAATTAACAACAACCATATGAAAAAAGTGGTTACGCCAGCGTCAAAAAATATCATTTTGTGCAATATCAAATCAATATTTCAAAATATCAATATGATATTGCTATTTTTCGCTCGGTGAAGATGTACTAAATAAAGATGTACTAAATAAATACATTACATCTAATGTTAATTCATTACTGTCAGCGTTATTTTGAAGTATAGCATTCTGTTTTACCACTGCTAAAGGTCTTTTCGCTTATCGTAGTAATCGATATTGGAAGATATTCCCCATCCAATCGAAACGATTGTGGCCTTTAAAGTGTTAAGTGTTACTGATTCCACAAATATTTTACTACCACTGGGAACAAGAGCTCATCATAAGAAACTTTGTGGGTGTGTGTGTGTGTGAGGGAGAGTGTCTGTGTTAACTTTTATTTCCACTGAACACTTGATGACGCTGCTAATGAAATACATTTTCCAAACCTTCAACGCCACCAACCATCTCCACTATGTGGCTGATGCTTCTGCTGCTGCTGGTCCCACTGGTGTTTGATGATGTTAGGGATGTTGCAATTTTTGACGATGATGTTGTCTCCATCTTCTTCCCATTCACGTTCGTCTTCTTCTGCCCTACAGTGTGCTTCATAGTCTGAGCTTTGCTGTGATTTCAAACATATCAAGAAGCTATTTTTCATTCATTTATTCACCCTTAATTCCGTATAAACTGCATAAAATATGTATTAAATTCTCGGTAGTTATAAAGCTTTCTATCCCTCTGCCATCCCAGTGGAATCATGATGACGAACACTGAGTGCATAATATTGTGATGAAGGCGTCGGTGGAGCTGGAAGATGTTACAACTAATCACAACGTAAGGAGGAGTTGCAGCTGGCTGTTCTACTGCTGTCGAAGACTACTGTGGTAATTGGATATTTCTGTGGTGCATTTTGTGGAAAATTTCTGTGCAGAGTTATTTTTGTAGTTTTCTTCATTTTCCAAATTCATTTTTATTCTATGCGAGTATTTTAAACTTTATTTAAATTACAATTTCATCATTAAGTGCAATGGAGTCCGTCGCTTGTCGTGGCAGTCCTGGTATGGAAGAAGAAGAATGAACGCATTTTATAACGATAGCTAAGAAATGTTATTGTAAAATGCGAAAAGTTCTATTTGGATAATTACCACTACTTTCTATTTTTTGTGAAATTGAAATTTCGTGGATGCTCTATTGTTTCTTTATTATTTTCGAGGGAACTTTTTCATATTCCAATAGATATTTAAAATTTAAGTAACAACTTAATATGCTTTATATTCATAAATTGTATAGAAGTTTTCCCTGGGCTTAAGTGAAGAGTTCTATGCAGTAGTCCATGCAAGAACACATGTGGACTGTCTGCATTTAACTTTTGTGGAAAAGGTCATGATGTTGTTGCCACCTTGGAACGCATCCATGGCCCTCTCACATGGGTGCAACAAACACCTATAGTTTTGGTTGCAAATGGAGTCTGTTAGATGGCAACGACCGAAGTATGCACTACGCTCTACTCAGCACATCGCCAGAATCGGGTTGATGTATCCCAAAATTGGCTGACGACTCTAGCTGGAGTTTTTTTCTTTCTTTACTAAACAATGGAAACACATCGTCTGAGCTGTGGAGCTTAAATTGTGAATGTACCACCAGAATGTTGTTGGTTAAAATTGCAATCGATATTTTGACTTGGGTTTCTTTCAGTGCACCCCTAACCGACCTTGATTACGAGCGTTACGAAAACCACACTAGTTCTAACACCACCTCAAAAGTCTCAGTTTCACAGGTAGGGCATGCGTACGTGTGCCTCCCCACACATGTTTGTGTGTGGTTGCGATCTACATCAAAAGGGAGCTTAAAGTTACGTTCATAGCAAAGCACCAGCACTGCAGTAAAACCCTGAATACACGTTGATTGTGATCATGAACTAATCCAGTCAGCGTACAATAGAATTACCTTACGGACAGACAACTCCTATAGAAACAAACTGCATTGGCAGTGGACATTTGCCGAAAAACTGACAACAAAGTGGCCCAACGTCATGTTGAGCATTTGCAGGTGAGGCAGGAGGTCCAAGGCATGTCCGTATTCATTTACGTGCATGTTTTAATACTCGTACATTACCAAAGGAAGGAGCCTGGCATTCCAACTAAACCGATGAAGATTTGCCAGTGACGTTGTGCATGGCTGACATATTCATTTTGTTTCACGTCTGGGCGTTCGTATGTCGAAATATTTTTCTTTTCCTCGTCGTTACTGTGGAATTGATGCGTTTTCCAACTAAAAATGCATTTTCTGTTTTGAAGTGATGCAATGGGAGCTCTGTCTGCTATTGTCGATGTTGGTGTGCATTGTTACGAAATGTGTGTGTGTGTCGTTTTATGAAAGTTTGAAAGGTGCCTTCAATTAACGACGTTTGCTGGCAGGTGAAGACTGCATCTGTATTTTGGTTTAATTAAATCGGGTACAAAAAGTATTCGTATACATCTAGAGAAATCAAGACGCTTACAAAATTAACTTCGATATTTTAGAGTTTTTGGGTCACAATTATAAAGTTTTAGTTACACAACCTTTGCTTTCTTTGATTGAATATCTTTCACCGTTATTTTGCATTTCCAATAGTTTTGTTTATATCTCCTTATTACATATCATTAATATTTTCTCATGTTGTCTTCGAAAATTAAATGGTTTCAAATGCAGAAACAAATGTTATGCGGAGAGGGTTTTTTTTATTATTTAATACTTAATTTCTGAACTTGTTCATTAAACCGGGTCCTAAAATAACTTTTGTTCCGTTATACACCGTCCTTGGGGTAGAACTGTGTTAAAACGATCCGTAGCGACACTTTAACTTCGACCTATATATCCTTATCATTCTATAAGAAATTACAGATGCGAATTTGTATTATTGACAGCAACAAGAAGGAACACTGATCCTCTATGTCTCTACTATTTTACAAACTGTCTGACCATTTTCACGGCACTTTCACACATTCGATGGTTTTGTCTATTATGTATTTTGAAGGCTATTTTGTAGAACTACGAGAGAATCTTATTTTTGTTTTTTTATTACATTCTGTGATAACAAAAAAGAATTATTGAAAAATTGGGATAGCTTAATGTCATTCATTGTATTTTCAGGATAGGATTTTTTTTTCAAAAAAAATAATTTTTCTATAAAAAAAATTTTTTCAACAAAAATTTTTTTTATTATTTTTCTTTTCAAAAAATTACATTTCAAAAAAAAAAAAATAATTTTTTCAACCAAAAAAAAATTACATTCTTGAAAAAAAAGTTAAATTTTTTTCAAAAAAAATAAAAACATTTTTCGATCTATATTTTTGCCACTTAAACTGTAGCGCAAGTTTTATCAAAAAATTAAATTTTTCAATAAAAAACATAATTTTTTTTAAATATTTGTAAATAATATCAAAAAAAAAAACATAAAAAAGTTAGAATTCGTTTTTTTTGTTGGCGGAATTTTTTTTTTATAAAAAATTATTTTTATAGAAATCAAAAAAAAATAATTTTTCTAGAAAAAAATTGAATTTTTTAAAAAAAAAAATTTCCGCCAACAAAAAAAAAACGAATTCTAACCTTTTTTATGTTTTTTTGATATTATTTACAAATATTTAAAAAATTTAATGTGTTTTGTAGAAAAAATTGTTCAACAAAAAAAAAATTATTATTGTTTTCAACAAAAAAAATTTTATTTTCTCAAAAAAAAAAAATATTTTTCAGCAAATAAAAATTACATTATAGAAGAAATTACATTAAACAAAAAATTTAAATTCTTTCCAAAAAAAAAAAATTTAAAAACATTTTTCAATCTATTTTTTTGCCAAAAAATTAAAATGTTTGAACAAAAAATATTTGTAAATAATATAAAAAAAACATTAGGCGCCCCGGTAGGCGAGTTGGTAGCGTGCTTGCCTATCAGCGTGGGGGTTGTGGGTTCGATTCCCACCAGAGGCTTTGGTCTGTCGCTGCAAAAATCTAAACATATGGTCTTTGTCACCCGGTTTACCCTTGGACCCAAAATTAGAATATAAATTTACTTTGTATTGTAATTAATAATAAATAAATAAATAAATAAAAAAAACATTTATCGTTTAAAACACCTTTTTTACATTTTTTTTTTTAAAAAAAATATTTTTTTTTGGTTTATTTTTTGCCGCTGCTCTTAAACCGTAATTCTATTGTAGCGCAAGTTTCTTCAAAAAATTTAATATTTTATATATTTGTAAATAATATAAAAAAGTTTAGGATTTGTTAAATTTTTAAAAAAAAATACATTTATTCAAAAATTTTGTTGTACTGCTTAGTAGCGCTTATATATTTTTTTTTTTTGAAATTTTTTTTTTTCAAAAACAAAAAAAAATCGTAAAAAAGTTTTAAAAATATATTTTTCAATTTATAATTTTGCCACTGCTCTTAACCCGTAGTTTAATTGTAGTGCAAGTTTTTCCAGGACGTTTAAGTTCCAATGTCATGTATACCAAATCTTATGCTGATATATGGGCGCTCAAAGTTTTGAGATATATGAGCGGTTTCCATGCCCCTTCGCTCTATAATGGCCAAATCATAATTTTCCCGTCGACATTAATACACTGGTAAAACTGCATGGAGATCGTCATACGATTTCAAGTTAACTGCCTGATTCCAGAAAAAGATTTTCTTCGTTCGTTACAAATTGTCAATATTCGAAGCGTTATAAAATGAGTTTCAGACATTATTCAATTCTGGTTTTCAGATATATAAAATAAAAAAAAAAATCCTTCAATTTTGACAATTTGTAACGAACGAACAAATTTCTTTTATGGAAACAGGCACTAAAATACTGCGACTGCCATGTAGAGCTTTACATCATTATGACAGATATAGAGTTTTATGTACTAAAGGCGTGGCACCGCCAACTTCTTTCTCACGACGTATTTATTTCTCAACGAAATCTCATCTTCATATCTGTAATAGTTCATCAGATATGGCTATTCAAAACAGTTAAGGTGTATGGGCGGTGCCACGACCCTTCGTCAGATCATGACCTAATATAGACTATGACAATTCCCCGTGGAACATTGATTTACAAATTTCATGACTATCGTTTCGTAATTTCGGCAGATATAGCGTTTTTTTTATTAAAGGGGAATTCCATGAAGAAACAGACGGGGAACTCCTCTCGAATCAGTGAGCTGTGTACGATATAATTTGTATACTCACTGACCGGGGATCTACTGTTTAAATGGCTTAGAGATTCCTCTCTTAATCGTAAAGTCGAAACTACATTTACGAGGTGAAAACAGCAGCCGAAAAATGTTTGATGGTCGCTTACCCGGTCTCTCACTCGGGTTCTTCTGTGTGATACTCGCATACCTACCTACCACACCACGGCCACCACGTATTGAAGAACAATATTTCCATTTCTTTTTAAGAGATGACTATATTAGGATCTCCGATTCCATCTCCTACTTGCATGGAAATTTCGTTATAAAAACAGATTCTAGGGAAATTATGGTTTGAAACCACATCCTCCTTCGCTGCAAATGCCCCATTTCTGGGTATGTCAGATTCGTCTATCATTGTTACCGATGAATTGTCCGCTTGTATTTTCTTCTTCTAGTTTCCATTCCCGGCGATGTCGTCTACTTTGTTTCCCAGAACCAGTCAAAGTGAAGATAAAAATGAGTTCCTCTTAACTGTTCATTGTTGCAAAGAACAGATCCGTTTTATTATTCATTTGTCCCCTCCCTCATGGCATCTATCTGCCGGTTCTGTGAGATGAATAATGACATTAAATGTGTTTTTCAAAATCGTTCATACAAAAATTCTTTAAACTCCATCCAACGTCACCATGAAGTGGCGGATACACTGCTACTGCTACTGCTGCCGCTATTGTTGTTGTTGTTGGTGGTTGTGTAGTCATAGTGGAATTTCCAACATTGTATGGAATAGAATACTTAAATAGGTATAGAGGGAGATGTGGCTTACATTATGTTGCAGAGTATTTCCACCAAGTATCTGGATAGTTTTCTGGGAAGGTACAGACTAAACAAATACAATTTAAAGTTTGCTGTTGGGAAAACCGTTCAGTGTCATGTGCCAGACTGAGTGGAGATGATAGTGACAAATACGTGTAATTTGTTTTGTAAATGAACATAACAAACGCAAGATTTACATCGTATCATTTCTAGCAAAGAAAATGAACTTTAAATGACATTTAATATGTACCCATAAACATCATGCAATATGCGAAAAGGTTAAAGAACTAGAGTGTCTCGTTTACAGTTTTGGTTTTGTATATTTAGGGTTTCGGAAATGTATGTGTGTGGTGATATTTGTTACCGCTAGAGCGAGTAAAGGAGAAATTGAAAAATGTTCCCGAAATTGGATTAAATTCCCGATTTGGGTATTTTGGCGGAAAAACAATTTCCTGAACAAAAATAGAATCAATAGGTTTTAATATAACAAAATTTGAACTACAATTTATCGTAAAGAAAATTTGCTTGCTCAATATTTTTGTAAGTAGTTTTTAAGTAGACAAATTTTATGGATAGTACAGGGTCTCCAAAAACCACGGATACTATTTTATCAATGTCATTAAAATAATGTAAAAATTAGGGTATTTTAAAAAATAGTTAGGCTAAAGAATCATTTAAAATAAAATTCCGTCAGTTGATTTATCATAATTTCATAACACTTTCTTCGTCTAGAAGCGACAAACCTCCGCCTGACTTTACTGATTGCTCATGCTTTCTGCAACTTAGTAGAAAAAAGTTCTGTATTATTTTTGTGTAATGGTACAACCCCATCTTTTGGGGGTAGCAAACGTAAGTCGTCTGTATCACGTCCACAGTGACCCTAACATTGCAACTACATTGTTGCAAATACATTTCCCCAAAGAATTCCACCATATTGACGGAATACTTTGCCTAGTGATGCACTTGCAAGAATTCCAATTGATTTTTCTGTTCTCTTTTTCTTTTGAGGTTTTGAATTAAACTTAGAAATGTTCCTGAACGGTCCAGCTTATATTTTTTCTGCTTTTGCAGATACCTCAATAAATCATGACATTGATTTCTCATAAAATACTCTATTAATCGCCTTTAAACGCCTTCAAGATGTACTCGAAGGCACTCAAAGGGACATCGTCTGTATTTAATGTGTCTCATAAGTATCAAAGTATTAACTGCAACCCGTGTCTTATCCTTAAAGGTCATAAAATATGTATAAAATACACGTAGCTAGAACTAAATCCTGGCAGGCCACCTATGGCGAGAGGGTGTGAAATCAACCGGAGCTGAGTACCAGAAATGGCAACACAAGCGAGGTGTGACGCCACACGTCGTCTGGAATATGACTTTCAATTGTTAACTTTCAATACAAAAAGTATTACGTGCGTAGAATTGTTATGTTTTCTTACGAATGAAATGAATACCGCAAATTAAGTCGTACGAAGTATCTGAATGAGTATACATGTATTATGTATGTACATATGTATATACTTTGTATTTATATCAAAGCCTTGCTGGCTGGCAATTAGACCTTTAATAGCTGATTTGACATCAATTTAATTGGTGCCAACACTTGTAGGCTTTTTTCGTTTTGTCAAATTATGTATCTGAGAAGGCAAATAACCTTGAACATTGAGAACAAAATATGCATAAAGTCTGTAATGGAATTTATAAGTTTAAGGGGTGGTGGATATGATCGAAAAGTATAGATGTAAAATAAAAAAAAAGTATACAAATAAAAAATTCCCAAAAATAAATGAAAAGTTCCCCAAAATGAAAGACATGAACATTTCCCCAAGATTCTGAAAAACTCAATTCCTCAATTTTTATTTCGATTTTTTTGGTAAACTTTCACAACATCGACTTTTTTTTTTTGGGATATTTTTCATAATATTTGGGGCATTTTGCATTAAGTAATTTTTCATAAATTGTTTGGCGGATTTTTCAGATTTTTTGGGGAAATTTTCATATGGAGTTTTTGAGAGGATTTTTCATTTATTTTGGGGATTTCTTTGTTTTTTTGTGGCATTTTTCATAGAGCCGTTAATTTGTAATAAAATAAAAAAAAAGATTTGTTGGTTTTATATATTTGACTTTTGTACCAATTATTAATACATATATTAATTAAATCATTGTTGTTCTAGTTTGGCTTCAGGTTGATTCCTTTTCGTTTAGTCTTACTTTGTCTAAAAGTTCCTGTATTTGTATACGACATTAATTCGATTATATTTCATTGAAACGACATTGAGTGGTGCAATTGTGTCTCTGTCAAATTTAATAATTCAATGTCCTGATTAGGTTTAAAGGAGAAGTCACGCCCCATCATTCCATCGGCCCAACCACCACAACAACAGTCGCACAATACCGCAGTAATGCAATTAAGAAAACGACAATATAAATAATGCCAATATTATCAGAATACACTGCAAAAAAATATCATTTTATATCCAAATCCAGTATTCCAATATTACGAAATGTATGAAATCGTTTCAATTGTTGTGTACACATTAACCTAATGTCCGTTATAGGTGAAATTGTGTACCTGAAAAGGCAACTAACTTTGAAACATTTGATGACGAAAAAAATAAATATGCATAAAGTCTGTAACGAAATTTAAAAGTTTTTAGATATAATTGAATGTAAAATAAGTGTCTTATAGTTGGTATTGGAAATGGGTCACCTAGCACCCAGTTAGTTTTTAGCAATTAAAAGTTTTTAAGCAAATTTCAGCAACGAAAATTCCCCAAAGGTGTGATGTCGAAAATGCGACATTGTTTGTCTTCCAGATTTCTAGAGCCCTTCAAATTTCAGCCCTCAGCCCAACAGCCCTCGAGATGCTTGGAAAAGTAACAGAAAACGTAGCAAAATAAAAAGTAGTAGGACTAGAGGTGAACTAAACTAACAGGTACACGATGCACCGTGGTCCAGAATCAAATTCCATCGGTCAAAGATGTACCATCATGTGGTTGTAATTTCTCTAAATTATTTATATTTTCTCTAAATTATATATATTTATATTGCGTAAAAATAAAAAAAATGCTGATATAGTTAAATTTTGGTTAGATAATAATTGAAATCGTATAACTGTTGTCAACTGTGTTTTTACGATATTTAATAGAAGTGTGTATCAATCAAAAAGAAAACTAAAAATTTTTGTGCAAATGCTACCCAAACGTGGAACAAGAACCAAAGATGTGCGAAGAGTTTTGAGAACAACGAAAGTTTATGGTTATCAAATGTGACTGAATTTAAAATTTCTGAAAATGATGAAAGTGATATTTATTGAAACATTACCAAAAAATTCAAGAGTGCAAACTGCAATAATAATTTTAACGTGGTAAACAATATAGTTACTGGAAGAGGGCGTGTTTAGGGCGGATCGACTCGAAATTTTTATCGAAGTCTAAGATACCCATCGTAGTCACCTGTACTAAATTGAAGCACTAGCTGCTTGCTGTGATTTCATGCCTCAAAAACCATTCATTTGACCCAAAGTGCAGTGGTACAAATTTAGGTTGGCGCCAATTTATTGTTGCGGAAAAATTATCTATCATGTTTAGACGATTTTCTGAAGAATTTTGGAATTGCTCTATCTCCAGGGGCCGTATTACAGTGTGAATTTCATACAAATTTGTATTGGATCCCCAATAAGTTAAAAAATGACAAAATTGGTGAAATTTCCTGAATGGGAGCAAACTGTACAAGCCTTTAGTACAGGGCCTTTCAAGTTCGAGTTTATTTTACAAACGCAAAACACACATTTTGAATAGACATTTTCCTCTGTTTATTGGTCTATAACACGCAACAAAAAAAATACAAAATACCGCTAGACAATTCTGATATACTGCGGTTCCCTGATTACAAAAATGGCCGACATTTTTTCTATGCCTACTTTTTTTTAATTTTTTTTTTTTTAAACTAAGTTTTTTGAGGCATTAGTTGCCATAACATGAAAAAGGAATTGTACGATTTTTTTTTAAATAAATTGTAAGAAATTTGCCACTAAATTATATTAAATCGTCACCTTTAGCGCATTTAAACCCGAAGTACAGTTTTTCATAAATTTTTTTATTTGAAAAAATTCATTAAAATGTCCAAAATCTCAAACTAAACCCAAACAACTTAGTAATAGTAATGAAAACTTAAAAAAAATTTTGTTTAAAAAAATTTATAAAAAAATTGCTCTAATTGTAATCAAGCGACCACAGTGCATAAGAATTGTATAGCGGTTATTCATTACAAACATTTTTTTTTAGAGACTGATATAATTTTGCAATAGAACAAAATTTTTTCCGAGTTCTCCATCTTTCCCCTGTGCTCAGGTCAAGTTTTTTATATTTTTTTTTCGAAACAGGCCTGTCTGCTTTAGCTGCCGGCGATTAAAAACGCCACTGACAAAAAGAATAACCAATTGTTTGGTTTTGCAGACACTAAAAAGCGCCACAGTTAATTTTGATGTTAAGGCAAATATAATAATACTAGTAAGTTGTCGAGGGTAAATATATATTAAGATGAAGCCAATAAGTCGGCAGGTTTAATTTTTCTGAACTAAGTTTTATTGTTTTAAACATAACGGTAGATTTAAATCCAAATTTCTTTTTTACTTTATCCTTGAAAGTAAACTCTGATTCTTAGAACTAAACACCACTAAATCAGCGGTTGACAAATTAGTGATGGTAAACAAACGATATAAATACACGCCAACAACGATACCTCTTGAAATTTGATTAGAACAATTAACACAAATTTGTTGACTTCAAGCAAATGTTCAATACTAAATGGAGGGGGCTGAAATTCCGTTCGGTGTATCTTACGATATATGGCTGGTGCAATACAATAAAGTCTAACAATTGCAATAATTAAATACAATTATCGCAAATTAACACAAAATCGATATATATTTTTATCCTTTTCTCATCCTCCCAATTGTCGTAATATGTACCACTTGGACCATGGACAATGTGTATGTGTGTGTTTGTATATGCATACATGTGGCGAGTGCACTCACTACTCATGAATGCTCTCCATAGAGACTTTCAAAGAGGAAAAGGATACAAAGGAAATCGAATCCAAACTAATGCTGTTACTGATGCTGTTTTAGAAGGTATTAATTACTCACCGCACACACACACACGCGCATACGAACATACTGTCACACACATATTTACATACAGTCGGCTGTACTCACACAATTGAAACTTAGTGAGGTGATTTGTCGTCATCTCAAAAGAACAATGTCCTTTTGCACCAAGCCGGACGCCCCAGTGTCGGTGTGTGTTTTTGATGGGAGTGTGTGTGCCTGTGATACCTACATGCACACAACATGTGTCGATGTGTGGTTAAAGTGTTGTATTTGTAATAAAAGTCGGACAATTGCATGGAATGAAAGAGTTGGTTGGGTGAGCACATAATTGCTGGATACACAGTGGACCAGCCAGCCCCCCCTCAAAGCTGTAGTGTCCTGTATCCAGTGTCTGGTCTTTGCACCTGCGAGTGTGTGTGTGTATGTAATTGGAATGCAACATCATCTATGGCAAATATATACCTCTGTAACGTGGATAATTAGTAATTCTGTTACACATAAGTATGTACCTGATCCAGATAAATATTGGCTTTTCAGTTTGGTCTCTTGTTGCTGTACACTTGTGGAATTTCAGTGACAGGCCGGTATACTAGCGGCAGTGTCTGTCATGTGATACTAGTACAATAATAAGGTCAATGTAATGGTGTTAAATTGACAGCGTAGACCACACAGAACCACGACCGATTTCGTTACATCGATGATTAAATGCACTGCACAGTGGCTTAAAATCTGTAAATGTGAACAATGCTGATTTTCAAAAGTATCTCCCCGTATACAATTGCTGCAAATTTGCTAAAATTACAAACGACAAATATTGCTTACAGTAACGTATATTCCCACACCAGTTGAAAAGAATTTCCAATACGCATACACACAGATGCTTTCAAACTAAATTGCTGTGATGTCGGAAATCCACAAATCCGTATTCTTCGTCATTGTTGCCGGATCATAAGTTCTGTAAAACTAACGAAGAAACTTTAAGCATTACATTCTTGCTGGTAATGCTGAGCGGTAACTTTTCATTGCATCCTAAAACTACCCAGCCAAGTGCACTCATACATCTATATATGTATATACGCATGAACATGTGTATGTGTGTAATTTTACTTGTATGTGTGTGCATACTTAGATGAGAAGATATATTAGAATGTGGGGGTTACACGCTGGCATCACATGCACCATAATATTGTATTTGCAAATAGTCCCTGTAATTCTAGATCCTCTTTTTCTTACATGCATAAATCCATGTATTTACAGGCGGATGTATGTGTATGTGTGTACAATAAATTCTATCACGCACGTGAGTTTGGTGCAAAGTCAAAAGTCTTCGGCTTTAGCATAATATTGTAGTAATTTCCTTCCATGTGCTGTCCTAGTGTTTTTGGACTGGCAATATTACGTGATCCTAGATACTTGTCTCACCGACTCTGATTGTATTTTTGTAAGGCCCAAACAGATTTCATTTGTTATTTTGGTAGGATGATAGAAAATTTAATACAACTGTTAATGGGGCAGAGATTAAAAAAATAAAATTTTTTGTTACAAAATGTGATGAGATCGACACAATGTTTGACTTTGTAAATTTTCCGAGCCGTGATAAACTCGAAAAACATATAAACATATTCAAAATAAGTTTCAGCCTGAACATGATCTAGAAGGCTTCTGTCAATCAATCCACGAAAAATTTTACATGCTCGGAAGTAATTTTTTGACAGAAGAGTATTTCTGTTTGGAGTCATTAAGTATTTGGTGATACTTCTCTAACACCGTGTTACAAAAAATAGATTTTGTTTCTGTTTTTTTTCATGTACACGTCAGAATTTTTTTTTTTTAAGTTTGAAGTATGTAGCTCGTAGTGGCCTGTGTGAAAGCCTTTCGACCGATTTTAACCCTTTTTCAGTGATCCAATCGAGCAGATTTTTGGCAGGCAGACACGTGGAAATGTCTGTATCACGTCAAGTTTTTTAAAAAATTGATTTTTATCAATTCTCAGATTTTCCTACATTTTTTTTCCGATACACGTGTATTTTTATTTTTTATCCCCTTTCCGAAAAAGTAAATTTGGTTCATAGGACAGAATGTGTGTAACACGGTGTAATACATCAATACATATGTAAGCCTTATGCTGTGGTCTTTGTGACTGTAGGTCATTCGATAGATGTTTGCCTTCCGAAAGAATGTTTGTCCGAAGAATCCTCTGCTTGCGATCTCATCGGCGGTGACGTTACTTTACCGCGTCCATTGTAGTGCTACTCAAAACGAAAGAGGGAAATGGAAATTTCATCCGTAGATAATCGAAAATCAATACTCTCCTGCTAAGACTTTTAGAAAGCAGAAAATTTTTTTAATTTCAACGAAAATTAATCATGGACCAAAATTAGAGTGCGCGAGGTAGCTGTGGCATCTCAACTAACTAGAAAGATACACGGGTGGGTGCCGCGATTATTCTTAGTCTGTTGTAAGCGCCATCATAAGACAAAATATTCCAAAGGAGTGTTTGGTTGAGTTCTCGGCGGAGTGATGAAGAACTTTCTAAAATTGTTCATTTTTATAAATGTCTCAAGTTCTTACGCTGAACTTGAGGACACCATCTATGAAACCTTGATCGTCCACATTCGGACTAACCAGCCTACAAGTCTTCCGTTGACTTGTAAATCAATGAAATTTCGACGAGATTAACGTTGTTGAAATTTCCGTTTATATAGCGGAAGGTAGCCGTTGTACATTGTCTGCCGAAGAACCGCCTCTCGCTTGTCAGTCGTTCTAATGATCTGTAGTTCAATTATGGAGTTTCGAATGATTTTTCTTTCTTTTAAGCCGATCTGGTATAATTAGGGATGCCACTTGCAACCTCCAATTGCGGTTTCGCCTTATCGAAAGTAGACTGCAAAGTCCCGTTCGTACTATTTTAAAATGTTCCTGAACACTCTCCTATCTCTGTAATTGCAAGGATGTATCCCGCCAGCTTTTGCAATTAGAAAAGCTGATAGAGTTTTTTAAATGGTTGAATTTGGGCGTTTTTACTTGTAATAGGGAGTCTGATGGGTTCTTGGAATGAAAAAATCCAATCTTGTAGCTGTCGTGTTGTTCCTTGGCAATATCGGTCATAAGAGGTCAGACCGATCAGGTTTGCCTTTAGCTTTGCACAGTTGCAGTGACGGGTGTTTCGGTGTTGTAAATAAATTCCCCGCCTGCAAACAATACATTGGGCTCAGATTTTCGTATCACCAGTCTAGATCCGCAGCGTTGACTGAAATCCACGAGACTTGGAACAAACTAAGCTATTGCCCAGCGTAAAAGCTTGAAGCGATTGGAAAAAAACAAGTCATTACACGTTGAGAGTAGAGTAGTATTTCTATCGAAATTCCTCAATGTGATTTGAAAAATGTTTTGTTCTCCAACTGTGCCTTCCTGGAGTCTTGAGGGAACTACATACATACGAATCTGTACCCATTAAATATGTGTCTGTAACAAAAAAATGTGCGGTTTAATTTGCGGTATCTCAATCTGAACTAACTGTCAATTAGAATTTCCACGAGTCGTGATATTTGTCATTCTAATGTCAAATTCGAAAACCTTTATTGTGCGCTTTCCAACGCCTTTATCTTGGCAATGATATATGAATCGTCAGCTCCACCGACTTATCTCACCACCCTCGCATGTTTACAAATAGAACAATTTCGGAATAACCAAAATGCACTTAAGCCAAGCATTACTGAGCAGGCTAAGATTGGTGGAGGCAAGTGAACAACACTTACAACACAACCCCACGAACGGTGTCGAAAGTTGGTGCACCGACAGCAGGCAACGGGTGAACAGCCATGAAAACTCTGCCCCCTAAGAATTATGCCTCGATGCACGTGTATAACCGGTGATCTCTTCTTATTGTTCTTCACTGCAGGTACTTACGTGCATGCGTGTGTTCGTGGTACATATGTACTCTTATATAAAGGTGATGTTTTGTTTGTTTGTTGTGTTTAGACGAACATTTACACATTCATAGGAACCCATAGGGGAAGCTGGGCACTGTGTAGTTCATACACTGAAAGAAACAAGACTTATTAAAGTGTAGACGACCACAATCATGCATTAATGGGATGTGAAATCAGTGTAAGGAAAAACAAGAAATTATAACTTGACATTGATCATAAATGAGTTAATTCAATCACGGGCCCGTTATTCATGAATCATAAATAAGCCGTCTCATAAGCGGCTAAAGCATATATTCGACGAAGCGCTCCTGGCTTCGCAATTTAATAAGGACAATTTTAATAATTTCCTATGGATTGTTTTTCAAATTTATATGAAATTCTTCTTCTTCATAGAGTGTTTCATATATCTAATAAAATATTCCATAAATATGAAGAAGAATGCAGAATGCATTTTCTCAGTGTATCATGAGGGCATAAATATGTGGCAACCCATAGTTTGCAAATTTTTGTATGGGGGAGAACTTGTACACGGAAATGGACTTTTGTTTAGATTAATGACCTTTTTGTTTCAAACATTTTATGGTCCGATACGGTTGTGGTGTGCCCGTGTACCTAGAGAGATCCGAAGGAAGTTTAAATTTCATTTTTAGAACTCCCTATTCCAGTACATTTATGTGGAAGGTTTGAAAAATTATATTGTCGTGTTTTTTTATTTTTTATTTTTTATTTTGGAGTGATCGAATGCTAATAAACACTTTTGGTTATCATACAATTACATTTCCAGTTTGGACCTCAGAACAACAACAATGAACCAATTGACTGCGAGTAATTGTTGAAATAACAGATCTCAACACTAAAAGGAATTTAAAGCTATCGTTTGAGACATTATAGATTTCAATACAAATTCTTAGCTAATGTTTTTCTTTGGTTCTAATGACCTGTGGCGTTTCTGGATAAAGCATTCTTAGATGGCGACAAACAAGGACACAGATAGGGCCATAGGTTTTGCTAAGCTTCATCCTCTCGAATACACTCAACACATCTACAACGGAATTCGCAAGTACACATTTGCCAGCAATATGAAAAAATAATGGCGAAATTAGCCTGTGTATAACTTTCTTTGGTTAGCTGTTTGCCAAGACCAGAAAAGCTTCGGTTTGCCAGCTGGAGCTTCGTTGAACATCTGACACCAAACATATTAGGGGACACAAAATGTACAAGTTCTCACTTGATTTTTTCGCGATAAAATAAAAGGTCTGGCAAAATCTTCCCATATCATCCCATTGAATGCTTCCGTATATGCGAGGTGTATGTGTTCCTTGGTGTTTACTGAGTTTCCTGACTTAAGCTTTTTCCCATAATATCCATCACAAATTGCTGGGAAAGCTGTCACCCTATCCGAGACCTGTGAATGTGTCGCTTCCTATTTTTACTGATGATATAGCGCTACCTAAAGTCAGAATACAAAGGTTAGTGCTGCGAGTAGATTGAGGATAGTTCTTGTTAGGCTCATGATATGTAAAGGATGGGTTGAGATTAGGCCGAGGTTAGGTTAAGGTAAGGTTATTTCTCGTAAAGCTGAAGTTAATTTAAGTTTAGGTTGAGGATATGTTGAGGTATAGTTCGTGATAGGATGAGGATAGGTTCAGCTTAGGTAGAGGTTAGGCGTTGTTTAGGGTTATGTTATTTTGAGTTTAGGTTGAGATAATGGTAAATGTGTTGTAATGACGTTTCATTCAGAAACATCAGATAATCGAGGTTGAGGTTAGTTCTGGTCTGGCCGAGGTTGAGTTAACGTAAAGCTAGTTCTCGTTAGGCTGATGTTAGTTAGGTTAAGGTTGAGGATAGTTTGAGGTTATTTTTATGTTGAGGTAACGTTGAAGTTAGGGTGAGGTTAGGTTAAGGATAGCTTAAGTTAGTTCTGGATAGGCGAAGGTTATATTAGGGTAACGACATTTCTCGTTAGGCTAAGGTTAGGTTGAGTTTACGTTGAGAATAGTTTTTGTTAAGTTAAGGTTAGGTTGAAGTTAGGCTGAGGTTATGTTGAGGTAAGGTTAAGGTAATGATAAGGTACTGTAAGGGCGTTTTCATTAAGAAACATGAAGAAGTCGAGGTTAGATTAAGGTTAGTTCTCGTTCGGCTGAAGTGTTAAGTAAGGCTGAGGTTAGGTTAATGATATGATAAGGGTAGGTTGAAGTTAAGTTGAGGTTAGTTTAAGAAAAGGGTGACGTTAGTTCTGATTAGGCGGAGTTTAGGTTAAGGTAATGTTACTTCTAGTTAGGAGTTTAGGTTAAAGTTAGGCTGTAAGGTACATGGTAGATTGGGGATATGTTTAGGTAAGATATAGGTTATGCGGTGTTTAGGTGTATGTTATTTTGAGGTTAGGTTGAGTTAATGTTAAAGGTATTGTAAAGGCGATTCATTCAGTAGTAAGGGCGTTTTTCATTCAGAAACATGAAATAATCGCGATGAAAGAGAAGAATGAAACCAAATAATGTTGTAAAATGGAAGTCAGCTATGAGAAGTTGGAATTGCATTAGAATTTAAATAATAATAAGGCTCACTAGTCACTTCAGATTATCAAGATACCATGGCAAGGGAGTCCACGTTTCTGTGGACTTGGACAGTGACTCAGACGATCCTGTACCGATTCTTAATCTCCTGCTGATTTTTTTTTTGGTGATCGCAGTGTTGTGTTGACACTGTGGCTCATGTTGAAACAAAAGAAATATGTTTTGTGATGCCTACGCGTATGCTATGGAGGCAACATATCTACATTGTATGAATTGTTTGTGTTGGTACACACAATATCCACAACCATATTCCTCTATACTGACAATGTCCTTTTGGGAGCATACGTCACGATGTAGGCCATATACGATTCGGCCAAACCAAACGTTGTCCTTTTATTCACTTGTTTTTAATCGCTAACAAATGTTTTTGTGTATCAGCCTCCTCGAAATAATTTCATTTGCCTTTATAATCTTGGAATGCACTTCGACTATTATTATTATTTTCCTATCGTGTGTAATTAAGCTGTTTACTAGTTTTCCAACAAATCACATGGCATCCAGGAAAGTTTGCCTATGTTTTAAATATTACGCTTTAAATGAAACTAATGCGATAACAAAACAACACGTGTCCCTCGTACAACCATTGCATCGGATCCCTCTATTTGTACTCTAGTCTAAGCTTCCCTGTCTCCCTTTCGCATAGGCAGATTATTTCGATTTGGAACTAGCACCTATAGGAATAAACAAAAGCCCGAGTTCGAGTTACAAAAGCTCCTTTCGTATTCGATCACTTGAATTAATCCATTCAAGTGGCAAAATTCCGTCACTCCAAACTAAAAAAAATAAAAATTTCTACCATTCACTTCCTTTTGGGTTTCATAAAGTGGTTTCGTTTCGGCATGTTTTTCCTACATCTCTTTTGTACTGTTTTTTTTTTTTGGGGTTTGCTTTTATTATCCATTACTTCCGGTCCAATCTATCTTCTATTATGTTTGCTTCGTGTATTTAGGCAACAGCAGTAGTAGCTGCAGCATCACAAAAGCCATGCAGGACTCACGTTTCTCGGCCAAAGCATCGCTTCCTTTAATCCGTGTGAGTGAATGGAGCAAGTGAATGCAAGGATAACATTTGTTGCTGTTCTATTTGTATAGCAGGGCGTACATATGTGTCTGTGTGCTAAGAACAACGATATATGTGAATGTACAATGTGCATACACATGTATACACACTCATGTAGGAGTATGTATGGCAGTAGCAAATGTTTATACTGTTTCACTAGATGCAGTTTCCGTTTTTTTTTGGTTTTGTTTTTGCATTCCTCGATGTGCTTTTCCATTTCGTTCGAAGCGGGCTGAAGTCGGTTATGGCTTTACTTGGTATTCCGTGTACGCAAGTGTGTTACTGTCGAAGGCGTCGTTTTATAAACTGGAACAGTTTCCATTTTCCAATAACACTTGGGCGAACATACAAAGTAACTTCCCTGCAAAGTAACCATTTTCGCATAACTCTTGCCAATTTCTATGCGAGTTTAAAGAGTTTTTAGTAAATACAGTAAATATGCGATTTTATTGCACAGCAGAGGTTCAGCAAGCAGGAATTTTTTGATGAAATGTAGAATTTCAGGTTTTAGCTGAGTGTAAAGTAATCACAATATATGTGTGATATGGAGTTTGCGTCTAAAAGGAAAGGCAATTTCACATAATTCTATTCTACGGAAGTCTTTAAATTTCAATAGTTTAGGCTAACAGATTATAGCTTGATTTTGATTTTCCATTTATTAAAATATTTTTCGTACATATCGTGCATCACTATATAGTTCCAATGCCTCTTTGTCTGCATACGGCAACTACAAAAAGCAATAGCTTTAGTTTCGATACGACCACATTATATCTTGGTCAGAAATGTCACTTGTCATTTTTTTAATGTGTTCTGATACACAATATGTCGCACCCTAAATTCAAAAGGGTCACAACTCAAATTCTAACGCATTAACGCAACTAAAAATAGTTGTCTTAAATTCATAGGGCAGAAGCAACGCAATTAACATAGAAATAGACATAACTGTATTTTAAAGGAGATAGTGATGTCAAAGACATTTTGACGGTAGTACTCTGAATTAATTTATGGAAAAAATCAGTTTTGGAAAATGTTGTATTTAAGGTGCGATATGTGTGTTATTTCTGAACACCGCTTACCAGAATTTCTTTCTGCTACAGTCCCAAGAGTAAAGTCTAGTCGCAATAGTAAAGTGATTATCCGGTTACGCCTTTGGTCTAATGTTACTAATCGCGACAGCCAACGCTCTTTTTTTTCATGTACAAACTAACTCACTGACTTTCATTCTCTGCACAACGGAAGTTAGTAAAACACCTTTTTAATTATTGTGCTGCGAATCAGGCTTTAGTTAGCTGCCAGGATACAAATAAGTGACTTAGCGTAGTTAAAAATTGCCCAGATCTCCACTTAACGGGAGAGATGTGAAGAAGTCTGGGTAGTCTTACTACCCACTTACGGGGTGTCATCTTATCTTCGCGCAAAGCGTATAGCAACAATATTCGAAGAATATGTCACCAAGAAACCATGTGTTTAAAATAAATCCCTAACTTCTAAGAATATTTCACAAAGAAACAACATTTTTCCCAAAAAAAAAAAAAAAAAAAAAAAAACAATTAAACATTGGCCCGCACACCAAAAGTTTGTAACTTTTGATGTAAAAAAAAATTTTGAGTTCTGTAAGGAAAGAGTGAGGGATTACTTTAAAATTAAAACCGGACAATTGCACCGTGTTACACACATTCTGTCCTATGAACCCAATTTACTTTTTCGGAAAGGGGATAAAAAAAAAATGTACACGTCAGAATTTTTTTTTTTTAAGTTTGAAGTATGAAGCTCGTAGTGGCCTGTGTGAAAGCCTTTGGGCCGATTTTTAACCCTTTTTCAGTGATCCAATCGACCTGATTTTTTGCAGGCAGACTCAGGGAAATGTCTGTATCACGTCAAATTTTTTAAAAAAAAAAAGATTTTCAATTCTCAGATTTTCCTAATTTATTTTTAAATGTGTATCTTTTTTTTTTTATTTTTTCCCCTCTTTCCGAATATGTGCATTTGGTTCATAGGACAGAACAAAATCTAGTTACTACTGGGCAGCGGCTATATTAGGCGCATTCTCATCTCACATCTCATTATCTTAATATATATTTACCCTCGACACTGATTCACTGATTCACTGATACACTGATACAATGATTCCCTGATTCACTGACTCTGTCACGCAGTACGTAGGAATTTAAATAGGCATTCTATAATAATTCTATAAATAATAATAATAAAAAAAATAATATTTTTTTTTTGTACAGAAATTGTGTTTTCCCCAAATTTTTTTTTACCAAAAATTTTTTTTTCCAAAATTTTTTTTTTTTACAAAAATTGTTTTTTGCCAAATTTTTTTTTCCACAAAATTTTTTTTTTCAACAAAATTTTTTTTTTCCACAAAAAATGTTTTTTTAACAAAAATTTTTTTTTCAACAAAAAATTTTTTTTTTCAACAGAAATTTTTTTTTTCAAAAAAAATTTTTTTTTCAACAAAATTTTTTTTTCCAATTTTATTTTTTTGGAAAATTTTTTTTTACAAAATAGTTTTCTCAAAATATTTTTTACAAAATTTTTAAAATTAAGTAACAAATACTTTCTCAAGCAAATTAACGGGCGCCATAGGCGCATTACAACTTACTAGTTGAAAAATAGTTGTCGTAATGTGTGCTTTTCGTTCTCTAACGCTTTCCTAGCTGCTCAATTCACCATATTTTGATGTTTTATCTTTGTTTATTATCACAATGGGCTAGAAAGTCTAAGTGAGTCTGATCATACTGACTACCATTCTTACATTACTTTGTTCATGTTGGGATTTATTTCATACAACTCACGGTTCGTTCAAATGCATGCCTTTGAACATTGACCAACTCATGGCAAATATATGTTCCAAAATCGGTCCAGATGCTGGAAAAAATTAATGAAAAATCAAACAAAACTTTCAAAAAAGAAAAAAAATTCAAATGACAAAAATAAATTAAAATTTCTCTTGTATGGAAATAGTTATTTTTAAGGATTCATTTCTATGAAAAGTTTCAAAGCAGGTGCTAATTGACATCCATGATCGTAGTTAACTAAAAACATTAGTCCAAATTGACGTGGTAGTCACGAATTGTTGTACGTTTCCATTTCTTTCAATATATCACCAACATTTTGGTGGTTCGCCTTCACCATCTTCACAACTAACATATGAGTCCAATCGATTTTTTTTTAGTATTCGCCTTAATGCACGTATCATACTCGATGATAATAGTTCGGATTTGTTTGGAATAATTAGGTTTTAATATGTGCTGTGATTTAGCAATCATAGAAATTCTCTAAATTCCAACTGACCCCAATTATCCATACTAGTTTGTCCCAGTAGTGTGTTTGTGGTCATTTAAAAAAACCCGTTCAAACATAAGAGTTATTTCCCCATTAATAGCTGTAAACTATAATTGACAAAATCATTAACAATGGCTACGAATAGGGCTGGCGCTGTCCAGTTCATTTTTCAATTTCATTTTTTAATTAACAATAAAAACTGTGTTTACGTTACCCCAGAGCCCCCAACCACTCTCTTGGTGATTTTATGTTTATATTTTCTTTAACTATTTGCCCTTTAGAAGGAGAAACATCAGTGAAATCCGGATACTATGAACATGAAATTTTAATTAATATTGTTGCACATTATGAACGTGCGGCTGGATGGTCGGACGAACGGTCCGACGTAGAGTGAGAAAAAAAAATTTAACGAAAATTATATTTAAAAAAAAAAAAAAAACTTTTGCCATAAATTGTGTTTGCTTAGGTAGACAAATAATGCCGTTGAAGGATATTAATGGAGAAAGGCGAAACAAAAAAAAAAACAATAACAACAACAAATACTGCCAGTGTTATGGTCAAAAGTTTAGGGCAGTAATGGGTACAAGTAGTCAAAGGATTACGTGGGCATGAAAGTTGTTGGTGGAAAATGAATCAATATATACAATGAATATCAATTGGACTTGATTTACACGATGACTCACCACCCAGAGGGTCGAGAAGCAGTCATGAAATGAAGATTGAGGGGAATTTTTTTTTTGTTTAATGGAAAATTTCAAAAACAAAACTTAATATTTTGAAAACTTAATATTGTTTGGCTTTTATTATGATCATGTATTTTTGTTATTGCGTTATATTAAGAGTGTGTTATAGTGGAATACAAAAATATTTTTGACATTATCAGTTCTCTATTGTACAAAAGAAGAAACAGGAACGCATGTTTCTATTCAAAAAGTTATCATGCAAACGTTTATAACTTGACGAAGGGTTTTTAAACGCAAATGTCAAGAAAAAGTCATCGTGTAAGTCGGGACTTGTAATTGTAATTCTGATCTAAAGAATATCAACGACATTTCCAAATGAGTATTCCCACAAACTGAATCACACCAATCATAGGCATCCTTTAATCCATCTGTATCATCAGCCCATATTGAGATACACACTGACCCCAATGTATACAGATGGATGATGATGATGGGGTTAAAATTGTAAAAAAAAACACACACAAACTTGAATCATAAAAAAACACTAAAATGGGAAAAAACCCTAATGGTTACGACCCGTTTAAATACAACCCAAAAATAGAGATAAATGGAAGAAAAAAAAAAGAAAACATAAAAAAATTTGGAAATAAAGATTTGCGTTAAAGCCCTTTCGAAGCTAAAATTGTTGGCATATTTTCATGTATATTTAAATAGTTTCAATGATTAAGTGATTAATGTTGCCTTCATGAGAAATGGATAGCAGAGGATGAACAGGGAAAAGAGAGAAGTGGACTATTCAGAGTCTAAATTTTGAATATACATTTATTATTTGGTTGTTCATTACAGTCACTTAAGAAGAGAATACTCTGAAAATGAAAAGATAAAAATGATAAATTATTAATTTTGTGTTGAAAATTTGGTGTAAAGAAAACGTTTGGTGGTTTAGACCAGGATTGGAAGTAGGCCATGATTTTTATACCAACGGGAGCCTATATGTCGACGCTGGGCCGAAAAAAAATTAGTTAAAACAATTTAGCTGATATTTACTTTCAACGATTGACTAACTATTTTTTTTCTCTACAACTTTTATTAGCATATTTAGGAACTTAAAAAGAGAAAATCGTTTCACTCATATTAATATCCTATACAATTAATTTTACTACTATCTGAATAGAACATTAGTTGAGTGGCCGCCTTTATGCCGACCCGGCTGTGTTTCTCATCACTTTTTCAGCATCTGGAGATGATTTCACCAAGAATGCTTGATTTTAGTTGGCAATGGCTTAAACAGTTTTAAAATAACCACAAAAAAAAAAAATCTGAGGGGTCAAATTTTCAGATCTTAAATCTGGGTCGCTTCTCATTTTGTTTGTGACCACACACGCCGCTGAATTTTAGTTGCAGAAACTGAATTGTTTGATTTTGTGTGGGTATATCGCTCTTTTTTTTTTTCTTTTTATTTTTCTGCTCTAGAAAAAGCTTTACTTTACTTATTTCCCTTAACATTCCATGAGAGAACAGACGGGGAACTTCTCTCGAATCAGCGAGCTGTGTACGATGTAATTTGTATACTCACTGACCAGGGACCTACTGTTTAAAGCCGGCTCCGAACGGCTAATGCTTTTCTAGAGAAGTTTTACATGACTTAGAGATTGCTCTCTTACTCGTAAAGTCGCCAACATTTACGAGGTGGAAACAGCCTCTGAAAAATGTTTGATTGTCTTACCCGGTTTCGAAGTCGGGTTCTTCTGTGTGATAGTCGTACACACTACCTACCACACCACGGCCTTTAAATCTCTTATTTATGTTCACTTTTGTTCTGAGTGTTGCCAACAGGAGGTGTTATTTTGATATTCAAAGAAAAATTAATTTTTTTGAGATAAATGATTGGATGTTAATTGCATAATCAAGAAGAAGGTTTTTTACAATGAAAAAATCTAAAAAAAACATTCCATTTTTAACAGGTTAACCTGGAGCCACATAACAATTGAATGATCATGATTTATGGAGGTTTTTCATTTATATTCAGTATTTAGTCACGTTGTCAATATTGTCTGTAAAGCAAACACGGCCTGAGTGTCCACAGATCACTTATTAGCTGCCAAAATGTATACACAAGGACTTTTCCTCGAATTTAGT
Organism: Hydrotaea cyrtoneurina; assembly: GCA_958296145.1. Taxonomy (NCBI): domain Eukaryota; kingdom Metazoa; phylum Arthropoda; class Insecta; order Diptera; family Muscidae; genus Hydrotaea; species Hydrotaea cyrtoneurina. The sequence goes on from OY282512.1 coordinate 119,760,994, forward strand.
TGCTTCCAGTTTATCAGCCGGATTCCGGAATCCATATGTTCGTTTAACGTTTTCTTGGCATAGCTTTCAGCGGATAATTAGCGCTGCTACCAAAGTCGTTGAAAATATAATGTGTTTTGACAAAATATATCAAAAAATAAACATTACAGGTGTTCAAAATCACACGAACCTAAATATGCTTTGACATTCATATTATGTTCACCTACAAAATCATTTAATTTTTAGGAGAACAATAAACATCATTTGACTTTTTTGCGTGTGTGTGTGTGTGTACGAGTATACATCCAAGTTACATCGTATCCTTAATTTGAAGTATAAACAAGTGAAAAGATCTGCGGCGCGAAGTAATGCCCTTTAGCTGTTGACTTAATGTTTCCCCTCCATTATTCGTTTATTTTGACGGTATGCCAAACAGTGCAAAACATAATATTGTCGTTGACGGAAACGCAAGAGGAAAACAACTTGGGTGCCCACCAGCCAAATTTCTGTTAATCTGTAAACAGCAATGAAACAACAAAAAGGAGAACTCCACGAATTCTGCACTCTGCAGTCACAGTTCGCCAGTGTTTGCCAGTGAACATTTTTAATATCTGCGCCCGGACCAAGTGCAATTTGAAATGTAACACGTGCTGCTGATGTTTATGACACTGTTGGCCTGTTTTAAATTTATTTACAAGTCGAGTGGAAGCCCGTCCACATTTTAGCTGCCACAAGAGTTGTCATAAAAAGAAAGTTTCTTGAAGTCATTTTAAACATACGATGATTCGAAAACAAAATTCAAGGCTGCCTTGGTTTTTCCATAGATATGACACAGTAAGTTGAGAATTGTATATAGACACTTTTACATTTGACCATTTGCCATCGTGTCTCCTCTTTTTTTTCAAGTAATAGTTTCAATTAAAACAACAACTGCAGCAAACATAACATACAATAATTTTTAGAGAAAACTTTTTACAAAATGTATGTTTTTCATAAAGCCTAGATTACAAGGAAAAATGCTGCATGACACTTTTGTGCACATTTGTTTTGGACATTCAAAGTCCAAACAATGCGATGCTCATCAGTCAGACATCTAAAACGGTGGCTTCTTCATTACGTGAGCATAATAAATACAATTTTATTTTATTTTTTTATATATTTATTGCAATAAAAGATTATAATAAACTTAAACTATAAGGGCACATTGAATCCGATGGTATTTACAAAAATATTAAACATTTTTCAGTTCTGTATAAAATAGGTTGTAGGAAAAAACTTAGGGATTATTTAAGGAAAATCACTACTGCTGTGTGGTATATTTCAGAATGTCCCATTGTAAAGAGGATCCGGTTCGAAGGACCAAATGTAAAGAGGATCCGGTTCAAAGGACTAAATGTAAAGAGGATCAGATCGAAGGCCAAAATGTAAAGACCTAATATCAGAAATAAAACTCTTTACGCGTTGAGTGTTTGTAAGACACTGATTTTATTCTCCAAAATGAGTGCGCTGAGTGCTTGTATGATAGTGATTTTATTCTCCAAAGTGAGTGCACTTAAATAAAATAGAATCTGAAAATACATCTAGTATATGTCACTGGCAGCATATATTCAATAAACTAAACTAAAGATTCCAAAAATACATAAACATGTAACAGACCCAAACATTTGTTACAGCGCATTGCAACCCCATGCTGTATTAGAGTATCGATATTCAATTGATTGAATGTGTTTGTGTGGCTTATGCTGCTGATAGTCAACCACTTGAAGGGTTCGATAGTCGATTTCCAATTGAGTGTATACGCGAGTATTACTCAGGCTGCTGATAGGGACACACTTGAAGTGTCAAAATCTTATCGGCTGTACATACAAAGGGAAAGAGTAAACACCCCTCTTATAACTAAGATTTCTTCTATGTTTCTGGTAAGATCATTTATATAGGTTGCTCAAGCTTTTACTACTGTTGTCAATACTATTAGTACAAACTAGCATTACTATCTTATTTTTTTTTTAATATTCCACACTCTGGTGTGTTTACAAAATTTGTTAAAAGTACTCCAAGCAAGGGAATATTTTCTGCTTCTGACTATTGAAACATAAATTTAATCAGATGAGCGGATTTGCCTTCCATAAGATCACCCTCTGCAACTTTCAGCTCAAGGAACATAAAGCTGCTTTTAAAAATACTATTCTTCGATTTTACACCTGCTACTTTTATATCAAAACTAGTGAGTTGTAATGCGCCTATGGCGCCCGTTAATCTGCTTGAGAAAGTATTTGTTACTTAATTTTAAAAATTTTGTAAAAAATATTTTGAGAAAACTATTTTGTAAAAAAAAATTTCGAAAAAAAATAAAATTGGAAAAAAAAAATTTGTGGAATAAAAATTTTGCTGAAAAAAAAATTTTTGTTGAAAAAAAAAATTTTTGTTGAAAAAAAAAAATTTTGTTGAAAAAAAAAATGTTTGTTGAAAAAAAAATTTTTTGTTGAAAAAAAAATGTTTGCTGAAAAAAAAATTTTTGTTGAAAAAAAAAAAATTTTGTTGAAAAAAAAATTTTTGTGGAAAAAAAAAATTTTTGTGAAAAAAAAAATTTTTGTTGAAAAAAAATGTTTGCCGAAAAAAAAAATTTTTGTTGAAAAAAAATGTTTGCCGAAAAAAAAAATTTTTGTTGAAAAAAAATTTTAGTGGAAAATAAAAAATTTTGTTGAAAAAAAAAATTTTTGTAAAAAAAAAAAAATTGTAAAAAAAAAATTTTGGAAAAAAAAAAATTTTGGTAAAAAAAAATTTGGGGAAAACACAATTTAAAAAAATTATTTTTTTTATTATTATTATTTATAGAATTATTATAGAATGCATATTTAAATTCCTACGTACTGCGTGACAGAGTCAGTGAATCAGTGAATCAGGGAATCAGGGAATCAGGGAATCAGTGTATCAGTGAATCAGTGAATCAGTGTCGAGGGTAAATATATATTAAGATATAATTTTGATAATATTTAATGCATGGCAGCATACCTTTCCACATCTGCGCAACAACAAAAACTCCATTAAAGTTTTTAAAGTAAAATTACTAAAACTTTTATAACATCTCGGTTTTCTCTCTGTACTCTGAAACCACGTCGACATTACACACTTTTAAATATACTTTAAGTACGGGGATACGAGTAAACCAACACTCCCTTACACACCGAAGTGTCACACCGCATACTCGTCCAAAGTCAATATGGAAAGAGTACAAAAAACGAAACGAAACTGGGAGCCAGCCAAGTATAACCACCAAACTGCATGAAAGGGTGGTCGTTGGTTGTTGGCTGTTGGCTGGCATGGCTTCAGGTCTGTTGGTTTCAAGCGTTGCAACTGCATCGACAAGGTGTGAGTGTAGAAAAACGTGCGGCAAAAGTTATGCGTATAGAGAACACCAAGTGTGAGGGCTTAAATGAAAACTTTTGCAAAGTAGCTACTTATGAAATGAGAAAAAGGCAGAGAAATGTAATGCAATCTTGTGACCTTTAAATTGGAGTTTTTCGTGTGTTGTTTAGTGTTAGCCAGGTGCTAACGAAAATACACATTACCACAGATATTGGAAGCATACATAGGTGATATAATATATTTTCAATTTCTCAATGCCCACGGTTCGAAATATTTGAATCATACATTTTAGTCTATAAAATAATTGTATGTGCGGGAGATTAATGGGAAATTATATTCGGTTGTATTTACCTGCTTTCATGGATTTCAATTATTCGATAATCAAGAAAACTAACAACGAGAATATTAAGAAAGAATAATAAGAGAGAAGAATATCATAAATTACTCTGATGTAAAGGCTGGTCCAAATACAAGTGTTTTTTTTTTATTAAATTCACAAAAATCAGAGCAAAGATTTCCATTATTTATAGAATTCAATTTCATTTTCAGTTCAGTTTTGTTTCTTTGCAAAAATAGAAATGTTATAAAGGGTATAAATATAAATATATTTTTACTTTATACAACGGAAAAATACCCGATTTTCTCAGATCAGTAATCTGTAAGATCTCAAAAATCTGTAATTGCATTCAAATGAATTTATGCACTATCACTTCAAGTCACATATACTCTTTTTTTGATTTAATTAAATTAATTTTAAGAAATTATAAAAATCATTGACTTTTGTCCGGAACATTTTCTCTCAGTCCCGTGCCTGGTGTGGTTTTCTGCTTAAAAAAGGTAACGTTCAATTTGTAGTGTTTCTCTCGCTCTGAAGTATTGTTCTCTTCGAAGGTTCTCGAAGAAACTCTACTTCTATTTTAGTTTGCGAATTATTTTTGTCGGAGTGGTCGGAGACTGTCCCCTTTTTCGCAAAGAAAAGGAGTCATTTCAGATTATTCACCCAGATCTTCATTTTATTTTTATTTTTATTTTTATTTTTATTTTTATTTTTATTTTTATTTTTATTTTTATTTTTATTTTTATTTTTATTTTTATTTTTATTTTTATTTTTATTTTTATTTTTATTTTTATTTTTATTTTTATTTTTATATTGATTTTTATTTTTATTTTTATTTTTATTTTTATTTTTATTTTTATTTTTATTTTTATTTTTATTTTTATTTTTATTTTTATTTTTATTTTTATTTTTATTTTTATTTTTATTTTTATTTTTATTTTTATTTTTATTTTTATTTTTATTTTTATTTTTATTTTTATTTTTATTTTTATTTTTATTTTTATTTTTATTTTTATTTTTATTTTTATTTTTATTTTTATTTTTATTTTTATTTTTATTTTTATTTTTATTTTTATTTTTATTTTTATTTTTATTTTTATTTTTATTTTTATTTTTATTTTTATTTTTATTTTTATTTTTATTTTTATTTTTATTTTTATTTTTATTTTTATTTTTATTTTTATTTTTATTTTTATTTTTATTTTTATTTTTATTTTTATTTTTATTTTTATTTTTATTTTTATTTTTATTTTTATTTTTATTTTTATTTTTATTTTTATTTTTATTTTTATTTTTATTTTTATTTTTATTTTTATTTTTATTTTTATTTTTATTTTTATTTTTATTTTTATTTTTATTTTTATTTTTATTTTTATTTTTACTTTTATTTTTATTTTTATTTTTATTTTTATTTTTATTTTTATTTTTTTGGTTCGTCAAATGTTGGCCAACTAATGTTTAAAATCTTCCCAGGATTTGACAATCTCATAGACTAGATACCACATCATGTCCGGCCTCACCCTTTTTAATATTTTCGTCCATATGGCAACGTTTAAAGGTGTTTTGGTCAATGTTTTGCGCAATTTCTAGATATCTGAGCCAGTATGGTAAAAATTAGTTTTATTTTTTCAAATTCAACTATATCCGTTTCGTGCTTATCGTACATGTGTCTGCATCTGAATACTTAATTATTCTCAGTTTGTTTGTAAGATGATCTTGAGTATGAAGAAAAAGTGCGTGCCATGTGAAAAAGAACAAAGACAAATGCGTCAAAGTGCATAACGAAAACACTCTGAAGAATTTGCACAATTTGTATGCAGTGTGTCTGCTAGTTTTTTTTTTAGAAATATGCATGTGCATGATCCCCCATGTAACCTTTCGTATCCCTACGTACGTATACAATACTTGGCAACATTTTCAAAATAACAATACACCATTTCCAAACTCGGTTTAATATCTTTTTAAAATAAAAGAAAATAAGATAATTGAATATGATTATAAAATACATACTTCAAAAACAAAATCAATGTCATAGGAAATTTCAAACGATGGAATGGTCAAGTTCTTTCGGGCAAACCCAGATAATACGAATTTTCTCACAGGGGAGTCGCATTTCTGGCTGAATAGTATATGTACAATCATTATTTCGAAGTCTTGTAAATAGAATCACAAAGTAAATATATGCTTCATCGTAGAGTGAAGGGTATACAAATACACCCATCCATGTATGTATGTATAGACATTTTCTTTACTCCAATCGGAAACGGTGTTAAGGTTTCCGTTTTTTTCAAGTAATTGTTTGTATTTCTTTGAACAAAAAAAAAAAAAAAAAAAAAACATGCGAATAGCAAACTTTATCAAAACTACTTAGTGACATTCACTCGGTTGTTTTTAGGTTTTCATTATTTTTTTTGGAAAAAATATTTGGGAGGTCCTCCTAAGAGCACACAGAAAAAGCAAGAAAAGAATGCAAGAATCTTCGAGTGCTAACCAAACTGTGGCTGAATACAGCCGCAAAAGTGTTTTGGCAGTTCAAGTGGTTTCCAAGAATGTTTGCGTGTATGTTTATCCGAACGTTGCATGGGTTGGAGGGTGGCGGATGGAATCAAAGCTCGGTTTTCATGTGTTTGTTTTATAGAAAATGATAATGTTATAGTTTTTTTTGCTTCCAGTGAAACTTGTGCTTTGTAACAAGTTTCAAATTCTCCACCAAAACTATGTGTGTGCTTTTTCTACTTTCAGTCTCAAGTCATGCTATACATAGTTTTTTTTTCCAAACCGACGCATTAACCAGCAGAACCCACCACATACGCTGTATATCCTTTATTTAGGACCATTTACTAGAGCGTGCGGAAAATGCCACAAGAAGAAAGAGTGCAATTTGATGCTTATGACAATGACACAATTCCTTTACACACTCTCATCCGTTCAAATACCGCATAGTAACCGACTTTTTTTTTTTGGCTGGCTTTTGCTTTTTTCTTCTGCTTCTTTTTCTTATTCTGGGCGTGTGTTATCTGGGCATGTGGTGAAGTTTCCATTTTAACTTTTTTTTTTTGTTGCCGATGGTCTCAATTTCCTGTTACTTGTTATGGGAAACCGAGGGTTTATGTAACGAAAGTGGTCGCTATTGGATTACGGTATGCACAGTGTTTGGAAAAAACAGTGTATTTTGGAAATATGTAAATGTATAACTTGTGTCATTTAGATATTTTTGGGTTTGGGTTATTCCTTCACCAAATTCCACACTCCCTAAAACGGGGGAAATATATTTCAGTATCTACGTGCAAAGATATGCATCGCTGTAAATCCCCAAATGATCATCGAAATCATCCTCAGTTAGTGAGAGTTTTTTGGAGCGGTGGCATCGTTGGACCATTTTTCTTTGAAAATGTTGCTGGAAACGTCGTTTCGGCTAACATAGACGGCTTCTGATAAACCATTTTTTGTGTACATTGTTAGAGATGGGATTCTGCCCGGTATTTACCCGATATTTGTGTATATAACGAATATATTCCTTTTTCCTTTTCGAAATTCTTGATAAACAGTAAAGTTTTGCTTCAAGTTTTGGCAGTTTGGAAAAAAGTTAACGCAAAAACTTCGACAAAACGTTTGGAATATATTGAAGTTAAATTCTTATCTATTTCCACCGAAGTGGGCAAAGTTACGTAGAACCGGTTTTGGAACCGGATTTCAAAATTTTGGAAAATTTCAAAGACACATTCTTGTTGTACTCGACATGACCTACCAGAAAACCTTAACTCTTCCGGTATTTTACTTACTGTGTGCATTTTTTAGACTCATGAGCAAAATTTGGTAAAAAAAATTAAAAAAAAAACCATATACAAAAAATGAAAACAATACATATATAATTTGTAAAAAAAAAAATGATTAAATTAATTAAATGCATAATATAGCCCCTACGAGATTTTTACAAATTTTGGAAATATTCGAATTTAAACTGACATTTTGTTTCTAATACCGATCGGATATTTTATTTCTTTAGCACAAACATAAGTTATTCAACATATTTTCATTTCCAACCACTGTGCTTCGAGGAAAGCGAACTCGTCGTGTATTGACCATAGTCTGTTTTGCGTTTCTATTCGCTGGAAATTGTTTCCATATCTGTGAAACAATTCGAAATACTTATCTGGTATTTAGTCAGTTGTGTCAATGGAATCTATTTATGCTGTTAATTTACTGGCGATTGAATGCAGAAGTGTTGGCCAGAGATTTTAATTTCGATTATTTGTCGCCATAAGGATTCGCTAATATCTGCATTAAGAATTCAATGTCAATCGATGCACAAGAGAGATTGTGCCACAAATATTTGTGTGATTCGACATTGCACTAAAGGAAAAGTATGTGACAAGAAAACATATCCTACATGTAAAGTTATTATATTTTATTTCAATCTCAAAACGAGGTCTAATTGCAATGGACTTGGACGGTTATCCGCTACGGAATGGAACCCTATAATGATACATCAGGAAACGATAAGCAATACAATCCACACATTATTTACAAAACCTCAGGGTTGCCATTTGCACAAATACAAAAATGACATTAATTTAAAAAAGCGCCCTCGTACTGAGACTCCCGTTAATAATTAATTTTTAATGTGTCCGATAGATGCGTAATTAGAATTTTTTGCGCCGAAACTTGGGTGGAATGCACCAAAAGGGGACCCTAAATTGTGTAAATGCTGGTGCGATTTTAGTTGTAAGACATGAGACTTTATGATAAACTATAGAAAATGTCCACTTTTTGTCATTTTTGAATTTTTGATATATACCCTCTTACCCGTATAGTAAGGATATACAAATGTTGTCTATCTAAAAAATTAGTAGTTGATAAAATGTACTCAAAACCGAATAGTCTTAATACCACAAGGCACATGGCTTCAACGCTTAGTTTGACCCTTTAGAAAACTTCTCATTATGTCTAAGTGAAGCGAACAAAGGCTGGCGACTGACATTCAGCCGGTCAACCGTTAATCTTTTTTCACTTTCTATAGACATGTGTCGTGTTCCTGCTGTCGATAATCCTATCGCGACAGAAAGAAACCCACATTAAATAATTAAAAAATTAAGCGAACAACGGCTCTTTAACAATACAGCAACATTCTCGTACATCCAACGCAACCCAACAACACAAGTATTGGCAACAATACATCGCCATTATTATCATTGGGGTTGTCGTCATCATCATCATCAGCATCGTCATTGGCCCGAAAATCGTGGGGTAACACCCGGCTGCTGTTACATCTCAAAGGGCGGCGCGCATCATCAAATGAAAGCATATTTGTTCTTTTGTATGGAGAATTCTATGGAAACAACTTTTACAACTAATGGTTTTTTGATGAAGCATTCGTGTCGATGATGAAGCGACAATAGAGAGCTGCTTCACGTATACAATGCCGAACAGAAGACAATAAATGCCATTTAGGCGGCTTTGTTAAGAAATTGGAAATGATTAACATTTCCTTGCTTTTCCTTTCGACAATTCGTGGTTCGAACACAGCAATAGTTGCGAGTGTCGGTGTGTGACGCACAAGGACGACCTCTAACACGCCTACACTCACCCACTCGCACACAAAGGATGAAAACATTTTCCCCAGAAGATGCGCTGCTATCCAAAGGGAAATAAGACAAAAAGGGGGGAAAACAGACAAACATACATACACGATGTCTTAAAAACTATTTAACCGAAGAAGTTTTCTTTGGGCATGAGAAAATGACAAAACAAATAGCGACATGACTTTCGTTTTGATCTGTCATTAAATCATCGTAGATGAAAATGGGTTAAGAGTGACTTTTGTTAGCATCTTTATGCTGTGTTAATTTGCCAAATTCATGACAGAGCTGTAATTTGGGAGCTATTTAATGAGTCCAATTTCCTATGTGGGCAGCACATTAAGTTTGCAGTATTTGATGAGAGCCAAGTACAGATTAATGGTCACATAATTGGGGACCATTTGAAATGAAATTTATCTAAAACCGTCTTTCAAACTGCATGATTACATTTTTACACATTCATTGAATTTTCTAGAATTTGTGCATTTTTTTAACGGGTTTGTGTAAAATTCCCAAAAAAAAATTGTATATATTGCATCTAAGTAAACTTTCAAAAAAAGATTGCCAAAAGTTATGATTTATATACATCAAATTAAAGCTCGAACATTTTTCTTTTGCAATGATGACTCAACGACTTTGAAAATGCAGTTTATTTACCACCTTCTGCTGGAATTCCCAAAACCTCAGAAAACACAAATTTTTCGAGAAAATCCCATTTGTGCCACCTTTCTAAATGTTTTCTCACAAATACATTACAACAAAAGCTATCAAAATTATAGAACATTACATGCACCAACCTGACCACATTATTCACTTTCAATGTCCAATTGTCTCAGCAATTGAAGGCAAACAACCATCAGCTTAGTTATAGGTTTTCAGTTTGGGTCTTCCAACAGCTCGAACTGGCCCATGATAGTGCTTGAGGAAACGCATTTGTACCTCGGCGGCGATATAAATAAGAAAAAGTGAGCACATATCTTAGGATCGTAAAACATACACGTGACCGTCGAGATACCAATGCATCCTCAGAGACAATACGGTAGGGGACAATACGACGATTATATGAGAAGCAGATACAGTTATATACAATCCACATTCCGACAGTGCTGAAGGGAGACCATAGAGTTGAATACCCTACTATCCTCTATCATCAGTACCACACTTCTCTGTACACGATCCAGGAGCTACAAAAACGTCTTTCGTGCACCGGTCCATATTTATATGGGAGTTATATTCCAGTTTTGGCCTGATTTAGGTGGTGTAGATATTTTTATGATCACATGGGGTGAAGTATTTCTTGTACCGCTTTTAAAAGCCTAAGCACTTGATTTCCCCAAATTTTTTTTTTTATACATTTTTTTTTTTTACAATAATTTTTTTTTTTTACGAAAATTTTTTTTCCACAAAATTTTTTTTCCAGAAATTTTTTTTTTCAATAGAATTTTTTTTTTCAAAAAATTTTGCATTGCAAGAATCCTTTAAAAATATCAGAGGCATCGAACTAGATACGTTTTTGATAACGGGGATTGGTTGAGTGATTTCAGGCAAAGACGAACTGTTTACAAATATTTCAGACAGAATGTTAGCTTTATCAAGCGGGTCTGTGAATATCTGGTCATCTTTAACGAGAGTTGGGATAGATGATGAGGACTAGTCCCTTACCCTTAAAATTCCGCTGTGCATGGTACAATTTTATATATACGCACTGACTGGATTCCAAAGCCATTTCCTGTTGTCAATGTCGTCTAAAAAATGCTGAATACTAAATATGTACAACTTCTAGCCAAGTGTTACACGTGTTAAAGAAATTCACCAACATTTAAGAAGTGGAAAAGGCCATTTAAAAAAATGTTTATGATGGTCATAGCTGGTGTTCATATTAACCATGGGAGTTGTTGTCTAATAGTCGCTCACACTACCTATCACACCACGGGCTCTCAAGCCCACAAGGTAGGCTAAACAAATGGGTATCAATTTATAAACCCATTTACTATTATCCCCACTGCGACATGTGTCAAATTTGAATACGTTTCGGTTCTATGTTTCATCCAACGACAAAATGGCCATCATTACTGACTGGCTGTCGTATAGAATTCCCCTCCAAGCCACTAAACAATTGCCAAACATTTTACGTGTTGACATAGCGGGAATTTGGTTGAACAGCCATGTCACCGCACTATAGTAAAGCAAGCATAACCAAAATATTTCTAAGGATTTTCTTTCATCATTATGAAAGGCTTTAAAGCTCAATTTGTGGCTACCATTTAGGCCATCATAATGTCTGTCATATTTCAAATTATGTCCTTTAGATTGTTTTCGAAGTACTAACTAAAAAAAAAAAAAAAAGAATGAAAACTTTAGCCCCGAAAATCATACTCAACTTTTGTGGATTTTCTATTGAAAAATGATGTCATTAAGTATAGAAGTTTATTTTTATTTTTACGATTGTGACATTATTAAATCGTGATAATTCCATCACTCTGGTGTCGTAAATTGGGCGCATAAAAGTTCTTTTTCGCCGGTTGTGGTGGGTTGTTTTTGCAATGAAAATTCTTTTTACGCTCTAAATGTGAGTAATTTTGGTAATGACGAAGAAAATGAACATGTTTCGGACTGCTTTCGATATTTGTGCTGAACATAAAGTCAACTCATAAAATGGGGTTAATTTCTATAACTAACCCACTGCCTAATTTTGGGGATTTTTCACTAACTCCACTGTTTAATTCCACAGCATAATTGGATTTGGTAAGCTCCTGTGCGAATGGATACAAATTATATGAATCCTCCTACCCAGTAGGGTGAGGGAGGGGTAAGATGGCTCTCCGCCATATTTTCAGCTATTCGTGAATGTTCATAAATGAAAAACTCTTTAGAACTTTCACCTTAAAAACACACAACATTTTCATTTTTGTGAGACAAAAGCAACTTTTGTTAAGAGGCCATGTTCAGAGGCCACGCCAATGAGCCTCATATAGCTTTTGGCATCCGTTTTCATGCCCCCACCTTTTATAAAGTTGGCGGGTGCAAATTCGTTTCATACTTATTCGATTTTTAGAGCATTTTCGACAAAATTATTCACCTGTACGCACATTTCGCTTTAATTGCACTCCTCATTACAATTTTCTTATGAGTAAAACTAAAGAAAAGCAATTGAGCAATTTTTAGTTTAAACTTTTAGCCTGCGGCTCTTTCAATTGTTACATTTCTCATTCCATTTTGGGATAAAAGAGAAAATCAAAATGAAATATTTTTAAACAAAATCGCGCTGCCCTTTCCATGTTTTCCCATAAATGCAGTGGTCAATAGTTGTGGGGATAAATAAAAAAAGCCCTGATTTACATATTTTGACATATTCATCTATTAGGGGTGCATTTCCCTTTTTTTTTCATTTAAATTCGACGATGCAGGAATACTTTGGCATACAATTTGGCATTAGGAGAAAATAAAGTTGTTCAGTTTTTCCACTGCGTACCAATAAAAGGTAAGGAGAAAAACACAATTAATTCAATTAACTTAATTAAAAAAAGATGAGAAAACACACTATGTAATAAAAAAAACTTGAGTGCAATAGCTCTTCAAATGTATGGAGTTCGTCAAAGTCGAAAAATCAAATGAATTTTTTTTTAAATTTCAAAATCTGATAAATGGTAAAAAGTAAATTTTTTAAAATGCAATATGAACAGTTACGTAAAAATGTTAACTTAACAACATACAATACAAAAATTGATGCCCCCCCTAAATTCAAAAAAATACCAAAAGCAGTCAACTTTGGAAATATTTCTAAAATATATTCAATTGTCCGACGCCTTAAAATAATTGTTCACACCTTGCCTACCATCAATTTTTTACAGAACACAACAATGTTTACAAGGTCAAAAGTTACAGACGTTTAGGCGATGGAAATGGATTGTGGACCAAAAAATCACTCACCTTTGAATGAAAGAAAATCTGAGTGAACTGTTGCCAAATGCAATCCAACGCCTCATATTTTTAATGCCAAGTTTAATGTTTTAATTTTTCACTTCACAATGCCCCTGGAGATTTGCGTTCAAGTATGGCCATAATTTCTGCCATAATTCCATCCAAATGAAGGCTAGAAAATTGTGCTCATTTCATAGAGGAGGAATGATGACAAAGCTGGCAATTTGATAATAAAGTATGCTGGTATTTTATATGTACATATAAATATATAATAAACAGCGAAGTAATCTGTGTGGTACTTAATATGACTTTTATTTATTCATACAATATAAAATTCATTGTGAAGCAGAAACTTGGATAATATCTTTATCCGAACATCAAGTTGTAGGAGGTTATAAAGTTCTGCCATCAGAAGAATTGTTTTCAAACATTCATCACATTCATCACATGTAGGGTATACTATATATTTATTTATATTTTAACGGAGAGAAAATGAACACATAGTGAAAATAGGAATTCTGGGGCGTGGAGCATGAAGCACTTTCTTCCCACTGTTAGTGATAGTCGTGTGCATTTGGTTCCAGCTAGTGGCCTAGCACCTTTTAAAATATTCTGAATATGTATTCTTCTGAGTGGTCTGTGGAATAATGAAAAACTCCTTTAATGCACAAGACTATCACCCAAAGGCGACCATTTATTTATTAATCTCGTTTAAAATATGCATTAACGTGGAGTGTTCATCTCATTTTGCCAAGTTTTAAAGTATTCAATTATTCAAATATTTAACTACTCAATTATTCTTAACTTGAGTAGCTTCTATTGGGCGGATGTTGTTGTTGGCCAATTAATTATTCAACCTTTCATTAACTCCTCTCTAACTACATTGCCGGTGTTCCATTATTAAATTATTCTCATATTCATGTACAGCTCGTAATATTGTCCAACTTATTAATCAACTTCCGTACTCTTGAGTATTTTAATTGATCTTCAATCAACTTTTATTTTCCAACGAATAATGACTTCTCAAATGTCATTATGATGTAAATGTTCAAACCCTGCATACATTTTACAATTATTGTCTTGTAAATATCGCATTATTTTTTTAATAAGCCGTTCAGTTCAATGTTGTTGATTTAATAAATTGATGCGGATATCATCAATTTGACATCGCACGGTTCTTGTATTGGAATGAAGCCGCAACGGCTGCACTGGGAAATGATGTTGAAAGCCCAGTCCTGGCGAATGGTCCTTACAGCCGCCCGAATCTGTGCACATGATTTACATAATGTTCGACGCATAAACGATGATTAAATTACATTCATTGAAACGTGCATGCGCACGTACAGCAGAATATTTTCATTGTACGTCGAACGGTGTCCTTTTAACGCAATATACTTGTATGGAGACTGAACGGTACGGTATTCGGTCAGCATATGCGACTGGTTGAGTATTTTGTCGATTAGGGGAAAAGATATTGCATGATATTAGGAAAGAGTGCGATACTTTGCAGTATGGAGATAGCTAAAATCTATAGAAGGGAATTCATCTTAACAATTTGTCAGAACAGCGACATTGGCTCAAGAGTGGAGGACAATTGGAAATACTTTCCAGGGTTATTTGTGTGACATAATTTTCAGAATGTCAAATTCTTCGCTTGCGATTGTGAAAATAGTAAAAAAAAAATACTCTAGGGTTGAAGTTAGTGCTTGGAGGACAAATGAAAATAATTTTCCCAATGAATTGAAAATTTAAAATTTTTGGAAAAATCGAATTCGTAACCTGGAATTATAAAAAAATACCACAATTGCTGGTCCAATACTGGAAAATAAAAATAACAATATAACATCAGACCTCGAGCGTGATTTTTATTAACACTTTAAATATATAAATCCCCTTTTGATTTGATCATCGGCCAGGTCGTCTGGAGGTCGAGGATAAAATGCGAACGATGAATTACTCACTTAACCGCGACGATTAACGGGACGATTTGTGGTTGTGGCCAAATGAACTGAGTAGATTTTAATGCGCAAAATACCCAGTGCTGTTTGTTGTCATACAAACGTTCCACTGCTACAGCTCGAATAATCGGACACTCTTGATGTTCTGGGCATGCAGATACAGGGTGCTGCTCGTTGGGCTAGCCATATATTCGAAGTGTCGAAAGAAGCGTTCAATTGTTTAGGCTTTTTAAAGCGGTGCAAGAAATACTTCACTCCATCTGATCTCGTAAGTATTTACACCACCTACATCCGGCCTAAAATGGAATATAACTCCCATGTATGGGCAGGAACTCCAAAGACATCTTTGCAGCGTTTGGACCGTGTACAGAGGAGAGCGGTTGTGATGATTGGGAATAGTAGGGTATCCAACTCTATTGTCTCCCTTCAGCATCGCCCGAATGTGGGTTGTATATCGCTGTTCTGATCCACAGATATCCGTCGTCTTGTCCCTGATGTTACAACATTTAGACGAAATACCCGGCTTTCCAGAGACTCTCATCCGTTCGTTGTAAAGTTCCTCTTCATACAGACTTTGTGGAACGCATTCCATTCTTTCGATGTTGTCCATACGCGTTACACATTATGGCTGCCATCTCTCATTTCTTTTCCGGATACTTTGTCGGTCGGTCACACCATCACATCTCTACTCCATACATGCACTGTAATTTGAATTAAATGATGGTCGATAGTCGCCGTCTTCGTTGTCTGTTAATGTAAACAGCGGAGAGAGTATTTATTTTTAAAATTTATGAGCGCATAAATCCGCCTGATTAAAATGTGTATGCGCGCGTTATTGGCATTCATAAATTATTGACATTCATGACGTCGTGAGGAGATGCGAGAAGAAAACGCACAGGAGGAAAACTACATATCCAACCGAACAAAGTATGTACTCAATAAGGGTTATGGATAAACGTAATCATGTATACATAAATTATATTCTTACTTACACATTCATATATATACATATATAAATATGCATATATGTATGTTTGCATTACACACTAGTACTGGTAGAGTTGTACTATAAGCCACAGCAATGTAGACATGGCTTCCTGCGGAGCCTTACAAATCTGTACGAAGTTGTTATTTATGCCTGAAATCATTGATAATTCAAAAGAAAATATGATCAGTTCAGTACACACAGACGGTATACACAGAGAAGTTCAGCAGTGCGAATGGATGGGGGGACAAAGTAACCAATGTAACTGAAGTTCAGACAACACTCGAAAAAAAAAAATCATCGAATTCATTGACTAAGTTTGTTATATGAAACACAGTGTAAATTATTTTCTCAATTAATTATTTGAGGTGTGAAAAATGTCCAAGCATACTTAAATCTAGTACAATGTTTAAAGCCGAGGATCTATTAATAAAAGGACATCGATTTTTGATCAGTATGTTACATTTATTTACAACATACGAAACATGATCATTACAAGTAGGTTTGGGGTCCAAAATGAACAAATACAATTAAAAGCATTTAATTTTGTAAGAATTTCTTTTTAAGTGAACGCTAACTGAATGGAGCTTTTTGGACTTGCAAACAACTCGCTGCTCACATCGACGATGAGTCAGTGTCTCCAAAAAATAACGTGTACTAGTATAAGTTTGATTGAAATTCACTACGACATTCATTGGTTTTTGGCGAAGCTCCACCGTCATTTCTTAAACATGGACGATATAGTACAAGTACAAGTACTTTGACAATTTGCGCCAATGAACGCCAAGGTGATTTTGCCGGCCTACAAGGCCATGGTGACATTTTTTTTTTTGGTGTATGAGCTGTCATTCATTACGATATCCTAAAAAATGGTAAAGCTGTTTGACTGATCCGGCATTGATTGGACAGCATTTGGCGAAGAACAAAGAGCTATTCCAACATGACCATTAGAGTTTTTGTTGAATGAAGAGGACACCACGCGAAATAAACTTTGAAGATCTAGAAAAAACCTAGCAAGGAACACAAATTGGAATTGGAAAGTGATAGACTAAATGAAATTTAGCTCAAATGGACCTTCTTTTAAAAGAAAAAAATTCTCTTGTATATAAAAATGTTTTAATAATTATGTCTCGGCCATAAATAAAAATTTGGCTGATGTTCAACTTTTTGAAACACTACGGTTACAATCCTTTACATCTGAGCTGCAGTTGACACTTGGTTCACATGGAATCTCTAAACCTCTTAGCTAGGTATGGTGGATTTTTTTACATTTTGTTTGTAGTTTAATTTTGCCACATCGAATTGGCCTCTAACACGTATGAATCAGAAATTAAATTGGTTCTTTAAAAATCACACTAGTTGTTTGATCGTTGTTTGAATGAAACAAAAATATTTAAGTCGTTTTTCATAATACACAATTAAAAACATGATTTTTCAATTTGAGTAATTTCTTAAATCTTATCTTTTACTTTCAGGTCAGTGCTATAGTTTAATATTGAGAATATATTGGTGAGTAAAGATAACTCTATTTGATTCGATCCAACACTATGAGTATTTGTTATATTTTTAGTCAGGTAATACAATTTATGTTACAGATAACAAAGTAGCACAACTACATTAACCTGAATACGACAGATATAAATTCCATATTAATATATCCAATAATTCCGAAACACTTTATGCTGAACACAAATAAAATTGCTATCAACCAAATCGAGTTACATTACACTGTGCCACGTTATTAACTTTGAACAATTCGATTAATTCTCTTCTGGATGTTGTACAATTGTATTCGGTTCATGGAAATGCTATAAACTAATTTTCAAGGATTTTTGTACAATTCATCTACATAATTGAATTTATGTTAAATGATTTGTGGTTACATCTTGTTCGTTTCGTTTTTTTGTTGTTGTTGTTAAAATTAAAGCGGAAACGGAAGTCGATTAAGCCAAACACAAATATTGTATTGGTGGTGGTATTGGGGTTTTTGTGTAGTAGGTAATATAGTAATCAGTGCTACCAGATAATATTTGGAAAAATATTTGGAAAAAATCGTTTTAAACTCATCATACGATCAAAAGACGTATTTTTTTTTAAAAAACAAGATAACAACGATTTTTTTTATTAAAAACAATAGTACAATAGTATTCATAAGTAGTAAATCAAATTCATACATATGAAATTGTTGGAGGTGTGTTTTTTTTTAAACACCTTATACGAGTATGAATGCGTGCCCTACAATTTGTCAAAACTTCATATAAAACTGGGTTTGACAAGTCGCCGACACAAGTCCAGGATACTACATGTATGTTTGAACACACGTTTATCATTTCTCGACTTTGAGTAAAGAAAGAAAAATAAAGGTGTTTCTTAGACCAGTGGTTTTCAATCTGGCCACACTTTTCTCGAAGTGGGCCTTTTTAAAAGCTATCACTTGATTTATGCCCAGTTTGTTTTGTCATTTCATAATGAATAGACTTCCTTTGGAAGAACATTAGCAAATCTCGATTTTCACATGAAAATTTTGTTCAGCGATGAAGCTCACTTGTGGTTGAATTATCGAATTTGGAGTAAGAAAAATCCACAAACCATTGTTGAAAGTCCTTTATATTCTCACAAAGTCACTAGTTGGTGCGCTCTATGGGCAGAGGGAGTCATTGGTCTATATTTCTTCAAAAATTAAGCCTGGCCATGGCTATTGAGCCATGATTAATGGATGTGTCTGAGTTGGAGGATGTTGATATGGAAACAATCAATTTATGGAAGGAATCTTTTGTTGAACGAATTATCTCGCGCCGTGGCCCGCTGGACTATTTTTTGTGGGGTTATGTGAAGTCACTTGTCTCAGCAGATAAATCCGACACGATTGATGCCTTGGAAGGGAATATTCGGCGCGTTATTGTTGACATACGGCCCCAAATGCTGCAAAATGTGGTCAAAAATTGGCTAACTCTTCTCTTTGTAATAAAGCCACAACATTAAATTATACGGTTTTTTTTTTTGGAAACAATTTAAATAAATATTTTTTGTTGTTGTATTAACAAACAACAAAATATTTTTTCAAATTTTCGCAAGGCGTCCTCCGTTTATAAGGGGCTTTTAAAAAGGGTCCAAAAATAGACTTCCTTTAAAATAATCATACATGTATAATAAAATTAAAAATAATGGTATGCCAAATGTCTAAACAAGAATACTAGACCTCCCGATTTTTTTTTGTTGTCAGAAACTTTTATTTATTTTATTTATTTATTTATTATTAATTACAATACAAAGTAAATTTATATTCTAATTTTTGGGTCCAAGGGTAAACCGGGTGACACAGACCATATGTTTAGATTTTTGCAGCGACAGACCAAAGCCTCTGGTGGGAATCGAACCCACAACCCCCACGCTGATAGGCAAGCACGCTACCAACTCGCCTACCGGGGCGCTTAGAAACTTTTATTTAGATAAAATAAGACCAAATTTACAAGATGACATTTTACTTGATTTTAGTTTCATGAGTTTTTTTTTGTAGATGAAGGGTGTAGAGATGATTGCGGGATAGACAAAAAGTCACAAATTTAAGGTTTTTTTTTTAATTTTTGACGTCACACATTGTGAGTTTTTTTTTTTAAATTTCTTTAAGATTTTACACATTTTACTTTTCGACATTGTTACGAATGAACAAGATTAATGTTTAAACATCAAATAAATCAAACGGAGTCGCAAGCAAAAAGTCAACGTATAAATTCATATGAATTCATCTGGAAGCGAATCCATAAAAGAGACTTACTGCCAGTTTCCATAAAACGAATTTGTTCGTTCGTTACAAATCGATAATGTTGGAAGCGTTATAAAATGGGTTTCCGACATTATTGAATTATGATTTTCAGATACATATATTTTAGATATCGACAAATGGAACAAAAGCCCAAACGAAGTACTCATTGCTGATAAAAATCCATTTTATTGGTCATTCAATTTTAACAATTTGTAACGAACGAGCAAATTCGTTTTATGGAAACAGGCAGTTAAAAAAAAAATCAAGCCTAAAGTCATCGTATAAATTGGGACTAAGACGTTCCTAAAAATGTCACTAAATAATGCCAATGTTTAAATGTATGGAAATTATTGGGTTAATCGGCCTTCATCGGTTGCATGCCAATGTACGAGAATTGCATTTTGAATGAAAAAGTAGAGTTGATAAAAAAAAATCGTCATATAACAAAAAAAAACGTCATATCTGGCATCACAGATTGTAATACATTATGTATGAATATTTGTAACAGTTTCAATGTAATTTTCAATATAATTTTGTACACACAGAAGTTTATCATTGACAATTCAATTAGGTATTTGCTAAATGAATATATGTGGTCACCACAAGGAATGGTTTGCTACAACAGTTCATAGCCCTACCAGCTCGAATATTTGGAAGAAGGATTTAGGAAAATTGTTAATTTGTAGTCGCCTGTGGCTCATAACAGACTTTTTGTCTTTTTCTTTCCACTTTTGTATCCTAATAAGTTAAACAGTTTGATATGGCATTTGTTGCAATTTGAAATATGGACAGGTGAGTCGTTCTATGATCTTCACTGGTGATCCAGTCTGAATCCGCATTAATTCGAATAGATTGGAACTCATTAATTCACACGCAACTTTATTTTTTTTTATAATTTTGCGTATTGTAATGCCAAATAGAGGTCGAGGTCGTTGTATAGTTCATCCTTTATTGTCAGAAGTCTATATTTAGCATAACCTATTCAGACGCTTTCTTTTTTGTGAGTTTTGGGCGCCATCGAACTTGGCGTGCTGTCCACGTGTTGCCTTAATGGCGGTCAGAGTTTGTCCTTTGCGAAGTATTTTTTTATGAGCTATTTCATTAGTTAAGCTCATATTTAACTAGTAATCCAACCTCGAATGCCAGCCTTGGCGGCAATCTCTATGTAACAGTGAATTATTGTTTAATGCATCTATAGTCCATAAATATTATACTCGTTTATACTTTTATTTCATTAAAGCCATAAAAATAAATTGGAAATATTTGCATACAAAGGCAAAAACGGATCGATATTGAATCGTTTACGTGATATTTACTTACCATAGTCGCACACAAGAACATACAAATGAATTGCATCCGGAGTTTTTAGAGAATTCCAAAAGGACCTCCGTAGACGAATGATTAACCGATTAATTTTGAGAGGTACCTGTAAAGATCAGAAGGAGGAGTCATGAGATATGGCGCTTAGAAAATGCACTATGGGTCATTTTAAATCTGAAGTCGCATTTGCTTTTTATTCGTGTATATACTAGAGGTTTATTTTCTTTTGAATAAGTCCAATTTGTCCTTTTTATGTCACTCAGGAGATCGTCCACCAAATGTTATTCAATAATCAACGCGTGCAGTATTTCTCGTTTGTTAATACGCTCTTCATTGTCAACTACCACAATTGTTGTTGTTGAAAAAATCCAACCAATAACTATAAAATCTTTTATTCGAATACTCAGTCCTTCGAGTACAACACACACACACACACCGTAGCTTCCATTCCATTCGCGCATATGAAATTTTCCATTATCATCAGCACAGAAACCGCAAAATGTTAATTGGTCTGTGGGTCATAGTGTATACATCCTGCAGCGTTGTCCAGTTCCATTTATTACTGCGTACATGCTGAGCATGGTATTTAAACCGTTTCCAATCGTGGTAAATCTGTTGTTAATTAACTGGAATCTGCTTATGTTTGTCCTTTTGCAAGCGGATGTATATTCGGTTACCGCAGCGAAAATGTTTTATAAAATACAAGGGCAGTTTTTCTTGAGATAATTAATTACAATTGAATCAGCAGTGCTCTAAGAGTTTACTCCAAAATGTAGCCAACGACTCACCAAGGGTTTAGACAAATATATGAAACCAAATTGATTTGTTTCCCTCGTCTTATTACCACCCGATTTCAAGGTAATACACTGACTTAACAGCGTTTTGTCAAGCTGTTTTATATTTTTATGAATATGGGAGTGAGAGTTTAAGTTTTGTTATACTCGTAAAATACCCAAATAAGGCGAACATTCTGTTCCGTCGAAATTTTGCATTTCCCCGAAACCGTAATTTGGAATCGTGAATTTCCTCGAACAATTGTTCACTTGCAGTCAGCTAACTTTGAACAGAATTAATAATCTGTTGAAAATAATATTAAATGAAGATAACAAATAGAAAATTTGGAAAATTAAAATAAATAAAAATAAATATTTAAAACTAGCTGACCCGTAGACTTCGCCCTACCTAGAAAAAAATGTTGACTTTGCTGACCCAGCCCGCGTTGCTGATCCTCGCGTAGATCTACATTTAAACATGATGTAAATATAGCCTCATACATTTCTTGGAAAGAAACAAATTTGAACTTATTATTTTGAAAAAAATAAAATTGCATAAAATCGCCGATAACCCGTAAAATCCGAGGTTTATTATTGACCTAGCGATTTATTAGTCGTCATTGCGAATTCAAGGCGAACTGTAAACTGGACACGATTGAAGTGGAACGTCAAGTCGGTTGAAATCAATGGTAGCCTTGGAATCAGGTGCTTCATCAGATTTTTAACAGCTAATCTTGTTCCATTACGAATTCTAGGTTGGTTCCGGTTGCGTAACATGTGAATAACCGCTTCTAATTGTAACTGCAAATTGTGCGACGGCATTTCTGGAAAATGTCGTGAGTTAAGGAATTCAGTTGGATAGTTGACGACTTTCTTTGGATCTGTAATAGAATCGATTGGACGGCCGTGGTGTGGTAGGTAGTGTGTGCGACTATCACACAGAAGAACCCGAGTTCGAAACCGGGTATGTCCACCAAACATTTTTCAGCGGCTGTTTCCACCTCATAAATGTTGGCGACTTTACGAGTAAGAGAGCATTCTCTAAGCCATATAAAACTTCTCTAGAAAAGCACTAGCCGTTCGGAGCCGACAGTAGGTCCCGGACAGTAAGTATACAAAATTATATCGTACACAGCTCACTGATTCGAGAGAAGTTCCCCGTCTGTTCCTTCATAGAATGTTAAGGGAAATACGTAAGTAAGTAACTGGCTACTAACTCGTCTTTTGACGTTGTGAATTGTCAAAAATTAGGTGGAAACGAAATGAGACCAGTGGAAGCTTCAACTGGAACTTTCCCATTGTCAATGTTTAAAAGATGCTGGCAGAATGGTAAGTCGGCCTACATTGTTTGCATTTCCTTCTGCATTGCAGACATTGCAGAAATGTATGTATTGCTTAGAACGCAATTTTTCCTGATTCTTAAATACATATCAATAGCAAATTAATAAAATAATTTGCGACATTTCAATTTGACGAATCATGAAGTAGATGGACTACTCATTTTAAATAGACACTGCAAAATAGCTGCGATTGCAATGCATCCTACGAACGATGGGTTTCGGAGTAAATGTATTTTATCGTGAATAACTAAGTTGGTTAGAAAACCTCGTGCTTCGACAACAATCGCTCCAAATGACATCATTTGGAAGAAACTATTGTACTTGTGAATATTCTCCACGAAATTCTTAAATTGAGGATTTCGTCCAGAAAGTAATAATGTCAATATCTCTGGTGGCAGTGGAAATTGTGGCAATATGACCTTTCCACCTGTACAACTTTGTCCTGGCATGTGGTGTTGAAATTTTAAGGCATTGTACGGTGGATTCCTTGTTCTGGAGTCATAATGGATCGCGCTGAAGAAAACGCCCACGATTTCAGTCCAAAAGCTGACTACGTTTATCGTCAGTCGCATTTGCTTTCTGACTATATCGTTGGATTGATGAGCGTGTACGCAAATATTTCTATGAATTTCGACCAATATTTCTACACGAACTAAAGTCAAATACTGAGCAAAATATACTGTGAATATTCCATGATGATCGTTACATTATTACGACAGATATGTAATTTTTTATAAAATTTATTATTTCTCAACTAGTAAGTTGTAATGCGCCTATAGCGCCCGTTAATTTGCCTGAGAAAAAATTTTTGTTGAAAAAAAAAAATTTGTTAAAAAAAAATTTTGTTGAAAAAAAAAATTGTATGTGGAAAAAAAAAATTTTGTTGAAAAAAATAGTTATTCTTGAAAAAAAAAATTTTTGTTCAACAAAAAAATTTTTGTTGAAAAAAAAAATGTTTGTTCAAAAAAAAATGTTTGTTGAAAAAAAAAAATGTTTGTCGAAAAAAAAAATTTCGTGGAAAAAAAAAAATTTTGTTGAAAAAAAAAAAAATTTGGGGAAAACACAATTTCTGTACAAAAAAAAATATTATTTTTTTTATTATTATTATTTATAGAATTATAGAATGCCTATTTAAATTCCTACGTACTGCGTGACAGAGTCAGTGAATCAGTGTATCAGTGAATCAGTGTCGAGGGTAAATATATATTAAGATAATTAATATAATTGAAATCGGACTATAAATAGGAATTTTCGAAACAACTCAACCTCAGCGCCACCAACCGGGTCCACTGATACATAATATTTCTTCTCATTACCAAACAGCCATACATTCTGAAATTCGCTACTGTCAGGCGAATTTAAAAATTTCCACGACGTTTATTCGCCATTTGGTAAATCGATTTCTTTTCAGAATTTTCTATATTTTTCCTCTTCGATTTTCCCATTTTTCTCCTTAAAATGTCATTCAGAAATGAAATTCAATACAAAAATAACATAAAAAATCATCATTTGAATTTTTTGTTTTGTCGCGCTTATCCGATGTGGTTTGTAAAAATGTTATTTCATACAAACCTTGTCCTGAAAATTGCTAATGCAACAGAAAATATATTTAAGCAAATCGGTGATATAGAAGAACATATTTTATACTAGTAAGTTGTAATGCGCCTATGGCGCCCTTTAATTTGCTTGAGAAAGTATTTGTTACTTAATTTTAAAAATTTTGTAAAAAATATTTGGAGAAAACTATTTTGTAAAAAAAAATTTCGAAAAAAAATAAAATTCGTTGAAAAAAAAAATTTTTTGTTGAAAAAAAAAAATTTTGTTGAAAAAAAAAATTTTTGTGGAAAAAAAAAATTTTGTTGGAAAAAAAATGTTTGCTGAAAAAAAAAATTTTTGTTGAAAAAACAAATTTTTGTTGAAAAAACAAATTTTGTTGAAAAAAAACATTTTTGTGGAAAAAAAATTTTTTTTGAAAAAAAAAATTTCTTGAAAAAAAAAATTTGGTAAAAAAAAAATTTTTGGAAAAAAAAAATTTGTAAGAAAAAGAAATTTTGGAAAAAAAAATTTTGGTAAAAAAAAAATTTGGGGAAAACACAATTTCTGTAAAAAAAAAATATTATTTTTTTTATTATTATTATTTATAGAATTATTATAGAATGCCTATTTAAATTCCTACGTACTGCGTGACAGAGTCAGTGAATCAGTGTATCAGTGAATCAGTGTCGAGGGTAAATATATATCTTAATAATTTTATTACTACCAACAAAAAAAAAGAGGAAAGAATACAAAAAATGTCTCAGTACATGTGAGAATGGATATCAGAAAGATGAGATTATGCGGTGTCGATGGCTTAGCCAACGTTCAGCGATATACTCTTAGACTTCTTCAATAGTTTAGAAGATCATTAATTTGGACCAGATCATAACTGTCTTCCAACTTGAGTCCCTCTTCTAGTTGCCTCATACGTTGTGATCAAGTTGTACAACCAGTTGTTACATGCCAGTTCTAGAGTTGGTCATCGGTTGTGTGAATTTATTTGGTTCAACTTATTTTTTTTCTCTGCGCCATTCAGATTCTGTCACTGGTTGTAGAAGAGATTTGAAAAAAACAAATAAAAGATTGCCAGGAAGAAATTACTGATTCTAATTAAGCTTTAAAAATATCCCTGAGTTGTTGAAGTTAAAATACGAATTTGCTTATTTATCCACCAATTCTTCCTTACTGTTAAATATCACCTATTCCCACTCGAATACAGTTCTGGCGACCGGGGCGTTTACGTTTTCTACTCACATATTTCTAAAACAATGCGTCTTTTTCTTTGGAATCCTTAGCATAACCACCAGCGGTGAATGACATTTTCTGCACTTTTTTTTACTTCAGCTACAACATTGCCCTCATCAGATATTTTAAGACGAAAAACCTGTTCATACGTTTTGTTCTTCACCAAAAACTCAAGTGTACAAAATTCAGAGAAATTGTCAACAAATTCCCCCGAACAAAAATATTTAGTATTTTAGGAGATTTTCGCGAATTAGCCACTTTTTGGTCAATTTCTCCGAATCAACCACATTTTCGTAACAATTTTTTTTTTCGGAGGAAAAGAGGAAAATAATTTCGATGAAAATTGTATTTCAGATTATCCAAAAATTGCCAATAAAATAAATGGATTGGATAATAGAAAAATGAATACGTGTGATGTGACCGAGTCTTAACTAAGCGGTTACATCACATTTTAGATGAATATTTGTACAAGAAAAGGCTATCAGCGAGATGGGGCGTATTCGAAAAAGTACGTTTTCTGTTGGGGGTTCATTTTTTAACCCAAAGTGCGCATGGCATACTTACAATTTCAGTTGAAGTTATTACAAGATAACCCAATATTTTTGACTCGTACCATATGTGTTCCAATAATAGCTGATAGAAGTGTCTGTTTATTTGTTGACAATTTGAATGCGCTTATGTTAATTTTATATTTAGGAAATTTATATTTTATATTTTATAAATGCATCACAATATTTTTCTTTCGAAAACTATGGCAAGAACCAGCCAGACGGCGGGCGGACATGTACAAAATGTCAATAGATGGGTTTGTTCTAGAAATTCCTTAGATCTTAAGTGACCGGGAAAGTCATGGGTTATGTTTTTGGTTCGTTCCAAAAGTCACCACTTAAATACCGACTTTATAGACTTTCTTAGCCATGCGAATTGTTTCTGGTCTTGGTAAATGCCAACGAAAACAATTGATTTTCAGGTACACCTTGACCCAAGTGCATGTACAACCGCTCACTCCTCTATACATATTTTTATTATGGTATTGAGACTTCTCATTTCATTCGATTGTGGTCTCCCGGGCAGAAACTTGCGGTGGCTTGGCTTGGAAGGCTTTTATTGAATCGACCGGTATACGTTTAAGCATCATCCATTGATGTATGATACGGACATAGGCAGACATACATACGTACGTACGTACCTATGTATCTGTTGGGATGTGTACATTACATGTGTATGGGTATGTGTGGATGGATGTCTTTCTTTATGGGCGTTCATAACAATGAATTGTATGGAATTGAATAGAATTTGCGTTTGACAACTATTGTTGTAATGATTGCCCAAATGTATGCATGTTCAAAATATACGCATACATACATAGATTTCTATGTATGAGGGTATGTGGATGGGGATGTGGTTCGACTATGTACGTGTGTATTTAACGACCATAGTATGTCTATGGCATAAACCCACAAGGCCGGCAAATAGACAGACACACATGCAAACAGATCCTTCTATCCTGTGACGGAACGAGAGAGGCTTCCGCAACATTGTATGCCACAGGAAACACATGTAGTTGTATTTGTGTGTATAAACTGTATGTCTACATACACTCACATTTCTAATTTATTTATGTTTCCGTTTTTGGCCAGTTCAACGCTTTGTACCATTTTAGCAGCTTCATTATTTTTTTTTCTGTCGTTTTGTATTTGTTCGATAATTTCGTTGATGTTGCGTTGGAGGGTGGCCAAGTGCCTAAGTCCAGTGGATATCTGAAATGAAATTATAATCCCTTTTTGCCGATGGGCTGTCATTTAGTAGCAGTGACTAATAATTTAATACGACTGACAGCGTCATTTGAATCATTTATCATTGATTTTTGTATTTGCGCCGTGGTCCATTGACATGTTTCATTGAGTTGCCGTAAAAAGAATCCATGTGCCAAACACATACGTACATACATGTGTACAAGTGTGAATTTGAATTTGAATGCATGCAGGAAAACGACAAATTCGCCAAATATAGTATGTATATACTTAGTAGATGTAGCCTAGGTGTGAATTTGATAGAGTGGCCAATCTGTATCCTTCACCATGGGTTGGGGTTACATCAAATTAGTATTTGTATATGCAACCCCTTGAACTAATAATCGGAGACCATATCAATTATATCAGTGTGAATATATTAAAATGTCTTATGTAGAAAATCATAGTTTTGAGATTTTAACAGAAAGGCATTTTTTTGAAATTCCCAAAAAATTAACAAAAATCAATTTCGCATTATTGGTTTGTTCGTAATTTTAAAATCCCTCTTAAGTTAACACAACTTTCTCTACACTTATGCTGAGACTGGGCGACATCTATCGTATTGATTTCTGACAGCGCAGACAATCTAGACGACCTACGTCACATGTAAATTGTTCCCTTTAGAAGGCAGCTAAAGCTTTTTCCACCAACGGCGACTATACACCCAATTAGGTCTTCATTGGTGCAGGTTTACCGGAAGAAATTTGTTTTGATTGATTTGATAATTGATGGTGTATTGTGATTCGGGAATTTTGGTCGACGCCTACCGGGGACTTGATTTTCTTTATAAAATATAATAAAAATAATACTATTTTTCCAAAAAAAAACTTAAAAATTGTATTGTTTCTTTAACCAAATCTTGGACATAAATTATTCAAGCATGTTAAAAACTAGAAATGACTAATAAAATCAAAAAACTAATCAAAAATTCTATGCAATTCATCTTGAAACAAATATCCTAGATAATTTATAGATCAACTAGTTCAGAAATGTTCCATAAGGTAAAAAAATCGTGTTAAAAACCACAATCACAGTTGTAAAAAGTGCTTAAAATCGTAAATAGTTTCATTTATTGGTAGTATTTTGTTCCCGGGAATCACGACCAAGGGTTTTCCAACAGGAGGTGTTATTTTAGTATTCAAGGAAAAATAAATTTTTTCGAGATAAATGATCGGAGGTTTATTTCATAATAAAGAGGAGAGTATGCCGTTAATAATGAAAAACAACATCAGACAAATGGCCACCACGACCACGCTTACAGGACCATATCCTTTTCATGAAATTCTCCATAACCAAATCGCAAAGTGGCTGCCCTATGTCCTCGATGGCCTCATGAATTCTATCTTTGAGGTCTTGAATCGACGCTGGGCTGTTGGCGTAGACCTTATCTTTCACGTGGCCCCAAAGGAAGAAGTCGCAAGATGTTAAATCACAAGATCACCTCAATTGTGATCACCTCTTCGAGAGATAACACGGTCGGGAAACTTTTCCCGTGAAGTAGCAATGATTTCGTTGCGTGTGTGACACGTAGCGCCGTCTTGTTGAAAGTAAACGTTATCCAGATCAATATTATCCAACTCCGACCATAAAAAAAATCATTAATCATCTTTCGATAGCGCAATCCATTCACCGTAACTGTTGATCCAACCTCATTTTCGAAAAAGTAAGGTCCAATGACCCCGCCGGACCACAATCCGCACAAACCACACAAAACAGTCACACGTTCAGGATGGAGAGGCTTCTTAACAATAACTCTTGGGTTTTCCCAGCCCCAGATGCGACAATTTGGCTTGTTGACGTGGCCACTGAGGTGGAAATGTGCCTCATAGACGTACATTTCAAGGACCCAATCAGCACAGGCACAACGTTGTTGATGATCGGCCGTCTTGAGTTCTTGTGTTAACTGAACTTAAGTGGAATGCCCAATTTCAAAGAACGACGAGGAATGGAAAAACCTGGGTTTTCTTCAACACTTTGGGTTACAGCAGCAATATTCTCAGCTGTTATTGAAAGACGTGCACTGGTTTTATTCTTCACATCACATCACTAACTTCTCCCAAAAGCTGCCAAGGTGCTTCACGACGTCCCAGAAATCCTTTAGTTTTGCGAACTGTGACTGCAAGATTTTCACCATTTTTGTAGTTTTCATAATTTAAATTTTTAGTAATGGCGTAGTTTCTACTTGTCAAATGTCAAAGAATAAAAGCTTCAAAAGTGACAGCTACCGAAATACCGGGTGATTCAAAATAACATCACATGGCATGCCGCGCTTTTTCATACCCAAACATTCATAAACAATGTGATAAACTCCTTCAATTGAGATGTCTACATCCTCAGACACCTTACTCACTTTTATTCGTCAATTGTCCAATAACGTTCGGCGGCACGTGTGCTGGCCTCATATCTGAGATCTTCATAACACGCTTCTGCCCTTGTAGCTCGCCTCTCTATGATGATTCGCATCATAAGCGTAACAATATTATTAATCAACAATCTTTGGGGCTAATTTCCTTATGGTCACTGCATAACCGGTCTAATACCACAAACATTCGTGTGTCTATTAACTCCACTTCCGTCTGGGCACACATGTCTGTGCATTGCCAACATATGTCTGTTATGTGTGTGTGGGTGTGTGGGTGCGTGAGCGTGTTTATAGTGGCTACGTGTATAAGTGAATATTATCAAAACCACTTAATAAGCATTTGCAGCAACTAATTATCGGCATCATTAAATATTCACGTTTGCTAATAGGCTCTAATGCATTTTTCTAATTAAGACCAGTCAAAATTGGCAGACTGGCAACGCCAGGCAGTCAAGCACAGTAATCACACACACACACAAACACACCCAGGCAGCCATACCCGATGAACCCGCACACAGATGGTCGGTTCAGACAAACCACCTGGTTTTGTGAGAAGGTTAAAGCAAAGCTATATTTAGAAGTCCCACCCCCCCACCGACCATTGTTATCGGTCATCAACAAAAACAGCAGCCACAACAGAAACGTTCATCTGAAAGCCATGCTGGTGATGCGGTAATTGTTTATGTTTACCGACCATAAACTTGGCCAACGGCAAATGCAGGCTGGAATTTTCCTTGAATTTTGCTCACGGTTACAGGTCTGAATGTGTTCAGGGTATTCTTTACCGCAAACAATTACATTTTATTATATACTGAAATACATAAAATAATAAAATATATTTTTGCATCATTATAATCTTTCAGCATTTGCTTCTTCCCATCCTGCACATCCTTGATTACGTCCAATGTTCGCCGTGCTGTGGTACAACGAGCTTAGCTATTGACATTGGATCGTGTAAAAGAAGATATAAGAAAATGTTTCTGTATCTTGTTTGCGTCTTGTTTTCTGTGTCATATTCCTTAATCCGTAAATGGAAGATGTATTACGTTCATTATTTCATTCGTGACCATTGCTGCTGGTGCCATAATTATCGCTTGATACTGCCAGCATTTATGTGAGTGTCAGAATGGATTTGGTTAAAGATACCATTTATAATTCCATTTGACATTAGTAGATCGTCAGCATTGAGCAAAAATTTTAAATGTTATTCCGAATATTCGATGCAAGTATTTAAAACCCCAGTAGGTATTTCGTGAGGACGGTATGTAATCGGAGGCAGGTGGTTAACAGGCATGTTGTTGTCAAGGATGTTCATTAGGGGCTCCCCCGTTTTTTTGGAAGCATGTGGCAAAGTATTTTTGGTTTTTTTTTTTTGGAAAATGTTTAGAGATTTTTTTTGTAGTTTATTTCTCAAAAAAAAAACTGTGACAGCTAAACGAGCAAAAAAAATTACAAAACTTATGATGTCTCCTAGCGGACACCTCTTATAAACGGACAATTTTTTCAGTACCAATTCGATACAGTCATCTTGTGTACTTCACTCATAAGCCGACATAATTTTCAGTCCCTTAGGTGTCCCCTTATGAGAGAGTACAGTGTATATACATCAAATTGAAGCTCGAACACTTTTCTTTTGAAATGACGACTCGAAAACTTAGAAAATTCTTTTTATTGATCACTTGTGCTTGAAATACGAAAAACTCAGAAAACCCACATTTTTCGCAAAAATCTAAATTTTTTCCATAAAGAATTTTTTTTTTTTGGACAACTGAATGTTCATTTTATATGAATTACATTGCATAGGCCCGCTGACATAAATCGGTAGGGAAGATTCACCCACACATTGGTTTTAATTGGATTACTTTCTTCGTTTAATTCTTTGAATACCAAAATGACTCCACTTTTTGCAAACTCTCTACTTGAGTATTTTACATACCAAGAGAGAGTGGCCCGCCCACACACCTCAACACTTTAAACAGCCATATTTCCCGAACTATTACAGGTTTGTAGGTGATATTTGGCACATACATCCGGAAAAAGGTTTGCGGTGCCATGCCCTGGAGTTACGCTGAAATCTCGTTGCTAGGTCCAATTGGGTTCGTATTTGGGCCCGCATATGCGTTTATTTCGCATACGTCCAAACCTTTTTCTTTGAGTTTTTTGTTTTTTTTGCGCTTTCAGACACACGGACGTCTGAACGTATCTGAACTGCTTCCTTCATGCCGATTATAGCGCCTCACGCTGTTTTATGATCTTAAGGGCAGTGTTTATATTTTTTTTTTATGTGATTTCCTCATAATTTCTGCGGTTGATATTATGTTTTTGTTGTTGCTAAATTTACAAGCATTTTCCACAACGTTACATTGCATCACAAGCGAATAATTACTTTTGTGCCGAGAGATTTACAAGGAAACTTATAAGCGGAAAAGGGGAAAACTGGCATTTATGTTTGTATTCTTTCGTTTTTTTATGATTCGCAACAGATTCCGTAATGACTGGCACCGACTCGATAATTACATTTTAAATAAAATGTTGTTGTCATCGTTAGAAAGACAAGTAAACTGTGGTTAAAGACTCATGAAAGCATATTTACGCATATGGAACCAAAAACCAAATTGTCTACATTCCATGAAACTGTTGATAAATTACTTTCTTATTTTTGTGTAACAACACGAGCATATGCTTGAATTGAAGTAGTCACAGCGACAAAACATTTTCGCATGAGAATTTGTTAATGAGACATTGGTGTACGACACTAAGGCCGGTATACGTCAGGTCATGAATACCCTTAGGTCGAAGAATTGTCTTTCTAAAAAGCACACTTGTCAGTCTCCTATTGGAAATGAAAACCAAATGCCAAAACTTGGCTTTATGTGGATTTGTCCCGCAATAATCACTGTATTCAAATTACAATTATTGGCTTTCTGTGAGGTCTTCTTTGGGATCTGCTCCATAATGGGCTAAGGGCTATCTGTATAAGCCTTGCTTGCCTCCAATTCCTCAGCCTAATTCAATCAGTGACCGACGACCTACAAACAAAAGTGTTAGAGAAAAGTTCTTCCTAAACATCAATGTAAATAGTTTAGCCAAACATTTATATTTGAACACAATCTGCCGCTTGTCACAATTGCCACAACTTTAGTCCAGATGATAGCTAAAATTCGTGAGTATTTGCACAAGACAAAACATTTTCTCTGTAAGGGGTTCAAATGTTTCCATATTGTTGAAAGCAACATAACTACCTAAACACACAAAAAAAGGGACACATTTGGCTGTCAACCCAGTAAATGTCAACAAATAAGCACATGCGTTGAGTGGGCACCAGCAGGACGGAGAGGGGATGACTGAACAATGAAATAAATAAAAAGTGAAATGGACAAAAGCCAACAATGGCACACTGTCTGTTGCCATGTGCTATACGGAAAAGTTGACATTGTTTTCACTCTCAAGTATTTTAAAATTCAATATGCTTTCGGATTTGTTCATCTGGCCTTTTTCCTGTCGTTACGATGAAACTTTAACTTTAAAGCCTTAAACTCGTACTGAATGAGCGTAGGAAGACGAAGTAACAGATGGAATCACCATCACAAAAAGTCGTTGTTTCGAACATTTCTGACAGTCGCTGCCTAAGAGTTTTCTTGGAGAAAATTTGCTCTTAGGAGGCACGTACAGATGCGTGCTCTGCCCTTGGAGTTTAAACTGTTTGAAATTCTTGGGTCATGTCATACTTTTTTGCGTGCCTTAAGTGTAATGTGTCATTTCACTAAATAGATGACAACATTTCTGGATATTACTTTGAGATGGGCAATTACGACTTGACGAAACATGTGCTCTTTTTTCTCCTTCTTTAGACTAAGAGATTGACAATTGCATTTCTGGCATGTGTAGTCCAGGGAAAATACATATGGAATGACATTGCATAGCAAGACGAAGGGAATGGTTGTTGTACATTGTGGAGGGGGACGATTTCTTCTAAAGATATCAGTATTTCGGTACTAAATGTGTAGATATTATAATGGATTGGACAGAACAGAGGGCATATGGAAAATTATTACTTTTCTGGTTTGGTAAGAGATGGGGCATATGTTTCTTAGCATAGGAATGATTTTTGGGACTACGAATTGAAAATGAAATCTGGATAGTTGTAGATTTACCAGACCTAAAGCCTATCTGGCACAAGACATCATTTTATGCAGAGTACTAGTACTTTGGGATTTAAATCACAGGGCGTGCATAAAATACGAGGTGAATATACAGAGAGTAAATGGAATTTCATCAGTACTGTCGTCTTCAACAGAGTTTTCTAGTGTCAATAGGATGGCAAAGTGTTATCATAACAATCTCATTACACTTGCCGCATACATCATCTTATCGATCGGAAGTTATACAGAAGTTTATATCATTGCAAGAGAACTCGGTCTGGTGTGTGCTTTTTATACACTCCATCATAGGATGGAGTATATACTAAGTTTGTCATTCCGTTTGCAACACCTCGAAAGAGTGATCTGCGACCCTATAAAGTATATATATTATCGGTCAGTGTAACATTCTAAGACATTCTAGCGATGTCCGTCTGTCCGTCTGTTGAAATCACTATAGAGTGCGAAGGACCAACGCTAAGAAGCTGAAATTTTGTAGGAATATGTTTTTTGCCCATAAGCAGATTAAGTTCGAGAATGGGCAATATCGGACCAAAGGGGAAAAAGTTCCCCTTTACGGGACTAAATATATCCCGGCCATAATCAAATTTTTCAAATATTTTTTTTCACTACATCTGATTTTTTTTGGTAAAATTGTTCTAAGTTTATATAATTTATAGATGGGGAAAAAAAATCCCAAAAATGGGCGTGCTCATGGGTTCCGTGGACCCTTGGGGCCCATGATAAACATGCGCATATGGGTATCGAAGTGCAACGAAATTTACTCACGAACCCAAATATGCCTTTATTTTCATGATTTGCCTAAATTTTTTGATCCGGTTTCTGGGACTATCGGGTCACCAGCGGCCCAAAAACCGTCCCTTGACAAACATGGACATATGGGTATCGAAATGCAACGAAATTTTCTCGCGAACCCAAATATGCATTTATTTTCATGATTTGGATAAAATTTGTGATCGGGTTCCTGGGACTATCGGGTCACGAGCGGCCCAAAAACTCAGTTAGTTTTCTTATTTATTGACTTTTTAAGGATCCATGATGGAGGGTATTTAATATTCGGCCCGGCCGAACTTACTATTTGTCCACTTGTTTTTTATAGAATTTTCGATAATAATTTTTGCAAAATTATACTGTAAAGAATATAATTGCGATTGGTCACTCCGAACCTGTCTTACGGATAAATGAACCGCCATGACTCACACTTTGCGAAATGTCAATACCAAATCCGTTTGATGACATATTTGCAAATCACCACAGTCTTATCCTTCAGTAACATCTAACATCTGTTCAATTATAATTTCTCAGACATTTCTTTTTTCAAATGAGTCTAACATGATCTAAATTGTTTGGGCATTTCTGGTAGTATTTGTCGTATCGTTTCAGTTACTTACCGATTTGAAGAACTATTAATGGAAGATTCCCCTCGCCTCTGTGATAATTTTTTTTCACCTATTAACTAAAATATTTGTAGGCTGTTTATTAAGAACATTTTCGATTTGAAGAGATAAAAGAAAAATTACAAAAATTATAAAGGATACGTTTTTCAGTACTCTTTTTCACTTCTCTCACAGGCGGACAGCTAAGGCACCTCATGCTCAGTGCATACACTGTATGTACATATTTATATTATATAAATCTATGTGACCATAGGTGAGCTAGTAATATCAGCTTAAAGTTCCTATGCATAAATGAATGATGAGTTCCTTTTGTTGTTAATTACATATGAACCACTCAACATGTATTTCCTTAACCCAAACAAGAAACAATTTTTAAAAAATTATTCTTAAATTGATGAAGTATGACTTTTTTTCTAACCATTTATTTTGTCAAGATAAGAAAATAAAATGTTTTTTTTTATTAGTTAACCAGGCGGATTGAACTCGAATTACAAAACATTTTTCCAAAACATTCCACCAAACTTTGAGACATTTCTTATGAATTTGTTTGTTGGTTCCATTCCTGACATTTTATTCCAACATTTGATGAATTTTTTTTAGCATATTTACGAAATATTTAATTGAGCGGTGATACCTTTCGCATACCAATAGTTTTGTTGACATTTAAGGGCTGTTTTTTTTCTCTGTGTAGCAGACTCAGCATATAAATCGCAATTTAATCTAATGAAACCCAGCATCCTTCATGGCCCCGTACATCATTAGTGTGATGTAAGCGTCTGTGAACCTGACCTCAAACAAACGATATCCCTGCGTCGTCATCGATGTCTTCGATTGCGTTCATGTCACCAGCGGCAAAACACCAACCATCTTGCAAAAAATAAAAAACATTAACATTTACTGGAATATGATAAATTACGGTCAGTCGTTTTTCTCATTTTTAACACTCCTCCCTTTTGGGATCCTTTTGTCCGCCATTAGGGAGTGGACATGACCATAAGGGCTTGCTTTTAGCTGTCTTTATTTTTGAACGTAAGTTATAATTTATGGCACTTAAGTGTAAAGAAAAGTTTATTTCCTTTTTTTTCGGCACAAGAAGGCAGGACCGGAGATGTTATATTTTTGAGATGAATGGGGAGGAACAAAGACCGATGGCCACCATTCACGTATACAGTTCATCGTTACGTTGTGTGTTGAGGACTATTATATGCTTGAAAAGAATTGAATCAGGAAAACGCACATCAAAAGGTTGTGCATAAACATAAATCATAATTTTGGTTGAGACATTGGAGATTTTAGCAAAATTACTTTTTTTAAATTAAAATAAGGTTAAACTAAATCTGTTTTAATGAATTTGTTCGGATATTTGAAAGATGTCTTTTGGTGTAGGTTTCGGTGTTGTCAGAGATCGTGTCACAACTTATAAGTCTGGCTGAATACTCGAGTTTATGACAGCCCACATTAAACAATTCAGCCATTTTGAAATTTTCGAAAGATACGTTAGACTTTTCAATTATAAGTACTTACGTTTTTTGTTTTCTATGTTAAACATTTCCGCCCAGACCGCATTTTCCATCTAATGCCACCTGAAAATAGACCCTGAGTAGAAATAGGAAGTGAAATATTGGAAAAAGCTGAAGTTTTAGAAAACTGCACAGTGAACGCCGAAAGATTGAGCTAGATGTAACCGCTGTTTTTTTTTCAGAATCGAAATAGAAAGCACACACAAACAGGGACCCAAACCGAACCGAACCTGAACAGTTTCACTTTTTTAGTCTTTGAACCGAATCGTGTATCGAAACAGAAACTTCAACAAAATAAAAAAAAAATGTCACAGTCACAGAAAAAAAAATGTTTGATTTTTTGACAAAAAAAACCATCATAATGATGACTTCAAAAAAAAAATTGCTGAAGTTTTTCCTGCACAGAAAAAAATAATTTTTCGATTCAATGAAAATATTCACGAATTCAAACAAAAAATTCATTGAAAATCCTGTGATAAAACAATGTGTCAACTTAAAGAAAATATTCGTATACTGTTTATCAAAAATATCTTCGATGAAGAAAGTTTCATATATACAAAAAAAATTGTATGTCGTTCATTAAAAATATTTTTGATGAAATCATTCACATTCAACAAAATAATTTGTAGGTTGTTTATCAAAAATATTTTTGATGAAAAAATTCGCATATCTACAAAAAAATTGTAAATTTTATAAATTAGATAACCAAAATACAAATCATAAGAAATATAAAAAATTTTGTCGATTCAATTTATCAAATTTCTTTCAACATGTGATAACATTTTTCGTAAATATGCTAAAAATATTAAAACGAAATTTGATAAATGGGATCAACAAAAAAATTCATTAAAAATATCCAAACATTGATGAATTGTTTTGTTGATACATTTCATCCAACTTCGTTTCAATATTTGAAAATTTTTTTAGCATATTAACGATAAGTTTCATTGAGAAGTGATGAAATTCTTGTACAAATATTTTCATTGAAATTTTTTGGTTGTCTTTTTTTTCTGTGTGTGCCTCCGAAACAAATTTCAGTTGAGCTATCATAACTTAGACTAAATTAGTTTTTTTTGGTGTTAATAAACAACAAAAAAACATTTTTCTTTCCTATGATTTATGATTTCATATTGAACAACTGAACAATTTTAGAACTACGCACGTGTTGAATAGTGTAAATAGTAGCAGAATGATGCATACATACAAAATAACTAAAGACAAAACTGTGCGACAACAAAAGAAAAATGCCACAAACTATTGCACGACCTGCTTTGCCGCTTTAACTTGCTACTCGGTTCGCTATCACTCCGACATGTTGCGGGCGTTCACATACGAAAATTTAATCAGTGCCGTATTATAGCATCGCTTCTAGAGTGCACTCTGGCATTGGGCAAATTTACTTGTCGAAGGAAATATAATTCAGAAAAACAAAACACTTTCATCTGCTCAGCTCATTTTTGTCTCTATGAAATTCATTTCCATTCACATGTTTATCTCAAAACTCCCGTTACTTTCGATGTCAAGTGTTATTTGTTTGTTATTCCTTTATTAAATCCCATAGATTTGTAAATGACTCACCCATTCAGTTACAGCTACATATTAAATCAACATATTTATCATGTAAAGGATAACGATTCATTACAATTTTATTGGATTTTTCTCTCTCACATTTTCCCAATGAATACAGAATGTCTATTGCAACATTGTCTGTTATTCATGTACGTATGTATGTATGTTTGGATTGTTGTCGGAGTACATTGATAATTGTATAAATATAAAAATGTACGGTCGTACATAAGGGCTGTTCCATGGCAATCGGAACGTGCTCTCTATGAAAAGTGCAATACAAATTAAATGAAAAGTGACCCAATTGAAGAATGCTCATAAATGAAAAATTCCTAAAAATAAATGAAAAATTCTGCAAAAATAAAACCTTAAAAATTCCCAAAAAAAAATTCTGAAAAGTCCCCTAAGTAATGAAAAATTCTCAAAATTTAAAATTGACCCATTAATTAAGCCAGTGTCGGTCGTGTCCCTCCTCCACTTTCAACCCAAACGTTTAAAGATATAACCTTACCCTCCAATCTAATTATTCAATATAAACGACCATAAGGCACAATTTGAAACGTAACGTCAATTAAATATTTCCTTCCCTCTACCGCAATGTTGACTTCAATCTTAATAAATGTCAGCGTTAAAGAAATGTTTCGGATATGCTGAATTTTTGGTTAATAAGCAAGGCTTCCAAATGTTATTAACCGATTGAAAGGTTCCACTATTCCCAGCTGATTTTGGAGATTTCACGAATTCGTTTTAACCTAAATACCTGGGGAAAAATTTGGCTAATTTTTCACTTTTCATATAAAAAAGGCCCAAAAACAAATTTTTCGTTATCTAAAAAATTCGAAATTCTTTGGAAAATGTCCCGATTGTGTATTCATTTTCTTGTGCCACCTTTCGTTCCTCTAAAATTATGAAAAAAAACAGTTTTTTTTTGGGTATTTTTCGTAATGAAAAAACTCCCGATTTTGTATGGGATTTTTTTGTTCCATCTTTTGTTCCTCTAAAATTATGAAAAATTACGATTTTTTTTGGGGTATTTTTCATGATGGAAAATGTCCCGATTTTGTATGAGATTTTTTTTTGTTCTTATTTTCGGGGCATTTTTTACAGAACCAATCGCATCGATATCATCGGCAAAATTCCTTTTGGTCCATAAACAGTCTATCTCTAATTCGAGAGGTCGACTCACTGATTGCTGATTGGGTCCATGAAATGCATTAAAATGATTCGGAATTAAATCGGTGGTTACATCAACAAGCAAAATTGTCG
The DNA here is from genome assembly GCA_958296145.1 of Hydrotaea cyrtoneurina. NCBI lineage: Eukaryota > Metazoa > Arthropoda > Insecta > Diptera > Muscidae > Hydrotaea > Hydrotaea cyrtoneurina. Next base: position 119,801,160 of record OY282512.1, read on the forward strand.
CATATGGGTCTGGGAAAACTCAAGAGTTATTGTTGAAAAGCCTCTCCATCCTCAACGTGTGACTGTTTGGTGCGGTGTATGGCCCTGTGGGGTTATTGGACTTACCTTTTTCGAAAATGAGGTTGGATCAACAGTTACGGTGAATCGAGAGATGATGAATGATTTCTTATGTTCTGAGTTAGATGATATTGATCTGGACCATTTTTACTTTCAACAAGACGGCTCTACGTGCCATACACGCAATGAATCCATTGCTCTTTTACGGGACAAGTTTCCGGACCATGTTATCTCTCGAAGAGGTGATCACAATTGGCCACCGACATCTTGTGATCTCACACCTTGCGACTTCTTCCTTTGGGGTCACGTGAAAGATAATGTTTACGCCAATAGCCCAGCGTCTATTCAAGACCTCATTCGTGAGGCTATCGAGGAAAATTTCATGAAAAGGATATGGTCCTGTAAGCATGGTCGTGTTGGCCATTTGGTTGATCATTAATAACGTCATACCTTCCTCATTTTTACGAATTAAACATCCGATCATTTATCTCAAAAAATTTAATTTTTCTTTGAAAACCAAATTAACACCTCTTGTTGGAAAACCCTATACACGAAGAACCACGACATTGTTTTCATTGACCTCAAGCCGAACCAGAAAAAAAAATAATTTAAAATATTTAATTTAAAGAAAAATCTGAAGTATCCATCTCACTTTAAACCTTTTTTTTTTGGATTCTTAATGTTTTTTGATAGCCAAAAAAGGAGTGATTTCCTTGAGCCGCTCTACAAAGAATGCCCCACACATTCATATACATAGCATGTATTTCCATTTATTATATATTGTATACATTTATACGTATGTATTTGTAAAATATTTACAGCCAAGAACACACATTCACTCAACACAATTTGAGATGTGGATAATTGTGTGCTGGAGTAAATAAAGTACCAACACTTGTAGTACCTCCTCTAGTACTCCAGCAACGCATGCAAGTGGGTTCGCATGTGCATCTGTACTATGTAGTGTGAATTTGCAAGGGTGCACTTGTTCGGTACCTACAGCTCCGGACATGAAGCAGAATTTGTAAGCAGACGCGATACAGTATATGGAAAATGTCTAAAGCCCAATGCATGTTGGCCAGATGTGTTAAAAATCTCATCTTATTCATGGTTATACGGGGATGTCTGTCTGCAGCAGAGATATTTCTTTCAGTCTCAGCTAGTCTGGACGCTTGTCTGATTCGTATTTATATGTAATGTAACATATACGTTTATTGTACAACAAAAGCAAAACCTAAATATCTGTACAATGAAAAACGTCCAGACTCCGGGCATCATTAAAAGAATGAACAACAATTGTGGTCTGTGAAATTCAAGGAAAAAGTTCTGCTTGAACCCAGCTGACATTCATTGCCAATGTGATGGCCCTCGTGGACTTGCATCCTTTTGTACACGCACACACACTCACACACACACAGACACACATGTGAGTCCAGCAATAGATACGCCTTGCTCGGAATGACGTGGTAAACTACTGCGTTCCATAATACCAAGCGCAGAACAACGAATAATGTTTCATAGCATAATCCGTTGCCGCTGAACTTGTATGGCGCCGGAAGATCACTTTGTCATTGTCATCTCTAACCAAAACGTCAAGCTACCAACCCCGGCATAAATTGTTTGGAATCACTAGAAAATGTGCAATTTTTCACTATTTCAATCGTGCATCGTGTGCCATTTTGTTGCCTCAAACGGATGATGATGTGGAAGCATGTGCAGAGATTTATGTACAGTCGAATTCGGATAAGCCTACGCATTTAAGAGGAAAATAAATTTTAGTAACAATTTTTCCTGATTTTCCATATTGAAGACAACTCAACCAAATGAAAATAAGTGACTATTTTCGTCCAAGCTCAATAATATTTAATTTAAATTGTACATACATGTATTTTAATAGTTGTGACACCAGCTTCTTTCTTCGTTTCATAGAATAATTTCAAAAGTACATCACAATTCGTTAAAATGAAAGAAGGTTCAATTCTCCGCTGTCATTTCTATTAAAAATCGCGCATAAGCCAAAACAAATTTCTTGATTTTTATACACTCCATCATAGGATGGAGTATATACTAAGTTTGTCATTCCGTTTGCAACACCTCGAAAGAGTGATCTGCGACCCTATAAAGTATATATATTATTGGTCAGTGTAACATTCTAAGACATTCTAGCGATGTCCGTCTGTCCGTCTGTTGTCTGTTGAAATCACGATAGAGTGCTAACGACCAACGCTAAGAAGCTGAAATTTTGTAGGAAGATTTTTTTTGCCCATAAGCAGGTTAAGTTCGAGAATGGGCAATATCGGACCAAAGGGGAAAAAGTTCCCCTTTACGGGACTAAATATATCCCGGCCATAATCAAATTTTTCAAATATTTTTATACACTCCATCATAGGATGGAGTATATACTACGTTTGTCATTCCGTTTGCAACACCTCGAAAGAGTGATCTGCGACCCTATAAAGTATATATATTATCGGTCAGTGTAACATTCTAAGACATTCTAGCGATGTCCGTTTGTCCGTCCGTCTGTTGTCTGTTGAAATCACGATAGAGTGCGAACGACCAACGCTAAGATGCTGAAATTTTGTAGGAAGATGTTTTTTGAACATAAGTTCGAGAATGGGCAATATCGGACCAAAGGGGAAAAAGTTCCCCTTTACGGGACTAAATATATCCTGGCCATAATCAAATTTTTCAAATATTTTTTTTCACTACATCTGATTTTTTTTGGTAAAATTGTTCTAAGTTTATATAATTTATAGATGGGGAAAAAAATCCCAAAAATGGGCGTGCTCATGGGTTCCGTGGACCCTTGGGGCCCAAAAAAGGGCCCATGATAAACATGCGCATATGGGTATCGAAGTGCAACGAAATTTACTCACGAACCCAAATATGCCTTTATTTTCATGATTTGCCTTAATTTTTTGATCCGGTTTCTGGGACTATCGGGTCACCAGCGGCCCAAAAACCGTCCCTTGACAAACATGGACATATGGGTATCGAAATGCAACGAAATTTTCTTGCGAACCCAAATATGCATTTATTTTCATGATTTGGATAAAATTTGTGATCGGGTACCTGGGACTATCGGGTCACGAGCGGCCCAAAAACCGGCCCCTGACAAACATGGACATATGGGTATCGAAATGCAACGAACTTACTATTTGTCCACTTGTTTCATTTCCGCTTAACCAATTTCGACTATATGCACTCAAAAAAAAAGTCAGTAATCATACGACCATAACGCTCCGAATTGACGGTGACAGTCGTCCCCCCGTCGTTTTTGAAAGAGCGCACCTTCGGACCAAAGAGCGCACCAAACAGTGACTTTTTGTGGATGTAATGGCCTCTCTTCAATTACTTGAGGATTCTCAGATCCCCAAATACGACAATTTGGTTTATTAACATACCCACCGAATGAGAAATGTGCTTCTCAACCATAATCTCCTCTTAAAGCACGATATGTGGCTGCGCCAGACAAATGTCGAATTCCAGCCCTATACTTTTGAAACCACGAATTCAGTTTTTCTTGCCTTCTAATTAGGGATTTTTAACCCGGAAATTCCCGAAAAATTTGTCGATTTTTTACTTTCCGATAGTTGGTCCCGATTTCCGTAAACAAAATACTACCAAAAAATTAAATTATGTACGATTTTAAGCAGTTTTTACCACTGCGAGTGTGGTTTTTAACCGGGAAATATACGGTTAGCTGATCTTTAAATTATACAGGATATTTGTTTCAAGATTAATTGGAATTGTAATTAAAGTTTTATTAATCATTTCAAGTTAATACCGTGCTTGAATTATTTATGTTTAAGTTTTGGTTAAAAAACAATCAAATTTTTAAGTTTTTTTTTGTGGAAAAATAGTATTTTATTTTATAAAGAAAATCAAGTCCAGGGAATTCCGCGGGAATACGTCGAGAAATTCACGATTCATGGGAGTTAAAAAAAGTCGGGAAATTAAAAATCCTACTTCTAATATACATTTTTTACTCCCGGCGGCTATGTTTCACCGAGACGACACAGAGTGGGATATTTTCATACAAGCTGCGACAAAAAATTCATCTTAACCCCTTAATGCCCAGCGTATGTGTTCAATTTATCGAACGCTGGACCGATATGGGTTAGGTTTGCTGAACAACTTTTTTCGATAAATATTTTCTGAGCTCTCATAGGTTTGTAATGTCAGGAATATTTTTGGCTTCGCCTGAGTTTCGGTCTTCCCTATCAGCGATATTTGTCTTCTGTGTCTTCCTGTTTGTTGCATTCTGATGATCTATACGCCCGTCATGTCCTAGCCAGCCCATTTGCCAAAAATATCGCCCAAATTTACAGTTAAGACATCACCATAAATCACCATAATATTTAAATCTACAATGAAACGAGTGTTATTTTTTTCTTGACATAATATTTCCCTCAGATCCTTTTGGTAATTTTAGACAACATGACTTTGGGTGGCTATATCACTGAGTAGACAAGACAAGAATAGTTTCGTTATCCTTCCTTGTTATTGTTGTTGTTTGCTGCAGTAAGACAACACGTGTCTTTCAGTTTAACTTGGAAATGAACATATAACTCCGGCAGAGGATTACACCAGATTCCGGTGCATGCCCCCTTTGAATGCATTCATATTATTTCGAAAACTGTTTTGCGATTTGAATGTGTTCATCTTAAGAGAACTGAAATGTGATGCGCAACCTTCAAGTGAATGTCATAAGACATGACAATGAACCAAACAACAGTAGAAAACTCAAAGTACAACGAAATTTGATAATTGTGAATGGGACTTTAGGTTGGATTTCCGTTGCACTTTCAAATGGAATTGTTATCGTTATTTTGATGAAGAAGATTTACTCTGGTGTACAACATTATTGCTTAACACGGCATGTTCATGAAATAATATTCTATAGGGCACTGAGTTTTGTAAAAATAAATTCAGTTCTTAGTTAGAACAAAAAATTGTATTTTTAATGATGTAAAATATTTTTTGAGCTGAAAAGAAGCCTTGATGTCGGCAATAGACAATAACTGCACACTTCCGGGCCATAATGCCGGACAGAGACTCAAATGGTGAATACAGCTGATAATTGTCATGATAGATACCGGTTAGAACGTTAAACATTTTCTATCAGCCATGTAAAACATCTCTAGAGAAATATATAGACATTTAGAGCCGTTTAACGAGTATACAAATTATATCGTGCACAGATTTTTCTCAACAAAGACACTATTCAATGTAGTACAGTGTAAACCATCAAACATTCGCAAGGTACCTGACATTACTATTTGCATTGCCAGGTTATGGCATGTCATTAACCTCAGCTAAAAATGAAATACAAATAAAAATTTGTAGTAACTTTTTATGAAATATGTTCATTTCTAAAATCTTTCTATTATTTTAAAATGTATCTTTTTGTCTGGAACTCAAACTCTGGTTCTCTTACTGACAATGTGTAGTGAGTGAAAGTTCAATGTTCCAGTGGTATGTAAAGTGAGAATTTAAATGAATGCTGTTCTTGTAATCGTCTGTGGAGAGGTGGCTGACATATATGAGTATTAACCTCCGCAGAAGGTTTTTTTCTGTTATTGTATTCTTCATAAATTCAACCACTCTCGAATCTACTCAAAAACCTAGCGGTAAGTCTAGCTCATTGTCATGCTCAGGGTTTATTAGGTTGAGGTTTTGAGAATAAGAAATTGTGCAAGTAATGAGTTTGCATGTCCATCGACAATTTTAACTCTCCTCCCATCGCGTTTGCCATCTATCCATGCTCACCTCACTTTCATTGATTCGCGATTTGCAAATCACAATAGTCCAAATATCGTGAATTCAAAGTCATGCCAAAAGGCATTCGGGAAACATTTCATTTGACGTCTCCTATTTGTCTGCTTTAAATCAGACTTACAGTACTCTGGCAAATATTTCAAAGCCAAAGTTCTGTTTCAGAAATGTATTCGTGTTTGAAATCTGGTAAAATCATGACACATAATTCCAGATGTCTCCCGGGAACACTTTCATCAGAATTTCATGACATTTCATTCGTTCCGTGTACTTTATGGTGGTAATTTTAACGACATGCAAATAAATTATATTATTATATTTAACAACGCCTTTGTATACTACGAATGGACCACAAATTTCGTCCCAACAACAAACGAAAAATCATTACCGTCAGGTGTATTTGTTGTAGGTAACACAAATCTTACTTTCAATATACAAATTGAAAAATATTTCGAATATAAAACTCGTGTATGTAGACGACCAAAAAAATTCCAATTTATTTTCATTTCATCTACCGACGTTTTTCAACGTCTCAAACCAATTCGTTTCATTGCAGCAGTCTATTAATCTTCATTTTGTTTATAACGAAATACCTCAAATATGAACAAAAATTTGTGTTTTTTTTTGGTAAATAATGGGTTGCATTTTGAGCGGTTCTTAATCATATTTTAAAATAAGAAGCCATTATTTTACCACCTGGGAATTAACTGAGCTTCCATAGGATCAATGTGAAAATGTGCTTATGATATTCTTATATTTCTTTGGTTGCTGATTTTGTTGTTGGTATTTAGAGCTAACAAGCAGAAGAAGTCAGGTAGAAATGTCCTCCATGTTACTTATAATACCCATTTCAGACTGTAAATGTATACCTACCTCGGTCTTTTTTCTCACATTATTGTCATTAGTTACGAATACAATTTGATTTAAAAAATAAAACAAAACAATGTCTTTGGCATATACATATATAATACATATCTAGATATCTTTTTCAGGTCTTAATTGGGTTCAACATGTGTGGGATGATCAACATTTTCTACGACTTGAGGGTGAACCACTTCGGCCACTGGCACATCAACACTCCTGTTAGAAGAAAGAAATGAAACGAAATTTCATTATTTCAAATTTATTTCCAAATAGTTTTTTTTTATAGCACTGTATACTATTCCGATTCATACAACCCTCGTTCTTTATACGCATTTTGTTGACTAAACATGTCCTTGAACATGTCTTAAGAACATAAACACATGAATTCCCTTCATCTGATTGTCTTGTAAAATACACAAGCATAAGAAAAATGGGAAAACTAGAAAGGATAAAAAGAAAACATTAAATTTAAACAAAACAAATGTTTACAAACATAGCTCATTATCCACATTTATTTTTTCATATTAAACAAACAATGAACTACAGCTACATTAGGCCGTATCGATTTATGTTTCTGCCTACTGTTGAGAAAAAAAAAACAAATTAAAAAATTATTAAAGCAGAACAAATTAAGATTCCTAGGTAAAATAAAATCAGGTGGGTGACCTGAATTAATTTTAAAAATTGTATTTGTCAACAGGAAGTGAAAATAATAAGGGATTTCTTGATGGAAAAAAATTGCCGTAACCGATAATATAAAATTCCTGCCACCTGATGGAACACAGACAGGGCAGACCGAAACTCCAACCAATTGGAGGAAGCATGCACCAGGCTTTTTTTTTATTAAGCTGGCCAAGACAAACCACATCAAGTATATCCAATTGAAGTAGGTAAGCAAGAACGTCCATTTAGTTAGTAGTTTTCTCTACGTACATTAAATTTCCGACTTCAATTGCAAACTTAAATTGTTTTGCTTTGTTTTTGTATTTTTTCAACCTGTTATACAGATTTTAATAAGAATTTTTAATAAAAAACGACCTCGATCTTGAAAAATTACTCATTAAATTGTTTTCGTTGGATTTAAAGTGGACATCATTTCCATTGGTGTCTCTACTGACAATTGTTCTTTGGAGCCATCTCCATTGTGGATGGTAGATATCGTTCGTTTGGTCGATATTTTTTTTAACTCAGATCATACATTTCCTTCGGCACAACCTACTGTGCATTTGTATAAATAAATAATAAATATGAGAATGAAAACAGCTTTATTTTGTATAGAACAAATGATAGCATTTGTATTATTCTGACAATAATGATATAAATCTAATGTTATGCAGAATACAACCATGTAAATACTCGCACACAGACATACGTGCAGTCCGTGATTCAGACAAAATATACAGTGGTCTATTAAGTCATTAGGATACAAGGATTTATATTTTAATTCCAACTATGTGTCGATTTCATAAAATATACATTATTGTATTTACTTTACGAATGTAACACAGATTGTGGTGAAACTTTCCATACGTTGCACATTGTGGCAGAAATTTGGTTATGGCGCAAAAGCGGTCCAAAGTTGAATTTAAAAATTTTATTTTCTAAAGGAAAATATGAATGAAATTCGGCAGAATTTGTAGTAAATCTCAGGTCCGTCCATGTATGAAATTAGACAGAACACACGGACAACCATTGAATTTAATGTTGTGCATTTGAAATCATAATATTTTCTGTAAAGGGTCTAAAACTTATGAATGATAAATTTTATCTACCAAATGTGACCTTTCCACTGTTCGTCTGAGAAAAACATTTCTTTTTTTTTTAGTTTCTTTTAATTCTTTTTTTTTTTCTTTATTGAAATTTTAGGTTTTTTCGACTTTGTTGCTGGTGGTTCTGCTGCAATTCATGCACCTGCGGAACCTTGTAAGGCTTACGAGTCACATCCTAACGTTTAATTTCCATGTGGTGTCTCAGACGGACAATCGTACATGTCCAGGCTAGAAATTGCTGATCGGAACTCATGAGTAGGAGAGAACAAATTATACGAGGGTTTTTACAGATGGCCCAAGATGGACCCTGGCACGGAGGGGGATGTCTTCAATGATTATTAGGAAATCCTTTAGACCAGTGGTGGGCACATTTTCGGCTCCTAAAATACTCAAAGTGCAAACGAGTGCTAGACAAGGGGCACAAGTACTTGCGGGGAAAGGGAAACGAAAAAATGTCTACACCCATCCGTAAATGATGTTCATCGCACAAGAGTTGCGGAGAAACTAACATTGATAACAAATTTTCTCTCAGCAAAGACTGCAATAGGGTTACCGCCTCCCTCAATTAATGGATAACAATTTCAACTGCAAATATCAAATGATAATTATATACAACTAGTAAGTTGTAATGCGCCTATGGCGCCCGTTGAAATATGGAAAAAAAAATTTGTTGAAAAAAAAAAATTTTGTGGAAAAAAAATTTTTTCTTGAAAAAAAATTTTTGTTCAAAAAAAAATTTTGCTGAAAAAAAAAAAATTTGCGGAAAAAAAAATTTTTCTTGAAAAAAAAAATTTTTGTTAAAAAAACAATTTTTCTGGAAAAAAAAAATTTTGATGTAAAAATTTGTAAAAAAAAAAAAAAATTGTTGAAAAAAAAATTTTGTAAAAAAAAAAATTTGGAAAAACAAAAATTTTGGTGAAAAAAAAATTTGGGGAAAACACAATTTCTGTACAAAAAAAAAAACATTATTTTTTTTATTATTATTATTTATAGAAAATTATAGAATGCCTATTTAAATTCCTACGTACTGCGTGACAGAGTCAGTGAATCAGTGTATCAGTGAATCAGTGTATCAGTGAATCAGTGTCGAGGGTAAATATATATTAAGATTATTTGTTTGAAAATTACAAATATCACATTGACTTTACTTTTAAAAAATGTAACTAAATTTTCTTTTTTTTAAATAACAAATTTTAAGCTAATTTCAATAAATTTTACAAATGTTGAAACTGTTGTAAACATAAAGCATACAATTATGTGTAAGCGGCAACACTTTTCATTTTCGAAGTCGCTCAATCAAGCACTGTGGTCCATTACATGTTTTTAAATCGAAAATTTTCAAATTTTGTTTGTTTGTTTATAATAAAGACAACACTTTACCACGTGCCTCATTAAATTTTCTTTGAAAATAAATTGTTTTTACGATGGAATCAGAAACTAATTTTAATGTCAACCTTTCAAAAAGAAAATCGGGAAATTTTAATAGTGAGTGGAGTCATAATTATTTGTGTCAGTTAAGTGGAGGAGAATCGCAATGTTTAATATGCAAAAAACATATTGTAAAAAATATATTGTAAATCTATCTATGAGATTTATTTTTGATTATTTAACTTAAAGCCTTGATAATTGTAAAAAATATTGGCAATTATGCCAAAAATTTAAATAAATGATAATACAAGATGCATTTTTTATTGAAAATTGATTGAACATTATTAAAATTTGTCACTTAAATGTTTCGATAATTACTTCTTTAATTTCTTTTATTTTTATGTTAATAATACTATGATTGGAAAATTTACGGACATTTCTCAAATTCCAGTATATGTATTATTTAAATTTTATATTTTGTATTATGAGAATTTGGTGTTTATCCCACTGTGCTTGTGGGCAAAGCATGTCGTCATGCATGAGAAATGTGAGAGTAGAGTAAGTAGAGAGAGAGAGAGTAATTTGAAGAACATTGTACATCAATTTGATGAACATTGTACATGAATTTGATGAACATTGTACATCAATTTGATGAACATTGTACATCAATTTGATGAACATTTTACATCATTTCGATGAACATTTTACATAAGTTCAATGAACATTGTTCATCAATTTTTTGAATATTCTACATCAATTTGAAGAACATTGTACATCAATTTGTTGAAAATTTTACATCAGTTCGATGAACATTGTACATCAATTTGAAGAACATTGTACATCAATTTGTTGAACATTGTACATCAATTTGTTGAACATTGTACATCAATTTTATGAATATTGACCATCAATTGGTTGCATTGTACATCAATTTTATGAATATTGTACATCAATGTGACGTAAATTTTACTTCAATAATTCCTATAAAATATACAACATTTCAATTTTGCAAAAAATTCTGGAAAAAATAAAATATTTTTATTTGCAAATTTACGTCATAAAATTGATTCATGCTGTTTTTGCTATAGGAAACGATTTCGAAAGCTGCCTCGCTTCTTCATCCGTGCTATTTGCAATGCTTCCGACTACAATTATTTGTATAAGCAATAGTTCTTATCGTTTAAATGAGAATTAGTCTTTAGCGCATATCTCCAAAAAATTAAAGCAGTAAAGCCAAAACAAATACATGCCGAAACTTCGTTGTGTGCAATGCCATCGACAAAATGTTGTGGTTGTTGTTAAAAAGCCATAGAAACTAAGTACATAAAATTAAAGAATTTATTCATCAAATTAATGAATTTATTTATCAATTTGATGTAGAACTGCTGAAGAATATTTTTCATTGATTTGATAAGCCGTGTAGAGTAGTTAATAAATATAACGCAAGCTTTTGTTATATTTAACAAAATAGCCGATGTTCTTTCAGCTTTTTTTGAACAAGAAATATCCAAAATTTTGAAAATTGTTCGTAATTATAATTTTTTTTAATACGGATCTCGAGTAGAGTTGAATAAGCCGACTCACGAAAACTGGATTAATGAACTATTTTCAAGTAACAAGTCGATTTAATTCACAAAAACTCAAAAATAATAATAACTATCTTTCTTAGTTTTTTTAAAAAGTCTAAAGGTTGAAAAGTCTCCTTTTTGTTCCAACTATATAAACCAAATCTCGAGTCGAATTCAACTCATTTTAGTAGATTGAACATTTTCTACTTGACGCCTAGCAAAAGAAAAAACAAAACAAATATATGTAACAGAAAAGTAACTACTAAACAATTAACCTGGACTGGTTAACATCGAATTATGCGAAAAAAACAGAAAAATACAAATTTTACCAGAATCAGAAAGTGTAGGATATTTTGAAAAATATTTTAAATTCCTGGGTCTTCAATGCTGACAACCCAAAATAATCTTAATATATATTTACCCTCGACACTGATTCACTGATACACTGATTCACTGACTCTGTCACGCAGTACGTAGGAATTTAAATAGGCATTCTATAATTCTATAAATAATAATAATAAAAAAAATAATTTTTTTTTTTTTTGTATACAAATTGTGTTTTCCCCAATTTTTTTCCAAAAATTTTTTGTTTTACAAAATTTTTTTTCCAATTTTTTTTTTTTCAACAAAATTTTTTTTTTCCGCAAATTTTTTTTTCAACAAATTTTTTTTTTCCACAAAATTTTTTTTTTTCAACAAATTTTTTTTTCAACAAAAATTTTTTTTTTCAAAAAAAATTTTTTTTTTTCAACAAAATTTTTTTTTTCAACAAAAATTTTTTTCCACAAATTTCTTTTTTCCAATTTTATTTTTTTTCGAAATTTTTTTTTACAAAATAGTTTTCTCAAAATATTTTTTACAAAATTTTTAAAATTAAGTAACAAATACTTTCTAAAGCTAATTAACGGGCGCCATAGGCGCATTACAACTTACTAGTACTTTAAATAATTTTAAAATATGTACAACTTCAGAAGATGAAGTGGAATTTTGACGATATAAATTAATTCTAAACCACTGTTCGACATTCTGCAATCTTAACACATTTTGACTCATTAATAATTATGCATTTGATTCCTGAGAAAATGATCCCCAGAAACCGACAGTCGTGTCAAAATTTCTACATTTGTCTCTATAAAATCGAGAAGAAGTTACAAATTCATTTTTAACGTGGGGTTAAGTTTGGCGAATTTCTTTCACATAAAAAATGGTTTCATTTCATTAATCGAATTCGGCGCCATCATTTTGAGACAAAAAAATGTATAACAGTGAAAATTGACACAGGTCAGTTTCTTGTAACAGTTAATTGAAAATGGATCGTCAGAAGTCCTTATAATACGGTGAAATTATTAGTTATAGCTAAAATACAAAAATGACTAAGGGTTCGAATGCTGATAGCAATTTTATAAATCAATTTCTAAAGGAATTTTGACCGGTTGATAAATTCTACTGAATGAACATTTTTTTTACCAAAAAAAAAAAATAATTATCTGAGTACACATTTAATATTTATCATTATTGAGACAGGTTTTGTTCTCGTTTGGCATTTTATATTGAAAAGAGAATAAAAATTACTCTGTAGGATCAAATACTATTGCGATTGGAGAACTATTTAATATAAATTCGTCATCTGTATACAATCGGTTCTTAGGTTATCTGTATATTATCCGTTTTGCTTACAAAGGTAATGGAAGTATAAAAATCCTTTCCTTGGTAGCCGGTAAAAGATATTTGTCAGTCTCGAAATGAACGACAAACCAAAAATACAAACCACTCGCCAGATAGGAGTGTAGGAAATGAAATGTTTAAAATTACTTTATGTATGTATGGGAAATCTACAACGAATACAGATGAATACTTCACAGCTTGCAATTGTGTGTGTGTGTATGTGTGTATGCTCTAACACATACCTACATATATGTGAGAGGGAGTGTATGTTTACATTGTAAGTGGGCGTATGGAATACCAAAGTTTCTCCATTTACTGCAGGGGCATGTTGCAATTATAAGTTTATTTCTACAACATTTGCACAAGTTTTCCGCTCGAGCCATAGCACGCCCCCAGAGTCGACAGGAAACCGGAACAAAATCTCAATGGTGTTTTTTTTTTTTTTTTTTTTGGTTTGTTTTTGTTATGTGAACATGTTTGTTTTGAAATTGCCGCTTCGGTAGATTATGCAGGGAAAATGCAAAATGAAACAACAAAAGGATCTCTTTCCCAGACCCAACCCCCCCAGAGCTGGGCATTCTTCATATTCTATCATTTAGCGGTTTTTGTGGCAACATTCGGGTTGCATCCAATGTACGTTAGGCGGGTGGACCGGGGGGTGGGGGTTGGAATGAAGGATGCCTTCAATGTGGTCACTGTTGCAACAATATTGAGTTGTTTGCATAAAAAATCACTTTTTATTCTGTTTCAGTCAGTGCTGGGGCTTTGTCGGTGAATTTTATTCTGTGCTATACTGAATTTGTTTAGTTTGAAGTGTGGTGGTTTGGCTTTGTTTGATAATTTGTGTGCAATTTTGTACAGACGCCTTCCGTTGTTTGGTAATTGTATACCCTGAACGGCAGACCGACAGGTTGAACACATGAACAGTCGTTGTTGGGAATAGAGACCCCATACGAGTTGGAATTGAATTTGCATGATTCCGTATGCGGGCAATGTGTGCAGAACGGATCAGAATCAAGAGCACTTAATGTTAAAGCAATAGTTTTGTGTAAAGCCGACCGCCGAAGTCGCATTCTTGGATGACTAAACAAATTTCGAATAAGGCCGTATATTTTAGATGAATAGTTTTCAAAATACACTTAGCTGGGACTCAAAAGAGTCAGTGGAATTCTATTTACTTGATATTAGATTATATTATACAGCTGAATTCTCAGAATTAGCGTTGCTTTGGTTGGGTTATGTCCGATGACCACAGCCCACACTCAGTCCACTGGTTCGGCCTGCTTTGCGCTCTCCTTAGCCGGTGGAAATAGCCAGTTGTCTCATATTTGTGTTATTTAAGATTTCTTTACGCTTTCTCAAAAAACACTCTAATTTGCCACTTTTATATAAAGATGCTAACGATATACATTGAAATTCTTTAAATCCCCACGATTTCAGGGAACTATTTTTTTCTTGTTTAATCGCACAACATTCCTATCCTCCATTGTAGTGTTTTTTTTTTCTGGTTTAGGTGGACGAAAAGAACATACGTTTTCTATTCGATGGTAAAACTAATACCCAACTGAATTTTCAATTCTATATTTTTGCAGAGAATTATGAATCTGTTTCACTTTGGTTTCCCACAAAACCCTCAAATATATAATGACTTTAATGGGGATCCCCTTTTATGTGTTGTTGTTGTTGTTCGTTTTCCAGATTATTGTCGATAAAAATGAATAAAGAAAATTATGTTTGAGTTGAGCATGTCCGCTGCAGACATCCAAAGATTAACAAAAGCGATTTGGGAAATTATCCCAAATAAACAATAATACAATTTTTGTTTTCGTAGCAAGAAATAAACCGAAATAAACAGTTCATCTGCATTATTGTCACTTTTTGGGTTGCCTTTTGGCATAGAAGACATATTTTATATATATTTTCTGGTAGATTATCTTAAACGGGTTAGATATCTTTTGCTGGGGCATCACAAACTGATTGCATAATAAGTATCGATATTTAATTTAATTTGTAGAAAAGGGTTGACACTTTAATGTCGGGGCACGTATATGTATAAACACTAGCTGACCTGACCCTGTTCAATATGTTTGGTTAATTAAATTTTAAATGAAAGGATATCAAACTATTCGACCAAAGTTTGGTTTTAATAAACACACTTATTCACATTCCATAGAGAATGGTTTCTGCTCCTCATATATCCATCGTCTTGTCCCTGAAGTAAGAACATTTATCCGTTCATTGCTAAATGTACCGTTAATTCAGCCGAACTTTTCGAATGTGAAATCATCTACCAGCAAGTGTCATCTCTATCAGCTGCGGCATTCTCAAATTCAAGACAAACGTCCCCAAACGCTACTCTCTCTTTCCTCTATCCAATTCCCTTATTTCCTAATGCTAACACAATGCTCGGCATTTATAGGTGGCATTCTCTGACATGGTCTAACCTAAACTCCTAGATAAGTAGTAACACAAAATGCTAATCTTCTCCTAAAAAAAAGGAGGTAAGCTCGGTTCTGCCGACATTTTGAGACAATATCAAAAAATGCGTAAACAGATCGCTGCAAACAAATAAAGAGATTTACTGTCATTTTTTGTTCTCTTAAAACCAGTACCGAGTTGAGTCTGTTCTGGACTAACAATCTTATGTAACAGCGGTACCAAACAAACTTTTGTTTTTTCCCGTTCGGACAACTTCAGGGGGTGTGAAGATGTCATCGATTTGACTCCTATCTCTGACAAAACTTCTTTCACTTTAGGGAATTGGCTGAGTCCAGATCTTCCTCAGACTTACCCTAAGAAAACTTATTCAGAGCTCTCTATACTATCACCGTGTTACAAAAAATAGATTTCTGTCCTATGACCCAAATGCACATATTCGGAAAGACGGGAAAAAATAAAAATACACGTGTATCGGCGATTTTCATGTACACGTCAGAATTTTTTTTTTTAAGTTTGAAGTATAAAGCTCGTAGTGGCCTGTGTGAAAGCCTTTCGACCAATTTGTAACCCTTTTTCAGTGATCCAATCGAGCTGATTTTTTGAAGGCAGAAATGTCTGTATCACGTCAAATTTTTTAAAAATAATTTTTATCAATTCTCAGTTTTTCCCCAATTTTTATTATTTTTTTTAAAAAAAATATTTTTTTCACTTTTCTTAGCATAACTTGAAGAGACTCCAAATTTTTAAACTACATAAGCGTTACGAAAAAAAAAAATGTTTTTTGATCTGAAACCTTAAAAAAAACGATAACCAATAAAAAAAAAAAAAAAATTTAGGAAAATCTGAGAATTGATAAAAATCAATTTTTTAAAAAATTTGACGTGATACAGACATTTCTACGAGTCTGCCTGCAAAAAATCAGCTCGATTGGATCACTGAAAAAGGGTTAAAACTCGGTGCAAAGGCTTTCACACAGGCCACTACGAGCTTTATACTTCAAACTTAAAAAAAAAAAATTCTGACGTGTACATGAAAATCGCCGATACACGTGTATTTTTATTTTTTATCCCCTTTCCGAAAAAGTAAATTTGGTTCATAGGACAGAATGTGTGTAACACGGTGTATGTAAAGAATCGCGTAGTACTTACAACTAACGCAACAGTAGCAAGTCCCGAAGCAGAATAAAAAGACTATTAGAGACTCTAAAAGGCAGTCGTTGAAAAACTTCTAAGTTACAAATGAAACCGCGCGATTAAAAAAAATAATGGCCAAAGGATACTCAAATCCCGCCTATTTCAGAGGGGAATATCAGACATGGTCAGAAAGCTCAGGTGAAACTCTCGAAATACTCCTGAAAACACATTTTCCGGGATGTACGGACTTCAGGAATGCAGAAATTCAACCAGTGTTAGTAACTGCTAACAGCTATGAGGTTGACAAAGTCATTGGGCCATCAGAAGCTTCTTCCCTTACAAATCTCCGGGACCGGACGGCATCATACCAATGATGCTTCAAAGTTCGGAGACGAATATCATACCTGGCTGCTTCACATTTACAAAATGTGCCTCACCCTCAACTATATCCTCTAATGATGCTGAAATGTTAAAATCCTTTTCATCACCAAAGCTGGCAAGCATAGTCAATATTTTCTACATCAGAATGTTGAAGAACGTGCAGGAGATTTTGTAACTATGTCGAAGATCTCTTCTAGTGGTGAATGGTTCAGAGAGGTTGCTTCCTACTTTTACTGCCGATCTAGTGTCACTCAGAGTCACTCAGTCAGATATTAACAAAGGCTTACAAGCTTTGCTGGGATGTCGCATGCAGACATTGTTTCAAGCAATGTATCTCTTATCGGCGGCTTTATGGGTCGCTTTGCATTTCATGGATATTATCCAGGATCTGGCGTTGTGTGATGATTTGGTCGAAGATTGATTTATTCGGCCAAAAAGCCTGTTTCAGTTCGCTCTTCGTTTGGTCTTCATATTAATATGAACGAACTTACTTCAAGAATATATTAATTGGCAACTTTACTGGCTGACTATTTATGGTTTTAATTGCTACTTTTTTTTTAAGGATTCTAAACGTGACCAATTTTAATCAAATCTCTGTAGAACAAGCAGCAGTTTACCGTAATTAACAAAATGCTATTATGACTTTACGCAACAATACCTTGTGAACACAAATAGAAGCCATTTTCAACTGTACAACATCCGTAGTGTCCATTTCGGTTTGGACACACACACACACAAAAAAACAGAAAACATTAAACATTTGAAACTCATAAGCTGATCCTAAGTGAACAACAGACAGAAAAAGATACTAAACCATATGATAACAGGATAATTTAACGCTTGTTTTTTTTTTGTCTCTAACGTTGAAGTCCGTCGTTCGTTATGCTATGTGTCCACTTTGTGTAGGCGATTTTGTATACATCAAAATGACTACAAACAAAAGGAAAACAGGCTAACACAACAGTCGGTCGACACCGAATCTGTGATATCATATTTCACTCAAGGGATTTTGCACACTATTGTAAGTTTTAAAACTTCAGGAGGTTAAACAGAGATAGAAAGAAAGAAAGGATACGATTTTTTGTTACCCCCACACTTGATATTTAATCATTTCCTAATACCTTTTTGGAATCCGAGTTCACACAATATAAAAAGTGTGATCTGGTTGTTGAAAATTAAGGAAAGCGCAGAATGTTTATGGAAGTAAATTTCGTCTCATTTACTTTATAAAGATTATTTCAAGCAAATGTTGCTCATGGCTAGGCTATAGGTGGCCCATTCTAAGTACGCACCAAAGTACCCACCTTTTCCCAACATTTCGACCTGTATCTCACTAATATTGTGAGTCTTCAGGTGACCGCCCACAAAATAGCTGAGAGGGGTTTAATCGCACAAAAGAGCACGCCAATTGACAGTACTACAACGTGAGATTAATTGCCCAATAAGCTCGCCTCTCAATTGATTGATGGTATCGCGGGCAGTTAGACATGCGAAATCTTCCTGTTGACACAGGATGCATACCGGTCATCATCGTCTTTGAAGATGTAAACAATTATACCGTCGGTCCATTGCGAGCCTTTGAATAGCCCCTCGCAATTCTATTTATTGACCCAACAAAAATTCATCGCTGAGGAAAATTTGATCTTCTTGTGATCTACTGGCCCATTAACTAAAAAGAAACGAAGTTGTGGTAGGTCGTCTGGTTACTACACCGGCTATATATTGTTTGGCTTTGGACCGAGGTCCTTAGGTAAAGTACTCCAGGTGGTCGATTAACATAAACCCAGTTGCTGCCATCCATGTCTGGTGGATGCAGCAGCAAAATTCTCCTCGTTTGCCACAAGCGGCTTGTTGGTTGGATGACAATAGGAGCTGGGCTCCAATTGGATGTTGTTATTGTAAGTGTTTTGAACGGAACATGTAAATTGGAATCGTGGACTTTTGTCCTATCCGATTTCCCGAAAGGCACATAGCGAATGAAATCCTTAATCCATATCCAATATTTGTCGGTTTTGCAAACATCCGGATGTCTGTAAATACCCGACCGTACAGACCGTAGTGTGCTGCGCATAGAAAACCAGAACAATGAACACAAAAAAATATGTGGATTTATTTTTTGTTTTGTAAACAACAAAAACTACCATTGTTTTGTTGTGGTCAATTTAATATCCACCACAAGAACATTGTGGATTTGTTGTCATTTGGGGTCCGGTGGGTAGGAGACTGACTGTCCAACATGACTAGAATGTTCATACGAGTAAATAAAGACAGGGTGTAGATACATGCTCACACTCTCACACACAGATACGATTGTGGTCATGGTTCGTTTGCGTCAAATTTTATGTGTAATGCCATAGAGGTATTCGATGCCATGGTACGGAACGGTACGGTACGGCATGGAATGGCATGTTCATTTTTATTTATGCCGGAATGTTTCAGTTTCTTTTTTTTTGTTGTGCCTTTTCCACAAAAGATATTTTATGGAAACCGGTATCTGATTTAAAAACTCTGATGCAGTGGAATTTTTATGTTATAGCTGCTGGGTTGGAAAATTCTCCTAATTCAAAGGCATATTTATGAAGAGCATATTGCGATCTAGAGTTATAAAGTAGCAGGGAAATTGTGCGACCTAAGCGTGTAAAGGCTTTTAGAGAAGGGGCAAATAGTTATTGACACGTGTTGTAGATATCTCATCTGACACAAATTCTAGGCAGCATTTTGAGAACGTTGTGAAAAAATCCTAATTCATTTTCATTAAAATCTGAACAAATATTCATGATCAGTATGTGTTGTGAAAAAATATTACAAAAATTGGTCTTTGGAAATCGTGTTTGGACTTTGTAGCAAGTAAAGGGTATTTCCTTCTACACAAAGCTTATGTAGATGTAAATATAACTCGTTTGCTATTAGTATTACATATTTGTGTATAAGCAAAATTGTGTTTGGGGAAAAACAGACAATAAACTGCTGTTTTCGTAATTTTTTTGCCTCTAAGTTCTTTAATATAACAACAACAACCGAGAGAATAAGATGAATTGATATATAGAGATTCACAAATTGAAAAAAAAATTAGAAATAGCTCAAAAATGTATACCCACATAAAGGGGTTTCCAACAAGAGGTGTTATTTTGAATCAGCCGGAAATTATTAAAATTCACTACAAAAATGCTGAAAATCTTGCAGTCAAATACAGAAATTGGTGGACATATTCGAGCTGTTAGGGCAAGTTAGTGATGTGAAGAATAAAACCCATGCACGTCGCTCAAGAAGAACTGAGAGTATGGCTGCTGTAGCCCAAAGTGTTGAAGAAAACCCAGGTTTGACCATTTTTTCAGCGTGTAACCCTTACATAACATTCTATAACATTTTTGAAACAATTATGTATTTACAGAAATGTTTCTTCTTCAGTATTGTTCACTTGTTCTCTTTCGACTAGCCTGCTTAAAAAACGTAATTTCCAAGGTCATCGATTTTGAGATTACTTTCTGATTTCAACAACTTCTTTCGCTTTCCGTGGTAGTTATGTTCCATGCCTTTCTGGCTGCACCATTTGGATTTATTCGACCGATATGGCCCAGCTAACGCAAGCGCCCTATTCTTATGCGCTTAACTCTATTCATGTCTGGATATATCTCATACAGCTCACGGTTCGTTCTACGTCTATACTCCTCGTTAATACAGATCGGGCCATAGATTTGGCTTAGCACATTTGCTTGGGCAAGTGCCCCTGATTCACGGTTAGAATACGCCTGTTGTACTTTGTTATTTAGTTCGTCAAGAGAGGGCTCTGTTGTTGAATGCATTGCGTAGTCTAAACTAGCACATATTTGCCAACACGATCATTCGTTTTATTTCGATGCTGATATCATTCCTTTTATAGACAGAGCAGAGCCGAAATAGTTAAAATATTCCACTACATCGACCCTGCAACTGGCGGCCTTCACTATGTCGCGTTTCTGTGGTCGCTATGTTTCTCGGGCAGTCCCAAGAAGTTTTGCCTTGTCATCATTCGTCATCGGAACTATCTTTATCGATTACATCTCAATTATTGAAAAACTACCAGTTACATCTCGCTCTATCCTTCCGACAATGTCAACGATCCGCTTGTGCGAGGACGATTTTGCAATATAAACTCCTGTAGATAAAGCGCAGCCATTCGGATCAGGTTTCACTACTTTGGGGAAAGTACGCACCGCAGAATTGCTATGAGTATTTCGTCTCCTCAATATATACGGTATACGCAATTGTTTTATTGAGAGATATGATTTGATAATAACACGGAACGATTTTGCTTATTTATATACTAGTAAGTTGTACTGCGCCTATGGCGCCCGTTGAAATATGGGAAAAAAATGTTGTTGAAAAAAAAAATTTTTTGTTGAAAAAAAAATTTTCTAAAAAAAAAAATTTTTGTAAAAAAAAAAAAATTGTAAAAAAAAATTTTGGAAAAAAAAAATTTTGGTAAAAAAAAATTTGGGGAAAACACAATTTCTGTACAAAAAAAAAATATTATTTTTTTTATTATTATTATTTATAGAATGCCTATTTAAATTCCTACGTACTGCGTGACAGAGTCAGTGAATCAGTGTCGAGGGTAAATATATATTAAGATTCCCATTGTGGATCGATGTCTCTATGTTATTAAGAAGTGTAACGCCCGGCCATTTTAAGTTTCTGTAGTCTCTTACTAGCATTTCTATTAAAATACCCTTTCACTGCAGCAGTTCCTTTTTGTTCAATCTTTTCCTCTCCCTTTGCTAATTCCAACCCATAATGTCTCATAATACAATATCGTATAACCGGCCACTCAAAATATTACGATGTCCCATTTCGATCATACTTTTTCATTTAGAAACAGTTTTTAAAATTTTGTTGGGTTTATACCCTTAAGAAAAGTAGCTTAAAAGTTTATATCCACTGCTTAAGTAAACTTGGTAGCCACCATAAATTTGTCATACTTATACCGAAAGTTTATTTTATTCATTTCCTCCGTATCGTCGTATTTGTCTATAACCCAGCACGCCCTCGCCAACCCCACCATAAGTTTGGAAATTTGAATGATGAGCGACAGCGCAAAACCGTATAGACCTACATCTGAGAAGCGGTGGCAAACAAAGTCGCTTCACACTTCAGGACATCAAAGGACACAAGTGTACAGTGTACACAGATTTACAGCACTGACTGGCGTCTATTGTGTTGCTTGTTCATGGAAAAGATATTCATTCACATAAAGCGAATCGTCAATCCCTGCAGCAGCAGCAGCAGCGTCATCGGCGTGGGTGGGTTTAATACCACCCCCATCGACCGGTAAGACAAGAGCTTTCTGAGGAGGTTATTATAGCTCCGCCGCCAGTATCCCGTCTTTTATATTGCAATTCTCTTTGTGTGTATTATTTACGAATTTTATTGTCTTTTATTTCTTATGATTTCTTCTTTGTCTTTTTTGTATTCGTTTGTCTGTTTTTTTTTTGACATCGTCATCGTCTCCTTTTCGGGATAAAAAGTGAAATGAAAAGAAACTTTTACGAGTTTGTACATCTCGGTGAGAAGAGTTTATGAGTATTACTTTGTTGTTGTCATTTTGTAATTGTGGCAGACAGACAAACAAAGAGACGGGCATCCGTCTGTTGGGGTTGGTGTAGTCTTTGTCGGTTGCACCGCAGTCATAGACACAGTGGTTTCAAAGAAAAAGGAATGCTTATTAAGTAACTGGAATAAAAAGTTACGATTTCTGAAATTTCATTTTGTGGTCTAGATAATAAAAATAATAATTTAACCAATTCCGCTTAGGTTACACACTAATTAGTTGTACGAAGTTGTGCTGAAATCATGGGCAAAATCATAACAGAAGCTTAAAATGATGTGTTCTCTCAGAACATTGCCCAACCCACCATATAATAACATCGCTTTAATTCACTATTGCTTAGTTGGCACCTGCTAAAATTACAACCTCCCTACATTTTCGACATTTTCTGCCTGATTATGTTTTGAAACAGCCCTTGAAACAGACTGAAAAATAAATCTAGACCTTATTGGACAACTAAATTGTTCAATATCCGTTAGATCAATGAATGAACACAAGTCCCCATAAGACAACCTTTTTCCAAATATATTCCCACACTTCCTATCTCATGCTTTGTTTGAGATTAAAATATTTTTGAGAATTTTTCGTAATTCAAGCTCAAGTTGGAAATTCAAGCTCAAGTTGGACAATGGGGTATCAACGACTTTGAGTTTTCATTTTAAAAGAAAAATGCTGAAGATTTACTTGCTGTTTCCATAAAACGATTTTGTTCGTTTGTTACAAGTTGTCAAAATTGAAAGCGCAATAAAATGTATTCTTGCCAGTAATGAGAGCTTATTTTTAGGACTTGTGTTCCATGTGTCGATATCTAACGTATATTTGAAAACCAGAATTGAATAATGTCTGAAACCCATTTTAAAACTCTTCCAAAATTGAGGATTTGTAACGAACAAACAAATTCGTTTTATGGAAACAGGCAGTTAATTTGATGTAAATAAATCATATTTTTTTTTGCTCGTTTAGCTGCCATGTATTTTTTTTTTTTATAAAATCAATAGGTTTTCTGTTTAATAAAAACCGATTGCAGGTAATGTTCTGGTAGTTGCCATCAGAACTAGGTTTCGCTCCTTAGGAGTAACAGGTTTACTTGGTAGATTTGGCCATACAGCATATCAAAATGGAGAATGTTTTTCCTCTCGAAAAATCATCTTGACTGACGAAGGATTTTCATCTAGGCAGCTATGTTAACAGGCATAACTGCCGCATATAAGGCAGGTAGAAGCGAGCGAATATCGAGCATAGTTGAGATAGAGATCGGTTCAGAAAACGTAACTAAGGAAAATTGGGTGAACAGGATGCGATCTGGATCGCAAAATCATCGATGATGAATTTCGGGGGAACACATAAAGACGGGCGACATAGATATCGGTGGATTGGGCAAGTGCAAGAAGATCACATATATTCCATCTTAATATATATTTACCCTCGACACTGATTCACTGATACACTGATTCATTGACTCTGTCACGCAGTACGTAGGAATTTAAATAGGCATTCTATAATTCTATAATTTTCTATAAATAATAATAATAAAAAAAATAATATTTTTTTGTACAGAAATTGTGTTTTCCCCAAATTTGTATTTTACCAAAAAAATTTTTTTTTTCCAAAATTTTTTTTTTTAATTTTTTTTTTTTTACAAAAATTTGTTTTTTTTACAAATTTTTTTTTTTTGAACAAAATTTTTTTTTCCCCAAAATTTTTTTTTTCACAATAATTTTTTTTTTCAACAAAATTTTTTTTTGTAAGAAAAAATTTTTTTTTCAACAAAATTTTTTTTTTCAACAGGAATTTGTTTTTCCACAAAATTTTTTTTTTTTCAACAAAATTTGTTTCCATATTTCAACGGGCGCCATAGGCGCATTACAACTTACTAGTTTGAAATATTCTTCGTGCGTCATTAATTGGGATATTTCTATGCCATTTGTTGCCTAAGACACCAAATACCCAACCGTAATTGATTCGAACGGTAAATGGCTTAAGTTAAGTTTTGACAGTCACAACATTGAAACGACAAGAGTAACATTAACGATACTTTGTTTTTATAATACATACAGGGTTTTCTAAAAAGAGGTGTTATTTTGATCGGATGTTTATTTCATAATAAAGAGGAAGGTATGCCATTAATAATGAAAATAAACAAATGGCCAAAACGACCACGCGTACAGGACCATTCATAAAATTTTCCATAACCAAATCGCAAAGTGGTTGCCCTATGTCCTCGATAGCCTCACGAATTCTATCTTTGAGGTATTGAATCGACGCTGGGCTGTTGGCGTAGACCTTTTCTTTTACGTAGCCCCAAAGGAAGAAGTTGCAAGGTGTTAAAGTACAAGACTTCGGTGGCCAATTGTGATCACCTCTTCGAGAGATAATACGGTCCGGAAACTTTTCCCATAAAAGAGCAATGGTTTTGTTGAAAGTAAACTTGGTCCAGATCAATATCATCAAACTCCGACCATAAAAACTAATTAATGATTTCTCGATTGAGCAATCCATTCACCGTAATTGTTGATCCAATCTCAGTTAAGTCCAATTTTGTGTGTTTTAAAGCACTGTGCCACGCTATGAAGCGGGCGCTGGTGCTATGATAAGGAAACGTAGACCGATGAAAGTAAATTTTGTGCTAAATTGCGGCATGGCAAAGTAAGTGGGTGCTGACAGGGGCGGCGAGGTGCAAGCAACAACATTGTATTTGTTTTACTCAAGTGTGTGCTCGAGTGAATTGTTTTACCGACTGACATCCTTTTGTACGCTTTTGTATTTGTATTGCATTGTATGTGTATGTCCTGATACGAGTGCTTCACTCCTGCTCCCCGTTGCATGTGTCGGTATTTGATTGTTGTTGTTATTGTGTACAATAACCCCAACCTTTCGTGGGGGCGGGGGGGTAGTGTGTCTGTGTGTGCGGAGATTGTAAAGTCAAAAACGTATGTCAGTTGGTATTTGTGCTACACTCTCGTGTAAAGATCAATGGTAAATAACTTGAGTGTACCGACTGACTCACTTTGAAGTTTTCGCCAAAGTTCCTTAAGTTGCCAATTGTTGTTTATGTTGCAGCTATTCTTATTGACGTTGTTGCTATTGGTTTTATATTTTTGTTGTTGTTGTTGGGCTGTCACTACCCTAGTGCCCATTGTTTGTGTTAACGTTGTGGAAACTTTAAGGTGTTTGTGTTTGTTTTTGTCTCTGTCCAATCAGACTTTGACGGTTTCACCCTCCCATCGTGAATGCAAGAAGAAGAGAACAACTAAAAGCTATTTAAAATATTACATAACAATGCATCAAAAGTTGTATGGCAATTGTTTGCAAAACTGCAAGTACAACAAATGATTTTCTATGTTGCAAAAAATGTGTAGAAACAATTAAAAGGTAGCACAGGATGACTAGGCTAGGGCTGACAGCAAGTCACCCTAGGATTTGGTAAAGTTGTGAATTTGGTAAAATTGTGAATTTGGTAAAATTGTGAATTTGGTAAAATTGTCAAATGAGCAGCTGTTAAATGTGCAGCTAAATGATAGATGTGGCAATGGATATGAGTATATCATTGGGAATCGAATTTGAAATCTAGGCGATACAAGTCTGTATCTTTGTAGACCCAGAATTTCTTTTCCTTTTGACAATTAATGTTAATTATTGAAACTTGAGTAACAACAGTAAGATAACGTCATTTTGTAATTGATCAATATTGAATATTTACTGTAGTGGTCATAAGTCATAGCAACCTGAGTTTGTTTAGGAGAACAGTTTAATTTCTCAAATTCTCGTTTGTTTTTCGTAATTCTTCTACTTATAAGTTGTTTACATAAACACGCCGAAGTCAATGGCACTGTCCTTAATCGATATTGTCCTATGATCACTCTCTATGAAAATAATATTTTCTAAAAAAATAAAAGAAAACGATTACATCTTTGACTTATAAAATACAATGAGGATGATATCGTTTTTTTTTGTTTGGTTTGTTAAATCATTTATCAACTCATTATAGAATAACTGTTTATGTATGTTATCTCCAGGCAGCATTATGATTATGCTGGCGGGGTTTGATTATGATTATGGTGGGGGTTTGTAGACGAACGTATAAATCCAATTGTGATTCACATAAACGTTCATTAGACAGAAGACGTCACCACGCACTAATAATTTCATTATTAGTCATTAATTACAGCCCAGATATTTATGCATTTCAAAATGGTCTCGATATGTACCGACTGGGCAACACCATACCAAAAGTCAAAATCAAATTTGTATCATGAAAATAAACATAGTCATACTAGTTGAGTATAAAAATGCTGCTGCATAAGTCATAGGGTGTTCTGAACTAAGACACAATCTTACAACTCCGCACAAAGTAGCCTAGCCGCTTTTTTTTTATCCTAACTATGTGCGCATGTATGTACAAACATATCCATCCATATCTATTGATTCATTCATTCATACGTATGAATGTGAATGTCTAAACAAATATTTGTCTTTGTAAATATCTCTCCAGTGTATTTGATTGAAGTTATATACGCCGCTTTATAGAGATTTATGGCCCCAGCGGAGCCCAAACATTCTCGCAAGATATTGGCATTTGCAAAATTTATTATTGCCAAATGCCGATATTTTCGTAGATTTTTATTGGGAAATATTTTGTGAGCCGACATAAAAATATGTAAAGCGCCATTGTATGTGGCAAAAGGAACTTTTATTTGTTCTTTATGACTTACATATTTTTATGTATATTTTTTGTAATTATCGAATATCTATTGTCTTTTCCCTCCACAAAGTTGTCAAAGTTCTTGCACGCTTATCCTTTTTTGTGGCACAGTGTGAATGTTTGGATATTTCGCTATAATTCTAAGAAAATGGAAAAATACTTGGCAACGATATTTTATGTTATGGTTACAGTAGTAAGTTTGCCATTCCGTTTCTAACACAATGAAATGTTCACCTAGGGTTGCCAATAAAGTATTTTAATTGTTGTTGAGTTTAAGATGATGTAGCGATCTGTTGAAGGCATGATGGACTCCAAACGAACTCAGAGTTACCATATCTATGTCTTATAGTTGTAGGTGGGTACTAATATTGATTTGTTTTGATTTGTGAAAAAAAAAAATTGTATAAAAAAAATTTTGTAAAAAAAAAAATTTCGAAAAAAAAAATTTGGGGAAAACACAATTTCAGTACAAAAAAAAAATATTATTTTTTTTATTATTATTATTTATAGAATTACGCAGT
The DNA here is from genome assembly GCA_958296145.1 of Hydrotaea cyrtoneurina. NCBI lineage: Eukaryota > Metazoa > Arthropoda > Insecta > Diptera > Muscidae > Hydrotaea > Hydrotaea cyrtoneurina. Next base: position 119,828,992 of record OY282512.1, read on the forward strand.
ACGCAGTACGTAGGAATTTAAATAGTCATTCTACTATTAAAATTCCTACGTACTGCGTGACAGAGTCAGTGAATCAGTGTCGAGGGTAAATATATATTAAGATAGGTCTAATCAGACCAATATAGTAAAAGTTTGCCTTTAGGGGAACACCTAAAATAACTTCTGGAAAAAATTAACTTTTTGGAATATCCCAAAATTTACTATTTTTAAAGATAACTAAGGTTGTGTGACACCGTGACCATGGATCTTATAAACTTATAAATGTTCATGGCTCTTGCCACAAATAATGACATTGGAACTCAACTATGAAAATACAGGAAGTTTGTGTTCATTTCGAAAGCTGTCTTAGATAGCTACCGTGCAATTTTTTTTTTACGATTTTTTTTCAAACAAAAAAATTTGGATTTTTTTCCTACATTCCTTTGTCAATAACTCTGTAACTGTCAGTGGGATTTAAATGCTCTAAGAGCGAAAATATAAATTTAGTGATAAACTTTTACGAATAATATCTCAAAAAATTGAATTATAAAAATAAAAAAAAAAAACCTGTCCAATTGAAAATTTTTTTCCGAATTTTTTGTAATTTGAGGAGCACAGGACATCCAAATTCTATAGTGGTTATTCATTACAAATACTCTCGTATTGTTTTAGTTTCATGTGTAAATTGACTCTAAGGTCACAATTTGCCTAAGCTCTTCTGGAGGATCTGCCTTTTTGAAAATGTTTTTCAGTCAACCCTCTAGAATTTTTAGATTTAATAACTTTTTAGTAAAAGTTTTTTCTTTGAACATTTTACTTTTTACTAAAAATCGAAGATTACTTCAAATCACAATTAAGTACTGGTGCTGATAATTCGTGGGGCTAATTTGATGCCGCAGGGGAAAGAAACTTCTATTGTTTGAATCTTAATATATATTTACCCTCGACACTGATTCACTGACTCTGTCACGCAGTACGTAGGAATTTAAATAGGCATTCTATAATTTTCTATAAATAATAATAATAAAAAAATAATATTTTTTTTTGTACAGAAAGTGTGTTTTCCCCAAATTTTTTTTTTAAAAATTTTTTTTTTTACAAAAATATTTTTTCAACAAAAATTTTTTTTTCAAAAAAATTTTTTTTTTCAAGAAAACAATTTTTTTTCAACAAAATTTTTTTTTTCCACTAAAATTTTTTTTTTCCACAAAAATTTTTTTTTTTAACAACAATTTTTTTTTCAAGAAAACATTTTTTTTTCAACAAATTTTTTTTTTCCACAAAATTATTTTTTTTTTCAACAAATTTTGTTTTCCATATTTCAACGGGCGCCATAGGCGCATTACAACTTACTAGTTAAATAATAATTATTTCGAGCGTTTCTATATGTTTCTTCACTCAAAGCCTAAATAGCTTCGGCGCTGTTAACAAAAATTCAGTCAAACCTTCTATAGCATGCCTTGTCGACGATTTTTTTCTAGTAGGACTAGTAGGAGCAGAAGTTATAAACCCTCTAACCGGCAAGATCGCCATAAGGCGTTCATCAATAATTGTGCTTAATTTCACAAAAATATTTCATAAAAAATATTATCCCTCTAACCGGCCAACCAAAAATACTTAAAAATCCTTGCAACCTGTTTATTTTACCAGTTATGCACAAACAAATATTTAAACACAATTAATGAAGACATTCTCAGAGTGGTATTGCCGGTGAGAGGGTTAATAACCTCATCATATTTGAAAGTTCTCTTTAATTTCTTTTGAAATTTTAGTTTTTATCTTTCATCCCACAGTTCAATCTACGACAGTTGAAGTTATAATAAATCTAATAAAGATTACAAATTATAATCTTCTCTGTTTGTATCGTTCAAATATTAGAATTTTTTTATTTTTCAATATATTTCATCAATTCTGCCATTTGTAGCAATCACCAGTTTTGCTTTTCGTACAATTGCTTCCATCTGGACTTTAAAATGCGATACATATGTAAGGTTTTTTTTTTGATAATTGTTCGATGGTTATTTTATTGTGTATATGTATGTGTGAATTTACAAGAAAATAAGGAAAAAGTTTGTTTGTTTTTATTAACACTAAATTATATCGGCAAAGAAAAACAAGAACAATGAAAATACAAACAATAGCCGGTTATGAAAGTCAACTTCAATACATACGCATATGAGGCGTAGAAAGCAATTGTGGCCTAACACAGACGACACGATGAAATGGGAAAAGATACATCGCAAATGTTGGAAGATTTTAATTCCCCCAAGTTATTGATACTTCTAAAACTTGAACGTGTTGTGGTAGGTAGTGTGTGCAACTATCACACAAGTAAACCCTTGTTCAAAACCGGGTAAGACCATCAAACATTTTCCAGCGGCTGTTTTCCACCTCATAAATGCTGGCAACTTTAAGAGTAAGAGAGCAATCTCTAAGCCATGTAAAACTTATGCGGAGCCGGCTTTTAACTGTAGCTCACTGATTCGAGAGAAGTTCCCCGTCTGCTCCTTCATGGAATGTTAAGGGAAATAAGTAAGTAATTATCTTAAATGTAGTCAACTTAAATAGTAAATAATAATATTTTTTGAACAAATATAGGCCACAATTGCATTGCATCAGTGGATTTAGACCACGAAGACATGTGAAAAAGTTGCATTGATTACAAACCCAAGGATTATTAGAATCCTAAAAAATGGGTCATTACAGGTGCGTAGGAGTTGATTTAAAGTAAACGTTTGTTGTTACTATAATTGGATATGGAAATAGTAAATAAATCTAGTTAATTTTGGGTGATTTCTTGTGAATTGAGCCTTTCTTTCTCTGAACACTTCATATGCATACATTGCAAATGACTACCATCGTCGTCAGTGTGAAGAAATCTGTAACGCAATTGATTTTTATGCCTTTCCGATTTTCACACACATTTCATTCTGTTCTTTGTTCTGCTTGTTTTCCGTCCTCTTTTTATGTGGTGTGCGCGTGTTTTTTTTTTCTTTTTTTGTTGAGGAAAAACAAAACTTTTGTCAGTGTTATTTTATTAACAACTTTGTTTTCTCCATTTCCTTATCCCCACGAGCTATCGGACATGAGTGTACTAACGCACACACACCAACACCCTAACACTGGCAATAAACCCTCAATGTGTATAAGTGTGTGTGTGTGTGTATAGTTTGTGCTCTTACTGTTGTGTAGCCCCGTCCTTTTAAGCATGAGTGTGCTTGTGTATGGGTGTAGTCAGATGTCCTTAGGCATTCGGTAAACATTGAGGCTTTTTGTGTTGTGTACCAAAATTAAATAAAAAAGGTCTCCATTAAGGACGACACACATTTGTCGTGGGTGAGGCTGTGCGTTGTGCACTTCTTGACCTACGACATTTACCAGCAGAAAATCGAATGAAAAGATGTAGTTGTGTGCCAAACACATTTTAACTAGGTCAATATATGTAAAATTCTTTCAATAACTTGATATTTGTTCATTTCATGTTATGTCTGCGATTTTGATGAAAAATATTTGTATGTGTTTAGTTTTGTTTTATGTGAACAAATTAAATTTAGCATAGCTCCATTTTAAATGATTTTTTTTTTTAAAAATAAATTATTACATTTGTCTGTCGCTGGTATTTTTAAAACATGTTCTTTTTTTTTTTTTGAGAATTTAAGAAATTTCGTATACCCCTAAAAGTAGGCTACACTTATTGATGGGCCGAATCAAACATTGTGAAATCGTGGTGCCAATATTGATGATGAATTGTTTTTAAAGGGTGTTTTTTATTGAGGTATAGAACTTCGAATTGAAATAAAACACAAGAAAATCGTTTTAATGTCCATCAATTTGGCTTTATTGGAAGGATAATTTTATGCCATTAATGTTTAAATATGATTTCGGGCATGTGGCCGCCGCGGCTGGCTCGAATAAAGCCAATTCTACAGGTCCAATTTTCAACCACTTGTTGGAACCACAACTCATCCACATTCATGCCATCCAATTCGGGAACAAAATAGTCGGTTATCATGGCTCTATACCGGTCTCCATTAACGGTAACTGACTCTCCAGCATTATTTCGGAAGAAGTATGGCCCAATGACTCCACCAGCCCATAGAGCACACCAAACAGTCAGTTTTTGTGGATGTAATGGCATAAAATGGACGGAGCTTGCGGTGAACTTCGCGGACTGAACCATTACTTTCGAAATAAATTTGCACGATTTGCAAGCGTTGTTCTTTTGTCAACCTGTTCATGATGAAATGGCAAACCAAACTAAATATTAATCACTTGACAGCTGACAAAATGGCCGCCAGTTAAAAAAGTGATGCCAACTTAAAGTTCTATACCCCAATAAAAAACACCCTTTATTTAGAGATGCATTTTCTACATATTTTGTAGAATTTTTTTCCCCATTTTGAAACATTGAAGATCGTTCATAATCTTTTCATGATTTGATTGTCAATTCTAGTGATTCTCATCAGCAACCAATCAATTTTTTTTTTTTTTTAAAAAAAACTCTCTTTATTTGCTTTTATCTGATAATTAAGTGAGTATTTTTTTGTGTCTCCTATGTCTGTAACAGATTATTGGGAGCAGACTTTGACAGAAGCTCTTAGGTACGCAAGCGACTGAAAATGCAGTTTTCAAACTATCAGATCAAACTAATTGTCCGTCAAAACATTACAGAAAATTGACACTTTTTGACATTTTCGATTTTTTCTATGAAAAAAAAAAATAAATAAAATGTTATTGGAATTCAAATTTACTTATTAGAAAATTAGAATAATTACCTAAAAAAATCTCATAAAATTCCCCAAAAACAATTTTTTGGCGTTTTTTTCAGGTAATATTTAATTTTTCATTTTGTGGGGCATATGAAATTTTTTTCTTATTTTTAGGGGAATTTTTCGTTTTTTTTGGGAATATGTATTTTCCAAATAAAAGTGATTCTTATATCGATTATATATCTGTTAATGTTTAAATGTACAATTAATATCTTTCGCGTATTTTTTTTGTTAATACTCTTTTTCTCTAATATTTGGGGTAATTTTACATAAATTGTTTTGGGGATTTTTCAGAATTTTTTAGGGAAATTTTCATATTAGGCTTTTGGGGCATTTTGCATTGTGTGATATTTTCCAAAGAGCCTTTTTCAGCTTAGTTTTTGTTGTCAAGCCATTTCTTTATACCGGCGCCATTTTTTCACACAAAAAATTATTTTCGATAAGCACACTAATTCCAATTCAACAAAACTCACGGTGGATATCAGACCATGGATGTAAAAGTAAAATTAAGAAATGACGCAGATTGTTTTAAATTTTACAGTAGCGAGTTAACGGTGTTTGACAAAGTCACTGAGTTTTCAAGCTGTCATCTTAACTAGTTTCCAACTGACAGCATTTATTTATTTGTTTAAAAATATATTTGTCGCAGAATATCTAACCCTATTATCTAATTTTTTATTTCATACAAAATCAACCCATTTAATAAACCATAAAGACACATTTAAAAAAAGTAGTCTGTGTGAAAATGTTGTGGAAGGCTCAATTATCATATTGAAGACACTTTCACATTTATTTAAAGTAACGTGTTTCTCACAAAGTGGTAAAACAGTTTTTATATTTAGAATGTTTCGCAGTGTTTTTCCTGTTTATTGTTAATATACATGATTTTTTTTGTTAACATATAAATGAGTTTTAATTTCGTAGCTTTTAAACATTAAAGTTTAATGAAGCAAGGAACTGTACAATGAACAGTTTTGAATTGCATTTATTTATTTTCTGAATTAAATATCTAAATGATATCCCACCTCTCGAGGATAAATTACTTGTCTGCGATATTCTATTCCATTAGCAGAGCATTTCCAAATTATCTGTGACAACAAATTGGAGAAATCTTCAAAGAAGCACAAGATGAAATTTATATTTTGTTTGTTTTTTTTATTTGGATCACGGACAAATATTCTATTAGAGGCACAAAGTAACCCCTGAACATTGTTTTGTCCACTGGAGTTAGGGTCGTTTCCTTTGGTCCACCGGACATAAATTATGTCAAAAATATGACTCTAAATCAATATCTGTTTTATGGCTTTATTTCGGGTATGTTTCCATTGCAATTCTCCTTGCTTTCAACACGGACTATTCATCCACCAAATACGAACATGTCGCCATTGGTGGAAGAAGGAAATCCAAAATCCTTGAATAAATCATTAACTTGGATTTTCTAATTTTCTAATTTTTTTTCTTTAAGTTTTCCTTTAACAACGACCAGCAGGCAATCATTTACAAACTTTACACTCAATAGAGAACCACTTTAAACTTCCACATCAACGCCCCGAAAAATGGAAATCAATTTTGCCTTGCATCACAGCACTCACGCGATATTTTCAAAATGAAAGGCCATTTACACGTTTTTAAGCATTTTTGGATTTTCTTCTCTTACTTAAAGCCAAAAACTATTTGAAAAATGTAATCAATTGATTAAATCCAAAACGATTTGGCATCGTGTGGGTGTGGTAAGGGATTGCAGAGCTGGCGATGTCGGTGTTGCTGTTGGTGTTGGTGGTGGTGGTGCCAACAAATAACACCTTGGCTGATTGAACAGAACATCAGTGAAGCGTTTAGCGAAAGACTAAAAATCGATTTACGAAACATGGGCAATATTTACTAAACGTGTTATCAGATGGCCGACATAGAACTCTTACATGCAAATGATGGCACGATGATGACGATATGATGTCGACAGGGATGATGACGTCGACAGTGATGGTAATGATGATGATGATGATGACGGCAATGTCGATAATAATGGCGGTGGCGATACGATGTGACCTTTGATAGTCACATGTCCGTATTGGCTGTGTGCGTATAATGTGTTGATTTTAAATTGGTCGTTTGTTTATAATAAAATCCGTGGCTACAATGGCTTCTTGTGCAGTCATAATTCGCACTCACACCCACACCCACTCACTACAGTCCCACTCCATGATTGTTATTTTGTTAAGTTAAGTGAGAAAAGACCAATGTCAGCAAAAGCTTATTTTAATTTATGGATGAAAATGGCAAACAACAGTAGAGGCGATGACACTGGTGGCAATACCACCCAGCATACAGTTTTGGTTGAGGAACACACTTGGGATTTGAATACACGATATTCACTCCAGTTGCCACGGAAAAACAGTGTACCGATCACCGCTTCCACAGAGCCCACAGAGACGAGGAGAATGAGAGAAACATGTTTCCCATATCGCAACATTGTGTGGCGTTTAACAACAGCTGTATAAGATATTTGTTGAATGATGATTAAGTACGCATACGAAGCTTATATTGTTAATAAAAATGGTATTGAATTCAATTTCAAAACTTTCTGTTGTATTTTTAAACAGTCAAATTGTTTACATTTGATTCTATTTATTCGGTGTAACGCCCAGAATATCTCTAAATATGTCTTTGTCAATTCGAGTGTCCAACCAGCGAACAGTTCATCTGATCAATGGATAAGTGTTTCTGGAGAGCCTCGTAGACCAGTCCTAACATCAGAGACTAGACGACGGATAACCGAAGATCAGATATGGATAAAATAACTATCTGTAGAACAGCGCTATGCAACCAACGTTTCGGCAATGTTACGGTGATGGTGATATAAAATGTTTTTTTATAACCTCCGTGAGTGACGAACATATTTCAGGTGGGCGGTAATTTGCAGGAGTTGAAGCGCAGTCTCGGGGATCGACCTGAACGTTATTGTCAAGAATAATTTCTAATAGGAAAAATTATATCCTTGATGTTTCCCCTTTTTTTTTGTCTAGGAAACATAACTTCCACTTTAAATGCGGAACATCGTTGATAAGCTTTTCCAAAAAAGTGCAGTTGAACCTAAAATACTTATAGAAATTGTTCAGTTCAGCCCAAAGTGTCATTTTCCTCTGCGTGACTGGTTTAGAAGTGTCCTGAAGACCGGAAAACAAAAAGTATGAATTGATCCGAGTTACCAAGAGGTGCTACAACCTCGATATTTTAAGGCTCTATGTCACAAAAAAATGTAATTTAAAAATTCTCCAAAAATTGTTTGAGGGACTTTTCCAAATTTTTGGAGAAATTTTTATATTAAGCTTTTGGAGAATTTTTCATTTGTGGCATTTTTTTTTTTTATTTTTTCTGGGCATTTTTCATAGAGCCATATTTTAAGTGTGTGCGGTTGAGTAAAGTTCTAGAATTGTATGGTGCTCCCTTTTAACACGTAAAAATGCGCCATGTTAATATGGGTGGTGAAAAGCTCCAGAGATGTATGGCTCGAACGTGAAAGCGTTGAATAATTATAGAGATTGAAATCCCCAGTAATACAAAATCTTTGTCCGATCTTCCCATGTATTATTCATATGCTAACAGATTTAACGGAGACTATACTTTGAACCATAATGTGGTCAGCTTCTTCGCACAAAGTGGCGATACACTCGTCCGACGATCCTGCAGACAAGTCTGTACCATCCTCATTATGCGTTTCAGGTACTACCTTATTCCACGATCCCACAGAAAAATCAACTACTCCAGTCCAGTCTTCAGACACTCGAGCCATTTTCGTCGCGCAGCCTATACTCACCTCACTTACGTTATTTAATATCAGATACTCTCATAGACTTGGGACATGTTTAAAATGAAAAACTTCCACTGCGAACTGAACTTTCGAATTACTACAGGAAATATTATTTCCCTAGCAGTTCTTGTTGTCAAAACAATGTAAATAAGGCATAAGCTACTATTTTGGTTAATTGTTGAAAAAAAGTTTTAAATTTGTATTGAAAATAAAATGGTTTACAAATGGTCCGAATAAAAATAGTTCTCAGAAACAATAGAGTATATTATGATGAGTCATTTTATGAGTTAAAGTCTTGATAAAATGTATTTATTTCGCTATACTAAAATGTTGCATCAGGCCTATACACTATTATTCTCCTAAATAACATGAATCTTACTATTTTTGATCAAGACCTTTTGACCAACTTTGTGGAAATTGAATTTGACGAAATCTTAACCAGACATAGAATCATTGATGGAAATTCTGAATTTACAATAAAAAAATAATGGCCTATCAGCACATAGGCTTTTGTTAGATTGAGTGGGACGATATGGTTCTATTAAAAAAAATTTACAGTTTTTGTTAAAGGGAAAAAAGTTCAGACGTATTTATAAATATATTCACATATCGATGGCATAATTTGGAAAGGGCGTAACTAGTTTTTTACATATATTGGTAGACCATTATCAACTTTACATCCCACAAAAAATGCCAGGGCTTTGGATCAAAGATAACGCCAACCAAAATCCAACAAAAAAAAATATAGATTTCAGAATTAAATTTGTTGAGCATATTTATTTAAAACATTTTTGTTATTTCTGAAGTTTTTCAAATGTTTTAAAGTTTTTACCTTCTCCTGGAATGTTACGAAAATGCGAGTTACGCCCTTTCTAAATCAAGCCATCGATATACAATTTTGATATCGACTTTAACATTTTTTTTTTAAATTACTAGTTGTATGACATTTGTAAGTAATTCAAAATAAATTTATACAGTGTACTCTCTCATTAGCGGACTGTTGACACAAGAGGACTGAAGTGTCCTTGTATGAGAGGTGTCCACTGGGAGAGAGTACGCTGTATATACGCCCGTATTCATGAAAATGTATAACAGCTTTACAAACTTAGCACATTCATACATTTTTCTAAAAAAAAAATATCGCGTTTATTCTACATCATCCTATGCGATGAATTTGAACACTCAAACAAATTATATTTTCGTATGAACCCTTTAGGTTGGGCCTTGACTGGAAGGGCCCAACCAATTATGAGACGGCCAGTTTGGCCTGGCATGACCTTTGTTCTGCACTACAACATTTCTTCTCCTCATCATAGCTCATGACATGTGCTTCTGGCTTTATCTCTTTTTTAATCTGCAAATCTCTAAAGATGGGATCTAATCACGATTATATGTACAAGACAAACTACTTGTTGTTATTTTTTTCAGTTTTTCATTATGGTAGGTCGGATAACTGTGTCATGGTTGTATGTATGACTCATGACAAACATGATACAAGCTTAATTTTGTGTTAAAGGGCATCCACAGAAAGCCATATTTTTATTTTCTTTATTAAGACGTGATTTAATTCCACCTCACCAAAATGTATACCCCCTTGTGTGGTTTCTCACAATTCTGTCGCTCCTCAACAATTATATCAAGGAGAGCAAAGTTTAATTCAAACGCAGAAAATGAGACAAATGACAGCACGGGATACCATGTGGGGATCCATGCAAACAATTTGTAACCACAAGTTTTGCTGGTTAACTCCATAATTCCATTAGTTGGTCGAGAAATATAATACATGCTGTTGTACTGGTGTATAAGTATGTATGTGTATTCACATGCATATCCACACACATCTGCGATTACACCTACGGCCCCGTTGGCAGAGTGATGATACCTTTTTATAAATGAAACATAACGTGTAGTGGTATGTGAATATAGTCATCTCGCTATGCGTCTATTTATGTATTATGTATGTATGAACACACACATACATACGCATATGGGGACACTTTACCTAGAACACGACTACAGGACCTCTTGCGTGGAGTGTTGTTAGGAGAGTGCCATTGCAAACAACATCAGCAACAACTTTGGACGCATAATCACAAATACCTTTGGTTGAGCTTTTCTCTGTGCTTTTCATTACTAAACCACGGACAGTTTCACCATACACACTCACACATACATATGTCAACGGTAGGAACATGTGGTAGACCCATTGTGGTGCCCTTAGGCAATAACAGCAAAATAATAACAAAACATGTTTGATATGTATGCAAAACAGCATTCCAAAAGGATTATACGTGCGAGATCTCTATGTGTCTCTCTGTCTCTCTCTTTCTCTCTTTCCGTATGGACAACTGAATTGGCGGATGTGAGTTGGTAGACATTTAAAGTGGGCTTTATGTGCTTCACATGAAATATCGTGGGAATTTTTTTTTTGAAATAAGTATTTGTTCATTTATTCCGACTGAGCCGGTAGATTTATGAGGTATTTGTGTGCTACAGCGCAACAAAATACATAAATTCTGAGTCACATTTCGTTGACGAAAAGTTAACGACCTACCATGGGCCGATTTTGGAAGGAGTAAATGTTAATAAAGGGTGTTTTTTATTCGGGTATAGAACTTTAAGTTGGCATCACTTTTTTAACTGGCGGCCATTTTGTCAGCTGTCAAGTGATTAATATTTAGTTTGGTTTGCCATTTCATCATGAACAGGTTGACAAAAGAACAACGCTTGCAAATCGTGCAAATTTATTTCGAAAGTAATGGTTCAGTTCGCGAAGTTCACCGCAAGCTCCGTCCATTTTATGCCATTACATCCACAAAAACTGACTGTTTGGTGTGCTCTATGGGCTGGTGGAGTCATTGGGCCATACTTCTTCCGAAATAATGCTGGAGAGTCAGTTACCGTTAATGGAGACCGGTATAGAGCCATGATAACCGACTATTTTGTTCCCGAATTGGATGGCATGAATGTCGATGAGTTGTGGTTCCAACAAGTGGTTGAAAATTGGACCTGTAGAATTGGCTTTATTCGAGCCAGCCGCGGCGGCCACATGCCCGAAATCATATTTAAACATTAATGGCATAAAATTATCCTTCCAATAAAGCCAAATTGATGGACATTAAAACGATTTTCTTGTGTTTTATTTCAATTCGAAGTTCTATACCTCAATAAAAAACACCCTTTAATATGATACTTTCCTGCCAGAAGGTTGTTGTGCTCCACGGCGTACTAAGGCCACGCAGATCTTACCAGATCAAGCTCTTCTTGATCTGCCAGTATTATGCATGGTTGGGCAGAGATTCGCGATGCCGCGGCAATCTAGATGATGGCGTGATGTTGGTAGTGATCCAGACTTTAGCTTTGGCCTTTACTTGATTATCTTTTTGAGTGGTCATGGGTCTTCTTGCAGAATCGGGACCTGGACGAAAGCTAGGCTTATAGTTGTGGTGCGACAAGAGCATAACGCCCCAAAAAAAAAGAGAAGAATTCATAATGAAATTTTTTTCATTATTTTTCAGTAACATTTCATTTTATGAAAAATGTTCAATAAAATATTATAACACCGTGTTACAAAAAATAGATTTTTTTCTGTCCTATGAACCAAATGCACATATTCGGAAAGAGGGGAAAAAATAAAAATACACGTATATCGGCGATTTTCATGTACACGTCAGAATTTTACGCTGTGGCCCTTCGGCAACATAAGATAAATCATGAACTGCTGAGTCATCACGCTAAGGGATTTGCGCCCATATAAGGCTGATGTTGAGTTCAGAAAGACAGACTCCAGAGATTTGATATCATAGAGTCAGAGAATATATTTCAAACCCAAATATTGAAACATAAATAAAATGCCTTAACCTACAACATGGTGATGCACCAACAACTCCTCCGGCTTAGGGTGTAATATGGTCGACCACGCCTTTTTCGCACGGCTTTTTACAACTTTTTTACCCCCAAATATGCAAAATACCTGTACAATGTCCATGCGTGTTTGTCATAAAATTTAGTGTTGTAATGCGTCTGATGCATAATTTAAAAAAAAAAAAAAAAACAACGACACCCACAAGCACACTCACCACAACAACAACAGAACAAGAAAAAATCCTAAAAATATTTATGGGCAACAAATGTTGCCAACATCGGCATCGGCATCGACATCGACATCCCCCAAACACCCTCGTCAATGCTTGTGAGTCGTTAATTTTGTTGTTGTTGTTGCCATTGACATTGTTGCCGCTTTCACAATTGTTTGTTGCTGCTGTTGTCATTTTGTGCTGTGTGCCATGCGAATGGAGCGGAAATGTAAAGGATATTTACATTTGTGTTGAGTTGGCGTTATTTTTGCACTTAAAATGATAAACGCACACACACGCACACTACAAACACCGCTTGTGTGGCAACATCTCTCGAACATATCAAACGCTTTTTTCCGCGATGTAAACCGCCGACACTTTTGTTGTTTTACGATACAATTGATAATGTTGTCGTCGTGCCAACAACACCAGCACCAGCACCAACGCCACCAACATCATAGGCAACAGCAGTAGTTACAACATCATTGATAGCATCCATCTGTGTGTTTCCTTTTGGGTTGAAAAGCAAAGAAATGAAAACAACACTGAAACGACGGAATAAAAACCGTTCGTGTGTCATTCCCTTGGACACGTCTTTCTGCGGATTTTTGCGTATGCAAAATGTCGCTTCTTTTAACTGTTTTCGTGGAATGGCTGATGTGCGTAAGAACTGGCGCACAGTGGAAGTGGATTTCCGCAAGGAAACTTTGTTTTCCACCAATAACAATTCACTGAGTTAGTCATGGCTTTAAAAACTTTTTGTCCTAAACGGGATTCGTTCCCGGAAGGTTTTGCGACGATTTCCTGCTATTTACTTCACATTTATACTTATTTCCCTTAATAATCGAAGAAGGAACTGGCGGGAAAGTTCTCTCGATTTGATTTGTATACTCACTGACCGGTACCTACTGTTGAAAGCCGTCTCCGAAATGCTAATGCTTTTCTAGAGAAGTTTTTACTTGGCTTAGAGATTAAGCGCTGAAAAATGTTTGATGGTCTTACCAGATTTCAAACAGGGGCTCTGCTGTGTGGTAGTCGCACATACATAACGGCCGTCAGCACAAAAACATTTGTGTTTCAAAAAAAAAAAAAAAAAAAAAACTGGTAGGTTCTGTTTTAGTGATGGGCATTAGGGTGGAGTGAAAATATGCTTTTTTTTTAATTTGAAAAAGTTAACCTCGGAAAGAGATGTAGTCTGGGGTCCTAATGAGGGGAAAAATAAAGAAAAAAATTTTAAAAAATTTTTAGGGTTCGCGCCACTCCCTCGAAATTTGGAAATTATCGCTATTTTGGCGTTGATTTTAGAAAAATCCTAAAAATTAACGACTTAACTTATTCGAAATTTAAAAGTTTGAGCTTGTTCAGTGCCCAAACAAAAGTATTTGAGGCAAATATGAGGATAATCGACTAATATTTGTAGCTTTGGTGGCGATTTCATTGTTCAGTCAATTTTCTGAAGAAGGGACGATTTGACTTATTTTACTTTTTGAAATTTTTGAACAATGAGAAATTTTTTTTTAAATTTTTTCATGCCCTTATTTCATTGTTTACGCTATTGCAAACATTTATTGACATAAAACTTTTTAGGATTTTTCTAAAATCAACGCCAAAATAGCGATAATTTCCAAAATTGGAGTGAGTGGCGCGACCCCTAAAAATTTTTTAAAATTTTTTTCTTTATTTTTCCCCTCATTAGGACCCCAGACTACATCTCTTTCCGAGGTTAACTTTTTTTTTTTGAATTTCACTCCACCCTAATGGGCATATCGACTCTCTGGACCTTTGTGATACCACGAAGACTAAGAAAAAACATATTCCTAGTGTTCTCGCTAAATTATACTGAGCTCTGTAATACCAACATCGGCCAGGTCGTCAAAGTCCCGAAAGAAAGAATAACCTAGTGTTGGTCTCTGTATATTCGCCAGAGGGCAAATAAATAGAAGGTGTTTTATAGACTCTCCTCCTCCATGTCGTCCCCGCAGCAGACGCTACTCCTAACCTTCGGCCTCATCGCGTGCCTCCTGGCAATCACATACTGCCAGTATAGTTTTCCCCGATCGAGATTCGAACAAAGACTCGAAGATCAAAATTGACAATATGAGATTTTGAGAAAATATTAACCTAGAAAAGCCTTGAACCAGGTCTTGTAACCGAAGTAACTTTCATTTTCCGACCAATGAACAATAGGACAACTGGTATTATCAGTTTTAGCATTGTGCGTGACATTTTATCTAATCTAATCGTGATCGTATTCATTCAGATTGTCCGTGATATATATTTAGCTCTCGGTCTTGGGAGTAGACCGCGAAACCTACTTGAATATTTAATTTAGAGACCGCATCATCGAATGGCTACATGTTGTCTTATATTTGCGTTACGGGTATGATAATTCTGGTCGAACAGATCTTCAGATTGATAACAAATATCTGAACTATTTACAAAGACAACACATCATCTCAGCCCACTGTGCATTATGACGATACTATGCATCGTGCTTACTTAAAAACAATCAATTTGCTTCAGCAGAAATCGCAGCATCAGCGTCTTTATGTGATTTTTGTGAACATGTCTTGCCGTCTCCTTGCCGCTGCCCGCGGTTGTCTGGAGGTTATTGATATTGTGACATTGGTATCATTTCAGTTTTTATGCTCTTGCTTTGTATGGTGGGGAACAGACGGGCGTGTTTTCATGACAACCATAAAACTCACATTGGGAAAAGTTTTCGTAATGAAGAAATTGGAAATTGATTGGTTGCAGATTGTTTGAGGCGTTGTGGAGTGGATGATTGTTCTCCTATCGCCCCCTCGCACACAGACACAGATATCAAAGAGAGGATACGATGACATTCAAGTAATAGCTGCATAAATAGCAGCTGTATTTAAATTAACATAATCTCGTATGCCGAGTGGTCCAGTCATTTCATTTTACGGTTAATGTCATGCATTGATGGTTAATTGATCGTTGTGTGCGTACAAATATCATTAATGTGACACGATTTATTTTAGTAGCCATTATGAAGATGATTATCTGCTAGAGGAAGGATAGCTTCAGGAATTTAGATTACAAGGTGTTTTTCGACTTCATTCGTACTTACAATTTTAAAGAAAATTATAGGTGGCAAAATGGTAGCGTACGTGCGATTTTTGTTTTGTAATTTCTTTTTTGAATAATAATAAAAATTCTAAAATGACTAAAAGTTTTCATTTTCGATAATTCATATTTTACAAGTAAAATTGGGTTATATTATTAAAATCGATGGAGGATTATCGCTTTTATTCACAATGTTGTGAAGGCCCAACCGATATATGTTGCCTTAAATTGTAAGGCACTGAAGGCAAAGATTAAAAATAATTTAGTGAAAAATCTACTTTTTTTTTTTTTTTTTTGAAAAAGAAGATAATTGTTGTAATTAGTCAGCTGACAATATTGAGGAGCCTACTAAAGAACTCAAAGATCTTTAAAGACAATCAGCGACAAACAACCGTTATAGATTAAATTAAAAAAAAGTCCGGACCAGGTGTAATTGCTGTTACGAAATGTAAACCAGGGTCCTTCTCCAAGTGCTTAAAGGAGATGAAATTGAGTAACAGACTTTTGATAACTTTTATACTGAAAACAATGTAACTCTTATTGCGATGGTAAATGTCTGTTCATTCATGGAATGTTAAGGGAAATCAGTCATTAACGATATGAACAGTATATGTGGGTCAAATCGAAGCAGAGGTTTTGTTTTACATACTCAATTGATATTTTTTTTTACCATATTTTACGTTTTAAACATGAATTTGGATAAGTTTGAATATAATTATTATTTTTGATTAAAAAGTCGACTTAAATCGAGTTGTAATTCACAAAAATTCTAAATGTCTAAAA
Source organism: Hydrotaea cyrtoneurina (assembly GCA_958296145.1). Taxonomy (NCBI): domain Eukaryota; kingdom Metazoa; phylum Arthropoda; class Insecta; order Diptera; family Muscidae; genus Hydrotaea; species Hydrotaea cyrtoneurina. The sequence continues at coordinate 119,845,497 of OY282512.1, forward strand.
ATCGACTTTTTAAATTTTTGGAAAAGTCAAAAGGTCGAAAAGTCGACTTGTGGTTGTATTTATATAACCACGTGCGCTATTTAGATTTCCAGAAGTTGCAAAGCTGAACAGAGAAGATGTTCGTTAGAGTGCATCACTTTTTAGGTAAACAAAAGTTTGCCTTCGAATAGGAAGTATTATTTGGAGGTCCAGAGCAGCATTATGGACTATTTGAGTAGTGAAAACTTCAATGCGTATGACTTATGTGCCATAAGTTGCAATGGAACTGCTACCAACACTGGCTACAAAAATGGTGTCATCGTGAGAATGGATCTCCTCGACCATTGGTCATGTGTCTACAATTGTTTCTTTTTTTCTGAATTGAAGTAATCTAAATTATATGAACATTATGTTTAAAATAAAATGTTAAAAGAGTTTTTTTTTTGAAGACAAATGCAATCTTAATCTTTGGTAATAACACCGTGTTACATACATTCTGTCCTATGAACCAAATTTACTTTTTCGGAAAGGGGATAAAAAATAAAAATACACGTATATCGGCGATTTTCATGTACACGTCAGAATTATTTTTTTTAAGTTTGAAGTATGAAGCTCGCAGTGGCCTGTGTGAAAGCCTTTGGACCGATTTCTAACCCTGTTTCAGTGATCTAATCTAGCTGATTTTTTGCAGGCAGACTCGTGGAAATGTCTGTATCACGTCATAGATTTTTATCAATTCTCATATTTTCCTAAATTTTTTTTTTAAATGGTTATCGTTTTTTTAAGGTTTCAGTTCAAAAAACATTTTTTTTTCGTACGCTTAAGTAGTTTAAAAATTTGGAGTCTCAAGTTATGCTAAGAAAATTAAAAAAAATATTTTTTTTTTCAAAAATAATAAAAATTGGGGAAAATCTGAGAATTGATAAAAATTGTTTTTAAAAAATTTGACGTGATGCAGACATTTCCACGAGTCTGCCTGCCAAAAATCAGCTCGATTCTGACGTGTACAGGGAAATCGCCGATACACATGTATTTTTATTTTTCCCCCTCTTTCCCCTCTTTTCAAATATGTGCATTTGGTTCATAGGACAGAAAAAAATCTATTTTTTGTAACACGGTGTAATGGTTCGCTATCACTGAAAGTGATTGTGATAGTACCTGGAACTTTTTACTGAAGTCATTGGTGAATCTTAATCAGTTACCAATGAGCTTCTACTTCAGTAGCACTATAACCCCCCTACTGAAAGTAAGCGTGGCTCTGCCGCATCTACTTGTAATGTTTGCGGTAGACTGTGCTACATGTCATGTATTGACTGAGCTCCTGTCAATATTTCAGTGGAGTCTTTTTGTTTGCTTTGCTATTGTTTGTTGTATTACTTACCACGTCTCCACAACTCACACTTTAACCAAAAAAGTGTATGCCAAAGCAAAAGTCTATTCTTCGATTTCTATATTTTTAAATTGCCATTTATTGTTTTTGTTTTTTTTTTTTGGATTTTTTTTTAATATTATTCTCATTCATGTTGTTTGTCACTTGCTTTAGTTTATTATTAATTTCCTCATATATTCCAACCATTACTCTAGCATATCATGTTCTCTTTGTTTTATTGTTTTGTTATGTTTTTTTTTTCTCGGTTTTCAATGTTTAGCTTAAAAATAAACACCATCTGTAGAAGTAGATTTTGTGTCAATTGTATTTCTTTTGTTTTGTTTTCATTTTCATTTTTGTTTTCTTTGTTTTTTTATTTTTTTCCAATAGTTGTTTTCAATTGTTCATAATTCAGTTGATACTATTACAGGAAGAAGTGTTGTTTACATATGCATTCGCATGCATGTGTATGTATTCGTGCAGATATATGTGGACATACATATATGCATTTATTTATGTGTACCCATGTAATATTTTTGCATTCATAGTTTATTTATTACAAAGTTGTGATTGATATCTCTTGCCATGGTTAATTTATTAGTTTTTCTCTTTGGTTTTTAATTTCTATCGTATTTTTACATGCACAACTACTCAATATGACATGAATCTATGTTTGTTTGATTTTTTTTCGCTTTGTTTTTTTTGTTTTATAGAAAAATAATATATGCATCGTATGATCTATGAATGAAAGTCTAACTTCAAATGATAGGTATTTAAATTTAGTGTTTAGTTGTATGGGCGTTCTTCTCGAAACATTTCATTGAAATTATTTAAACATTGAATGAACATCATATGAGTATGTCGGTCTTACATAAATTCAATTGAACTAGGACTCTTATGATTGTGTACACTACACCATTTGAGAAAATAAAACAACCGATCTAGGATTTCATCGTAAGCATTCTTTGAAGGATAGGAAATTGATTTTAAACCGAATCGCCTGAATGTTGGTTTTTTGAAAAAAAAAAATGAAGTATCAGGGAAGTTAATAATACTGTAAGGTATTTTCTTTATATGGGATTTTTTAACTCATCAAATTGTTAGAAAATAACAGGAAAATAGTCTTCTGATAACTTTGGAAATTTTACATAACTCATGTCTCCTTTACCAATCAAAGATATTAAATACTAGATTATTTTTAGAAAATACAAGAATATTTTGATATCACCATGCCTTCTTAAGCTTTGTTTGTACTGTATTATTGATACGACTAGACCGTTTTAACTAACATCAAAATGAATTGGTAGCCAACTTCGTGAATTTAGTATAATGTGAATTTCATTAGCTTTTAATTTGTATCATTTCACAGCACCGAAATTAATAAAAGTCTTGCCGATTTTTTTTTGGGGCTGACGTTTACTTGAACAAAATCGGATTTAACAGCCTAGTGTAAGAAAAAAAAAATAAAACCCCAGTTATTGTATCCCCAATAATGCGACCCTCACACATTACAACTGGTTCTTAGGGTGGATGAACAGCAAAATATTTTGATTTCTGCTCAAGTTGGCCAACTTGGTTGGTACGTGTGAGATCTTGTTCATTCAACTTCTTTACTGCAGTCGCATTTTGTCATTGACATTATTGTAATGTTGTTTTGAAATAAAACATAATGTGTGGAAAAAGTGATTGATTTTATTCAGCAATATAAAAATATGCCTTAGTTGTGGAATTCAAAGTATATAAACCAAATCAATGAAACAAAACTGTTTAAATTTAAAAACAAATACGTTCATGTTGACGCTACTGAATATATTTGCAAATGAAATGGGATAACAACTGGGTTGAAAAGTTGAAGCGTGTGAGGAGAACGACCAATTTGATAGTTCAACTCAGTAGTAACGTATGAGGGCCGCCTAAGAGCTTACTCAACTCAGTTGCCCCGATGGTTACTCGACTCAGCTAGATTAGTGAATAATTTGATTAAAAACGGACCAATCGGAAATGCCACATTCACAATCCAGTACCACCCAGTATTAGATCATAAACTTGGGGCATGGTATGTCCAACTGGTGTCACATTGAAGCTCGAACACATTTCAGCCAGGCTTGTGTCAGATATGCCAAAAATCGCATCATTCAGCTCAATAATTGTCAATCGCACGCGAATAAACTCTCACCATATGCAAATCCTAAATTTGAGACATTTTCAGAAATGTTCTTCTTTTCTGTCCGACATGTTCCTCATATTGTTGCTAAAGGCAAAAACGTTCTTTTAATCGAATTGCCCTTTTTTTCTCCCAATAAGGCAGAAAGTACAATTAGTCCGAAAATGTATTGCAGTTTTTCAAATTCTTTTGAAATATTTTTCTTTATTTTGGCTAAAACTATTTTTAAATAACTACACAATTTCTCACATTCAAAGTTTTGATTAGATATTAGAATGGCTTTGCTTAGCTACAAATATTCAGCTAAGTGGAAAAAGCTAATTATCTGCTTTTCTAATCTAAATTCTCTTAAGGAGATGTCGCATCATTGTGTGGCAACACAAAAACCGTCTATCGATAACATTTCTCACGCAGATGGCTTAACTGAAAAACATAGAATATTTTTTTTTTGTTGGGTTTAGTCGACATTTCACTTATTTTAGAGAAAAACACGGATAACTGAAACCCATTGGCTCCATTTTCAGTAAAGCGGTGTCGAGTGAATCCCCTGTTTGTTTAGTTTTTATTGCTTTTGAAAGCACTCGCTATTTTGGAAACTTTAGAAATGTTTGTAAACCAACATAAAAATAAACTTCGCTGTAATCTGACAGCATTGTAAAAAAAAACCAAACTAAAACTTAAAAACAGGTCGATCAAAGCTCGCTGCACATCTTTAGTTACTTCACACATAACTTAGTATCAATTGTCCCATAATTTTTTGATGGCAACTCTATTAGCCCTCGCATCAAATGGGCAATTACATCTGCAGATTAGAAAGTACTAGAATTATAGAAAATTAAAATTTTGAATTGAGTGTCATTATCTAAATGATGTAGTGTAACATGCCGTCGCTTGCCACTGAATCTGAACTTTTCATTTATGTACTTAGTGTCTATACAAATGTAGAGTTTTACATATGAGTGGTTACATATAAATTAACTTAATTTTGTTTTACAATATCAGGAGCTTGCTGTGTTTTTTTTTTGTATTTGTAATTGTATGTGTGTGTGTGTGTATGTGACTTCTTAACATTTACATACATGCTATATACATATTACATTAAACTTATAGAGTTGTGTGTTTTTTTTTTGGTTTTTATTTATTATTTTTCTTTGTTTTTTTTTCTTCATTTCATGTAAAAATTAATTAATTAATTTATATTCTTTTTATCACAGAGAGACGTGACTGGTTAACAATAGTAGCAGTAATAATAATAATAATCGTCATCATCATCTTCCTCATCATCATAATAAATTAATGAGAAATTTAAATTAATGTTTTGTGAAAGATTTCTAGCTGGGGGCAGACACGACGCAAAATTGCAACAAATTTATTTTTAGTGATACACAAACTTCTCAAGGTGACTAGAATTTCAAAAACAATTTGGGACAGGTCATTGTCACGACTGTGGCAAAGCAAACACCTGTTGCTTTTCATACGCAAACACCGACCGAGAATGTAATTAAAATGTTAACCAAAGCAAAGTTTGTTCGATTCTGTGTCCGCCCGCCCGCACCTCATTGAAATTTCACCAGAATTAATTAAAAACTAAAAAAATGGCAACGTATGGTTTTTGGCTTGTAAAACATTATGCTTTACAAAGTTATTGCTTTAAAAAAAAGAAACGTAATAATAAATTAAAAATATGTGAAACGAAAAACAAAATCGATTGTCTCAGCCGCTAAGAAAAGATCACCCATTCCATTTTAAAGGTTTACCAGTATGATTGTTTGTTCGGAAAATATCGTCCTATATGTCGGTATGTTTATATGTATATATAACATATATATATATAAATATATAGAGAATTGAGTCTGATGCTTAACCGATTTATGTCTAGTACATTTGCTAATGTGGTTGTCGTCGTTATGAACTTTTAACACTAAATCCCTTAAAAGCTAAAACTAATATTCTTGACTTTTTTACACTGATCTGAGAGTATATTTATCTGTTTTTGTGTGTGTGTGTGTATGCGTGTACGTAATACGTTTTATATTTAAAAATAGGATTTGTTTCTTTGTTATTTTTTTGGTTTCTTTTTCTTTTTTTTTTTGATATTTTTGTAAATACGATTTACTTTTAGAGTAGTTTGCTTTTCTTACTTGTTTCTGATTAATTAGAAAATAATTTAAAATAATAACAATAATAGTAATTGGTAATTTATAATTTATAAAAAAAAAATCATCACTCTTTAGTCGCAGAAGAAGAAGTGCGATAGTAGAAGACATTTGAAACAACGGACTCTCTTCTTCGTTTTATGTGTTTGTTTTTTGGTTTTTTGTTTTTTGTAGTTCTCCTAGGAATCAAGCACACCCTAGCTCGCTCTTTGTCACACTCTGTGGTTGCCATTTTGTCTTTGTCTATTGCTGAGTCGCATCTCAGTTCGCCTAATTTCAGAGGAAACTTTCCCTGGCCCCGTGTCGCTCATCTCCCAGCATCACGCGCTGTGATGGCGGTTCACCGTATTGATCTTGATAGTAATTCTCGCGCATCATGGTATTGAGGCTGGAGCATCTGAAGTAGAGGATCTCCTGGAAAGGTTTGCGGAAGTCACGATTCAGGGTGGCGTAGATGATGGGATTGAGCAGTGAGTTGGCATAACCCAGCCATAGGAACAATGAAGACAGCGACTGTGGCACATGCGTGGTTTCCGATTCAACGAAAGGACGTATGAGTGCTAAAATGAAAAATGGCAGCCAACATATGGTAAAGGCGGACATTATGATGCCCAGCGTGGTGGAGGCCTTCTTCTCTTTGGCCAGCTGGAAACGCAGTTTCTTCTGATGCGGCGAGCCCAGCAGACCACTCGAGCCACTGCCCCCACCATGACCACCGCCACCACCTCCGCCACCACTGTGATGGCTGGCGGACAGACCGCCACACGTGGAATAGTTCAACGAGGTGTTGCCATAGCTACTGTGCCGGTGTGTCTGTCCATTGCCGTCGAGGTCCGTGTGTCCGGGCGGTGAGCCGGTGCCATTGAGAGCATGCTGCAAATGTGTCTGCGCCCTCTTCTCCTCCAAAACAATGCGTCTTGCCGCCCGGAAGATCTGATAATACACAAAGAGCATTACAGCCAGCGGTATATAAAAGGAACCCAACGTTGCATAAATCTGATAGGCAAAATTTTGACACACTGAGCACATGGGATTGCCATGTTCATCCTCGTGCTCATTGCCCAATATCAGCAGGGGTGGCAATGAGATGCAAGCGGCCGCCAGCCACACCAGTGCCACACACAACATCATGCGTCGTGGCGTCCGCTTCACCCCATATTCGAGGGGTTTGGTAATGGCCAAGTAGCGGTCCACGGAAATGGCACACAAGTTTAGTATGGATGCCGTGCAGCAGAGGACATCGAACGACACCCATATATCGCACAACAACGGGCCGAAATTCCACTTTTCCAAAACCTCATAGAGCAGAGCCATGGGCATAACGAGAACGGCCACACAGAGATCAGAGAGAGCCAAAGATACTAATAAATAATTGCAAGGACGTCGCAGTTTACGGACCATGCACACGGCTATGCACACCAATACATTGCCCACAATAGTGCCCAGGATGACAAAGAGCAGGACTATACTGACCAGCACGGTATGGACAGCAGGCATAGTAAATTCGACAGGTGTTGAGGATGTTGACGGCGAGGCGGACGATGACGAAAGGGTGGATGATGATGATGATGATGACAATGGCCACTCGGTGTCATTTGTTGACAATGAAGACAAAGTAGAGGTGATGGTATTGATGAGGCCGTTGATGCTGTGCTGGGCCGACAATGAAGCTGCCGTCGATGTTGCTGCCGCTGCACTGTTGGTGGCTGTGGTGAACATTGTCCTAATACTGTGACGATTGTTGTTGTTGTGGTTGTTGCTTGTGTTGCCCAGCAGGCTGTGTGAGGTCGATGTAAGGGCGGCGGCGTTGTTGCCATCATTTGTTTGTTGTATTTCAGTCGAGGTGTTGCTGGTCGTCGTACTACTGTTGCTGTCAAGCTGTTCGGTAGTGATGGCGGTGCCGATACCGATACCGAGACCACCGTTGCCAGCTTCCAAAATCAATGCTTGTATTGGCAGTGGCAAGATGGATGACGTGCTTTGATTCACAAACTGGTCGGCCGTTGCTGGCTCCTCACCTATGACCAGAGCGGCTGAGCCCACTTGAAACCAACAATCGCTGAAGCTTAGTAACAGGAAAACATAAAATAAAGTCCTCAACAAAGCGCACATAAAATGTTTCAACTTTTGCGTAATCTTCTTCCAAATGAACGGTTTTCTGCGGCGATAGCGTTGACAATTAAAATCGGCTGTAATGGCGACGGAGACTGAGACGGAGGCGGAGGCGGAGGAGTAAAGGTGGCGAGCATTTGTATAGAAGTCTGCAGGCGAGTGTAAAGAAAACTTGAAGCTTTTAGTCGAATCGTCGTCGTCTTTGGCTAATGAATCCATATGATATAGCGATTGATGTCTACCGCAATGCTCCGATGATTGGTTTTGATTTTTCTCGATAGGTTTTCTTATTTTTTTCTTTTCGTTTGATTGCAAGTTTGTACTTTTAAGTTCGTTCTGTGTTTGGTTTTTCGATGAAAAACAAAAATAAAAAAAACTCTTGTTATAATTGCTCAGTATATATTTGTAGTATATGTGTAGATATATTTTACTGGAGCTGGGAGTGGACACAGTTTGTGCTGGCAATGCAGGCTGACTCAGGCGTTGTATCGAATAGCCGTCTTAGGGAAATCTCTCGCCAGTCCAGATATCGTCTCTTGTGGATATCCGTTTGATAAATAATTACATTGTCTTTGCCAAATGCTGTATATAAATCCATTTATATCCCTCTTGCTTGCCGTATTTCGCTACGTCTGAGTTGTTGCAATAACCTGTTATTTTCCAACCGTTAACATGGCTCTATGCTCTAGTTTTTCCCTTTCTTTCTGCTGTCTGGTTTTGTGTTGTATTCTCTACTCGTTTTCTTCTTAGTTTCCTTTGAGTTTAGTTGTCATTTATCATAATTCTGGTCTTATTTTCTATTCATTCATGTGCCATGTCAGTCATTCATTCACTGGTTCAGTACGTTGGGTGTGTGCGTGTGTGTGTGTGTGGGTGGGTGTGCGTGTATTGGACAGTCTTTCATGCAGGATGACATCTTTCTCCTCTCATGGACATCAACCATTTATCAGTGTCATTTGTGCTCGTTCTCCTTTGTGCTAGTTTTAATCTGTTCCAATATTCTATTAGGTTACCCAGTAAGTTCTGCTTGGTAGTGGTTAGTATAAGTTTCTTGTTTAGAAAAAAAAATAGGTTTTCTAGGTTTTTTGTGCTTTTTATTTTTTGGTTGTTCTGTGAAAATCTTGTTCCTTTTGTTGGTTGAAACCGCTTGATGGAAACACTTTAGTGATTGTCCAAATTCTGTAATGAAAAAAAAGAAAGAAAAAGAAACAAGCAATTAAAATTTTATAATGGTGAATTAATGTTGAAGAAAGTTTAAAAAAAGGACAAACAAATAACAATTCAGTAAATTTTTTTTGTTTCTAAAAATCTGAGCTCGCCTTAATTGGTCCCCATCGAGATTGTTGGGAGCAAAAAGCCGCTCGTTACGATGCGAAACTGTCGCGAACAAATCATCAGACTTCGTTCTTCTTAGGCTTGGTCTTCGCTCAACCGACCACCGTTTATGTTCGCTCGCTCAGCACACAAATGACCGCCCTGTCCCCTTCTCCCTTCCCTGTGATGAAATATCTAAGACAAACCCAGCAACAAAATTAAAGACCATTTTTGCTTGCTTAGCTCACTTATCCTCAGTAACTGAGCAACGAACTGAGCATCGAGCAGTCAGTAAGTGTTCAACCACTTAGCGATTCCGTTTTATTTTTTTTTCGTTTTTATACACTCCATCATAGGATGGAGTATATACTAAGTTTGTCATTCCGTTTGCAACACCTCGAAAGAGTGATCTGCGACCCTATAAAGTATATATATTATTGGTCAGTGTAACATTCTAAGACATTCTAGCGATGTCCGTCTGTCTGTCCGTCCGTCCGTCCGTCTGTTGTCTGTTGAAATCACGATAGAGTGCGAACGACCAACGCTAAAAAGCTGAAATTTTGTAGGAAGATGTTTTTTGCCCATAAGCAGGTTAAGTTCGAGAATGGGCCATATCGGACCAAAGGGGGAAAAGTTCCCCTTTACGGGACTAAATATATTCCGGCCATAATCAAATTTTTCAAATATTTTTTTTCACTACATTTAAGTTCTAAGTTTATATAATTTATAGATGGGAAAAAAATCCCAAAAATGGGCGTGCTCATGGGTTCCGTGGACCCTTGGGGCCCAAAAAAGGGCCCATGATAAACATGCGCATATGGGTATCGAAGTGCAACGAAATTTACTCACGAACCCAAATATGCCTTTATTTTCATGATTTGCCTAAATTTTTTGATCCGGTTTCTGGGACTATCGGGTCACCAGCGGCCCAAAAACCGTCCCTTGACAAACATGGACATATGGGTATCGAAATGCAACGAAATTTTCTCGCGAACCCAAATATGCATTTATTTTCATGATTTGGATAAAATTTGTGATCGGGTTCCTGGGACTATCGGGTCACGAGCGGCCCAAAAACTCAGTTAGTTTTCTTATTTATTGACTTTTTAAGGATCCATGATGGAGGGTATATAAGATTCGGCCCGGCCGAACTTACTATTTGTCCACTTGTTTTTTTTTAGGGAGGAGACCGCACAGAAAAATTTGGTTGAGCCTATTCTGCATTGTCTGCTAAAAATTCATATTATTAAAAAAGTTATTCACTGTACTGGTAATTAATTGATTTATAATAGATGTAGATTTTAGAATATTAATTGAATGACTTTAGAAAAATCGCAGAATTACTAAAAAGGATTTAGCAAAATTATAAATCGGTCATAGACACAACACAATCGAGTGAAACTCTGTAAAGGCTGTCTCGGTTATGAATTTACTTAGAAAATTGTTTAGATATGGCAAACAACCAGATGTGTTTTTGTAAATTCATCTATAATAGAGAACTTTTTTTTAAAAAATTGGTCATTTTTAGGAAAAAAGCAACGATGATGTTAACATTTGAATTAAAAAAAATAATTCTGATATCTTTTGGCTAGTTTACAGGAAATTTTGTTTCAATTGTCAATAAGTGACCCGGTCTGAAAAAAAATGTGTTACAACCAATAAACTTTACTGGATTCTTTGGGTTTAAAATACTAAAATCGTTAATTATACCTTCCTCTTTATTATGAAATATACATCCGATCATTTAACTCAAAAAAATGCCATTTTTCTTTGAATACCAAAAAAACCTCTTGTTGGAGAACCCTGTATAATCTCCATATATTCTGAACAACTCCAATACATTTGCATTTGGATGACACTCTGTCATAATATTAAGTAAACATTTCCAAACAACAAAAGGCAACCATTACAAAATATTACAAATAATAATATTTTCGACGGTGAATGTCTGCATTGTTGGTTAACAGAGATACCGACATATTTTTTATGTGAGTATTGTCCTTTCCTGAATGTCGACAAGAAGAGAACATACTTTAGCCGAAGTAAGTTTTTGGTGGGGAGATTTTGCTATGGCGACAATAAGCGAAAATATTTTAACAATAGAAAATATTTACACACTTTCACAACAAAAATGAGTGCATTGGTGTAGGAAAATCGTGCTGGTGTCACTAAAGTGGCACATTTGTCACTTTTTTCGAGCTGTGATACCTTTGTGCTACTTTTTTATTTTGATACTTTAGTATGCCACTTTTTCGTTACGAGTTTTAGATTAATCTTCTAGTTTATATTATTTTGACAACACTGATGATTTGAAATCACAAAGAAAACGCATCATACGTTATGATTACACTGTGAAACATTTTCGGGGTCATTGTGGGAAATTCCAAATCAGGGTGAAAGTACCAGGTCAGTGTAGTAAAACACCCTAAGGGTTTGGCGAAAAAGTTATGTCATTTCGGAGAGAGTCATTTTCATTTTTCGGATGTCGACATAAATTAATATGAATTGTCGGAAATACTGTCTGGAGCTTATTAAAGCTATTACATGAAATCCGAAATGGTATTTGAAGAGTTTATCCTTAGTAGAGTCAGACATAGCGTGAACCTCCAGAACGGATTTGGTCAAAACATACTTAAGTCAATTTTTTATTTGTGTTACACTTTGTGTGGTTTTTGTGAGTGTGTAATGTAGATTTCTATCCCAATGAGAACATGCAAGACTGACCGACACTATATTTGCCAAAATTCCACATCTGCTACTACAGTTCTATTAAATACAGAAAAGTTTTGAAACATTTTTTTTTTGTTTAAATTTATTTCATAAAATGTGTCAACAATTCTCCCCCCTTTTCCATTTCCATTGCACTTAAATCCTTACATAACACTTCTGCTCCAGCAGGATACTGTACATGTTATGCCTGATCCTGCTCTTTTTTTTCTTTATTTTTGCTGTTGTTATCCATTTTGTTATTCCGTTGAAACCATAACAAAGCGATAAAGTATGCTGCTGTCAGGACGATGAAGTTCACTGAAATATGCTCGCAAACAAATGCTCGCTAGTAAATGTATGTCATCTATTTACATAATTCATGTAACACGTAGACGGGATTTGCATACACGAAAGCACAGAGTTGTACAACTACAGAATAGACGAGAAAAATAAAATATATTTCGCCAAACGACTTTATATATCGTTCAGCTGAACAAAAAAAAGGGAAAAACGATATGCATGTTTCAATGTGAATCTTCATAACGTTTACCAGCAGCTAAGACATCGTTGATTTCATCCGCACTTTCTTTCAGTCTTATTGTCAAGACACACGTTGCATTTCCAGCAAATTGCAATAATTTGTTTAAATTGCTTGAAAGTAGTTGTTTTGCTGCATCGTCTATTTCTTCGCGACAAATGGATGCAGCAATAGCTGACTGTCGTGTCCTTAAGCAATTTCTCGGGAAAAGAAATCTTGACATTTCCAATTTACAGAAAATGATATGGAAATAATTGTTGTTCTAGCGATGACAAAAGTTTACGTTTTAATGGCAGAGGTGGTGCACTGAACGCACAGTTGTGCACGATACAACTAATGTCAGGACGGTTTTGAAATCCCTCACAAAATACTAGAGATACTGAGCACGGAGCACTTGACACGAATACAAATGGATTTATTATATTTCTTTTACGGGAATATTCAAATTTATTATTACACCTTTAAATTGCTAAGATTAGATTGTAATGGAGCAAGATTTCTGAACTGTCCCCGAACTATTTTTTTATATTGATCGATTTATTTCTCTTTTTTTTACTCTGAATGTAAATACATTTACAATTAACTCTACAAATTAATGTTAGTGCTGCCGCAGCAATTATTTTTATACATTTGAATGTATTCTTAAGGGAGGCCAGAGTCGAAAAAAATGTTCATACACAATCATGTTCCAAAACAAACTCAAGTATTCAATTCAATTCAAGTACGTCTGTACTTAAATAGTACAAGTTTTAGTAGTTTTTACATTGAGTAAATTTAAACTGGGTGCCATATGAATTTCAAATTTACTCAATTTGTGTAAATTGTCCTGTATTTTTTTTTCCAGTTTTCAGTGAATTCATTTAGCACATGTCGTACAACAAATCCAGATTCTTGTCCTGACAAAATCATAAAATCAGCGACCTGTTCTACATGTTCTAAATATCTAACCTAAGTAAAACTTCTCTAGGGCAAGCATTTTAGGTTCGGTGACAGGCTTATAACAGTAGGTTTTCAGGAATGTTAAAGAAAATAGGTACTTATTTTTTAAGAACATGGGTCATAGACATCCAAAAACGGTGCCTCACACACAATGATAATCAAGTCCATGCGAATTCAAATATGAACTTATTTTTTATTAAGATTTGATGAAAGAAATTTATATTTAGGGTGTTTAATTTCCCGACCTTTTTCAAATCTAGGGAATCGGGAATTTTTCGTCTTTAACTTGAAAAAAAAAAAAATATTTCAAAAAAAAAAACGTTAAAATGTTTTTTCTTTTAAATTACGTTCGTATATATGTTTGTCCGAGCATCAGATCGTAATGTTAAGTGCTACAGAAGCAATATTTACTTCATAGGTTCTTTTGATGCCCCATTAGGTTTATATCTAATTTGGACTAGGTAGGGGCGCTGTTGTGAATTTACAGCTCCGTGCAACTAATTAGGGACAGTAGTAACCACTATATATATATATAAAATATCATTTTATATATTGTATTTATGAAGTAAAACGCTAAAAGTCGACATTATTTTGATAATACAACTCTAGTATAATATAAAATGTATCAAGGTCAACAATGTGTGTACCGTTAGTTTTTCACCAAATTTACATTTTCTTTTGCAAATTCAGGTAACTTTAAAATTTGTATTTCATTGGTGGTGATTACAAGTAGCATTTTACAGTGTTCGTATGCTTTTTAAATAAGTTACTCATGATTAAAAACAAATCTTGTGACGCCAGTACTCGGAAGATTGTAGTTGCATCAGGATGGAAGCACTGGTACGAAAATCGCAGCAGCATTAAATGTTTCTAAAACCATGGTTAACAACACTGTACAATATTTCAAGAAGATGGCCCGTAAACAAAGAAGACAAATTACAAACGCCCGAGACGATAAACTATTGTCCGTGAGTCGAAAAAAAGACGAAATTCGGGTTGCAGTTTTTTTTTGGTTTTTTTTCGATGTAAAGGAACTAACTTATAAAATAATACAAAAAAAATATAAAACTATCATCAATAATTTTTTTTTTTTGTGGAGGAATGCCTTTTTTAATAAGCCACTTGTTTAACGTGTACCCAATGAATCCACTAATTATTTCAAGCCCCCGTACTATCAATGGCGTATTAACCGTCCGAAATGAATAAACTTCTTACTGACGAATTGTCTATTTCTTTTTTTCCATTTTAACAATCCTAGAATATTGTTTTGTTTTTGAAAGTCTCAGTATTATGATCTAAACGATTTCAAATGCTCTATAAATTCTTTAATGTGTTCTATTTTTTCTTTTCTAGCAAAACAGAGGTGTGCTTGCATTTTTTTAACTCGGTAAGTACAGCATTTGATACCATTTGAAACGTTAGTAAATATTTTTTTTTTTGATATTTTTGATTAAACAATTTGTTCTATTTATACAGAAAAAATTATATCTGTTATAAAATTTCGCTAATTCAAGTAGTTTATATTTTTTATTGCCTTTTTACAAAATGCTTTTCCATGAACTGTCCTTATCGTGTTTCCCAAAATCTCTTCCTTGTTACTCAGCTTCAAACTAAATGTGTTTTAGTTGTATATGACCAATGTGTATGACTCCGTGACGCGAGTTATTTGAGTTCCTTTGTCGTTTTCAATCACCTTTGGAGATTATATCGCAAACATTTCGGGACCTCCTATACAAATGAGCCTATGCTCGCTCAAATAAAAATTCACAAAACCTTCTTCCTGGTGGTTGAGAGGTCCGCTATGCCGTCTGTTGTGTAAATGTACCCGTACTTCAATATTTTTCAGACAATCTTGCAGAATTTTATTAGTTGGAATACTAGGATCAGAAAGAGTGGACGATGAACCTTTTAAACATTCGTAATTTTATGTCCGGCGTCTTCAACAAAACGGCCTATTTCGGTCCATCCATTGATTGGTGTCATCGGCATGGTTTGCAAATATTATAAATTTAGCAGAAATTATTTAAAAGGGAATTGCGTTTTCCAGAACTATTGAGTCAGTTACTTTTTCTGTCATTTCCGTAGCCTTTTTGGCGACAGGCCCTTCCTCAATACCTTTGGTGCTTCTAAAGTCTCATTAGCTTATCTAAATCTGTGATATGGATTTAATTTTTTTCTAATTTTAAAAAAATCGTTAATTTAATAAAAATTCCTTGCGCCTAGCCTACATTGTGTTTTCACAGAATTTAAAAACCTCGTTTACATCAACATTTATTGAATTTTGGCCAACTGAAATCGATTCTGAAAAAACGTGTGTTAATTTTGTAATTACTGACAAGTTCCCCGTCAGTTGCATCATGGATTATTAAGGGAAACAAGTAAGTATGTACCGCTGATTATAGATGTGCTTCATGCGACTTGGTTTAAACCCCAATAAGGATTTCCCGATGTCTCTAATGTCCTCAGTGTTACCAAATAAGTTCCTGCTGTTCGGTTGATATCATGCTGAACAAATTACAGTTTTCGTTTCGAGTTGAACACAAAACATTTGTCAACTTTTGTCATTTACAAAGCTTCATAAATCCTTTTCGAACTCCAGACCAAACAAAATTTCTATCATTCCAATACCCCTGACTCACCCACTAATATCCCACACTACTTTAGTAGCTTCTCAAGACAAAACTTTTCGAAAATATTTTCTTTTCGAACAGTTGAAAACGGAATAACAATTATTTCTTGTACGGAAAGTACGGAACACAGCAAAGAAAGAGACACAGCAAAACTATTTTTGTGGCATAAAAATATTTGTAATGTAAACATTCTTTGGTTTTTCTTGAGGCTTTTCTTAACATTTCCTGTGGTATGCTTCGATTCTCTTCTGGCCGCCACCCTCCTACAAGTCCCGTCAACTAACAACAATATTGGATATTTGTTGGTGTTACACCCACACCCGGTAACCCAGTCACACTGGCAACACTCCCATCACAAGTTATTCGGTTTCTCGGTACAAACACAATGGAAGAGAATAAAGTTTACTTTACTTGAGATTTAAAGGAAAGTCGAAGATTCTTGTCGGTATTATTAGCATGATCTCGACGAGGAAAGTTGATGTTGTGGAAAATTTTTACAAAAATCATTTTCAAAGTAAATTGAATACAATTTGTTTGAATATGAAAGTTTTGCTGATATGAAATTCGAAAAGTTTGTTGTGGAAGTTTTTAATAATTTGAGGAAATCCTTAAATATACTTGTATGTCCGTACATAATAATGTATATACATAAGTAATCCATAAAGTTGTCGTCTTTAGAACTAGAATTTTATCAGCTTGTCTGACGTTGTATTGATGACGTCGAATGACGATTCATAATGAAAACTTTCTTGCAGAAAACTGATTGTATGTGAACGACATCATTTTCATTTCATTCGTTTGTAATGCTTTGAAGTATTCATCGGCTAACATGCTTGAGGTACACTTTAAGGGATAAAATTATTATTTGAAATTTTATTGCAGTACTCGGATTTTTGTTAAGTGCATTTTATTGCAATCTTTTCCGGTCTACCCTTTTGAGAGCTTTGATAAAATGTATTAAGTATGATAACTTAATAGTTGTTTTTTTTTTTAGAAACCGGACGAAATTGTTGTATTATTTATAGAAAAATACTAAAATTTGTGTACATATTTGTTCTATATTACATTTTGTTTTCAAAAGATTTGATAGACCTTTGACCTGTTATAGTATTTATGAGATGATCTGAGAACTCTAAAGAGCTGCCGATTGTGGAGTTTTTCGACTTAAAGAGAGATATGATCTCGATCCTGTAGCGATCATAAATAACCCAAAAAAGAAAAAAAATATTCTCCATATTTTTAGAGTTTAATTTGAAACCAGATGTCATGTGTTATTTGTAATCTGTAAGTGCTCGATTCGGTAGATGAAATAAGTAAATAAATATAAATATTAATTCGAGAAAATATTTAGTTGGGTTAGTTCCAATTGGGGATTGGCTACATCGGATGATGAGGGTGTGCCACATTCCGCAAATGGTGCGACACCATAAGGAACATTCTTGATTGTTATATTTAAGCCCCAAATGTTGTTAACACTTTAAGCGCGGGCGGTTTTAAAGACATTTCGGGAACTTGGGTGCATGCCCAAAATTTAGCGTAATCTAAAAAAGGAGTTTATATTTGGAATCATTAGTAATGTTTAACTAAATTAGCACACATTTGCAGTGATTTGGATTTTCGGACCCAAGGGCTCGCTGGACCCAATTTTTATGAGTTTTAAGGACCAAAATTCAAAAAAAATCTTTTTTTTAATTTGTTGGTGAAATTTGTATTTTTGTACATAAATTTTTTCTGTGTGGATATATTAAAAAATGGAAAACATTTTTCTTTTTCTCATCGATTTTGGATTCGGCAGATATGTGTACTTTGGTTGATTGAAATAAAGAAAGTCACACGTGGAAAGAGAGGTACTTTGCAATCCTTAATAAGGAAAAGATAGGGAACAAATTTTTTTTAAACAAAATTTTAAGTCGCGCCACGCCCTTGAAATTTGGAGATTTTCGCAATTTTAGTGATGATTTATAATTTTTCATTTTTATTTTTAGAGTTTCTGGTCAATTCACAATTTTAAAGACAACAAAGACCTGCTAAAGGAAAACTAAAAAAAAAAGAATTTGTTGTCGAAAAATTTCAAAAAAGTAAAATGTTAGTTTAGTTTAAACTCACATTTTACCAGCCAACTCTTTCCCTTTACTAAAAATATCCTTTTTGTCAGGAAGTTTCTATTAGGTCTATTCTCGACCTTGTTACTCGTTCTACTTATAGGAGTTTAATTATTCGTGACAGTCAAATTATAAATACGATTTGAAATTTATTTTCCAAATACATCGTTCATGAAAAATGTCTTCCGGATGGTTGGGGCTACGTTTATGTCATTCACTTTAGCTCTAATCAGAGAATACCCTTCTAAAAAGAAATTTACACCCAAACCTGAATTCCAAGATTTTTTTCCGTTTTAAGAATAAACAACAACAAAAACTGCATCAACATATCACTAGCGATAATTATAAATGACAAAGACCCTAAATGAAATACCTCATTAAAGCTGAACAAAAAAAGTAAAGCAAAAACAATGCACGCCTACACAAATCGTTAATAAACACTTCTGACTACAGCAAGTCACGTCACGTTATTTTCACACGAATGACACGATACGAACATTTCCAGATAAATTACACTTAAACGTTTGAAAGAGCGCAAAAAACAATGTGTATATTCATTATACAACCAAATTTAATAAGCCCTAACAAGGCCTCTCCCCTCACCCCTTTGCACATCAAAAGTCTTCGTTTAATACCAGCAAGGTCAATGTGTTCATGCCAGTGTTGGCCCTGCAACATTATTCATTTCCAAGCGATTTGCCAGCTGAAACGAAAGTCTTTTGCAGATGTTGATGATAAAGAAGCAAAAAGGCTCTAAGAATATTAATTTAATTACAATATTTGATTTATGGATATTAAAATAGTCACCCGAACGAGAGAGAGCGAGAGAGAGAAAAAAACGAAAAGCCCCAAATGCGGATTAGAGGAATAATGGGCCGTAATACTAAGCTGATTAAATTATTAATTACATTATTATTAATATTATTATATGCTGTTGGCTTACGTGATGTAGGTAATTCCAAAAGACATCCTGTCGGCATTGTTGGGTACAATCTCAAGTTTCGGATTTGAATGGGAAATTGAAGGTTAAATATCTACTGTGCGGATTGATATGAACAAAGCTTTTAGATGTCTGATAAAAGGGCAGAGATGGAAGTCATGCTGGCTGTGATTATTCGTAGATAAAGAGAAATTGCGGATGTTTCAAAGATGATAGAAATTAAATAAAGTGAGAAAAGGCTGAATCCGTTTGTAAACTACTATGAGTTACCCTACACCAAACAGTTTGCGAATTGGATATATTTGTGGACTATAAATTAGGGATTTGGGAATACAAAACTAGAGACTATTAACCGGCATAGTTTTAGGGGCTGGAACTTTGGGATTATTTACATAACCTCAGCAGTATCGATCTCGTCAATTGAGTTTGTATAAATTTAAAAGCTGATTGACTGTCTAAGCATGGCTTCGCAACTCATTGAGGCTTACAAGACAAATGCAAATTACGACGCCCTCCCTTCAGACCAACCAAACAAAATAAATTATTGTTTGTAAATATTTATTTTTATCGTTGAAAGGATTTTTGTGGCAAAAATCACACTGTGGTATTTGTTCTTCATCCATGATTATAAAGGAGAATCCAAAATTTGCATACTCATTAAATAGACCGATTTTTTTTTTTGATCTCATTTCTATTAAAACGACGTCAAACTAAAAATTATTGAAATAATCTTGAGCAGGGACGTGAAAGCAGTACATGAAAGTAGAACATATTCGAACTTGTTGATTATAAATAACTTACTTGTATTCGCGCCTCACCGCGAATCACCCTACGCGACCCACCATTTGGGTAAAAACATATGAAATCAACCGAAAATTTAACATTTCTGACCACATCATCTGCGAATTTGATAATATTGTTTATACATGATCTATGGAACAAAACAATAATACTTGCCAACTTTCAGACATATAGCCCTCGTACTTTCAGATTTCTGACCATTTCAATTTGAAAAAAATCAACAAAAATGCACTGAGGTAATTTAACATATTTGTAAATATCTCGAAAAGTATTTAATGTTTGTAAATAATCAAAGGCTCATTTTACAGATAAAAATATGAGCCATTAAAAACATTTTTTTAAAAAAAAAAATCGATCAAGGATAATGTAAATAAAAAAGGACTAAAATTTCAAAAGGATATATCTCGAAAAGCGATATTTTTAAAAATTAAAAAAAAATGTATATTAATCCTTTTTCTGTTTTCTACACGTCTGCAAACTCTTGGTCGTGGATCGTCATCATGGAATGAGTTATAATTAAATTCCCAAGAAAAAGTTATGATATTTCATAAAATCTTTAATTTTGAATGTATTTTTTAATATATGCAATATAAAATATATTAAGAAAGTAGTCTATGAGAATATTGTCAGTTTGGTAATGCTGCATTTTTCATTTAATTGTGAATTCTTCGGGTGCGGTATTTTAAAAACTGTTTCAACAAACTCTGTGACCGTGAAAACATGCCATTCAATTCAAGATTTTGCTGTAATCCTTTTAATAAATCCGGACACACTACGCGCGATAAAAGTTTAATACGAGTTCAAGAATGGATGCTACGGTATATTACGGATAAAAACATCACGACCTCAAATAAAATTTGTGCGGCATGTAGAAAAAAGCTTTCCAATTTAAACAAATCTAGTTTAGACGAAGGTTCGGACATAAGCGGAAATTTAGATACTTTCGATGAAATTGCATCAGGCACGGAAGATGTTGCTATTTCCAAATTAAACGAATCTTTACCATATCTGGAACAAACTCCAATCAAAAAGAAAAAATTACATCATAAACTGTACAGAGATACAAAATTCAAAAAAATAAGTGAGTCGATTAAAAATACAATTTTCCCTGGTTCAACACAATCACCTTATCATATATGCCCAGAATCCGAAATAATACAACAATTAAAAGAAAAGTTTAAAACAATACCAACAATTAGTGAGAAAATCCAACTGCTAACCTTTTTACCAAAAAGCTGGTCAGTACATAAAATTGAGGAAGAATTCCAGGTAACAAACTATATGGCGCGAAAAGTTAAGCATTTGGTTGAAACGAAGGGTGTGATGAGTACGCCCAATCCAAAACTGGGATCGCCAATTTCACCAGAGACGAGTTTTTTAGTAAAATCCTTTTACGAATCCGATGATGTTAGCAGATGTATGCCCGGATACAAAGATTTCGTGTCTGTTGTTGAAAATGGTACAAAAGTCAGAAAAAATAAAAGACTGTTGCTGGGGAACTTAAGAGAAATGTATGCTTTATTCAAGGAACGACATGATACAACAAAAATAGGTATTTCCAAGTTTTGCCAGCTTCGTCCGCGGAATATAATTCTAGCAAATGCGAGTGGATCTCATAACGTATGTGTATGTACAAAGCATCAAAATGTAAAACTTATGATTGATGGTATAAATTTAAAAAAATTAACTGCTGATGCTCCAAATTATAAGCTAGAATGTTACAAAGATTGTTTGAAACAAATGACATGCAATCCAGCTTCTTCAAAGTGTCACCTACTTAAATGTATCAAGTGTCCAGGAATGGAAAATTTAAAAGCGAGACTGCATCAATTACTAGAAGAAAATGATATTGATGAAATAACATATAAACAATGGATAAGTGTAGATAGAGATAATTTGGAGACTATGATTAGCCAAGCCGACGTTTTTGTGGATTCCCTGTGTGAAAAGCTTCAAATTCTATTACCTCATTCATTTATCGCAAAACAACAGGCAGCATATCTGAGCGAAAGAAAATCCAATTTGGAAGAAAATGAGTACATAGCAGTTTGTGATTTTTCAGAAAATGCTTCTTTTACAGTTCAGGATGCAGTCCAGGGATTTCACTGGAACAACTCTCAAGCCACGTTATACCCAATTGCTATTTATTTTAAATCGGACGGAAAAACACAACATACAAACTTTATAATAATATCTGATTGTCTTATACACGACTCTGTAGCTGTTCACCTGTTTCATCGCCACTTGAATGTATTTTTGAGGAACAAGTTTAAAACAATCCCGAAGAAAATTACGTATTTTTCAGACGGCAGTGCAGCCCAGTTTAAAAATAAAAAGAACTTTATCAATTTATGTTATCATATGGAAGATTTTGGATGTAATGCTGAATGGCATTTTTTTGAAACAAGTCATGGAAAAGGCCCCAGCGACGGTCTTGGAGGTACTGTAAAGAGAGAAGCACGACGAGCCAGTTTACAGCGTCCATTACAAGGTCAAATAACTACTCCAAGACATTTATATGACTGGTGCCTGGGTAATCTTTTGAACTGTAACTTCGAGTATTTAACAGTAAAAGATTACGATGAAGAAGTACGATTCCTCCAAATACGCTTTAAACAATTGCGTACTATTCCTGGGACGCAAAAACTGCATTCTTTTGTACCTGTGGGAAAAACTAACATTAAAGTAAAGCGTTACTCGGCAGATACCGATTTTGTAATTGAAAGTCTTTACAAATAAGTAAATATAATCTAGGTTTTTGATATTTTTTATTATTTACTAGTAGCTGAATGAATATAACTGTAATTCACTGGTATGATATGAAATATTATTTTAAAATACTAATTGAAATTGTTTAAAAAATACAAAAATTTATGAATACGTAAACCTTTGCGAACTATTTTCTTAATAACTCATTCCATTATAAAGATCCACGGCTAAAAGTTGAAAGACGTGTGCAAAACAGAATAGGGAATAACATATATTTTTTTGAAATTTTTAAAAATATCGCTTTTTGAGATATATCCTTCGGCAATTTTAGTCCTTTTTTATCCACGATATCCTTGTCCGAAAATTATCTATTTAATATTTCTATTTAACGGTGCATAATTTTAGCTTCAAAATAAGCCTTTGATCTTTTATGTACGTATAATACTTTCAGAGATATTAAAAATTGTGTTAAAGCATCTCAGTACATTTCTAATCATTTTTTTCAAATTAAAGTCGTCATAAAATTGAAAGTAGAAAAGCTAGGAGACTGAAAGTTGACAGATGCTATTGTTATATTGAACACTCCCTTCGTACCAACTTTCAGCCAATTCGGAATTGGTGAGGGAAACTCATTGGTTGACTTCATATATTTTTACCCATTTGGGAAAGCCTGGTCTAAGGGGTTTTCCAAGTAAAGGAACATTTTTCTAACTTCAAGAAAATCATGAAGAATCTATTTTTTTTTTTTTAATATTTCTGTATTCTATTATTTGTGGAATACGATTTTTTGGACTCTATGAAAAATTAACCGAAAATAAATTAAAAAATGCCTCAAAGAATTCCCAAAAATAACACGTGACAAATTCCCTTATTTAAAATCGGCCATTCCATTTTTACCAAAAATTTTTTTCATCGGTTCTTTAAAAAATGCCCATAATGCAAAATTACCCACAAATAAAATGAAAAATTACTTAAATAAAGAATTACCAAAAGTTAATGAAAAATACCCCAAAAACACCTAAAATTCTAAAAAATCTGAAAAATCCCGCAAACCAAAAAAATGTTTAACCAAACATGTTTTTCATCGGTTCTTTAAAAAAATGCCCAAAGTGCAAAATGACCCAAAAATATAATGAAAAATTACTCAAATAAAGAATTCCCAAAAGTAAATGAAAAATACCCTAAACACACCTAAAATTCTGAAAAATCTGAAAAAAAAAATCATACATAACTTAAATCAATTAAATATTTCCTTTCCTCGACCGGAAGGTTTACTTTAATCATATTAGCAATAACCTCCGAATAAAATATAAAAAAGGAGAAGTCATTTGCAAAAATTTCGTCTTTAAAGAAATGTTTCGGATATGCTGAATTTGTTTATCAATCTTTTATCTTCCAAATGTTTTCCCATTTGAAAGGTTCCACCATTCCGAGCTGATTTTGGAGATTTCACGAAAACCTTTTCGTCTAGATTCTATAGGCCACTTGACAATAAATTGTGGAATTTTAATTGGGTTATTTATAATACGAAAATGGCCCAAAAACGAATAATGAAAAACTATCTCGAAAAATTACGACAAAATCCTAAATTTTTTTGAAGTACTTTTCGTAATAAAAAATCGAATTTTGTATGAGAATTTTTTTTTGGCACATCATTCGTTTATATTTTTGGGGCATTTTTCATAGAGCCGATTTCATTAATGAACACCTCGGATGGCTTCGCAGAATAGCATCCTGTCAACCCAATTTTCTACGAACGCTTGGTGACGGTTTCAGACTCTAACTGTAATGGCTTGTCGGATATTAACTGTCAGGGCCTGAATCATTATTAAATTGTTCAAATTACATCGGTCCTTCACTATTCCCCACAAAAACAGTCATCAGCCCGAGATAGCCAAATGTCATCGCCCAGACGGCGGATAACACATATACCGAACTTGGTAAGCAAAAGATCGATTGTGGCATGGCGCACAATTCTGCTGAATCCAAATACATTCCAATTACATGTCATCGAAATCCTTCCTCAAACAATGACAGGACTGAGCAGCGATAACATGGCGGGTAGAGGTCGCTGTACAAAACTGGCATCAGACTTGTGTGGGTAGAGGTCGCTGTACAAAACTGGCATCAGACTTGTGCTTTAAATGTTGAGCTCGATGGCGAGTTGATGTTCCAGAACTGAACTCTGGGCTAAGGCAGTCCATTCTACATATTTTGAGTGTTGTAATGTAGCAGAGGTTGCCTCAGTTGGGCCAAAAAATTGTTTTCTATAAATTCACTCACTAGAGGCCTCCTAAATAATTTTTTTTTTTTTATTTATTGACAACACAAAGTCAATTTACATTCTAGTTTTAAGTCCAAGGGTAAACCGGGTGACACAGACCATATGGCTAGATCTTTGCAGCGGCAGGCCAAAGCCTGGCTACCAACTCACCCTCCGGGACGCTTGATAAGTTTGTATTATTGCCCAACATTGTTCGAGATTATTTCAGATGCGAACATCAGTCGGAGTCACTGACCACCCACTGTAATAAATCTGTTCGCAAATTCTTCTATAATTATTGAATCAACCTCGTAGTCGTGTTCATTAGGCAAATATGCCATCACAATTGTAATTCACTGGTTAGTCACAGAAATTTTGCTAATTATATTTTTCAATTCTCTGTGCTGCATTTATTATACACATCTTTATTTAAATTGTAACCCATCCCACATGTTTATGTTCGCTTGTCGCAGCGGAATGAACAAATGTCAGTCGGTTATTAAAAGTTGGCAAAATACTTTTTACGATTCCACAACCAAAACGATGGGGCCATTCATGCTTAGCTGTCGCCGGTCTGTATGCCACATCGACGAAACAGACCGACCGACCGACCGTCCGTTTACCTAGAAACGTACGTGAGCCGCCAATTCAATTGCAATTAAATTGAACATTTTGTTTTTATATTATAAAGTTTGCAGAAAGTGTTTTAATTATTTTCGGTGGTTTAGACTCGGTGTGTGTGTGTGCGTGGCGATGGTGGTGGTGCGAGTACATATCGAAATAGCAAATGCTACGTGTTATTGCAATAATATTGTACACTTTTAATTTAGAAAACAGTTTAATTAGAATTCACATTAGTAATGACATTTGTGGTTTTAATTGTAGAAAAAAAAAAACAAACAAACTTACATATGTCGACGGGTCTATGATATTGTGTCGCCTACATAACGTTGGGGGCACTTAAGTGCCCACAGATGTTTGCGTGTGAAAACCCACAAAAGTGACGATGACTTGAAATGGAAATTCAATTTTTCAGTGACGATTTTAATGGAAATAATAACCCAAATACCAAATAACCAACATGTTCACTTTCTTGTTTCTCCATAACTTTGCGGCACTGAGGTCGACGGACACAGTTCGGTATAATTGCGGTGAATTTATATTCAATATAAAGTTTTTCTGAAAATCACTAAGATTTCATTCCATACATTACGTTTTAGATTAGTTCTAAATTCATAAAAAAATGTTTACATATTGATTGGAAGATTGTTGCCTGAGGTAAGAAAGGGTATTAGGGTCCGTATGTGCGTATTTCCCCTATCATTCCACCTAGGAACAGACGGGGAACTTATGTAAAATCACTGAGCTGTGAATGGTTAAGTTGTACACTTACTGATTGCGACCTGGAGTTTTAAGCCGGGTACGAGCGGCTCATACTTTTCCGGGGGGTAAATTTTGACGTAGATTGGAGAGTACTCCCTTACACACACACATTTCATACAATGTCATAAACGTCGTTCTCTTCTGTCTGAATATGAGCGCCGATTTGGCTGATGCCAAAGTATTTTCCTATGATGCAAATCATACCACGAATCCATCCAACAAATAGTGTTTGCTGTTATAACAGCTGTACGATGTCGTAGTTTTCTGGTTTTGAATGTCCCCTGTCGTAAAGCCCATAGCCTTTTCTGCTTTGCAGTAATGCCAGCCTTCGAGGGCGTTCCAATTGTTTCAAATGAAAACAGGCCAAGATGATTTCCTTATTTTTCTAAATTTTATTTAATCAAAAAGTACCCGTTTCCAATCATTATTATTTTTTTTGAAACACTACTCCCATATCTCAAATAACAATTATTTCTGTACATTTTGTGTGCTGTCACTTTCCGCTTAAATAATAAATGCTCGGTATATTTTGAATATTTTATAATTATTTACAATGCATTCTGTAATTTCAATTACGAAATTAAAGTATTAAAGCATATTGACATCAAATGTCAAAAACAGATTTCTGTTTAATTTGGTTCATTATTATTTCATTAAACTTCATCATCAGCAGCACATTAGCAATCCCACAAAGGAGCGGCAGGCCGAAGAACGAAAAAAAAAAAAAAAAATACCAAACGGATTACAAACATTTACATTTGCCTTGTGTGTTTTCATGGTTTTGTTGGTTTGTCTTCGTATTTATACACTCACGCTCACACACACACACACACACACATACATATATGACGATATAATTAAAACCACACAAAATTCATTTAATTTAATGCCAATAAATTAACTTATTTTTGCAATAGTAACATTACTATGATGTATTTATGTGGCAGAAAGTATCTGTTTTATTGGCATGATTAAATTTCTCAAAAATCAAAATTACACCAAATTGCCTATGCTGATTATGATTAATCAACCGAGGTCTTATGGCAAACATTTCTTCCACTCGTACAGTGGAATTTCCATAACTCAAACTTCCATGAGTCGAATTTTCTTTAATTAGAAGCACTTCTAGTGGCAGTTAAGGAGACAAATTCCCTTAAACAATTTTATAAGTAATTCTATAATTCAAAGTCTCCGTAAGCCGAACTTTTCTGCTAGATATTGGGGTTTCGAGTTATGGATGTTCGATTATAGTTGGAATGCTATTGATTAATCGGAGTGAGCATAGGCAATTTGGTGTGATTTCTTGGTTAAACACCAGAAAATTTGATTTTTTTGGAAATTTCTGAAATCACTTTTTATACAAATATTATACGTGGAGAGAAGTGAAGTACAAGTGAAACCCAAATATTGAAGTGTTGATGAATTCGTATTCATTGGAAGACTCATTGAGGCAAATATATGAAGAAGATACTTCATTTTTATCGAGCTCCGCAAATCTAGAACCTTATATATTTTTCCAGAGTGTTAGCTCGGTATTCCATAACTTCAAGGCATGAGAGGTGAGAAGTGAAGACAAAGAAAAACAGTTTTCTTCCGTATTTATAATCCAGGTAAATATTCAGCAGGTAAATAGTGAACAAAAAATAAATAAATTCATTTGAAAACCCCCATAACAATCGCAGTCAATCCACGAGTGTCTCTAGTACAAATAATTGCTCATTATGTCACTCCAAAGAAGTGTCTTTCGCGGAGCAATTGCATTTTTATTTAAACAGTTTTAATTACTATTTGTACAGTGTTAAAATTAAAAGAAATTAATTATAATCAGATTAAATATACATAAAATTACACAATGCTCTTGTTGTAATATAATTTTTTTTTGGATGGTTTATTGGAATGCGATGGCCTGCCCTGAATGTGAATCACTCACTCGAACGTAGCCCTTTTCAAGAGTACGTACACAACAGCGTGGCTTCTTTCGGAGATATAATGAATACAATGCAGGGTAATAAAATTCGGATTTCAGTAGAAAGACAGACAGAGATATAGAAAACGGAAATGGGTACAAGTAGAGTTGGGTATGTCCCGAAAAAAATCCCAATCTCGATATTCGGGATATCCGGAAATAACGAAAATTCAATTCTCAAGAATTCTCGAAATATCAGAACAAATCACAGTCTTAAAAAAAAATAAAAAATCAGTGTAAAAACAATGAATTTTAAAAAAAATGTCTTTTTATTTAATTTTATTTAAGTATAAATAATAAAAAAAAGATTTGAAAATTTTAAAAAAATTTAATTTTAATAATAAAAAAAAAGATTTGAAAATTTTACTATTTCAATAATTTAAAAAAAACTAGTTTAACAAAAATAATTACAAAAAAGCAAAACAAAAATAATCAAAAATTATACTTTTTAAAATAGGGGGAAAAAAGTGATTGAAAACGTTATTTACCAAAATCGTGTTTTAAAAAACATAGACTGTTAATGGTTTCGTCTGACAATCGCTTACAAATGGAAAAGTTATACTGTTGTCGCTTATCGCATAGCAATTGAGACACTGGTTCGAATTGGTAGGGGATTCTGCGTAACAGTATGGTCGTTTTAGATTGTTGCTATGCCATGTAGTGTTTTTTTTTTAAAAGAAAATGGGTTTCTCGAGAAATATTGAGGTATTCTTGGGAAAAATACAGTGATTACTTGACTGGCGCATTTATCGTCATATTATTTTGAACTGAATGAGTTATTATTATTATGGAAACAATCGGCAATTGCCATATTTTTCGGTTCAGAAGAAAATGTTTTGGTTGTATTTGTAAGGCAGCATATTTCCCGAATGGATTGAGCATAATTCGAAAGCGGCACCTATAGGCTGGAGACATCCTTGAATCAAAACCTGACTGCTGTTATTATTATTATAATTAATTTTTGTAGTAAACATTATATGCGATTACTACAATAAATGTAAAGAGACAGAAGATAGAATTCCTTTAAGAAAAAAAAGAAACAAGAAAACTGGTATACAAATTATTCCCTTAGACTCAGTTTTTATGTGGTTCAAATTTTTTTTCGGTTTTAAAACAAAACCAGTTCTCATTTCTAATGAAATACCCATCTTGGTGACACCATTAAATACAGTCATGGCCTATGTCTTTTTTTTCATGTACAAATGTATTTTTGTACCGCAAAAGTTCGTAGACCTGTTCATGAATATTCTGATTTAAATAGGCAACTGAATACATTGTCACTCTGCCCCATAGAGACTGGTATACATACGAGAGCCATTTCTCATTTTCCTCATACATCAGTTTTTTGGATTTATTTTTCGGAGCCATTTCTCATTTTCCTCATACTTATATCAGCTCTTTGTATTTATTTTTCGCCTACTTCTTATTCAATTTTTATCGTTCACGGTCTCCAAAGAGTTCAACTTTCAGAATTAAATATTTATCGCAAGCATTGTAAAACAATGTTCAGTGTATTTGTGAATATCCTGCACACACACACACAGGATACGCTTTATCCTATTTAAGGACACTTATGTGTCGCCTTTCCAAAAAAAATGCCATCCTTGATTGTTGTCGTTTTAAAATCATTGGCAAATTGTACTGAGATTGTGCGTCGGCATGATTGTTCTGAAAATTATGTTCTGTTTGTTTTACATTTAAGAATTTCTTTCCCTCTTGTCTTCCGCCGTATTTATATTTGTCCTTGTGTTGTCCTGCGTCCTCATCTGCTTCTGTGAAAATAGATTATATTGTTTATTTTTCATTAAGCGCCACAGCAATGAATATGTAAACGAAGAAAGCTCCATCCTTTACCATGGAAATATGTAAATTGTATTTCTTTATTTTGCTGTCGTTTTTCTTATTGTTGTGATTTGCATTGAATTGTTGTTGTTGTTGTCTAATTTAGCGTAAACTTTTCTTTTTTAAATATATGTATGCATTAATAAATACAGGAAAACCTTTGTTTTGTCTATCATGTGCTGGAAAGTCGTGTACAGACTTCATGAAGGATGTTCATTGTGAAGAGTTCAAAGATTTTTGGCTGTGCATGCTAAATTTATATTCATGCTGCTGTTTTTTTCTTTTCTATTATTCCAAATTTAAATTTGTATTCACAGATTGAGTGTTGTTATCCATATCGAATGTTTCATATTCAAGTAAATGTGACATGTTTGAAAGAAAGGTATGTCAGCACTTCTTCTTAGAAGTCACTTAGTACAAGAAGAAAAAATAGAGTGTGAGATGCAGATAGATTAATTTCGCCGAAATTACTTTTGATCGAAAAAAATTGAGCCATAATACCAAAAATGGCCTCGTAATCCTACAAACTATATATGAGGTAAATAGAGAACGAACATTTAATTATCCTTTCAGCTGCCTACCTATTCATAAAAGTTAATGAGAAAAAATATTCGTGTTTTGGAACTAACAAAACGTACTTTTTGCTTCCCAGGGGGGCTATTTCGGACGAGACGATACAACAACTGAATTTAATGCGCCAAAGATCGACTATGGAGTGGGCTGTGTGGCATGGCGTTCCCTCCTGATGTAACTAACGATTTTCGAAATCTTCGACCACAAAAAAGTGTTTTTCGTGCCTATGACCGTTCTCTGAAAGCGGGTTGCAACTGAATTTTTTATGGATAAAAATGGGCCAGTAATGGTATCGTTCGAAATTCGATCTAAACTGCCACTCTCTGAGAATGCACCAACTTCTTGATGACAGTATTTCGATCCCTAGAGTCGTATCTACATAGCCGTCAAAAAGAAAGTGAATAGAAGAAGATTGAATTACTTCCCAAAATTACGCCATTGATTTCGTTCCACGGAGTTACGAGACTTACTTTCTGTCAAGATTTTGAGCGGCGACATATGATTCAAAAAAGACACCACTAGATGGTTTGGCACGCCTATTAAATAACGCTACGCCTGCTCGAAAAAAACAGGAATTTTTGTTCTCCACAAAAATCGTAAAATGCCTAATGGGTCAGAAATATATTACTCGAATTAGTCGAATGATCTGAAACTATCTCACGAATACAAGCAATAATCATTAAGAAATGTTGTGAGTAGCTTTCAAAATATCTGGCCTCTAAAGGAATTAAAATCTCTGTTGTTTAAACAAAAAAATCAATTAAAAGCAAGTGCCTTCTTAATCAGTGAGACCCCTTTGATACCGTTGACATTATCTAACTAACACATCAAATCAACAATGTGGAGCCACACTGGCGTATGAGTGCTTATTATTCACGTGGTAATCACATATTACTCATACGCACCGTATTCCCAACATTAACACAGATAAATAAATAAACGTACAAGTACGTAAGTACGCATCACCCATGAACATTATTGTTTTAAATCACATTTCTTTCATCTACAATTGAGGAAAGGGTAACACCCGGTGATGGCCTCTCAAATTCTTTCTCACACTCGCCACTCTCTGCTCATTTATTCTGACACTTGAGATGCTTTTCAATTATATCTTTGTCGTTGCTGCTGGCTGCCTTTGTAGAATGGAATGAGCAATTTTGTTTTCTTAAAAAAAAAATCTTGACATATGGCGATACATTTGTACGTGTAGGTATTTTGTACAGCTGCCAAATGTACGAAGGTATGAGACATGCTCTCAAATACTAAACATGTCATCATGTTTCGGTTGGTAGGCTGATATGTGGTATTTCATGATTTGTATATGCAAAGCAACAGAAAATATAAACGACAATCAGACATATAATTTGAAAGAACAATCTACGATTTGCTCACCAGGTTGTAGGATCACAATTGAGTTTGTGCGCTACAGCACAGCAAACGCATTTACATCGGCTTTTGGGAATGTGGAATTATTTTTCTGTCACTTCCCGGGGTTTCCCGATACTTGATTTTCTTTATGAAATATAAAGAACAAATATTTTTCAAAAAACTTAAACATTTTATTGTGTTTTTTTTAACAAAATTAAAATATAATTAAGTCAGATATGTTTGAAATGCCGAATAAAACTTTTATTGAAAATCCTAGAAAATTAATATTGCATTTAAATGTAAAAAATCGTTTAATTTCCCGGATAAAAAATCCACAATCACCGAGTTGTTCTATAAATATTTCAACGACATCTGTTGCCTGCGCCCGTATCTTAGTAAAGGGTGTTTTTTATTGAGGTATAGAACTTCGAATTGAAATAAAACACAAGAAAATCGTTTTAATGTCCATCAATTTGGCTTTATTGGAAGGATAATTTTATGCCATTAATGTTTAAATATCATTTCGGGCATGTGGCCGCCGCGGCTGGCTCGAATAAAGCCAATTCTACAGGTCCAATTTTCAACCACTTGTTGGAACCACAACTCATCCACAATCATGCCATCCAATTCGGGAACAAAATAGTCGGTTATCATGGCTCTATACCGGTCTCCATTACGGTAACTGACTCTCCAGCATTATTTCGGAAGAAGTATGGCCCAATGACTCCACCAGCCCATAGAGCACACCGAACAGTCAGTTTTTGTGGATGTAAGGGCATAAAATGGACGGAGCTTGCGGTGAACTTCGCGAACTGAACCATTACTTTCGAAATAAATTTGCAAGCGTTGTTCTTTTGTCAACCTGTTCATGATAAAATGGCAAACCAAACTAAATATTAATCACTTGACAGCTGACAAAATGGCCGCCAGTTAAAAAAGTGATGCCAACTTAAAGTTCTATACCCCAGTAAAAACAAAAAAGGGGTTATTTTGGTATTCAAAGAAAAATTTAATTTTTTGAGATAAATGATCGGATGTTTATTTCATAATAAAGAGGAAGGTATGCCGTCAGCCAAATGGCCACCACGACCACGCTTACAGGACCGTATTCTTTGCATGCAATTTTCCATAACCAAATCGCAAAGTGGCTGCCCTATGTCCTCGATAGCCTCTCGAATTCTATCTTTGAGGTCTTGAATCGACGCTGGGCTGTTGGCGCAAACCTTATCTTTCACGTGGCCCCAAAGGAAGAAGTCGCGAGGTGTTAAATCACAAGATACCGGTGGCCAATTGTGATCACCTCTTCGAGAAATAACACGATCCGGAAACTTTTCCCGTAAAAGAGCAATGGTTTCGTTGCTTGTGTGGCACGTAGCAACGTCTTGCTGAAAGTAAACATTGTCCAGATCAATATAATCTAACTTCGACCATAAAAAAATCATTAATAATCTTTCGATAGCGCAATCCATTCACCGTAACTGTTGATCCAACCTCATTTTCGAAAAAGTAAGGTCCAATGACCCCGCCGGACCACAAACCGCACCAGCCCAGATGCCCCAGATGCGACAATTTAGTTTGTTGACGTAGCCACCGAGGTGGAAATGGGCCTCATCAGTCAAGATGATTTTTCAATGGAATTTCGGTTCATTTTCATGCATTTCAAGGACCCAATCAGCAAAGACACGACGTTGTTGATGATCAATCGTCTTGAGTTCTTGTGTTAACTCAACTTTATAAGCCTTAAGACCCTTTATGCTAAATACGGTGTAATGACATTTGTGGAATGCCCAATTACAAAGAACGACGAGGAGTGGAAAAGCCTGGGTTTTCTTCAACACTTTGGCCTACGGCATTTATTCATTGATAGCGGAGCCCGGCGTGCGTTGCTACGCCAAAGAAAGTAACACATATGTATAGTGTTGAATATACGAATATAGTTGATTTGAATATACGAATCAGACTATTCTCTTCGTGAAACATAGCTTGTGTGATAGTCGCACACACTACCTAGCACACCACGGACGTCCACCAGGCTTACACTTAATCATATTTTCAGCTTAAACATATGGTGACCAAGAACTTTTTTTTTGCCATAAGTTTAATTTTAAATATGTTTTTCTAGTCATTTCACTTTTATGGATGTTAAATATATGAAAATATTTTAAAATTTCCCTTGCCATCGATTCACAATTCCACTGACACTATAAATGATAGGCCTTTGCAATTCAATTACATTCTTAATAGCCCAACAATAACTAGCTGAAATTGTCTTTGGAGTTGAAATACGCTTTTGTGCTAAAACAAAAAGCAGTTGTTTGTAATACCTTGTGAGAGTTCGCTGCCGTTTGAATTGTACCGTGTAGTTATACTGACAATACCTTTTCACCTGTAAAGAGAGTCAATTCCAGACGAAGCAACAGTTTCGTACATTCATGTTCACAAAAATCTGCAACAGACTTTGGCATTGGCCAGGGTGACATTGTGATCACTGCAGATACTTCCGTACATACCAAAAGCATGAGAACGATGATCGGTCAAGTGAATAGAAGGATTTGGCAGAGAAGCGGTTCTCTAGCAATATTATCAATCACATATTTTCCCTATGCCATTTCCATATATTCCATGCATCAAAAAGTAATTAAATAGATTGTTTGTTAACTGGTGTTAAAGTTTATTTTGTTACTTTTTTTGTATTACATCAGATGGAGATATTTGGCATGAGATGCAGGTATTTTGAATTATACTTTTGTAATAGGCGACAAAATCCGGTACAAACTCACTAAAATAGGTTTCCCCCATAACCCAAGCACCTCATACAACTCAGCCATAAGCTAAGAACATTTGTCAGGAAGTTTCCGACCGTCCGCCCATCAGAATACCGACAAAGCCAATAAAGATTTTATTCAATTCTCACACGCTTCGAAATACATTGTCTTGCAAATGCCATTCATATTCATTACATTTACGATCACTTTATCCATCATTAGCACAAAATTATAATGTCTTGTACCAGCAATACGAGGGCGGTGTTGTAGGGTATAAAATGGCAAAGCATTTCCTCAGCGACGACATTGGCACTGGCGGAGCAATTTATGTTTCTGTTGATATGTGAAATAAATGTTAATTTTATGTTTGGTTCGTAAATTTCTATGTAAAAGTCATGTCTCTGTGTTTTCTTTTTTCTTTTCTCTCTGAAGTTGTTTTTCCCATTTTTTATGAGCATTTTTTTTTTAAGTATTTTATTTTTTATTTTTGTAAATATCAGCGCTACATAATGCCAGAAAAAAAGGAAAGAAAGCAATTTTCTGTTGTCGTTTTTTTTTTTTTAACTTTCAAAAGATTTGTTTTCCCTGCAACTCCGCCACCAAAAAGGAGTGGCCTGGCCATGACTGTGGTGGCAGTGCCGGTGGGAGTGAGCACAATGTATGTATATGCCGGTGAGACCCCATGTAAATATGTCATATAGAGCGGCGTTATACTGGCAATTCTGTGAACGAGGGAATTAATGAATAAAATATACATAAAACGCTTTTTATGACATTCACTCAATGCAGCTCCTCAAGAATGAATTTCAGTTATAAATTTAATGTTGAACATAAAATTTGCAAGCATTTTCATATCACAGGTTCTTGTGTGGGTGTATGTAAACGTGTCCTTGCGGAACGAGGATACTGTGTGTGTCATGTGCAGTATCCTGTAATGTTGTAAAAAAAAAATACAGTTTATGGCTGCTTGTGTGGGTGTGTGTTTATTTTCTTGACATTTAATGATTTCCGGTCACATTTATTCAGGACAAACACCACACACTCACACCGACACACACAACATCTTGAAAATTCAAGTTTACATATTTCACAAAAAATTGCAAGTCATGTCACGCAGAGTTTAAAGTGACACACAGATTGTTGAACTACTTTTTATTATTTCCAATAGTTAAGTTAAATCTTAAATCTATAATTTTTATTGAATTTAGAATTTTGTTAAGGAGTTCAAGTTTTTTTTCCAAATTCAATACAAAATATTGAACATTCAATTTCTAACATTTTTAGTTAGATTTAAAATAAAAATTAAAACTTACCCTTGTTTGTATTTGCTTTTTACTATGAACCCATCTGCAAAAGACAGAAAATGGGATTAATTAGAATTATTTTAGTCTTGTGATTATGAATTTTACTAAACATTCTACACCATCACATTTTGATATGGGCGTCCACATCGGTGTCAATAATTGTTAAAAATATTTTAAGTTGAAAAACTTTGTTTTGAGATGTTTGTTCAATAATATTTGTCATTTTTAAGTTTATTTTTTAATGCCAATAAAGTTCATTGGAAAGTTCAGGCTCCATGGCGAGGCCTCCGGTAGCGGAAAGTGCTAATTTACTTCGTCACCGCAAGGAACGGATTTGCCACATCATAAGTACATAAGAAAAATTAACTTTAAAGCTATAGCCCGATATTAGTCCATGAGGTAACACTATGTCTCAAAAGAATGACCGATTTTTTTTTTCGGTAGATGTTTTTTTTAAATTTTTTTTTTTTTTTTTTAAATGTATTTTGTAAGACGTAAATTATCTTGACTTAAAAGCGACTTGGCCGATTTTGTTGTATGAAAATTTACAAAAAATGTATCAGTAAATTATGTTTAATATTTGCCCTTAATTCGTTGTTAAAAAGTGTGACAGTTTTAGAGTTATAAACAAATATAAGTTGAAAAATCTTTTTATGCTCGAAAATTTTTTGAAAAAAATTATAAAAAATCTAAAAATTATAAAAAATGTAAAAATGAGAAAAAACTTTAATTTACTTGTTAATTTAAAAATTTAAATTTAAAACAAAATTAAATAATTAAAATTATGCACGATTTTCGCTTTTAAAAATGTAGTGTAGGCCTCTTCTGGAAGTTGACTGGCAAAAGAGCAACAAGGCCGCTGGTGCAGACGGAAAACCGGCTGCTCTGTATTTGACACAAGAAGATGAACTGAAAAGCACAGGTATCATCTACATTGTACCACCTGTAAGTAGGAAAGCAGGCCTGATAATTCGAAATTCAGTATGATTCAGCCTTATCAGTGTGGCTTATGATCGATATTGACACAAAAAAAAAAATCAAACATGAATATAAACAATTTTTAAATTTGGTTTACTTTTAAGAAAAACAAGAAATTAATCAGCATATTCATCCGTTTCGGGAGAATTAATTTTACTTTCTATTTTGAGCTTTCCGTGGAAGTGACACACACATGAGAGTAACAAGAATTCAATGGTGTGTGCAATGTGGTTTTACTTTATTGATTTCTTTCATTAGAAGTGCTTAAACCCGCTGACCAATTTTACAAATACGTGAATTTACTGACAAACGTACATATGAACCGTAATAATATTAGGTCACATATTAATCGTCTTTTTTTTCAGTTATTCTGAAAATCTGATGATCAGCATGGAATCTGGAATATAACTCATTTATAAAGAACAGCAATTACATTTAATTCTACCACAAATTGATGCTGGCTACTTTCCGAAAGTTAAAAAAAACTCAGATTACCAGAATTTCAGCACAGTTGGTATAGTGAACCATTAAAAACAAGAGAGGCAGGTGTACATTTAGGGCCGATTAGCTGCGTTTATGTCGAGTTGCGAACTATTTTCCAGCGATGAGAGGATTCTGGCCAAAATACGCCCACAACAAAACTCTTTGCCTGGCCACGGGCATAATTAAAATTTTACAATTTCCCCACAAAATGTTGGCAACTCCCTTTATATCAGCACTTGCCAGTTACTTTTACGATAGATTATCTTGGGTAGATACATTACATACAGATGTGTGATAATAAAGCTGCACCTAGTGCCTACATACAAATGGATGTGTGTGTCTATCCGCACAGTTAAGAAGTAAAAACTTAAGTATGCTTACAAATAGGCACTTAAGGTGGCAAAAACACTCCTACACACGTTCATGTATTCACACACAAACACACCGCATAAACGGCATCAGTTCGTGGCTCAACGTGTGTAGAGACATGAACATGAGCCCCTAACACTTGGAACTTGGCTGTAACAACACGCAAGCCTCCTTTTTATGCGCTCTGCAGTGAAATGTAAGAATTTACTGCGGCCAACTGATGGGAAAAATCGATGGAAACAAGCGTTGGAAGGGGAGGGAATGGGGCTACAGGCAAGAGTTGGTTGCACACTTAAAATGTTGAAAGTTTTATTTGGAATCTACACTCCAACACTCGCACAGATACACAGACAGAAGAACATTTGTACATGTGAATGTGTTATCTTCGGGATCTGTGTATAAGTTTGCGTGTGTGTTTGCATCATGCTCGTAACGCATTTGGTCGTTGTGTTGTGACGTACCACCGACTGTTATACGGCAAGTAAAACAACAGTCACCGCAGATGATGCTGCCTGTGTTTCACCTCCAGCGCCAGCTTCATCATCATCAGCACTGTCTTTTTTAACCGCACTTTAGTTATGATCTCGTTGTGGGTATGTTCTATATTTATATATATATATATAGAGAGAGAGAGAGAGAGAGAGCAAGAGAGAGAAGCAATACACTGCCAGTGTATTGCTGTCCGTAGTTTCGTTGTATGACATCCTGCCATTACTTATGTCGTTTGTGCAACCGTGCAGAAGATTTACCAAGGGTAGGGCGAAACAAGAAAATCATTTCAATTCCATTATAAAAGTGTAAAGTTTTAGAGGTTTTGTGGATATTGTTGTGTGATGGCTGTTGCTGTTTCTTCGAAATAGAGAGCGAAAGACAATCAGCGCAATAAATGCATTCATCACTTTAACAGGTTAAAGTGTCTTTGAAAGATGTCGTTTTGTAGATGTCATTTCAGTTTAAATTTAATAAACAATTACAGTCGACGAGGAATTTTGTTGTACTCGTATTAAAGTGCCTCGATTTGTATGGAGCAAGAAGAAGTTGTAGTTATACCCCCCTCTTAGAATGATGATTGATATGTTTTAGAGAAATTCCGCTGGGTATTTTGAAACTTGTCCTGTTCCTTTCTGTAAAAGACATTCTCAAAAAAAACCATACCACGAAAGCAGAAGTAAAGGAAGTTAAAAGGACTTCACCTAATGTAGACGACCACCGCAAACGGTTTAAGGGCCATGATTTACGGATATCCACTTGGAATGTAGGACTATTCGAACACTACCATGACCAGGCGCTCCTATCCAACTGGCGCATGTCCGCGATGAAAAACTATGAAAAAGACATGTAGTGAATGAAAAAAATATTAATTTTAGGTATATTGCCCCCGCCATGAAAGCAAACACCAGTTCTGATGCGGATTTGTGGCAAACAAACAACAGTGGACAAACGTCGGGCCACAATTCGCCCCAAGGCTAAAATCGTTTTTTTTTTATCAGCCCAATTTGTGCCCAAGACGTAGAGGTAAAAGAGATGAATTTACGAGCGCCTCGAATAGGTGGAAAAAGTGATCACAGGATTCACCTCTTTTCCACGCTCTTGGGCCACGATGACACCTGCGATGACGGCATGAGGCTGCTCGATTTTGTCGGCGCATATTGTTATAGACGGAAGGGATGTATCCAGCGTGTTGGACGGACGAACTTTCCGAACTTCCAACATTGATGCAAACCCGGTTAAGTGCAGCAAACCAAAGGAAAATCATCCATTCCGCAGATAGAATCCCCGCGATACAGCGCTCATGAAGCTTTTTCTATGGCGCATTATTACTTCTCAAGTTGTTAAGAAAAAACGGGTTCATCATAATCTTAATATATATTTACCCTCGACACTAATTCACTGATACACTGATTCACTGACTCTGTCACGCAGTACGTAGGAATTTAAATAGGCATTCTATAAATAATAATAATAAAAAAAATAATATTTTTTTTTTGTACAGAAATTGTGTTTTCCCCAAATTTTTTTTTTACCAAAATTTTTTTTTCCAAAATTTTTTTTTTTTTAAAAAAAATTTTTTTTTTTACAAAATTTGTTTCCCTATTTTTTTTTTCAACAAAAAAATTTTTTTTTCAACAAAATTTTTTTTTTCAACAATTTTTTTTTCCACAAAAATTTTTTTTTTTCAACAAAATTTTTTTTTCTATATTTCAACGGGCGCCATAGGCGCATTACAACTTACTAGTATTAGTAATAATATAAATTAATTAACTTTTAATTAAATTTTATTTTTAAAAAAAGGCTGCGTGGCTTTTAACGGCCACGACTTCTTTATTTAGTGCCAAAACCGAAACTGAATTATAACTTAAAGCTAACTTAACTTCTAGCCTAGACTGCAGTTGTTGTTGATGATACGTTGCTTCCACCGTTGCACCTGCCGGGTCGAATATCATGGGAACTATATGAGCAAGCGGTTCCCGTTATTGTTGACATTGTTCGTAGGTAATGTTGCTGACGCTATGTCTGGGTTTGGTGCACACGTGTTGGATGGAAGAATGTGTGAGAATGAACTTGGCTGTTGTTAACTTATATTTACAGAAATTGTGTTTTCCCCAATTTTTTTTTTTCCAAAAATTTTTTTTACCAGAATTTTTTTTTCAACAAAAATTTTTTTTAACAAAATTTTTTTTTTCCACAAAAATTTTTTTTTCCACAAAAATTTTTTTTTTCAACAAAATTTTTTTTTTCAACAAAAATTTTTTTTTTCAACAAACATTTTTTTTTTCAGCAAAAATTATTTTTTTCAAGAAAAAATTTTTTTTCAAGAAAAAATTTTTTTTCAAGAACAAATTTTTTTTCCAACAAAATTTTTTTTTTTCAACAAAATCTTTTTTTCCACAAATTTTTTTTTTCCAATTTTATTTTTTTTCGAAATTTTTTTTTACAAAATAGTTTTCTCAAAATATTTTTTACAAAATTTTTAAAATTAAGTAACAAATACTTTCTCAAGCAAATTAACGGGCGCCATAGGCGCATTACAACTTACTAGTTAGTAATATTTTTCCTTAACTAAAACATTTCCGGTTTATGTGGATTTATATTCTTGACTTAGTCTATTTTACAATATTTATTGCGCCTTTGAGGTTGACGGCAACTACGGTTATAATGTCTTCCACCCGTTGGGACAGATAAGTCTGATTCTTTTTTTAAATACGATTCTTAGTAAGCTCTATATTAGCCACTCCCAAGGAGAATACTCCTGGTTAGTTACACATATTTTGGGAGAAATGATAACAAAGACAATGGATTCAATTTATACACATTCAAATGACCCTAAAACGATCAATTCGTTCGTATTGTCTATCACAAAACATTTAAGGTCAGTAGTGAACTCCGTAACATCTGTTGAAATCTTCTCGCATCAGGAATTCATCTGCAGTATTTATGATTGCATGCTCGAGATGTTGCTGTTTGTGGCAAACTGCTTCACGATTTGCTTATGTATGCAGCAACTTGCTTGACCCGTGATGAGACGAATATTAATGCCCTACCAGCCATCTGCAGTCATTGCAAGAGAAATAGATGTTAACCAAGCCCAAATGCACTTGCCATAGTTAATTAAAAATCTCGAACCGATTGAGTTACGCAGAAAGAAAAATTAATATTCGTCTAAAGGCAAGTGCGAATAGAACAGAAAGGAAAACTGGAACCTAAGCAAATGTAGATTGGCAATTTAGTTATTTCTGTTTAGCGTTTTTTATTTTGTATTTGCAGAACATATTTCACGAATACATCCTGAGAAACTTTGTTGCACACTTGATAACAAGTCTCTGTGTGTGTGAGTGTGTGTGGCATTTACGAAAAACTCATTCTTCACAAACAGTCAACAGCCAGTCAAGCAGCCAGCCATTGCAAAAACAGGCCAAACTGTGCGCCCCGTCTCACTGTCAGATCCGTTCAGACTGTCAGTCATTAGTTGAGCTGCTTACATCGTGTGGCTGCACCAGTTTCAGTCTCAGTGGCTGTGGCGGTGGCAGTGGCGGTGGCATCAGTGCCAACAGCCAACAAGTGTGCGTGTAGCATGACATGAATGCCAGAGCATGCCACTAGACACTTAATTCATCAACGCATAGCGCGCGGCAAACCCTCATAATTTGCACTCGTTTCATTTCATTGATGGCATGCGGTTATTGCTGCTGTTCGTTCGTTGCCTGCACTGGTGTGCTGATGATGGTGGAAACGTGAACATTTTTCACACTTTTTATATTGGAATTGTTTCGAACATAGCAAAACGCAAAACCAGCCAGCTTACATTTTTCTTATTTTCTCTTTTTTCTTCTTTTAATTTCATTCTCTGGTGTGTAATTTCAAGGACAAACTGAAAGGGTATGTTCCATTGGGAATAGCTCAGAATGTTTTGGGAATTGATAAATATTCATACGGTTTAAGTAGATGATTGCCGTGTATGTGATTATGCTAAAAATAGAAAATTCTGAAAGGCGCATAGGAGTTAAGTACCTGTAAGGAATCTGATGGATGTTATGGTTGTCAAATGTAAACTTAACGAGGAAATTCTTTTACACACAAATTTTATGTTGTTTTTTTGTTTTTAAAAATTCTATTTAATATTTGATGATTGAGTGACGCAGAGACTAAAGCTAGAGAACTGATTTTTAAACCTTTCCATATGTAAGGAGCAATAAAATCCCAGAAAAGTGATTAACTAAAGCAAGCTATTACATGACGTAACTTCCAAAAGGAACTTGCGATCTTTAATGTTCTTACCGGCCATATTGGTTTTTTTCCTGGGAACGTTCCACGCTCCTCGCCCATTTCCTACCGAGAAAACTATTCGTATTTAAGAAACCTAGGTAGTCGATTTCGCTTCGCTCAGAATAACTCCCCCGTTTGTTTGCAAACCACAACTTGACCAACTTTGCCGCGCGAATCAGGCTAGGGACCGTACAAAATTCAACTGACCCATTGAGCTGAGAATAAACGACCATAGAGAATGACGTGTACAAGCTGAACCCGCCCTGTAACAGTTGAAAATTGTCCTAATTATCAGCGAAATATCATCATCAGAGATGAAGCCAATTTCTTGATGAATGGGTGGACATTACCACCCCATATGAGACCCAAGATCGTACAATGCATCCCGAAAAAGTCACAGTTTGGTGCTGATTTTGAGCTGGTGGCGTCATCGTCCACATTTCTTTGGGAACGGCGTTGGCCAGGCAATTGCATCTATCTGTGATAGATGATATGGAGACTAACGACATATTCCTTCACAATGAACATTCTGCACGAGCAACTTAAGAGCATGGCCATCTTACATGGATGTAATGTGAACGCCCCGAGATCTTGTGCTTATGACGCTGAATTATGTCGACTCTGAGGCGCTGTTATTTGTGGCTTATTCCCACAGAACTGCAACATAAGAAAACCTACAAAGGTCACACTCCTTCAAAATATTTGAAATGTCTGATTTCTGCGTCATAGTCATGGAATATTGAACATTTCGTATGCGTGCCACCCAAAGGTCCAGATTGCATCGGCCAAAACGTCTGTAACTTTTGATATAGTAAACATTTTTGATTTTTATAAAAAAATGTCTTGTAGGCAAGGAGATAGGTTATGTTAAAGGGGCTATCTTAAAATGCGGACAATTGAAAACATGTATTCTAGAAATATTTCCATAGTTGACTACTTTTTGTAGTATTCTATATTAGGGCGGAACTATTTCTTTATTTTAAAATATTTACGCAATTTAAACTTTATCCATATTTTTCACATTTTAAAATTTAAAAAAAAGTCGTTTTATTATTCGAATTCGTCCAACTGTATTTCATACATTTAAAAAGCCATTGCACACAAATTTGGTTTTATTATAAAATGTTCTGTCTTATCATTACAACGTAATAGCCACAGTTGTCGACTTTTAAAATTTGAAAACAACAAAACTTTTTACAGTCAAGAGGCGTTGACGAATGCAATACAAATTTGGACAAATGGAAGCTGTTATTCCTGTCACACGATTGCCTTACAAGACTCCGTGGAATACTTTAAAGGTTCAACCAACAGGTCCTCCATCGCGATAAATTTATCTTCATTGGACAGGTTTTTAATAGCAAACATGAATGTTTTTTATAACTAGCTTTTTGTTTATAAAACGCTAACATTGCTGAAGTTGGTCTAATCTAATGTTGAGTTTTCCGACACCATGTTTTGGAAAAATGTTTTGCCTTTTTCGTTTCCCAAATCCCTTTCCTATATATTTCAATTTTTCCATTGTCCCATGGACGAGTTCATTTCACTAGGTCCCATTACATATGCAAACATTTGGCAAATCTCATTTGAATTTGTATTTCAACATTAAGCACTATCCGTTCATATCAGGATATGTGCTGCTGCACATACTAAAACGCCAAAAGAGTCATAAATCATCCATTACTCATACGCTCCATTGGACAATGCCAAGTTCACGTACAAATTAAACACTCATACGATCAGTGGACACAGCCATGTCACACGCACACACACACACACATGACACTTCAGTTTTATGGGCTGTGATACTTTCGGTGGCGCTGTTGTTATTTGCCTCAATTTTATTTACAAGTTTGTCAA
Organism: Hydrotaea cyrtoneurina; assembly: GCA_958296145.1. Lineage (NCBI taxonomy): Eukaryota > Metazoa > Arthropoda > Insecta > Diptera > Muscidae > Hydrotaea > Hydrotaea cyrtoneurina. The sequence goes on from OY282512.1 coordinate 119,889,874, forward strand.
TATAATACGTGCCTTCAATAAAATCGCGCCCAACCGGTTATTATTTGCTCACTTATCCATACAGTACAGTCGTGCGGATGGATGGATGGACGGACAGGCGTGTATTCATATTTGTCTCTACCCCCTTCGGATGTATGACCGCAATTTCCAAGTGAATTGCTTGAGCCTGTGCATATTGTTGTCGATTCGATATCCATCCTTTCGTAAATTCAATTTTGGTTTAGTTGGCTACACACACACGCACGCACACTGTCGATAAACAAGCAATCGACGAGTATTAGATGCGATTGGATAGTTCGGTATAAGAGTGCATGTGTAATTGTGTGTGTGTGTGTGTTTACGTGAATACGTTTGCTTGTCTGTGTTTGCCCAAATACCCGGCAGCAAAGAGAAGGCCCAGGCAAGTTCTCAGCACACAACATTTGTTTAAAATTAACACAGTGTGTGTGTGATGGGAGGGCCCGTATTTTCCTCCAGCTTGCACCTTTTAAAGGCTTTTTCAAGGGGCCTCCAAATGTGGTCTCGTTTGTTGTTCATTTTTGTCAACCATTGTTGATAATTCAATTTATGTACTCTTTTTTTTAATTTTAAAACAACGGTCATTGCTTTGCTTGGCGATTATGCTGCCTGCTGTCGTACGGAACAAAATTATGGCTTGACTTAAAAACTAAAATCAATGCCCGGAAGCCAATGACTCATTATTGGGAGTGCGTAAGTGCTGAGAGTCCTCGCATGATTGCCTGCCTTCTAGAAATGTATTTGGATATTATTCTACTACTAGTAAGTTGTAATGCGCCTATGGCGCCCGTTAATTTGCTTGAGAAAGTATTTGTTACTTAATTTTAAAAATTTTGTAAAAAATATTTTGAGAAAACTATTTTGTAAAAAAAATTTCGAAAAAAAATAAAATTGGAAAAAAAAATTTTGTTGAAAAAAAATATTTGTGGAAAAAAAAATAATATTGGAAAAAAAAATTTTGTTGAAAAAAAAATTTTTGTGGAAAAAAAAAATTTAGAAAAAAAAATTTTTGTGGAAAAAAAAAAATGTTGTTGAAAAAAAAAATTTTGCGGAAAAAAAAATTTTGTCGAAAAAAAAATTTTGTAAAAAAAAAAATTTGGAAAAAAAAAATTTTGAGAAAACACAATTTCTGTACAAAAAAAAAATATTATTTTTTTTATTATTATTATTTATAGAATTTTAGAATGCCTATTTAAATTCCTACGTACTGCGTGACAGAGTCAGTGAATCAGTGTATCAGTGAATCAGTGGCGAGGGTAAATATATATTAAGATACCACGGGTCTTCTATTTTCGATCTTCTAAAAGACTTGCAGACTGAGAATGTTTTTCGTATAAATGTTTTTCGTAGAAAATCCCTAACAGCTAATAAGAAGACCTGAGAACTAAATTAGTTTATCAAACAAACAATAAGGTCATGTTTAAGTGCAAGGCATTCCAAAAAGTCTTCTTACAGATCTAACATGCCAACAACTACACGGCCATCTTGCCTTCTGTACGCATTTCTTATGAAGTCATTGAGTAATATTTTTTGTATCCAAATAACTGTCTTTCTGCTAGGCTGTTATCTGAAGGCCTTGTAAATTTCCCCCCTCAGTGTATGCACACATGAAGTGGTTTTGTTGTAATGCTTGTGGCTGTTGTTAAATCAATTCGCGTTCAATTGCCGTGCGGAGAACGGAAATTGCGTGTACAAACTGCTGCAGCCTTTCCATTCACTGTCATATGATTTCATATATGCGTGCTGTTCCGCGTGACGCAAATGTTCAGCGGTATACGTGTTTTACATGTTGACGTCAACGCGTACAGTAGGGTGGAGTGAAAACATGCTTTTTTTTTAATTTGAAAAAGTTAACCTCGGAAAGAGATGTAGTCTGGGGTCCTAATGAGGGGGAAAATAAAGAAAAAAAATTTAAAAATTGTTTAGGGGTCGCGCCACTCCCTCGAAATTTGGAAATTATCGCTATTTTGGCGTTGATTTTAGAAAAATCCTAAAAATTAACGACCTAACTTATTCGAAATTTAAAAGTTTGAGCTTGTTCAGGGCCCAAACAAAAGTATTTGAGGCAAATATGAGGATAATCGACTAATATTTGTAGCTTTGGTGGCGATTTCATTGTTCAGTCAATTTTCTGAAGAAGGGACGATTTGACTTATTTTACTTTTTGAAATTTTTGAACAATGAGAAAATTTTTTTTAATTTTTTTCATGCCCTTATTTCATTGTTTACGCTATTGCAAACATTTATTGACATACAACTTTTTAGGATTTTTCTAAAATCAACGCCAAAATAGCGATAATTTCCAAATTTCGAGGGAGTGGCGCGACCCTTAAACATTTTTTAAAAATTTTTTCTTTATTTTTCCCCTCATTAGGACCCCAGACTACATCTCTTTCCGAGGTTAACTTTTTTTTTTTGAATTTCACTCCACCCTAGCGTACAGTCGTGTAAAATCGAATATGCGAACGCGCGCGATTCTTGATATACGTAGACATAAGAGTCAAAAGTGAATTTGTTCCACAAAAAAAAAAAAAAAAAAAAAAATAGATTTTCGCGATTTCTGGGAGAAGTGAATTTTTGCCAAAAATGCCTATTTTATCGAGTAAAACAGTGGGCAGGCTGGATTTGTCGAAGCCACATCCATCATGGGCCGCCAAAAACTAAATTTTTGAATACGTGAGAACAATTCCTTTCATTTGAGTACAATATTGTCGAAATAAGTGGGCGGGGGCGTTTTTTCGAGAACACGCCCCCCTCTGTCCCAAGCCCCAATTTTCATTATCATTTTCGTCATTTTGGGGTCATTTCGAAGGGATTTGTTTTATTTTTTTTTTGGCTTGAACTAAAGTTTTGCCGGATGGAACTGACGCGGTCAGAAGAAGGGTGCTTTAGGAATTTTAAATTCGAATTCTTTGATTTTGTTGGAAAAAAAGAAATTATATTAGAAATTTTATTATTTTTTTATATAAATTTTTTCATTCTAAAAAAATATTTCTTTTGCTTTAAATGTGTTTATAACTCTGATACTGTCATTCCGAAAAAAGTTTGAACATTTATTTCAACAATAGAAATTTCCAGTTTTTGTCATTTCCGAATAACTAAAATAATGTTAATTTTCTATAATTAATGGGAACTTACATAAATCTATTATAGTATGGGAACATAAAACTATTATAGTATGGGAATATACAACTTTGTTCCCCAAACCAAGATCTCTCCTCATCACATCATTACATCCCTTCTCCCATTCAGGTATTGCAATTGCAATTACAATTTCAAATTGATAAATTTCCATGCACAATTCATAAACATTTCTCTTCAATGCATTTGAAATCTAATAAAAAATAATGCATCGCTTTTTTCCCCTATTCATGCACGTACTTTTTTCTTCTTCTTCTCAAGTCTGACCATAGTGCGGCAAGTGGATACATTATTTGGAGCAATAAATTTGCTCAAACTAAATGCAAACAACAAAAAAAATGCCAGCACAAAAAAATAATAATGAAAAACTACATTCATTCATAATAACACTTGAGTCGCCAGATGCTTGTGAAATGATAAAAATTGTAATAAATTTTAATATTGGAATGTGCTTTCCTGTGTGGGCGAATGAATCATTTTTCACAACATTAAAGTGTTGCTTCGGTAACATACAGATATGCACAATTGCCAGTTTATGGCGGAGCGAAGAGGAGATGGATTGTGGAAGATTAAAAAGAACAAGACTCTGAATGGTATGTGAAGTGTTGGTGTATCCAAGCGAATAATTAGTTCATGGGATTAGAGGGTCCAGTTGTGAAATCATCAAGAAATCACAAAAATCTGTATGAGAAGGGGGGAAATGTTCCGGGGGCAACTAAGGACCCCCCAAAAACGACCCCAAGACTTCAGGAAATTATATGAGGATAAACATAAAAAAAAATTGGTGGTGGTCACTCCTTAAATTCTAACAACATATTAATATAGTAAACTTGTCAGGATAGCGAAAATAAATAATTTTTAAAATTGCGGCTTCTACTAGAGGATTAACTTGAGTGGATATTAATAAAGAAAAAGGAGAAAAGAAACATTTTTTATTTAAAAAAATTACTCTAATGGAAATCCCTTTGAAAATGTAGCACTCAATAAATGAATATCCCTTTCCTTATTCGTGAAAACCACAGCTATCAGTGTGCGTACTCAAACTTTATGAAATTGCATATGGATGAATAAAATGCAAATTATATTGCCATGAAAAACAAGTTCTCATTTAAAAAAAAAAAATTTCTTTAAAAAAAAATTATTTAAAAAAAAAAAATTATAAAAAAAAATGCCATTAAAAAATTCTTCTTTTTTAAAAAAAAATTTCTTTCTTAAAAAAAAAACAAAAACAAAAAAAATTTATAAAAAAAAAACTTTATGAAATTGCATATGGATGAATAAAATGCAAATTGTATTGCCATTAAAAAAAAATTCTTCTCTTTAAAAAAAAAAATTTTCTTAAAAAAAAAATTCCATTAAAAAATACACTTTTAAAACAAATTTTCTTTCTTAAAAAAAAACCTTTAAAAAAAAAATTATAAAAAAAAATTCTTTTTAAAAAAAATTTTTTTTTCTTTTAAAAAAAAAAATCATTAAAAAAAAAATTGTTTTAAAAAAAAAAAAATTTCCAAAAAATATTAAATATTAAAAAATAAAATGGTTTTTCCAAAAAATTTTAATATTAAAAAAACACATGATTTTTTTTCTATACTGTGTAATTTGTATGCAATTGCAGATAATTGAGGTATTATTCTCCGATTTTGAGGCCTATTTTTTGGATCCCTAGACGCCTTGCGGTATCCTCCCATCACACTTCTCATATCGATTTTCGTAATTAGTGCCTACGTCCGCTAAAAATGCATTTCAGCCGCAAAATGTTTCAACACGGAGCATGGAGCTATAAGTTCAACTTCCATAGACTATTTAACTTTTTAAATATTACCAAACTGAAAACAAAATGTTCTTACACAGAGTTGGCAACATTTTGAAGCTTAGACCTCTTTGCAAGAAAATATAAAGTGGAACTGTGCCACTTTCCTCTCACAACTCTATTCCCTATGCCACCAATGTCCTGTTCAGCCAGAGTTGGTGAATGGTATCTAAAATTCAGCTCGACCAATATGTTTACTAACAATTTGTCTACTAGTTTTCTCTAAACACTATTTGATTTGTTTATTTTGACCTCATTGCTGACGAAAACGTACGTTATGAATATTAAATAGAAAGTATAACAAGGTACACCGATGCCGCCAAACTAATTAGCCAGTAGCGGAAGAAATGATCCGCAACTTGAAAGTTGATTAAATTCTGTAATGGACTTAGTTTCAATATAAGCAACAGTCTTTCTTAAAATATTACTAATATTAAAGAAATTTACCACCAATGGGTTACATCAACTGCAAGCATCAGACAAGAGTGCTGGTCATATAATCATGTTTACATTGATATTCACTCAGATAAATGACCGTTTCCCATTTACTTTGTAATCGTTAATTGCATGCTTAGCAGATGAGCGCAAACAACATTTAAGGATATATGCGCTGTTCATAAATGACTATGAATGCGTACTTCTTAACATTCAATTTTAATTAAAAGATTATCACTCTTTTTGTTTGCCTCATGCCTTCATTGAAATAAACGTTCACAAAGAACGTAAATTGAATTGAAGGGAATTAAATAATATAGTATACAAAAAAATCGTATGCCACCCACTGGTGTGGGTTGAAAAAAAGGCATTATTCTTTAAAGGAAGAAGACCTTTGCTATTCATAGAAAAACTAACTCCTCCTGGCCCAGTCAATACCGATTTCATACTTTAATTTAAAATCTATGAAATTGTAGTTAATACGAATCACTATTTTTTGTTTATATAACACCGTTTTAGAGTCGGTGCAATTTTCAAAAAAAAATTCTGGGGTTCGCACTTGCGGTCTTTTTATGATGCTACCAACATCATTATGGATTATGGTCTTTAGTTGTTGAAAGTGGTCACAGCTGTAGCGTTGAATATTAGGGGCGTTATTCAGTGGAATAGAACTTCTAGGGAACAAACAAATTACGATAATTTAGAGAATCATATAAGTACTCGTGTACAATGGTGTATTAAATATGTGCTGTAGGTATTTTATAGCTTATAATGAAATATTTAAATATAATATCTGCGAAAGGGTTTATGGCAGGGTTTTTTATCACAGTAGGTTCTACCGTACACATATGATCTCTTTCTAAATTTACCTGTTATACAATTTTGGGGCCAACCACATTCATAAACAATTTTATAAGTGTGTCAATAATCGCAACATTAAACCACTAAAGGCTCAGGAAAAAAGGAAAGGACAAAAACAAGGATTACAGATTTTATAGAGAGCACAATACTAGAAAAATTTCACGAAATTCCACAAATAAAGATATATTTAATATATTATTGGCAACGTCAGATCCGTTCATCTCCAGTATTCGCAATTAATGGAAAGTGAAACATGGGGATTTAGATGAAGTAGCCAGAAAAACTACTAAAGAACACAGAAATAGCACAGCACAAAATATGGAATATTTGCAATCAATATTTGAGTCAAATGAATAATAATTATAATTGCCTTTCATTGTTATTTAAGTACGAAAAACATAGTGTTAGTAAAAAATAATAAGAAACACAAATGCCATTAAAAACTGTTGCAGTTTTTATTTTTAAATTTTTTTTTAAAATTATCAATATTGATAGGAAAAAATAATACATTTTTCTGTAGTAATAGATAATATTATTAACGTTTTTTTTTAAGTGAAAATATTCTTTGAGTGTAAACAAATTTGACAGCAAAGAATTTTGAATTGTTCTGCAATAATTGCAGATTCTCCAGTGGATTTTAATATTTTTGTTTGAGTCTAAAAAGTGTAACATTAAAAAAATTCCATTATTACAAAAAATATTTATAATTATTATTAAAATTCAAATATTAAATTTTTTAATAAACAAAAAAATAATAAACTCATATTTCACTGTAAAAGTTTAAAAAAATTCAAAAGTTTAACTTTGACCTAGAATTCCTTAAAAAGTCCTCAATCAATTAAACTAAACTAAAAAAATTTTGATCGGTTCTAAAGTTACAGAATTTTGGCCAACGGAAAACAATTTTCAGCCACTGTGCGATGGCGATTACCAACCAACAAAGTTATGATTTGCGAACATTTCCTTGTATGTTAATTGATAGTCAACGTTCAAACTTTATAATAAAAAATAAATATCATGGAAAAAAAAATATTTGATATGTGTTTTAGTTACGTTTACTTTTGAAAACGCAAAATGGTTAACCCTTTATAACCGAATAAGCTGATATTTGGTTGTGAACAACCTTATCGTTTTAATTTGGCTCGATGTCATATGGAGAAAAAACAAATTTTTGTAATTATTTTATTTTATTCTTCTCAACTTCAGGGGGTGATGAATTTTATTTAACGCCGAATTCAAATATTATTTACTAGATTCAAAATTATTGAATTTTTGATTTAGAACCACGAACGAGGTTAAATAAAAAAAAAGAAAATTTAAACTCGATCTACAAATTAAATTTACTGGGATAGCTCTTGATCGCAGATTTAGTCGAGCCCTAGCTATTCTTTGCCCTCACAGGCCAAATCGTATGGACATTGTAGACACTCATCCTTAGGACAAATCACGTCTGAGCCCTTTTAATTAACAACACGTGTTGACCTCACACTCTCTACACTACTTATAAATCCATTGATAAGCCAACTCCTCAGGGGATGGCGGCTATCTCAGTTTTATGTTAGCAATTCGTCTATATGTTCATATCGAATATGAAGCTGCCATACCATACGATATCTTTGCAAACCATTAGTGTGCTCCCACATTCAATCAAAATAGCCATAAAACAACACCAACAACAACTAACGAACGAACCACGGCTACAACAATGAAGTGGATCCATGGTGATAAATACGATGGCTTTGTGCGAATGAATGTTATTTGTATTTTGAAATAAAATCAAAATGATGTCAAATAAAACCGAACGAAGCCTTTAAGCCAACGAAGCCCACAAGCGATGATGCGTTGTTGGCGGCCAGCAAGACGTCTCAGCCTCTCAGCGAACCAACACATGCGAATTGATAGACACGAACAACGACAACATTTAATAGTGTTGAAGTATAGACATACAACATGATAGCCTTAAGAGGCCATTATTGCCAACACCCGTGCCACCAGTGAAGCCATTAAAGGTTCCCTGTGCCCTCTGCCCTCCGTCGGTAAATAAGTAGTAGTAGTCGTCATCGTCATCGTAAATGGCCATAAAAGCTTTTCTAATGTTATTACTTACTGCCACTGCCACAGCCACAGCCAAGTATTATTATTTCAGGGGAATTCGTTATTTGCAAAACTCTAAAAGTTTTAAATCGTTGCTGTCTTTTGTTTAATTTCGGGATTGTATTTCAAATTCCAAATGGAATAAATAAATGCACTTAAAAGGAACTGAGAAAACCCCAGAACCAAAAATACAACATTTTATTGTTCATAAAAAAACAAACGAAATGGAAATAAAACTATGCATGTGTGTGCGTGTGAAATCTATTCAATTATTACTATGCTGGGGTTAACATAACTATGGTCCTATGGGTAATTTGACCTTTAATCTCTATGAAGCATTTAACGAGAACAACCGATGCCGGGTGTAAAACACACACACACACGCACACAACACCCTTAGAAGCAATAAAAACAAACTGTTTGACACTTTAGTTTTATTATCATTAAAGTGCCATCATTATCATCATCATCATCATAGAAGCAAAAAATGATTAATTTCAGACAACAAATGTCAAATGTCATAATCACAATCACCAGTAACTTCTCTATCGTTGTCATCGTCGCCAACCCAAATATGTTGTATTGTAAATTTTGGCGTCATATTGTCACCGACTATGATTTGTAGTCATGGCAACACAGACATATTTCAGACAAAAACATGTCATTATCCAGCTAAAAATAGCTACAGCGATTTTCATAATTTGTTAAAGATATCCGAAAGTCTTGTTATTATGGTTTTTGGGGGGGGAAATGCCAGCAAATAAGCAACAGCCCACATAATCCCGGTTCAATTGAAGGTGATTGGATGTTTTTGTGCGATTTGTATAAACAGCCATATGTGAATGGGGACAGACGGCACAATGACGGTTTAGCTGATATTAGTTTTATGTGAAGAATAAACAAATTATAAATACATTAAATTTATCATTTGAATTTTCGTGTGATGTTTTCTGTGATATCAAATTTAACTGGAATTTAAAATCTGAGGAAATCTTTCGGAAATATTATTATCTTCTTAATATATATTTGCCCTCGACACTGATTCACTGACTCTGTCACGCATTACGTAGGAATTTAAATAGGCATTCTATAATTTTCTATAAATAATAATAAAAAAATAATATTTTTTTTTGTACAGAAATTGTGTTTTCCCCAAATTTTTTTTACCAAATTTATTTTTTTTCCAAAAATTTTTTTTAAAAAAAAATTTTTTTTTTACAAAATTTTTTTTTTTTTTACAAATTTTTTTCCACAAAATCACAAATTTTTTTTTTCAACAAAATTTTTTTTTTTCCTCAAAATTTTTTTTCATATTTCAACGGGCGCCATAGGCGCATTACAACTTACTAGTATTAAAATAATCCTTCACTGCTTGCCAACAATCAATTTTTTACAGAACTGAAAAATGTTTACTACTTTAAAAGTTATCGACTTTTTGCCGATGCTTTCTTTATGAGCGACGTGCTTCCCTTCTCACGGCTGTAGTGTAGTGCTGACACTACTACATCTGATGATGAAATTTTAATATTTGTGAGGAGGGGTTCTTTTGTGAATACATACATTAATGGGCGCCATAAATTATGTTATTACTCCTCCAAACAAACAAAAAGAAATTTAATTGCTCAATCAAATTTGTTCATCACATGTCGAACATTTGAATATCTAAAAAATTTAGTATGTGCAAAATATTGTTGAGTTATTTTTAGACACTTCTATGTTCGGTAGGCGTCAAATGCATGTCAATATTGTTGTTCTGCACATGTTTCGAAAGTTGACTTAATACTCGTATGAAAGTTTAATGACCCAAAAAAATATTATGTGAAGACATTTTGCTGGTACAATTTTAATTATGTTTCAGGGTGCTTTTGCTGGATCTGGAACAGACTGTGGCGGCTTTTTGAACCACATTTGTACTATCACTATATTCTGGTATAAAATAACATTGAGCTAATCGATGAATTTCTATAAACGACACTAAATATGGATTGTCCCATCTTATCGAAATGTCAGTTCTATTTCTATACGAGTTGAGTGACGTTTGACAGGTATCATTCAATAGGTTCATTGTATTCGCCATGAACAACGTTAATGTGTTTAAAAACAGCAACATTCCGTATTCCATCCCTTCAGCGAAAGTCTCCTCTAGTCAGCAACGGGTGAATGTATTTAAATCTTCTTACCAGACATAATTCCTGGATGATTATTTGTCGATGCATCAACATCAACATCAGCAACTTGTCAGCGTGTCCTCGAATATCGATGGAATGTCATTGATGACAGTTTGTCAATGCTTTCCTATCTCAATTTAACATTCAAATATATTTATAGACCATAAGACAGCGAAACGGTCCATTCACAAAACTCAAAATGCGCAATCGAAAGCAATTTTGTAAAAATCGACAGTCAAGTCCAATATTTATGATTATATTTTCTCATACCAAACAAAACCATTACCTTGATGGTCAAGAAATTATGCGCACACAACTCAGCAATATTAATCTCCTGGATGTAGAGGCGCACGGAAGTGGGAAAATTAGCCCCACGGAAATACGCCTCAAAAGTAAAACCAATTTGAGGCCTTAATGCGTAATGGAAATGAGCCCCAGGAAATTGAACCCTAAACCGTTGAACGTGTGTAGAGAAAATGGGCTCCATTTTCAGGGCAATTTTGGTAAAAATGAATTAAAAATAATTAAAATTAATGTGACCATTTTCTTATTGAGGTAATTTTTTACGAAACTAAAAAATGTTTACTAGATCAAAAGTTACAGACTTTTGACCGATGTAATTCGTCAGGCTGAAAATTGAATTAGTGTTTTTTTACTGAAGCTCAATTCTCGTATTTTGTCATTGCCAACATACAATTCTATTTTTTTTTTTTTTTTTTTAAAATTCTGTAAATCTCTTTGAAAATCCAATCAAAGCTAATGTCCATTAGTTGTTGATTTATGATGTGTAAAGTGCTTGGTCCACAAATTTCGTGGAAATCCCCACTTGTATTGCCAACATTTATTTTATTAGGAACACCTCAGCTCTTCATTATTGTGTTTCAACCAATTTTAAAGTACTTTCAAATTTAAACCGTAACGAAAAAAATGTGTACTATAATTTAATGGAAATCAATTCAGTCCAAAACAAAATATGATCGCACATAAAAAAGCAGAGAAAATAATTTCCTTTAATTGCTGCACTTAATAATAGAGCAAAACGGAAGAAAAAAAAAACATATTTTTAATTTCATTATGAAATGTTTCTCTGCCAAAACCACTTCAGTTTTTTTTTTTTATTGCTAGAACAGAAAGAATTGCAAATAATGTTGAAAGAACGTCGCGGAAATTGTCGATATTAATACAACTACGTTATTCACTATTATTCATGAAATGTTAAAACGTAGAAGAAACAACAAAAAGAAAAAAACTGAATAAGAATAATGTTTTCAGTGCAATAAAGGATGAATGAACAAAAAAAAAAAGAAGAAAGAATTATGGAATGCTGCACGCGCATTTGAAAGTACAATAAAATAATATTAAGAGTAACTATTTTTGTTGCTGTAGTGATGAAAAGCCGGAATGAAGTTGCCGTGAGTAAGGACTTGATGGTGGATTCCAAATATTCGTACAGAAATATTGCTTGAGAGGTGTGCAAACATTTTTCTTTTCGAGTGGTCGCCACGAAGAGACTTGATATTGTTCTGACAACCCCATGCCAAGTCGAAGTATCCGAAGTACGAACACATTAAGATTATCTGACAATAATCTTCCGCCTTTAATATATCATTTGCTTTTGAACATCAGAAATTCGATTCAGAATCTCTGTGTGTCGGCATCATTATTAAATTACTGAGAATTAATTTTGTGAAGAATTATTACAGGCGAGTGATTATAATCTTTGTCCATGTTATGGCGATTGTGGCTAAAGGTCGACATCATCTTCCTGCCCTTTGCGAAAGCACTTAACCTGTCGCTAGTCGTAGGACGCGCTTTTTCCAAATCTTTAACTCCAAGCACTGTCACGTCTTCCCATCGCCATTAGACATTTTGAGACAAATTAGTTCAATTTGTGGCGACCACAACAACAATAGAAATATATAAATAATGTTGTATCCTCTAATGGTTCAATTTTCAATCAGTTTCATTGCAATGACAAAAAGAAGAAGGAAAACAAATATTTTTCCACCAGAATAAAAGAAAAAACAAGAAACGTGTATGGTCAAACACGGAAATAAAAGAAGACATTGTTGGCACTGTGGCCGGGGACTCGGGGAAACATCCACAACGGAAATCAAGTAATTCGAGATGAAGTACATACAATGGCCCACAATAATATTTTCCGTTTCTCTTTCTTTTGTAATAATTCCTACTTTTTGTACTGCGTTGCAAAAATCCATTATTTCTCAACAAAGAAAATCTGTAGTTTTTATGGCATTTGAATTTCCAGCGAACGCCCCTTACAGCGTTATTAACAAAGACGCCACCGACTGAAACGCCAGCCATGAGAAGATGAAACAGGATGAAGGAGCACAAGTACGACTTAGAAACTTAAGGCAAATGTTGTTGTGGCGAAAATGGCGCGAATAGTAGGAAATTGTTTTTCAAATGTAGATTTATAATGAGGCCAAGAACGCTGTTAGACGTTTGTGGAGGTTTTCCTTTTGTCTTGTTGTTTTTTTTTTTTTTTTCATTCTTAATTTTTCGTTATGCAAAGTGGATGAAGGAATAATAATAATGGCATTATCGCCAGGTCGTTTTATTTTTCTTTCTTACCAATGGATTTGTACAGAACGTAGTGCTTGGTAGACATCACGTCCAATATTATTAAAGTTTTCGCAAAATAGCATCTCACAAAAGTTTTGGAGTTGTTGAGGGTCAGTGTCAAATGAAAAGAATGTGTGGTACCAGGACGTGTGATGAACCACGACACAAAAAAGTGTCCGTCCCCAAAGACCATTCCGTCAGAGTTATTCGTATGCTTCACCATACATTTTTTAATATGCATAATTTTCACGACAGCAGAAGTCGTGTGACTTGCAAAAACCAAACTTAATTTATTTTTCTCTGCACTCGTTTTCATTCATCTTAGACGAATTCGATTTGTCAAAATAGGCAGTGAATGTCCGACTACCGAATTTGTATGCAAGATTTCAAGTACAAATGTGAACAACGAAAGCCTTCAAAAGGCTTTTGTCTTTCTTCTTACAAAAAATATTTTTAAAAACTGGATCAAATCTCACTCATGGATCCAAACTCACATATATTAAAATGTTTTTTCACCACTAGGCAAAATTGCTACGTTCAACTCATCTCTTAAGGATTCATTTCAATTAAATCTATCGCCCATTGTTTCCACTGATTATTTTCAATAGTCTGTCAAGTCATTCCCACTTTAATTAGCATCTCTTGCGATATCGCAAATACATTATTTACTTGTATTGCAATAGTAGTTGCTGTGCCCACCCAGAAAAGGTAGTTTTGATGTCACCAACCCATCCGTAGCTCCCGGGGCGGTCGGTCGCCCAATGTAAAATTGATTGTTTTATGATGTTTGCTGCTGCTAGTGATATTGTTGCCATCCTCGTTGTCCTTGCCGTTCGTTTTCGGCATATTGACAAAAAGGACAAAAACACAAACGGAGCACCTGGAGCGAAAATAGAATATTTTATTTGGCAAAATGCAAAATGCTTTTACTCACACCACTCATTCGGCCGCGCTCTGCTCCGGAGGCAATCAATCCGACCGTTGGGGAAAAAGCAAAAAATTCGGATGAGTTGCTGCGAGTTCAGTCTGCTATTTATACAGATGTTCAACATTTTTGGTTTGGTTTTTGTATGCGAACGTTTCAGAATCGACTCGTCCATGTTGGCTATGAATCACAATTTCAATGTTGTAAGGCTAATAAATATTTATTTCATTTTATATCGTATTTTTTCGTTATCGCACTTTTTGTAAAATCAAAAAAAAACAAAAAAACACCAAGAAATGGAAATGACGGCATAAATGTAAATGATGGCTTCAGTCAAAGTTAAATCGTCAAGAGTTTAAAATGTCGAAATTGTAAATATTATAGAAATTTATGGCGGGGTCGACATTTCATTCTGTTGAATTTTAGGGAAGAAAACGATTAATGTCGGCAAGAAAGCCATTAAGCCTATGCTGTTAAATGGCACAGTGCTACAGAAATAGCCGGATTTTTTTTAAGGAACTCATGATTATAATTTGCAAGTTACAATTCAACTCAGTTGTAAGTTCACGGTTAACGTTGGCAAGAATGCCATTGATTCTATGTTGTTAAATTACACAGTGCTACAGAAATATATATTTTTTAAAAAAAAATTTTTTAAAGAAGCTCATGCTGATCATAATTTGCAAGATACAATTAAAATAATTGTTACAGAATAATCGCAAGCTTTTCAAATGAATGAAGTCCCCTCAATTTTAAATTACAAATTAAATCTAGTTTTTTTTTCTCAATTAAATAAAATTGATTCGATTTTCCTATGCATAACAAATGTTATTAACTCTAAAGATGTGTTGTTTTGCTCGGTAATGATTTCGATTTTCTTACGGTGATAAATCAATCCGCCTACCGCCCTGGACTCCATCAATATGACCCTTCCGTCAAATTAAATCCTCCATGGGTGATGTCTATCTAGACTGTGAACCACAATTTCTACAATGAGAATTTAGAGTAAATTCTTTTTACAGTTTTGTTTCTGTTAGTCGAGTTATTGATGCTCAAACAATAAAATCAACAATAGATCAACATAACATAAACAAAAGGAAGTACTTTTTGTGATATTTTTTTAAATAAACATTAGTTTTCTTTTATTTTTTTTCGATAAAAAATATGTTTTTTTTTTCAATTTTTTTCCTGTTTCTCCAATTTTATGTTTTTTTCAACTTTTTTTTTCTCTTAATTGTAATGCTCTCTTTAACAGCGTCGTCCAGGAAAGAAAACCTGTTATCAAAACGGATGGTAAAGAAGCCTTTGTTCAGAAATTCTTACTCATAACCGATGATACTGATATAACTGTTCATTTTATTAGGACTGCTATATTAGCTCTCACATATATATATAATATATCTAACTTAAAATGCTTGCTGAATGTGGGTGGTTTAGCGCTGTTCTATAGACATTTCAACGTCCTCGTCTGGACCGTGACGTTAGAACATTTAGATACGCGGCTATCCAGGGAGTCTCATCTCCCGGACGACGCACTATAGAGAAAATTCGTTCTACAGCCGAACTGTTCGTATGTGGAATACTCTTCCTGCAAGTGTTTTTCCCGCCTCCTTTAACATTACCAAATTCAGGATAAACACCAACAAACACTTCATCCTCTTTCCTCCTTCCAATATCCCCATTTCCCATCGCTGAGTGTCAGTAAAAAAAAAAAAGTTTGTTGAGTCGACTACAGCTATCAGCGCACAGGCACTATTTTCAGAGTCTAACATTTAAACCTTTAATACCGGGTGGAGCAAAAGTAAACTTCCGATGTTTTTTGGCTGTAATTAAAAAAAAATGAAAAACTTTGATTCTTCTTGTGGATTATTTTTATTTGGACTTTTAATTTTTTTTTACATCAAGTCGAGAATATGATGTCATGTAAATGGCCGCCGCCAGAGTTGCCACTGACATTAGGGGCCAATCGCAAAATGTATAGCATTTTCTGATAGGAGGATTACTTTTGCGCCACCCTGTATTTATCTCCATGTCAAAATTTGAATTGTTTTTAATGCTACAATTTACGAAGAAATTATAAATATATATATATATATATACAGGGTCCACCAAAAAACTTTTTTTTATTTTTTGAAAAAAAAACTACTGAATATTTTCTCAAATTCCTTTTTTTATTTGAAAGTACAATCTTTCCGGTTAATAATTGAAAATAATTTCATTCAAATGGCTGCCTCGGCTGGCCATGCAGTAGACTTATAAACTTCAGACATTACTTAATTGTTTGTTTTCTCGTTTTTTTCAGGTAAGTGTTCCATCCTTTTACTGTGTAAAAATTGGTGAGTTCAAGTTAAAAATAAGTTCACTAGTGTTTTAAATATATATCTCCTAAAAACAAACGTTCAAACACGCTGAAAATACGCCTTTTTTTAATGTTCACACACAAGTAAAACGCGTGTTTGTAGCAAGTAAAGCTTATTTTCATCTACACAAAGCTTATTTGGATGTAAATATAACTCGTTTACTATTGTAAAGAAGTAATAAAATGCGTATATATACAAATATAAGTATTTGATAGAGTGGAAATTACTAAATAAAATTGTAGAGATCACTTTTTTTTAAGAAAGTTAATTGAGTCAACCTTGTTAGTATCAACATTTAAGTTGTTCAAAATGTTCATTACATTTATGTTTGGTATAAATGTATTTACAAAGGCTGTGATTAGAGGACACATTAATAAGAAATGAGTCAAATCGGCAGTGTTTGACCTACAGAAGGTGCATTCCTTCTTTATAGCCTTTTCACATTTACTGGGTTTCAGCTGAAACGCCGGCGTTTCAGTCTCTTTCGATGAATTCCGCGAAACACACTTAAATTTCCATACAAAACAAAACGCAGGCATTATGCTCTTTTTGCTGTAGTTTGTTTGAAACCACAGTAAAAATGAGAGAGAGCCCAGTGTTGTACTCCAATAGTAGTACTGTCACGCAGTACGTAGGAATTTAAATAGGCATTCTATAATTTTCTATAAATAATAATAATAAAAAAATAATATTTTTTTTTGTACAGAAATTGTGTTTTCCCCAAATTTTTTTTTTCAAAATTTTTTTTCCAACAAAATTTTTTTTTTTACAAAATTTGTTTTCCAAATTTTTTTTTTCAACAAAATTTTTGTTTTTCCACAAAATTTTTTTTTTTCAACAAAATTTTTTTTACCACAAAAATTTTTTTTTTCAACAAAAATTTTTTTTTCAACAACATTTTTTTTTCCACAAACATTTTTTTTTTACCACAAAAATTTTTTTTTTTCAACAAAATTTGTTTTCCATATTTCAACGGGCGCCATAGGCGCATTACAACTTACTAGTCTAAGATATGATCTGATCATTTCAATCTTGTCCTTTCTTGATGGAAGCTTGTCTGTGGACAGAAAGCTATGCAGGGTATCTCCACTGTCGTTTAAAGTTTTGTACCACTTCGATGTTTTGTTCCATATCTCTGTTTGTTGTGAACAGAAGTCGTTGTTAATAAATTTCTTTATTTTGTTGTTGTCTAGTGTTATAAAAAATTACTAAAATTAGACAAGCTTGGTTTATGTATTGATATGCTTCCAAGGTGATATTAGCCTATCTTAACGATCTACATCAAATGGAGTGACGTGTATATATTTCAAGATATTGGTGTAGGATGTCATAAAGTTACCTTCAGGTGTTTTATATATCGCATACTCGTAAGAAAAGCCAACTGTCTACTGAATCACATCACTGACAATCTATAGCTTGAGATATTTCCAAATCATCTTTGATAAAATACGAAAAATATTTAATGCAATACCTTGAATTTGTTTAACAAAATCCATTTTGTTAGATTTTCTTTTTCATTTAAATTTTAAATATTCGATTAAGTCTGTGTTGCAGTTTTTGCACGCAAAACACATTTCGGTACACATTTCCGTTGTTATGAACTCTGATGGAATGTTGAATATTTTACGATTTGCCGAGTTTGCATTGCGTTGTCTGTATGATGTCGGTCGTTGTTATTACTGGCAACCATGGTAAGTTGTTGGTGTTGTTGTCGTTGATGTTGGTGATGTGGTAATAACATCATATTACAGATGTTGTTGTTGTTGTTGTTGCTACTGCTGCTGTTTGCTTATTTGTATGTATGGGTACTATGTATGCTGTGATGTGGAATGCATTTCCTTTTCCGTTTTAGCATAATTTTTGGTATTTTACTTTGCAATATCCGGTTGCATTAAATATTATATATATATATATATGTATAATAGAGTGGGTTGATCCATTCGGGCATACACACAAATGGTGAGAATAAATCCCCAATAATTTTGAGGAATGAAACCAAACAAATGGTGAGAATTATTTCCCAATAATTTTGAGGAATGAAACCAAAATTTAAAATAATTTTTAGGGCCGTCAATTGTTGCGATAGAGGTTGGACAAATTTCACTATGTGCTGATTTGAATAGTTTGGATCATTCCATTCAAATTTTAGTATATATTTTAAAATATGTACTATAAAATATGTATATATTTTAAAATATGTACTACTAATCAATCAATGATCTAGGGTTTCTATAAATTCCTCTGACTTATTTATGGATTGAAAATAAGGTTACATAATTTTTACGTACATATTAGAAACTCGTCATCATAAAAAAAATGAACAAATAAAAATCAAAATGAATAAAAAAAGCGCCTCGGTAGGCGAGTTGATAGCGTGCTTGCCTATCAGCGTTGGGGATGCGGGTTCGATTCCCACCACAGGCTTTGGTCTGTCGCTGCAAAAATCTAGCCAAGTGAATATAAATTCACTTTGTATTGTAATTAAATAAAAAATAAAAAACTCTGACCCACTCCAGTGTTCATATAAACATGTTTGTGAAAAACATTTTATATTTACACATTTTATTCAGATTATACACACATTCCTCTAACGACACAATATGAAAGTACGTACTCAAAGGATAGTATGATATGCAGAAATGCACAAACTCATACATAAGCATTGTATACATTTTTGTATGCGTGTATATGTATTTCAAAGGCTATTGATTTTTTCGAGGATCAACTTTATTTGAAAAGTGCTCTTGTGTCGACATTTTTCTTTTTTTTGTACTTTAGATTGTCAAATGTGTGAGGGACGTAGAATAGAGCTCAGACTTGGATGTTATCGTCAACTGACAAAAGGGTTAGATTGACAGATATAAAAGCTGTCAGAGAATCCATGATTCCAAATAAATATTGATTTTCGAAGTCCAATTGTCTACGATTAGCACCCTATATTAGCTCAAAACAACATAGAACGTGTAGAAAGGTTCTGACCTAAACGCATGTCGACGGCCTTGGTGCGATAGGTAGCGTGTGCAACGCAGAAGACCCAGGTTCGTACCCTGCGAAGACCAGCACATATTTTCCACCGGCCGCTTCAAGCTTGTAAATGTTGTCCACTTTACAAGTAAGAGAAAATTGAATTATTGCGATTCCGAATCATCAAATTGAACTGACATGCGACTATCATAAACTTGCTTCGGTTTTTGGAAATCATATTTGTCTTCTGAGGAGATTTTTCGCAGCAAATCTGGACTAGTTTTCAAAAATTTGAAGAAATCGATACAAGCCCAATCCATGTTGCTTTTCACTTGCAAAAGAGAACCAAGATAACCAACTTGAAGATTGAAAGAAATTGAACTTAGTCATAGGCGAAGTGCGAACGAATGAAATCTTTTTCTGACAGCTGTCAATGTGCCTCGTTAGTTTTGAAAAGTGTTGAAAAGAGGTCCAAGTCGAGGCAAAAAAGTCGGCGGCGGCGGCGGCTGGGCAAAAAATGGTCGGCGGCGGCTCTAATGGTTGTCTTTAATAGTTCATTTACTCCAGTGTCTGTAGCGGCTTGGACCTCTGCGCAGCACATAAAGGGTGTTTTTTATTGGGGTATAGAACTTTAAGTTGGCATCACTTTTTTAACTGGCGGCCATTTTGTCAGCTGTCAAGTGATTAATATTTAGTTTGGTTTGTCATTTCATCATGAACAGGTTGACAAAAGAACAACGCTTGCAAATCGTGCAAATTTATTTCGAAAGTAATGGTTCAGTTCGCGAAGTTCACCGCAAGCTCCGTCCATTTTATGCCATTACATCCACAAAAACTGACTGTTTGGTGTGCTCTA
Organism: Hydrotaea cyrtoneurina; assembly: GCA_958296145.1. Lineage (NCBI taxonomy): Eukaryota > Metazoa > Arthropoda > Insecta > Diptera > Muscidae > Hydrotaea > Hydrotaea cyrtoneurina. The sequence goes on from OY282512.1 coordinate 119,910,092, forward strand.
TGGGCTGGTGGAGTCATTGGGCCATACTTCTTCCGAAATAATGCTGGAGAGTCAGTTACCGTTAATGGAGACCGGTATAGAGCCATGATTACCGACTATTTTGTTCCCGAATTGGATGGCATGAATGTGGATGAGTTGTGTTTCCAACAAGTGGTTGAAAATTGGACCTGTAGAATTGGCTTTATTCGAGCCAGCCGCGGCGGCCACATGCCCGAAATCATATTTAAACATTAATGGCATAAAATTATCCTTCCAATAAAGCCAAATTGATGGACATTAAAACGATTTTCTTGTGTTTTATTTCAATTCGAAGTTCTATACCTCAATAAAAAACACCCTTTACAAATAAACGAAAAAACTGCTTGAAAAATAAAATGCAAGCATTCACCCGCAATTTTCGAAAACGCAGTATCATCTTCCCAGTATCTTGAGTTCAAATCAAGTATAATACTTGAAAATCCAGTACAGTTGGCACTATTATTCACATCCCTTGAGCAAGACATTCAATATCATTACCTAAGACCTTTTTTTTCCAGATCATCCAGAAGTGTGAGTTTCTGATAACAAGTATTCTTCCCATTATCATTTCTACCAGCAGTAAGAATTTTTCTGGTATCTTTTCAATTTCTGTAATCCTTAATCTCATTCATCTCATTGTACTGATTTCACGCCTTTCCAACTCACGATATCATTCCAACATAACATTCGTCACCATAGGGGAAAGAATCCCAAACACTCGAGTTATAATTCCTTTCGACTCGTATTCTAGTAAATAAAGGTTAATATCAGTGGGAACAATCCAACTAACTGAAGTATAATTAAATTCCTGCTAAATCTGAAATCGTTTCTGCACCCACATCTTTACTCAGCTCAAAACATTTAGCGTTATCACCACAGACCAACAAAAAAAACGCAATTTAATTAGTTTTATTTCACCCACCACATTTGCTGGTCTACGTCTGTACATAGATATTTTTTGTTTTGTAATTGTTCTGCCGTTGATTGGGTGTTTTGCGAAATTTCGCCTGTAATATTTACTCGGCATTCACCCACATCTATGAATATTTACCGAAGTGAGGCTAAACTTTGCATTCAAGTGTACGCACTCAAGGGCCAATTAGACGGTTTTATAGAGTTGCGTCCAACCACTGCTAATCTATTTGCCCAGTTCTTATTGCATTTTAGTGCCTGGATCTTCGACAGCAGAAACATACAGAGACTAAAATGCTGAGCCAAGTGAGTCTGCCCAGCAGCTCAGCCGGCCTAGCCCGTTAAGTCAATAAAGACTTTCACTTAACGAGTTTACAAGTGGCCCCGACTAAGAATGCTACTTCTTTCACTGCCACATTTCGTTGGCGGCAAGTCACAAAAACTCTTTAAGATGGCAAAGCAAAATATTTTCAATATCTTTACATTCGTAAAGACCATAGTCGAGAGCAAAGATGTCGATGTCGATGCTGAAAATGTGTGTACTCACACAAAGTGCTCAAGTGAATAAATATGGACTTTCGAAGATGTTTCATTGTGCATATCTATAAATATCCATTGTGTCTGGGAATATTGACTGTGTGCCTCGGTTGGGTGTAAATGCCTTCAACATACAAATGAGTTTGTTGAAATGTTAATATTCGAATGTAGGAACGGAAATAAGAACTCATCAAAATAGTTTTTCAATTTATTTTGTTAATAAGTGTGTTTGTTTATACAAACGCACTTAAGCGTTTTAATTGAGACGGAACAAACCTGAGCAATTGTTAACCGACTGTATGGAATTGGCCAATGCCCTACATGCCAAGCACGGAAAATACTAAAAGAGTTATAAATTGCAAACAAAGAAGTGGATCGACAGTAAAGTGCTTGCTTCGTTATAGGGCATATCGAATTCGTATTTATTCTGGTGTTTACCTGTTTTATTTGTTGCTACACAATTGTGTTCCCATTGTTTTCAATACAATAAAAATATTATGAGAATCTTAAGATGTTTAGCCTTTACATTTTTTAATCTTAACAAATATAAACAAATCATAGTCATCTTGAGTTTATGTTAGAAATTGTCAAGGTCATGTTTATTGTCAACTCAGCTGTGCCCGGACGTCTTTATTTAACCTACTACACAGTGCAACAGTGTTTCTGCAAATCCAGCACCATCAAGAGGGTTCGTTAGTGTATCCAAAATGATAACGATTACCTAAAGGATTTTTTCCATATGAAGTTTATTTTTTCCAAGAACATTGGCTCTGAATCAAAAGATTACCAGACAATGTCTCTGTTAGCAAAACTGCCACTAGCATCTTTGGTTAATACTCATACACCAACGGCGCCAGAGTTACTGTCAGCATTGAGGCTAGTTTTTGGCTTAAAAGACACGATTGGCTCAATGGGGCAAAAAGTGTAAAATGTGTCTCCAAAACCCTTCGAACTACGCTGAAATACAAAATAATCAAACATTTTAAATTTTTGAGTTTCAAAACGTACCAAAAGGGGAAAAATAAATAAAAGGGTAAAACAATTTTTTGGCAACAAAAGTTGGAAATGACCTACAGATTTTGATAGCGCATTTTTGATAAAAAAAAGGGAACAAAAAGGAGAGAAATTATACAAAAAAGTGAAACAGATTTTTTGCAACAGGTGGATAATAGAACCAAAACAGGGTAACAAAATGGAACAAATAGGGGGAAAATAAAAAAAAAGATGAAACGAAAGTCAAGCCAAAGCGTGAGAACATAAAAATAGGTGAAACACACTTTAGACAATAACAGATGAACATGAGTTAGAGATGGGAGGAAAATTGATCCAAAACGGGATTAAAAAACAGAAAAAAACGGGGAAAAATAATAAAGGTGACACACATTTTTGGCAACAACAAGTGAATACGAAAAAGGGCCCAAATGGGATAAAAAGGCCCAAAGCGTGAGAAAACATAAAAATAGGTGAAACACACTTTAGACAATAACAGATGAACATGAGTTAGAGATGGATTGAAAATTGGTCCAAAACGGGGAAAATAAAAAAGGTGACACACATTTTTGGCAACAACAAGTGAATACTAGTTAGGGTATTGACGAAAAAGGGGAAAAAGGGGGAAAAACAAAAATGTGTGAAAACAAATTGTAATCGACAGGCATTATTACATTAATGAAATATTTTTTTTGTAAACCTATGCAATTAAACAAATATTTTGTGTTCTACTGGAAAAGGGAAATTGACGGTTACGAAGTAGCGGGTATTTTTTTAGTATTAGTATATAGTATTTTTTCCTACTTCTGACCTTTGTAGCTTTTCCCTGGGTATGCTGGATCCGACTGTCGAACAGAAGCTCGAATACATTCAAATTGGATAAGACAGTTTCAAATGGCTGATTTATTTCCAAAAAAATTGCAAATTCATTTGCAAATTCATCCACTGTGCAACGGCTTACTGGTCGTTCTTATCACTAAGTATCACAGTGCCAAATAAGGTCGATATTTTCTTAATCTTGATAAGTTCTGATATTCTCTGTAAGTCTGGCCTCGGAAATGTCCATATCAATTAAATCACCTCATGTGTTAATCTTACCAAAATCTACAATACATTAGGTGTGCTGATAGCCTTGAAAGTCTTACCTGTAAAGACAAAGGAAAAATGAGGTCAGTTACGCGTTAAATACAAATATGGAAAAAAAATAACAAGTATTAATGCCTACGACAAATAATCATACTTAAGTAGGGAATTTAATATTCAAAAGTTGTTAGAGAAAAGTAAAATGAGCTGCCGGAACCGTCTATCAATACCTAGGAAATATAACAAAAAGGCGGTATGGGATTGGAAACAGTAAACCAATTTTAGCGCTACTACAGTGCAATTATATCACCATCAGCTTTGCTCCGTTGGGAACTGATAGTGCCCACAAAGACATCCAAATATTCGTCCTCCCATTTAAATGTTCTGTAGTAAGTTAACTAGCCACTTTAAATGGTGACCGGCGGACACACAAATAAACTAAAACTAAAAGTAAGTTTAAACATGTCCTCCTAAAATCAGCCTAGATGAAGGCTTAAAATAGATATCCTTGATGTACAGAAAAATGTTTACACAATTTAAAATACTATGCCTCTGTTTCACGATGCTATAACTGGAAAATATTAGAACCAATAAACATCTCACCCAATTCACCATTTTTTCCTTAAGAATTGCAGAGTTTCCATGGTTGTTAGTAAAATACACCCGATTGTTTTAAACCCAATTGAAGCATTTCATTTTTAATTTGAGCAAAAGTTTCTCACAAAATTCAAATGCCTAAGTATGCTTATTAATATCCAACTAAAGAAACTTTTGCCACCTAAGGCATTTGAAATCGTGGATCTCCGTTCACAACAAAGTACGCGCAAACTTAACTCAACCAAGTTTAGTATACATTTTATGCCAACGAATGGCAGTATATAACACGAGTTGATAAGAATATCTGCCGGGCTGCTGACGGGCATTAAAGAGAAAAACGAAAAATCTGCCTGACAATAAGGATTTCTTTTGAGAATTTAATTATTAAACTCTACTTTCATTTCCTTTGTTTTGTTGTAGTTTACTTAGCTCATTTCCCCATTTTTCATTAACCAAATAGACAGTCGACCGAGTTTCCTCCCCTCCCCAAAGACAGGCGAACGCAAACGGTTAAAAGGCCCAACAAGTTAACGTTTTTCGTCAGTTTTTTTTCTTTTTGTTTATTGTAGCCTTTACAGTGCCTGTCGTTGTTTTAGCCGTCACACGGCGTCTTTTTTTTTTTTTTTTGTTAAGCACAATTAAGCCTAAAAATGTTAAACAAACTGAACAGAACTCACTCTGTGTTGTCATCGTTTGACACCCTTTTTAATTTTGTTCATTGTTCGTCTAGGGCGAGTGTGTACCCGGTAACTGACTCAATAATCAGATAGCTCTTCTAATGTTTGTCAGCCAGTTCATTCCAACCAGCTCTTTGCTGTCGTACACTACTCTAAGTTGGGGAGGTCAATGTGGTCTGTCTTATTGTTTGTTGTATTTTGAAGTATTCGTTAGAGTATTACTTACAGGCTACTGCCAGCAGACTCACAATCGCATCACGCTCTCCATAACCTCAACAAGGTAGTGAATGATTTTCCTTGGAAGTTTCTCATGAAGGCTGAGGTTCATTTTCATCTGCTGATTGACGTATAACCCATGTATTAGTAATAGTTCGCAAATCCAGAATATTTTGTGTAAAAACCCTATTGTGGGTAAAAATCAAAGGATTATTTTAAGGAAATCGGACAATTGAATATATTGAAAAATAGTTTCTAAACTTTACTATTTTTAATTTTCTTCAATTTGAATTTTAGAAAATTGGATTTTTCTTAATTTTTGACTTGGTTGAAAATGATTCTAAACCATTAGGCTTTTCTATGCGAACCTTCAGTGACACGATCTTTGTCACTTGACCTCCAGAACTATTTTTAACAAGTTTTTATTGCCGCTGAATGATTAATTTTTACAGGTGAAAATTACGATGGATGAACTGCAAGCACAGCTCACAGGGCCAGGGATATTTTTCGGTTCGTCCAATACAAAGATGAACCGATTTGGCTGCTCCAGGCTAATTTCAGTATGATTTTGTTGACTTGAACATCTAGATGAGAATACCACAGACTCGGGAAGCTCTCATGGAGAATATCGACCAAAGTTCTCTTTATAACGAAATTATAATTCGAATGGAAATTCGGCGTCCACACCAAAGCAGTAATGAAAAATAGTTAGAATTGGTTTAAGTTTTTAATAAATAAGGCCAGAAAAAAATGCAATTGTTTCAGTTTCAACTGCTCTATTTAACAAAAAACTTCACTCTTTGTCTTGGAGACAAATCCTACTGCGTACTGTGATGAAATAATTTCTGGATAAGTTGAAGAATATCTGTGTATAAGTAGCCGTAGGGGTATATTAACTTCGACACGGACGAACTTAACATTGGCGCCGTTTTGTTTTTGTTGTTTTTTCTGCTCTTTGTTTTCTTTGTCTTCGATACGAGTACAATGAGACAAAGTTTCCAATTTTAAAACAAAAGGGACAAACTGTCATAACAACATCAGCAACACAGCAACAACCAAGGACAATGGGAGCAGCCGAGTTGTTGGCACTGCAGGAAAAACACCATCACGTCGGCAGGGGGGTGGGAGTGACAGCGTGAAAACAAAAACAACAACTTTTTAATAAACGAAAAGGGAAAAGTTTCCCTTTTTTAATTTTGTGTTACTGTAAATATTTCGTAAAGCAGAAAAAAAAAACAAAATTAAATTAATTTTATCAAATCAACACTCACGGGGAAAACAGGTGTACGTACTTTCAGGTACTTCACTCAAATGGCTAAATAATTGTGGGGAATTTTGTGTGTAATGCATTATGCAGAGCAAAAGGGAACTATTCCTGGTTTCATGGAATTTCTCCTCGATACAAAGTTTGTCGTCGGACATTTCTGATGCTGGGCTAACAATTTGTTGAAATTTTGCTGGATATTGTGCCAATTAGCAGTAACCGGACGCCAAAGGGGATATTTGTTAGAAAGGTTTATATTTACATTATTTCGTATATAAAATATTATTCTAAAACTGAATTTTATATTTATTTAATGTAATGGAATAGCAGTGAACTGAAATCCATTATTTTGTGGAAATATTAATTTTAATAATTACTTATCACAAGCGAAGTAAGGTACAGTGAAAACAGAAAACATTCATTAAACAGACGAATTCTTACAGTGATTTAAAAATGTTTCTTATTTTTGTATTCTAAAACAAACTATCAATTCTAAATGGTATAATCATTTTCATATTCATATTTCTTAGTCACATTTTATTTCTGATGAAACACAAAAATACTGTAAGCAGCATTCATGTGCTAAAAATCTTCAACATAATGAAAACGGTTTCGAATGGAGCAACATTTAAAAACAATTTGTATACAATATATATTTAACTAAAAAATAATAATTTACCCTCTTCAGTCGTTTTCAAAACGTACACGTGCTCTATCTAATCTCATATTGTGCCTTTAGGCAAATTTCATGCCAAATATTTCAAGTACCCTCCAATTGTCATAATATGCTTTATGGGCATTTTCGTCACCAAATGACAGTCGATGACATTTAAGTTTCAGATCTCATATATTATCTTTAAATTCATTCATTCGATGTTTTTTTTCATTTATTTAGTCTGAGACCGCCCTCCTACCACAAAATATCTATACAAGTATTAAATAAATACCAATGGCATCTCAAGATGTGTCTCATGTGTCATGTGGGGCCAAAGTAGATGGGCACATTTGATGGCATAAATCCAAGCAAACGTAGGTATGAACGAAATGATGAAATCAATATGCCGTCACTTGGACCCAAATAATGGTCCAGTCCATGCATATGGAATGTACATTAGACTGGGTCCACACATTAACAAAAAGCAAATAATTTTATTTGGTGTTCATAATTAAAAAAAAACACTGACACATATCGTGTTTACACTGGAAAATAAAAAGACGAAGAATTACACCGGACAACAAAAAAAACGTTTTTTTTTTAATGAATAACCAATATGGACCCTTGAGAGCAAAACATTGTCAAAACTCGGTAACAACTCTTCCGATTCGTTTGAAATATTTTTTTAAAATTTAAATTTAGATTTCTGTTAACCTCTCCATTCAGCATCTTTTATTCAGAAAGTTTGGGAGTTATCTAGAAACAAATTGTAATTGTAGGCAAAAACTTTTTTTTCAATGAAGAATGGTTAGGTTAGGTTAGGAAGGGTAGTGACCCATAGGGTCCATAGTGAATCCTGGCTTCATTTGAAGAATTAAAGGTAGTGGGGAGTAATAAGTGTGAAAAGTAGGATAGAAATGAGAAAACATAGGAGAAAAGTATGTATTGTCCACTGGTTAATTAGTCTGTTGGATGTCTCTTATGAAGCCTATTACGCCCTCATATATGAAAATATTGTTTTTATTATATTGTGAATCAATGCAAGTTTTTGAGATCTTCTTAGCGGTGTTTTTTTTATCATCAATTCGACCTCATTATTTTTCTTTTAATACATAAAAATTAGTTTATTAGTTCGTTAAATAAAATGTATGTAAAATATATAAACAAATTTTTAAATAAAAAAACAACTCAATTAAAAAAATATATGGAAATAATCTGTTTCTTTCGAATGACATGCTTTCGAATGACAGTTGTAGTTGTAGTTGTAGTTGTAGTTGTAGTTGTAGTTGTAGTTGTAGTTGTAGTTGTAGTTGTAGTTGTAGTTGTAGTTGTAGTTGTAGTTGTAGTTGTAGTTGTAGTTGTAGTTGTAGTTGTAGTTGTAGTTGTAGTTGTAGTTGTAGTTGTAGTTGTAGTTGTAGTTGTAGTTGTAGTTGTAGTTGTAGTTGTAGTTGTAGTTGTAGTTGTAGTTGTAGTTGTAGTTGTAGTTGTAGTTGTAGTTGTAGTTGTAGTTGTAGTTGTAGTTGTAGTTGTAGTTGTAGTTGTAGTTGTAGTTGTAGTTGTAGTTGTAGTTGTAGTTGTAGTTGTAGTTGTAGTTGTAGTTGTAGTTGTAGTTGTAGTTGTAGTTGTAGTTGTAGTTGTAGTTGTAGTTGTAGTTGTAGTTGTAGTTGTAGTTGTAGTTGTAGTTGTAGTTGTAGTTGTAGTTGTAGTTGTAGTTGTAGTTGTAGTTGTAGTTGTAGTTGTAGTTGTAGTTGTAGTTGTAGTTGTAGTTGTAGTTGTAGTTGTAGTTGTAGTTGTAGTTGTAGTTGTAGTTGTAGTTGTAGTTGTAGTTGTAGTTGTAGTTGTAGTTGTAGTTGTAGTTGTAGTTGTAGTTGTAGTTGTAGTTGTAGTTGTAGTTGTAGTTGTAGTTGTAGTTGTAGTTGTAGTTGTAGTTGTAGTTGTAGTTGTAGTTGTAGTTGTAGTTGTAGTTGTAGTTGTAGTTGTAGTTGTAGTTGTAGTTGTAGTTGTAGTTGTAGTTGTAGTTGTAGTTGTAGTTGTAGTTGTAGTTGTAGTTGTAGTTGTAGTTGTAGTTGTAGTTGTAGTTGTAGTTGTAGTTGTAGTTGTAGTTGTAGTTGTAGTTGTAGTTGTAGTTGTAGTTGTAGTTGTAGTTGTAGTTGTAGTTGTAGTTGTAGTTGTAGTTGTAGTTGTAGTTGTAGTTGTAGTTGTAGTTGTAGTTGTAGTTGTAGTTGTAGTTGTAGTTGTAGTTGTAGTTGTAGTTGTATCAGATCAGAAATGTATTTTCTTTACTTTGTAGTCTAATTGGTCCTCTGGTACCCTGGACTGTCCTTGTAGATATAATTCTTATAGTAAGCTCGTGAGGCCTTTTTGCATAGGTCTGTGCACAGATGACTTATTGAGTGGAAAGATGCTTGTGGCTGCCTATTTCATTTGAGTTGTTTAAATAACACCGCCAGACGATTTTATCAATATATCACATCCGAAAAAGAGAAAATCTTTCAGCAAATGTTTTTTAATGTTCATTTTCAGTTAATATCCGCCAGAACCATTTTTTTTTGCCACCCACTCTAATGTATGTTTGTACAAGTCTCTATATCTCACATGTACGAAAACCATTCGTGTGTTTTGTGTTTTTTTTTTGGAAATACGTTTTTGTCTGCGGCATGTCACAACTTTTGACAATTTCATTTAAAGAAATGTCACATTCAATTTAATGACAATACCAAAACAATTTTCTTTGTTACATATTTTCCTGCTGCCGTTGTTGTCTTGGCTTAGTTTTTCTCTCCTAGTTGAATAGATTACAAACTCTGATGACAGCTATATTGCCGGAATGTTCCCTAAGAAATTGTGTGTCTAAAGAAATATTTATGAATTCAATTTAAACAAGATATTGAAAATGATGTCGAGTGGGGGGGAGGTGGGTCAAGATGTCCGTTATGGTCATGTCCCTATTCACGAAAAATGTTATTATTCAATACAGAAATACACGACTGTACAAATAATAAAAAAAAAAATATGTGCTCATGTATTTTTTCAAGATGGTGGTCAAATTGTTCTTTTCAAATTATGTCCTAACCTCGGACACAAATCAATTTATTGTCGTATTGATAGAAATAACTTTTCAGATATTTATTGGTCTGTAGCAATCAGTGGATTGGAATAATTGATGAACGTTTATGGTATTTTCATAAAATAAATGTAAACTTTTTTGTTTAGGGTCAGACGTAGGATTTGAGGTCGGTTTTCGGTGGGACTAATTTTCATATGGAAAATCAAAGTAATGTTTAGTACAAAGGAAGTTTTAAATACAAATGTGGTTTTAAAAATAAAAAAAATGTATGGGTTGATCCATACATCCATACATGAAGTTGTTGCACAAACTTTGGTGCTGCAGTACCGCCGTTGGTGCCTCATTTCGACCAAAACGTCTACCAAAACAGCTTTGAGTATGTATTATTTTCCAACATTGCTCAAGCAATTCATTTCGTTCCGAGGAGATTTGTCACTGACTTTCCGTTAAAGAGCTGCACAGCAAAAATAACATGATTAAAAAAAAAAAACACCAGCAATTGTAATATCTACGATATACTTCCCTTAACCCCTGACATATTCAACTTATTCCGATAATCCAAATAATTTTAATTTAATCAAATAATAATCTTTTAACATCCCCTGGATATCTGAGTAAATATATTACCCAGATATCCTTTGATCAATTTAAAATAATCAATTATAAAGTCTCTAATTTATAGAAGGCCATCGATCAGTGCGTTAAACATCCACGGACTGGCTGGTTGGCATACGCAACACTAAGACGTCGAAGGCTTTGGGGAATGGGAAACCACTGTGTTTTCCCGCCCCCTCCCCAAACAATAATATGTTCCGTCAGTTTGTGTATACACAAACAATTCATGAGATCTGTAAGAACAGCTAGGAAGAAGCAATAACTGACGTCTGTGATGATTGATTTATAAACATTTCAAAAAAGAAAATGAAGAAAATAAAAATTCAATTTAATAACCCACCGTAAACAATATTAGAGAACATTAAGTTGATTTCCACTAAAACCCAGATGAGACTAAATGGCAACACTAGAAAGCTTCCCACAGAAATGTCGGTGAAAATGTAAATTTCAATTCAGATTTTGCAATGGTATTTATGGGTGCAAGTAAGTGTGAGAGAGAGAGAGAGAGTGTGTGTCGTTTTATGGGAGGGACACTGGGGAAGTTGAGGATGTGGGTGTGCTTTTGTAGTCGTTCTTTGTAAAGTCATTGAAATTGTCATTATGGAACGAATGCCTGAATGTATGTGAGTAATGTATGCATGTGTGTGTGTTTACCATATAAGTAAAATAACAATGAATTTTTATTCATTTCTTCTTAGGTTGAAGGTTGAAATAGCACATTTACATTTTGGTTGGCTAATGTCATTGCTGCTGCTACTATTTGCCAATCGTAGACGGTGGCACAACAAAAACTGCAAAACTTATTTCACTTTCGCATGTATGACTACAATTACAACTGTATTTAGTCAGCAATTCTGATTATCTGTATGTGTATGTGTGTGTGTTTCTGACTACCATTTGTGAATTTGATTACCAAGACTAGAAAAAGAAATGTAGAAAAAACGAAACGTTTCTTTTTTTTTTTTTAAAAAAATAAGAGAATTTTTTCATTTCAATGGACATAAAAGGGGATATTACATCAATGGCAATAAAAAGTGGTTCCATGAATTACATTTACAATGTAAGTACAAACACTGTGAAGCACAGGACGAAATGTCTCATTTATCCTTTCTCTGTATATGTAATTTGGTAATAGACGATGATGATCAAAGGATTGTGGAAATGGCAAAATGTTATAATTTTACTTTAACAGAATACAATTTCGCACTGATAGAGTTTTCCCATACAATTTCAGTGTCAGTAATAGAAAGTGCAATTTCAAAATGTCAATAAAATTCGATGATTTTAAATGGTGTGTGTGTTTTTTTTTTTAGGTGAGAAATTGAAAATAATTGAATAGCAAAAGTTTGATATTCAACCTTCTATTAATTGACGTTTAGAGTTTTTTAAAAATTTGCCAAACATATTAGAATTTTTTCTTTTTTTCAATTAGGATTTTTTTCCCAAAAAAAATATTCATATTTACCAGGACCTGCTGTTTACAGTTTTACATTGTAATAACATAAGCATATAGATGATGAGTCCCATGAATTTATATGTAGATAAATAGAAGGAGGAAAAGGATGAGATTAATTAGATTAATGAAAGCCTTCATTATGATTAGAATCTCAGCGTACTATGTAAGATGTATGGAAAGGACCTACCGTGGAAGATTTCTTAATTTTACGCTATTTGAAAACTAATGTAAATTCGTAAGCCACCGCCGCACAGACAGGTATTTTACCAATCTGGGCGGCCAAAATTCGATTTTTCAAAAATCGATGTTTTTAATAATTACCGATTGTAGGGTAAAGAGAATAGAATGCTTAACTAGATTCCGTTATTTTTTCATTCCTTTTTGCTTACATTCGTTTTCTACACGCTTTCAAAGTTTCTAGTTGCTAATTGTGCTTTTACTATTTTGTTGCGTTTAAGTAAAGTAAAAGTTTAAGCAGGCTGTGCTTAGGCTGTATTCAGTTGAAACATATAAGTAAAATGGAAAATTGTAAAGCAGGTAAATATTATTTAATCCAATTAGCTAAATAAAATTATAATTTAAATTCCGACTAGTAAAGCAGCATTGAAAAATATGGTATTTTAGTAAATTTCAATGGGTACCAAAAGCGAACTCTGGTCAAAAAGTTATGCCCCACCACTCACCACCACTTCAATCTGTGATTAAATGTAATCTTAAACATTGTATTGGGCACATGGGGAAAAAAAAAATTGCGGGTTTTTGCGGTTTTGTGTTTTATAGCCATTTACCTTCTGCGGAAAAATATATCATAATTTCTGCTGCTTTACTGTATATTGTTTTGTATATTGAAAAAACATTTATTCCAAATTTAGGTCCTTCAAAAATCATGTACATAGTTCATGGAGACGTTCTGAAAATTACCGATAAAAGCAATCTGTCTGAAATAAACGCATATCTAGCATTTTCAACTTGAAAAATTTGAGGTATTATCTTCCAAATGCTGTAAAAGATCCCCTCTACCCCCCAAATGTTAGCCAATTATTTTTTTACGCCTCACCGAGTAATTTTTTAACATTCTGCTTCATAAATTTACTTCAAATAATTTTGGCCGCCCAGATCGTTAAAATACCCCTCTGTGCGCCGGTTGAAAGTGTACAACATACAAATATTTTTAATTCAACCTGTAAATTTGTATTATCGAAATTCCCTTTTAGCCCCCAGTCCACTAATACCATACCATACATTTGGTGAATTAAAAAGTACACGACTTCCGTAAATTGTTTCTATATCTATATACAAACAAACGAAATTGTTTTAATTTATTTCTGGTTTTTTGTATTTATTCAATATCGCTGTGTCAATCACCAAATGAACACCAACACTTATTCCAACTAATGTGTGTTGCCAACTTTATTTACATGTGTTCTTAAATACGATTTGGGACAGGTAAATTGGACATGTCTGCAAAGATTTCGAAACAATATATAAACATACACACTTTGCCTAAAATAAACAATAAGGTCATGAACACCTTCGCCCCTCTGTGGCGAACCCAGCACACACACCAACAATTGTTCCATTCAAACTGACAAGTGAATGCCAACACTGTCACCTGCAAGAACATGGAATGGGTGTGTGTGTGTGTGTGCGTCGTCTTGACAAGGAAATTTCAAAATCAATTCAATACGAATCTTGCAAAGTTTTGACAGCCATTGAGAGGCATTCTAAATGAAGGAAGAGACCCGGAGGAACCTTGGAAGAATAAATCGTATGTGCGTGTGTCCGTAGTACCATTGATGTTAACAATAGGTGACGGGCGGAAGATAATTCCTGTCACATGTTTTGGCTTGACACGCTCTAGTTAAAAGTGTTTTCCAATTTTACACTCCATGTTACGCGGTCATTTGAAATTGTGGTTATAAATTGACAGCTAAGCAGGTTGTAAGTCTGGGGCTGTTGTGAAACAGGGTGACTATGAACAGCCTGTTTCAACGTAGAGTGGAATGGAAGAATTTAAAATGAGTAAACGTTTAGTTTAGGAAAAGTGGAGCATTCCAGAGTTCACCTCTAGTGAAAAACCCATATGATTCACAATGATTCCTTTCGTGTTATTAAAGTAATTTAACAATTTCCCATATTACAAGATATTATAGATTCCCGATCATAAACGTTGACCCGATATGCTGTATAATGCTGAGTATTTATGGATACAAAATAATTTTTTAAAGAAAAAAAAGTACAACTACAGGGTATTTCACTTAAAAAAAATTACCAAATGTATTCAAATTGAGTAAAGTTGGTCTTCATATTAAAGTAGTTATTGAAGTACGTAAAATTACAAAGTACACTAATATCGAGTACAGTTTACTATAGCTGAGTATTATTTACATTTCATACACACAGACAAATTTTAAGCCGATTTGAGTCACGAAAATCAGCCATATAAGCTTTGTGTAGAAGGAATTAAGCTTTAGTACCAATTCACACTAGGCAATATTAATTGCCGCAGTACTATGTTTGTAGGAAAGAAAGGTAAAGGGAATATATGTAAACTAGTACGTTGTAATGCGCCTATGGCGCCCGTTGAAATATGGAAAAAAAAATTTGTTGAAAAAAAAAATTTTGTTGAAGAAAAAATTTTTTCTTGAAAAAAAAAATTTTTTGTTGAAAAAAAAAATTTTTTGTTGAAAAAAAAAATTCTGTTGAAAAAAAAAATTGTGTTGAAAAAAAAAAATTCTGTTGGAAAAAAACAATTTTGTTGAAAAAAAAATTTTGTACAAAAAACAATTTTTGTAAAAAAAAATTTTGGAAAAACAAAAATTTGGGGAAAACACAATGTACAAAAAAAAATATTATTTTTTTTATTATTTATAGAATTATAGAATGCCTATTTAAATTCCTACGTACTGCGTGACAGAGTCAGTGAATCAGTGTATCAGTGAATCAGTGTCGAGGGTAAATATATATTAAGATGGAAAAACCCTTTGTGTTTTTCGCATTTTGAAAGTCATATATATTTGAAAAGCCAATAATGAAAATCAAAATTGCCGAAATTGAATTTCCTTGTGTGAACACAAGAGGCAAGTTCTAAAGCGAATCGTAAAGATTGTCGCATGTAAAATTGCCTAGTGTGAATCCGGACTTACTCGAAACACGCGTTTTACATGTGTTCAAACATTTAAAAAATACCGATTTTTCAGCGTGCTGGATTTTCTGGTAGTTGTCCTCCAATGAAGTTAATTTTTACTTTAAGTCGGTTCTTTGTAAATCCTGATCTTGAGCTCATAATGTTATTATTATTAATTATGAAAATTCTAATGACAATATCTAGAAATCTCCTAATGCCCGCCTATCCAAACCAAACCTTAGTTGAATCGCCGTTGAACCAAGATTTACTCCATACACTCGTATCCATGACTCCCGAACTTGGTTTTCTAGTCAATGCATAGCCAGAAATTATTAACAAAAAAAAAAAACGGCGGAAAATATTTTCTTACAAGATTGCCTTAAAAAAACAACCAAATATAAAATGTGTGAATTCGGGCCTGTTTTTTCACCTTGATTTCATTCGTCTACTGCCCAGAGGATTCTAATCGATAGCAGCACCACCAAACCAGCCGCATTAGCTCTTATGAATTTAGGAACTTGAAATTTTTGAATTTTTTAATATAATTTGATAAGTTTAACCACCATCTTACTCATAATAGTCATATTGGACTATAACATATAAATAAGCGGAACTTTTATTTTTTTTGAGAACCGAGCTGTCCAACTTTGAACCCTTGTAGCTCATCGCTGGGTGTACCCACTGGGTCCATCGTCCGAACTTAAGCGATAATACACTTCAGAGCTCGCTCTGAACGGAGAGAAAACTATTTTCATATATTCTCTCTTTGAGACTAATTAAATTGTATCTCAGTTAGAAAGACCATCGGACTGTCTTTCCCGTTCACACAAAATCCACTTTGGGTACACCCTAATGCATCTCTATGCAAACCCCCACGATAATTAATGTAAACATTTCCCGTGTGTATCTGAGAACACATATGATTATTAAGATATTTTGTTCTTAACAGCAAAAAAAAAAGAAAGAAATCGAATAATAATTTAATTTTTTTTTAAACAATTTATGGGCATTTATGCCCTTATTTGGCATAGAACAGCGATTAAGTCTACTACTAAAACAATTTTAAGAAGCATTGGCTAAAAAAATCAGTAATGATAAATTATTTTCAATAAGAGATTAGGTTAATCGAATAAGCATTAAAATGTAGCCATTTGGTGTCAATACCTTAAAATCGACAAAAATGCACTTAAACGGTTGCTTGTGAAAACCACAGATTTGTAGATCCCAGGCTCGTGGCCGGCAAAAATGTTGTAACCGTTGCAATACCTTGCAACGTTTTGGTGTCAAATCTGTCATTCGTCTTATCACGATTTCGGAATCGCCCAGTAATTGAACAAACCCTTCCTCGCTCAAATTCTCCATTTACTTCCGTTCAGATACACCGCGTACAAATATATTGTTCATCATGTCCAGTCAACTGTTCCATACTGAACAAAGTTACTCCGGGGAATAGGGAATAATTCCCCTCGACTTAGATGTTGTTGTGGTTGTCTGTCTTTGATACGGTGCGACCTCCGGGCAGGGATGGCTGATGGCAACGACAAAGTTCAGCGCATTTGTTGTCGTTGAGTGAACGTTGATGTTGCCTCTGTTGCTGCTTGTTTGTTGTAGCAGTTTGTTGTCCTGAGTGTGTGTGTATTCCCTTTCAGAGCTTTGTAACATAAATTAGTCACTCAACGATATTGAAGTAATTTGCCACATAAAATGCCAGCTGTTGTTGTTTTCGTTGTTATTGTTATTTATTTATTTTGTTCTTTGTAATCATGTGGCAATGTTGTTTATTTGTGGGCTGTATTGAAGTGCGGTGCTAAAGCACTTGCAACACGACACCTGAAGCACCCACCGTTCTCGGCAAATGACTGAACATGAACGCCTTTATTTGTGTGGTCTTTTATTTCCTGCACTATAGGGGAGCGGCGGGCAATACTGGGTCAGTTGGTGTATTTGCAGTTTTGTGATTTTGATGTCAGACTTGGGTTTTGGGGTGGCTGCCGGTTGTTGAGATTCTAACATTTGATGACCTGATGAGATTGGCGTTCTATATGTCATGTTGTCAGTGGAAGTATTGAAGAACACATGCCTTCAGATTTTTGCTAAGGGTCTCGATCTCAGGCAGTGCCTACAGGACCTCAAGTTTTTACTCAGTCCCCGCAAAACTTGTACTTGTTTTAAATGTTTGTTTCTCCAATCAGATTATCAAAGTTGGTTTTACAATCAGTGCAATTATGGTGTGAATTATTCTGTTTCTCGTCGATATTTTTCGGCATTCGAGAGAAGTGTGAAGATAATTGTGAATAGTTGACTTATTTCGTCGTTCTGTTAGAGTTCATAGCACTCATTGGGATTTATTCCTTTACACGTTGAATTTCTTAATGTAGCTTTTGTTTTTATAAATTTTTACAATTCTAGCATAACATTTACTTTCAAACCAATAACTGACATAGCACATGAACGGGGAAGGCTACCACAGAGTCGACTTAATCCACTTGTGAAATAAACATGAAAATTACACATTTCATTCGGCCGAGTCGCCAGAAGTATTAATATACGCGTTTATTTACGAATCACTCACATTCAGGATACGAACAAACAAACAAACTAATAATCAGTGTAAGTGGTAAGGACACCGCCACACACAGCCCATTTTCCAGAACTTGTGGAAGTACGAATTTTCTTGTACGATTTAATTTGGACTACTCAACCCTGTTATTCGTTTAGTGAAAGGGGCTGATTTCACAGACACATTTAGTATAAAACCCACAGCAGTAAAGCAAAATGAATAACTGGCATTAAGTGAGATGCCACAAGCAGCAACTTCAATCGCCCACTTCCCCTTTACACACAGTTGGCGGTAAGGACGAACCACTAGGATTTGTGGGGAGGAAAATATTTCGGCCAGACTTAACAAAACAATAAGCAGTAATTTAAATATTTTTACAAGACGACGGCGCCGTAGTGCGTTATTCAATAACACTTGAATAAAAAAAAAATAATAACAGCCCACAACAACAATAACAATGAGCTCAGACATAAATGTTGTCATAAATCTATTGCCGACCTAGCCTTGAGACGACTACTTCGAGCTCCATCACGTGTCGCAATGACGGTTTAGACAAAATGTTAAAGTTTTTATTTTATTTTTGCTTTTTTTTAGAGTGAATTACAAATTACACAGAAATTAATTTAGAAAGCAAAAGTTTTTCTTCTCCTGTCCAAGTTGATGAATGAATGACCGGTCAATATACTTTCAAAGTAGAAATAATGTAGAGACACTACACGCTGAAAAAAAAAATGGTAATTTTAACAAATTTCATCAAACAAATTCGCATCAAACATATATATTTTTCCATACCACAAACATTAACTTGTTTGTAGGTGATAAATATTATTTTTGTGTTCTTTTTTTTCAATTTGTGAATTTCTATGGGATAATTATCTTATTCTCTCGGTTTATGCATTTATTTTAGATGCAAAAAAAAAATAAAAATAAAAAAAAATACGAAAACAGCTGCAAATACACACTTGTTCGCACTCAAATGTTGTACTTTGTTGAATTTAATAACTTCGTTGTCTGTTTTTCCCAAACACGCTATTGCTTATACACAAATATGTAATGTTAATAGCAAACGAGTTATATTTACATCCAAATAAGCTTTGTGTAGAAAGAAATAAGCTTTACTTGCTACGAAGTCCAAATACGCGTTTTACTTGTGTGTAAACATTTTAAAAAGACCGATTTTTCAGCGTGTAGGTGCACAATGGGGCACATGTAGAGGGAACAACAAAGAAAATGACGATTGAACTTTTACTAAAATAATTCGTGTTCGTTTAAAGTGCGTCGACAGTTTCTAAAACGTTGTTGAATATATCTACACAACTGAAAAAACTCTACTCTAGTCATAAACTTTTCGTGGAAATGTGTTTAAAAAGTCAGCCAATCGGCCCATGGGAAATTTAAAGGCTTCAAACTACATCCGAAACAGTTTCACATTTCATAGTTTGGAGAAAAATATCATTGAGTAATAATAGAATGGAATATTCTTGCCAAATCACGTAATCATCGACTTGGGCTAAATTTGGTCTCTAAGGCATACAATGGACTTATTAACATGGACATCAAGACTCTGAAATGAATGACTTGAAAAGACATTCAAAAGCGAATATTTCATTGATTTTTTTCTAAGCTTCGAAATGAATGAGTGAAGAGATCATCATAGAGAAACGGACATCAGCACAAATGAATACCAAGACATATGAATACATGCAGAGCAAGAAAAAACTTTATGATTTTATGGCAGTGATTTTCAAAGTGTGTTCCGCGGAACACTAGGGTTCCTCGAAGAA
Source organism: Hydrotaea cyrtoneurina (assembly GCA_958296145.1). NCBI lineage: Eukaryota > Metazoa > Arthropoda > Insecta > Diptera > Muscidae > Hydrotaea > Hydrotaea cyrtoneurina. Next base: position 119,929,650 of record OY282512.1, read on the forward strand.
ATTCAGGCGATCTGCGTGACAAATTTTTTTTAATAAAAAAAATTCATTCACATTTTCGGAACATCAATGAGCAGTTTTCCAAATATGTTGCCAGAAAACCAACTATCGTAAAATACTTGGTGCTGCACCAAATATGCGAGTGCTTTCTGTCTCCTTCTAAAAAATCAAAAATACCAAAATAATACTTGTGTCATTTAATACCTAATTAATTTTTAAATTGTTGTATAATAAATATTATGCGATCATTGACAACATTTTTGGGGGTATCCGCCACCGAAATAGCTTGAAACCACCGGTGTATAACACTTTTCGCTACTGTACTCATGGTCATTGCAATTGAAACAAATTTGCTTGTGTGTGAGAGAGTGTTTGTTTATAATTTGTTATAATTTTTGGAGAAAATAATCTATGATTACTATTTTATGTGAAACAACAATGAATATATTGAAATCAATAGTGTACTCAGTGTCATCATCATGTCGAGTCCTTACCGCGAAAAAGTTGTTAGCGCCTTTTTTGAAACTCGCTTTTTAATGCATTCGATAATCCCAAAATATTATATTAATTACAAATTTATATTTACAAAGATATAGCAAATTCCATTGTATCGTAAGCGCCACATGCCTTTTTGCTTCACCGCCCTATCTTCTAAAATGTTCTTTTTGGAACTTTCTTAATTTTGACGAACACAAACGAATAAACCGAATGCTCGAAACGAATGAATATTGCAAATGGTTTGGTTTCAAAAATCAAACAGTGTACAGTAACTATTCGTTTGTGGGTACATTGATCTTTATGTTTGCACTATAGCGAGTGCACTACTGTACTCATATAAATGAATGCAATTTACCTGCTAACTGGGTCTTGGCAGTGGACCCTTAATTATAAATACATTTTATATATTTTATACTTTTTGAAAAAAACATATTGCGTATATCTGTGCCAGTTAGAGACATACAACTGTTTTTTTTACATTGTGATTGTGATATGTTTTCATTTGTATGGAAACTAAATAAAGAGCATTCCGGTGTATACCTTTTTCAATCAATGGAGATTACAATTAAAAGAGGTTTAATTGTAAGGGAAAAATGACCAGTTAGGGAAAAAATGAGCTTAAATCAGACCATAATGCTTTTTTAGGATGTTCTTTAGAAAATTTATCGTTACAGTTTTAAATATTTACTGGTAACCACCCACCAAATTATTTTGGGTATCCCTTTTTATTAACTCTCGTCCAGCTACATAATTTTGCATGTTTTATAAGCTCCTAACTACAAATGTACCGTAATTTTTGTTGTACTGTGTCGCCTGCTATGGTGCAAAAGTAAATCGCCACGAATATTGAGTTTGGTTATGGAAATGTACCCATGTCCTAGTGAGAACGATGAGGCACCGTATTTTGTTTCGTGACTTATAACCAACAACTAACCAATTCCAGTGTCATTTAAAATGTCGGTCTTATTATTCCGATAACGGAATACTGGCACCACTCAATGACGATTTGGTACAGATATCTGAGCAGAGTCGAAAGAATTGAAATAACTTTAATACATGTAAGACTCAGTGGTGCTTGTTGCCGAAAAAACGTTTTCACCGTGATCAACGTCTTCAGTTTTAATTCTTGCAGTACTGAACACATTTTCTAACAGTGGCATAGACTTTATGGTTCGTTGTATAAAAATTAAAATTTACATTTTTTACTATTCACAAAATCTAAAAATATCGTTTTGAATATTTTTTAAAATTTTGGAGGCCTTTTATTAGAATGTTCTTTTTTTCGTTCTGCATTGGCTCAGCATGACCACTAAGTGACTTTTCAGAAATCCTAGTTCCTCTTTTACAAACGAACATTTCATTTAATTTCAATCGTTTCGGTAGTTTTGGAAATAACGTTTTTCTCCCGGAAACCACTCTGCCGAAGTCTCCTCTCAGTGAATATTGAAGGACACTAAAATTATGCATTTTCATGCAAGTGCTATTAGACAAATAAAGCCAAATAGTACAACACGAAATTGTATGGTTTTTATGGGGCCTAATTTCATATTTTCTTAGGGCATAATTTCATAAAAATTTTGGGGCCTATTTTTGCATTTTGGATATATATTTCATTGTCACCCTAAATATTTTTGGGTTCTTTCTTGCTTCGGCGAAGAATAAAATTATATAGTTTATTACCTATGAACAACAAAACAAAACAAATTCATTGATCAAATCTATTTTTTTCAAAAATATCGTGCGAGCACCTAACATCCAAAATTAAAACCAAATAACACATATAAAAATTTGTGGAGTATGTCCCAAACATCATTGGACTTTATGACAGCTAAAGGGAAGGTTGTAACACCCAAAAGAGGGCTCAAAAAATATGCGTCTGTTTTGTATTTAGGTTTCATTTTTGCCAAGCCACAAATCGCATATGGCAGCAGTTTATACAAAGTTCTCAAACTGCGATGAGAGAGTATTGAAAAAGAAATGGCACTACCTCTACTTCCTCCAGCCTTAACAGGCGAGGATTTCCAACATTGAAAGTCCAGGTTTTGTTAAGGGATATGGAACTATTTTGCGGCATATTTGTCTTTTTTGAGAGAATATTTGCATACCTTCAAATAACCATTACGAAATTATGCCCCAATACAAGTTTTGAGACCTATTTTCATTTCATGTTCAGGGTGTAATTTGGTAAGGTCTATTGTCATTCCATTTTTGATTTGAGGTGAATTTTCGTGGAGTCTAATGTGCTACCGCAACTAATTTTATGCAACAAATTGTTCGTCACCATGACTCGCCTCCAGTCGGCCTCGTAACTGAATAAATATAGAACGATGATCAGAATGTTATTATGTCCGCATGCGATGACAGCTCTGGAACTTTTAAGGTTTGTTCGTTATACAAAATACCGCAATTATTTCGTAGCCATTATGCTGCGCCTGTAAAACAGTGAATTTTTTCGGAATTGTTGTTAACGCAGTTGCAGGGCAAGTTTTATCTGCCAAAAAAGTTGTACTTGACAAATATTTGTAATTCAAACACTAATATACAAGAACCGTTTCCCGATTTCTCTAAAACAAATGATTACAGGGAAATCTCCTCTACGATATTTACACCATTAAGCAGGCCACTCTTCATGGTGGACATGTCAAAACAAATTATCTGATACTTTTTTAGCCTTCCCTGAAGACTTTCCCTTAACAAGAGTAAAACTCATTAATTGAAAATATGGAAAACGTTTCTCATTTGGCTGAACAGCAAAAAAATAAATCGCCGCAAACTTCATATTTCCATTAAAAAAAAGTGTTTTTTATACGCTTCAGTCTTATTCTCCGTTTTATGTCGAGAATCCTGACCCACTGTGCACCGCCCCTCACATTATGATGGACACTTTTATTTATGGTCGAAATAATGCTGAACAAAATGCGTAAAACAAAGTATGAACAAATAACTTTCTAATTGCTTTAATATCAATCAATAGATGATGTTGTCGACACTTTGTAGAATTTAACGTTGGAAAACTTTTAAATCTTCTGTTTTGTTGTTGTGGCCGCCGTTGTTGTTGTTGTTATTGTTGGCCGACTTGTGGATGGACATTATTTAATGTGTCGGATGGCAAATTCCATAAAAACACATTATGTTGTGGCCACAAAATTGCCACTTTGTAGATGATGACTAATGTCAAAAACAATTTTCATTGGTTTTCCTGAAGTGCTTCTCCGTCCTTCTTATCCTCCTCCGGCTCCCACTTTTACACGTAGCGCATCCATAAGTTCGAATTTCTCGAAATATATCTTTTGTTCATTTCTTGCGGTGGTTTGTCTTTATTAGGGCAACTAAAATGACACTTGTCAGCTTTGTGAGTGTTTGTGTGTGTGTGTATTAAGTGTATGTATATTTGCTTGTCTGTGTTTGGGTGCTTTGAGTGAGTATATCTGCGGTTTTGAAATGTGTTAAAAGGTGTTAAAAGGTGGTCAAAGTTATCCGTTAATTTAATTGTACTTTACTCACTGAGCTGTCAATATTGATGTTGCTGAATTGCGAAATGCTTAAGATACACCGCATGTGACATTTAGATGATTAATTTGAAAAAGAAACTGCGGTAAGTGAAATACCGGCAAGGGATTTCAAATTAGCGATACGATTCCACCCCCTCATAAGTGGTGGGCATATGCGGCAGCGAGTGTCGTATAGGCGTTATATCATTATCACAACTGTTCTGCTGGTCATGGTTAATTGAATTCAAAGCAACTATCTAAAACAATAAAAAATTTTATAGGAATACCGAAAATAACATACACTAAAATCAATAATAAAGTTTTCCTTCCTTGGCTAGTTTGCGAAATTCACTTATATAAAAACTAAGTTTTTTTAGGCGCCCCGGCAGGCGAGTTGGTAGCGTGCTTGCCTATCAACGTGGGGGTTTTGGGTTCGATTTCCACCAGAGGCTGTGCTTGTCGCTGCAAAAATCTCGCCACATGGTCTGTGCCACCCTGTATACCCTGGGACCCAAAATTAGAATATAAATTTATTTTGTATTGTAATTAAATACATAAAAAAAATTATTTTATTATATTACCAACTAATGTTATTGATTGGATGCTTGCGGTGATGACAGCAGAGAAGTGAAGCTCTTAACTTGGGAAGATTACGTGTTATGTTCGTTTAATAACTCCCGATATTAGGACTTCTAGTAGTAAATAAATTTTACATATATTGCCAATATTGTGAAATTTCAAATGGACACTAAAACACATCATTTTTGGACCACACATTTGTATGAAAATCTTCAGTCATTTTAGTACACTTATGTCCATATTTAGAATGTGCTTTTGTCTGTTGGGTTACATTGCTCCGAGGAAGAACTTTATTCAAATCTGGCGGAAAATACAGCATGGAACCATTTACTCGTTCAGTTCGTCGAAAACAAGGGAGTGAGAAGGTTATGCGTGAAAAAAGAGCAAAGGAAAATGACAACTGCAAATAATGAAAAGTCTGTTTACTTTAACATTTGAGAAACGTAGACAACTTTGGAATGATTTGTAAAATATATCTGTAAATTAATACCTCACTGTACTGTAAATTAATCCCTCATTCAAATTTTTTACAGGACTCAAAAATGTTTATATATCAGAAGATACAGACTTTTGGCCGATAGAATTGGAATTGAGGTTTTTAGGTTGTTATAAAAAAAACTTTTCAATTACAATAAAGGCAAGGTTATAACAATACATTAATTCTCCGTCAGTTCTATAGATATTTTTGCAATTTTGGCAAAGAAGTATTTACATATATAGTTAAGAATTTGTTAACTTTCTTTAGCTAATGCATTTGGAAAGTTTTAGGGCATCTGAAAAAACATTAAACATAATATTTTTCGAAAAATTGTCCACATGACGAACTTAAAGAAACTGAAATGCATGGATATCACAAGCGTAAAATGTTTAGTAAAACATTAGTCCCCCTTCCTTAGAATGTCTAATGGGCGCTCTGTGAAATAGATCTGAACTATTTAAATCCATACGATTCAACAATAAGCGTCAATTTCCGGGGATTTTCAAAATCATTACCTCTTAGAAGGAACTAACTTTATATATCATATATTATTGTCAACTAATATTAAACTAAACTAAAATCCGAAATTATACAAAAATCGTATCTTTGATGCTCTGATAAATGCTGACATCATTTACCAAATTGCACCCACTGGCAGCCATTCCTTGTGCTCCTCCTTCATGTTTACCATTTTTTTCTTTCAAAGCACAAAACACATTAAAACGAAGTGTACAAAAAATCACACTTACGAGTATAAAGATTGCTTTGAAAATTACCAACTAATTGCAAAAGTTTCTCTTTTTTTTTTCTTCTCCTAAGAGTCACATAAAACAACAAAGTCTACTTATTCTCGAGCTTATTCAAATTGTACAACAATCGTCATCGTCAGCGTCATTGTAATCACTGCCGCCGTCATCGTCATCATCCTCATCACCATTGCCATAATATCATGTGCACCAACTATAAAAACAAACGAAACAGAGTCAAATAAAAACAAAAGAACTTACGAAAAAAAAAAAACGTGCTTGCGAAAGAAAAACGCAACCAAGAGCAACGTCAAGTATGTCGATGGATGGGTGGAGGTGCTCCATAGTAAATTTCGAATTACAAACGCTGAATAGTAATTTTATATCGTTTATCTGTGCAGTTGTATCTACAGCAAACAGACAGACATACAGACGGACATGCACACACTCTACACATATTGTACACGTTACATATCCGTGTATACACACACACACACACACATATGTCGACAAACATACATATATATATTTGTGAAACTGACAGACATTTGCACAAGCATGGTCGGGGCGTAGAACAGAAATAAAATAACTATAAAAACTGCCTTAATAATGCGAGGAATGTTTGGAATAACTACGAAAACAAATGGTTCAGATGGAGGACGACTTGCATACACCCTCTAACAAGAAGGATTGTTCCGGTTGTCCGGACAGCGCGGAAAAAATTAAACGTCCGGTACAAAAGGCAATGTGAAATCAACCCGAACTCTGTACGGATACCAATATCTCCCGCGACTTGGGTATAAACCACAGCAATCACGATACTCCCCGAGAGGACAAATATACAAGTTCGGGGTATCTCTGCTACCTCCACGACCACACTTCAGTCTGCTGTCGAACCTCGTAGCAAAACAACACTTTCGGTTTAATGTCCAGAAAACTCTAACTGGCTAGCCTAATTGGTATCGGTCGTGAGATGCGTTCTATGGAGTCCAAATTCACAATACTGTGCATGGGACATGTCTTTCTGACCGCTCAGAGCGATGTATCTCCCAACCTTTCCCGTGTATACTCAATTCGACCCACCCACAAATTCAACCAAGGTTTCGTTCTTAAAAAAATGTGTTTCTTTAGGCTTTGTTTCGATATCCACTCTTAATCTCTCCAATATTGAACTTTATGTCGCACATTTCTCGAATATCTGATAAGAATGATATTTCAGAGAGAGTTCGACGGGCTTAATTCTAAAAATGAGTCGGTTTAACCCGTTTCGTATAAAATAGTTTCAAAAACCAAAATTAAAAAAAAACGAAATTTTAAATTTGAAGGACGAAACTCAGATGAACGGAACGGTAATGAATGCTGTAAAATAAAGTACAAATACATGTGTTAAGTTCAATAGTGACCCGAAGTCACTGTCTAGTACGAATAGGGTAAAAGTCGGATTTATGGATTTTCTGGAGAAGCCTTACATGGCTTAAAGATGACTCTCATGTTGAAACGGCTGCTGAAAAATGTTTAATATTCTTACCAGGATACGAACCAGGGTTTCTTATCACATACACATACACTATCTATCATACTAGCACCACCCATACATCTTTGCTGCTATTTTGTTCATATCAGCAGGTTCAGGCCGCTACACGCCTTCGAACTGGCTCACCCTGTGATTTCGGTGATAAGCGATAGCCACTGTAAAACTCCGCCGAGTATCGTGTCTAGTTAAACTGACTGGGCCAGCTGTGTACTACTTCCACTTCTAGGCCAGTCGACCCCGACTTGTAGCACATTCGTTATCGACTGATAGTTTAATGTACCATCAACTCCACGAGAGATATAAGTATTTCGAAGCAGATTGTAGAGTGCAGCGCCGACTTCCTTGCACCGAACGTCCTCCTATGAACTGCAGTTACTGTCATGAAAACAGTGATTAGATATTCGCATAAACACACAGCACGGCATACACGTGAACTGTAATCGCCATGTTGTCCCCCTGACCCATAATCACCCACCATTACATGCACCACGTTCACATTTACATTCACATTGATTTCAGTTATTGTTTTGTTGTGGCCGTTGCCGCGGTAGCTGCATGCGAAGGCGTTACATTTGATCGTCACGTCAAAGGGTGTTAAAATAATACGTTGTTTTATTTTTCTATTGTGTATTTGTGCATTATTATTTCGTTGCTTTCTTTCTTTGTTCGCTCTCCTTTTATTGTTGTTACTGTATGCAGCGTTGATTGTGGTGGAGCTGGCACAATCATCTCCCATCATTCTTTTCACATTTATTGTTCGTTTGGCTGTATTTGTGGTTGTGTGCATTCAATGAGTATGTGTCCGTGTATGAGCTAATGTTTCATTTTATTGTTGGTTTCCTTTCACATTTGTACACTTGTACATGTGTTCCTTTATTTCTCTCTATGTGTGAGTGTACATTTGAATGTGTTTTTGTGTAATTGCATCAATTGCTAAACATAATTACTTGCAACATGCCACATACACAATCAGGCCAAAAACTCCATGGAAATGACCGCAAATAAAGTTTTTGAGTCGAATGCCTCAATGAGCAGGGGAATCGTGGATGACTTCATATATCCCATCAGTCGTCGAAGTGAAGATTAGTCAAGTGATCTTACAAATTGTTCAACTCATGTGTCGAATCTAAGCTTGAGAGGGACATGTGGCACACATTCTACTAAAAAATTACATGGGTATCGTATAGTTTTGGCGAACATGTCTTATAAGAAAGACCATTAATGAAATGAAATGGCTTTCTTATATCTTTAATCTATTTTACAACCAAACTATATTTGTTTCAAACAAAATTTCGACGACATAATAACAACTTTATAATAAATCAGTTATATGTCAAATTTTCAAATTTCAAAATCTGAATAGGTGAAAGTTTTTAATGTGAACAAAAGTATAGGTTTCAAAAGTATAGGGCTGGAAATCGACATCTGTCAAACTAAGTTGTTGAACCAATTTTTTTTCTTTTCAGTTGGATGTCTGACATTGACGGAAATCGATCGCTTAACTATCACACAAGACGTAAAAACTATTAAAACCTACTACAAAAATAGTGACTCTTAAACGAAAAATTAAAAAAACGAAAAGGAGTATTTATAAAATATATTAATTTTGAAAGTTAATTTCATTAAAAAGAATTATTAAACCTCTTTTTTTGGCAGAACACAAAAATATTTACTTTGTGGCGATGAAATTTTATAATGGGCCTCGGTGCGCATCCTCAGACGTTACAGAGTCACTTTTCTAGATTTTTGCAAGTTCAAAGGTTAAATAACCTTCAATTGCCTTCGACTTTTATTTTTTAAAGGGATATTTAACTTGGGTGAAGTATTCTTTATCACAACAGCGGCATTTGTTTCAAAATTAAAACAAACAAAAAGTTTGGTTTTGTTTGGACACCCCAAAGAAGCTCACACTATACTGATAATGACATCTTCTCACAACTTACACTACCTAACAATTATAATTCATTAAATCTATAATTCAACATCAACTCTAATGTTTTCAGTTGTGTTAAATAACCAAATCACAAAGTCTTCTGCAAATCCCCATACACTTTAAACTCATAACCGTATTATAAGAATTTCATTGGCAGCCATCGACGACGATGCACACAACGAATAGCAATTTCAGACATTACGTTAACCCAACATTTGTTGTTTGAAATTGTACTATGATTTCCTGAGCTCATCAAGATGGGGGGGGGGGGGGACGATAGGAAATTGAACAATTTTCCAAAATATACGTTATTCGGTTTATGTAAGTCTTTGTGCTGCACTCCCGTAATTTATTCCCCTTTCATTGAATTGCAGTTTTACTTGGTATATTCTCCATATGATAAATACTTTTAATTGCACATTTCAAGCAATTATTTTAACAACAGACCTAGTATATTCAATAACCGCCTAGTTGGTCTTGCATAACCTTCAGAGTACTTAATTGGCTAAATAAAATTTGGATGATAAACGAAAAGAAATCTTGTGGATTTCACCACAGTTGAAGAGATTTACAAAAGAAATACATTTGGCTTAAAGCGTAGCTAGTTCCCGTGTAGGCGATGTATTATTCGAAAAGAATCCACACCCACGCTGGGCGCTCACCTGTGAGGAAAACAAGACAAATGGGACCGACGGTGGAAACCACACGGAATTCCAACCGTTCTGGTAATGCTACAGTTTTGTTAACGTTTTTTTTTCCTGCTGCCGTTGTTGTTGCTGTTGACAAATGATTGCGTGCTACAACAGCAGCAGGCACGCCAACTTTGAACTTTAAAGCATTTTGCTGATGTTGGTAGAAATACGGAAAACTTCAACCAAAAATTCCAAATCTTGTCAATAGATTTATAGCGGGGTTTATTTTCACCAAAGCGACCACTCATTTCTTATGTCAGATTGTTCTTCCAGTTCTTGTGGTGATTTTTTCATGTAGACTGTTTTGACGTTTCAACTTGTAAATGACTACCGTTTAGTCATGGAACTGTAACAGCTTATATAACTTTAATAAATTACCCGATGTTTTCGTATCAAGAGTAACTTTTGGCAATGAAGATGTTCGCCATGTTATGGTGGTGAAACACCAACACCAACAAGATGGAATGGTTTAGGTATCTTAATAAATATAAATAATAATAATAAAAAATATAAATAATAATAATAAAAAAAATAATATTTTTTTTTGTACAGAAATTGTGTTTTACCAAAATTTTTGTTTACAATTTTTTTTTTACAATTTTTTTTCAACAAAAAAAAATTTTTTTTTTACAAAATATGCCGAATTATTCTATTAAATTTTTTCAAGTTCACCTATGTAACTATAGATATTTCAATAAGTTGGTCCACACGAATGACGAATGTGTGATGAACAGCATCGAAAGATAAGTGTCTGACATATGTATTTATTTGTAACTGACAAATGCCCGCTACTTCGTATGCGTAAATTTCCCTTTTGTAGTAAACCCCATAATATTTGTTTCATTTTGCTAGTTTCCAAAAAAAAAAAAATACTCTGTACTATCTCAAAACCTTTATGTGACATTGTTCCAATTTTTGGCCATAGATATTAATTTGAAATATTTGTTCATATTTTTTTAATTTTCCCCATATTGGCTAATTGTTCAATATTTTTTCAACAATTTCCATAGATTTTGTCATTTTATACTTCTGGGCTCCTTGTTTTACTTTTTTGCAACAATTTCCATACATTTTGTCCTTTTATACTTATCGGCCAATTTTTGGCGTTAGATATTAATTTGAAATATTTGTTCATATTTTTTTAATTTTCCCCATATTGACTCCTTGTTTTACTTTTTTGCAACAATTTCCATACATTTTGTCCTTTTATACTTTTATATATAATGATCATTTTTGAAACGTTTTTCCACACTTTTTTCCATTTTTATCTCGTTTTGGTACGTTTCGGACTTTTTTTGGCCCTTTGTATGACTTTTTATTTGTAGCTGTCTTGGCTCCTTCTTTGTCCTCTTTATCCCCTTCTTCCAATTTTTCGCCTCTCATGTTAGTTTGAGGTATTTATTCGCACTTCTTTCAATAATCTGTCTTTTCTGAACTTTTCCTTACTCCTTTTTATCCCCTTACAGAACAATTCTAACTGCAATTACAATGAATATTTCTACTTCTCGTCTTTTGTGAATATTTTTAAATTATTTTCCATTTATAGGCATATATAGTTTTGGACCCTTTTCCATTACGTCCAACTTTTGGCTCATTCCTGTTGATTACAATTTTTTTTTTCCCTTTTGTACCTTTTTTTTTTATCCCGCTTTGGTAAAATTTGTCCCTTCTCTAAAAATTATCCACTTTTTGTTGCCAAAAATTTGTTTCACTCTTTTTGTATCTTTTTTCTTGCTTTGATAAGTTTTGTTTTATCTCCTGCCACATCTTTCCACCTGTTGTTGCCAAACATTTATTTCACCATTTTTTTTTTCTTTTTGTCCCTTTTTTATCCCGTTTTGGTACGTTGTGAAACTCATGTCCAGCTATTGTTGCCAAGCGTATTTGTGGACCAATTTTCCAACAAAAATCACAATTTTGTATTTTTGTATTTTATCCCCTTTTAATTTCCTAATTTCCAACCATCTCTTCTTAGTGAATGTCTACGAGGCAAGGACAACATACTCCCCGTTATTATAACCTCATCCGTTAGGTGAGGGCAGAATGAATCAGTCAGCATTTTATATATTCGTATGTAGATTATTTCATATTTTGGGCCCGTGGACCCTTTTCTCCCCTTTCCATTACTTCCAATTTGTGGCTCATTCCGGTATTTCAAAATTTGTTCATACATTTTTGTATTTCCTCATTTTGTGCCTTTTTTATCCCGTTTTGGTAAGTTTTGGCCGCTTTTTTGTCCCTTCTCTAACTATTATACACATATTGTTCCAACTGTTGTTGCCAATACGTATGTCGAAGGGTTTTGGGGACACATATTTATTTATCCCCTTCCAATTCGAATTTTCAAAAGGTATACATACTCTACTCGTTTTATATTGATTTGTTCCGAAATAAGCCAAGAGAAAGGAGTGAGAACCATTAACGGAAGTATTCACAAATAATAGTTTTATTCTGTTAAAATAATATGGCGGTTGGTCCATTATTGTGGCCAAATAATTTATGTAGAGAGTGGGGAAACCCAACTTTTTTTTGACTAAGTTAAATTGTTCGCAACTTACATACCATAGCAGTTTTCTAATGATAGCATTTAAGATGTGGCTTACCTAGAAGAAAGAGAACTACATTTTAAGATTTGCATTCACATTTATGTTCATGTATTTAGTGATGTAGGGCAGATATTTGTAACTAGTAAGTTGTAATGCGCCTATGGCGCCCGTTGAAATATGGAAAAAACATTTTGTTGAAAAAAAAAATTTTTCTTCAAAAAAAAATTTTTGTTGAAAAAAAAATTTTTGTGGAAAAAAAAAATTTTGTGAAAAAAAAAAATATTGTTGAAAAAACAAATTTTGTAAAAAAAAAATTTTGTAAAAAAAAAAAATTTTGTAAAAAAAAAAATTTGGAAAAAAAAATGTTGGTAAAAAAAAATTGGGGAAAACACAATTTCTGTACAAAAAAAAATATTATTTTTTTTATTATTATTATTTATAGAATAGAATTATAGAATGCCTATTTAAATTCCTACGTACTGCGTGACAGAGTCAGTGAATCAGTGTCGAGGGTAAATATATATTAAGATAGCTAACTAGAAGGGAAATAGCGACAATATTATTATTTCGATAAACTCATTAGCACTTTCTCAGTCTCATGATGTCTGCCCGGATAAAATTGGACAATACATTGTTGTTAAGCCTTCGTAAAAAGTTTTCTCCCAATTTAGATATGTTTTGCCGCTCTAGTAGCCAATTATCAATACACTTTTACCAATTGTCAAAATGAAAAACCTTAAACGCTTCAAATATGTTGCATAGGTTTCAGTTTGGAATTCTCGTCATATTAATTGAAAATGTCCGACTACAGCGCACCATAGGATACGTATGAAAACAAACTAAAAATAACATATTTAGATGTTATTTCCCATATCGTTGCCGTACACATTTATACATAAAGACTTGAAATGGCTGTGCTCTGTGTGTAGCAAAACCAAACATTTCTATAGTTTTCCACGAAATATCGATTTGTTTTTAATGACAATTAAATCGCCATGAATGAGAAATATCATTGTATGTCTGTATGTGCCCCTCTGTCGGCATACACTTCGGTATGTTTATATAGAAAATTTCAATTATTTTCAAAACAAAATTCATGTTTATCCCAAATTTCAATTCGTTTTCAAGTAGTTTGTTTTGTAGATAATTTCGTAGGTTAGGCTACCATCCGTTTTAGACACGCTTATGAAAGGCAAACAACATAGTTTTACTTCTGCCACATTTTTCTGAAACAAGAAACTTTTGCCTTTAAACTGTTCAAAAATGTTTATCACTTACGACAGAAAGAACTACTCGAAACTTTGCATAATTTGTTTGCATTTTTTTTTCTTTCTTTTTGTGTGTTGCCACTGGCAAAAAGTTATCATTTAAAGTTGCAGCATGAGCAAAATTGTTTTAGGACAAAGTTTTATGGAAATACTTAAAACACTTGTGATAAAAAGTTCCAGATAAGTTTCATTCTGCGAAGATACGAATATGTAAAATTATTTATTGAAACTGTTTTTTTTCCCCGATTTTAATCCGTTTTTAAAAATGCATTCCTGGAACATGACGTGGGCGCTGTAGTATGTAACTACTGTGGCATGTCAAATACTCCTTCTGATGGCTTTAACAAATGTGGGTGTTTGTGAATTAAAGTTTCGCTTGGAAAGTGTTGAAAGGAAAAATGTTAATAACTGTAAGTAGACTTGAATTTATCATGAAGCATATAAATATTTTTTAGACCGTATTTATCCGGAAACGGTTTCCAAAAATATTGTTTGTGTTAATGGTGGAACAAAGGAAAGTGAACATCTTTTAAAATTAAATTAAGGATTTTATATAACCCGTGCACGTCGCTCCAGAAAAACTGAGAATATTGCTGCTGCAGCCCAAAGTATTGAACCCAGGTTTGTCCATTCCTCGTCGTTCTTTGGAGCATTCCACAAAAGTCATTACACCGTAAGGTCTTAAAGAGTTATAAAGTTCAGTTAACACAATAACTCAAGGAGACCGATCATCAACAACGTCGTGTGTTTGCTGACGGGTCCTTGAAATGCATGAAAATAATTCGGAATTCCATCGAAAAATCAAAAAGTTTCCGGACCGTATTATCTCTCGAAGAGCTGATCACAAATGGCCACCGAGGTCTTGTGACTTAACACCTTGCGTGAAAGATAAGGTCTACGCCAACAGCCCGCCGTCGCACAGTGGTCAATTTCGCGAGATAGCGGTCAAAACTATATAACTTTTGGCCGGATTGGTATTTTTTTACGGAATTTTTGTTCAATAGGAGGGACTTTAAGCTTCAATTTGCGTGTTCAAACGTAAAAATCGACTGATAGCAACGTAAGTAATGTGGAGTTAAAAATGCATTTTAATTTTTTGTTGAGTTTCCATGTAAAAGTTGAATATTTTGACATTTTAAATAGGTATATTTTTTATAATTTCTTATTTTCTTCAATCGTATTTTACAACCAATACTTATTTATTATTCCTAAACTTAATTTTGGTCAGAAAATGCCAACATTTGGCTCCTGACATTTATTTAGTCTCAATATTCACAGGGGCCAAAGGTTGGTTTTTGTGGAAGAAAGCTAATTCTTGTGAGGATTAAACTGAAAAATAACACTGAAATTCCCAACAATATCAATACCATTTGGATATATTATATACAGAACACAACATCGATAAAATTTTAAGTAAACTTTTACTATTGATTTAAAGTGCACATATATTTTATTTAAATGTATTAATAAAAATTTATACTAAAATTAGAAACAAACTATAATCTTTAAACTAGTGTTAATTAAACAATATTAGTAAAAATTTCTTCCAAATAGCTTTGATTTTAATTTTGCAGTAGTTGTTTAGCTTCTTCATCTAACTCTAATGAGGTTGATTTCCATTTTTGTCGAATACTGGACATATATGGGTCTGATGTGCACAACAAAATATTAATAAGATCTTCATTAGTACAATATCTGGAAATTTTTCTTGTATTGTGCTCGCGAAAGAATCTGTAGTCTTTGTTCCTTTTTTCTTGCGCTTCTTCTGAGAGATCTCCAATTGGAAGCATATTGTGCTGAATTATTTGTTCCCCATGGAACAAAATTTTGTGAACTGTGGTTGGCATATGTCTCCAAGAATATTTTTGGTTATAAAAGGTTGCTGTCTCATTAGCATACTGACCAAATTTTTTTGCATCTATCTTTTTGCTACATGCTATAACTTCTAATATGATTTGGAATCGTCGTATTAAATCATAATCTAATCCAGTTATAGAAGCTGCAGTTTCTGGATCGGAAAAAAATCTCCTTGCTGTGTTTCCATCATTAGAATTTCCTTCTCCTTGCTTTGGCTGGTCAATTATAAGGCCTATCTCACGGTATTTTTCTTTAATATCTTTTTTTTTTTGCTTTTTTTTTTCCCAAATTTTCTTTGTTGTTTCTCACTGTTTCGCCTAACGGGCCAAATTCCAAATCGTATCCCAATTTAAGAATATGCTCCATAAAACGAATTCTAGCATGAAGAGGTGACATTCCAAATTCATATGCTTCATTAAAACTATCGTCTTGTGTTGGTGGTTGCCTCAATTGACTTGATGTTTTTTGGCATATGGTGCAGCTTGACGAAGACTTTGTTTCGGTTAAAGCTTGTGCAACTTTTCCATCGATCATTGTAAGTGACATTTTAAAGTTAACTTCGATGCATTGGTCATTAAATTCAAATATCACTGGTTGAAGTTCTTTAATTTCATCTCTTATTTTGCCAACTTCTTCAGTTATGACATCTAATGTTCTCTTCGTTGTGCCTATGTATATAAGTTCGCAGCTTTCATTGTCATTTCCTTTGCATTGAACTTCGTAAACAACATTACTATGATGTTCCTTTTCAATGGGTGCCTTAATGTTGGTAAAAATTGAATTTAATGTTCTATTTGGTTTGTAAGCAAAGCGAATGTTGTCAGATTCTATTGTCATTTTTGTCAAAATTTTGATACACCCTTCTGTGTGGACTAGGTCCAAATATGGGCCAAATTCTCCTAATTTCAACAGAATTATTTTTTGGGTCAATAAGAACTCTTGTACAAAATTTCATCAAAATATATGCATAATAGCCACTTTCACATACAAATAACTTCTCAAAAAATATGACGAATATCTTACCTTGGGTCAGAAAAATTGCTGTAGCTCAAAAAGTGCAGTCCCGATGCATGGACATGTATATATAGGAATGTAGGGGAGGGTTAGGACTACAAAATAGTAAATTTGTGTTTTGACTCAGCTTGACTCACAGGAGTTGTGCTCTATGAAGTAGGAAATTTCCGATAAATTAGACCTTTTTTAAAAAAAATATTTAAATTGTTCTGAAAACAGTAGAGCTTCAATTTTTTCTACCAGTGATAGGAAATAAGTTAAGTTACAACACAAAATTAATTTCTTGAAAAACAAAAAAGTTATGATCATTTCAACTTTAAAAATTAACTAAAAATATCATAATTACTAAATTCTGAAAAAGTCCATTTTGGACCACCCTGTTCTCAGTGAAATAGTCAAAATAGAGTTCTAATTTTTTGGCTCCCGAGGTTTACTACTGTCTACTTTCATATGAGTCTAATAACTTTAAAATCGGAGAACAAAAACCAAAAGGAGTTTTGGCCGCTATCTCAAAATATTGACCACAGTGCGTCGACTCAAGACCTCAAAGATAGAATTTGCGAGTCTATCGAGGACAAAAGGGCAGCCGCATTGCGATTTGGTTATGGATAATTTCCTGAAATGAAGATGGTCCTGTAAGCGTGGTAGTGGTGGCCACTTGACCTTCCTACATTTAGTGGTTGTCAATGTCATTAAAAAAAGAATCAATATCAGCTTTTACAGAATTGTCAACAAATCACCGTGACCAAATCTTTAGAATTCCAATAAAAAATCCGTTAAAAATCAGCGACTGCCTTCATTTATTTTCAACTATTTAAAGGGAACTTTTCAATCAGTTCCTGCTATAAATCCCACAGATGAAGTCATTATTCATAACTCTTTGTGTTGTTGTTGGTAACGACAAAACAATAATCTTTTAATTCCATTCCTGGCAAAACAATGGACGGACGGACGCATGCATGCTGTGTGAATGAAACAGTTTTTAAACAAAAATACCACATCATCAATAGATTTATATTTCATTCTGGCGGGGATGATATACAGATCGACCGTCATAATATTCGAGAACAATCATCATTCGTATAATAATCGCCTCCGGCGCTTGCTAACAGTTTGGGCGAACACAATTGGCTTGGTTCACAATACATCTTACTGGCAGCTCCTGGTTGAATGCGTAAACTTTCCAACACATCACTGTCGGCCAGAGACAGGGAGAGACAGCAACGGAAGGCATCAATATACTCCAAAAATAGGGCGGGGGCGGGGGGCGAAGAATGGGGATGGATCCATTTAACAAACTCAATCAATGAATCACTGAATATGATTGATGATGATTTAACTAATCCCAAAGTTTCTACAACTCCTACAGCACCAACCACCACTCCTCCCCCCCCCCCCCATTTCCACAACGCGCTCTGTCTGACAGTGCGTTTAGTCTACTCTCGCTCGCATCTGATGTGTTTATATTTGCCAATCTTTTTACCATATAAATGGGATTAAGCGTTTTTACGATTATTAACTTTTTGTTAGCAGTACAAACAGACATAGCGATATATTTTTGTGGGAAATTTCATCATCATCAAATAAACGTATAAAGGCTAATTGTATTTTTTGCGTGATAGAAACTCACTGTACGATGGGAATGGAAAGGGGGGGGCATTATTGAATTGATTGTAACGCATTGCCTACATCCGTTTAATTGGGTATTTTGTGACACGACACACCTTGTTGCGTTTTACAGGGGAATCCTTCTGTCGAAAATGCCTAGACAGTGGAGCGTCTCATGGAATGGTAACAGGTCTTGTTTGAAACGTACAAATGGCCGTTGAGCAATGAAATATCACAAAAAAACATTCCATTAATGGTGATGATGATGACGCCATTGATTTTAATCTTCGTGTTTATTTTAATCCGGCCTTTGCACGCAATCAGTCACTTGTATACGTTACATACGTTTAGGCATTTTAATACAAAACATTTCATTACAAGTCAAATTCCGTATACAGCAGTGCCTAGTTTACCTGAAATGCTTGAAATTAATGCCTAAAAAAAGGTACAGTGGCTTATCTGTTATAAAAAGGAAGAAGGCCCCTTATTAATGGGCACAGTAGAATTACAATTATATCGATCTTTTAATGCCTGCCCAGTACTTTGTTCATACACAATCAACTCGTTTATCTTCAGGCAAATCTTCGATTGCTGGATTGTGGTTCTATATTTGTTTATACGAAATAGTAAACACTCTGTTTTGAATGAAATGAATGCCAAGTTGGAGAGAGGTCATTAGACATTAGGCCGATGTAGATGTTTTAATCGTGATTTTAATCACCATGAATCTCTTCGGCGATGTCCAATTACGGCGACTGCTGAATAAATGGATAATCTACTACAGGACATTGTGCTGAATGAACGTCTGAAGGAGCTTCTCTCAAACCACCCAAATCTCAGGCAGGTTCGGTCTTTTTTATTTTACAGCTGGACATCGACAGGACCACCTACACAAGACCGAACCATGTGTAATTTTACACAGCTCCAGATCTCACCAATAACACTACTCAACAAAATGAAAAAAATTTCATGTACTCCGGATGCGATAATTTTTTCTGTGTAGATAACCTTGACATGAGCTCGAAAAACGCAATAAAATTTTTTTTTTTCGTTTGGTTTTTGTTTAATTTTTTTTTTTTTAAATTTTAAAAAAAATTTTTTGGTTAATTTGTTTCGTCCAGCATAACTCGGGAACCACTAGCCCGATTTAAATGAAAATTTGAAATTTTTGAAATTCATACCTTTACTCAATTGCGAATAAAAGCGAAACGCGTGCATCGATTTTCATGATCTTTGTCTTTTTTTGCTCATAGGTTATGTGACTTTACGTAAAAGTAATAAGATTTGACATTTTTTTTCATTTTGGATTTTTTAAAAAAAAAAAATTTAAATCTTTAGGCAAAAAATAAGTTTTTTCCTTTATATATTCATTTTTAACTTGGAAACTTCATTTTAAGGAAAACAATATATGAACAGATTAAGGGAATTGTAATTTTAAATTTTAAAATTTAATTCAATTAAATCGGGCTAGTGGTTCCCGAGTTATGCCGGACGAAACAAATTAACCAAAAAAATTTTTTTAAAATTTAAAAAAAAAAAAAATAAAACAAAAACCAAACGAAAAAAAAAATTTTTATTGCGTTTTTCGAGCTCATGTCAAGGTTATCTACACAGAAAAAATTATCGCATCCCGAGTACATTTTGACTGTTGACTAGTGTAATCGTAGTATTAGAGTAAATCATATTAAATATTCACAATGCATATACATTATTTTTAGTTTGGACAAGCTCCCCTCGCTCTCTCCACCCAGAATAATTTACATTCCGAGGATTGCTTTATATTCAGGTGTGATACAACAAACGAGGCATTAAATCGCTGCCAAATCCTGCAGCACAAAACCCACGGTCACCCCAAAACGAATCCTCCCTCCTCGAGTGCATATACCGAAACACAAATATGCGTACGTCAAACCCGAATGTTCTGAAGGAATAATGACACGTTCATTCCTTACAATGTATGTCGAAAAGAACGTTTTTTTGGTTGTCTTCCTACTTTTTGCCGAACATCAAGCACCAAAAAAACAAGAATATATTTCCAGCTGCTGTCGGGGGGCAGCCAAGAGTTGAGGAAATGCTTAATACCGTAGAATAGAAGGGGTCGGCATTTTTTTTTTTTAAAAAAAAAACTTCTTGCAGACTCCCTTTAGTTGTAGAGGTTAGTTAGAGATACTTGCAGAAGACATTTGAGAAACGAAATAGTCAAACAATATGGAATCACTGATACCCTTTTGGCAAATCATGCACATTTTAGGTGATATGATAAAATATTTTGTTTTTGTGAAATTGTGTATAACTGACCTCTAAGACCAGGGTCTGTTCTTTGGTTATGCGACCCAATCTACTGTACATACTCGTTCATATTGACATGCCTTGGCTGTCATTGTTATTTACCCGTGGCCTCTTTATCGCCAATGCTCTGGCTTCCATGCTCCGTCTTTCCTCTTATCATTCTATTCCGAAGAGAACGGCTCTGAAGGAGAAAATAGCCTTAAACAAATATGATTCATATACATGTACAAATTTCCTCTGTAGATATGTATTAAGTCTGAAGTAACGGATCGAAAAAACCTAAGGAAGAGTAAAACTTTTTCTTTTTCTTTGTTTTTTTTTTCTGATTCCTCCCACAAGACGAACAAAAAAAAAATGACGGCGGTCGGCACGTTCCGTATACACGCCGTGTTCTAGTTTATGTCTTGCGATATGCAGGAGTGTGTGTGTGTGTGTCTGTGTGCCAGAGCATTGCGTTGTTTGTGTTTATATTGATAGATAGATTTTTTTTAGGTGCTCGACCAAGAACCATCCATCAACTTTGGCATGGAACAGCAGCAGAAAGTTGAGAAGTGGTAGAAAGACAAGTTTTGACATTTTTAACGGAAACGTATTGTTGGAGTTTTGAAATAACACAGATACACAAACACACGTACTCGTAGAAGCTGCTAACAGGCACCGCCAGTGCACAGTGGGAAGACGTTGTAATGTTTTGTTATTAAATGGATAATAAAAAAAAAAAGAATCTGAATAAATTATTCGGTTTACCTCTGAACTTACGGGGCGGTAGGGTATATATAATTGGGACAACAAGGGTAATGCTTCCAAGATGTCACCAACTCGTAAGATCCCACCTAGTACATCCTCTGACAAACAGAGGACCCGTACAGAATAATGGGCTTGCCTTTCAGGGACGGCATAGTATAGGACGGTAGTTGCAGTATCGAACAATTGAATAACTTGTCGACCACCATCCACAGAAAAAATTATGTTAGCATCGAAATACAGCTAAGGATCATGCAGCTTAACAGATGCTACTTAGGGTTAAGCAAACAATTTAAGAACGGCACAATATCTCTACGAACTAAAACCACCATTATTCTTTCCCGTTCTTATTTAGGGCGCTGAAACATGGACACCTGCGAGAACAGATGTATCGATACTGTAAGATTTCAAGAGAAAAATTCTTCGCAGATTCAGGCAGGTATGTGTTGGACCACAATTACAACGGACGGCGCCGAAAGGGGAACACAGAGACTCCGATGGAAGGACCCAGTGGGTTAAGTTGGAGAAAGGGCGTTGAAGACCAAAGTGCTTGGAAATTATTTATTAATCAGGCCAAAACCAGCAACAGTTTGTGAAGCCAACTTAAGTAATTACTTACGCATTACACTTAATATTTTGCGAGATATTCGCAGAAATGTGTATGGGACATCATGGAGGTTTCAGGAGTTCAAAGTCTATTATAATCGTTTATTAATTTCCCCCCCAGGACGTTGGTGTTGTTGAGTGGGAGAAGGCCCGCTCCATGATCCTTAAGCAGAAAATCGTAGGCCTAATCTTGAACCAGTTACCTGTCGTCGATTTGAGATACAACACTTACGGACGATACATGTGTAGTTGTTCAAATTATTTGCTGTCCTTGCCAGCCGGCGCCCACTGTGCCATACCGTATCATAAACTCAGTCTCGAACATTGTTCACATTGCTATACATCACACATATACACTCTCCCACACATATACACTCTCACATATTAAATACCTTTTTGCATATGTGTCTTAATACTGTTGAGGAAGGCGAAGAAAAAAGAAGAAGTGAAAGAAATGATTTCTTTTTTTTTTTTGTTCGGTTTATTCCCCCCCTTTATTTTTTGTTCGACAGGCAAGAAACTTAAGCCATGGCAAGGCATTTTCGGAACTTAGTACATATGGTAGAAAATCAATTTGAGCATATCAATCAACGACAGCTTAAAATGTTGATGTACACACACATTCATGCTCATACACACACACACAATATATATCACGATTTTTGTTGTTGTCTTGCAAATATTTAATACTGCCGCAATATTCGCGTAATATCAACAACGCCATTGCCACCACCTCCGACAACTGGTATTCGATCATACGTTTATTTTAGGCATCCGAAACGCCTTCGTATTATTTACCCCTGTGCAATGTGTACGGACTTTATTCTTTTTTTTTTGCCACCTTCTTCGTCAGCGGCTGACATCGACAATCGTACAAATTTCTCAAGTTTTTATTTAAATTACATTTGAATTTCTGTACAAATTGTTCTCGACTTGATTGATTTATCACAAAGACATCATGTGTGCAATAGTCGTGAAAGGGTTTGATGATTGAAATCTCAATGATGAGGATTTTTTTTGTTTTTGTAAAACTCGAGGTGTGGGCTTTCAAATTGAACAGATGAATAGTTTATTGTACCATCAAGTAGTTACACACGCTAAATGAAAAAATGCATCATGAAAATGCATTTGGTACGAATGGTACACAATATATACTTGCAATTCGAAAGCCGTACCGAAAGGGTTAAAATTAGACTTGGATAACCCTTTTTCAGAAAAGGCCATCTTTTCAAATTATTTGAATGCTGCAAGAAAAGTCAGTTCGTTTAACGATGAGCGCCGCACAGTCAAACCATTTTTTGTGGTCGAAAATTATAGACCTGGACTTTCACGGTATTTAGTTTTGGCGTGGCCCTACGTTTGGTAATCTTGTTATCAGCCGCCTCGGTGATGTTAATTGGACGCCTCGGAGCTCCGATTTGAAGGACCGATGTGATTTTCCCTGGAACTACTTAAAATCATAGCTGTTAAATTTCGACTACGATTAGTAATCAATTTGATTATTTTAAAGAAGAATTGAATTGAGTATGCGATCCTCCATTAAACAGTTTGTGATAAATAATTGATTACAATTATTAATAATAATTTAAAAGTAATCTAAAATAATCAAAAAGAATCGTTATGCACGATTGCATAACACTTTACAGGACATGATCGATAGTAATTGTTTGCTCTTGTCACGGGGGCGTGTATGAACGTAAGCCAAAGGCTTCCACATGCAATTTTTTCCAAACGACAAATGAAAATCGAATACAGTTACCGGTATAGTAAGGAAAAATACAACTCAAACAATTTTCATCACCATATTTTTTAATGGCATTAATCTGGATTACTTCCGATTACTATAAATAATTCGAAAGAATCAAAAGTAATATCTGAAAGTAGTTTGATTCCTTTTAATTATTCAGAGTAATCGCAAGTAATCCTGATTACTTTTAGATTATTTGTAATTGTTATCAGTTATAAATCCAGAAAAAGTGAATATAATCTTAATTCACCTCTACAAAAAATATAGTTTAATTAGTAATTATTTCAATTCGTAATCAGCTATGGCCTGTAGTCAAAGTCAGCGCTTAACAGAGTACGCACATATCTCGCTCTTTATGTTTGATATTTTAAGGTGTTCATTTGTCAAATTGTATTCACCTACGGCTATTTATTATTTTTATAAATTACACATAAATCAGTCTACTTATTTCCTTGCGAATTCGTTTATCTTTAGTCACTCGACACGCAATAAAGGAATAATTATGGCACACATAACACTTTGCAGTTGACCGATTGTATGAAATATTAACTCACATTCCTCAAAAGTTAACTGGATCTCTTGATTACTTGAAATATATATATATTTTTTTTTTTGGATATTTAGGTTTATTTATATTTAGTATCTGTAATATTTATTATTTATTAACATATTTCGAGTAGTTTATGATGTTTGAGGCATATGGTAAATTAGCTTTATTGGGCCATTCGACTTTGAATTACTAGTTAATGAATAAATGGAGTTGTCTCTGTAAAGAAGTTACAGAGTTGCTTACATTAAGACGGCAAATTGTGTCTTTAAAATACAAAGCTTGTTAAAATGTTTTGCAAGATTTAACATTCAACAACGTTGGAACAACTTAAGTTGACACTACAACCTGTTGTTCGTCTGGACTTGCTTAGACAAACTTAACCCTTCAACCACGGTCATCGCTAAAAGCCATTTCTATCGTTTAACGGGTTTGAAGGGTTTTCAGTGGATAATGGATTAAGAATACGACACTGTCATTCTATCAACAATTACACAATTAAACTCGAAAATACCTCGGAACTGGTGTGATGGTCTCATTTATCCAAATAAGTCGAAATATTGCCATGATCAGCATCACAAACGCGTAGCCTCTCTACAAATAGAGGCACGTGCCATAAAACAATTGTTTGCCAATAAAGAAGCACTTATCGATAAATGTACATAAACTATGTGTACCTAAGTGTACACAGACAAGTATATAAATATAAATTAAATAACCCAAAACCGCAGCAACAACACACACAGAACAGTGTTATCACTTCATTGAAGAGACTCTAATTACAAAAGCAAACGTTTGGGTGATTGTTGGAGGTACGCATTCACAAACAAACACCGTCTTTTTTTTATAAGTTTTTGTTTTTTTATGGATGCAAACAGAGCAACGACAACAAAAAAAAAAAACAGTTTTAACACATTCACTGTCCATACGGTTACATGTGTTCATACCTTGATAGATACATATGTTTGTATGTACAGATGTAAGTAACGCATCGTGTCAAATCGATTAACTCCATTTAACTAAATTGACTTTATCTGGAGATATATTTTTCCATTTCTATTCCACATGAGTTACCCGGATTTTATAAATGCCGAATTTTAATTCAATCGAGAGGGATGCTGAACGTCGCGACGTTCACAGTGCTAATAAAGGGTCCGTCATTTAACGTTTGTTTTTCAACTAGTGCTTGTTTCGTTATCGGGCCATGTTGAACGAATTTTTATTTACAAAAATTTAAGAGGAGGATATTGGCCACATTTGGTTTCAACAGGACGGCGCTACGTGCCACACAGCCGAAGCTACACTCGATGTTTTGCGCCCTGTTTTTGAAGATCGCATTATCAGCCGCAGAGCTGATGTCGTTAGGCCAACCAGGGCAGCCATTTGAATGAAATTATTTTCCACTAGTAAGTTGTAATGCGCCTATGGCGCCCGTTGAAATATGGAAAAAAAATTTTGTTAAAAAAAAAAAAAAATTCTGTGGAAAAAAAAAAATTTTGTTGAAAAAAAATTTTTGTTGAAAAAAAAATGTTTTTTGAAAAAAAATTTTTGATGGAAAAAAAAAATTTTTGTTGTAAAAAAAAATTTTGGAAAAAAAAATTTTTGGTAAAAAAAATTTGAGGGAAACACAATTTCTGTACAATAAAAAATATTATTTTTTTTATTATTATTATTTATAAAAAATTATATAATGCCTATTTAAATTCCTACGTAGTGCGTGACAGTCAGTGAATCAGTGACGAGGGTAAATATATATTAAGATTATTAATCGGAAGGATTGTACTTTAAAATAAACAAAGAAATTTGAGAAAATATTTAGTAGTTGTTTTTTTATAGAATTTCCAAAAAAAAGTTATTTTGTATTTATTTCCCATCAAAAATACTAACATTTCGAGAAGCAGGAGTGTAATGTGGAGTAGAGGTGGCGTCGCTTGTTGCTTAATGCAGGATTTTTTTTTATTTATGCTTTATTGATTATAATTATAATTATTATTGGATCTGCTCCATAGGAGCCTAACAGTTATTGTATGAATCTTACATTTAATTCTAATAACGAATGCGAAAACGTTGTTCGCAGCCGGAAGGCAGTAGACCTCCACATTCGTATCTTAATATATATTTACCCTCGACACTGATTCACTGATACACTGATACACTGATTCCCTGATTCACTGACTCTGTCACGCAGTACGTAGGAATTTAAATAGGCATTCTATAATAATTCTATAAATAATAATAATAAAAAAAATAATATTTTTTTTTGTACAGAAATTGTGTTTTCCCCAAATTTTTTTTTCCAAAATTTTTTTTTTACAAATTTTTTTTTTTTACAACAATTTTTTTTTTTCCAAATTTTTTTTTTCAACTAAATTTTTTTTTCAACAAAATTTTTTTTTTCAACAAAAATTTTTTTTTTCAGCAAATATTTTTTTTTCAACAAAAATTTTTTTTTTCAACAAACTTTTTTTTTCAACAAAATATTTTTTTTTCCACAAAAATTTTTTTTTTCAACAAAATTTTTTTTTCAACAAAAATTTTTTTTCCACAAATTTTTTTTTTCCAATTTTATTTTTTTCCGAAATTTTTTTTTACAAAATAGTTTTCTCAAAATATTTTTTACAAAATTTTTAAAATTAAGTAACAAATACTTTCTCAAGCAAATTAACGGGCGCCATAGGCGCATTACAACTTACTAGTATTAACATAGTCATCGTTTTTTTCTTCTTCGATGAGATGTGTTGACTTCTACTTGTTATATTGTTTCAAGACATACTAGACAATGTTCACATATTCGAGAAGTTTTTAAACTACATTCGATGTAAACCTCGTGAAATAGAGACAAGGACCTCCACAGCCTGATATTAGTCACTAAGTGTTATAGAGTACCTTGACAATGTTCACATATTGGAGAATTGTTTGAACCAATTTATATTAAAGGTTTAAAACTTCTCTAGAAAAGCATTACCCGTTCGGAGCCGGCTTTAAACAGTTGGTCCCGGTCAGTGAGTATAGAAATTATATCATTCGAGAGAAGTTCCCCATCTGTTCCTTCATAAAATGTTAAGGGAAATATGTAAGTAATTTAGGCTCTATGAAAAAGAAGTATCCTTCACAGCCAGATATTAATTGTTACATTTGTTTTGGACTATAAAAAAAAAACAATTTATAGAAGAATTGTGAACTGAGTTTGATGACCAGTTCTCACATACTCATCACATTGCCTGATTTTTCACTCAATAAGTCTTTAGTTTTAGTCACAATTTGTATGCCAGCACATGACTAGTCTTTATTTACAAAATTCTACTCTAACACTTTTTTTTTACAAAACTTTGTTCTGATGTAACAATTATATTGTTTCAAGACATACTAGACAATGTTCACATATTCGAGAAGTTTTTAAACTACATTCGATGTAAACCTCGTGAAATAGAGACAAGGACCTCCACAGCCTGATATTAGTCACTAAGTGTTATAGAGTACCTTGACAATGTTCACATATTGGAGAATTGTTTGAACCAATTTATATTAAAGGTTTAAAACTTCTCTAGAAAAGCATTACCCGTTCGGAGCCGGCTTTAAACAGTTGGTCCCGGTCAGTGAGTATAGAAATTATATCATTCGAGAGAAGTTCCCCATCTGTTCCTTCATAAAATGTTAAGGGAAATATGTAAGTAATTTAGGCTCTATGAAAAAGAAGTATCCTTCACAGCCAGATATTAATTGTTACATTTGTTTTGGACTATAAAAAAAAAACAATTTATAGAAGAATTGTGAACTGAGTTTGATGACCAGTTCTCACATACTCATCACATTGCCTGATTTTTCACTCAATAAGTCTTTAGTTTTAGTCACAATTTGTATGCCAGCACATGACTAGTCTTTATTTACAAAATTCTACTCTAACACTTTTTTTTTTACAAAACTTTGTTCTGATGTAACAATTATATTGTTTCAAGACATACTAGACAATGTTCACATATTCGAGAAGTTTTTAAACTACATTCGATGTAAACCTCGTGAAATAGAGACAAGGACCTCCACAGCCTGATATTAGTCACTAAGTGTTATAGAGTACCTTGACAATGTTCACATATTGGAGAATTGTTTGAACCAATTTATATTAAAGGTTTAAAACTTCTCTAGAAAAGCATTACCCGTTCGGAGCCGGCTTTAAACAGTTGGTCCCGGTCAGTGAGTATAGAAATTATATCATTCGAGAGAAGTTCCCCATCTGTTCCTTCATAAAATGTTAAGGGAAATATGTAAGTAATTTAGGCTCTATGAAAAAGAAGTATCCTTCACAGCCAGATATTAATTGTTACATTTGTTTTGGACTATAAAAAAAAAACAATTTATAGAAGAATTGTGAACTGAGTTTGATGACCAGTTCTCACATACTCATCACATTGCCTGATTTTTCACTCAATAAGTCTTTAGTTTTAGTCACAATTTGTATGCCAGCACATGACTAGTCTTTATTTACAAAATTCTACTCTAACACTTTTTTTTTTACAAAACTTTGTTCTGATGTAACAATTTCACACAAAATTCCATGATAGTTAATCCAATTGCCTTGTGCATGGCTCTATGTTACAAAAAACCTACATACGATTAGGTGGCGGCGAGTTTGAACAGATGCACGAATACCAGAGCCGTATAATTGAATATTAATTGACGTGATAACAAATTTATTACAACTCGAAAGATATATTGCTGGTTAACAAAATAGAATAATAGTGTTCAATTATAGCAAATGACATTAACTTGGCATTCTCACTATGACTTACTGTGTGTGTGTGTGTTTGTGGGGTCAAATTATTA
Source organism: Hydrotaea cyrtoneurina (assembly GCA_958296145.1). Classification (NCBI taxonomy): domain Eukaryota; kingdom Metazoa; phylum Arthropoda; class Insecta; order Diptera; family Muscidae; genus Hydrotaea; species Hydrotaea cyrtoneurina. The sequence continues at coordinate 119,958,645 of OY282512.1, forward strand.
TTTTATTTTTAATATAGTAATTTGAATTGTTTCAAAATAATGAAACTATCTAAAAATACTCGATATTTACGGCAATGTAATCAATATATTGTTGGGTAAGACAAGTTCAATAACCAAACGGTGATGACGTTGTTTCGAGAGTGTTGTAGCCACAATTATTAATGTGTTGTGGAAATTAAATGAAAAATTAATTGGAATTTGGTGTTGAAATGTAAATGTGAAATACACAATTGAAATTATTTACATTGGCGTATAAGGAAATAGTTTATGGAAACCCTCCGACGACCAGTCGACTGTAGTTGTGGAAGTTCAAGTGTATTTGTACAAGTTCGGCGGGGTCGGTGCTTATCTAAAATCCACTATGAACTGTAGTCGGTGCTGAATAGTCAACAGCCAATAAAAAACATTCATTTGTTTATATTTAAACTAGAGAATCCAGGAAATATTTACCTCTGAATTAGACAGCTAGGTAGATGCAATTTGTTGAAATTTGTTTATTACAAATCCAGTTTGCTATGTTGTTGGCGGCTTCTGATCTGCAGCCCAAACGGTTATGATCTGTAACATGATTGGTTGATTACTTAACAATTCGCACAAATCGCTGCGTGTTTTGAAAATGATTTCAAGTTCAGGAATGAACAGTTTTAAATAATAACAGATTAACGATTTCCCGGGTATCTGATAGTTGGGCTTGCTATAGCAATGGTATGACCCTAAATTCCTGATACTGAGCGACAAATGCGTTTCATTGGGAGCTACTGTTTTGGGACTATTTTAAATTTCACAAATGACCATAACATTAAAAAATCATCATCATAAGTAATTTTTCATTTCATGACGTTGGGCATAGTTTTTAACCCTTCCTAATATCCCATGAACAACCTTACACCGGATTAAACATTAAAGTTGAAACCTCCCACATTCCTTTCCCAAATGGAATGTTGTTATGGAAATGATGTCCGGTTCAGTGATTTAAATATATTTAAAAAAAAAGCAAGCTTCTAAGCAATTTCTTTCACCCTCCTCCGCACTGAAAGTATTTATTAAAAAAACAGAAAAAAATTCAAATTAATATTTGAAAACCACATGTAGACAGAAATAATGAATACTTTAGAAGGTCAAAATGGCGTCACATCAACAGTCCACCGCCTGCTTGCCCAAATGTATTCACTGCATATACACACATACATACATATGTACAAATACATAAAGGAGGCATGCATTATAAAGTTTATAATATTGTATTAACATATGCAAACACAAGTGTATCCTTACCCACCACATCGAAATTCAGGGTAGTATATTGTCCACGATACTCGGGGAATAGCTGACCCTTTTCAAAAATTTAAATGAATTTATGGAATGAACTGCCTGCATGGTGTGCTCTCTACGAAAGTATGTTGAAAAGGACTTTATAAACACACGTATGTATTTATGTGGCAATGGCGTATACGTACATATACACTTAGCAAAAAATATATGGAAAATATTGTGAAAAAAAAACATAAAAATGACGACAATATTTTTTAGAAAAAATAGCAAAATATGATCAATGTTGGAAGGTGTTACAATCATGGTACATGATATGGTTCATCTGATCGATTTGTCCTTTGAAAGTTATCGAAATCCCGAAACTCCAGCCTTTAGATATTAGTAATAAAGACAACGAATACGAAATCACGAATACGAAAAATACACATTAATTACTTACCTACTTACTTATTTCCCTTAACATTCCATGAAGGAACAGACGGGGAACTTCTCTCGAATCAGTGAGCTGTGTACGATATAATTTGTATACTCACTGACTGGGACCTACTGTTTAAAGCCTGCTCCGAACGGCTAATGCCTTCTAGAGAAGTTTTACATGGCTTAGATATTGCTCTCTTACTCGTAAAATTTTGATTTGACAATCATGACATTCTGTTGATGCGAACTCATGTTTGTTCACCATGAGCATACTTTGTTCAAATACCCGTTCATCATTACAAATTCTACATTAATCAATCCAACAAAGTATTTTGTACACTTTATTTATATTCTGAACAAAGAATGTTTAAAATATAAAAAATTTAAAAATAAAAATGAAAGAAAAATGCATGTTTTTCATAGATTCTGTAAAAACAGTTCATCAGGTGTATGCAATTATTTACTTGGGGGTTTCATAATCATGCCTTTATAGATTTTATGAATATTTTCATTGTTTTTATGAAGTTTGATCATAGTTCTATGATCGTTGTTTCACAAAAATAATGAATATGCTTCCGTTTCACTGAAAATATTCAAGAGAGAGCGGGAGAATATTGTGTGTGTTTTTCTTAATTTTTGAAAAACTGGAAATCTCGCAAGCGATTACATTACTGAAACATATCTCACATATGGTAGCGTGCTTGCCTATCAGCATGGCGGTTGTGGGTTCGACATCCCCCCACAGGCTTTTGTCTGTCGCTGCAAAAATCTCGTCACATGGTCTGTGTCACCCGGTTTACCCTTGGACCCAAAATTCGAATATAAATTGACTTATTCTAGTTAAATAAAAATAAATAAATAAATATTTCATCTGAAATATTCCAAACTGAATCCTAGAAGACCAGAGTTCATAAGGCAGAAAGGACCCCATAATGGTTCGAAATATTTTCATCGTTCCGGAAAATGTTGAATATTCTTTCATGTAGTATTTTTATTTTCACCCGAGATATGTCTTTCTGCACGCGATCAGATCTGCAAACACTTATAACTGTCTAGTGATCAATGTCCATCTACGTGCCATCACAAAAAGAAGACACACACTTCCACCTAAGACCCCCTAACCCTTTATTAGAATATAAATATAAAATTAGAATTTTATATTCACTTTGTAATTAATAATAAATAAATAAATTAAATAAATAATTTAAAATATCTCACACATCCGAAAAACTCCTTGGCTTCACGCTAAAAAATACGTCTTTTTTTTTGTTTACACACAAGAAAAACGCGTGTTTGGTCTTTGTAGCAAGTAAAGCTACACGAAGCTTATTTGGATATAAATATAACTCGTTTGCTATTAATATTACGTATTTGTGTATAAGCAATAGCGTGTTTGGGAAAAACAGACAACGAACTTATTAAATTCAACAAAGCGCAACATTTGAGTGCGAATTTTTTTTTTTCATTTACGCTCATTAAAATTAAAGCAATACCGAGAGAATGAGATGGATTGTTATATAGATTCACAAATTGAAAAAAATTAAAAAATGACACAAAACTGCATACATTTATATTCGACATTTATCACATACAAACAAGTTAATGTTTGTGGTACGGAAAAATATATATATGTTTGATGCGAACTTGTTTGCTGAATTTTTTTTTTTATCGTGTTGTAGTTGAGGTGGGACGAAACATGAAATCCGTCAAACTACAGCAATTCTTTTCACTTAGATCATTTAACTAAAACAAATTCCTCTTTTTCGAATTACTTTTTAGGGATAAGCACAAATTGGTCCCATTGAGCGGGTGGACTATTCGATACAAACTGTAATTCTCATTTATTTATATGAGATTTTCTAATCATTTTTTTTTTTTGCTTTTCAGACAATGTCATCGAATCTATTTCGCCTGGTAAGCACTTTGATTGTTTTAACTTTGAATTAAATACTACCAGCAACATAAGTGCAGTATTACAATATATTTATTATTGTTTTTGATAAATTATGTTGAATGTGGTTTAATTGTAGCACCCTTTGTTTTTTTTTCTCGATTTAGAACATAGAACAAAATTTATGTTTGAAATAATTGTCATGTACTTTATGTTTGTGCAGGAACCTGCATTAAATTTAATCAATATTAATATTTTATATATTTTTTAACTCTATAGTATTTATTTTAAAAAAAAACGTTTAGTTACATTTTGCCTGTATTTCAAATAGGACGGACAGTTTGTAATGAAATATCTGTCGTATTATTTACTTAGTTAAACAACCTGTTGTTGATCTAGGCCTGTTTAGTAAGTGATTTCCAAGCACAACCGTTTTTTTTGCGTGATTGTTCTCGTCCAACGACTGTCAGGCTGGAACGTTTGGCTTTAGTCGACCAACATGATCATTCCATTGCAACCTCTGTAGTTTTATGCTCTCAACTACACCAATGTCGGTTTAGTTTTACACCTAATAAAATATTCCTCATCGACACAAAATGGTGCCCCAGAATGATATTTTTGTATTGAAAACACGCAGCACCACGTCATTTCGCAAGTACCCACGTTTCAACGACATTAAAAACCATGGGTCGGATGAGTTGAACAGCGTTGCTTTAGATTGTCGAAATAGGTTTCTGTTCCTCAATTGCTTGCTTAGCACGAAGTAACATGTATTTGATACTTTCTTTTTCATTAATATACCATTTGTTTCCTTAATTGAATGATGGCAAAACTTCAAAAAACCTTTTTACAACTTTTTTACATGATAATCTACTTAAATCTATATTCTAAATTTAGGTTTATTTCAATTTAAGGTTAAAGTATTCATTATTCACTATTTATTTGAGTATTGCTTGAATGAATCTCTTCGTTTCTAAATACCAATTTATAGATTCTCATTGCCATATAATAGATAGTTCTATCTTGTTTGTGGAATATTCTGAATTGAAAATACAAAAATCGGAATTTCAAATCCCTTTTTTTTAAATTAAGTTTGCAATTCAGAGACATTTACAATGCATTTACATCTCCAGCAGGAAGAAGAGCAACAGATGCAGATGCTATTGCGATAAACTCCAAATTCAGTTTTGTACTGAACAAACGCTAATATGAATCGAATAACAAATGCTCTGAATGTGAAGGATTCGGGCAGTAAAAGTCAAAAGTGTCGATTGGCTTTTGCGAGTTTAACTATTGAAATGGTCACAATATCTAAGACATCCCTTTCATCTGTTTTACGTCTGTTCTCAACCGGTTTGCTTTACTAATGTTGAGTTTTTTTTTTTCTATGTGTATGTATATGCCAGTAGATACATATGTATCTGTGTATGATATACATATGTTCATGTGTGTGTATATATCCAAATAAACATTATGATGGGACACCCACTGAAAGTCACTGTCATGCCATGTTAATATTTGATAGGAAAGCCTGTCACAGCTACAAGAACAACACTCACAGCCAGAGATACATTTTTCCCCATCGTTGAGATTTTGCCACATTCCGTTTTCAACAAGGTCCGGCAATACGTACAATATGATGCTGTTATTGTTATTTGAAACGACATCGCAATGTAGGCCCCAAATGGTATTTGGAAGTGTCCAGGAAATGTCTAAGGATATTGGCTTGAGTGTGATACAACAACTCCATCACAATGTTTTGTTTTTCCTAACGTACGAACCAAACCCGTAAATAAACTTGACCACTTACGGGAGTTTTACTAACAAGAGCCCGGCTGGTTGGTGTGTATTTGTGTCTCCATAAAAAATAATCCGGGTATTGTTGGAAACGAGAAAAACATATATATATAAAAAAAAGAGATTTCCACAGAAATATTTATATGCGCCCGAATGGTTAAATTGAAAATAAAACAACAGCCTTCTATTCGCATGCGATGTGGGAAAGATTTAATTGACAGTGTCGCCCGAAGAGTGGGTGGGAATGAGTACGCATTTGGTTATTTCGAGAATTCATTATAAATTGTTTTAACAAAGGTTTGGTTTGAAATCTAGCGTTGTAGATTTCGACCTATCGATTTTTTGTTTGTTTTTGTAATAGAAAAAATGAAAACAAATTTCGGGGCAATGTCAATATTACAGTGCCAAACAAAAACAAATATATAAAAAAAATCAGATTGCGTACACGCTAACAAAATTTCCATTTTCACAAATTTCAGCAAACAAGTTATGCATCAAATATTAATATATTTGCCCGTAGTACAACAATTTTGTGTTAATTTTTTATATTTTTTTTTCAATTTGTCAGTCTCTTTATTCTCTCGGTTGCTATTACTCTCTTAACGAGCGTAGGTTGATTGCATATTTTTTCTCAAACACGCTATTACTTCTGCCAAAATACGTAATAATCATAGTTATATTTGCAGATAAATACACTTTGTTTAGAAGCAAATAAGATTCACTTGATACAAGCTCCAAACACGCGATTTGTTTGTGTGGCAACATATAAAGACAGATTTTCAGCGTGCACAGACTTTTTATGAACAAAAATTTTATCGTATCGTAAACGTTATTTAAAAACGTGAGTCCGAGTTGACTATTGAATCTGCAGTATTGGACAACTATATCTTACAGAAAAATAATACCTGGATTTCTAAACGAACATAACGTGGTCCTTAAGACAAATTGTACATGGGTTTCGATTACAACACAATCTTCTAGAAAAATAGAGCGTCGCCTTCTTGGCAAATGGAAAGAGGGTTTCTGTTGGCGGAAGTCGATTGAATAAATTGAAAATATTTTTGGGTTTTTTTTAGTTGGCTCTACAATCCTTTCTTGGTCTTGACCTGCTTAATAGGGTGGAGTGAAAACATGATTTTTTTTTAATTTGAAAAAGTTAACCTCGGAAAGAGATGTAGTCTGGGGTCCTAATGAGGGGAAAAATAAAGAAAAAAAATTTAAAAAATTTTTAGGGGTCGCGCCACTCCCTCGAAATTTGGAAATTATCGCTATTTTGGCGTTGATTTTAGAAAAATCCTAAAAATTAACGACTTAACTTATTCGAAATTTAAAAGTTTGAGCTTGTTCAGTGCCCAAACAAAAGTATTTGAGGCAAATATGAGGATAATCGACTAATATTTGTAGCTTTGGTGGCGATTTCATTGTTCAGTCAATTTTCTGAAGAAGGGACGATTTGACTTATTTTACTTTTTGAAATTTTTGAACAATGAGAACATTTTTTTTAAATTTTTTCATGCCCTTATTTCATTGTTTACGCTATTGCAAACATTTATTGACATAAAACTTTTTAGGATTTTTCTAAAATCAACGCCAAAATAGCGATAATTTCCAAATTTCGAGGGAGTGGCGCGACCCCTAAAAATTTTTTAAAATTTTTTTCTTTATTTTTCCCCTCATTAGGACCCCAGACTACATCTCTTTCCGAGGTTAACTTTTTTTTTTTGAATTTCACTCCACCCTACTGCTTAATAAATGGTTTCCAAACACTTTGGCCTTGTGCGTGCTATCTCTAGGTTGTCATACCAAGGATTTGCATGTTTTCTTCGTCTTGGTCCTTTCATCGTCGGTCTGCCCTGTTTGCGATCGCCGTCATTGTTGTCATCCAACGCCTTTCCGACTGGAACGTTTGTATTCATTCGACTGACTTGGCCTAGCTTGCGCAATCTTTGTATTTTGATGCGCTTAACTGGCTCATTTAGCTCTCGGTTCTTTCGACGGCGATTTGCTAAGAACTTTTCTCTCGAAATTCCAGGACAGAACACCCACCGTCCATATTCTGTCTGTACTCCTTATAAACACAGATCGGGACGTAGATTTGGCGAAGAATTTTTTTCTCAAAAACAACCAGGAAAAATTTATTTGCACATGTAGAAAAAGCGTGTTTTTTTTTTGACTAACACTCAGGGGATGCCCCCTTATGAATGCAATGCACTGTGTTAGCGATAGGAAATATGGGTATCGGAGGGAGGAAAGAGGAGTAGTGTTTGTTGATGTTTGCCTTGAATTTGATAATGTCATAGCAGGCAGGAAAAACACCTGCTGGACGATTATTCCACATGCGAACAGTGCGGATGAAAAACGAATTTTCTCTATATCGCCTTCGCCTTTCCTTTGCCACGACTTTTCCCTAGCAGTAGTCAGTATAATTTGTGTATCGTCCTTGATCCCCATTAGACCCACCTTCGCCGTTTCTTTTTCCATTCTGGTCATAGACTCATAAAAAATATTTTCTTTTAATTGTTTTCTTCGTTTTTTCGCTTAATGAGTTTTCACACACAAATATTGCAGATATCTTTGTAATATTCGAATGCAGCTGTTTGTCGTATAACGAAAAACATTTCGTGTTGCTTTCAACACTCATGGTCACAATCTTATCGTCCATTTAACGGATTCACGGTACTCACCTTCAAGTTTAATGTTGTTCTAATCTTAATTTCTAAACGATTGTAGAACTGAAAGAAGAAGAACAAACAAATATGATTTTAATTAAATTACTAAAGCCATATAAATCAAAGTCAATTCAATTATCTTTATCATATATTTAGACATTAGGAGCGACAGCACATGGAAATGAAGCATAAATAGAGACTCTTGTATGTGAGTGGAAAATGAAAGATACATTTCGAACAAAAATACAAAACAAAGAGAAACAAAAAACAGTGATTTGTACGAGTACGAGTATGATTATAGTACAAATCAATAAATCAGTTATTCTCAAACAAGAGTACAGAACCAAAAAAAAACGGTCACATGTGCTGTGTACATGTCTATGGGGTTGATGAATGTCGAAGTATCATTTTTCAGAAGACTGTAATAACTCAGAAAACATGGGTTCGTGTAAAATGGCATTTCTGGTTTTAAAAGTTTTTGGAGGGGCGGGGGCGACTGTATGTTACCCTGTACATACAATGTAAGTTTGGGAACGTAACTTTGTCTGGCAATTATGTGTGGCGAATTTCACCGGAGCTGGTTACTAAACGATCACAATGAACTGTGCCCAATTTGTCAGCGATCAGAATGAACCCTCCGGTTAGTGAGTCTCCCATTGGCCTTAAAGTTTACATATCTCCAAGATCACCAGGGATGTTCTCACAAACTGAAGAGTCAATGTAGTGGATTCTATAATTTTTGTTTTTTTTTGTTTTTTGTCTAACACTCAGGGGATGCCCCCTATAATTGCAATGCACTGTGTTAGCGATGGGTAGGAAGGTTATTGGAGGGGGGAAAGAGGGAGTAGTGTTTGTTAACGTGGTCTTGAATTTGATAATGTCATAGCAGGCAGGAAAAACACTTGCAGGAAGATTATTCCACAAACGAACAGTCCGGCTGAAGAACGAATTTTCTCTATAGTGCGTCGTCCGGTCAACGGCCATTTAACAATGAACGGATGAGACTCCCTGGATAGCCGAGTATTCCGGCTAAATGTTCTAACTTCAGGGACCAGACACAACTCACATTCCGGCGATGCTGTAGGGAGACAATAGAGCTGGATACCCTACCATCCCCTATCATCACCACCGCTCTCCTCTGTACACGGTCCAGAAGCTTCAAAGATGTTAATGGAGCCCCTGCCCATATATGCGAGTTGTATTCCATTTTAAAGGCGGATACGATCAATTTATAAAGTTGTCGGTTTCTGGTCGACCCTGAAGCACTGTTCCAAGTTTGATAAATAGCCAGGTTAGCACGTGGCATCCTAAACGATAAGGCCTAATGGCCGAAGTAAACCTTTCCAGCGGCAGGGCCTAATAGTGGTAGTAAACTCACAAACAAAAAATTGCAAAATATTGTAAGATGGAATCCGAAAGTGATCGATATTCTTAAAGCCAGGTGAAGGTCCAAACAATCTCATAAAACCTTATTCCACAAAGTTGTGTAGGTTATACAAATACATATCATCTAATCATCTAAAATGATTAGACTAAAGTTAAGGTATAATTTAAAAAATCCCATTTTCCATTAGTCAAATCTAAACTTTAAAATGTTTGACTTATTCCGGTCTTTTTGCACTCCAGCGATATGGGTACATAATTTGCCCATGTATGTGTTTGTTTCGCGCAAGTATTTGGTTTGCCATTCATGAACCGTGAACTTGAATGCGAATGACTGTGCATGTGTGCGTGTGTACATGAAATTGCTCACATTCATGCGAAACCATAATAACTGCTCGAGCGTAAAGTTAAAGCAATAAAAGTAATAAAAAAAATAAAACAAAAAATTGGAAACCGAACCGAGCTAAACGTCGAAAACACTACAGTGCCATGAAATGAAAATGCATGAGAAAGCACAATTTCCATTTAACTGCTGCTGTTGTTGGAAAAATATATGCAGATACAAGAAACTAAGCAAAGAAGCAAGGGTTGTTCGGGCCGAATCCTTAGTACCCTTTGGTGGATATTCTACAAATCCGAATAATCATCAAAAAATTAGTGTAAAGTAGCGCAGGTCATAAAGTTAGGCCAGAACATATAGCGTATATCGTACACCAGGGCTATCATAAGTCCGAGACAGCATTTAAGTCATAAATGATTAGTGTCGAAATTATTTACACTTTATTATCTAGGGACCACATGTCCTTGCTTAACTTAGCCAAATTTTTTTTCCAAAAGCTTATTCGAAATCTTGTGTCCTTCAGTAGGGTCCGTGGGTTCGAATTTCACATTTAGATATATGTATTTCAAAAATAAGTGAGTTTCTCTGCTTATTCGGCCAATTATTTACACCTAATTTCCATAGGTTCGTACGCAAATTTTGTCTCATCTATAAAATAAATTTATGTTCAAAACAGCAACATTTATTGCTTATGTTTGAATTGGATGTGATGGTCAGACTGGGGTTGGACTTAAAATTTAGCTATGTCTCCAAAATGGTATGCCCCGATTTACACGATGACTTTTTTTCCTGACATTTTTTTTAATTCTGTCATATGAATGTCATATTCGTTGACTTTTTGCCTGCGACTGCGTTTGATTTTTTTGACGTTTATATTAAAATTATATTTAAATTTAAAATTTCACAAAGCAATATGACAGCAATAGAAAAGTCTAAAAAAAACACGTCAAATCAATGGTACAATAAACAAGGTAAGGCCAAGCAATCAGCTGATTTACAATTTTTTCTCGCAGCGCTCCAAATTGCACTACTCAACAAAATGAAAAAAATTTCATGTACTCCGGATGCGATAATTTTTTCTGTGTAGATAACCTTGACATGAGCTCGAAAAACGCAATAAAAAATTTTTTTTTCGTTTGGTTTTTGTTTTATTTTTTTTTTTTTAAATTTTTCATACCTTTACTCAATTGCGAATAAAAGCGAAACGCGTGCATCGATTTTCATGATCTTTGTCTCATTTTGCTCATAGTTTATGTGACTTTACGTAAAAGTAATAAGATTTGACATTTTTTTTCATTTTGGATTTTTTATGGATTTTTTAAAAAAAAAAATTTTAATCTTTAGGCAAAAAATAAGTTTTTTCCTTTATATATTCATTTTTAACTTGGAAACTGTTGCTTGTATAGGAAGACAATATATGAACAGATTAAGGGAATTGTAATTTTAAATTTTTTAAAATTTAATTCAATTAAATCGGGCTAGTGGTTCCCGAGTTATGCCGGACGAAACAAATTAACCAAAAAAAATTTTTTAAAATTTAAAAAAAAAAATAAAACAAAAACCAATCGAAAAAAAATTTTTTTATTGCGTTTTTCGAGCTCATGTCAAGGTTATCTACACAGAAAAAATTATCGCATCCCGAGTACATTTTGACTGTTGACTAGTGTTGTCAAAGTTGACATTCGATGTTTTTGTTTACAACGTTTATTCAAATTATTGAAAAAATATTATAATAAATATTTTGTATCAAATATTTACAACAATAACAAAAATTAACTGTCAGTAACTTTATTTTATATTCTTGACATATACAACTTTGACAATATAGAGCACCAGAGTTGTATCTGATTATTTGTTGTTGGGCTAATGACCTTACCTTGTTTATTGTACCATGGTCAAATCCAACTCTCAATTATAACAGTATGATAGGAATAGACAAGAAGTCAAAAAGAAATGTCAAAAAACCCATTAAAATTTGTGATTTGTGACTTTTTTCTCTACACCTTTCGCCTACGAACTTAAAAATCATGATATTCAAATCTTGCAAAAAGTCCTCGTGTAAGTCGGGTCTGTATTAAACATCAAATCAACCACAATTTTGATAAATCTTAAAAGGGAGAGCATTTATGAAATCGTGTCTTTCCTTTCAACGTTCATGTTTATAGTGATTCTGCTTGTGAGCCCCTTATTTCCTACCGCAAATTTAATTAACCCATTCGTAATTATTTCTTATTAAAACCGATTTTACCACTAGGCTCCAAGTATTTTCACTGTGGAAGTCAGTAACATATCTGGTAGCACGAAGTTTATCGCTTTACGGTAGTGGAGTGGAGTACCAAATACAAAAAAAAAAATCCAAAATTCAAAGACATGTTTATCGCAGACAATAAATCAATGATTGTGATACTTTTTAAAGATTATTTTATAGTAGAAATGTTGACCATGATTTCGCTATTAGTCATCCATGTGAGCTTTTAAATTTAAGTGACATTTTAGAGCAGAGATATGGGCATTTCTTTTTATAAAATGAGTAATGTTGACTTTCGAGACTTTAGTTGACTATGGTTTATAGGCATAGATAATTGACCTGCCGTAGTCCCAGAAAGAAATACTAATATAATGGGTTGGACATCCAACACTATCGAAATAGTGAACGCCATCTCCTAAATACTAAACGCATCTATTACTGCTCAAGCTATTTGCCACATAGCCCCATCTCCTTACACATGTCGGGAACACTCTTCTGATCTTCGGCAACCTCTATCGAAGTATTATGCGCCTTCTGTGTAGGACTGCCGGATATGATTGTTCAATGCCTGATAAGCCAGTCAATGTACCGCCTATCTTATCTGGCTTAGAAGCTTTACATGTTGCCTGCTTCACAGAGCTTCAAATAATATTCCGCATAAATTACATCGACACCAGGAGTTTTTTTTTTTTTTTTTTTGGTATGAAAATCTGCACATTCCAAACATGTTACAAACGAAATGACAAACTTAATATATGTAAATTCTCCCCGCTATCATGGAGGATTTCAAAATATTAAACGAAGGGATATGAATTTAAACATTCTATGTACAAAAAAAAACAAAAAAAAAACAACAGTTAATGTTCATTAGTATGCGAGTGTACTCATATGCGAACTTACAAGCACACTTCTGCATATGTATGTGTGTATTCGACTACATGGAAAATTGTATACCGTATAGATGAGCACTGGTATGTGTAACTCGTTGTTATGCGAAACCAAATGGCGTCCACACAAGGCCATTGGAATCATTAACATTTTCTGCACTTTTGCATATTTTAGTGCCAATTGTGAGTTTCTTATATGTAAGTGTGCTGTGGTGGTGGTGGTGGTGTGTGTGTGTGTGTGTGTCAATGTTTGAGTGAGCCAGTAGAGGTCTAGACTCTTCAACTACATGTACACATGATGAGTGTTTCGGTTGTTGTTGTTGTTCATGCCATTGTAACGTATCCAACGATATGGTGGGGTGAACGGAGGCTATCATCTTTTAGATAGACCAGATGAACATAAGAGATACGAGTAGTCTCACCCTCTGGAATATAGCTAAGTATATTAGATGGGGTCAGTATCAGGGAGGACGAAACAAAATCATGTCTCAATTAATTTTTTTTATTTCTTCTTCTTTTGAATTTTATGATAATCACTTTAGTTATCCTAAACATTTTCGCCTTTACGATGTATCGCTGTTTCCCTAGCAGTTTGATCACCATCGATTTGTGTAGGATTTTATACGTTTGTAGATGTCCTCCTACTCATTCACTACGACACATTCGGATTTCTTAACAAAAGCGGTATATATTTTAGGGTGCTCTAAGGGGAGGGTACCGCCGTTCTCCCTCTGATACAACCTCTCCTATTTGCCTCAGACAATCTTCGGTTCAATAGCTGCATTTGTGTTGACTCTAAAACAATTCATGTGAGAATGTCAATTGTGGTTTCTCACAGAAACCGCACAACTATTCGGGTGCCTTTGCAGAGTAACCTCGCCAGAATACGTAGAACGGACCCAGTGACAGCACATAAGATCACCAAACAAATACCGAAATCATTTTTCGGCAATACATATCAAGCTAAGTTTTATGTTCTGGTTTTGAACAATGGCAATCATATTTTCCGGGATCATTGTGCTAAGTATTGCCGTCTGAGGACCGTTGGTTTGGATACACTCGCCTAATAAAACTATTTTAAAGAAATCGTTCAAACCGAAAAAAAGGTTTGGTGCTCGCTGATCCCAAAGGTATACTGCCCAGGAGAAGAGGAAATGGATTAATTTATTGACTAACTACCAACATATTTTATATAATCCTACTCACCATATAGGTGGAATGTCTCTCGACACTTTTATATCTGCCCCCGTGAGTCTGACCGGGAATGGCAATTCAGTTGATGAGGCCTCAAAGAAAAGACAATCTAGATGGCGATGACTTACAACGTATATAGATTTTTTAGCTATAGCATTTTCTACGAACAAGAGACACATTTGCTATGGCAGTCGTAGTGGGTTCTGCTAATACACTAAGGTTGCCTGTCCTGTTCCTTGAATTTGGCATCTGGAAATGATGTTCTAGCCTATATCTTTGCGAATAGCTCTTTGAAGAGTTTCGCAGATATAGCAGACAGTGAAGCGTATCAACCTTGTGTCCAACACAAAAACTGTGTAATTTTAAATAGTTTATTTAACCCATCATCAAGAGGGGGAGATATTCCCCTACTGCACATAGCTGTATCTCATAATGAAGGACAAAATATATATTCGTCGCGGTAGTTCAGCCGATAATATTGCCGTTGTAATGAAAAGCATTGAAGAAGATCTAAAGTGCGACATCTCTAAATTATTTCCAAAGAAATCAACAATACTTAACCTCGTATGCTTCCAATAAATGGATGAGACCATATGGAATTTGAAAAAATAATTTTTTTGGACACTCTAATGTGTACTCGTGACTACGGGAGATATTTACAAGATATATATTTTATAAATTGTAGACCCCCTATTATATATTTTAAGAAACATCTGATAAATTATCTTTACAAGTAAAGGGTGTTTTTTATTGGGGTATAGAACTTTAAGTTGGCATCACTTTTTTAACTGGCGGCCATTTTGTCAGCTGTCAAGTGATTACTATTTAGTTTGGTTTGCCATTTCATCATGAACAGGTTGACAAAAGAACAACGCTTGCAAATCGTGCAAATTTATTTCGAAAGTAATGGTTCAGTTCGAGAAGTTCACCGCAAGCTCCGTCCATTTTATGCCATTACATCCACAAAAACTGACTGTTTGGTGTGCTCTATGGGCTGGTGGAGTCATTGGGCCATACTTTTTCCGAAATAATGCTGGAGAGTCAGTTACCGTTAATGGAGACCGGTATAGAGCCATGATAACCGACTATTTTGTTTCCGAATTGGATGGCATGAATGTGGATGAGTTGTGGTTCCAACAGGTGGTTGAAAATTGGACCTGTAGAATTGGCTTTATTCGAGCCAGCCGCGGCGGCCACATGCCCGAAATCATATTTAAACATTAATGGCATAAAATTATCCTTCCAATAAAGCAAATTGATGGACATTTAAACGATTTTCTTGTGTTTTATTTCAATTCGAAGTTCTATACCTCAATAAAAAACACCCTTTATTTCAAGTACTTAGTCTGAAAACCAATGATGGTTGTGTATGCGGTATGTCGTTTTGTTTTCGGTTATAAAAAATATATGAAAAATAACAGATTGAATATATGGGCAATATACTTTTTAGAATAAAGTATAGCCATGCTTTAATAAAATGAGATGTAAAGATAAGTCGAGATGGGGTGGATTATAAGGCGATTCGTTTTGGTCCTTCGATAGCTTCGTTACTTGTTCGAATTACTGTTCGAACTGTTCCGCGAGCAATCAGTTCGATTGCACAACGAATTTCAGAACAATCGGGCATCCGACGGTGAACTGATGAGAAACCCTGGACATTCTCGTTTCTCATCTGAATGTGCAAACATCAGACACCAGACGACGGATAGACGATGCAAATATCTATAGGACAGCAATATACAGTCCAAGTGGCGGGTATGATGAAGGAGACAATAGAATTGGATATCCTACTAACCCCTATCAGAGCGGTGGTCTCCTCTGCACACGATCCAGAAGCTGAAATGAGTCTTTCGAGTCCCGGCCCACATAAATATTTATGAGATCAAATGGGGTGAAGTATGTCTTGCTCCTCTTTAAAAAGCCTGAACACTTGAATGTATTTTCATGCTCAAAACATCAAGAGTGTCTGATACGTCGATATCCTTACCGCCATATAGATTGATTACGATGGTGGATCAGTGGAACGTTTGTGTGACAATAAACATCCCCAGTAGCCGCCAAATCGCGATTCAGCGAGTCATCCATCGATCGCCTTTGTTCCCGACCTCAGACTTGGCCGATGATCGAATGAGGAGGAATGACAGAGATTGAATTGATTGTCGTCACAACAAGTAGTCAATGGAAATAAGAAATAAAAAGGAGAGGGAGAGGGAGAGAGAAGAACTTTGTTGTTATCGGCAAAAGAGTAGATGAATTCGCAGTCAACCCAACAAGATGTAAAAATAAGAACTAGAAAGAGGGATGGAGAGAGAGAGAGAGGGTGTGATAACAGAAACGTGTGCCACTTCTACGGTAACATGTGTTCATTACAAAAAGATTACACCATCTCGCGCAGAGAATTGAAATGTTCTGCGCAGGTTGATCAAATGACGTCACGCGAAGTCTTCCTATTGGCTAATAGTCAAAGTGGTTTCAATTGCAGGATTGCCACAACAGTTCTTATGCTGTACTCCAATCTGAAACTTTTTACTCGTTGTAGATTTCCATAGAGTTGGCAACCCTTACAAGGCACAAACTACGTCATCTAACGGGAAAACATGCGCATGGCATAAACTTTGTTTCTATCATTCTTGATTACCACTCCCCCCATATATTCCTTCATAAAACGTTGAGAGAAATACATATGTATGTCTTAATATGGCTAAAAGTTTTGAACATTAATTTGGCAACAGATGCCTTTTCATATTTTCAGTACATCATTAGGATCCCTTTCTTGTTTCTTACTTTAATTTAACGTTTTCTCAACGACTCATTCAATTAATGATCTTTATGAACACTTAAACTTTTTCGGAAACGAAATCTTTTCTTTGTGGCATTATTAAGCGCATCACTGAACTTTTCCTGTAAAGTTACATTTCATACAATATTTATAAAAATGTCATTCCATTGGATGATTTTTTCCTTTATTTTTCCAAATTTCTTGAAAATCAAATTAATTTTTTTTAAACTGAATATTTATGGTTATACGCCTGAAATCAGATGTCACATTTCATATGTTAAGTCTTTATAGCTGCAGCCTATGCAGCCCCGCTGTCGGCCGTGCCACATATGCCAAAGGAAAGAATTGCCAAAACAAAGACGAAAAAAGGCCGCAGCAACAAAATAAATGGAAGGCATAACCATACACATGTATACAATGTACATATCAAGTCGTATATAAAGCTTAAGATAAACAAAAACCCATGATAAGTTAATAAGTAACTTTGTTGTCAAACTTTGTGCCAGACACACCAGTATACCATACGTACTGTTGGCCCTGTCGCACTCTCGGACAGGGTGCACCGAAAGTGAGGGGCGCATGAAAAGCGCCATGCGTATTAACTTCACTCAAAATGTGTTTACGAATGTGTGCAAATTTTTGTTTAACAAATTAATAATACTAATATTAATGGAGCCTATTTACTGACGGGAAAGTAATTAATTTTTGATTGACAGAAACTCCATTTTTAGTTGTTTCTCTCATCGACATAAACGGAAATACACTGTACACACATATAAAATACAAAACCGAAGCCAGTCAGATAAATGTGTCAGATAAAAATATTAATCCCACCAATTTCATTGTTTTGATCCTACAAATCTACCAGCCCAGCGCAGTTAAGTCATTGAAATTTTTAGATTATCGAATGTATTTATGTACAGTTCATTCAGAATCGATTTTCGAAATGTTCGAAAATTCTGTCACCAACATTTGTGGATAACATGGTTACTATGATAAATAGTCTTATCTAGAAAATCACGGTTGGATACAAAACATTTGTGGAATTATACGAGTATATTCAACACCGAAAAGTGATTTATAAATAAATAAACAATATGTATTACTTTTTTAAATTGTTTAGTGACTTATGCGTCATCCTGTATATATGCTAGTTTAACATGTGTATACATATACACAGTAGTAGCCAATAAAATAGCACTGTTTCGTCAAAAAAAAAAAATCTTAATAGATGGCATGCTCCAAATGCCACTAAGTAGAGGGGTTTCCAACAACGCATTAAAATTTTTAAAATTCACTACAAAAATGGTGAAATTCTTGCATTCACAGTTTGCAAAACGAAAAAGATTCCGGACAGTCTTATCTCTCGAAGAGGTGATCACAATTGGCCAACCAGATCTTGTGATCACTTTGCCAATTCCAAATGGCAGAGTTCTTAATGGCATTTATCAAGGCAACGTTTATGAAAACCATTTACAGAGATAAACAACACTGTGAGTACAGAATTTCTTGATTGTGTTTTCTAATGCTGACTCGTTGTCGATCCAAAGACCATTCAGTGCTATTGCATTGCACAGCAGTGTCTTTGTGCGCTTAACGTATCTAAACAAATTTAATCTTTTGTGAAATTTTCGTTACCAAGTACAAGGCGGCGGCATTTTTCTTTCTCTCCTAAATCGTTTCTTTGGCATATTTTCCACTTTCCCTAGATATACTAAGTGCCATTGTTGTTGTCGCTGCTGCTGCCGTCTGCTACTTTTTTTCCGATATGATTTGATTTGGCTTTTAAATCGTTATTTACTTTTCAACAATTTGATATAGAACACTGGTCGCTGCAGACAGTCGAGATACTGCTGCGTCGGAGTTTATCTATGAATTTCTTCTTCAGCATGGCGGAACATATGGAAGGCAGGGGACGACGAAATGAATTTGTTTTGATAAAAAAAAAAAAAAAAATCCAAACATTTTGTTTTAATTCCTTTTTGATGGTAGCCACACAACCCGATATGGAAGGTTTCGCAACCGAACAAATGACTGAAGAAACACCACGGCACAGTTGAGATATTTTTTGGAAATGTGTGCCGTCGCATTTTGTTTGTACGTTTTTATGAATGTTTTTTTTTTTTTTTTATTATTCAGAACGACATAATAAATTTTGTTTGCCAGTGAAAGTGTGAAGTTAAGGCGGCAGCACTTGTGTGTTTATAAATCATAATTGTGTATTTAATTTACTTGAAGTTTCACATGATTAATGAAATGTCAACAAAATAACTGATTTCGTAATTGAACATAACAATAATACAAGGGGCATAATGGACATTAAATGTGATGGCGGGCGCTTATGCGAACAATGACTTATTAAGTCAAGCGATAAAACATAACCCAGTGATTGGCATTAAATGAAGCAGTAAAGATTGCTATTAAAGTTCATTTTAGCTATGGTCAAATTTGGTTCAATTTCAAAAATGTACACATTTTCTGTAAAAAACAATCTAAACTCTGTTGGAAATTAAAACAAAAAACTGCATCAATTTTTCGAATATGTATTTCCAACGCTGTCAGTAGTTCATATGTCATTAGCGGGCAGAGCTCGTTGTAAATTGGTGTCCTCTATGCATTTTTGTTGCCAGATTTCCCAGATAATTCTATTTATGGTCACTCGTAATCCACGAAAATAACTCATTTAAAAACCTGACTTTCTTACCAACACACTTGACTTAATTTCAGTTATTTTTACATAACACACAAAATAAAACAATTCTTTAGTCCACTTTGTGACAGTCCATAAATTCGTAGACCTTTTTCAAATGTCTTAAATTAGGGTGTTGGATATCGTGTAGTGTAACCCGTACTCGAGTTGTTAATTAAGCTAATTTGTTTATATTCCAGTTGACGCCGAAATATGCAAAACTTCAACGATTTATTAAGCTTTACCGTTGCCATTAATTATGGTGAATTGCACCAAAAAAGCAAATGTCTAAATATAAATTTATAAAGAAAAGGAAAACGGGCGATTCTTTGCCGTATTTCTGTGTGAGGGCACAACAAATATGTAACATTTAAAAGTGGAGAATTTTTGTTTTTGCACATGTTGTAGCAGCGAATAAAAATAGGTCAGCCTTGAAGGGGAGAAATACAATTTTTATATGAGACGGAGTCTATGGAAAAACATAAATGCAATGTGGGCACATTTATGTGTGAAATATATAAATGTGGATGTTTAATTTAGACAGAGCGATAGAAATGTGATTTATTTTGTTTCAAATCTCTGACTTATACAAATTGGATCAAAAGAGTAAAAATTACCATTTAAAGAAGTACATTCTTCAGTTTATATACAACATAGATGGTCTACTTTTTGTTGTCCCTTTTGTACCGGCGTAGAAAACCAATATATGGGAAAAATTATCCCTTATAGATTGAAATGTGCATTTATTTATAGTTTAGGTTGTTTGGTCAGCTACCCGAAGCATATCTTACTTGGGTCGATCTGTAGATCCCGTTGTAGTACCCTGAATTCGTCTCCCCAAAATATATCTCAGGTTTCTTGGTACCGGTCGCCATTTTTTTTGAGCCAATCCATCGTCGAAATAAAGGAGTGGTTTTTGAAGAAACTGGTGTTGTCCACAAAAGCCGGGCAATGGCAGAGAACGTTGTCTTCTCCTCCTCTTTATCGTTCCAGCTTCTACAGAAGCCGTTATAAAAGATACGAAGTCTCCGAGTGTGAAAGCCCAGAGCCCAGTGATTTTCTTAGACGGAATCGTGGCAGATTAATTGCGGTTCACGCCCCCCGCACTTCCATAACAGACAGACTTCTACTGGTTTCCAGGCAGGTTGGTTATTTTTCTCCACCTATCTTTTGCAATGAAATGAAGTTTCCGTGATATCACATTTTAACTCTCAGTGAGAGGGATACCAATATCATAACTATACTCACATTAATTAAGAAGAGCGCCAGCTCTCGCAAATGCAGCGATGCAGTTGCCATCGATTTCTCTATTTCCAGGAACTCATAAAAGGGTAACCGACGAATGTCTCGCTATCTCTTACAGAGACCCCCGTCATTGCTGTGGTGTACACATTCACCAAGGTTTATTTATAAGATTTGTCTTAATTTTGGTAAAGTTACCCTGAGTTCCATATATTCGACTCCATTCCATGGTGGTTTGAGACTATGTTCTACTGACGAATTTTTCATTTATTTATATTTAAAATGACAAAACTCAAAGCATGAAGCTTCAGTTTGTTTCGTTATTCATCATTGTTCGTAATACCTACTCTCGTCTTAAATATTATTTATGTGCCTGACACTTTAAACGCCTTTTGTGTTCTTAAGTATTATTTATTATTAAAGTAATTTACTTCTTCTGCAATATGACAATCAAAAAGCCGAGGTACATTCTTACGGAGCCTGTGTCCTTGAGATTTTTGAGTTAAATGGCGAGCGTGGTGGTTGGTTGCCAAGGTATCTGTTACCGTATGACAACAAAAGGTCAAAGCCTATACAACTTAGAGTGGGTAGCACAGCATTGCGATATGGATTGTACAGGGTTTCCCAACAAGAGGTGCGATTTTCGTATTCAAAGAGAAATTAACTTTTTTGCGATAAATGGTGGGGTTTTTATTTCGTAATAAAGAGGAAGGTATAAGAGGAAAAACAACATCAGCTAAATGGCCACCACGACTACGCTGACAGGACCATATCCTTTTCATGATTCAGTTTTATTCGCATTGCTTTTATGCCATGTGCGACGATCCGGTCATAATGGATAACCTGTAAAATGTTCTCCTTGGCGCTTACGCCTTTTTCGCAGTTGGTGGTCGATTTGATCTTAACCTGGACAAATGACTCAGAGACAGTTCTCCCGATCTCACACTCGTTTTTTCCCAGGCCCAGATGCGACGAAACGCGTGCATCGATTTTCATGATCTTTGTCTCATTTTGCTCATAGGTGACTTTACGTAAAAGTAATAAGATTTGACATTTTTTTTCATTTTGGATTTTTTATGGATTTTTTAAAAAAAAAATTTAAATCTTTAGGCAAAAAATAAGTTTTTTCCTTTATATATTCATTTTTAACTTGGAAACTGTTGCTTGTATAGGAAAATAATATATGAACAGATTAAGGGAATTGTAATTTTAAATTTTTTAAAATTTAATTCAATTAAATCGGGGTAGTGGTTCCCGAGTTATGCCGGACGAAACAAATTAACCAAAAAATTTCAATATTTAAAAAAAAAAAAAAAAACAAAAACCAAACGAAAAAAAAAATTTTTATTGCGTTTTTCGAGCTCATGTCAAGGTTATCTACACAGAAAAAATTATCGCATCCCGAGTACATTTTGACTGTTGACTAGTGTTATAGGTTATCCATTTCGTGGTTTCAAATGTATTGGGCGGGAATTCGGCATCTGTCAAACAATGTTGTTCAACCAATTTTTTTTCTTTTCAGTTGGAAGTCTGACATTGACGAAAATGGATCGCTTAACTATTACACAACGCGTAAAAATTATTAAAACCTACTACAAAAATGGTGATTCTGGCACAGCCACATATCGTACTTTAAGAGGAGATTGTGGTTTATGGTTATGAAGCACATTTCTCACTCGGTGGGTATGTTAATAAACAAAATTGTCGTATTTGGGGTTCTGAGAATCCTCAAGTAATTGAATAGAGGCCATTACATCAACAATAAGTCACTGTTTGGTGCGCTCTTTGGTCCGAAGTTGTGATTGGACCTTACTTCTTCGAAAACGAGGAGGGAACGACTGTCACCGTCAATTCGGAGCGTTATGGTCGTATGATCACCGACTTTTTTTGCCTGCTATTGAAAAATAGGACTTGGAGAATATGTGGTTTCAACACGACGGTGCCACATGCCACACAACTCGAGCGAATATGGCTGTATTCCCAGAGAAAAAATCAACTACGGAAAATAAATTATGAATTCCGTTCTAAACAATCCGCACATAAAGTAAGTTCTTTCAACTTGGTTTAAGTATATTTGTGCGTACCATACTTTTGATATTCAAGTCCAGATTATTCAATTGTTTTAATTCGTTGTGAAGGCAAGTTTTTGCCAAACGAATTTAAAATCCGTTCATAGGGTTGCACTTTTTTAACAAAAGAACACAAAACATGAGGAGAAAATTAAAATTGTCTGCATTTGATTTTCTGAATGCATAACCTATATTTTACTGTAAGTGACCCCAAAAGTGAAAAAATTTAGTTTCGAGCGTTACCTGGGCAAACTTCAAACTTTTTGATTTCGGATGATCCAGCACCGACTTATGAAGGCCACCTGAAGGCAACAATACCTTTTTTCAGACGCCTCAATACCTTTTTTTGCCATTTCTGTATTTTTTCATATTTCTTCATGGATATTCCACACAATATTATTCGAATGTTATACTTGAATGTAGTACTGGTTATAATGAATAAATTTGTATTGTGAATTCCCACAAGGAACATACGCCCCCATATTAATTTGTTGGTATCGGAAATACCACCATACAAGATTTATTTCTGTCTAAAAATATCGACAATTTATGTGGCGTGATTTTCAAGATTATCACAACAAAATACAACTAGTCACACTCAGTATATAGCAATTCTTTTTTTTTTTTTTTTTTTTTTTTTTTAGAATCATGTCGCCTATGAAAAATCATTAAGGAAAATGTGCAGAATAAAATATTAAAATATTTATTTTAGGATATGTCACAAGTAATGCATGAACATGATTATGTATGCACGATTGCCATTTGAGTCCTGAATGGAATTTACAAATTTTCCATTTCCGCAAACACATTTCATCAACTCATTCATCATTTATACGACGTATAGTAATGGTTGTTGTTGTTTTTTTTTTTTTTGTTGGTGCAACATAAAAAGATGACTGAAAAGCCGAAATGGCACTTGTTTGTTGGCATTCTTATGATGACATTTTTATTTTTTTTTTGTGTTTTTGTTTTCATCTTCAGCGGAGGAGGCACGTTGCCGTACGTAAACATATGAATGTACGTACATCAAATGCACATTTGACGATGTAATTAATTTGTCATCACACACAGAGTAGAAACATAATTCTGGGGTAATTCATGTTCATGTTTTTATTCGTTTGTTTTATCTTTGGGGGGGGGGCTCACATGTGTGACAATTTTTTATGATGATGTTTTGTCCAAAATACAACACAAACACACATGTCATCTATATGAAGCCATAGATACACATATACATGTACTAGAGGTATTCCATTTCGACGAAATGAATGTTGTGAATTTTTTCAAATACATGATATCGTAAATACACTTACTGAGAGCTTCATATATTCACATCGACGGCTGGTGATGTGTACTCATTGCTGTGTTTGATGTGAATGTGTATTTGTTTCAAAATTATGCAAATTATCACAATTACAACAATGATAACGCCACTGATACGAATTTACTAATTACATTACTCTAATGGCCGCATATGATAAATTGCAACATGTTTATGTTGTGAAAAACTCTCGCGGGTTGTATTAATTATATGCCGACATTTTAATTACAACCGATCGAATAAAAACACTTGTTGTGAGTTTACAATTTTGTTATTGTTCCACCTGTTAATTGAAAAATGTCGATAAACTACATTACACAAATGTGTGTGATACATTCATGTTTATTTTTCGAACAAAAACGGGCGTTTGTAGCTTTTTGAAATTTGGCATATTATGATGGGATTTATTCAATCAGCCGAGTTTTTATGTTGTGTGAAAGAAACCGACATATTTTTGTTGGCCATCAATTGTTCGTTATTGGATGCGTTTCCAGTATTTTCAAAGAAAAATTGGAATTCTATCTTTGAGGTATTGAATCGACGCTGGGCTGTTGACCTTATCTTTCACGTGGCCCCAAACGAAGAAGTCGCTAGGTGTTAAATCACAAGAACTCAGTGGCCAATTGTGATCACCTCTTCGAGAGAAAACACGGTCCGGAAACTTTTCCCGTAAAATAGTAATGGTTACGTTGCTTGTGTGGCACGTAGCGCCGAACTGTTGAAAGTAAACGTTGTCCAGGGCAATATCATCCAACTCCGTCCATAAAAAATCATTAATCATCTCTCGAGTTTTATTCTTCACATCACTTCACTTGTCCCGACAGCTTGAATTTTTCCACCAATTTCTGTATTGCTGTCTGACATGGTGCTTCACGACGACCCAAAAACGCTTTAGTTTTGCAGTTTTCTTTTTTCTTTGTACATTTTTAATATTTTTAAAAAAATTGCATATTTGTAGTCCTTATGCAATTTGCTGAAGTTTGAATATCCCACTTGTTTATGGAGACCGGCCAATTTTTAAGGGCGGTCCTGGAGCCGATTCTCGTCCCTTTTTTATATTCTTCATCCAGCTAAATTTTTCTAAAGTTTGAGTACTCACACAATTTGTGATATATGAAATATGATTTCGGAGGCTCTAGCGCCTATTAGGGACACCACATCGATGCAGCAATTCTTTGTGTAAACAAAGCTGCCGAGATGAGAGTCCGTCTCCTCAGAAAAGATGAGCAAAATCCTTGTCGATTTCGTAGCAGATGGCGTTTGCCTCAATGACTATTTAGGTTGGACCTTGCGAGCTCTTTGTGAAAATGTTGCATCAGACTGGTGCGTAAATTGTTGAGGTCGATGGCGAGTCGATGTTCCAGAATTCAATCTTGGTAGCATCTAACCCCCAATTTTTTTTTTAATTTCTAAAAATTTGTGTTTGTTGGAGAACAACTATTCACTTAAATACAACTGCTAAGCAAGTTTCAATATAAGTTCAGATATTTTTCGTGTCCTCCCACAGGGAGTTTTTTAAAAGTACAAAGAGATTACTGGGTTTTGGAATTTTTAAATTCTCATGAAAAAAAAAATAAATTTAATTGTAATTCAAATCAGTATTAACAGCATTTATAATTATCAATTATTTTGCATAAACCATTGACAGGACAGAGATTAGGGCTAAATGTAATAAGCGTTTCATATGCAACAAAACCGGATTATATCGAACAAAAGGTTATCAACCGTATTTTAAATGACTCAATCCGACACATTTGTGTGGTTGTTAATTTATGGAAAATTGTATTCTTTTACTTTTTGCTCTTTATTTGATATTTACTTAAGTCAACCACAATTTCATTTGAAATATCTACGTTGTGGCCAACAAAAAAACAATGTGAATTCATTAATTTCAGATTACAAACCAAATCGGTCGAAAAAAAAACAAAAAACGAAAACAGAAAATAAATACCAGCCAGAGAAGAAAAAGAAAAGAACCGAAATCATTTCATGGATAGCAATTTTTGTTCGCTTAATTGCAAAATACATACAAAATGTACGTACGTACGTATGAATTATAAATATGTATGACACGAATTTGAATACACGCCCACATGGCATGAGACATTAATGAAAAAATATTCCAAACACCAGGGAAATATGTTGACATGCAACACAACAACATCAATAGCAATTGCGACTGCGACAACGACAAGAAAAACCCGTCAACAAACCAATAATACACGGCCATAACAGGCAGAATACGTACATACCTACGTGTGTACATACACACGCTCGCTGTCGGCACAAAACCAACAAGAACCGGCACAAACGCCACAGCTATTCATTCATTCACTCACTGCTGCAGACAATTTTCTGCAGTGAATACGACAAAGAAGAAGAAAATTAGCCAAAAATAAATGTGGATTTTGTACAAGTTTCTGACACAACACAGCTGCATTTCGCGTATGATTTAATGGAGTCGCAAAATATTTTTTTTTTTTTTTGTGAAAATAAAAACCAAATTTATAGCATTGGGTTCAAATGTGGATTATTTTCCGTTTTGGGTCAAGTGCGTAAGAGTTTACATTGGTTTTTTGGCGTAAGCTAGGTAAAAAGGCTGAAGGTAATAGAAAAAAGCATGAAGATTAAATACGCCATTTTTGCTAAATGTCAATTTAAGGAGGGTAACAAAGGTTAAACCATTAAACATTTTTCTGTAGCTGCTTCCACCTTGTAAATGCTGGCGACGAGTAAGAGAAAAATCTCTAAGCAATGTACAGGATTATCCCCCAAGAGATGTTATTTTGGTATTAATTTTTTGAGATAAATGATCGGATGTTTATTTCATAATAAAGAAGAAGGTATGCCGGTAATAATGAGAAACAACATCAGCCAAATGGCCAACACGACCACGCTTACAGGACCATATCCTTTTCATGAAATATTCCATAACCAAATCGCAAAGTCACTGCCCCTGTGTCCTCGATAGCCTCACGAATTCTATCTTTGAGGTCTTGAATCGACGCTGGGCTGTTGGCGTAGACCTTTTCTTTCACGTGGCCCCAAAGGAAGAAGTCGCAGGGTGTTTACTCACAAGATCTCGGTGGCAAATTGTGATCACCTCTTCGAGAGATAACGCGGTCCCGAAACTTTTTAGTTTTGCTAACTGTGACTGCAAGATTTTCACCATTTTTGTAGTGAATTTTAATGATTTCAATGCGTTGTGGAAGCGACTATCTTTCCATTTTTAGTAATGGCGTAGTTTCTACATGTCAAATGTCAAAGAATAAAAGCTTCAAAAGTGATAGCTACCGAAATACCGGGTGATTCAAATTAAGCCCTCTTGCTGGAGGACCCTGTACAACCTCTTTCAAAAAACATTAGCCGTTTAAGCATTAGGTACCAGTCAGTGAGTATACAAATTATATCACTAATTCGAGCAAAGTTCCCCGTCAGTTTCTTAATAGAATGTCAGGAAATTAAGTAAGTAAAATTGGGTGAGAGCAACACACAGGGCCACCAGTCAAATATCATGTTAGACAAAACTTGCACTAAAAAATTGGCCCTTTTTCAGGCACTCTGTGGCCACCAGTCATAACACTCGTTTTTTAAATTCGTTCTATAGAATACTTTTCAGTCTTAAATCCTTACTGAAAAAGAGAAGTCGTTTTTTTTTTTTGGTTTATCTTTCTTGTATTCTATATTCTAAGTAAACGCATTACTTTACTCCCCATAAACACAATTTGTTTATGGTAATAAAAATTTAGTGTGTCCCAACTCCAGTTAGGCCGTTCTGACCACTGATATACGCTACAGCGACCCCATATCCATCTTTCTTTCAGTATCTTTATATATATTTACCCTCGACACTGATTCACTGATTCACTGACTCTGTCACGCAGTACGTAGGAATTTAAATAGGCATTCTATTAAATAATAAAAAAAATAATATTTTTTTTTTTGTGTTTTCCCCAAATTTTTTTTTACAAGATTTTTTTTACAAGAAAAAATTTTTTTCAAGAATTTTTTTTTTTTTTCAAGAAAAAAAATTTTTTTTTAACAAAAATTTTTTTTTCAACAAAATTTTTTTTTTTCAACAAAATTTTTTTTTTCCACAAAATTTTTTTTTTCAACAAAATTTTTTTTCCATATTTCAACGGGCGCCATAGGCGCATTACAACTTACTAGTATTCTGATAATTAAAGTCTATTTAACATAACTCGTATATAAGCTTCAGCCTCTATGGAAGGCAGAAGCTTATGGTCCCTAAGTCGATCACTATAGAAGTTCTTATTAAATCCAATTTGTAGAACATGTTGGCACAATTACTTGAAACGACGATCGACAATCCGTTCCGAATCGTCTATAAGCTTCACTATGGATTGCAATTGTTAATGGAGTTTGAAACCTAATTTCCCTAAAATCGCTGAAAATAATTTCTTAAACATTTTTATGAGTGTACGTAACTCATGTTACGTAGGTTAATGTCGTGGACAAGAAATGACCGAATGACGTCGTCATTTGTTCGTCTGTTTTGTAAAAGTATTCTATTAAACAGGAGCATACTAATATTATAAAACTCTTACCAAGGTTAGAGCTGATAATGACGGACACAGAGCTTTTAATAATTTGTTTGATTAAAAATCTGGGAATTTGCAAACAAATGTTGGGATTGTAGGTTTGAAATAATTTTTCAATACAATAATTTCAATAAAAAATCATCTCTTCTCAGCCTGACTTTCCATTAATTTTCATTCGGAATATTTGAGTGTACTAAATTGTTCCTTTTGGTCCTACTTACAGACACCACTACATCTGTACATAAGTATAAATATTTGCTTTCACATTTGCGGGGAGAAAACAACAACGCTTGACATATCGTAAAACAATTACAGTAAAAAGGGAATGATATCAAATCCATACTCATGCACAGATCTAATGTAATAAACATAAACAACAGCCATAAACATGATACGAAATCATGTAGCAATTTCTAAACGTGTATTTCCTATATTACCCATATTTATTTTATGGCAAACATGCATTCACACACACTCGCATACCCACACTCACTCACTTTTACATGCTCACGATCCCAAGTACTCGACGATGTCACATAAATAAAACCAACAAGAAAATCAATAAACAGCCATTCAAAAACTTCACGTCGACGTCGTTGCCAAAGACGAAATAATCTGATTTGAACTAAATGCTAAGTTCATGGCATTAAAGGTAAAACCGGAAAAATCCTTGAAACGCAATACCTAGAATCAATTTATTTATATTATTACGCAAGTAGAAAACCAAACCGAACAGAAAATAAAAGAAAAGTGAAAATACCTGCGTTATTCCATTCTCTGCCAAGAAAAGCATTAAGCACACATTTGCTGTAAACAAAACGAAATCTAAATGTCTTTCTCTTTACTTACAGAGAATGTAATTCTAAATAATTTGGCTTTCATTTCGAATACGACAAGTCGCTGGTTTTTTGTCTCTTAAATTATATCTCCTTTCCGACGACTGGATGTCGAAAGAGTTTTTAATGCAGGTGGATTAAGGTGAATTATCAGGTATAGATGTTGTTTGTCTTTAACGATTTCCTTCTATTTAAGAGGGGGGTATATTAAGTTTATCACTTCGTTTGTGAAATATTGATGTGTGATCTGTCAGGGACAGAGTCCAAAAGGGGGGACAAAATAACTGCATCTAACTTGAAGATCTGTAGTGAAAATGGATCAAATCGAACAGAGGGATAAAAGCTCAAATTCATATGCAAAAGCGGACTTTGAAAATTAAAATTATGTCCACACTAAAATCAATTGTTTTCAACCCTGAAAAGATAACGTTATTTTTGTATAGACAAAAGTATAAAATAATAACAATGAAAATTTAAAAATTATAATATGAGAAAAGAATTATTAAAAAAAAACTCTTAAAAAACTCAGTGGACATTTTTTTTCTATGAATATTATATTTTAATTTTTTTGAGACCTAAATTGCTATAACTCGAAGACGATTTAAAAAATTTGCCACAAAATTATTTTTAATCCCTTTTGGTTGATGTGAGATTTGAAACATTTGTCAAAATCAAAAATATTTACAGAACTTGGAGTTTGTCAGTCTCCTAACGGGCGCGTCCCCAGGTGGCGGATAGGGGAAGGGGGATGGACACACTGTTCCATCTCATCTAGGGCTGACTTAGGGAGGATGGTTTTTTCTGCCCTAACTAAGGCTACCATAGGGGAGGTGAAGCAGTGTGTCCACCGCCTTAGGGAATCTCGTATTCCCCGCGGACCAAAACGGACTATGGGGGTGTTCCCCTAAACAAAAAAACACCAATGAAGGAAAAGAAAGAAGAAAAAAAAGTTACGGTGCAGGGATTAATAACCCCAGTGCCGGCGGCAAGTGTTGATCTGCTCACTAGTCATGTGCCGTCGATATCCAGCGATAGTGAGCCACACAATCCTCCTACAGGTGTTGGTGCCTTGGCGCCTGTAGTCGCAGTAAATGCAACAAGCGCACATTTAGCCACTGGCAAAAAAAAGGAGGAAGAAAAGGAGGACCAAAGGGGGAGTACTAACTGGACCCAGCCTTCAAGTACAGGTAGAGAATCCGATTCTGACTCCGAATCAAATAATAATATTACTGTCTTAGCTAACTCCAAAGATGACGAGGTCAGCAAGATGGTAGACGAAGTCAACAATTGTATGGCACAGCTCTCTACAAAAAAGAAGAAGCTATCGGGGGCACAACGACGTAAGTTGAAGAAGATGAACCGGGATAGCAAAAAGGCTAAAGTGCAGGATGCTCAAAAGGAGTCATCTGAAACTCCCTCCACCTCCTCGGAAGCTGGAAAGAGGGTCAGATCTCCCGAAGAGCAGAACACTGCGAAACCGCCGAAAAAGAAAAAGAGCTCCCCGCTCTCAAGTAAATTGGTGAGACCAAGTCAAACCCCCCACAAAAGAGACACTAGTCTGTATCTTTGTGGAAAGGGCGACAAAGTCAATCCAACTACAAAGAGAGCGAGCGCAGCAACGGAGCCCTCCGAGAAGACTGGGGCACCCGAAAGGGTATCCCGATCGACACGGAAGAGGAAGTTGACTGCTGAAAAAGGTAAGAAGCCACCATCATATGCTAAAGTAGCGCGGAAGCACAACAGAGACGAACTCTGCTACGCAGTGATCGATATCCGTTCGGCATCCGGCAAAATCCCTAAAGACCAGCACAACAAAGTTGAGGACCTGGTCAACAACCAAATTGTGGAGCATGCCCTCAACATCGAGGACGGGCCCCCAATTCAAATAATGAGCTGTGAGTTCAAAGGGGACATCTTGTTGTTGAGGATGGCATCAACAGCTTGCGTAGAGACCCTCACAGAACTCGTGGATACGATCCCCTCTCCCTGGGAAGGCGCCAAGCTTAAACTGGTGAGGATGAGGGACATCCCTAAGCTCACAAAAGCGACGGTGTACGTTAAAGGATGGGGCAGCGACTTCACAACAGAACGCATGCTCAAACTCTTTGGCCAGCAGAACAAAGGACTGGACGTAACGAGGTGGGAAGTCTTCCACAGGGAGAGCGACAGCAATGGCACTCTCCTTGTGGTGGGCTTGGATCAACTCTCCATGTCCAGCCTGGCCAAGACGAAGGGCATGGCTTTCTACGTGTCGAAAGCTGTCTTTTTCAAAATCGGCAAGGCCAGGGTCGGCGCTGAAGACCCTGAAAAAGAGCCCAAAGAAGAAAGAGACTGCGATGTAGAGAAGCGTCCAGTGCAGTCCAAAAATGAAGAGGGAGCCGAATCCATCTCCGACTCCCAAGAAGCCCGTTTACTGGAGGACCTATGATTGAGGTCATCCAGATAAACCTCCATCGGAGCGAAACGGCAACAAACGCTTTGATGGAAAAAATAAATAAAGGTAAGACTCATATCGCTTTGATCCAGGAACCATGGACGATTCGAAACAAGGTTACTGGATTGAACCATGTCAACTACCAACTATTCTATGCAAATACGGGAACTAGACCAAGGACCTGTATCATATGCCACAAAAACTTATGTTATCTTTTCTCTCCAGAGTTGTCAACATCGGATGCAACAGTACTGAAACAGGGGAATGGGAACGTATACCTTGCGTCAGTATATCTGCCATTCGACTCACCGACATTACCACCTACGTCGGAACTGCAACGCCTTGTGAGGAGAGCCAAACAAACAGGTAACGAAGTACTAGTAGGTTGCGACGCTAACTCTCACCACGTTGCGTGGGGTAGTACTAACATTAATAAACGGGGACAAGCCCTAGTAGAATTTTTGAATATTAACGACCTAATACCTCTTAACATAGGAAACACTGCTACCTTTGTTAATAAAATTAGGGAAGAAGTATTAGATATAACAATATGTTCAGAAAATCTTATAGACGAAATACAGGAGTGGAGGGTCTCTAGAGAACATTCCTTTTCTGACCATCGTTACATAAGATTTAAGATAGCAAGGCCACCGCCAAACCCAATAAACTTTCGAAATAAGGCCAAAACGAAATGGGCAAAATTCGCAAAGTTAATTAGACAAAGACTAGGGCATGAAGAGTATGAGTGCCTAAGTGTTGAAGACATCGACGACAAAGTTGATAACATTACGGAGATTCTAGTGAAGTCATTCGAAGATAGCTGTCCACTTCGAGAAAGGAAATCAGCCCAAGAAAAACCCTGGATGACCGGGGAGATTCGCAACATTGGGAAAGAGGTCCGAAGACTTTTCAATAGGGCACGCCGTAAAAAATCTCCGGTATACTGGGACGACTATCATACAAGACTCAGAGAATACAACAAAATTACAAGAACTGCAAAACGAAACTCCTGGAGGCTATTCTGCGAACAGGTGGATAGCGTTAACGATGTTTCAAAAATAAAAAAGTTCCTTTCAAAAACCCACACCCAAACCGAAACAATGGTAGATGATGTGGGTAGACGAATAGAATCAACTGAAGAAATGGTAAGACTTTTGATGAACACTCATTTTCCCCAAGGGATGGCGGGACACACAGAGATACCGATTCATAGGGATAATGAAGTTCAACAAAGTTTTATCATTACAGACCATATGGTCAAAGAGGCCTTAAAGAGCTTCTCACCATTTAAGGCATCAGGACCTGATGGAATCTTTCCGGCACTACTACAGATGGAGGCTCACTACATGTCAACTCATCTAGCCGTTATTTTCACAGCATGCCTAAAATTCTCATACACGCCGAAAGCCTGGCAGGAGGCAAGAGTTGTTTTCATACCCAAACCAGGCAAGGCAAGTTATGCAACACCTAAGGCTTATCGACCAATAAGCCTAACATCTTTCTTACTCAAAACCATGGAGCGCATAGTGGATACCATGATCAAAAGTAAGATTCCAAGCGAAATGCAAAAATTTAAACAACATGCATACGTTAAAGGACGGTCAGTGGACACCGCCCTACACGAGGTAGTGCAAAACATAGAAGAATCCTTCAATGGGAAAATGTACACACTTGCGGTATGCATTGACATTGAAGGAGCGTTCAATAATGTACAGACCAATACACTAATTCAATCCTTAGACCAGTTCGAGGTGGACCGGGCTCTCCGAGACTGGATAAGCCACATGCTAAGGAATAGATGGATTAACTGTGGGTCTCACGAAATACAAATAAGAGACAAAGTATCACAGGGAACACCACAAGGAGGTATTTTATCACCACTCCTATGGGTTACCACTATTAACAGTCTCCTGAGGATCCTAACTGACGATGGACTTAAACCAGTCTGCTATGCAGACGACGTTATAATACTTCTGAGGGGCCAGAATCCAAACCAACTTTGCAGAAGGGCCGAAACTGCCCTAAAACTTGCATATGACTGGGCTCGACCAAGAGGTCTAAATGTAAACCCAGACAAAACTGAAATATGTCTGTTTACAAGGAAAACAAAGATTGGTCCATATATAGACCCATCTTTCCTTAACAAAACAATTTCAATATCAGACAAGGTTAAATACTTAGGTGTAATCTTGGACAGAAAACTAAATTGGAAGTACCACATGGAAGAACGAGCAAACAAAGCTCACAGATGCTGGTCTCTATGTAGAAGAGCTATAGGCTCAAAATGGGGCCTCAATCCAACGATGACACACTGGCTCTACAAAAGCGTAATTAGACCTGTTCTAACTTATGCATCAGTAGTATGGTGGACATCGATGGAAAAGAAGTGCAACATAAAAATATTACAAAAGGTCCAACGTATGTGTTGCCTCGGCATAAGCGGAGCAATGAGGACCACATCTAATAGGGCTTTAGAGACTATCTTAAATGTCCCACCAATAGAAATACAGATTAAATATGAAGCCGCCCTCACAGCAATGAGACTCAAAGCAATGGGCGAATGGATCGAAACTGATCACAGGTCATATCATCAAAAAATAGTTGAGGTAGTGGAAGGGAATTTAACTGACATAACATCAGTACCCGATAGAATACCCGAAACGTCAATAGTTGTTGAGTGTGAGACCCTAATACCAGACAGACAATCTTGGATTGATGGAACCCTAGCGCAGACACCAACTGGAAACTGCGGTTATACAGATGGTTCGAAACTAGGGGAAAGGACGGGGCTGGGACTTTATATCGAAGAACCGGAAACCGAACTTTTATTCCGCCTACCAGACCATAACACGGTCCTACAGGCGGAAATCCGAGCAATTACAGAGTGTGTGATCTGGTTTAGCGCTAACACAAGACCAACAAACGTAAATATCTTTACAGATAGCCAATTGGCTATCAAGGCAATAACGACTAAAACGGTTAAATCAAGAACAGTTTTAGATTGTAAAATGGCTATTAACTCTTACTCCAGACATGGCACAATACGCCTCATATGGGTGCCTGGTCATCACGGGGTAAGAGGAAACGAGAAAGCCAATACCTTGGCTCAACGAGCCAGGGAGTTGCAAACAATAAATTTACCATTTGGAGCTACGCGTTCTGAGCTAAAAAGATGGGCGGCAGACGCCCATATCACACTATGGAATAGTGAAACTATTGGGAAAACGACAAGAATCTTGTGGGGTGAACCAAACGAGGATAAAACCAAAACATTGCTGAAACTGAGCAAAACAGAAACTAGTAAGATCATGGGCATTCTAACAGGGCACATAGGCTTACAATCGCATCTACACAAAATAGGAGTTGTAGACAATAGCGTATGTAGGGCATGCGGGGAGGATGACGAAACTTTGGAGCATTTCCTCTGTCACTGCCCAGCGTTCGCAAACAATAGATCCCGTTTCTTGGGAAATGACACTTTAACAGACTTGACCCATCTCAGGGGCGCAGACTGGAAAAAAATTAAAGATTATGTCAATAGTACAGAGTTCTTAAACTAACTTCTCAAGACCTTTCCATGCACAGTTTAGAGCGCACAACAAGCCGAATACTGGCTTAGGTGTATGTCTAAGGACATGAGGCGGAGAAAAACCGCCTCCTCTTCTCAACCTAACCTAACCTAACCTACAGAACTTTCCCCTTAACTGAGTTTGCGAAAATGTACAGTTTTCAGTGCAATAAACAGCTTAACTCATTTACTCAAAATGCTGTTTATTAATCCGTTGACTCAATTAAACAAAAATTTTTTTTATTTGCACTGTGTGCTGAATAAAACGGAGCCTTCGACGACTCATATAGACTAGTTAGTTTATGAAAAAATACATTAATAACATAATTAAAGAAAAAACTACGTATGTTGTGTTTGTCAATAAATATTTAATATGTATTTCAATTTACAACTACATACATATTTAATGTAAAACAAATATTTGTGGTTTGTATGTGCAAAAACCAATGAATTGCAAGTGCAATTGATACAACACTGTTTTGTCAAAAAGAAATCAAATTAAAACATATGATTTGAAGAGTTGCCACATACATTTATTTAACACATTAAATACATTTTTCTTTTTGAGAATTTTTAATTGACACTTAACCGGGGTTATTGTATACTACACTGAAAAAAGGGTTCTTCAATTTGATGAAATTGGATAACATTTTCCAACCTATTATACTTTTCTTCAACAAACTACATCAACACTTTTCATTAATTTTTCTTCAATTCCGTACATCAATTTGATAAAATCCTACATCAATTTGAAGAACATTGTACATCAATTATAATTTCTATTTTCAAAAAAAAAAACATTTCCATTTTTCAAATAAAAATGTTTTATTTTTTTCTTGAACATTGTGCATCAATTTAAGGAACATTGTACATCAATTTGATGAAATTCTACATCAATTTGATGAACAATTTTACGTCAATTATAATTTCTATCTTCCAAAAAAAAAATTTTTCTTTAAAGAGTGTTATGCTTGGCTACGAATCCATTTCGGAAGTTACCTCGCTTCTTCATTGGTACCCTTGGCAATGATGCCTACTTCAATTATTGGTATAATATCAGGAATAGTTTTTATCGCTTAAACGAGAATTACTCTTTAGTAGCGCATATCCACAAAACAAACACATGCACACATTTCTTTGTTTCTCATTTATTTTATACCAGTGTTGGGCCCGTTTAAACGATTTTAATTCCATTTTCCATTATATCAAATTCCTGTCGATTACAGTTTTGTTCACACATTATTGTTTAACCACATTTGTACTGTCCCATTTTGATACGTTTTTGCTACTTTTTAGATCCAACTAAAATTCACTAGTTTTTGCCAACAAATCTGTTTCATTCACTTATTATTTTTTCTCCATTTTTGGTCGCTTTTATATCACGTCTTGGTCCCTTTTCGTCCCACCTCTTACTCATTTCCACCTGTTGTAGAGCATATCTCATTTATATTATACCAAATTTGGGCCCGTTTTCCATTACATCCCATTTTGGGCCCATTCCTCTCGATTAAAATTTTTTCACACATTTTTGTTTTTCCATTTGTGTACTTTTTTTTATCCCGTTTTTGCCACATTTTCGTCCCTGTTTTACACAAATTTCTTTCACAATTTGTTTCTTCATTTTTCACTTGTTTTCATTTTTTACCCTTTTTATCCCGTTTTGTCCCCTTTTTCGTCCCATATCTAAGTCATTTCCACCTATTGTTGTCAATCGTAGTCGTGGACCAATTTTTTAAAAAAAAAATTACAATATTTGAATTTTTACCGTTACATTTTACCCGTTTCCCCCATTTTTATCCCCTTCTAATCCGAATTTCCAAAAATCTTTGCGAATGTCTATGATACAAGGGCTAAATATTCACAAAATTTCTTGATTCTTGGCACAGCCGTTTGGTCAGGACAGTGGTGCGTCAGTCAGTCAGTCACGCAAGAGTTTTATATATATATAGATAATTTTTCAAAATATATTTCATTTTATGCTTCTGTGAAGAGAGTAATGCAATTAAACGAAACTCATTTATATACCTTATATGATAAAAATACTTAAAACAACTTTGAGGTTAGGTATTGTTCTGAAAGTCTAAAAATTTACCCAACATCGGCATAGGACGAAAAAAAGATTTCAGATTACTAGGTTTTCATAATTTATATTGTGTGTGGTCACAGACATTTTATTATTATTTATTGAAATTAATAATTAAATTGTAATGTAGTTTTTTTTCGGTGTAAAGATTTTTCAACTCCTTAAAACACATAGCAGGGCTGCCTGCTAACTATCCTCATTCTCGACTTTAACTCGCACACATTCATCGTCTAGTCACTGAACAAATTTAATTTAAAGTCCTTCGTCGCCAACAGTTTATAATACCTCAATTTATGACAGTATATAATGCAAGAGCTCTTTACTGAACACGAAAATAAAAGGATGTACTTAAAACCACAGTCACATGTCAAGGTGCTGTAAATGTATAAATAAACAAAGTTTAAAAAAAAAAACAGAAAAAAAAATAAACCTAATACCCCAGCATAATCTAAATGATAGACAAATGTTGTATGTGGAATGGCATTCATTTAGAAAATGAATTCATATTCAGAGCTATTTCGAAACTTAAGTGTAAGATATCATGCCAATATGCCAGTGTCCCTGAGTTATGCACCATTACAAGGATTTGCATACTAAATGCGACTGAGTAGAGCTATGGATGTAAGTAGTATATGTGTGCTTCCATTTGAAGTGTTGTAGTTCCACAGGGAAAATAAATTACAGACGTGTGAAATGTTCTTTAGTCAGAGAAATATATGAGATAATACTAATGCGATTAGGTCGATAGAAAGTAAATACATAATTCCGGATACTGCAATTTAGATCAGTCCAAATTTACCAGATGTTTTCAAATAAAATGATATTCCATTAATCTAAATATTTTAAAAATAGCCAAATATTAGAATTTGACACATCTTTTCACAGGACACTCGTGTAATTTTTTAAGGATTTTTCAGTTCATCACAATTTTTCTTTCAATAGACAAGCTCTTTCCTACAACGACTTCTCCAGAGTTTGTTCAACGTCAATCGAGTATTTATCATTACGTTTCTATTATGTTTCAAATGGAATGCCCCATATGTTTTACATTTATAACTCAAAATATATGTCTATAATAAGGGGGTGGTTTAAGTACACACATGTGAAATATAAATTATATACTCCGAATGTAAAGGAGTTGTATTTCACTCGAAATGACATTGAGTAAATATCCGTTTTCTGGTGTTCTGACATCTTCAATTCAGCAATGAATTTACACTAAATGGTTGCCAACCGATTTGATTGTACGAAACACGTGCGACAAATCTACGGTGTACTGTCCCTGAGTGTTCTGATAGGGTGGGAAAAAAAAACATTCAAAAAACTCAAATGTCAACTCGCTGGTATGGCAGCCATACAAAAGAAGATATCGTGCCGCCTGAATTCAAGAGATAGTCTACCTAACGTTTGCACCATTTATGTAAATATTAAATATGAATTTAAGTTTTTATATATTTATGTGACAGAAATTACATTTTAAATTTTTGCGAGATATGTATGTGGCATTTTGATTGACACCCCAATCACATGTCCAGGTTTGACAAATCAACCATCACTTGGAGATAATTTTGTATTCAGATTTCAGTTATGAATGCAATTTAAAACGTTAAATATTGAGAAGCAGTCACATGTATGAACGGCTATGGTGTGGTAGTAGTGTCTGTGATTGCCAGTCAGCAGAACCCAGGTTCGAAAACCTGGCAAGACCAGCTAACATTTTTCAGCGACTG
The DNA here is from genome assembly GCA_958296145.1 of Hydrotaea cyrtoneurina. Classification (NCBI taxonomy): domain Eukaryota; kingdom Metazoa; phylum Arthropoda; class Insecta; order Diptera; family Muscidae; genus Hydrotaea; species Hydrotaea cyrtoneurina. The sequence goes on from OY282512.1 coordinate 119,998,056, forward strand.
TTTCCACCTGTAAAATTTCTCTAGAAATTTGGTTACTTTTAAAAACCAAAATGGATAATCCATTACTTTGTAAACCTTAAAAATAGTGCTTCTTCTTCAACACATTCCATAAAAAAACCTGAGAAATATTAACTGGTTTATCTCCTATCCTACTTTGCAATATTATTATTTCACTGATTGTTGGCTAGAATTACATTCTAGAGATATGACTAAATTGTGTGCAGAATCATTTGCCAATCAGTAAAATGAATGGTACTACTTTATGTTTATGTATACTTAATAATGTTGTGATAATAGCCGTCGAATTACGATGTATTTTAATACAGAACATTTAGCCTTAAGAGAAAAGGTTGAGACCAACAAGCTGCCATTTTTTTTAGTCAATTATTGTCGTGGTTGCGATTTTCCCGAAATGTAAAACAGACCTAAAACGCTGGTAGTTTATATTTTCCATGAACAGCTTTAACCTGTGACCCCATAAACCATTTTTCGTCCTTACAATAAATATACATATCTAAGCTTACGCCTGTCAAACAAATTTCCCTTAAAATGCCAACTATTCAATAACAGAGCAACAGCCACACACTCCTGCATAAATGCAAAACATTTAACGAATTCAAATGGTCGATTTATGATTAACAACAACAGCGGTGTCATGACCAGAATCTATGATATGACTGTTGCTATCCTAGTTATGCCGTGGCAGTACCGGGTCCCAAACCGACTTACGAGAGTTCGTGTATGTTTATGGCCATCGTACTTTTCTCTGGTAGGGGCCGCGATGCAGCGGTGCGGGGGATGGCTTGTTTAGTTGTCATCAGAGAAAAGATTGAGACTATTCGTTTTTATTCCGCATTCATACAATCGTTGCTTTTGCCATGCTATTGCTATCATTCGTTGTTTTTGTTGATTGTCTTATGCACACTCATAGAACCAATCGCACCATTCGCACCATTCGCTTAGTATTCGTTGCTCTGGTGTGTTTATAAGTATGCAGTGTGAAGAAATTTTGGCAAAACTTAATGCTTTACTTTATTTTCCAATTTTTGTTTTTGTTGTTGTTTTAACCGAAAATATATCAAAATGTTCCATTTATTGTTTTATTTGGTTTTATTTCACAAGTTTGATCTTCGTATTTATGTCAAAAAAAAAATACGTTTTTTTCAATATGCATGCAGACCATTCGTACCAATCGTTCTATATTCGTTGCTTTTGCGATTGGTATGAATGATAAGCAGAAGGCAAGCAATGCAATGCATGGAATTCGTCATACTCACATTTTCTGAATGGTATCATGACTTGCTTTACTATAATGATGTCTATTGACAACAATATGCATATATTTTGTGATTGCATTCAAAGGCATTAAATATGCCAATCAAACCGTTCTCTGGTTGTCATGTAATAAATTTTAGCTCTTTTGTTTATTTTACACTAATGGCAATTATTTGGCGTATGTTTGTGCGTGTGTGGTCATTTGTTTTGTTTGAGCACGTGGGTGGTTGGGGGTCAATGGGCGATGTGAGGTGTGCGGTATGTGCGAATTATCGCATTAAAATGTAGTTTTTTTTTTGTTGGGGGAGGCAATAAATAAATTTTAATTTATTTGAGATTTCGGTATCATTGCTACCATGTCTAGCAATATTTTATAAATAATTTGTTGATTTCATTTTGTGCTGTGCTTCTTAAAAAATGCTTTGGGGTTTTCTGTTTACTTTCGCCAGATAACAATGGGGTACAAAAGAGTTGTGTGTTCGATATATAATGGGGTTTCTGGATAAATGTTTCAAACATGCCGAAAATCCATTCGGCAGAAATAAAAAAAAAAGACTAAGAAAATAAAAATATGGAAAATAATTGGGTCAGGTTTGTGGGAGTAGTGGTTTCCTATTAAGAACCGATCTATAGATCGACAGATCGGGTTATCGGCATTACATTGATAGACTTCGGTGATAAGCTAAGGAAATTCATGTCCATGTCTTCAATCTCCGGACACAGACAATGTTTTATCATTCCTTCATAATGCTCTCCGATAACCCAAATGGGTTTTCAGCAGCATTGTCAAAACCCAAGTGGCCACTGATGCCAACGCTCCAAAACTCCGCAGTCTCTGAGGATGCATTGGTAACTCAACGATGACGTCTGATCCGCATATCCGCTGCAGTTTTGCTTGGTAACATAGCTGACGAGTTGACAATGCGTTTCGTTGGAAAACATGATTTTTTAGAAAATCGTTCTTCATTTCGAGACCCAAACTAAGAAGTCATTACGTTGGGGGGGACTTGTAAGCGAAAAAAGTGAGGTGTTTCTGCAGAAATCACTGTAAAAAATCTTAATATATATTTACCCTCGACACTGATTCACTGACTCTGTCACGCAGTACGTAGGAATTTAAATAGGCATTCTATAATTTTTCTATAAATAATAATAATAAAAAAAATAATATTTTTTTTTGTACAGAAATTGTGTTTTCCCCAAATTTTTTTTTACCAAAAATTTTTTTTTTAAAATTTTTTTTTTTTACAAAAATTTTTTTTTTTACATTTTTTTTTTCAACAAAATTTTTTTTTTTTACAAAAAATTTTTTTTTTACAAAATTTTTTTTTCCAAATTTTTTTTTTCAACAAAAATTTTTTTTTCAAGAAAAAATTTTTTTTCCAACAAAATTTTTTTTTTTCTACAAAAAAATTTTTTTTCCACAAATTTTTTTTTTTTTCAACACAATTTTTTTTTCATATTTCAACGGGCGCCATAGGCGCATTACAACTTACTAGTATAGCATAGTGTGCGTCAAAGAGGGTTCTATGCTTCACTGCGACGTATGAACAACAGTTTTGTCTAGCACGAACTTTCTCATACGCCACATACAATGTAAGCGGCCAGCAAGTCTTTTACAGGTTTTTAGCATGTGTCACAAAACTTTGTGATCAATTAGTTCGCAAATAGTTTTAAGGAAATTATGTTTTACAACACTCAGGCGATGCCCTAAATGAATGCTATGCTCTGTGTTAGCGAAGGAAGTAAGGGTATTGGAGGAAGGAAAAAGGGAGTGGTGTTTCTTGACGTTGGCCTTGAATTTGATAATCTCATAGCAGACAGGAAAAACACTGGCAGATACGAACGGTTTCTCTAAAGAACGAATTTTCTCTATAGTGCGTCGTCCGGTAAACCGGCCATTTCACAATGAACGGATGAGAGTCTCTGGAAAGCTGCGTATTCCGTCTAAATGTTCCAACATCAGGGACAAGATGACGGATATCTGACGAACAGATACCGTTAAAATATCTATAGAACAGCGATATACCACCCACGTTCCGGCGATGCTAAAGGGAGACAATAGAGTTGGATACCCTTCTATCCCCAATCGTCACCACCGCTCTCCTCTGTACACGGTCCAGAAGCTGCATACTATATCCGGAAGACTTCCTAAGGATATGCCTTCATTAGCCTGTCTACGGATATATTTTCGTTAGCCGAATATTATCTACAAGAATATTATTGGGTTGGCGTTTAACATTTAAACGGTTAAATTTTCCTCTAAACTGAATTTCAATCCACATTTACAGAGAATTTCGTGTTTACAAACTGACCACACTGACAGTGACTCTATTTGGAACTTCCCCAAGTGTATGTGTGCCATGTGCATACTTATTTACACATTCATACGTTTATTCAGTTTAACACATGTGTATGAATGTGTGTCGTGAATATGCGTTCGAGCTGTTGCTACAATATATACATTTGCATGTTGCAACATTTTGTTAATGTTGCTGTTGTTGTTGCTGTTGTTGTCGGTTGCTTGCAACAGGTGTTGAAACCTGATGAAAGTATGCTCTGCAGCTCTCATATCATGCATTCAGATCTTGTTGTTGACCTTTTGCTGTTATCGCCACCTTGGTTGGTGGCTGCTGCTACTGCTGTCGTTGGCAAACAATGTTTTGTATAATTTTGTATTGTACATACACAGATGTATATTAGACTGGGTCACGGTGGTACAACTCAATAACGTTCTCGTTTTAATTGTTTTCTTTTAAATCATTTTGATTAGGTAGGTTTTTCCCTTAACATTCCATGGGGGACCAAATCCTTTATATGTTTATACCCGCTGACCAACTCTTTATCTATTTACTAAGCCTGATTATTTCTTATAATACTTAATGTGTACATTAAACTTTAAGAATTAAAAAGTTTAGGAATTGTATGCCTCTGTAGTTTCAAGGCAATACTTAATATCACGTTTGCAAATGTATGATGCCCAATATTTAATGGATGAAAACCGTTTCAGAAACCTATTCAAAGCCATTTTTATTAAAAATAACTAAAAACTAAGGTCAAACTCTACAGTAAAATTATACTGATACTATTTCATTGATATGTGTGTACTGCGACTGTTGACATCTATATGTGAAGATTCGTGTAATTTTAGATATTTTAACATTCACTATTTTCCTTAAGTTTATGCAATTTACCACAAAAATGCACACTGAAGAAAGTATGTTGTCCTCTTAAAAATCATATGTATCAATTTATTTTGTTTTATCGCAACCCCATCTAATATTGATATGTATGTACATAAATAAGCGCAAGTTTCATAAAGCACATGTATCCATTGTATTTTGAATTCTACTAAATATTTAATGTTAAAGTTCAACTTAAAATTTCTTGTGAAATTTCCATTTGTGTACAAACGAATGTAGCGCTCTCAACAAATTGATTTAGTATTCGTTGGACTGGGATTAGCATATTTACTGGGAATTTTTCTTTTTTTTTGTGTGTGTGTGTGTGTGTTAAGTTTTTCCAGCAAAAGTTTAATGCTATTTACGTAAGCATTCACGCTTCACACGTGTTGGAGAATTGCACATGCGACAGTTTTAAGTATGAAATCGTGAAAAACGCTTTAATATCCCAATTATCCCAATTAGAGATATAACGTATTTTAATAATAGGTACTATTTAATAACTACTTTGTGAAATAGCAACATTTCGTACAAATATGCTTAGGAAATGTTATAATTTAAGAATTTTATGGAAACAATGCAAGCCCTTTAGTATATAAGACCACTGCTGGAGGGTATAAACAAAATATTTAGAAGTAAAGGAAAGATATGAAACGAGAATAAATAATAAAAACGACGAAAGTTTCAACAAGGCCAAGTGAAAAGTATTAACACCAGCCGAATTAATTGTAGATGCCTGGTTGAACCTTTCTCTAGAAACTACAAGGAAAGAAAACCGAGATATCCAAACCAGTTGGACTTTAATTTAGAAGTTCAATGGGCGACAAATAGCTTTTTGTTACTAACACGCAGGGGATGCCTCCTCTGATTGCATTCGAGGGAGGAAAGAGAGAGTTGTGTTTGTTGATGTTTCCATTGAATTTTAATAATGTATTGGCAGGCAGAACAAAAATTGCTCGACGATTATTCCACATGCGAATAGTACGGCTGAAGAACGATTTTTATCACATCGCAAATCTGCAGACCAATCAGAGTTCTGATAAATACACCTATTTGAATAACGTCTGGAGAGGGATTAGATATTCCTGCCAATCCAATAATGCAAAATATCTCGCATACCTTCATCACAGTCGGGAATACATTGAACCATATCGGAAATTCATATCAAATCTCCGCACGAATGTTGACCTTGAACAATAACAGATTAGTCTTTCCCGGTAAAGGTTTTGCAAATTTTTACAGAATATTTTCCTTAGGGGTTTCGTGAAATGTTTAATTTAAAACAAACAAAAATCTCATGAATAAAATAAGCCATAAACTGAACCATTAGTGAAACATTCATTCTAGACGAAATGAAACCAGTTCGGAGTACATTTTTTGATGTCTCTTCTAACACATGATACATGTACAATTTTATTCATATTTGATAATTAAATTTGGATCGTAGTAGCTCAACTCCGTCTTAACCAATTCAGCCTTAGGTTCTTGTGATTTTTTTTTTCGAATCTAATGATGACACCAGCCCATGAATTGCACCATATGGCATTTTTCAGACGAAATTTGGCAACTCTGCTTATTGATGTGCCCATTGAGCCACAAAAGAGCTACGACACTAAAGACAAATTTTCTAGGAAAAAATGCCATCTTCTTCCAGCTTCTTCAAGGCCCATTCATAGAAAATGTGATTTGATCGTCTGACTTTAGCTCCTAGACTAGCTGTATTCTGTAAGGTTTTAGAGAGAAGTCCTTACGTAAAATCTTACAGGTGGTCGAAAAGTACAAACTGAATTGGAGCGATCGGCAACATATCGTGCGTATTCTTCTCCCGGGTACTAAATCTACGGCTCGGTTGCACACTAGGGAATTCGTAAAATGTTTAGAAATAAATCTGCCCTTCTGGAATTGGATTAACGGATCGGATTGTCATTTTGTTTTTGTTTCAAATACACATAAGATGGCATTAGCGAATACTGAATGCGCTACAACTTAATTTCTCATATTTTTGCCTTAGGGACGCAAACCCTGTGCAACGGCTGGATTTGCCTGCTTTCCACTGAAACAACAAATGTGGACCGTCTTTAACAGACTGTCAGACAGTTTACTGAATAAAATTTACAGACATTTTTGACAGGACCACATAGAAATGAGACTAAAGGGAACGGGTAAACAATTCCCAGTGATAAGGAGAATATTCGTCTAAATTTTAAAAGGTCGTCATTACATTTTATCGATTTCATATGAAATTTTACTACTAATGGAAAATCATGTTAACCACTTAAACGTCATCAATAAATGAGACTCATGTGGTGGAATTTGATTTTTACAACAAAAACAATAGCTTCATCTCTTCTTTGGTGTTACTACTCCAAGTTGTATTAATGTGCTGAATGCAAACACGACTGGCATACAATTATTTCCTTTGTCAATAAAGGAAATTCTCTTTCACAAACGAAACTCATTGAAAATTCCGTCACGCACAAAACGCATCCTTCATCCTTACGATGGCACATCAACATCTGTAATTAAATTATTTCAATTAAATATCATTTCAATGGCGAACAGAGTCCAACAGTACGTTGGATGGCATACTAACGTGAGTTTCTCCGATTTCTTTCTCATTTGTTATTAAGGCAAAACAAATTTATCATGAGCCAAAATACCGGTAGTCTTCCCCTGTTCTCGCCCCCCAACCTACAATTATTATTAGCTTTGTGTCAAGTTTTAAGTTACTCAGCGACCGACTTCACGGACACAGTCATGTGGAAAATCATAACACAAAACATCCGAACCACCTCTCCGCCAAATGCCATTCATCATTCTTCATCCTTTTATTTCGGCTGTAATTTTCTGGTGACCACACTTTGCAACCTCATACTACGGGCGAATGTAATACCCATGAAATACCAAAACAAAGCCGGGAAAAGAATAACATCATGTTTCATGCAACCAACAGAATAACAGAATCTTAAAGTAAACCCTTAAAGACGTGGACACGCGCACACACATCGACACACAAACCAAACGCAACGACACTGTCTTGCTCCGAAAGACCAGTAAAGCGTAGCTTATCCGACAACAATGATTCCCCTGAGTTGGCCAGCAAGCAACGAAACGTTAAGAAATGGACAAACAGAAAAAAATCAAACTGAAATACAAATGACACTAAGATTGTGTGGCCAGAAGAGCTATCTGTTGGACGGGGGGAAGATGAGGACACACGTATGTATGAGGAAGTGGTAACAATGATGCAACTAAATAAATCTGCGCACAATAGTTTTGGACAGGGAGAAGTTACTTTTTACCAATCCTCCATTCTCTTCGTCATTCCACTCCCTCGTTCTCCCACGATAGTGTCCAATATTCAATTTCATTGCTTGTCCTCTCTAACAAACGTCAGCATACACATTGACCTGCACAGTGGGGTACAGTTGGAACACATTCATTTAGGAGTGACGTTGGGCCCAATTATGTTGCTGTGAGTGATCTCTTGCTGTGCTTATGAAATTCTCAATTAGCTTTAGGTGTTTTGGTTTGGCCATCAAATGTTTGGTTTGGCCATCATGAAAAAAACCATTTCTCTACAAAATCCATTTGCCATCAGGAGCCGAAGTTCAACAGTTAATCACGATCTTACTGATTTAGGTTGACACTACACTTTGTAAAAAAAAATTTCGAAAAAAAATAAAATTGGAAAAAAAATATTTGTGGAAAAAAAATTTTTGTTGAAAAAAAAAATATTTGTGAAAAAAAAAATTATGTAGAAAAAAAAAATTTTGTTGAAAAAAAAAATTTTTGTTGAAAAAAAAAATTTTGTTGAAAAAAAAAAATTTTGTTGAAAAAAAAAATTTTGTTGAAAAAAAAATTTTGTTGAAAAAAAAAAAATGGGGAAAAAAAAATTTTGTCGAAAAAAAAATTTTGTGGAAAAAAAAAATTTTGTTGAAAAAAAAAAATTTGATGAAAAAAAAATTTGTAAAAAAAAACTTTGTAAAAAAAAAAATTTGGAAAAAAAAAATTTGGGGAAAACACAATTTCTGTACAAAAAAAAAATATTATTTTTTTTATTATTTATAGAAAGAATTATAGAATGTCTATTTAAATTCCTACGTACTGCGTGACAGAGTCAGTGAATCAGTGTATCAGTGAATCAGTGTCGAGGGTAAATATATATTAAGATATGTTTAATACTCGAATGCAAGTAATTTTTGAGTTTTTTTTATCTGATTTTTCTAATATGACTCGCAACCTAATCCTTACCATTGAAGAGAACTGTAAAAATATTAAATTTAAAAATCATGACGAAATGCAATCCAAAACTTTCATTCTAATGAAAGTATTTTTCTTTTATGTATATTCTAAGTGATTGGTTTTTGATTTGTGAAAAGAAGAAAAATCCATGTGTTTTTTGATTGTAGGTTCTATCCAACGATTTAGTACAAGCATAGTTATGTCTCTCTTTGAATATTAACTCATATATTTTTGCAAGGAAAAACATATCATTTTGCCCCACTGTGATCGAGTGAACACACTAACTGTGGGAGGTAAGCCCAGTCATGGTATAATAAATTATAATGCCATCATAATGTGAATGTATGTATTTTAGTATCATAAATGCTGGGGTTTCACACTCCTCCTCCGACAGCGCCAGCAACTGCTTTCATACAATTTACGACCAAATCGATACGGCTCCTAAACGAAGTTCTATACGAATGTGTAGCTTTATGCTCAAATACACGTATTGTGTAACTGAATGTTACATGAGCATTTTAGTTTTTCAGTTACATTGAAGTCATAGGACTTGGGTACCGTTGCCATTTTGGGGAAATATCATAGAATTCAATAACAAACTACCCATAAATTTGAATCAGTCGTCTATGATTTAAGGTATTTTTGTACACAAGAGATATGAGTATGAACCAACTCTACTCAGGCACTGAAAGAAAAGTATTACATACGAGTAATAACATTTGTTCGATGCTTTTTATACCAGTTCTTTTAAACCGGTTCGAAGCCCATCTCTAGTTATGAATGGTGAACAGAAAATTGTATTATCAATTAAATGAAAATGCTTGGCAACAAGAGATATACAGGAGATGTGAAGAAACTTGAGAGATTGCAATTATGATGCGCTCACAAGTGTCTACACTTCTTAAATTTCAACAAAACTATTGGTATGCGAACGTCATCACCACTCAATTAAATATTTTCTAAATATTCTAGAAAACTTTATCAAATATTGCAATAGAAGTTTAAAAAAAAATTCTTACGAAATATCTCAATGCTTAATGAATTTTTTGTTTGTTTTCGAACATTTCATTCGAGCACAATCCATCCTGGTTAACAAATAAAAAGCATTCTTATCTAGACAAATTGAATAGTTGGAAAAAAAGTCATACTCCATCAATTTCAGAATCATTTATTAAAAATGTTTTCTTGTTTGGATTATACAAAAAATATGTTCAGTGTTCATATGCAATTAAAAACAGAACTAACTCATCATTCATTTATGCATAGGAACTTTAAATTGATATTACTAGCTCAACTAAAAAGGAACAAGTGTAGCAACATATGTACATACAATATAAATATGGACACACATAAAAGAAATAAATAAACGAATTACATGCAGAAACATTTTCGGTAAACGGTTTTTTTTGTAAATATGTGAATTTCTTTATCACTTCAAAAATAATTTTTTTTTAATAAACAACCTAATTGTAGTTTTAGTTAATATGTGTAATATTTTATCATAAAATTTCCAAACAATTTTTTGTTTGAAATTTTGTTATTCTGTGAAGTATAGGGTTATCCATTTCGTGGTTTCAAAAGTATAGGGCTGGAATTCGACATCTGTCAAACTAAGTTTTTAAACGAATTTTTGTTCTTTTTAGTTGGAAGTCTGACACTGACGAAAATGGATTGCTTAACTATCACACAGCGCGTAAAAATTATTAAAACCTACTACAAAAATGGTGATTTTGGCACAGCCATATATCGTGCTTTAAGAGGAGATTATGGTTTATGGTTATGAAGCACATTTCTCAGTCGGTGGGTATGTTAATAAACCAAATTGTATTTGGGGTTCTGAGAATCCTCAAGTAATTGAAGACGCCATTACATCCACAAAAAGTCACTGTTTGGTGTGCTCTTTGGTGCGAAGGTGTGATTGGACCTTACTTCTTCGAAAACGATGATGGACGACTGTCACCGTCAATTCGGAGCGTTATCCTCGTATGATAACCGACGTTTTGTTTGCCTGCAATTGAAGAAAACGACTTGGAGAATATGTGGTTCAACAAGACGGTGCCACATGCCCCACAACTCGTGCGAATATGGCTTTATTGCAAGAGACATTTAATGGCCGCGTAATTTCTCGTCGAGGCGACATCAACTGGCCACTTAAGATCATGCGATTTGACACCATTAGACTTTGTTTTGTGGGGCTACGCGAAAGACCGTGTTTATGCAGATAAACCTTTAACTCTTGAGCATTTAAGAACCAACAATCGTCAAGTTATGGCTGAGATACCGCCCAATATGTGCCAAAAAGTGGTCCAAAATTACCTCAAAAAAATCAGTGCTTGAAGGCTTCGCGTGGTGGTCATTTAAATGATGTAGTGTTTCACACATAATGTCAACGTTCAAACTTTATAATAAAAAAGAAATGTGATGAAAAAAATATTTTATATGTGTTTTATTTACGTTTACTTTGACAAAGCAAAATGGATAACCCTTTATTTTCGATAAAATAAATATTTTGTGAAATATTTTATCACAGAATTCCGAAATAATTTTTTAATTGAATTAAATTTTTTTTTCTGTAAAGCGTATAGTACTTCTTAAACTTCCCCAAACATAGAAAACAAGAAATAGTTAAAGTCGGTTTGATACTGTAGTTTTCGAACAGTTAATTTTAAAATTGTATTACAAAGATCTTCTTATGCATCCAGAAAAATGCTGTATTCCATTCGCAGTCATCTTTACACAGTTAATCATTAGTAAAGAGTTATGTTGTTACAGATTTCACAGAAGTTTCCCTTTTAGTATGCACTTGTCACATACACTTGTCACATGTTCTTCATAATCTAAAATTATTTTTTTAAATTTTTAAATAATATTTCTGTAAATTATTTTTCGTTTTTTTTTATGGAATTCCTTTAGAAATATTTGATCTGTTTTGATGTTATTCATTGTTGATTTTCTATTTTGAAATTTACCTCTTCAAATGAAATTATTGTAATCCAAAATCGTGATTCCAATTTACCTAAAAGAAAAGAGATAGAGAAAATTAAAATCCAAATACTTTCTTGTATACTGCAAAAAAAAATCTAAACGAAAATATCAGACGGGTTGAAAGATTGATTTTTATTTACATTGAATCCTTTCCTCTGTGTGTAACAGATATTCTGAACAAAAGTGTGTCTGGCAAAACTTCGTTGTTGTTAAGGTTGCATTAACTTCCACCGCCTCAGTCTGTAGATGAATACTTCTGCCACCAACCTAATATATCCGAATTTAGTTATATAGATAAGTTTTGTGGTCGCTATGATTAATTATAATAATATAATTATTTACAAAACACTACTTGTACTGATATTTTCCCAAGCCAATTTACAATTTTATTGACTAAAACAAACAGATAGGTGGGGCTTCTGTTGGATTTGTTGGCAAAATCAAATAAATTGATACTCCATCGAATGTCTCTAAAATATGAACTTTACACCCATTCGAGTGTATATGAAATATATTCCACTGCAGCTAATACAAAGTTGTTAACCTTTAATTTAGAGACCAAATAAAACTGTAATATATTATTAGGGCGAGCACCATAATGCTCAAGTATCCTCATTAGCAATTCCACACAGAGCATTTATTAAGATTTACAATCGCCCATTAAACTAGTCCAAGAATACACCTGATTATTAGCCATATCCATGTATTTTGCTCATATGTACAGGAATATACAGACATATACACACAAGTGATAACACCAATACAACTATACTAGACAATACTTGTGAGACTATAGCCGTGCGTAGAACAGAGACAAACTGAAACTCATTAAAAGTGAATCGCTTTAATACGCAGTAATTTAGCACAAAGGATTCTTATTACGAATCTAATTATTAGCGAATACATACAAAAACAAAGATATAGAAAACCATCACATAATAAGACTAAGGAAGAACCAAGATATACAAGAATTTTCCATGAAACTTTTTCCGCAAACATTGAAACTTTTTATCGTGGAATGAACGGTAAAAGGGTCCGCCCTGGGATGGTGGTGCATCGATTATGTGTTTTTTGTTTTGTTTTATTGGCGCCAATCCCTTGAGTTATAATTTGAGTGATAAGGATTCCAACTTTTTTTTCACAAGAAAAAAAATATTCTTTTGTCTGTAAGGAAGTTATGGGACAAGTAATCATCCTTTTTCTGTATGTAACACAGTAACACGTTCTGTTGAAAGGGAATATTTTGGAATGCATGTAAAATGGAGGTCTGATATTGAAAATACTCTTAAGGATTATTCTTCGTATAGGCCGTTTTCACACAGTCTTTTCGGTTGCCGTTATTCACGCCCCAAATTTTCAGAGTCATTGATGAAGATTAAGAATAAATATAGCGTTTTGTATCCTCGCTGCTAATGTTGTATAAATACCAGTATTTGGGTTCTCAAATATCAAACGTACACGCTGGAAAAATTTTATTTTCTTAAAGTACAAAAAATACAGAAGTAAATCGCTTGTTTGGGGGGTTGAATCAAGTAAAGCTTATTTGGTTCTAAACAAAGTTTATTTAGCTGCCAATATAACTCATTTGCTATTGTTATTATGTATTTGTCTAGAAGTAATGGCGTGTTTGAGAAAAAATACGCAATAAACATATTATTAATATAACAAAGTAATAAGTCTGTATCTGCAACAAATTTAGACAATTTTCTGCGCTCTTCTTAAATTTTCAATATCCAATATCCTCGTACGCTTTAAAGTTAAACAAATTTATGGATACAAAAATTAATTTGTCAGGTCTTTATAAAGGATTAATTGCATTTCAGTAGCACTAATTTTGAGTCCAAACTGTAAATTGTTACTCAAAATTCTTAAGATAAACATGAGATGGAATCGTATATATATACAAATCTCGAAAGAACCCACTTGCCTTCCTGCAGCCATTAAATGATTTCTCAAGAATTTCGTAACATTTCGCATACATTCTCATTTTCATTATGCCTTGATTATCCACCTCTAAACCTGAGCTACTGAAATCGATAAATTCCAATGGACATAATTTAATTACTTATAGCTGCTATTTCGAGTATACACTCATACACAGGCAAACCACACCGATACAATTGTGTAACACCCGGAGAAGTATATAAAGAAGACATAGGATTGCCATCATAAAAGATAATAACATTTTATGTTTGTAACGGCTGTTGTAGGTTGTGATTATTGTTGTACTTCGTCTATATCAATGCACAGACCAGGCGTGCAGTGGGCATCATGTTGCCTGCCACCACATGTAGTGCCGACCACAAACAACATTATAATTTTTGGCCCGTATTCGCTAATTACTGACCATTAATCATAATTCTGATGCCGTGCTGAACGGGAGTGTGTATCTATTGTCTCACACACACATACAATCACTGAGATACACAATTATGCAAACAGATTTTGGGTGCTGTCGTTGGTAATAACACAACAATTTTGTTTGTGCCATGATTTGTAGAACCTCCCACAAAATAATGAAATTCGTAGGTGCTATTTTAAAGCAAACATTAAAGCCTTAAGGGAAACATTAAAATACATAATGGTGGATCTAAGTACATCACAGTCTAGATATAACGGTAAAAAGTCATCATTCTTGTTTCCGTTTCTTTTTTTTTGGTTTTGAGAGTGTTTTTTTTTATTCAATTCTACTACAGGCAGTTTCTTGTCGTTACTCGAATAATAGACGTGACACGAAAATGGCTTTCATATGTATGAGAGGAGTATAATAATTTGGGAGAGACTGGTGAAAATTTCATTCAAGATCGGAACTTGAATTTGTTTAAAATAGAACTCTGGGCAATTGAAAAGAGAACTTATTCTTTTTTCATAAACTACAGAAACGACGTCTTACGTTAATCGGATTATTTTCTAAAGATGATGTTTTTTGTACTACAAAAATATATTTTTTATTAAATAACGTTAGCCGATATTTGAGATTATATATGGGTGAATAATCTGAAATGACTCCTTTTCTTTGCGAAAAAGGGGACAGTCTCCGACCACTCCGACGAAAATAATTCGCAAACTAAAATAGAAGTAGAGTTTCTTCGAGAACCTTCGAAGAGAACAATACTTCAGCGCGAGAGAAACACTACAAATTGAACGTAACGGCCGTTACCTTTATTTTAAGCAGAAAACCACACCAGGCACGGGACAGAGAAAATGTTCCGGACAAAAGTCAATGATTTTTATAATTTCTTAAAATTAATTTAATTAAATCAAAAAAAGAGTATATGTGACTTGAAGTGATAGTGCATTAATTCATTTGAATGCAATTACAGATTTTTATTATTTACATACATAATAAGTACGGTTTATTTTGCTGCGTCGGTTTTGGACACGCCACGGGACTGAGACTACATGTACTGTTTTCTTTTTTTCGATATTAACAAATTAAAAATTTTAAAAACTAATACGTGGGTTATTTTAACAAATATAATAAGCTGCTTAGAACATATTTATAAAAAAAATTGGTTAATACAACACAATTTTCAACAGCCGGACACAGAAAGGAGTCATTTAAGATTATTCACCCATATATACATATATATTTGTGCAATTTATTCCTGTAAGGAGCATAATGCCGCCTTAAGGTTATTTCAATAAACTCGATATGTTTGGATTTGCCTTTTCCCATGTCTGCGATGGACATCATATACGTCAGCTTCCTTGCGGGTTCCATTCTATCGCTTTTTTTTTTGGCAATCTGTGTCCAGTCCAATTGCATTTGCGGACTTGAATTTGGATAGGTTGTTGGCTAGTTTCTAAATAAGCTTACGTTTCTTTTATTACTATTGTTGTTGGCTAGTTTCTGCCCAGATCTAGCAATTTGAAATGGTTCTAGGCCAGAATGCATGTAGTATCTTTCTCAAGCATTTATTTATGAAAACTTGTATGGAATGTATGTCACGTGATGCTGCTTTCCACGTCTCGCATCCATACAACAGTGTGGATTTTACATTCGTGTTGCATATAGTAATGTTTTTCCTCCTTGATATGCTTTTGAGATTATTATTCCTATAAAATACGCGTAAAACAGTAATTTACCCAGAGAGAACGCCAGGCTATTCCTACTATTTTCTATAACATTTTTAAAAAGTTATTAATCATTTTTAGGTATTTTTTATTATATTTTGAAAAAAAAAATACACCCTATATTTTGTTCACCGTTAAAGACAAATGCAAAGTCTACGTTTTTTACAATAAGACCGCATCGATTTATGAAAATTGAATCACTGCTCAGCCAAGGCAATAAATATTTTCATTATCTTAATTGATGACCACCTCAAAAATACGGATTTTTATGCACACAAAAAGAAATAGAATCCACAGAAAAATAATGCAAATCTTTGAAAAGGTCAAGGTTGGGCGAGACTATTAAATGTATTAATAAGAATCACAATTACGATCATGCGGATAACTTCGAATTTCCATTATTTGAAACAGATGACAACTTCTCAGTTGTTGTCCTACAGGCGTCCAGCAGTTGACAAGGAAGTTGATTTCATAAGGGGCCTAAACCATCTGGCTGATTACGAAGCTTTTCGGTAGGCTGAGGACGGTGCAAATTACTATTTTTGTTCCCTAATATCACAGTGTACTACGGAGTAAAATTGAGTCTGCCTCTAAAGACAGGCAATCGAATGTAACCCTTTGCTTCTAGGGACTTGTATCAACATATGACTCTATTGTTATAACACCGTGTTACACACATTCTGTCCTATGAACCAAATTTACTTTTTCGGAAAGGGGATAAAAAATAAAAATACACGTGTATCGGCGATTTTCATGTACACGTCAGCATTTTTTTTTTTTAATTTTGAAGTATGAAGCTCGTAGTGGCCTGTGTGAAAGATTTTGGACCGATTTTTAACCCTTTTTCAGTGATCCAATCAAGCTGATTTTTTGCAGGCAGACTCATGGAAATGTCTGTATCACGTCAAATTTTTTAAAAAATAGATTTTTATCAATGGTCAAATTCTCAGATTTTTTGTAATCAGAGAAGACAAAAATGATGTTTGCCTTCTTTAACTATATATTTTTTTTTTCTAAACATTTTTATATATGTTTGCGCCATTATCCCATAAAGTAATTAAAGGTGCCGGTTATCAAGTTTCATTTTAATATAGACAGAAAAAAAAAGAATATTGTAATCATGGTAAAAAGTCATTTTAAATTTTCTCTGAAGTTACAAAAATACGAATTAAAAGCTAAACATTTGAAATAAATCTAGCAACGTTTATAAGGGCTGAATCCAATTCAAAGTACGTCCTGTAGTCAGTCATATTTTTCAAAACCGCCACCTACTTAAAGTCGATATTTAGAAGAAGGTTACTATGGAACCCAATGGCGATATTTTTTTTTTTTTTTTAAAAAAACATTCCCAACTAATATTAATTTTCCTAAACTAAGGACATGAATTTGTGGCTTTAACGAGGGTTTTTCATACGAAATATTCTGTGAAATATTTTTGGGTTTATTGGTCGAATCTGTTCAAACTACTCCCCAACACAAGCTACACAGCTTATGTGTTTTCCTCCAAAATAAGCGCACATTTCTTTTATGACCTCATGTTAAGTGAAAAACTTCATTCCATCGAATAATTTGTAATAGTTGGACATAGTGACTAAAATTGAATAAAAGCTGGGTGAAGAAGGTATTCGCATTTCAAGTTATTTACCATTTCCATCAAGAAAACGACACACGCGCGTGAATGTGCTTTGTCACGATGAAAGCAATTGTTTGCACAAGATGTGAATTTGTGTCCTTTATGACGTCAACGATGTGGTAATAATGGTTTTACATGTTTATATTTCTATACCCTACCATGGCATGTATACTAACTGTGTCACTCGGTAGGCAAAACTTTGGACTAGAGGTGGAGGAAGCTCAAAGTAATTATGGGAACCTATTGAACGTGGCAAATTGTCATCTTGATATCTGGAAGTAACTGCTATAGGATGTCCTTAAATTCTATATGATTTATAGGAGGACCCTCCCTATATGAGGCTAAAATCAAACAAAGTGCGCTTTCTCGTAGGGAAGTGGATATTGGTCTCATTATATTTCCAACATAATTTAGCCTTGTCTGCTCCCAAAAAGAAAAAAGTAAGAAAAAACAAGCTCACCTTTCATAATATTTTTGCATATTATTAATTATGGCTGTGGCAAAATCCCTGCTATCATCCAGCTTTCGAAATTCGTGGACGCATAATGTGCAAAATGTCACAAACTGTGTTTATCTTATCCATCATTATTAACATCATTACCAACAAGCATAAGTGCGGGACTATGTAATAAAACATACTCTTACGAGGCAAATCTCTTTTGTAAGTATGTATGTTGGCGGTAGGAAAACTGTGTTACATCTAAACCAGGAATGTTCATGATTTTAAAAGGAAAATCGGTAAGGATGGGTCCTAATGTAAAAAGATTAGGTTGACGTTGACGTGTCTATGATACTAATGAAAACTAATGCGATTTTTACACAGCAGAATTTAAATTTAGAAAACTGTCCCTGAGTTACATGTATACTGGGGATTAGTACGAAGACGTGTCTAAAAACGTGCCAACGGAAAATTGACCAAAGTCTATAAATAAAATTAAATTTTCTGAAAAATGATAAATTGAAATGAAACCAAAAATTCCATTTGATGGATACCGGCCTAAAACTCATCCCATCTTAGAAATAAGAAGAAGTGAAATTGCAAGAACACTTTTCTCTATTTGGATGGTTACATGTTGTTATTAACATAGGTCCCTAGAACACAAGGTCCTGGACGAAAAAATAAACCAAAATTAAATAAAAAAAAAAATAGCCATATTTACAATCGTAAAGGAATTCCATTTAACTTGTGTCATTCAGTTTTTATGGATTTTCTATAAATGGCTATGAAAATACAGAAAAAGCTCAAGCGAATTCAATTACAATCCTTGTGGTTTTCTCTTGGTTGCAACAAAAATAAAGCCACAAAATCAAAGCGCTTCGATAAAATTTCTTAAACAGTTCATTGATCTTGGCCTGGTCGCAGATTCAAAAGAATTGAGGTTATTTTCGAGTACGCAATTGGTAAATGTAGGCTATTAAGAAATGCGTATACTTAATAAATAATTGAATTCTGGCAAAACACTCATACGCCCTCACACACGGTTTTTAAATGGATTTCAGGCCGATAGCCTTGGTTGCTGGTGTCCTTTACAGTTTAGTTTATTATAATTTTTTATTGTTATAAATAAATAAATGGAGTTTTGACAAAACAACTTATTTCAAATGTTTCACGAGAACAAAACAACAAAAACACATTAGGTACCATACCAAACAGTTTGTGTGTCTTTTGGAAGGGATGTGAAAGGGAAGAATGATGATAAAAAATAATTTCCATAAATTTCATGATCGCTTTTTTTAGAAAATAAATGACAAACAAATCTAAGAGATAATGGAAGATATGATCGAGACAGAAATGTTATTCGTATTGTGAATAACTTAACCCATTAAAACTCTGCTTCGAAATCAACTATTATGGGATTCAATGTATACGTGTTCTCCTTTACTAAAATTGGATCGACTCGAATAAATCGAAAGTCAAAAACATAATTTGCAAATCTGTATTCCGACAGGATGTTTCCATTTAAAACCGACTGGGATATCAGAGCACTACGATTATCTTCTTAATATATATTTACCCTCGACACTGACTCTGTCACGCAGTACATAGGAATTTAAATAGGCATTCTATAATTTTCTATAAATAATAATAATAAAAAAAATAATATTTTTTTTTTGTACAGAAATTGTGTTTTCCCCAAATTTTTTTTTACCAAAATTTTTATTTTTTTCCAAAATTTTTATTTTTTTCCAAAATTTTTTTTTTACAAATTTTTTTTTTTACAAAATTGTTTTTCAACAAAAATTTTTTTTTAGAAAAACTTTTTTTTTTAGTAAAACTTTTTTTTTTATAAAAATTTTTTTTTTTTACAAAATTTTTTTTCCAAATTTTTTTTTTTTCAACAAAATTTTTTTTTTCAACAAAATTTTTTTTTTCAACAAAATTTTTTTTTTCCACAAAAATTTATTTTTTTCGACAACATTTTTTTTTTACCTACCGACTGTAGGTAAGATCTCAAGGACTTGTTTCAGCTAAAAGAATTGCAAATCAGGCAATCGAGTATATTTAAGATGATTATTTTTCTTATTCAAAATTTTTAAGATAAGAAACGTAGGCAAATGATTTTAAATTCATATAGCTGAAAGAATCCTTTAGGCCTTGCCTACAATCGAATTTTCACAGACTCGAAAATCTTTACAACAATGTTATTGACAATGGCAAATCATTCTGGACCACTGTGCGACGTATGCTTCAGCCCTTGACAGAACTACTGTCTACGTTTTTATTATGGCATTACATTATGGAGTTCCTATATAAATTCATATTCACACATACATTCATACGCACAATCTCAAAAAAGACTGTACATGAAGTAATGTGTATTTTATTGAGATATACATGTGTATATACAATATGTACACTATCCTGACACGAAAAACTAATTGATGAGGAATATTAAAATTGTTTTAAACGATTTACGTTCCTATGACAACGTGTACGTTGGGGCATCATTATAAATGTACTATTTGAACAAAGTTGTACAACATGCCTTTCAAGTGCAGGATTATAATTTATTTAATCTACTGATACTGAGATTATGTACAAATTAATTATAAATACAAAAACTATGCTCCGCTATACAAATGTTACACACATTTTGAGAAATGCATATAATTAAGTTTTTGTAGAGGGGACATGTTTTGTCTTACACTGGATTTCTCTCACAAAGACAAAGATCTTGCCTCCAATGTCATGTCCGTGTAGAGGTGTTTCGTACTTTGGATGAATTGCATGTGACGGGAACATTAAAACGTTTTTTGATGTCCGGCCTTGGTGTGATAGTTAGTGACCATACAACATTTTCCAGTTCCGTTTCCACCTCATAAATACCGGGGACTTCCGGGGACTAAACATATAACATACAGCAAGATATAACATCTCTAAACGTCATAAAATCCCCTCCATAGTCGTTGAAAAAAAATATATTAATTTTATATAAAATATATAATTCCCACCCACCTGACATAACATCTTGCCAAGTACTGTATGTGCAATATACACAACGGTACACTTATACAACCTCAAATGCCGTGCAGCTGACAGAGTAATGAAACCAACATTATCGCCCTCATCTGCAGCATAATTACATATAATGTGTCAGTTCTTGTGAAACCTTACTTTAACCTAAGATTACGAAACGCAGGGTAAAATAGATCATGTAGAAGATGATGGGAATCATACGAATCTCTGCGGTGACATTCGTATGTACGTACACCACGTACGTACGGACACGATTCACGAGATACATAACCGACAACGCTCCACAACAATTTATTCATTTTTAATGTGGCTTCACATATTTTATAATACATTTTACCTTGTTGACTGTGGGTAGGTAGGTATATCTATTTTGCCCAGAACATTAGTAACATTTAGGTCATCCAACAGATGGCCGTAGTGTCATAATCAAGCATCTATTTAGGAATATATATACAGGTGTGGGAGGGAGACAACATGACAACGACAAGAAATGGCGGCTACAGAAAGAACGAAACAGCAAACATGAAAATCATTTGTAATACCTAAACCAAATATTTTTTACATTCACTATGATTTGCCTGTAATTGTTGGTTTAAATCAAAAGGTGTCTTCATGCCCAAACTCATGTTACACATGCTTATGATGTCTGTTTGATTTTTTTTTTGGCGGGAAATTGTGGAAGGCCCTCTCATAAATGATTTTAAAGAAGGTTTTATTTTTAGATCCAAACTACATTTTCTTATGAAAAAAGGCCTTTTGTATCATGCGCATTGATAAAAGTAATTGGTCACAAGGTGTGGATCTGCCAGAGGTCTTTCTTTCACTTAATAAACTGTTCTCATGCCTGTTCTCTAGGAAGGGCTGTCCGATGGACTTGTCCTTATGTTTTGCATATTCTGTTTGTACGAAATTCCTATTACGAATTTCCCTATTAGAGAGATCCACAGAATACCCCTTGTTTCAAATTTACGGAAATCACTTTAAAAATACCTACCACAATTATCTTTTATCTTATCTAGTCTTCATTTTAGGAACTTTCAAAAAAGGCCTCTTAGAAGGCCTTGCGTAGGCAGTTAGGATGTAAAGTGTTTGTGTTAGGGTTTGCGTGTGTGTCCGTATGTATGATTTAATGTTTTCATTTTTAGAAGCGCCTAACACATATACACTCACGCTCACACACACATATGCTGATTGATAGCTGGATTAAATGGGATTTACACAATATGCTTAGTGAGGTACGTAAATGTAAGCGTATGTAGTCGTTTGGAATGCTACAGAGCATAATGTTATGGAGGATAAGTGGCGAAGGTGTTGCTGGTACCGTTGGTGGTGAGGCTGGCAGTAACCTGTAGAGTTGATGACTGTGCGAATTTGAATTGTTTACTGAATTTGTATATTCCCACCCAACGGGGCAGGATATGGCATAAACAGATCAGTTGGTACTGGCAAAAACTGTAAAGCACCTAAGGAGCCACCCGAGAGCCACCCAAGTGTATTGGCAACAAATCTATGCCATAACTTTTAAAGGCGCTCTGAAAGAAATCGCATTGCCGGAGACAATATTTTTTAAAGACTCACTGTAAAATTAAAAGTGGATTTTAATATCACAACAATTTCTGGTGTTTGTCACGATTCAAAGAATCTGATGACGAATTCAGGGATTATTAATAGAATTATGAGTTACATTTTTAACTGTGTGTAGGGGACTGTCTGTACCATCACTAATAAATCGTAGACATATTCAGTGTATGATGTTTTTTTTTTTAAATGATTTGTGGATTCATTGGCTGCCCATCTATGAGACCACTGAGAACGTTTGCATTTTTTAGCATACCTTTTCATACAACTAACTATAGTGTGAATGAACCAAATGTGAAATCTTCCAGGGAATTCACTAGCATTTATAAATTATATGATATTAATTTCTCATTTAGCATAAATCAGTTTAATAGATTATCAGATAGAATGTACTATTAAGCAGTAAACTGTAAGGAACTTGCATTCCAAAGACCTAAATAATTAAATTCAATGTTATCTTGACAGGAAGAATGAAGCGCTTTCCTCTTGAAAGCCGCTGTGAAAAAAAGTCAAACTTATTTTCCAAGTCGATGCTGTCTAGCACACACTATTTGGTTTATGCGAAATAAGTTTTGGCCTCAATGAGGCTTCCATCGTGCCTTCTGTATGCAATTTTGTGCGTGGACACTACTCATAATTCTCGTAGACGGACGCTACTCGCTGAAGAGAATGCCCGTGCCGCAGCCTACATCGACTAGCCATCGCAATCTCAACAAATCATCATTTCAAGCATTAGCCTGATGACAACTTAACACAAAGACTTCGCAATATTCTCAGATTAGTTCCAAATGGGCAACGATTTTGCTCAAGAAATCGAAAACCAAACTGCCGCATCTGGGAAACGGAAATCCAGCACGTGATCGTAGAGAAACCTATCAATTCTTTAGAGAATTACGGTTTGTTGCGTATTTTGGAGCTGTGGAATCATTGTGCTGCCAATGACATTTCGGATAACCGGAAGCTCTACAGTTGTGTGATAAACCATTTAATGGTGCCGGCTATTGAAAACCATAACTTGGACGATCGTTGGTTTCAGTAGAATGGCTCGCCATGCCAGTCAGCCTACGCCACATAAGATCGTGTTATCAGTTGCGATGTAATGTGAAAAATGCTTAGGTTCCGATCATTTATATCGCGCACAGCTCACTGTTCTGAGGGAAGTTTCTTCTGGATATATAAAGCAACCTTCTGAACTGTAACCACTACTCATTGCTGGGATATGTATGTCCGCTTACGTACTGCAATTAAGTGAATACATTATCAAACTGGCAAACCATTGTTATCAACGGTGAAATCCGACATTGTATTCGGGCATTTCATGGAGATTAAAATTTTCACATAAACGTCACTTTGTTGTTAATTAACATGTGTCTGTCTGCCAACGCAACACAAAATCCTCCTCTCTGTCGTAAGCTGCCAATATCATACGTACATACAGACACCTACTGTATTGCACAGACATCTACATTAGGGTGGAGTGAAATTCAAAAAAAAAAAGTTAACCTCGGAAAGAGATGTAGTCTGGGGTCCTAATGAGGGGAAAAATTAAAAAAAAGAAAAAAATGTTTAGGCGTCGCGCCACTCCCTCGAAATTTGGAAATTATCGCTATTTTGGCGTTGATTTTAGAAAAATCCTAAAAAGTTGTATGTCAATAAATGTTTGCAATAGCGTAAACAATGAAATAAGGGCATGAAAAAATTTAAAAAAAATTTTCTCATTGTTCAAAAATTTCAAAAAGTAAAATAAGTCAAATCGTCCCTTCTTCAGAAAATTGACTGAACAATGAAATCGCCACCAAAGCTACAAATATTAGTCGATTATCCTCATATTTGCCTCAAATACTTTTGTTTGGGCACTGAACAAGCTCAAACTTTTAAATTTCGAATAAGTTAAGTCGTTAATTTTTAGGATTTTTCTAAAATCATCGCCAAAATAACGATAATTTCCAAATTTCGAGGGAGTGGCGCGACCCCTTAAAATTTTTTAAAATTGTTTTCTTTATTTTTCCCCTCATTAGGACCCCAGACTACATCTCTTTCCGAGGTTAACTTTTTCAAATTAAAAAAAAGCATGTTTTCACTCCACCCTAATCTACATACATAAGCACAAAGTAGTACGTACACAAAGTGAAAAGGCTATGCAATGAATTAACATTATGTTGTGTATAATTATTTCCAGGTAAATGTGTTGGAACGTGAGAAACAGCATTTACAGTCTTTTCAATTTGGATCATATTTAACGAAATCGAAATTTGTTGTATTGTCTTATAAATCAATTGGAGTAACAGTTTTGACAAACATTAAGAACTAACTGAAAGTGTGCTGAATAGTCTGGAGCAGATGTTACTAGGGCCTTGGACCCTGAGGTGTAAACACATTATTCACACCGCAAATACCCTTACCCTGAAATGGGGTAACTTTAAGCTTTCTGTGTGTGAGTAACCCATCTATTTGGGGATCCTTTTGATGTGCAAACTTTAAGGCCACCGGGAAACTCAGACAAGTTCTACCACCTCTGTGTCGTAATCTGAGAATCCCATTGCATAGAACATGGTGTTTCACAGTAGGTTTCCCAGCACATATACTTGGGAGACGCCAGCTGTATATACTTTTATGTATTGTCGTACAAGCACAGTAGGGTCATATCCGAAAAAAATCATTAAATGATACTCAGTGGAGAGACATATTATGTGCTTCCAATTTGAGCTCTTGCTCAGAAGTTTATCTGATCTCGCTGATTGGCAGGGGTGATGTGGCGACTGTTGTATGTTCCCAATGTGCGAATAGCCAAGTAATTATTTTATTTAAAAGTAATGGAATAACATATGTTTCTATACCAACTATCCTAAGTCGAGTGTATATATAATAATTAATTTTAGATTTTTTATCATTTTTCTATTAAGACCAATGACTATACAGAGGGCAGACGTCCCAAGTCGTTTTTTAAAAAAAAAACATTATTTGCTTTGAAAACCTTTCAAATACTGCCATGCTATGTCTAAAAACAACTTGGGACATCTGCCCTCTGTATGGTCTTTCTGAGACTACAAACAAACAAACAATTTTCAAATGGATTCACGTACATTTTTTTTCTCCTGGAAAAGCAACTTTGTTAATGGAGATGCCAAATATCATATGTTAACTACATATTATTTCAGTAACCTGAGTGTCGGGCCATAAGTCCAAACGTAAAAAAAACCTACGTAAAACATGTGATTTAATTCCTCGAATTTAAGTTGATTTGATGCGGTTATGTCGTATCATTTCTCAGAATTACGAAATATTCAACTTATTCACATTCATTAGTGACTCGACGCTCGACCTCGGTCACATTTTTGATTTGCCCCTCACTTGTATTCAATTAATAATTGTTCACAATAATCAATCATAACGGTCTCTCCCGTTCAAACTGATTGCAGCAAAACAAAAAAAAAACAACAGCCAAATCATCACATTGCAATTGTACAAAAGAAAAAAATATTGCCCCAGGGCAATTAAAATCGATAAATATTGAACAACAAAAACACAATTTATTTCCTCATGGTATAATTATAAGTCAACAAATGAGCGGTCATTATCATTAACCTGACAATAATAATAAACACACAATTCATTGTATTTACATGTAGACAATATTTGTATTCACAAACGTATGTTTATATATTTGGACCATTACATGGCTACTCTATCGGTGGTCAAATAATCATATTCACATTGCAATTGTTTCACTCATTCATTCATTCATTTGCTCTGTTTTCGTACCGTTAATGCATTACAGTCGCTTGATAAGGCGAAAAATAGTAGTGAACTGAACAAAAAAAAAAAAAACAGCGAATGCGCGCTCGCAGTTTTCGCATTAGCGAAATGTTAACGCTTATCAACAGCTTGCCATACTACTTGAGGTTTGTAGTGCCTTTCCTCGTTTTTTTTGTGTTGTTTCGTTCTTTGTGTCTCGCGTTTCGTTTGTAATTACAAAAATTTCAATGTAAACAATGTGGGTACATGGAGAGTCTGTCTACATGTGTGTATGAGTAGCTACATACAGGGTGGTCCAAAAACAGAGAGATTTTGGGTTAAAAATAGAGTCACTGAGAGTAAATGAAAAAACAATGTACTGTTACAGATGAATTTTATAAATTGAATTCGCTAAAATGTAGGTGAAATTTGAAAGCCACAAGAAATTAATTTCCAAAAAAAAAACAATTTGTAAGTTTGAATTCGTTTGAAAGAAAAACCTAAAATGAACGATATTAAATATTCGCAAGTTCTTTAAACGAAACAAGGGCTGTGGAGTCGGAGTCCAATATATTTGCCCTGAGTCGGAGTCTGGAGTCGAATAATGTGCTTGACTCCGACACCGAGTTGTATTTATTTACATTTCCCACAAAATATATAAAATGTATGGGGAACAGGTTAATCTGTTAAAATTTTTTGAAATTTTAAATATTTTCGGTTATATGAACTTTTTTATCCTTCAAATATTGATCAGACTCCGACTCTGACTCCACCGCACTGAACGTAAGCGATTCTATTTAGAAAAACTGTAACCTACTGATATACAATATTGTAATTTATTGAAAATGCAAACTTTGCATTCATTTTGTTTTTTAATTGATTAGAAAACCATACATGCGATTTCAATACTTTAAATTTAAGCGTTTGAATAGATAAACAAAAAGTTGATATAATCGAAAATATTTAAAGTTTTAAAAAATATTAACAGGTTTCATTTTATTTATTTTATGGGAAATGTAAGAAAATACAACTCGCAGTCGGAGTCGAGTTGCTTTCTCGACACAACACTCCGACTCGGGGCAAATTTATCAGACTCCAAATTTATTAACTCCAATAGGAAATCAATTTGTTTTGAAGAAACGGGAATTTTGTAATTTATTAAAAATTTAAACTTTGCATAGTATTGTTTTTACGACCACGATCAGCTGTGTTGTTACAGTGATGCTCTCTTGGCCATTTAAAAAACTGTGGGCTAATTCAAACTTCGTATTAAATAATCCACGCATATATTGCCACATATTGCCAAAATATCAGTAATTTACAAAATAAATCATTTAAATAAATTTAGAGGAATTTACAAAAAATTATTTCAGTTATATCTAAGAAATATTACATTAGAATTACATATGGCTGTTTTAGAATTCTGAAAGAAGGCAAGAAACTAAACCAAATACAAATATTAACTCAAAACAAAGGAATTTTAACATTCGCCCTTTAAGCAACAAACCAAAGATATTCAATGCTCCAAAAACAGCACAATGAGGATCCAAAAAAGTTTCACCAGTCGCGAGCCATTAACAACAAGCTAGGTTTCGAAAAATTGGATTGCAAAGCAATCGTAGGCTGTCATATAAATGCCACCGTGTTCCAGTGATAGTGGCAAAGCCAAAAAGTTTAAAAAAAAACGTTTATTTAGACCACCCTTTATATTCACGTGTAAACAGTGAAACTATTGTGCATAGTCGTGGGTGAATTTGAATAGGGTGTACCGAAAATAGCACGGTGCTTGAATAAATAGGTGTATAAGACAAATAATGAATGATTCAAATATTTCATTTCAGGATAGAAAATTTGTAGGACTAAGCACATATTTGAACTATCAAAAGAGGTTGCAAGTATCCTGTGCTCCTGAATCGTTTCAAAAAAGTTGCACCTTCCCAAATGATCTTTACAATAGCTTCACCACTTACATCCGTCCATAAGATTGGGACATCCTTGATTCACATAATTTGAGGAATGCTCAAAAATAAAAACAAATCGCGCTCAAATGACAAAACGTCCCGAGTGAAGTTATTCTAAGAAAAAATTTCAAAATTTGCAATGGAAGTTCCAATTTGCATCAGACAACACTGGTATTGCCAGGACCCCGAATATAAATAGCAACCCTTGTACATGGCTTTTCAGAAACTCTCATCGAGTAGCTAGATGATCGTACCATGTTTATTCTTCGGCAAACGCATATTTGCAATAAACCCCCAGTCGCTTATGAGAGTTTAAGTACGAAGCTCTAATTTTTTATATCCCTATTATTTCGGGGCAACCTCACGTACACATAAACATACGCATATACTATATGTGATACATTCACACAAGCATTGAGTTGATGCAGTTTTTGCAGTGCAAATAAAGAAATATATATATATATATTTTTTTTTTGTTTTGTGACAGCTGTTTTTAACTAGTTTCCACTGAGCTTCTTTCGGCTTGCAGGAAACTTTACTACACATCCGCAGGTAGTGTATCCGTGTCGTAATGTTGGCGTCAAGAGAATACAACACTTATCTTGAGGCAAACAATTCATATGAAGAATTCAAAACTGAGACATTTACCGGGAGATATCAAAACGTTGCTGCATGTAAGATGGCCAGATTAGTTAGCAAGATCATATCAAGCTCTTGCAGAGAAATAGACGTAAGCTAAATTTTCTCTTTTTACTGAAATTCGGTAAAACATAGTCCAATGCTCTTAATGCCAAATTAATAAAAATTAATGGCAAATGCAATTTATCGTAAGCGCAACATTGGGTTCTGCTTATCCACAAAAAAACCTCTCCCGTAAAATTTTCTTTTTTGGCGCTTACGTCTTTTTCGCGATTAGGGCTCGATAACCGGTTGTTGCTATCATATGGATTTTGTGGGGGCTTTTTTCAGTTCATGTTTCTTCTTTCTGAGTTTCTCGAAGAAAATGTTTTGCAAAAAGCGTTGAAAAAGATTGAAATAATTGTTTTATAGTAAAACCCAGTGATGAATCAAATAAATATCGAAGGGAGAATTATTTAAAAAAAATTAAGTGTTTAGTTTGTATGGAAAATGTTCCACTACTGTCTATTGGCAAAAAAAAACCTTTTACTGACGCAACAGGATACCATGGAAAACAAAGATTCAAAGCCTGGTTTCGTTTTCATCTCGTAAGCTAATAGATTATTCTCTAACGCTATGAAAAACAGCCGTTCGAATCTTTTAACTGTAGATCCCGATCTTGTTTGATTTGTTAAATAATTTAACAAAAGTTCCTCATCTCTTCCCTCCTGAAAAGTTGTGATACATAATCGGAACTTTGGGACCTACGGAAATAATAAACTGATCACGCTTAAAACACTGAAGCTGCAGATTTCACATTTCGCGTATCTTACTTTTGCTGTATATCTTCTTAATATATATTTACCCTCGACACTGATTCACTGATTCACTGATACACTGATTCCCTGATTCACTGATTCACTGACTCTGTCACGCAGTACGTAGGAATTTAAATAGGCATTCTATAATAATTCTAAATATTTTTTTTTTGTACAGAAATTGTGTTTTCCCCAAATTTTTTTTTTACCAAAATTTTGTTTTTCCATAATTTTTTTTTTCCACAAAATTTTTTTTTTCCAAAACTTTTTTTTTTCCACCAAATTTTTTTTTTCAACAAAATTTTTTTTTTCAACAAAAATTTTTTTTTCAACAAAAATTTTTTTTTCAGCATAAATTTTTTTTCCACAAATTTTATTTTTTTTTGAAATTTTTTTTTACAAAATAGTTTTCTCAAAATATTTTTTACAAAATTTTTAAAATTAAGTAACAAATACTTTCTCAAGCAAATTAACGGGCGCCATAGGCGCATTACAACTTACTAGTTTTCAAATATTTACCGTCGCACGCTGTCTGCCTTTATCGACTTTTTCGTGTTTTTTTTTTGCATTCGCAGAAATGACGATGGCAACAAAGAGGGCAAACTCGTTCGTTCCGTTTCATTATAGTTAACATCTCCACAGAGGCGGGGAGGGGACTTGATCTTAATTAAATTGTAAACACAGGTGGTTAATGTGGTTATGCAGACAGAATAAAACGTGTTACACATTTCCACATGAGGAAATGCTAAGGGTCTTCTGCCATTTGCCTTTTGCAAATATGCGGTGATGACAAAAACTGTACCCGTTTAATGAATGAAAGAGTTATGGCTTGAATGGGTGGTTACCTGCATAAAGGCAACGGAGAAAAGAGCTGTTGCAGCTTATCTCTATGGTGGATGTATCAAATCGTTTTTAATTTTCTGCGATTTAATTATCACCTCATCAGTTTAGTTAAATTATGGAATTCGAAAAGGGTTCTGGTTCATTGTCACAGAATCGAATTAAGCTAGAACATTAGGGAGCAATTTAGTATTTTCTTAAATGTACAAGTTCATTTATTTTCGGCAAGACATAGAAAACCAAACAATTAATTTTGTATACCCATTTAATATTGAGACATCATTACTCTCACTGTTTGCCGTTGCCGTATTGACTCGAGCTAAAAAGCTTAAATCAAATGTTAATAGAATTTACGCAAGAAATTACTGTGATACCATTTATCATAATAAATGATAAACGAATACACAAAGAAGAAGACTCGACTACAATTATGGCGAATCGATCAAGGCCGTTGTCCACGAGTTAACCTAAACCACTACACCGACATATGATGTGGGCGGGGTGGGCAAACTTAACAAAGCTCTAGTCTATTTTAAAAAAAAATAAAATAATATACACATACGAGGTTAGTGCTCATAAGTAATGGCATTCGTTGTAGCTTAAAAGCGAAGAGTTATATTTATTCGAACCAGTTGAAGTAAAAAAAATATTAGAACCAGAAATAGTTTTCAAATATTACAAAACCCTTCGTAGGTTCAAGATATCTAATTGTGCATTTCAGTCAAAAAAATATCAATACACATAAACAAAACACATCTGATCATAACATTTATGAAAAATGTTCTAGATTTCATGAATTAGAATCACAACATTTTTGAAATGTCTTTTTAATTCAAACAATACAGTTTAATGTTTATAAAAAGAAGTACATCACAGAAGAACACTCGCAATGAGTAATTTTTAAAAACATTCAGAATGATTCAAATAAAGTGGTTAGGGAAAAGAAAATTGGAAGGAAATCGAAGCTGTAGCAGACAAACTACAAAAATTGTAATTGCACTCTTGATGATAAGTCACGTGAGAAAAGAGAAATTTGTTTGATTCGTTACTCCGACCTCTATGAACCGTTAATGGTGAATTGTCAGGGACATATAGAGAAAAATGCCACGAACATGACGCAAAGTGTTGTTTTGTTACATGTAAGTTGACTTATGGAATTTACAGCCTATTTTTATTAAACGTAAAGCCGAAACGAAACGGATTTGTGTTTCTATAACTCCAACGAATCCAATACACACAATACACACAAAAATACATAAGAAAAAAATTTCAATTAGAATTTAACTGAGACTTTCGTGTTACAAAACCCCAAACTGACGAAACAGAATTTCTGTTTGTTATTTTAACGAAACGAAAAACCCATTCGTTTTATAAAAACAGGCTGTTAAAGATCTACAATGGATGGCGAATAGATAACATACGAATCCATCCATTGAATTGTTTCATCACAATCTTCAATTGAAAATAGGATCGGTGAAATATCAACAACCACATATGTGTAATGACAACAGGACGGTATCGATATCTACGGACTGACAGCGGATAATGTCAAACTGTGTTGACATTTCTGTCCAGTATCTTGTGTCGTTTAACGCTCCCAAATTTAGTGGTGTAGTGAGCAAGCAAGCAAGCTACGTCAAGAAGCTAAATTATCATATTTGGAGCGAAGACAATCCTCAAGCTGTTATTACATCCATTAAAATTTACTATTTGGAGCAGTTTACACGCTGGCTGCATCATCTGTTCTTATTTCTTTCGAAATGAGCCATATCGAGCCATTGTTTCTGAAATTCTTCTTCTTTCCAAAAATTAAACAGCTAAACCTTTGCGACATTTACAGAGCACTTAACGAGCGATTTATTGTAAAATCTATGATAACTGACCAAAATTTTGTCCGCTTCACTGGCTATTTAACGCCTCTGGATTACATTTCATGGGGCTATGTGAAGTCAGTGGTTTATGCCGACAAACCTGCAAACTCTTGATGAATTGGATGCCAATATTCAAGATTTATTTGGAAAAAGTAATCCAAAAATTGGACTAAGCGAATGGACCATGTAACTCTTAGACGCAGCCCACATATGCCGGAATACATAAGTAAAAATAAATGTCACGAAAATATCTACCAGATTGTAATAAAAAAAACTGCATTCCATTTTAAGTTCTCAAGCTCCTAAAAACACCCTTTCATCATTGGGAACTCTTTCTTGTTGACAAAGTTTCGTTCTTGGTCTACTGCCTGACATTTGGCAAGTCTACCTCGTACCTCTTCACATTAAATGCAATCGGAAAATTTCCTGTGTGACCTTACGTAAAATATAATGTCACGGATCAATGTTCTAATTACATGCAAACGTACACTACAATCGATTGAGCCATTGAACCGTCTTAACAATACTTTTGTTTGTCTAATATAGCAGAATATAAATCACTTTGATTTTTCTAATGAAAGAATGAAATCATGTCAGTCTTTGAATAGAATCTTCGAATCTTTTGATGACCTTCGATGGGATTATCATGTTTCAGTGCTGCACTGTGGCTACAAGAGAACTTTTTTATTTATTTCAATTCGATAAAGATTAAAACTGGGAAGGAACTTCCAAAAGAAAAATAATTCTCGTTAGAATAAATAATTCCTGATCATTCGATATTTTAAAGTAAACATTAAAGTTGATGTCGAAGTTAATAAAGAAAATTAATTGTGTTCAATATTCAGTACAGTACGTCGTAATTGACTTCCTTAAGATTTGAGAAAAATACTTTTACTACTTATGGTTTTAAATTCCCGATTCTTTTCAACTCCCGGGAATCGCAATTTTTTCGATTTATAAAATATAAAGAAAAAAAAAACAATTCTTCCAAAAACAAAATTTTGTTTTATTGTTTTTTTTATGATAAAAACGTTAAATGATTAATAATATAATAAAAAAATCCTAGAAAATTAATATTGAAAAAAAATCCTGTAGAATTTGAATTTTATTATATCATCTAGTTGAGGAATGTTTCAGAAATATAATTTTCCCGGTTAAACCCAACAACAATGGTTGTAAAAATTGCTTAAAATGTACATATTTAATTTTGTTTTTTGTGGTATTTTGTTCCCGGGAACCACTGCCACTAATACCGGGAATCCCGAGAATAGGAATGTAACAAATCGGCAAATTTTCCGGGAAATACCGGGAATTCCAAGGTTAAAAACTCCAATTACAGCTCCAAAATCGTAACCAATTTACAAACAGAAAATGTCGCAAATTCTTGATGATATTTCCTAACACAATTCTGTAGAAGAAAAAAAAACAATTCTAAATTTTTTTTTGAAATCGTTTAATTTTTTTTTTTTAAAATTCCAATACTTTCAAAAAATTATTAAATACATTTTATAAATTCTATGACATTTATTCGTTTTAGAACTAATTTTGTTCCAACGCATCGAACTTGAATACTCAGAAAAAAAAAATACAATTACATTTTTTTAAAATGTTCCAAACATATTGCAATATTTTCAATGAACATTTAAAAAAAAATTAATTGTATTTTTTTTCTGAGTATTCAAGCAATTTGTAAATTTGTTCAGGTTTTCGTCTGTTACAAATTTGTAACTCAAAATTATGTCTCTACGATTATGCACAAATTTAGAAATATGAAGATTTTTTTTTTTAAATCAGCCTTACATTTTTGTTTTGTTTTCTAAAATTAGCCTTCAAAAATATGAAAATATCAAAATTAAAAAAAAAATTCTAAATCATCATTGAAAAATCGTAACCATCCAAAAAAGAAAAGTTAACTTCCTTACGATTTCTTCACACCTAGAAAAGTCTTTTCTATAAAATCAGCGATATGAAATTCTCTCGTGAATTAATATTTTGTTTCACAGCCTGTAACATGATTGTGGCACCACTGTGCCCCGTCATCATTGTGACACACTTTTAATCTACTTCACAATCTGCCCTGATGGATTATCTTGGATTAGATGAATAGTTACCGCCACATTTCATTCTATTTGTACCGTCGTGTCGTAAGACATATTCGAATGCTGTGTTTCCATCATCATAAAAAGAAAATTAATAAGTTTTATTTGGTCACTTTTTGACGTACGAGTAGAACGAGCCAAACCGACATTAATGGCGTTTGATAATGCCGAAACTTATCATCTGCGGTATACCACGTCACTGGCGGTGAGCAACTTACACCGTCTATCCTACAAATGGTCGGTATACACAGTAAAATTAATTTTGTTAAGTACAATACTTTGATAAATGTACGCGCTTACTACCGGAACTCATTTACGTAAACACATATAAACCAACATAAATCTTTTACGGCACGACTCCATGGGCACGAGTTTGTGGATCTTACGTTTGACATTAAGACAACCATCTCAAACCGGCAACAACAGCGACACGGCAGGGCAAACGATATCATCAGGAGAATGTCAATGAAAATGGCAGGCCCATAACATCATGTATAGAAGATGGCATAGACTTGAGTACACTCTAGAGTCTAGACATTTGCTGGATAACTGTACACTTTGAAGGCAGATAAGTGGCGAACTTTCTTTCAAACACATCTAATGGATTACGGAGAGTAATGTCCTGACAGGCCTTATCCGGAGTACATGGCTGTTTGAATAATTAAATGCTGGCACAGTTGTTTATTTTGTATACTGAAATAGTTACTTGTTTATTTGACTATAAAAATACTTTAAGTTTAAAGATATGGAATACTAAAGTATTTAAATGCTTGGGTGCTTCGACTAGTTTTGTTGACTACTTGAATATCTGTGTACTCGAATAGACAAATACTTCAATATCAGAAATATTTATTCAACTACTTTATCTATCTTCTCAACATGAGATTTCTAATGAATTGGATACTTATATATATTTTGCATTTACCAGTACTTGACATGTTCTCCCGCCATACTTACAAATTGTGCTGAATTGTCAAATCAAATTTTCATGGAAAATGAAAAGTTCATGACATTGTTTGTCTCGAGTTGCAATTTTGTGTCAACTTCAAGAACATTTCACCTACCTGAAAGAAACAAAGAAATACTTTTTAATATTTTATAATGTTAACAGAATTTGAGGTATTGTTATAATTTTATATTTGAGTATACGCTTATTTACATTTTTTTAAGATATAAACATTTTATTTACTAAACATTTTTTTGTCGATGTTTGTAAGGTCCCGTACAAAGCAAGGAGTGCTAAATAAATATTGTTCCACTAGAGTATGAAAGTCTTTCGAAATAGAAGTAAATAGAAGTAAATAACCCATAATTTTGGCGGTTAAGACAACAGAATATCATTTAAGTTTTTGTGAACGATTGTCTCCCCAAAATCCTAAAAAAATTTGGGCAGAAAGAAACGTTAATCTTTGGCATGCCACCAATCAAATTCAGATATGCAGCCGAAAATAAAACCACACACTCAGGAAATTTCCAGATGTCACCACCAGAATGGCCATCGACTAAAACTACCAGGGCCAGATCCAAAAATCCAAGAAAATCAATTGCAAAACAACCTTTGCAATTGGAATTTAATAAAATCATCTAATTCAGAAATCTTTCAGAAAGTAAAAAAAAACGTATAATTTCCCGGTTAAAACCAACCAACAATCTAATTCAGAAATCTTTCAGAAAGTAAAAAAAAACGTATAATTTCCCGGTTAAAACCAACCAACAACAAAATGTACATAGCTTATTTTTTTTATGGTATTTTGTTCCCGGGAATCGCCCCCCAATAGTTCCAGGAATCACGGAAATCGGGATATAAAAAATTGGCAAATATCCCAAATTACATATGCCCCGGGCTAAAAACCCTAGATACAGCTTTAAAATTTGTTATGATTTTCGAGCTGCAACTTGAGGTTCTAACCCGGGACATATGTAATTTGAGTAATTTGCCGATTTTTTACATCAAAACATGTCTCGAATTCTTGATCATATTCCTAACACAATTCTGTAGACGAAAAAAAAAAAAAAAAAATATTTTTTCTTTTGGAAATCTTGGAAATATCGCCTCACACTCAGGAAAGTTCCAGATGACATCAACAGAATGGCCATCGATTAAAACACCCCAGGTCAGAGAAGTGTTTGAAGCGCAACCCATACGTGGAGAAGGCAGCTCGAATTTGAAATACAATCGGATATAAATAGCAAATACAGTGTTTTCGGACAAGAGGTGTTATTTTGGTATTCAAAGAAAAATTAAATTTTTTAAGATAAATGATCGGATGTTTATTTCAGAATAGAGAAAGGTATGCCGTTAATAAGGGAAAACTACATCAGCCAAATGTCCACGATGACCACGCTTACAGGACCATATCCTTTTCATCAAATTTTCCATAACCCAATCGCAAAGTGCCTGTCCTGTGTCATCGCATAGCCTCACGATTTCTATCGTTGAGGTCTTGAATCGACGCTGGGCTATTGGCCTGGACCTTTTCTTTTACGTAGCCCCAAACGAAGAAGTCGCAAAGTGTTAAATCACAAGATCTCAGTGGCCAATTGTGATCAGCTCTTCGAGAGATAACACGATCCGGAAACTTTTCCCGTAAAAGTGCAATGGTTTCGTTGCTTGTTTGGCACATAGCGCCGTCTTGTTGAAAGTAAACATTGTCCAGATCAATATCATCCAACTCCGACCATAAAAAATCATTAATCATCTCTCGATAGCGCAATCCATTGGCTGTAACTGTTGATGCAACCTCATTTGCGAAAAAGTAAGGAATGATTTTTAACCTAATAACAAAAAAAAATTGTATGGAGTGAGAAATGTTTTAATTTTTCCACATTTCTTGCTCTAGTTCCCCCAATTCTATCTACTGTGTGTTTTAAAAATATGAATTCTGAATCAATGTTCTTCAGAATGGTCATACACTGCACTTAGGACATCTACTTGTTATTTGCTAAAAATGTGACAATATCTAAAAATAACACACATTATTCCATCTTTGGAAAATCTCAAATACAATTGAAATACTGTCGCAATGTAAGGCTCAAAAGTATTCCAAAAAGTTTTGTAACCTTTTGTAGGGATTTACAAAAACTTTCCTGACATTTTTCCACTCGTTAACACTGACAACATTTTCGCATGAAATGATTGCAAATTCTAGAAATTAAAGTCAGTGCATATGAAGTGATATCGCCCACAGCCCACATTTTGTAATAAACATCCCCTATTCGATGGTATGGAATGGACTTTCCAAAAAATTGTATTTAATGCTTCTGTTTAATTGCATTAAAATCTGCTAAAGCCAGTCATCATTCCACATACAGTGGGTATTAAAGCAGAAAATTGGCTAGTAATAATTACATTTACCCACTTCTGCCTATTGGGTATTTAAATAACCAAGGAATCATAAAAGTCGTACGTACCCCGGTAGGCGAGTTGGTAGCGTGCTTGCCTATCAGCGTGGGGGTTGTGGGTTCGATTCCCACCAGAGGCTTTGGTCTGTCGCTGCAAAAATCAAGCCAAATGGTCTTTGTCACCCGGTTTACCCTTGGACCCAAAATTAGAATATAAATTGACTTTGTATTGTAATTAATAAATAAATAAATAAATAAGTCGTACGTACCGATGTATTGGACAGTCGGCAATTGTTTAAGAGATGGTTACTATATCAACTTTTTTTTAAAATTTAGAATCAATTCCGCCTAAGATACATATAATTTTAACTTTATTCAGTTAAACATCCCTAACCTACCCTATACCGACATCGTGTATAAAAACATCAAAGAATTTGAACGCCAGATTTACACCTTAATGATAAATTCTAATAATTATGCTGGCAGGTTCTGATTTTCTGACAAGGCAACAAAAGCAAAGAAAAACCATTGTGCAGGCCAAACTAAACACATTCGATGAAATATTGTAAGGAAGGGAAAAAATCCACGGCTGTCGTACGACACGCTGACTGGCGGTAAATGTTTTTCCAAACATTTTACCGACGCCCCCATCAACCCCCATCATGGCATGGCCAATTCCCCCTCCGCACACCACACTATTGGAATACTTAAAAAATTATGTTAACATAACAAACAAGACGAATTTTCTTGTCAGGCTGCTGTCACGGCGGCTTGTGGGATTTTAAGTGTGGAGCACCACCAGAGCGTATAAGAAACCAACGGTGAAGAAGAATGAAATGTACAAAAAAAAAAACCCGAATGACAACATGATGCAGTCTTTAAGTATTTTGTGAAACGTATCAGAGAAAAAAGAATTGGGCTGGCTTCATTTCATTTGACTTTAAGGTTAAACAAAAAAACAAAAACAAATACTGTAGCGTCTGTAAGAAATACTCACACACGCGCATAACACCGATATATACGATACCGATAACAACAGCACGAGACAATGTATATATGTATTTACTTGCCAATCAAGCGGAAAAACATCACATCAAAAAGTCCCGGCAAACCTCAACAAACCAAATCTACCAACACCGGCATCCTCTGCCAACATCCAGGGCAAAAGTTCAGCGGAAGCCAACGTAAGTACAAATCCCCATGGCTTATGATGATGATGGATTCTCTCAAGGTGCCTCAAGGTACAGAACAAAACGAGAGAGCCACAGAGATATAGGTCTCACAAATAAATACGTTTATTTTGGTTTAATATTAAATATTGAAAATGTCGGTTACATGTTTCGTATAAAGTCACTGCTGCACAGTGGGTGGTGGTGGGCTTTAAACTAGAAGCCGGGACATGTGTTGCTTAAGGGAAACACTTAGTCCAGCGAAACCTATCGATTTTATTACAGTACAAGCAATCTATTTTATGTCAATCCCTTTAGTATTTTAAATGATTTTACATGCTTCTATAAATAAAAAAATAAAAAAAACAATCTGAAATTTATACCAAGCTACAGATAAACATGGATTGTATATACATTTGTATTCTTTCTAATATCTAAGGAAATAAAAGGAATTTTCTTCGTTAATTGTATATAGTTATTCTACGAAATTGCATTAATATGTTTGTCTATAAGACCTGGACAAACATGAAACGACTCATCAACCACTGTGCCCTGCCAGAATTTTAAAGGCTGAGTTGTGATTTCGTTTTAATAATTTTGGGAATATGCTAAACAAAAAAAGTTTGAATGGGATGCTATGTGTTATACACACATACAAACGTATACGTATTGTTGTTACGATTCTGATGATGATGCTGATGACTACGATGTTGGGATTAGGCATTATGAACTTCCATATTACGATTTCAGTACTTTACAACACATAATTATTTTTGTTCGTTATCAAAAATTTCATCAAAATGCCCCTAAGCTGTTGAAAGCGAACATAATTTCAAAATATGTGTATTGTTTTATTCAAATTACATTTTGCGGTTTTGAAATTGTGGGCGGCTTTTGGCTGTACCGAAAAAAAGTGTTTGCAGAATTTGCATCATATCATTTGCTTGTACAAAAATTGGCAGTTATTTGTACATATTGAATTTAAAGAGCACTCGTACTTTTAAGGGTATTCACCCAAAAAAAAAAAAAAATGATAAGCATAAGAGAGTACGAAATGAAGAACATTCATCATGACTTGGTATATTTTCTTATTACAATAAGTGATTTTTGTGTAATTTGTGTAAGTGTAATTTCGCAAAAATTTATTTTACCTCGGTGCTTTACACATTCTGCCATAAATACTCCTTTTAATAATATGAATTTAAAATTGCCCAATGTTTTTATAAAATGTTGAGCCATCGG
This sequence comes from Hydrotaea cyrtoneurina, assembly GCA_958296145.1. Lineage (NCBI taxonomy): Eukaryota > Metazoa > Arthropoda > Insecta > Diptera > Muscidae > Hydrotaea > Hydrotaea cyrtoneurina. The sequence continues at coordinate 120,038,204 of OY282512.1, forward strand.
CACATTTCCTTCTCTTGGCAACTATACATCCAAGTTCCTTTTTGGAATAAATAGAGAAAAGCAAAATGGAAATCGTTGGCTTTTCTTTATTTTTATCCAGAAATGAAATATTTCTTACCAGGGTCAATGTTTTTGCTAATGGGAAATTGTACCCAGTGGAGGTTATTGTAAATAACCTAATTGTACCCAGGTTAGGTTATTTCGAGTGGAGGTTTTGTGCCGCATGTCGGTGGTATCCACAAATAATTATAATTACAAATATTTCTAAAATGGAGGCTTCTGTTAAAAATATAAATTAAGTTGTTATTCACAAAGACAATTATTTTTTTTTAAAAAAACAATAGTTTACTTTAATAATTCAAATCGCATAACAACGTACTTAAGCAATTATTCGTGAAAAAACACAATTTCATTGAATTGTATGTAGCTTAATTTTCTATTTCCTTTATTCAATATTTCGTTTTTTTATATATTTTATGTATTTAATGTATATTTCTTCTTTTTCAGGTAAGTCAACTGTACATCTCGATAATTCTATTCTGTTACGTTATGGCTTACTATGAATTAATGATTCATTTCAATGAAGGTACTTTTTATATAAGACCGTTAATTTGGTTATTCTCAAACATTACTCTATGCAAACATTATTTTATTTAATTTTTTACAATTTTTTATTAAATTTTTTACAAAATTTCTTTTATAATTTTTTTACGATTTTCTCTTTAAATTTTTAACAAAATTTTGTTTATTAAATTTTTAAAATATTTTGTTTATTAAATTTTTAACAAAATTTTGTTTATTAAATTTTTAACAAAAATTTGTTTATTAAATTTTTAACAAAATTTTGTTCTTTAAATTTTTAACAAATTTTTTTTCAGTATTCAAAAAAAAAAATTTAAAATATATTAAAAATAATTTAAAATTCTTTTAATTTAACAAAAATTTTTTTTTTTTTTATAATTCTTAACAAAATTTTTAATTTTTTTAAATTTTGAAAAAAAAATTTACGTTTTTAATAAAAATTTAATTATTTATTAATTACAATACAAAGTAAATTTATATTCTAATTTTGGGTCCAAGGGTAAACCGGGTGACAAAGACCATTTGGCATGATTTTTGAAGCGACAGACAAAAGCCTCTGGTGGGAATCGATAATTTAAAATTCTTTTAATTTAACAAAAATTTTTTTTTTATAATTCTTAACAAAATTTTTAATTTTTTTAAATTTTGAAAAAAAAAATTTTACGTTTTTAACAAAAATGTAATTATTTATTAATTACAATACAAAGTAAATTTATATTCTAATTTTGGGTCCAAGGGTAAACCGGGTGACAAAGACCATTTGGCATGATTTTTGAAGCGACAGACAAAAGCCTCTGGTGGGAATCGAACACACAACCCCCACGCTGATAGACAAGCACGCTACAACACGCCTACCGGAGCGCTTGAAAAAAAAAATTTATTTTTTACAATATTTTTTTTTAATGAATAACCACTAGTTTAGGAACAAAAATGGTCAAATTATTTTTTATCTACGGTTGAGTTTTTTTATTATACTTTTAATTTTTTTAAATTTTGAACAATTTTTTGTTTATATTTTTAACAAATTTAGTGTTTTTTACATTTTTAACAAACTTTTTTGTAATGAATAACCACTATTTTGGGACCAAAAAGGTCGAATTTTTTTTATCTACGGTCGGGTTTTTTTTTTTATTAAAAAATTAAAATTGTTAAAATATTTTTTATTATCGCTAAATCATCATAACTATTTCCCTTTAGTGCTTTTAACTTCGGTTTCGGATATATAAACAAATTTGAGGCCAACATTTTGTTTCGAGATTAGCTATTTTGTTTAAAAAAATCATAAAAGTTTTAAAATAGCAAAACGTTTCCTTTATCGTAAAGTCACATATCTTTCAGTTGTTTAAAAAAAAACCATACAAATTTGAAAATGGCAAAAAGTTTCCTTTATCATAAAGTCGCATATCTTTCTGTTCGGAATGCAACGTCATTTGCTTTTCATGGTATTCTGTATATCGTAACGTTTTATTTTTTTAATTATGACAGCTTTTGCATTGGAAAACGTTTTCAAACGAAATATAAGATGTTAAAACAGACGTTTTCGAAACATTTTATGCGTTACGTTTTACAGAAATAGGGCAAAAAATAAGTGAATTCACTGAAAGCCCCTTCAGGTACCTCCCATACAAATGTACTATTCCGGTCTCTTTATAAATCATACATTACCTACTTATAAAAAAACAGACTTCGAGCTTCTGATGTGACGAAAACTTGTCATTGTCATGTGTAGATTTTTTTCCGACCCAGCGGCACAAGCGTAGTCTAGTTTTTAATTGAGGTCGGCGTGCTGAGTTTTTTAAAATCAAATCTTACAGTTCTGGAATGGTCGAGAAAATCATTCTTCTTGGAATTAGCACGTTTATTCTCTGGATGACTACTTCGATAAACCTTTAAAGAATAGTTGGTTTAAGCAGACGCTTCCAAAGAGGAAGCTTTGAGAAATTGGCGTTTATTGTTTATTGGACTCACAGTAAAATACATATTATTTTTAAAAATCGTATATACTAGCAGCATTTAAAATACATAAAAAAAACACCTTTAATGCTTTATTTCAGTACATGACAGTTTTTGGCCTTATAAAATATGTTATACCCCCCAGATGGGTAGTGTGAGGTCATATTAAATCCCAAGTGTGTTTACCCCAAAAACATTTGTGGATTCTTAAAATGTGGCAAAAGAGAACAACATAACACACAGAAAATATGCTCAGGTATACAAAAAGGACGTGCTGCAAATATCTGAACCACAAGAATGAACTTCAAGGCAAACATTCAGTAGAGCAACAGAGTATTCTTCCATTTCATATTGTAATATTTACTGTTCATATAGAATTCAAGTACATTTATATTTGTACAAACACTCCTGTGAAAAACTGATTTTTATTGATTTCTCTCTGTAAGCCCCAAAAATGTCAACAGCAAAACCTTCAGCTCCATGACTGCAAGGATATTTGAAGATTCCAATGTCTACATAGGCAACATTGAATGTAGAGTACCGTTGATGCACATGTAAGTCTTATATTTCATACATAGCCATGATTGATACACATATCGATTTTCTTGTAAATTCTAAACGGAATTGAAAAGCCCACTTGTGATACTGGGATTCATATTGTGATGCAATGTCGGATGTGTGGTCTTCTCAACTGAAATTGGGCGTTTTTTTTTAGTCGGAAAAGGGTATATTATTCAAATATTTATTAGTTCTATTCAGTACTCAACAACGTTAGGGGGAATCAACTTGGTTTCTGTGCATAGCTCGTCTGTTTAAATTTGTTTAAGCTACAACAATCTTTGAAATACAGAATATTTTCATTATTGCATTACTTCATCCGCCCATTCACAAACATCTTCTGTCCGCAATATTTCTTCGACTATCGTTAATTACTTTTGGTGGATCTGACATTTACGCTCGTATGATTGTTATTTATCTAATATAAAATGTAAATCATACGCACCATTGAACTAACAAACGTGTACAGACAATCTATTTTTTTTTTTTTTTTTGAAAAATGTCTCAACCGTCTTCATTACTTGTGCGTTTAAAAGTTGTTCATTGATAGCAACCTTGTGTATAACCCAGGCGCCCCCCAGGGAAAAAGCGTACACTTATAATTGTATTGATTTACGAGTATTTGCCCAAAGTAGCAAACAATCGAAATATATTTATTGGTCTGGAACTTTATCATTTGGAACTCTGTATTAAGAGGGTACATTAGAGTGGAAAATATTGAATAGGCGTCTTTACGCCGCCATGGCATTGAAAGTGTAATCAACCAATTTTCCCCTTCCCCCCAAAATTATGTCTTTAAGCCACCCTAGTACACACTAAACAAAACCTGAACAAAGAATTTAAAAAAACGGAAGACATAAATCTGATAAAAAAAACGCTGCCATGCCAATACCAGAAAAAAAAATTAAATACATTAATTTCATTTCATGAAAGATATCTTTAAATTTGTTGTTTAAATCCTTTTGTTCTATATTTAATTCTTTTAATTGACTTTAGCCTTCGATAGCGTTTTGGAGCAAACGAATTAAATACGAATTTCCCTTCATTATGGTGCCCAGATTTAAATCTTCGTTGTCACGATAGCATCGCCATTTAATTAAGTTAATAAATCTGTAATCTCGTTCCTTCTCGCAGGCGAAACTTTTGCAGTAATTTCATTCATGTCGTCAGTCAGTCAATTTACACAAAAAAGGGTTTAGTTCTTCACAGTCCTCTGTGTGTGTGTGTGTGAGAGAGAGTGTTTTTGTTGCCCTGGGTTTCTCTGCCATTATAATATTGTGTTGTTCCCTAATGTCAACTTTTGCTGAACTCACTTATTCTGTATTATTTATACAAGTCTTTAATTGTTTGTTTTTAATTAATTATATTTATGTTTGAAAGGGTTAAAACAGTCTAAATCCTCCGTCCACCACCCTGCCCAGCCCAAGCAATCTAGAAGAAAACCAAGAAACATGAAAGCCCAGGAAATTTACATTTTATAAGCATCATTCTTGGTATTGTGCAAGAATGTTTATCGCAACATACTTTTTGTAATATAACAACAATAACAACGAAAAGGCTAGCACCATGTTGTCACGTGCCAACCGAAAAATGTGGCATTAACGTGCTGCGAAAAGAATGTGTACGTTGGCCTTAGAATCTATTTCGGATGTGGCCGACCACCATCAAATACAAAGGCGAATGTTTAGGTCCAGTTTGTTTAGTTATTTCGTATGTGTGTGTGTGTGTAAATCTCTAGGGGAAAATGTATCATAGTTTACACTTTACGTGTGCCAAATTTTGAAAAGAAATGCATATTTACATTTTTAAGAAAATATCTCTTTCATGTTTATGGGATACATCGTCAAATTTATTACAATAATATGTGGTTACTGTTAGAGATCTAAGTTTTCGGTGCTTAGGGGTCACGACCTCAAATTTAGTGACAGGTGTACAAATCTTAAAAACAGGTGCACAGATTTCAGCGCTTACAAGCCATAAAATAAACTGCACATTTGGATTCTCGCGAAAATTTAATTATATTTTATAATAATATATTTTCTGATTGTCTATTAGACATTAAGTTAGTAAAATATTTAACGAAACAACCAAAAGAAGCGTCCCTTAACCAAAATATGGAAAAAAAAATTAGTTGAAAAAAAAAAAATTTCTTGAAAAAAAAAATTTTGTTCAAAAAAAAATTTTGTTCAAAAAAAAATTTTTGTTGAAAAAAAAATTTTTTGTGAAAAAAAAAAATTTTTGTGCAAAAAAAAAATTTTGTTGAAAAAAAAATTTCGAAAAAAAATTTGTAAAAAAAAATTTTGGGAAAAAAAAATTTTGGGAAAAAAAAATTTGGGTAAAAAACAAATTTGGGGAAAACACAATTTCTGTACAAAAAAAAAATATTATTTTTTTTATTATTATTATTTATAGAAAATTATAGAATGCCTATTTAAATTCCTACGTACTGCGTGACAGAGTCAGTGTATCAGTGAATCAGTGTCGAGGGTAAATATATATTAAGATAAACGCAACCCCGAGTCATGCCAATTACAACATTAAAAATTCACCAGCAAAGTTTCTGTATAACGAAATTATTAAAAAACAACACACAAATTTAGTAATTTTCTTTACGACCGCTACGGAATTCTTCAATTCGTTAGCCCTCTAAACCACAAATTTTCAAAATTTATACAAGTGTGTGCGGATTAGAGTGTTAAGAGAAAGCTTAGACATTTGTTGTATGTAATGATCCCAATGATGAAGTAATCAACACGACAGAAAACTTAAATCGGTTATTTTAAAAAAGTTTTAAGGCTCTTTAGCAAAACTGCGTTTTTTCTGTTCAACTAAGTTCACCGTTTGTTCCTTAACGCGATGATAAGGCAAACGTGTTTGTCACAACTTGTCGGGGTTAAGTTCAAAAATTAAATAGTTTCTGTTAACTTTATCGCATAAATACTCAGCGATATATGAAGATCAACTTGGCCGTATCACATTCATGATATACATTGTGTTGTTAGTCTTCACTATAAAGTCTATCAACCGAGTTCTTTTGGGGGATATGAAATATAGTTTTCATAAACTTTGTATCACGTATACAATATGGAATATACACACATATGCACTCGTTCGTATGTATGTATATCAAAAAATAACATGGCAGAAACTTTAAAACAATTACTCCTACAACATTGTACAGCTTCTATGCACACATTTTGGAATACAAAGAAAATAACACAATCACTTCAGGCATTGTTTTCTTTTAATTGAGTTCATTGAAACATTTTTATTAAATTATTTGCCTTTCTTTTGGTTTATTTTCCTACGCTTTCAAATCCCCGTCTCTCTCTCTCTCTCTCTCTGATTTGATTTATTTATTTTTGAAATATTATTAAGAATGCATTTTAAAGAAATGGGTTTTAAATTCATACCAGACAGTTCATTTCCTATCCACACTTCAACAATTTCCATGTCCGCCACATTAATATGCGAAACACTTTGTATGTGTACATACCCCCATGTCTACATACATATGTCCACAGTACTCCTATAGTAGCCAAGAAAAGGTGCTGCTCCGAACAAAATGAATGAAGTAGGAGAGAACAAACGTATAAGACATCGTATGTGTTAGTACGCCTACACATAAGTACGAGGGTGGATTGAAATTTGTCTAATTTGAAAATTTAGTATTTGTTTAAATGGGAAGATCTGTTGCAACATGAAACATTGCAAACAAAAACAAAGTTTTCCCTGGGGAAATTTAAGCACGAACAGTGTGGTGCTTATGGCCGTAGGTTAGGTTAGGTTGAAAGTGAAACTTGTCAGCTGACGTATACAACAAGTTCACTGACTAACCGACTCTTCGGTCCATTGTGGTGTTCTTAAATAGCAGTGAAGTAGAAAAGATTATATGGAGAAGATAACCGCAGAAGAGACAGTTTTGTAGCACAGTTTTATTAGGTGTTCTCTGTGGCTTTGATGAACCAAAGAATGACGAAGGGTTTCAAATGGGGCGTCCTCTAGACCCTGTAACCTAAATAGCCTACTCTTGCAGTCCTTTATATGAGCATCAAAGATGCTGCTCTAACTCCTCCAATTCTTCAACTAAACAGCTTATACAGAAGTCCTCGCTTTAAACGTGCAGCCATGAGGCCAATTACTCAGTGGTCAGTGATGACTACTGTGAGAATTCTTGGGGTATTCTTTCCGAGAGAAAGTATTTCTTTGGTACGAGTCACATCACTGATGTCGTCGTATAGTTTTAAGACAACCCATACCAAAACTGTGCATTTTCACAAGTTCGATCGTTGCTCAGTTCGCAGTTCGCTGGTCTAAGTCCTAAACTTTAAAGCGACAACGAAGCGGAGTCTCGTGCCTTCAATCCCTGAGTCAATGGGACTTTGTTAGCGAATAATGAGAGGCCTTTGGGCAAAATTCGTATCAGACTTCTGTGAGAATGGAGATCGATGCCCAGCCGATGTACCAGGAGTGAATCGCCCACTATCGGTTACGGCAGCCACATTCTCCTCAATGGGCATCGTACGAAGATGGTGACCGTGAATGTTGTCCATGAACATGCCAGTCTCACAAACTGACGTACGCCAGGAGCTTCAATTCGGCTAAAACTTCTTTTCAATAAGATCATTGACTTTGGGAAGAAGTATTACATTATTTCACAACGTTGTTCATTCCATGCAGATGTGATACTGATATTCCGTCAAGATTTCAAAAAGAGACCACGTAATTTTTAAAATTGCATATGCCTAATGAAATCTCTGAAAATAGTTTCTTCCATTGCTAAATTTCCGATCAGTTATTCACACTGCAAATTCCAACTCATGTCGATTACACACTGGACAATCCTTCCTCTTAAATGTGCCGTCATAGTATAGCCATTTGCATATGTCTGTATGTTTGCCATGCCATGCCACCTACATAATTGATATAATAATGGGTATACATACGAGCACATACATATATATGTATATTACATACACACACACATACACTCGCACATTTGTCTGTTTGCCATTCTTCCTTTGTTCGCGCACCATGTGTACCATTACAAGCATCGAATTTCCGTTTCCTTTTCAGCATTAAACACTTACTTTGTACGAGTGTGAGTGAGTTGCGTTTATTATGCCGCCAGCCTCAGTGCAATGTTGGCAAACAGTTGCTACCATCAGCGAACCATCATCACTTGGTTGGTTGGTTGGTTGGTGGGTTGCCGGTTGGATGGTTGGTTGGATGGTTCCCTTTACAGCAAAAGAAGATAAATGAATTCTATGCTTTGCTCGATTATGGGCATTCAGTAGAACACTTATGCTGACTTGCTGAAAGTAGAGACTTTAAGTGAAAAGTTTTGCTAAACCCCCGCCGGGTAGGAGGGTGTATGGGAAAAATATGTGGTTCTGCCCAAAAGTGTAAAGCATCGAAATACTCACTTACCCCCGTATTCATAAGAATTTAAAACAGATTTACAACTCGTCGTTTAAAATATGAAAAAACAAAACCCATTATTTTAAACATTTTTATAAAAATTTGAAATAACTGTTGTAAATTTTTCTGATTACGGGGGTTAGGATATCTTAATATATATTTACCCTCGACACTGATTCACTGATTCACTGATACACTGATACACTGATTCACTGATACACTGATACACTGATTCACTGACTCTGTCACGCAGTACGTAGGAATTTAAATAGGCATTCTATAATTTTCTATAAAAAATAATATTAAAAAAAATAATAATAATATTTTTTTTTTTTTACAAAATTATTTTTTTAAAAATTTTAGTTTTCAAAAAAAAATTTTTTTTTTACAAATAATTTTTTTTTAACAAAATTTTTTTTTCCAAATTTTTTTTTTCAACAAAAATTTTTTTTTCAACAAAATTTTTTTTTCCAAAAAATTTTTTTTTCTAACAAAATTTTTTTTTTCAAGAAAAAATTGTCGTATTTGGGGTTCTGAGAATCCTCAAGTAATTGAAGAGAGGCCATTACATCCACAAAAAGTCACTGTTTGGTTCGCTCTTTGGTCCGAAGGTGTGATTGGGCCTTACTTTTTCGAAAACAAAGAGGGTGCGACTGTCACCGTCAATTCTGAGCGATGTGGTCGTATGATAACCGACTTTTTTTTGCCTGCTATTGAAGAGTACGACTTAAAGAATGTGTGGCTTCAACAAGACGGTGCCACACAACTCGAGCGAATATGGCTTTATTGCAAGAGGCCGCGTAATTTCTCGTCGTGTCGACATCAACTGGCCAGCAAGATAATGCGATTTGACACCATTAGGCCTTTTTTTGTGGGGCTGCGCGAATGACCGTGTTTATGCAGATAAACCTTTAACTCTTGAGCACTTAAGAACCAACATTCGTCAAGTTATGGCTGAGATACCGCCCAATATGTGCCAAAAAGAGGTCCACAATTACTTCAAAAGAATCAAACAATTCGCGTGGTGGTCATTTAAATGATGTAGTGTTTCACACATAATGTCAACGTTCAAACTTTTTAATAAAAAAGAAATATCATGAAAAAAATATTTTATATGTATTTTATTTACGTGTTCTTTTGAAAACGCAAAATGGATAACCCATTATTTAATAAGGAAACCCGTCTGTGGTTACGCCCGCTCATTTCATAGATATGTTGCTTGCTGTCTATTTCTTTTTGAAGGCCTCAAAAAACAGAAAGACAAACTATTTCTTCGTATCAATATGTTTATCAGCACTAATACACTCCAATTTCTGTTTGCCTATGAGTATACTCATAGAACACTTAAACAACACTACTTTGTACACATTCCAACTGTTCATTAAATCGCGGTTAGGTATGATCCCCAAGTTTAGTCCACCTACAAACCAACTACAATGGTCAATATTATCGCAGTGGGTGAACATTAAATTTTTCCTGATTATCTAGAACCTTGAGTGAACAGACGTGGAACTTGTCTCAAATAAGTGACCTTGCACGATATAATTGGTATAATCACTTACGGGGGGAACTGCTGTTTTAAAGCCGGCTCCGAACGGCTAATACTTTTCTAGAGAAGTTCTATAGGGTTGAGAGATTACAGTCTAACTCGTAAAATTGCCGGCATTTAAGAGGTGGAAACGGCCACTGAAAACTAATTTACTGGTTTTCGCAGGTCACAATATAAAGTATACTTTATACATACTGAACATTTTTTTTCAACAAACATTTTTTTTCAACAAAGATTTGTTTTTGACCAAATTTTTTTTTTTCAAGAAAAACATTTTTTTTGACCAAAATTTTTTTTTTCAAGAAAAATTTTTTTTTTAAAGAAAAAATTTTTTTTAAAGAAAAAATTTTTTTTCAAGAAAAAAATTTTTTTTTCAACAAAATTCTTTTTTTTTTCAACAAAATTTTTTTTTTACAAAATAGTTTTCTCAAAATATTTTTTACACAATTTTTAAAATTAAGTAACAAATACTTTCTCAAGCAAATTAACGGGCGCCATAGGCGCATTACAACTTACTAGTATTTATATATTCTGCGAATGCTGCTCCATTTGAAAAAAAATTCAGTTTTTTCTGCTTATAACCCCAAAGTCAAAAATCAGGTTTTAGACTGAAGAATGTGTATACAATGTTTTATATTTTGCCACGCCTCCTAGAGTTCCTTCCTCTTATACCAAAGCTTTAACAATATTTATTGGATTTCTCGGAATACCTTATATACCAGCTATACACCACACAATCACACAAAGTCCGTCCTGCATACTTCGGCTGCCCTTTGCGATTTGCCATACATTACTATAATGATAATGTCCTCGAGCATCAGCCCTATCACAACTAACTAATCGCACACAAAATCGCGTTACATTTCCCCAAAACTACTTATGATTTTAATGTTAAACTTTACAACAGTTGCCCCGGCAACCTTGATTCCATGCCACCAGAGGCATGTGGTATGATGTTATGCTTCCTGTTAACCTACCAGCTAATAAATACAATGCCAACAGATTGGAATTTCCTCCACAATCAAAATTAGGAAGAGTAAAAAAGAAAAACTAAAAAAAAAAACTCCCACGCAGACTTTAATTTGTGTTGGGCGAAAAACGTGCATGCATAACCGCTGTTGAAACTGGAATATTGTTATTTTAGAAGTAACACGGTTCAGCGGTAGACAGCTGCCGGTGGTAGCGTTGTTGTTTCCTCTTAACATCTTAATGAAATATGTATGCATTTTCTTTTATTATATACGAGCAAGCTCAAGTTTTTGCAATTTTCCCCCATGGTGTAATAAGGAGAAAGCAAAGCAAACACACACCTACACACGATGTACAGAATATATGTATTCATGTGTGTATTTATATGGAGGGAGCACATTTGAATGTATCTGTGTACGTGCATACTCCAAACAGACGTAACGTGGGTATAAAAAAAAACAAGATATTTTAGATGCCCTGAAAATAGTTTTGGGGTAAGATTTATGAATAATTTTTTTATGACTTTTATGTGCAGGATATTGTTGGTATCGTGTACGCCATCCACATCTGAAGCAACGACAACAATGAACATAAACATAAACCTGTGCATAATGCTGATAGTCGGTTGTGAAAGATTGAACCTACCAAGGGTAGCCATACATATGGTTACTTGCTTTTGGAAACAAACGTCATATGGTTATTTTGCAGTATAACAGTTTAACTGCGAGTTCATTTTAAATACAAATATGTCAAATTATATTGTAACCAAAAAAGTACAGGGTTCATATCGGACATTAGAAAGAAATCAGGAAATCAGAAATCCTACTCGAAATCAGGACAGAAAGTCGGTATGCGTTGAACGAACTGAATGGGAAGTTTTCTCTTTCGAATAAATGGTGATTACGTTTGTAATAATGTTGCAGTTAGCCCGAATTTGTGTGTTATTTTCTTTAAAAGAAGTGGAAACAGATTTTGAGTTCGTTTGTCAAAGTTTTGTCTCCGATGAGGGGGGAAATGTCACATTTTTTCCACTCTCGCCCGACTACGGTGGAGAAAGTTACACCATAAAGCTGCTGATGTCTTCGGTGTTATCATTTCCAAAACACCCAATACCAATTAAAACCCTGGCATTAAAATTAAAGAGCAAACAACGTCGCGAAAATTTAGATTGGGACGCATTAAGTGCTCAGTGGTTACTCCCTGAAAATTAGAGTAATCAAATTTGTGTATAATTTGTTCCCCTCCATCTGATTGTTCGGGTTGGTTTAGTTCCGACTGCGGCTGGCCTTTTATTGGTTCTAGTTTCTTTGGCAAAATACAGCCAAAACTAACACCATAATTTAGAGACAATAATTTTTCACATCAAACCGACTGTACGCACATGTTCATTTCCATTTACTCCTCCTTCTCCCAAAAAAAAAAGAAAACAAACAAAAAACAGAGGAAACATTCACGAAAAATGTCTGAAAATGTAACTGCTCAAATATCAACATAGAATCATAATTTTTACAGGCTCGTAATGCCAACAGTAGCAACAGAAGTTTCACAGATATGCATACATTCTTATGCACATGTGTGTGGATGTGTACATTTAAAGGACTACGGGCATTGTCCTATACGGCATGATTAACAAGAGTGCCATTAGGTTGCGCATCAAGTGTAATTAGCATAAGTGCCCGCCTGAGTTGACATTTTTCTCCTACTTGGACATGTAGTACGTCCTTATTGTCGGGCATAAGGGAACATTTTTAAAGCTAAACCCATAGTTATTATTGTGGGAAACACTACACGGCCATGGTTGTTTGGTTGGAGATTAGCAGAAAATAACGATGCTGTAAATAAGGTAAACATGGCGAAGTTTTTCTACTGAATTACAAGACATTTCACGAAATTTTTTTTCGAGCTAGAAAGATTTGTATTCTTCTTGAGCAGACTGTCATTCACACCCATCATTTCTTTCACCGGAGATTTTATATTCCCTCGAAACTCATGATGTCTGCTTTCCATCAGCGAGCATTGCTTTAACAACCTTAAAATGAAAACATGAAAGAAAAATTTCCACTATGTCCAAAAATCATTGAAAATTTCACAAAATTATGAATGAAATATGATAGGGGAAATGACGGAATGATATGGTTTGGATTCAATCAGCTGCACTTAGATCAAATGTTAATTTTTTAATTAGTCTGCTTCTGTAATTAAATATGTTTCTTCTTTCTCGTTTAAGAAATTCTCCATTTTTTTCTCGTTTTCCACCTGTGTTTATTAAATTGTAGCTAAATGTAAATTACAATTTTAAAAATGTATTTGAAAAAATTGTTTGCGCATGCATTTAAATTAGTTAAACAAACTTGTCTGTACGTCCGTCCGTCGGTGTATTCATATCACGCACATGTGAACCAACTAAAGCGTAAATCAGTGTCAAGAAATTAATTCTGGGTGTGATCTGTTTTCATTCATTCTCTAAGCTCGCTATTGAATTCAAAGCAACGTGCCGACATCAACAGATGTGGATAAAGACAGGCTTAACGATAATCCATATAATGTTAATAACATCCATTATAGGCTTGAGTGTAGATTTATTTCGGATTCAACATCAAATACTTTCAGATTATACTGAGAAGTTTTGCGAAAGCATATGCCGTAGCAATGGAAAATTCTTTAATTATACAACTCTTAATATTTTGTGTACACATATTTTGTTTGTCATTCCATTTGCAATAAAACAAATGGTTTTCCCCCATATTGACTTATTTCAAAATATAGAAATTTTCCTAAATGTTGTGGCCATTTTTTAAGGAGCCTGGAAAAAGAGCCAAAATTGGGTGTAATTTGGAAAAATAAAAACTGACAACAAATTAAATATGGAAAAATAATCCCAATTAAACTCGAAAAAAGTTTCGAATTTTTCGCGATGTTGTACTCAGCAGTCAAATTTGAGCCACTTTACATTTTCGCTTTGGTTTCGTTTTGCATTGGGTTAATTTTTCATGGGCCCGAAACAAGTATGACACTTTTTCAAAGTGTCAAAGTCATAAATGTTCATTTTGCCTTGCCATTTCATTATCAACAGACTTATAAACGATAAAAATTATTTTCAAAATCTGTACTGTGTTTCGCCAGTTATGTGCAGTTCCTGGTCGACATACTCCTCCCATCGTGTTGGCTATTCAAGCCATTCTGTCTAAATCCCACACCAGTTTTACCCCGTAGAGCTTGTACCGGGGAGAAGAATGCTACGGCACCGTCAGTGTTACTGAAGATCGCGATTTGATTTGTGTTATTCGAAGAAGATTTTGCCTAAAGACCTCAGCCTAATGCGGAAGAAGCTGACGCCGGACGACCTACACTACGTCGAACTTTAATACTTTCATCTCAGACAAGGCTCATTCTTGGCTCAATGGCCCAATTTACACTTGTACAATGTTTCTGGGTTTTCTTCATTTTTTAAAAATTAAAAGCTCTAAAAAGTGTACCTAGAAATCGGTAATAAAGCGAATTTCTTTCGTAATTTTTCAGCTCCAATGGATTATATTTAGGCTACCTATTCTGATCTATCTCTAAAGGATATTGAGAAAGAAATTTGGCACCTTATATACATTTTGGAATTTCCTAATATGAAACTGATATTAGAAAATTATTAATGAAATTATTACTATGTTAAATCGATCGTTTTTTAATGAAATTCTAAATACTTTTGGGAAATATTGTTAAAAACAAGTAGGTATAAAAAAGAATAACCATTGATTACATTAACCACATAATCATATCCAATGAGGCCCTGTTTTAAATCTGTTTTAACTATAGAGATATGTTGAGTTGGCTAAATTTTGGGGCAGGTCTTATGTTCTCTAGGAATTGATCACATGGTCCCTAAAATGTATTACTTTTTACTACTTCTCTTAAGTAATAAACACTCTCCCAATGCCTATTCGTTTTTGATCCAAATGATAATACAATTTATATCGTACACAGCTCAATGATTTGAGAGATGTTTCCCGTTTCTTGCTTCATGGTATGTTGAGGAAAATACGCTCCACTTTTTGGGTTTCTAAAGTTATTTAATTTCCTTTAGGTCATATTTTATTGAGGCTACTATGATTTTCGGATGTTATTTCTAATTTGTATCAGTTTCACGACTTTTCCAAGAAAGGATAAAAAAAGTCCAATTTAAAAATATTCTAACCAAGAGTGATAATAAATTTCATAGAAGACCAAATACTTATAAAAATTTTATACCAGCATTCACCTTTTGCTAATCTTTTCTAATTAAGATCGGTTTGCCTATTTTATGTTTGTTGTACTCTTTCACCGAAATACAATTTTTTTGTTTCCAAGAAATGATGCAGGTTCTGTTTGATCTTAGGCGAATACCAAAAACCTAGGTACAAATATTCTTGAAAGAATTGTGTATTTGTAGTGTATGAAATATGAATGGAGTTCATTCAAAGGATAAACAAAACTTGTTATAAAAACTTTTATTTTAATGATAGTTTACCAATTAAGTATGGCTTTTTATGTTTTTGTTTTCCCATAAATTTTGAAATTTCCCATAAGTGAATTAAATTACATGACCTCACACGACTAACCTCAATTACCGAATATATTGAGATTGATATTGCGCGGCAAGCAATAAAGTTGGGTGGTGACCACCGCAACATCCATTAGATTGCGAATCAACCACACTAAAGCAGATTTGCCTTATTTTTCACATATTAATTGTTTTATTTAAATTTGATTTTGCTTGATACACCTAAGTACTCTCATAGTTTGCTATTTATGCAGACAATTATATCTATAAAAGGGCATTATAAAGCCTCGATCATGTAGATATTAAATTGAATATGTTCATTTCACCAACATTTGTGGAATGTCCCATGATGGTGTAAGGGGTGGAATGATTTCAAATTAGTTTTCAAACCACAAGACGATTTAATGTAATCTACACGCAGATTACATTTAATCGTCTTGTGGTTTATTTAATATGTCGGCTCTTTAGTCGGACAAAAACTCGCCTTAAATTCGCCGATAAAATTTGACAAGAAAGGACATCATTTGACAATGAACGGATGAGATTTCCTGGCTAGCCGAGTATTCCGGCTAAATGTTCTAACTTCAGGGACCAGACGACGGATATCTGACGAACAGATACCATTCAGAACCCAGCACAACATTTGTTCCCGTTTATTATACGTTGTTTATTTTTTGTATAAATCGTTCCCCGCTTGTTCCTTAGTCGAACCTTAGCAGTAAAATATTCTGAGGCAGCATCACAGTTATTGCCGTAAGGCACCCTAATCTGCATACATTTTCCCATTGAATTCTCTGCAAAAACAAATCAATGATTTGTTAATTTATTTTCATTTTGCTGTTTGTTTTGTATGCTGTACTGTGAGCATTTATTATTTTATTTCACTTGTTTTTTTTTTTTGTTAGAGAAATGCCGGCAAAAACATTTCTGGTGAAAAAATACTAAATTGAATTTGCAAATTATACAACAACGAAGCAAAACACAGATACACTCAAATAAATTGCCAACAGTTATGAGTTTTCATCTTTGTTGAAAAACATTCATTACTGATGTATCTATGCCGGAATGAATGCCTGTTTAGCGTTTTCTGTTGCTCGACCATAAATTTTAATCAATTTATAAGTGATGTCGTTTTTCATTTTAAATTGTCAATTTGTTCGATTTCGTGTAAACATTTGTTTGAACGTTTTTATTAAAGTCCTCATAAAAATGTTAATGAAGACATATCACTCGGTGAATATAAATGAATATGAAACAGATATACGGATATATAAATACCAACTCGAACAAAGCCATGATGTAGTCATTTTTATGACTTCTCATTTTCCCATTGCCTCAGATTTGTCTTCATTATTAATACTTGTGAAATATCCTTGCGGGTCCTTCAATGAGCAAACTCAAAACATTATGGACAATTTTCCCTAAGCACAAGAGCCGTATTGTTCGTCACCAGAGAGGCGTCCATTCATTCAGTGTTATTTATAGATTGAAGTAGGTTGGAAAAGAACAAATTTCTGATTACAATAACAAACTAAAGTCGGAAATTGTGAAATTAAGAATTTCGTGGCCATATTATTGCTTATTTGATTTTAAGGGATGATGGCAGTAAAACTGTTTGGAGCCAGACCTTACATAGTGTCCACTACAGATACAATAGCCATATTTCATAACTATTCATTAAAAGCAAATCTAAGTTTTCAAATTAGTGAACACTGAGATCAAACGCAAGTCGTACACAAAAATATATAAATTGAAAATAGTATGCGTTCACGCTACGGAAAATATTTACAAATGAGATTTGATTAGAAATTGGTTGAGAAGTTTTAGCGTCTGAGGAGAACGACCAACTTGGTTGTTCAACCAGTTGTATCGTGTGAGAGCCACATAACAACAAAAATTCCACCCTCAAAATCAGAAAAATACGAAGAGTATTCTATTTGGATATATTTCTCAAATAAATAATACCTAAAATTATACCTGAATCCTTGCCAACAAACAGTTTTCTACAGAATTCAAAAATTTTTGCTAGATCGAAAGTTACAAACATTTGGCCGATGACATTGGTTTCTGGACCATTGTGCATCGATATTTATTCGTTTTTTTCGCCAGAATTCAATGCTGAAATCGGTTTTCTTTTCTTAATATGTGACTAAATATTTAGTAGACGATTATTAGAAGTTCAGGTAGTTTTCGTTTTTGCTATAGAAATTGTTGATTTTTTCCCACACAAATCGATGGTTTCTTGGTGAAATATTGGTAGAATTACCTGTAGGTTATTTTTATGCTCTTTGCTGTGCGAGGAAAAAATGTGACCCCCCTAATGAACACGGACCTATCTAAATACTAGTTCAGTTTTAAAAAATTCCAAAAAAACTACTGAAATTTTTTTTTTTTAATTTTTCCATTAGTGAGTGCCTCATCATGCTGTCAAGCAATAAATTTCATAGACCTTGGTATTCGCCTTAAAGACTTAAATAGTTAATATATTGTTCCCAAAAAGAAGTCCAAAGGCTTCAAATCGTAGCTTCGAGGTGGTCAATTGGCATTTTAAAAGAAAAATTATATCAACGCTACACAATCCACATCCACATTTTTTGATTAGTTTGTTAACAAGCCGTCGAAATTTAAATACGATTCGTCACAAAAGATAATAATTGGATTGGGTCTAACTTAACACAAGTTCAGTTTTAAAAAAGTCCCAAAAAAAAAATCGATTCGTCACGAAGAATAATAATAATTGGAGAAAAGTCGTTGTCCATTTTGAGCTGCTCTAAAATCCAAACTGTGTTTATCAGGGGCGATGGATGCCTCATTTCGACAAAGACTTCTTTTCAATAGACATGTGACTTTGGAAATAAGTTTACATTATTTCCCCAAGTTGTTCAAGCTGATCGGTATTCATTTCGTTCTATGGAGACATCATACTCACTTTTTGTCAATATTTCAATATCAAAATAAAATATGAGTTTATTGCTGGCCTCAAATATCACGTCAAAGCGATAAAATAGGATAAAGAACTACATGTACAGAATTTACTGAAGATATCCCCGGTGCACTCTAATACTCAATTGGACTCAAATTAAAGTCAATGGGTAACAACTTTGGAGAAACTAAAGAACCGATACATCGTTGAAAAACCCATTCATATCCCATATCAAAATACCTCTTAGCTATTAGCTCCTATCTTCTACCGGCACATGCACACAAATTCCGCCCCAACACTGTTCAATACAACTTCATCCCCGAAGAATGTTCTCTGGGAAAATAGTGATATTTACACAACGCTAAGCACTATTTATTTGCTCGGTAATTAACATCTCTTTGCAATTGTGTGCCAAAGTTCACAGCTTACTTGGTACGTAAATATTGAAAGCAATTACACAGAAGTTTATAACAGCAAACTAATAAGATTATTTGTAAAATGAAATTTGCCAATGAAATGATATTTCCTATGAAATCATGTTGTCAAAGAGCATCAAAGTTGATCGGGAAAAATAATTGAACAGTAATTTACACAATTTTTGTTGCATACGGTTGGGAAAGACTCTGTTCGGAGAATACGCTTTTTAATTAATTACACTGAAGTTATAGTTCATATTGAATTTCAACGACACGGATTTTTAATTGGAAGATATATAACCGCCAGTGTACAACCAATCGACTATTATTCAATATATGTATGTACGTCTTAGAGATGAATTTAATACCGAGTTCATAAATCGATTCTTAGGAGATATTGCACAGTTTTGTTTTTCTACTATTCCACTGCAAAATACAACTCATAGTCAGTTCTTCCGAAGGTAATATTTTTCTGATCAAATGGCAAAGAAGCAACGGAGACTAGGCACAATTAGAACACTAATATATACGTATAGTATTAGTGAATGGCATCTCATCCAATTTGGCTATATTTCCCAGCAGCTGTGGAAGAAATATCTTAAATATCTAATTTAAAACTGAAAGCCCCCATTCGTTCTGTCGTGTTAAAGACAAATGGAACTGTTAAAACAAACATCGTTTATCTCTTTGTAGAAAATAAAAATAAAACTCATATGTTGGAACAGTTGCTGAAAAACACAAATATTTCCTAAACATATTTTAGTCTGACGTAAAATCACCAAATATTTCAATTTTTTAAAAATTGCCAATTCTTTATGACTGCACTGCGCTTTTAATGACGAACCGAAATGAATTGCAACTCGCTGACCCATTTTCATAATCCGTAACGTTGTATTGCTCGGTATGGTGTGTGTATATGTGCCCGAACATACTCATGCATTTCAACGCTTAATCCTTTCAGGCTTTCACATTCCGTTAACTAACTAAAATTGCAGCGGAATTGACTGACATCGAATTCATGCGAATCACTCACTTACGGACTGTGATAAATCGTAGGGTCAGTTGGAATTTAAGATTTATTATTAAGTCTGTTATCAATTCGCACTGCGCACATTCTCGTACTCAATACATGAAAGGCCATGCATTGAATGGGATAATGTGTTACATTAATTTCGAATGACACAAAGTCAACATTCAAAGTACTGGCAGTAACTCTATCTAATAAATTGAAATGTACACCATTTCTGGGGAAAAATATATTAAAATTTACAAAAAGAAATATTTTTTTTTTGGAGACACCACAGTTCGTGATGATCTAAACACGTTGTTTTAGAAGATTTTCTTAGGGATTTTCAACACAAGCTCTCTGTATTCTACACACATGTAGCAGTACAGCGGGGTTCGATTGTAGACCAAGCGCTTTCTTTTCTATTGATAGGACTCAGGACGGCAAATACATACTTCCTCTTGTCATACAAAATAGGGATTACAGAAATTGTTAAAAGAAATGCCTTCAGTCAAAATGCTTGTTTTCAACTATACAACTGTCTCGGAATTTGTCAAGTCGAAAGGCAAGTTGTGTTGAGACCTATCAGCTTTAATATCGATTTTCAGAAACAGCCATTTTTCCTGACAACAATTATTTTCATCCCGCCGACAATATTAACAAGATCGTCGAGAAGCCAATGCATTGTTCGAGAATGACGGTTTAGTTTAGTCTTTTGAAAACGCTGCTGTCATTTGAGTCAGCGGTGGGCACTACATAGAGATAATAAACCATTTTTTTTTTGCCTATGATTGATGACTTGGACTTGGATTGTCTCTGGTTTCATAAAACACTGTCCAACCACAATCGGTATTTTCTTGTTATCAGTCGTCTCGACGATGTCAATGGGCCATCTTGGAGCTGCGATTTTTCGCCCACACATAAGGAAGACAGCTCGACTGTGAAATGGAATCTACTGGACGCTGTTGGAGCGAACTTAAGCAAATGATATATTTGAACAATAATTGTGGTAGCCCTTGTAGGAATTAATACGGGGTGTCATGAAACAAATCCACACGACAAAAATCCCAAAAAAAAAAATTTTGGGCTTAGGACCTTTTTATTTGGGGCCTCATAATACTGCTCTATTATTGCATTTCACTATAATTTATGAATTTCAAAAATTTCGGGTTTTATTTAATAGGAAAAATGTCCCAAAAATTAGGATAATATTTCAGTTACATTACGATCTCAAAAATTGGTCAGGGTGAAATAGAGCCCCAAAGTCAAAATGAAATATGGCCCCAAATATCAGTACAGGGAAAACAACAACGATAATTGTGGCGTTTTTTCGTACTAAATGACAAATTATTTGTAGAAAATCACCAATACTAGAAAAAAACATAACATCAGAATAAAAAAAAAAATAGCGCACGTTATTACTTAATTATCAAATTATCAACGGCGATTTTTGACTTTTTCAATTCAATGTAAATATTTAATCCATAACAACTTTGGTATTTAACGGGTTAATGGTCCAAATGAGGTACCATATTAAAGCTAGAGATCTTGGCTTAATGCTATGGCAACAAATACACATCTTCATATAAGCCATATTTTCAGTTTGGACTCTTTTTCCATAAAAAAAAGACAACAACAAAAAACTTTTAACTTTATGTCGCCTCGGACTTGGTTTATGGATCGGTGATATATGTATATATACTAGGGTGGAGTGAAATTCAAAAAAAAAAAGTTAACCTCGGAAAGAGATGTAGTCTGGGGTCCTAATGAGGGGAAAAATAAAGAAAAAAAATTTTAATTTTTTAATTAATTTAAATTTTTAGAGGTCGCGCCGCTCCCTCCAAATTTGGAAATTATCGCTATTTTGGCGTTGATTTTAGAAAAATCCTAAAAAGTTTTATGTCAATAAATGTTTTCAATAGCGTAAACAAAATTGACTGAACAATGAAATCGCCACCAAAGCTACAAATATTAGTCGATTATACTCATATTTGCCTCAAATACTTTTGTTTGGGCACTGAACAAGCTCAAACTTTTAAATTTCGAATAAGTTAAGTCGTTAATTTTTAGGATTTTTCTAAAATCAACGCCAAAATAGCGATAATTTCCAAATTTCGAGGGACTACTCTCTAAATATACACACAACAGTTCTGGTGTGATAGGATCAATCTGGATTATCTTAAAACAATATTTTCAACTCGAAAAAATAAATTATTAACTAAAAAATTAAGACTTTCGGTCAATGATAACGTCAACTTATCATAAAAGGTTTACCAGTATTTCAGCAACTACAAAACATTATGATCTAAGATATGTGTTAAAATATCATGGTATATCGAACTGAAAAACATACAACTTTCAACAAGATATTCTTAATTAATACAATAATAATAATAATAATAATGCTAATGTCCACTTCAATTAAAATTCTGCTTCTGCCTCTTTCTTACGTCATAAATTGATTCAACATTCGTTATGTCTCATTCTTTGTTTGTCTGTTTGTTTGTTTGTTTATCACGACCAAGATAAGAGTCCGGCAGAGAATAAGCACACGTACTGCCACAAACAGAGGCGATAAGGCGCACGCTTTTATCAAACATCTTATATCAAATACGAAAACAACGAAAGTCCACAACGAAAATAATTTAAGCAAACAAATGAAAGGTGAAGCTAACCACCCGTGAGGTTAGGGTTTGGGATTTCCCGCACATATTCATTTCCCCGGGGAAAGACCACAAAAAGAATTGTCATTAGTAATCAATGTGTGAGTGGGTACATCTATTTTTACTTGGCTAACTACATGTTTAATTGCAAAAATAGAATGCTGATGAAACTCAAAATCCATTCTTGCAAAAAATCGCAAATCCCACAAAAGTCTTTGCGGAGGAAAACTTGGCAGCTATTGCTTGGCAGCTGTTGCTAACTAATAAAAAAAATACCGAAAAATAAATACATATTAATTGATTTTTGTGTGCGTTTTTCCGTATCTTTAGAGGTTTGTCCACGACGCACCCATTAGCAGAATTAATAGTTTGAGTGTGTCGTGGGGTCCTCCTAATGCATTTTTACAAGTATTTAATTTCTGGGGATTCCGACCAATAATTCCGGCAGTTGGTCTGTGATAAATTGTAAAATTTTGTGGGAAAGGTGCCCCAGGAATTTCCGGGACAAAACCCCTAGACAGATGTCATTCTGTAAATAGTTGGGATTCCGTGCATCAAAATCAATCTCACGCACTTTTTCTCTTCGATTTCTCTTCTACATTTCGTGGATTTTTTTTTGTAATTTTCTGGTGCATTGATCTCAATGGGCCGTCCAGAACGTTTAGTGCAATTTGTACTTGTGCGACCACAACAAAAGTCAGTAAACCAATTGTTTACCATAGTAGTTGGTCCCCATAGTATTTATCAAGATTTCCTTTGATTTTTTCCGCAAAAAATAATGTTTATTGAGCACTCGAAATTTTCTTTTTCTTAATTTTGAACAAAATCCACGAGGTGGTTTCTTTGAACAGCTGTTAAACACACACTAAATGACGCAACTCTATCAACAATTTGACAGTAGTCTTCTGGTACATGATGAGAGCAGTGTTGCATTTTATATAACTACGAGGGAAGTTGGAAAAGTCACGGAATTACTGATCTGCCTTCGTATTATTTATAAAAAAAATGTACACAAATTCTTCTCATAACACACATTTTAAAAGTGATGAATATGGTTGGCAACTCCGCTAATCATACACATTTTCAAATTGTGACAAACATACACTTGGGATTATATTTTCAAAAAATATTATCAATAAAATTAATAAATAATCCAGAGTGATGTTAATTTTTAAACAAATCTTTTTTTAGTTGTTTTAGATATTTTGCGATTGTGTTCATTAGGTGGCTAATTAAACAAAAAGATTTGCTTTTAGAATATCACCATATATTTAATTTTCTTATATTATAGACAGCACACATAACTAGAGTTAACCAAGCTAACTGAATGTCGTGTTCTTCATGAGAAGTATCAAAAGGATATTAGACCAAATAAAAAAACAAAAATATGTTATATGTATACATATCTTGAAACTGTCGTTTTGGTTGACAAATTTCGTATCATTAAAAGGAAATGAATGCATCAAAATATTCACTTAATCTACAAGAGAGATTTGTGTCGCCAAAAATGCTTAACAATGTATTGTTTTTTTTTTAAAGAAAGTTCTCCTCCATGTAGACTAATATTAGATAAGAAAGAGATTGTGGATAAAAGATCGAAGGTAGTAACAGCTTTTCTCAATTTTTGTTCAAAAGTTTTCCATATTTGACCACTCCAAACCAAAGACCGCTTTAGCTCGTCTACATACACTAAATATCAATAATTGACAGGGCAATATTTGAAACCAATTTTAAAGGTTTTCAAAGCAAATAATGTTTTTGTTTTTTTTTTAATTAATGGCAAATTTTATTAAAACAAATACAGTTCAAATACAAGTATTCCTTCTCTGGGAAATTCCCTTTTATACGGGCATTGCTCCAAACTTCCGCTACAGTGGTTCTTATGTGTTTACATTCAAAGGTCTAAAATAGTCTTACTGTGGTCATTGACAGGAATTCAGGCCACCGTTGTCATATAAAATTCACTATAAAAAAGTCACTACTAACAAAAAGAGCACTTCTCTCAAATCCATCAGCTGAGGAAGG
Organism: Hydrotaea cyrtoneurina; assembly: GCA_958296145.1. Classification (NCBI taxonomy): domain Eukaryota; kingdom Metazoa; phylum Arthropoda; class Insecta; order Diptera; family Muscidae; genus Hydrotaea; species Hydrotaea cyrtoneurina. The sequence goes on from OY282512.1 coordinate 120,062,800, forward strand.
TATAATTTCAAAGGCTACTGACCTCCGTAGATATGTTTTTATTAGGACCTTTACTTGTTAAGTTTGTCATTGTTACGAGGTGGAAACAAACGCAGACTGATTTCAGACTTGCCTTCCCAGAACCTCATTTAAAATTAAGTGAAAACAAATGTAGACTAATCAAAATCTTTTCCGAAATACATAGTAGACACCAAAATTATTATCTGAGTGTATGTGATTACAGTTAAGAGGGTTGACTTAAGAAGGTAATGATAAGATAATCCTATCAATTTATTCTTATCGCCCGATTGAGTTATTTCTGGAAATGTGAGATTTAATTTTGTCCAGCTAGATTTAGTTTGGCCACACGCCACCCAGTGACACGCTTCGATTTGTAATCGATGGTAATTTCGTTTTTGAACAATTAAAACTACTTTTTGATTGCATTTGTAAAAAAGGTAAAAATGATTTTTATTTCGTGTAAGTATTTGCCCCTTTTTTGCATTCAATCGAATGAAAGCTGACTTTTTCGATTCCTACACCTTGTGTTGTCTGACTTGATTATTTATCAGTTAGCTATTTGTATCGCTCCATACAACAATTGAATATTAAAATATGTTTGTCTGCACTGTTCTCTTCCAATCTGTTTGCATGAAAATAATAACACTGTTTTGTGTTTGCTTTATAGTGCCACCTAATACTTTTCGATACCGAGCATTACAAATTCAACATTCTCAGTGGCCGTCAAATATTTGAAAGTGGTTTAAATCAATAGGGCAACTCTTTTGTCCACCAACAAATCAGGAATAGTTAAGAAAACGTCCGTATATTCCTAAACATTCTTCGAAGGAACACGCCGGCAACATCTCGAAATCAGTGATCTTTGTGCGAATGTTGTACGCTCTATTACCCTAACATGCTGTTTAAAGTCGTCTTCGAACGGCTAATGCATTTGAGGGCTAAGATATTAGTCACTTACCCGTAAAGGCGTCAGACTATGTGGAAAACTGTTAATAGTATTGCCCGGGTTTGTTGAGTAACCACATATCACACTTCTGAAGAAAAACCAGAAGCAAAAACTAGGAATCTTGGAATGTAATTGTCGCAGGACAATGCCGGCCTAACTGGGGCAATCTGCTGCCACGCTACACATAACGATCTATAACTAAAAATAAATGTAAAACGTTGCTTCAGAGACTGGGTAAATCTGGCTACAAAACATTATATTTCCAAGTTATATTTCCATGTCGAATTAAATGTGTCACATACCTTCGACTGATGAAGACAAACTTGAAACAGGGCAAATGAAATGTATTTATTTACTGGCTTTCCCGGGATTCATTCGTCTTAATGGAGTAAATAGTGGATTGATCGCAGTACCCCCCCAAAAATATCTAACAGCGTCAAGCAACAGCTCCTTGTTGGCTTTGTCGAGATTGCTAATAAAACGATTACCGCACTTGGTACACTAAAGATCGATGTCGAATGATGCCACCGCTTTATTCTATTTGTTTTGCTTGTGATTATAGACGCCGAGATGAAATTGCACTTCGTCAAATAATGTGATTTTTCGTGAAATGACAATGATATCGTCATATACTGATATTCGTCGATATGTCGTTTCAAGAAGACGGTGCGACATGGCACATAACCAAGGAAACAACGACTTGACAACAAAAACCCCGGAAAGAATAATTTCATACAATTTTGTGGCAATATTTAATGTCTTTGGAATATTTAAAAAAAAAACCAGAACAACTAAATCCTTGAATGACACAAAAAGCCGCAGTAATGTCGAACCATCGTGCACCCACATATTAATAAACAGATGATGAATTTTCAGTCAAAATGTGTGTTAAACAGGACACACTAAAATTCGAAATTATAGAATTAAATCCAACTGAATTTCCTATTACACGAAATCTCTCTCAACAACATCCACAAAAAAAATCAGGCACTGTATTCAGTTTTAATGCCAATCTGAACACCAGATATGTGAAATATTCATGGGTGAAATATTCAAGCCAAATATAAATCTATCTTCTATTACTTACCTATTTTATATACGGTGCGTCATGATGTTCTCCATCATGGTTACATATTCCAAAAACAAAAACAACAGAAATGCAATTGCAACTACACCAAGCACATAGTCGAAGCTTCTGATTATGATTCACAGCAAAAACAGCCTATGATGCTGATGACGACGTCCAAGTGATAGGATCTGAAGAGGGGACGGGCGAGATAACAACTAAAATAGTTTAACTTTGTTTATCTTTGTTTGGGTTTGTTTCTATTTTTTTATGTCGTTTGTATTTGCCTTTTTTGGTGTGAAACAGATGCTTAAAGGCGTAATTGCAAATGGGCGCTAGGGGAAGTGTATATTTGTTATTTTTTTTTTCACGGGAACTTGTGGCCACTTTGCATTATGTCGTTTACATGTGTGTGCATGTGTGTCTGTGCGCTCGTCCAGAGCTCAGTTCGCTATGGGTCACTATCTCCAACTGATGGCAAATTAACTGCTCAAAGTATGCAAATCGCGGGCACTTTTACGAAAGATAAACATTATAAATGATTTTTTTATATGAACTGACATATCTTTATTAGAAATAAAAAGAATCAAACACACATTTTTTTTTATTTATTTCGTAGACACTTCGGAGTGGAGGAATTTTGAATTAAAAATTTTCACAAATTACTTATTTGTTGTTGCCGTAGATCATCAACCGCATGCAAAGGTCATACATGAAATTCTGGTTGTGATTTCTTTTTTTTTGTGTTTTTTCTGTCTGCTTATTTTATGTAAAACTACTTTGCAATTATTTTTAAAGGTGGGTCATGTTAAAATTTTCTGTAGTGTTGTTATTTTTATATTTGATTTATATATATTTTTTATTTGGTTAAAACTTATGCTATGTTTTGCTATTCTAATTCCATTAAAAATTGCTTTCCATAAAACATTTGTGTTTTGTTTTCATATCTATTTTTCTTTTCGGTTATTTAGATAACACTAATTAATCATGACATTTGGCTTTTTATTATTAAAAATTTCATATTGCGCTGCCGCCAAGCAAATACAAATTGTTTTTGTTTTTGTTGTTGTTACTTAATGGTCACCACGCGTTTGCATAATTCTTATGGAATATTTATTTTCAATTATCATTTTTATTTTAAATACATAAAATTCAAATTAAACACTTGCTTCTGCGGACTTTAGTTAAAATAATTGCGTTTAGCGTTTCTGTTGTTGTTTGAGGCCTCCCCCGTTACCCCTCATTGGATACCAATCATGAAGTTTTAGCACTTATTGTATTAGCACGTCCAAGTAAGGCAAAGATTTTTTTCTTGCATTTTTTTTAAAGGGATTTTCACATTTTTTTAATTACTTTTTTTTCAACATTAAATATATATTTATATTTTTCCTTCATTCATTTTTATTTCTACATATTTTTAACTTTAACTTCCGTTTGCACCGTGTTACACTTTGTTGGGATTCTCCTTTTTTATTTACTTTCACTTTAACATTAAGCCTTTGCCCAGTAACGCAAACATTAACATTTAAACAAGCACGAAGAACCCCTTCGGTTTTTGGGGGTATGAATGTGTATGTGTGTGTGTGAATTTGGGGGGAAATTTAAACATCAGTAAAATAAGTAGAAGAAAAAAACACAAACACAAATTTTAAAGCGGCGACTTCTGCATATCCGCTTTACAATTGTATTTCCTCACGCGCGCACGGTAGAAATTTAACTGGAACCTTTCACTGGCTGGCGCTACACAAACGAACGAGAAACATCACACAGCCCCAGCAGAAGCCAAGGCGTCAGCGCCGACGAAAGCAGCAGTCTCGTAAAAGTGTGATTTAACAGTATTTTAAATAACATCATCCTCAATGCACAACAACACACCCCCTGACACGAACGCACACAGAACCGAACGCATGCCAAGATCTCTGTTAAGTTCGACGCCGACGTTCGCTGGTTTGGCGCCGTTCGTATGTTAAACACGATTGCCCCACATAAATCCATAACAGAGAGACGGGACACAAACATTGTTTTGATTTGCAGTTTTCCACACAAAAGCCATAAATTTCTCTGTTAATATAGAGCAGCAGCACAGACGTACAAACAACTAAGAACAGCAGCACTCACTGAGCAAAAATAACAGACGACATACATGTAAACGAAATACTGTTCTGTTGTATTCCCAATCTCTTTCTCTCTGAGTGTTGCCGTTTAAGCACTTTTTGTTGTGTTATAGCACTTTTTGGGTAGCATTTTTGTAATTGGTCGCTGTTTCACTGGGCAACAGACTCAGAAGGAAATGCCTATGAAGCTGGCATTTTTTTTTTTGTATGCATTTTGTGCTTCGTTATTTATATTGTTTGTTATTTGAAAGCTTCCAAGTTTAAATGATTTTTAATTTTAGCAATAAAAACATTGGTGATTATTTGACTAGAAAACAGAAAAAGTAATTTTTTACTGCTCGAAATCCTGACAGAAACTCAGTATTATATCTGTATCTGTAGGAATTGAATGGCATCCAGACTTTATGCCCACGGACATAACGCCAAATATTTGTTTGGGCATTGCGACCGCCCCGAAGACGGTCATAAAGCACAATGATATCGATTTTTTTATAATTCGCGCGATTTTTTTTGTTGGAATTATAAAGTGTTTTTTGTTTTGTCAGAAAATGACATATTGTACAGTGGGGTTTCTGGCCGTTCTTGGGGAGGTTAAAAGCCTCAAAATTAAATTGGGCTTTATGGTCATTTCATGGGAGGTCATAAAGCTGTTTTTTTAGTTATGTCCTTTGGGCCACATCCCGGACCGAAATGAGTCCCTTTACATTAGACCAACGTTAAAAAATAAAACAAACTTATTTCTGAAACAGTTTGTTTATTGAAAAGATGTTTTGGACGAGATTAGGCACACAACGCTGCTGCACCCTAGTGTACGCATAGTTGGGCAAACTTACGGTCTCCATCGTAGTACGGTACTGACGAGATCGTCGTAGCCGAGTGCAGGGCTGTGGAGTTAGAGTTGAATTTGCCCAGAGACTCCGACTGCCAGTTTATTTTTACTTATATTTCCCATAAAATAATTAAAATGTATTAAAAACAAGATAAACAGTTAATATTTTTTAAAATTTTAAATATTTTCGATTATATCAAGTCTTTTTATCTTTAAGATACAAAGGCACCTTAGTGTAATATAGAGTGGACGGAAATATAATTTTTGATACTTTGTTATTCAACAGCTGAATTCAGAGTCGGAGTCGAACTGTTTTTAAAATACTGGAGTCGGAGTTCAGCAATGCTTGCACGACTCCACAGCTTTAAGCGAGTGTGTGCGACTCAGTAATGGAACATCTATTCGCCATAGATGTCAACAACTCAACATTTCATTTTGCATATAGTCCTGGTATTATTCGCTTACAACCCGCTTCGTTGTAGCTTGTAAAAAGAGCCTCTCTGACGAAGCATTTTCATCTAACCATCAAAACAGCCACAGCTGGGCTTAGTAAAACCCACACATCTCAGCAAAGCATGTTCTTTATATCTTCTTCGAACAGCATATGGCAGCTCTGCTATTTCGGTACAAGAACTCTTTTTTTTGGATTTGTTTACAAACCAACAGGTCGTATGAGTTATGCGAAATTACAGCTAAAAAAGGTAGTTGTGTATACGCCATCCCTTAGCGGACAAGGCTTTTCCATGGGCACTGTGTCAGTGGGTCTACTGTGTTTTAGCAGAATTTGCAGACCACCCCCCACACCCCCAACACTCATCGTTTCTCTTATCGGCAGTTCTCTCTTTCTCTTGTGTGTCCCCAAAGTACTCTCCCATCATTCAGCATTAACTCATTTGAATTGAGTGCGTGCAACTGTTATGTCTAAGAACAACAGTCTGTTATGCCCTGTACATGAATCATATTGTAGCATGCTACTATTTTCATAATCTTGACCAACAGCCATAGGAAACCGATGGAAGTAAAATGTTTTTAACAGTTTTGCTTTACTTAACAGAGTATTTATAGTGTTCAAAGTATGGGCATGTTATTCGTTATGTTATGCATTGGAAATAATTTAAATTGTCTTTTTCGTTTTGGGTTTTGCTCAGCGACTGGATATCGGCTGCTATATAGAGCAAATCAATACGGATGTTATATGTTTTCACTTGGAGAACTTCTTCGAACACTCAATGAATCCTCAAGTGGTGCTTTTTAGTCAATTGAAAATATTATACAGTCGGAGTGTGCCGTACATGGTGCCTTTAAGTGTTTGCCAGGAATTTGACTTCAACAAGTCATTACAAAAACAACGTACACATGTTTGTCATTGCGTCATGTCCACATACATACATGTGGGTGAGTATGTGTGAGCGTACAGGATGTCATTGTCACCAAGGGAATGTTTTAAGTTCTGAAAGTAAAATAAATATTTAGCTATCGGAAATGTATTTTCGCCAAATAAACTCATTTGGGGAAAAAAAAAAACACAGGAAATTTAAATGTGGTCTTGTAAACATGGCAATTACTTGAAATATGCTTAGTAATTTTGGTTTTCCGTTGACGCATTGATTGGATTTTGATATTTTTTTTTGATTTCACTCGTATGCGGTGATGTCCCTATGACTTCATATTCAAATGTGTTACTGTACGATGTGAGGTTCAAATGATGAGTCACCAGGGGATTCTGGGCTAAAAAATGAGTTAAAATTAGCGAAATACTAAAAAAGCTACTGATAAATCATATATTCCACTTTATACCACCGATGATGTGATGTATAAAAAATGGGTTGGACGGCAGCGGGATCCACACCACAAACTGCAGATCTCTTCCACATAACCTCATAAGGACGAAAATTCTGGACTACTGCCAGAAAATCCCATGTGGCTAATAATGTCAACATATCTCGAGGACACGAAAACGACCACACCTTTCGCTGAGGTTGTGAATTTTCATCGAACTATAATTTTAGAAGTCGTCAATGCGTCATAATTTATCCGAAGGAAATATGTTCTTGAACACACAATTCTTGTTTCTATTGTTAATTTTAAAGTTTATTTTTTGTATATGGACATTAGGGTGGTCCAGCGAGGTCTATTACGCAGTTGTATGCATCTGTCATAAAAGAAATCCAAGTTAATATCAGATATTGTTGCTAGCCGTCATTTTATCTCATAACTGCCGAAGTGAAATGGGCGCTGCAATTGTTTAGTGAAACATCTCTTTCTTACGAACATAGTCCGTTCGCAGTCAGTTTTAGCCGTAGGTTCCGGTGGGCGAGTGTAAGAATTATATCGTACAAAGCGAACTGATTTGAGATAAGCTTCCCAGTTGATTCCTAATGGAATTATTGGGCGAAATTTAACAAAATATTCATATATCATTGATTCGCCCGCGAAGCCATTGTGGCTTGTATGACTAGAGGAAGACTAGTCCACTACATTTACCCGCCTGTACCTTTGGTCCTTTAGTAAAAATGCATTCTGCATTCATTCACCAAAAATAGAATTTATTTTAAAGTTATAGTTGAATAAAAAAAAACATTTATTAAGATAACTGGCGCATATTTTTTAAGCAGTCAAGTAAGGTGCTAAAAATCGCATGTAAAGATGTTAGCAAACCGAATGACAAGCATAACAATACCCCCCTTCCTCTAGATGGTATTAAAATGCCAACAGTATTTCGTATGGCCAAATATAACACTTTCGCTTATTAATACCTCCATCGAGTTCAATCAACAGATAAATAAACTTTGGCAATGGCCAACACATACAACGAAATCAAAACAGAAAAAAAACGGTAATTATTGAAATGAAAACAATTAAATAAACATTTGATTTGCATACAACGAAAACGTAAAATAAACACACTGAAATGCACTTGCAGAAAACACTTCTCACCTTAATGTTTAAAAACGCAATAATAATAAACAATTAAAAGTTTATCACATTCAAATTACCTATTCGAATATGGCAAATTTTATAGTACGACAGGGAAAAATACATTTAAACGTGTTCAGTCTAAAGCATACAAATGAATAACAACAAATCCAATGGTCGTTTTCTTCATGCAGTGAAATTTCCATATCTATGTAGTGTCGTTGACAGCAAAAAGTGACAAAGACATGAATGAATTAAGTGAACGAATGAATAACAATTTATGACTAAGTACGACAATGTATTTGCTTTTGGTCTATGATGATCATGGGTGGTTTTCATTAGACACATTCATATAATTAATAAAATCTACAGCTGCTAAATCTATTCAGGCTGGGCCGTTTCTATGATACCCTGCATCTCGAAAATTTAACTATTCATATCACATTAGTATCGTATATCCATGGAACGAAATGACTCGCTTTTCTTTTTTGACAAACGTTGTTACATAATGCAAACTTATTTCCAAAGTCAAAAAATAATTCCAAAAATAATATTTTGAAAAAAAAAAACAGCCCTGGTCCCCGCCATCGTAAGGTGCGCACAGACGAGAATATCATTGACGGAGCTTAGAGTGTGAGCCCTAGTCCTGGAACATCGACTAACCACCAAAGAATTACTAAACTCCACATTTGCATTATTCGCCTACCAGGTCTAATTGATTCAGGAATTGAAAGCTAAAAATAATCCGCTTCGTTGTAGCCAACGATTTGGAGAAACGTATAAATATTCAACTTTCTTGACCAAGTCCATTTACATCTAGGCGGATTTGTTAAGAAAACCACTTCATCTGGGGATCGGTAATTAGCTAGGAAGGATTTGTTAAACGGCCCAGGATCGATAGGATCGGTATGCGTTTTTCTCTCACCATTCTCTCATGTAGTAAGTTGCGCACGAAATAATTCGTAATGATCGTGTTGAAACTGCCGGGGAAATGATCTTTGAAAAATGTTAAATGTCACAAATAGTATTTGTGGTTCTTGTGTGATATTTCCAAACAACAGCATGATCTGTCTATTAAATACGGATTAGGATTTAGTGTTTTACTAGATATGTATGGGAGTAGCAATGTACATTAGGGTGGGTCAATATCTATGGGAGGGAAAAATCAATAAAGCGCAAATCATTTTTACGAAAATCGTTTTTGTATTTAAAATTTGTGCTACAAACTACATTTGGTACAAATAAAATGTTGATGTCATAATAAAGATAACGTAACATACTTTATAGAAAATATAAAGGAAAAAGTTCGACAAAGTGAAGAAATCAAATTAAATTTATTTAAATATCACATGAAAATCTGAAGAAAATTAATTTTAATATGATAAAATTATATTTTTATGTGCAACATGAACAATTACGCCAGAAAAAATGTAACAACAAAAATCATAAAAAAAAATTCGATCTCAAAATCGAAAAATACTAAAAGTATTCTACTTTGGATATATTTCTTAAATATAACCCATTGTCCGGTTTTTAATATTAATGCCTTAAAATAATCCCTTAATCCTGACCTACAAAGAGTTTTTTTACAATGCTCAAAAGTATTTGCTAGATCGCAAGTTACAAGCTTTTGGCCAATGAAATTGGTTTCTGGAGCGATTATTGGTTTTTTTTTCGCCAGAACTCAATACTGAATTTTTTTTTTTTTTTTTTTGTTAAAATGTGACATAAATATTTAGTTTGTTTGTCAAATAGTGTTAATGTTCCCGTAGTTTTCGTCTTTGCTATATTTTGTATGTTGATTTTTTTTCTCCCATACAAATCTGCTCGAGCTACGGATTTATTTTAAACCCAGGGTTTCTTGGTGAATTACCTGTAAATTTTTTTGTATAGTACATTTATTAATGACTATCTCTGCCCATGTCAATCTAGGTCCAGGTGTTTATATTACCCATTTCGTTTCCACAGTGCACCGTCATATATTTTAAATTGACATAGGATAAAAGCTGCAAATGAAAATTACTGAAATCACAACAAAATGACAACTGCAGTTGTTGGGTAATTTTGCTCACTGAGCTATTCTAAATATTCTTTGTTTTAAAAAAGTATTTCAAGACTCAATAAATGTTCCATTAGTGAGAACGGTTTTTCGATTCCTGGATACTTCGAGATTAGAAATGGATTCACTAATAAACATGAACAATTGGGTACACGAATGATGGAACATTTCTTTATGGACCGTTTGGGTTTGACAGCCAACTAAAATTAAATGCTACCAAAGTTTCTTCTTTTCAAGATTTTCGAAAATGTCAATGAAAATTTCACACGAACTTAATAATGGGAAGTTTTTACTCACCGATTCCATATTTATGAATTTCCCCCAACTCAATATTTCTTCCACTATAAGATGGATAACCTATGTTCATTCTGTAATAGCTTGAACTATTTTAAAACTGTTTTTGATAAAAAAATACCTTCCATGGTGAAACGTACCTATGATTCCACACGACCTTGGTGTTCTTTCAAGCTCAATAACAGAATGAATCATCCTATTGTCGCCAATGCATGCCCGCTTGCTCTTGAAACTGAAAAGTCTTTAATTGAAATAAAATCAACCCAATAAAGTGAGATGGGGAACGCCGGTGTGTGGTTGGGAGCAAATACGAAATATTTTTCTTTTTGTTTTTCATTCATTTTCATTTGAACGGATGAATGATTCTTGTGTGCGCTAGGAAACCGAACACAGTTCAATTTAAGTTTTCTGTGTTTTTTTGTGTAAAACGAAAAATATGCTTGATTTATTCTTTAAACACGTTGAAGGTATGTCATATTTCGCCGTTTTCAAAAATTCATCTGAACACTTGTTCTGCACAGATACCGACAAAGACACAAACAGGCACATACCATTGATATTGAAATTGAAACGAAACGAAAAACAGCATCTGTAGATAGAATTCGAAAATAAATTCATTTATTTATGAATGTGAAAAAGCCACAGAACTTTCAGTTTCTGGTTTCGTGTTCATTGATTTGTAGAATCACTCAAGTGTGGCAAGTTTTTTTTGTTGGCTAACCACAACCCAAATGTCTGGTCGTAAACATCAATTTACATGTGGTGCAATTGTTTTACATTCATACATTTTACACATATATTTCAAAATAACATCATTTAGTTTTAATTACAAACTAATTGCAAAAACTGTAATTTGAAGCTCCTACTGGATCATATGACTGATAACATAACTGTTTTGCATTATGGTCATAGATTAGGAAACAAAATATATTTGAACATGTGCATTAATATTCAAGAAGTTTCTACACAAGCACTGAATAACGGATGTTCAGTTACATGTTCTACTTTGTAGCAACCCACGAATATATAAGATATCCAAAAAAAAAATGTACAAATTTGTGTTTAATACAATTAATACATTAATTTAGTGAAATAAAATATCAATTGAGTTAATTGGCATTCATTGCAATTTTTAAATAGAGTAAAAAGTTTTTAATTCAAGTCTTTATTATTATATTCTGTTCGTTGGTAGATCACCACTTGGGAATGGCTATTCCTCTCTGACTCAGTTCGACCACCTAATTATATCGTTCCCTGGTTTAAACAACTTTTTATCCACTTTTCATATTCAGAATAGGGCGTAGAGTACAGTGTAGTTGGCCGCGCTCCCGGTTGGTTTACTTTGCTGAAATTGATAATTTCTCCAGTCGTTCAGAATAAATCCACAATTAAATCCTACAATGATTTACCACCTAAGCAAATTACTCGTGAATATCGCCAGATACACCCCTACGTGTGTTGAGAATTTCGAGTATTCGCAGCCATTCTAATGCAAACAATGCGATAATGATAATGAATCATTCATAACATTTGTCGGCGTCTTTCATCAACATTCATCTTCAAATCAAAAAATCAATATAAATTTTAAATATCCATCGTAGCCATCCAACCGTAAAATGAATAATAGACAATTATAGATTTGAATAGCGCATAAAGCGTTTATGGCTGGAGATACGCCATGTATTCCAATTGAATTAACACAATGCCATTTCCCCCCACCAAAAAAAGGCAGTCCCTGTATGTAAGGTTGGTTGTACAATTTAATAAATGCATAAAATAAAATTCATTCACAAAAAAAAACCGATTCGCCCTCTTTTTACATTTTCTCATCACACAAAAAACGTAACGTTTGGCAAGAAATCCGGAAACGTATGTTTACGAATGCACAACAATATGGAGGGGAAAAAGGCTAAATTATGCAAATGAATCAATATCCTTTACAAATAAGAAAAAAATATACCGAGCGGCAGCCCTATAAACATTTTGATATCTCTGACTAACCAATAAATATCAATATTCTACGAGCATAGGCGGGCGGGACGAGGGTGATGATGAACGTATCACTGTGTATCAAAATGCTGCAGATATTTGTAAGCCATAATAAATGATGATTCATTTGACTCTGAAAAATGGGTATATGATATAATATAAATTTAACAAATTTCTGCCACAAAAAAGTAAATAAATCATAAACAAATTTAAATATTTCGTAAAGACATAGAATACATTCAACATCATTATCGTTACATGGAGTTTTGGGGCTGCTCCAATGAGGCGACTAAGGTTTTTTTTTGTACAAAGACCTAAAAGGAGTCGTGGTCTTCGGAATAAGGCTACCAAAAGAGACAGAACGGGACAAATGTGTCCATTGAATATTCAATTACATTAAAACAAAATTCAATATTGTGATTTTTATTTGAAAATCTGCAGGCAACAGTAGCAGTGATGTGATTTGTATAAGAGATGTGAAAGGATCAAAAATTATAGAAAAATTTAATGTTTTCACAAAAACATATTCTAAATAATAAGTATTTGAAAAAAAAAACATATAGAAAGCGGGGAAAACCTAGAAAAAAATTTGGCCAATTTCGGTTAATATCGAGAAATGGGAAAATCAGATATATTAGACAATTTTGTTGTTTGGAAAGATGTTTTTTTTTGTTATTTTATATCATTTGTAGATCTAATTAAGAGCTAAAAATTTGCCGAAGAGGGGCAAGCAATATTTCGAATAGATTACGAGATATAGTCATTTTTTTCTAAATTTTACTAAATTCCACCCCCAGTCGAAAACTTCAAAAATGAATTACAAAAAAAACCTTAGCTTATAATTCAAAACCCAGCTACAATTTTTCTTACGCCATCATAAGCTTTCAAATTTTGTCAGTCTCAATTGGTTCAAGATTTTAGTGCTGCACTGTGTAATTGAGGAAGCTTCGTGCGAGACGGCTAATAAAACGGAACAAGTCAAAATTATTCAGTAAGTGGTGAAGCAATAAATTGTGATGACAATATGCAAAAAACGGTAAAATAAAGGGAAACATTTTTTTAGAATCGGTATAAGGTAGTATCAGAAAAATAAGGAAAATAAAACAGTTGGAAATTAAATTTGTATAAGAGAAAAGAGGCAAACAAATTTATTTTAAAAAAAAATACAAGAAAATTGAGACATAAGAGGCGTTGCATCGAAAAAAAAACGGACCCTTTCACCTATTTGGACAATACCGACTTTAAAGAAAGGTATGCCAATGTGCAATTATTTGAATTTTTTGAAAGCAGAAGATTTTTCGCTTGCCGCTATTTTCATGAATAATATATGGCTAACACTCATGCGATCCCCCTATAAGCGCATTGCACTGTGCTAGCGATAGAAAATAAGGGTGTTGGAAGGAGAAAAGAGGGAGTAGTGTTTGTTGACATTAGTCTTGAATTTGAGTATGTCGCAGCAAATACACTTGCTGGAAGATTATTCCACATGCGAACGGTTCGGCTAAAGAACGAATTTTCTATATAGTGCGTCGTCCGGTCAACCGGCCATTTCTATATTGATATTTTGACGATTTCTCTCGGAGTCGATCATTAAAATGACCCCACCTGGCATCCCACTACATTTATTGGAAAAGTAGTTACATTTTTACAACGTTTTAGTACCAGACTGCTGTTATATGTCGGCGTTTTTTCGATACCACGCCACCCATATCCGCCTTCTACAGTTTTCATTTAAATTTTTGTCATTTTGGGATCATTTCGAATGTTACTGCTTATTTTTTTTTTTTTTTTGGAGGTCAAAAGCAAATTTTCCCCGAAACTGATTTATTACACCAAACGACTTAGAATCCCCTTTCAGTCGATCCACGTTGTCCAGCTGTCTGTCAAGTTTTCATGGCTCAAATATGAAACGATATCGATGAAATGTTTTACCCTCTATTAATTCAGATTGAGGGTGTGGAATATGGATTTAAAATAACATCGGTCCATCTAAACCACAATCAAATATCTCCGAGCATTCCTTCTGGATTTAGATTGCCCACTATACTTGATTTCCCATTATATCCACCTTCACCAAACGTACGCCTAATTTTACTTCACTTTCAATCCCTCCCTGTGTAAAAAGGGTTTTAGTTCTAAGAACACGAACAGAAAATCATACATCCACTTATTTTATTTGCCATAAAAATGAAACAAAATTGGGGAAAAAAACAAATGGTTTTTGTGCGAACATCATTTCATTTTGGTATGCCATCATACCGGAGGGAGTCGGCTAACTCATGCCGAATGCCATAAATCAAATCAAGAAGAATTCAAAAGACCAAATGTATCATAAATCTCAAATTGAATAATATCATAAATTACAGTTTGGTATTTTCGAATATTTTCCAAACGCACCGAGAAAACAAAGGCCAGTGCTAATAATTTGCCAAAACTGCTGTACCCCCAATATACAGTTGTCCTAACAAACATACAGGGGCTCCCAGATGAATTATCTGGGAGCCCTGCAAATAACAACAGTATGTGCATTGTGCAATATACATATTTATAAATATCTTACAATTCTAGTAGATTTATGACAGTCGCCCTACAAACAATATGTAATATTGGTAATAGTTTTAGTTCCGCTGGAATTGGTAGAAAAGTCCGTTTCTTTAGTTTATGAGCAACAGACACACTGTATGCAGCCGAGCCAGTTTTTATGGAAATTGTTTTTCCAATATCTGCACAATTAATTTTTGCCTTCAAATATACTTTGAGTCACAGTAGAGTCGCCCGAATTCGCATTTAAGAAATGTCAAGTTCAAGTTTAATTTCACAATTAGTGTAACATGCCGATCTTTTCTTCTTTGCTCCGAATATTGAAAGCAAGACAAAAAAACTAACATTGAATTTGTGGTGGTAAATAATGTCATTGCATACGTATCGTTTATTATTTATCATTTTCCTACAGACAGACAAACTGACTTGTACATTCATGTAATACCCATAAAAAAAAATACATTGTGAGAAAACAGACGTCTGTAATCGAGGAAAACATCTGTTCTCACGAAGACAGCGACAACGACACCGACAGCAAACGCCAAAAGAAAATAACAACTTGTTATTTGCTGCTGTATTTGCTTTGTTCACATGCGGCGTTAACAGTCGCAATGCATAAATTACACATCAATCATGCAGCTGAGGTTTTCCCCCAAAAGTCTGAGCTACAATTATTTTCGGGATGTGGTACCATGGAGTTGCTTTGGTTTCGTTTTAACTAATTTGAGTGGTCCCATTTATCAAGGCGGCTGCAAGATTTCCTATTGTTTGTCAAAGATTATGCTGAAAACATCCCAACATAATTAAATTTGTATAAAACAGAGATATAAATCGACAAGAACTAATTGTATTACGATGGTCGTAGTCTGTTGTGACGATTGTAGTCTACCTAAGGAAATACAAGCCAATTATCAGATGATAATAATAAAGCTTCATCAAACTGATGAATTTGTACACTGTTTTTAGTATTTCTCAATGTGAAACAAATTTCGTTGAATGCAGACGCATTAAAATATTATATTGAATCAGCGATAGTTTGCCCCCAGTTTCATGGATTGTTAATAGAATAAGTATTATATTTGTTTGTCATTTAAGAAATTTCTCCACCAGCACCATAACTGGTGCGTTGGACAGACTTTTGCCAGATAACGAAGAAACATATTCTGAGGGAAAAGGCAGCATAAAAATACCAAAGCGACATTGTCCTTGAATTTCTGGACATCAACAAACAAGTAACTAGTGTTCTTAAGAATATAGAAGAATTTGGCGAGGGAGGATCTGATGACAATAATTAACTAAGGTCTAACTGATCACTATAAGAACTCAATCTTTCTCTAAAAAAAAATAACGGATTTTTTTTGAAGTAACGAAAATGTATATTTAAAAAAAATTAACGGAAATATTTTTTTTTTTTTTTAAAACCAAAATATTTTTTTTAAAGTAACAAAAATATATATTTAAAAAAAAAATATATTTTTGAAATATACAATGTAGCTCCATATATATATATAACAAAAATAAATATTTTTTAAACGTAAAAGAAATATATTTTTTAACATTTAATGTAGTTTAGAAATAAAGGGTGTTTTTTATTGAGGTATAGAAATTCGAATTGAAATAAAACACAAGAAAATCGTTTTAATGTCCATCAATTTGGCTTTATTGGAAGGATAATTTTATGCCATTAATGTTTAAATATGATTTCGGGCATGTGGCCGCCGTTTGCTTGTTGACGTAGCCATTCAACCAAAAATGAGCCTCATCACTGAACAAAATTTTGTGATGAAAATCAGCATCGAGATGAATCTCATTTTCGGCCCATACACCAAAATCACGACGCATTGCATGGTATCGCGGCTTTAATTCTTGCACAAGCTGTATCTTGTAAGGTCGCAAGCCAAGATCTTTGCGCAAAAATCTTCCATAAAGTTGATAGACAAAGCTCCAATTGCTGTGCACGGTGGCGAATCGATTCATTCGGACGGAGCTTGCGGTGAACTTCGCGAACTGAACCATTACTTTCGAAATAAATTTCCACGATTTGCAAGCGTTGTTCTTTTGTCAACCTGTTCATGATGAAATGGCAAATCAAACTAAATATTAATCACTTGACAGCTGACAAAATGGCCGCCAGTTAAAAAAGTGATGCCAACTTAAAGTTCTATACCCCAATAAAAAACACCCTTTATATATAATTTAAAAAGAAAAACAGAAATATATGTATATTTTTTTTAAAAAAAATTACAAAGGTATATATGTTTTTTTTTAAATAATAAAAATATTTTTTTTTAAATAACAGAAATATTTTTTTTTTTTTTAATATAAAATGTAGCTCGCTGGGCTGGCCATATATTCGAAATTTCGAAAGAAGCATTCATGGCTTTTTAAAGCGTTGCAGCTTCTGGTCCGTGTACAGAGGACAGATACCGCTGAAATATCTATAGATATCTGTTCATCAGACATATGTCGTTAGCTCCCTGATGTTAGAACATTTATCCGGAATACGCGGCTATCCAGAGACTCACATCCGTTTGTAGTCAAATGACCGGCTGACCGGACGACCAGAAAATTCGTTCTTCAGCCATACTGTTCACATGTGGAATAACCTTCCAGCAAATGTTTTTTCTGCGTAAATGAGCCATATGTACTTACTTCCCTTAACGCATCAGTGAGTTGTGCATGACATAATGTTTATACTCATTAACCGGTATTTACTGTTTAAAGCCGGCTCCGAACAGCTAATGCTTCTCTAGAAATGTCCGATAATAAGCACTAGTTGAAAAAAAAAACGTTAGATGGTGGACCCTTTACTTCCCATCGTTGTTCATGCGATAAGCCATTCATTTCGTTCATGTTAAATATTTCCATGATAGAATATCCTGAAGTCTACAGGTAGAGAGATTTGAGACAACCACTATTATGGAAAGATTAGATAGGGAAGACGGAGACACTGACTGAAACATCAAGGGAAACATATCCAGGGAACAGCAGTCCAAGGCCAAACACACGTTCCAGGCGGTAAATGAGTACAACTGCAGTATTATATGTAGTTGTAACTAGTTAATAATACTGTTCTATACTTAAGGAAACTGGCTCAGAATAAGTTTAGGGTATAATGCGTTCGGCCCTTGACAATTATGTATTTCTTATTTGTTTTTATAACATTTCAAGTATCTGTTAGTGAAATTGCAGATGACATCTGTTCTACATTGGAATTATTTCAATTTAATTCAATGCATTTTGAATTTTGCTTAGCAATGTTTTGTGTTCCCACTCACCTACCTATGCACGCTTATTAGAATGGGTTGAGAAAAAAAAAGGTACATACACCATTACAAAAAAAAAAATAATTGGTTATTTTATGACGACGTGAGGCAAACAATTGTTAAAGCAGTTTTACTTTTTTTTCAAAAATTCAATTTCTGCCATGCGATTTCAATTACATTTCAGATAATTCGAAATTACGTTCTAAAACTACACTGTTTACTTTTTTTACAAAAATTCAATTTCTGCCATGCGATTTCAATTACATTTTAGATAATTCGAAATTACGTTCTAAAACTACACTGTTGACCGTTTGTAATATTTTTCCGAATTTCGATTAAAAATTAATTCAGTAAGAACATCATCAATCTCAAGGCCATTTTCCATTAATGTTTATTTATTTAATCAAATTCGGTATTTCGCTATCCGTTAAACAGGAATTTCGTGGATAGATTAATAATAAACAAACGTCGACGTCTTAAAAAGATACAGATTTGTTCAAACGCAAGACTGCTGTTGACATTCTAGAAGTTAAACAAAGAATAAGGCGAATAAATAGAGATTTCGAGTTATGTATTTAATAAAAATATGTTTATACATAAATACATATAATGTTTACTACCATGCCGATAGAAAAGACGTAGGGGATTTACTGATGGATTTATGGTATGGGGAGCTGTTTCTATGGCCAGATTGTTTGGAACTTTGGGTTTGATTTTTCAGCAGGATAACGCTCCGAAACACAATGGCAGAGTGGTAAAAGCCTGGATAAGTCACCATACATTAATGTAGTGGAAAACGTCAGAGCTTGGAAAACGTCAAAGTTTGCAAAGAAAGTAGGCAATCCATCGTTAATAAACTCAATTGAGACCGCATGGGATGATATTTCCTTGGACGACATCAAAACCCATTTACGATTCCATCCCAAGTCGCATATTTGAGTTTATTAAGCACCATGGATCGAATTGAGTGAATAACTTATGGTTTTAGAAACTTTTCCTTACCGCTGTTATTCAAATGAACTTTATTGTTTTCCTCAGTTTTCCGGTATTATTTTTTAATTCAATAATCTAATTGCAGGTTTAAAAAAAACGTATGTCGATAATAATAAATCTGTTGATGGTCTCGGCCTTTGTAATGCGAGAGCTGCAGATCTTCTTCCTCTTAGCCCTTGCACCGGAGTCTCAGTCTTCCCAGTTTGTGCTTTTCGTGGTAGCTCTCACACAAAGTCTTCCTGGCTGGAGCATTCATGTCGGGAGAGCTTGTGTATACGCCTCGTTAACACAGATCGGAACATAGATTTTGGGAAGGATTTTCCTATCAAATAAACCCAGCACAGCGTAATCTATTTTCGCAAGTACCCATGTCTCGGCTGCTTAAAGAAACACAGGACGAGAGACGAGACAGGGCTCTGTTCTTGAATTGTTTACTCAGCCAATCTATTGATAATCTATTTGTCAGCACCATCTTTCGGTTTATTTCTATTGAGGGCGGAGCCGAGATTTACAAATTTCAGTACCTCAACATTGCCACTGCCGGTCTTCACTATGTCTCCTGTCTGCTGTAGCTACGTTGGCTAGCAGGGACAAGCATACATTTTGTCTTATCCTTGTTCACCATCAGATCCATCTCTGTCGAGTCCTTTTCGTTTCTAATTTTTGACTTAATTTATTATTTTTTGTTTGTTATATAATTAAAATCCAATGTGTTTCAGGACTTTGTAATGATCATATTTCTCAGAGCTTGCCTAATAATGTTATTTTTACAGTTTGCGATTCTCACTTTATGCAAACTCTAATAATATTAGTGTACCACGTTGCTGCCTTTGCTTTCCCCGGCGAAATTTTTACAAAGATTTACCTTGCAGACATTTTTAATAGAAACTATCGATTTACTGTATTTCGTTTAAAAGACAAGACAAAAAGTCGGTTTTCAATTAGCGATTTATTTTTTTTTTTAGAAAAATTATTTCATTAATCACATTTTTATTAACTACTACAAATAAACATAAATCCCATAACACAATTTTACAGTCCGTATATATATAAGTTTGACATGATAAACTAAATATGCTACGTTATATGCCCTGGAAAATACTATGTCTGTGGCATTTAATATTGTTCCAGATAAGGTCTTCGAGAAAAAGGTTTTCTGCTCAAAAGATGAGCATGAGATGATCCTTTCTCCTAATGTTAATTTGTATCCTAATCGGAGTTCATTTGCAGGTGTTATTGCCAAAAAAACTTCCGCATGGGCAAATTAAAAGACAAACTTATATTTGTAACTCCCAAAATGTTAGTAACTATTTGTTTTACAACAACACTAGAAATCACGGAGTTAAAAATATGAGTAACTTACATTTTTATCGGAGATCATGTGCCAGTTTTATGCCACTTACAACGACCAAGTCTAATGTACTTGTGTATATTTACCCGTAGACATACCCACCTCCACACCAACACATTCATATGTCAAACGTTCATCTATTCCTTTACAAGCTGTAAAACAAGTGTCATTTCAATTCGTACCCTACTCATTACACATCACTCCGACAAGTACCGAGTTTGTTAGTGTAAAATATTATTTATTTATATATCAAGATGGGGAGGGAAATGAAAAAAGCGTATTTTTAACATTCAGTTCTTGACATTTCAAGTTCAGGGTGTATGTATAGTTGTTGTGCCATATCCATGTGAGCGAACGAACAGTGCCGCTGTTCAGTTTTTTTTTTCTTTTTTCTTTCAAATGTTTATAAACATGTGAACGCATGTGGGTACATTTTCCTAGTTCACCTACACACACAGACACACACAAGTGCAGAGCATAGAATGAGTGCGTATATATACGCGTATACGCTCATTCAGATATATGAATGAGTGTATGTGCGTGTCAGTAGCTCAGTAGTCACACCCTCAGACGTCATGTGTGGCAATGTGGCAATTTCAATAAATAAAATAAACTTATTTCTCTGCGGTGGTTCATTGATTTCATAGATTTCATTCTTCTGTTTTGCGGTGTCGATATTGCTGTTGTAATAACATGAGTTGTAGTGTACATTCATTTCGCCATTGCGTTGGCAACAACTTAATGTATCCATGAGATATCCTGTAAATATATATGTATATGTGTGTATGTACATACATATGTTCAAATATTCGCCTTAGCCACATGTCCAGGAACATCGACTCGCCATCGATCTCAGCAACTCACCATTTCACCCACCAGCCTGATGGGAATTGTGCACAAAGACCACGCATTATTCGCTTACAAAGTTCAGTTGACTTAGTAAAGGCTTCGTTATCACTTTGCGTGTTATCATCTTTTCTGATAAGTTATGAAACAATCCTGCTGCATTCGGGGTTCGATTCGCATGTGACAGCCGAGGCAGCCACTTTGACGAGTTCAAGTTTATTTTTCAAACAGTCATTTTGAACGGAAATTTATTATCTGTTTATTAATATTTGTATAGAGAAACGTGCAGAAACGTATAATGAATTATAAATGAAATCTAGCCAATGTCATCCGCGTGCACGTCGAGAAATGTTTCAATAGATTTTATATTAGAGAAATAAATCGATGATCTACTTCATAATTATTTATTGGTTCACTCCAACGTCGGATAAAACAATGAAATAAATAATCTTTTATTTATTTGCAATTATTCATGACCATACGAAATAATTTATTAAATAAGATACATTTTCGTCGATTTTGCCGAAAATGAATTTAAATATTTTCCCTCATATTGGGGGCGTATATTGAATTTATCAAAGTATGTAAAATGTATAAAATGTCGGTACCACTTCATTGCAAAAATGAAATAGAAACTCTGATAATTTCCTTTAACAATTATAATTTTGGTTTTGCAAACAGAAATTGTACCTCTGTTTGGTTTCTCAACCTATTTTGGTCGTGTAATAGTGATTTTGACAGTTGTTGTAATGTTTTAATTTTAGTTGAATGTCCGGACTTTCTGTTTATCGAGTGTGAGAACCCGCTGGGTGGCATTTTCAAAAATCTCTATGAATGCCAGAGGGTCTTTCAACTCTAAGCAGCACTGCTAATTATGGTAAGATTTCCATGAAATGTTGGCTCTGTAATATAGGTAAATGCCCGTGTCCATGATCTGTGTCCGAATTGTTCGATTTTTTCGAAATAAATGTTAAACAATGTATTACTATATTTGTGCACTCTGGTGGCGATGTCAAATGAGTGGACTGTATCGTTGAGTTTTTAAATTCGAACTAAATTCTTTGTATTGAATCATTCAAACTAACTAATAAAATTACAAAAAGCTGAACCACAAATTCATACATTCCTCCCCTACATGCATCGGATGATTTGAAAAGAAAGTACTTTGGAAAAATCCATAACATTAGATCGATCCTCAAGTAACCGACCGTAAAAAAAACTATTGTAAACAAAAATGTCAACGCAATAAAAATGTCATTTTATTTTTAAAAATTTAATCGTAATAAAAATATTAAAAACCGAACCGTAATAAAAAGAATGAACTTTGAATTATATTAGTTCTCCAACAATATTAAACTATATTATACTAGTAAGTTGTAATGCGCCTATGGCGCCCGTTGAAATATGGAAAAAAAATTTTGTTGAAAAAAAAAAATTTTGTTGAAAAAAAAAATTTTGTTGAAAAAAAAATTTTTTGCAGAAAAAAAAAATTTTGTTGAAAAAAAAAAAAAAAATTGTTGAAAACAAAAAATGTAAAAAAAAAATTTTTGAAAAAAAAAAAATTTTGGTAAAAAAAAAAATTGGGGAAAACACAATTTCTGTACAAAAAAAAATTTTTTTTTTTTTATTATTATTATTTATAGAAAATTATAGAATGCCTATTTAAATTCCTACGTACTGCGTGACAGAGTCAGTGAATCAGTGTATCAGTGAATCAGTGTCGAGGGTAAATATATATTAAGACTAGTAACTTGTAATGCGCCTATGGCGCCCGTTGAAATATGGGAAACAATTTTGTTGAAAAAAAAAATTTATGTGGAAAAAAAAAATTTTGTTGAAAAAAAAAATTTTGTGGAAAAAAAAAATTTTGTTGAAAAAAAAAATTTTGTTGAAAAAAAAAATTGTAAAAAAAAATTTTGTAAAAAAAATGTAAAAAAAAATTTTTTGTAAAAAAAAAAAATTGTAAAAAAAAAATTTGGAAAAAAAAAATTTTGGAAAAAAAAAATTTGGAGAAAACACAATTTCTGTACAAAAAAAAATATTATTATTTTTATTATTATTTATAGAAAATTATAGAATGCCTATTTAAATTCCTACGTACTGCGTGACAGAGTCAGTGAATCAGTGTATCAGTGAATCAGTGTCGAGGGTAAATATATATTAAGATTATTAACGAAGTTACGTCGGAAAAAATTTTGTTCGTATTTTTTTGTTTTTGTTGAAACGGAATGGATTTGTTCAGACTTTGACGTAAAAGTATACAAAGATGTCTTCAAAATGGATTGCGGAGTTGGCTGGGGGATATTATCAAGGGAAGCCAATCTGCAACACTACTACCGTCTCCCGAATAGCTCCAGTGTCTTGCTATTGATGAATGTACACATTTCTGGAAGCATCTGTATTTGCGTTGACAGCCAAGCTGCCCTACTCCCTGTAAAATTCTGGGTGACCTCCTCGCCTTTGGTGAAGGAATGCAAGGAGGTACTGGCAAAACTTGGTCTCTTGTCAGCGGTAACCTTAGTGTGGATATCTGGCCACAGGAATTTCTACGGGAACGAACGGGCTGATGAACTAGCAAGGACCGACCAACTCTAGACTCGACACAGTACTCGTATCCGTGCCAATAGGGTCCATTAAGAGCAGCGTTTTTCAACACTACCTGTCACAGGCTAACTCCAGATGGTGAGTTTTAGATTCATGGCGAATCTCAAGGAAAACATGGCCTGAATACAATCAGAGAAGATCTAGATCTGCCATCGCCTACAACGGGAAGGATATATCTAGACTGATATCCATACTCACAGGACAATGGTTGATCGGTAGCCATGCACGAGGACTGAATCTACAGTATAACGACCACTGCCGCAGCGGCCACGATGCATACGACGAAGAGACGGTTGAACACACATTCCTTTGCGGATGCCCCGCATTAATGAATCGACGACTTAAGACACTGCGATCATGGTTTCGAGATATCGAATATCGAACTAAGCATATTTATTGAATTTCTCAATTTGACGAACTGGATATGAGTTAACATGACAACAGGCGATTTTAGCGTCGTGTGTTAACAAAATTCAAAACGGTGTTACTAGACGATTCTTGACGCTGCTTGGTCTCTGGACAGAATGGATCTAGGCACACATTTCCGAAAAACAAAGTTGTTACATTTTCCTGCATTTTTCATTAACATGAAAAGAAAAATTGGTTCTCTCTAATGTGTAAACAAACACACATACATATATATTTTTTTCTACGTTGTTCATCAAATTGTTGATAGTACAAATAAAAAATGTGGGAAATTGTTTATACGTATTAACAAAATCAACATGATTAGGCAAACAAGGCCATTTCCAAAATTAGTTCAATTAAAATCGTTTTTTTTTTTACAATAAATAATGAAGTGAGTGAAACGCAAATTGGAAACCCCAAAACAGAAGTACCATTTGACGTTCATAAATAACACAATTAAATATTTAAACAAATTTTCTTTTCATGAAAATATTAAACACAATCGAAGTCGATTTAATGTAAGGCCACCACTACACCAGTACACATAATTTAAATGTGACAATATGAAAAGCTTCAAATTTAAAAAGACAAATATTGAAAAACATGAATTGACAATTATTTAACTGCTTAATCGTCATTTATAATTCCGGCATTACATTCATGCGATGACATTTCAATGAACATTGTTCCACACGCACACACACTCATACATAAATTCACCTGCAATATATATACCAACACATTTGTAATCGCAGATATAAAGGACACACACACATTCATTCGCATATTAATCGCACGAAAATGTAGATTACAATACACACATACACTCAAACAGTCGCATGTGTGGGGCACTGCGATAGCAAAAAGCAATCTACCACGATACACTCGTTCCCACCCACCATCAACCGACTGGCATTCATATGTACTGGTGTGCATATAAGTTCCAGGTATGTGTTCGTATACAAACGCTAATTCCACTCGAGATAAAATGAAAGGATATTTAAATGCCAAACAGCAGTCTACAGCCATTCGCTGTTGGATTGCGACAGTGAACGTTAATTTTTTTGAATACTTTCTGTTCAAACTAAAACGGAGAACAAATGCAAGCAGGGGTCCAGGCCTATATTTTCCTCAAAAGGCCTAGTGCCATAAATGTTCCTCAGAAATATGACTATTTATGGCATTGACACTGCAATTATCTCTTGTTCTCTTATGTCAATCGCTAGAAGAGAGGAATATGGTAATCAATACACCGTGTTACACACATTCTGTCCTATGAACCAAATTTACTTTTTCGGAAAGGGGATAAAAAATAAAAATACACGTGTATCGGCGATTTTCATGTACACGTGAGATTTTTTTTTTTTAAAAAATTTGACGTGATACAGACATTTCCACGAGTCTGCCTGCCAAAAATCAGTTCGATTGTATCACTGAAAAAAGTGTTAAAAATCGGTCGAAAGGCTTTCACACAGGCCACAACGAGCTTTATACTTCAATCTTAAAAAAAAAAAATGCTGACGTGTACATCAAAATCGCCGATACACGTGTATTTTTATTGTTTCCCCTCTTTCCGAATATGTGCATTTGGTTCATAGGACAGAAAAAAATCTATTTTTTGTAACACGGTGATATGAACAGCATTTTTTCAAAGTGACTCAACAGAAACACATGTTTTGTAAATATCTTCAGGGTTTTCAATTTAAATTAATTGTGGGTTTCCATGCTGGCGACTACACGAATAATCTCTAAGACATGTAGAACTTTTCTCGCAAAAGGTATTAGCCATTCGGAGCCGACAGTAAACAGTGGTCAGTGAGTATAGAAATTATTTGATTACAACTCACTGATTTGATAGATGGAGCCAGTTTGTTTCTTCTTGAAAAGTGAAGGGATATCCTTGTATTAAAAAATACAGAAATCGAAATACAATTAGTATACTGTATTTGATTACAAGATTTATATATACGCTTTATTTATTAGACGAATGGTACGACAGTCGGATCTATGCACCGACATTGTGTGATCGACTCATCTAGAGATTTTGATTCCTCAGAATCATTACTAACTAGGGCTAGCTTAAACACTTACTTCATGAAACGAATAATATGCAGAATTATTTTTTAAAAAAAATGTCCACCGAAATGCATGAAAAATAACTCTCAACATATGTGCGGAGGTGTGTGGCAACAAAAAAAGACATAACAAGGAATACAACTTCGAGTCCTTATACACTCATAACTTCGTGTAAAGACGAAAATGGGAATCAGGTGGCAGAGTTATCAGCTTGTTATGAAGAAAGCATCCCACAGCCAATCAAAGAATATGGTGTTCAACGTCCACCCCCTAACCCGGATCCGATTCACAGGAAATGATTCAAACCCGTTTCCGAGAAAAATCCTTTGCAAAATCTATGGCCCAACCTATGTTAACGAGGAGTCAAACGACACGTGAGCTACATCCCGACATTAACATTAAGCTAAAAAAATACAGCTTCACCGCTATCTGGATCATATCGGCCCAATGAATATAAACTCTCCTGGCCGAAGGGTATTGGACGACAACTACCATGGAGAGCGCAGACAGGAAAGACCGTGAATATGATGAAAGGACCAAACGATAGAATACATGCATCTGTGGTATCACAAACTAGAGAAAGCACCAAAATGCTCGTATTGCTGAGGAATCATTCATAAAGCGGACAAAGACCAACAACAAATTGAAGATCCACCTTAAGTAAGTGTAAATTAAGTCGAAACATTTGACTGATATACGTTCAGTGCATTTATTTACGTATCTCTAAAATCGTCGATAAATAGGAATTGTAAGCTAAATATTGATTTAGTTTCCTAGTGTTAAGCAGTGTCAGAATTAAATGTATGCTAGAATTTAGATAATTTTGAAAGCAGTGGGTGTTTACAGATTGTTGCAGATATCCCCCTTTCATTTACCATTTTGAGTCCAACCCACGCATAGGGAGACATTTCATTCAACATGTTGTGCCCATACAAAATTTGACTTATGTCAAAATCACTTTAAAAATAGACGTATTAATGGGTATTCAGATAACTTCACAGATCTGCTGCATAAGACAAACACATATTATCGACTTAAATAGACATTTCTTATCACAGTTTCCACTCAAATGTGGACAATGTATAATTTCATAATAACATCTCAATTGTTGGTCTATCATCCGCTGGAATTAATTCATATAATAAAGCATTTTTTCTTGTACGTGGTCGTGTCTTCCTGCAAAGGTATTTGTCATAATAATGCTTGGCTGTTTACCAACATGTGTTCATAACCTCATGAATGTGATATATTTGCATTTTTCAAATTATATGAATACGTTCTATCAGTAAACTAGAAATTATGAGTTCTTTATATGCATTCATGAATTTATGGCAACAATTTGTTTACCAGCAATGGTTTCTGGTCTTAGCATTATCACCCATCACCGTGGGTATCGTCAATGGAGTTGCCAATAGGTACACATGGAATGTGCAACTCGGTTAGTTTTTGAATACAAACTGGCACATCACTTATATTTTAAATTAAATCAATTTAGTTTTCATGCGTTGCTTCATAAATTTTAAAAAAAAAAAGTTAGTTACTGATTTCCCTTAACCTTACATGAAGCAAAAGACGGGGAACTTCTCCCAAATCATTGAGCTATATAATTCGTATACGCACTGACCGAGACTGACACTACTTTTTCTAGATAATTTTTACATGGCTTATAAAATACTCTCTTACTCGCAAAATTTACGCCATCTGACTTTACAGCCACACCATAGTCGTCCAAAAAGTTACCCCAGTCGTAATTCTTTGGCCCAGTGCTGTCGCTAGGTTTGCGTGGATTCGAAAATTATACAAAAACATTTTTGTATGCGATATTTACATGTAAATCTGAGAGTTTACCTCTGTTCAATTACTGAGGGGGTGGTTGGAAATTTGCTGGTTTGCCTTTACATTCACAATGCTATTGTATGAATTTCTGATTAGCTCTTGTGTAGTTTTACAATGCCCGTTCTCCGGAGGCTAAGACAATTCGAGTCGCTTTAACAATACGAGAACATTTCAACAGGGACCACTATCAGATCCTGAGCTTAAAATTTCCGGGTGTTTTTTTGCATACCCAAATTTTTAAAATGTCTAAATAAATATTTCCGAGAATATTTGTGTATTTGAACATTTATTTTTTTGTTAAGCAAATTAAAGGTCGGAACAAAAATGTAAAAAAAAAAAATTGTAATATTCGCATTAACTTGTTTTATCTTTGGAAATCAACAATGACATATAGCCCTCATTGTAATGTAATTAAACTCATTCTGTAAAATTTGGCATAACAATTTTACATGCAAAGGTGGGTATCACGTCCACTTTCGGACTCTGGAGTATGAGACTTGTATGTTTTTCTTTAGGATGAGGGTATATAACTCAGTTACCCGACTAAAACATTCTCACTTGTTTTAATAATAAAAAAAAAATTTAAAAAAAAAACACTTCCGCAACAATTCTCTCTCATCCCCGAATCCTAGTGTTTCAAAGTCAGAGTTGCCTTGGCAAACAGGAAATAGTAAATTCTATTGCAGTGACATCTTTTATTCATCATTGCTTTCATTTGCTTCATTTTTTATTTTATTAAATTGTGAATCGTCAGTTCACTTCTTTAAGCGTTCGTCAAGCAGACGGCACTGCACATGTCCCCGCCTTCAATACATAAGTATATATGTACGAACGTACCTATCTGTGCCATTCTAAATACCTCAGTATATATGCAAATTTAGCGGTTTTATATGCAAAAAAAAAGAAATTGTTCAATGCCGAAAAAAATCCCCATACTGATTTTTCAACATCTTAACTGGCATATGTTCGAATGCATAGGGGGTAGAGGGAAAAACACACAAAAAACGCCATTGAAATGTTTTTGCCCGCAAAATGAAATTAATTCAATGGGATGAAAGTGATATAAACTCGCTTAGTGGCTTTTATTGTTGTGAACCGAAGAGGAGATGCGAGTTTTTAATCTGACATGCTTCGGTAAGTTTTAATTTTAAATGTGGCGTTTTCCAAAAAAAAGTAACGCCCGTTATAATATTAATATATTTTTACGTTTCTTATTAAACTTTAATGTAGTACGGCTTTTTTTGTTGCCTTAAGCCACAAATTCATGATGCGTAGTAATCCACTCAATCGTATAATAAAGGCGGCCATCTTGAATATTTTTTCTTTTCGAAATGAATAGCTATCAGATGGAGTTAATGTTTACTAACTAATAACATTACTGGTGTATACGTATGAGAGTGTAGGTGTATTGATGTCTGCACATATTTATACATGGACGGCTATGCAAGTTTTACAGTTGTTCCTTTGTACAAATTTACAAAAACTAAATCACTTTTTTCCATGTTGGTACTCAACCAACTGGGTACCATCAGCCTTGAGTCACGGAGATATTTTTGAAGAAAAAAATAAACAAACATTATTTTCATTAATTTTCATTCAGCCAGGCTGTCTGGCAGTACCGCGTCGTGTCAACGCAATTTCCCAAGAACTTCAGGACTGTTTCTGGCTATAATTAATTTTTTTAGTTTTCACAATTTTATTTGAGTCAATCTGTGCTTCACGACATAGGGAATGTGACCGGTCAGACACATGCTTTTCTCCTAAATGCTCAAAACTTCTCACACCACCCATGCACTCCGCCCAACACTTGTATAACAACTTTATGGTTTTGTGTTATTGTGATTTATTCATAGAATTTTTTATTTCTAAAATTTACTACAGTCCGTCAGACTCTCTGTAATAAACGAAATATGTGCCCATTCAAAAATGCGATTTGCAAACAAGCGCGAAATCCAGACAAGATTATATTCTTATGAGGTAAATTCAAACGTGTTACAATAATTTGTGTTAAGAAAATGTTAATCTTCTGAATTTTGCAGTGAATAAGAAAAAAAAATACATTTTCCAGTCGTAAATTACCCCACAAATCGCTGGGGTCAACAAATTAGCGTTACTAGTCGTATCAAGATGGATGTTGATATCCCGACTAAAATGTATCGATATAATTAACTGAAAGGAAAAACAACAACGCCTTAGTTGTGCGGGAAAATTGGATTTCCTTAGTTTTTTGTTGTTGTTTTTGTTTAAAAATGTATACTTGATACTTGGTACACCAACAAACAACATGAAGCTGATGAAAGGCATTTGAGAATGCAGGACACGAAATTGCAAAAGCTGTAATGAATGATGTGTTCGTTAAATGGCAAACAGAAAACTCAGAAAACGTTTTTTTTTTTTGTTGCTGCTTTGTACACGTTTGTAGTCTTGTCGTTGCCACTGTAAAGTAAAGTAAAGGATTTTGTTATATATAAATCACAGCAATTTTTTTCTCACAATTAGGGGTTTCGTTTCATTTTGATTGTGTTATGCCACACAATACTGTGGGGAAAGATCAACATTCGATGGTGGAAAAAAAAGGCGATTTACTGTTATTTGCCTGGCTAATATGTTTCTCTTTTATTTGGTTGTATTTTAAGGCATCAGCTGTTACTGTACTAAACTATCTATTTGAGAAGGCCCCACAGAAATAAGACCAATGGCGTTAAATCGGACTCTCCTGGCGACGAAACTCCTTCAAAATTTCCGAAAGTATTCTCCAATAAACTAATTGTTTCTTTGTCGATGTGGTTAATCAGACCATCCGGTTGAAACCACATATCAGTCAAAAAACATTTTTTTTCGTAACGCTTAAGTAGTTTAAAAATTTGGAGTCTCTTCAAGTTATGCTAAGAAACGTGAAAAAATATTTTTTTTTCAAAAATAATAAAAATTGGGGAAAATCTGAGAATTGATAAAAATTGTTTTTAAAAAATTTCCACGAGTCTGCCTGCCAAAAATTAGCTCGATTGGATCACTAAAAAAGGGTTAAAAATCGGTCGAAAGGCTTTCACACAGGCCACTACGAGCTTTATACTTCAAACTTAAAAAAAAATCTGATGTGCACATGAAAATCGCCGATACACGTTTATTTTTTCCCCTCTTTCCGAATATGTGCATTTGGTTCATAGGACAGAAAAAAATCTATTTTTTGTAACACTTACATCGTGTATCAATACAAGACCTGAATTATTCAGTCGAAAATGTTTATTTTCCTCTATAATTTTTTGTCTTTTTTTCACCAAAGCTCAATAAGAAATTCCACAACATATCTAAAACCCTTAAAATTCGAGCTACAAACACTCCACGTTACAATATCCAACTTTGATGAATTTCTTTTTGTATGAGGGTTTAAATCACAGAATACGTGAGTGAAGTTGATGGCATACCAGAAACGAACATTTCCAAAGGATTTCTCTAAACAATGTTGTGCTTTATTTTAAATTAAAATTTTCGTATTTTGCTCAGAGGAATCTTGAATTAAATGAAACTAAAATTGCGGATAAGAGAAGAGATCAGCTGTGCCAAAAGCATTTGTTTTGTGACATTTGTGGCGTATACGTTATAATGTGAATGTTGATGCAACACGTATACGCCTCCGTGTCTTTGTGGAACAAAGTTTGTGTGTGGTTGAATTTTGTTATAAATCATAAAAAAAATAACAGGCACATTTGTAGGATTGTGGATGTGATAAGGTAGTTGTTCAAAGTGGGGACAAGTCTTTTTTAATTTATATTGCGGTTTACAAAATGTAAACATCTCAAGCCGGTTTGTGTAGAAGTTATCAGAAAGCATTTTTAGGAAGTGTTTTAGTCACATGGTGTTTTAGTCCCTTCAAATTACCTACTTCGCTTCTTGGAGTTCTATCTCTTACTTGGCTCATTAAATACAGTGTGAGTAAGGGTGTATATGATTCGGTTCGCCCGACAAAAATTTTACTTTTATTTTTACTTTAGTTAAAATAAAGTATGTCTAAAAATTATTAATATTCGAACTTAAAACTTTCTGCCTGTTTCAAAAAATTTTTCAAAATTGGAAGCGTTATAAAATTGATTTTAGAATTTGTTTACCTCTGGATTTTAGATATTGCATGTAAGAGAATGACATATGAAATGTACGACCAAAAGAACAGGGTTTTATTACAAAGAAATATCCGTTTTATGGCGCCTTACATTTTATCGATTCCTAACGAACGATTGTATTCGTTTTAGGGAAACCATCCCTTAAACTATTAATATATGTGCCATATAAAATAAAAGTTATGGAATGTTAAGGAAGACAACACAGTTCAACCTGAAAAAATATAACCATATACGTGATAAAAAAAAAAAAAAACAAAAAAAGACTCGCCCAAAGTCATGGATTTTTTAATGGGCCCCTTAAAAGCTGTAGGCCTTCGGTTTAATTTTGGCAAAAAAAGTTGTAGCTCTTGTCAGAAAGAACAAAAATTATGAAAATATAAAATCAAAATCTTCAAGGTCGCAAAAAAAACATATAAAAATTAGATTTTTAACCTTTTCCCCCCTATTCGGATCCATAGGTAACAAACCGTTCATAATTCAAGATAACAATCAATTACAAAAATGTACCTAAGATCTCTATAAACAACTTTCCGGAACATATGAACTTCCTACGAATGATTTTTAAAAGTGTATCAATACATATTTGCTTTCTAGAATAGCATTAGTCAATTTTTGGGATCGTAATATTAATTTAAAAGCCTAGCACATTTGGTTATTTAAATTGAATTGAGGTTTTTTTTTAATATAGCTCGAACCATGTAAAAGCCAATTGGAATTTAATTAGCTGTCACCTTGTCGAAGACAAAATAGTTGTTCAAAATTAAACATGGATATTCTTAATGAGAATATTCATAAACTCTATTTCAAATGCTTTTCAGGTCCGTTGCATTAACTATGCCAGCAATGTAAATAATTTGCGAATTGCCACAATCGAGGATGAACGCATTGAGGGTTGCATTAACCGAGGTCAGACTGTATGTCATGATCCGATAATTAATCATATAGACATTTAATATTCCTATTGTTGCTTTAGATATTCGGACAGCCTTTCGTCCATAGGTGACAAAAAACCTCTTCATTCAAAATTTAAATAACACCACACTTTTATTAAAATTAAAAAAAAAACCCATCACTGATCATTTAGCTTGCATTCGAGTATAACACACTCAATATAACGGAAATTAAATTTTATTGACTTGTGGCTTGAGTACATTCACAAAGGAACACATCGGAAATTGCTCCTTCATCTGTGAGCTGTCTAATTTATATGTTAGCTCGGTTTTGATTCTAATAATACATGTGTCTTTCTCGAACGGTATAATGGATGGAGTTGTGTATCTTCAACATTTCCATAATGCTGTTTCGCAGTTTCATTGTAAAGAACTAAATCTGCTTTGGTTTAGCATATTAAATTTTCTCATTTTATTTTCATTGTATTCATCCAAAAACATTTTACATTGTCTTGGTCACATTCAAATTTCGGTCACATGAAAATTGAAATTTCTACAGATTGGCTTTTTTTATTTTTCGAAAACCCCCCACACAAATCAAATTAATCAATTTAACAAAAAAAGTAAATCACTAATTCAATGTACTTCCTTAGAAAGTCTTGCCACAAATACTCATAGCTGTACTTTGTCTCCCTTAACAACAATACAAAAATACCCTATCTTTTGGGAGCACTCACTTAACTAAACTCACAGACACAAATGTATGATAATGTATTCGAGTCTCAAATATCAATTCATTACTAAGGCTATTAAATACTTAAGCTTATCTTGCGTAAAAAACCGTTGTACAATGTCCCTTTTGAACCTTTTTCACTTTAAATTCCGATTGCGCTGGACAGCAAAACACAAATACATTCAAACAGACAAGACTATTTAAAGTCTTTACTACCGGACATTTGAAGTTGTCTGCCATACAAATTTATTACATACAATTATACCGTTAACCATATTTGTTCACAGCGACGGTAGGATGCCACTCAACATGTTCATGCACTCGAAGGTGAGCACAGTAGAGCGAAAATGGTTGCGACCCGCAGAACCGAATATCGATTAAACATTACAACGTTGTACATGGTTACTACAAGAGAAAAAATAGGAAGCAAATATAAGCGTTTTTAGGAAGAGTTTTTAAGCGTTTGGTTTTTAAAAATTGACGAAAATACAAGTAAATCAATGTCAAAACAAATGTGCATCATATATCGCCCCAAATAAAGAATTCCTTAAAATATGTGCAAAATACTCCCAAAAATCCAATATGAAAAATTCTAAAGAATCCCACAAACAATTTTTGAAAAATTATCCAAAGAAAAATACCTCTAATAAAGAGTTCTCCAATAATAGGTGTTATTTTGAATCGCCCGGTATTTCGGTAGCTGTCACTTTTGAAGCTTTTATTCTTTGACATTTGATAAGTACGCCATTACTAATAATGGAACGATACACGCATCAACAACGCATTGAAATTATTAAAATTCACTACAAAAATTGTGAAAATCTTGCAGTCACAGTTCGCAAAACTAAACAGTTTCCGGGCCGTGTTGGCCACCGAGATCTTGTTATTTAACACCGTGCGAATCATTCGTTTGGGGCCACGTGAAAAATAATGTCTACGCCAACAGCCCAGGGTTAATTCAAGACCTCAAAGATATAATTCGTGAGGTTATTGGGGACATAGGGCAGCCAATTATGGAAAATTTATTGAAAAGGATATGGTCCTGTATGCGTGGTCGTGGCGGCCATTTGGCTGATGTTGTTTTTCATTACTAACGTCGTATTTATGAAGTCCTCTTTATTATGAAAAAAAACATCAAATCATTTATCTCAAAAAATGCAAATCATCTTTGAATACCAAAATAACACCTCTTGTTGGAGAACTCTGTATTATGAAAAATACCCCAAAAATATAAGATTAGATTTTCGTAATTTGGAAAAGGTGTATTTTTTAAAAAAGAAAAAACAAAGGTATGGAAAACCGCTCTAAATTTAGGGTAGTCATAAACTGTGAAAAAAAAAATGAAGAACTACTCCAAACAAAAGAAAAAAATTCATAAAACGCGGGTCCGCGTGACATTTTGTTTTTATAATGTTTTGAGGTTACGAACCTAATTATCACAAAAATTAGGCCCCAATGAAAAATGGCCCCAATCCAAAAATGAAAAATTGCCCTAAAATGTTACATTAACCACACCAACACATATATTTGGGGAATTGGGGTCATTTTCCAAATCAGGGCCGTAACCACATCGCATTATAAAAACAAAATCACGCTTTTTAACAAATTACGAAAATCTATTGTTTTTTCATAATTTTTGTTGGATTTTGCATTGGGTAATTTATCGTAAATTGTTTGGGTGATTTTTCAGAATTTTTGGGAAATTTTCATAATGGGCTTTTGGGGGGACTTTTTATTTAGTATTCATTTGGGGCATTCTTCATATTTTTGGGGGCATTTTTCATAGATCCAATTGAGCTATTTAAAAATGCTGTTGTTTTTTATATTTGGATTCTTTCCCTTTTTTGTGATAACAGTTTTCAGAAATACAGATGGTTAAAAAAAGTTTATCGATATTGATAAAAAAAACTGTCCCAAAAACACGTAGCCCTTCTCATGGCCGCTGCAATAGTTAACCTATTTGCAAGATTACATTTTATTGCCATTTTTGTTTACAAAGATCCAACGCAATACCCCCATCGCCGTATTGCTCGCACAAAGAAAGTAGTGTACAAAATTGGAAAAATGTTTTGTACGTATCAGCTAAAGGTTTCCTTTTATTCCCAGCAAAAAAAAAACATCCACACACACGAGGAAAACATTTTTCTTTGATGTTACCTTAAAGATAAGCTATTCATGCTTTTAGTGATTAAGATTTCCTAAAAAAAAAAGAAAGAAACAACAATACATATAACATACACTGAGCATCTTTTTTATTTGTGATTAAAATCTTTTGTCGCTTTGAGTACGAAAAGATAAACAAATATCCTTTATACGAATGGCGCGTTACAAATCTAAGTAGTCCAATACACTTTTCGATAATAATCACATACAATGTTGGACATCATTCAATTGCCTATTTATAAAACTAATAAATTCGAAGACGATTTTATAATTTAAAAGCTCAACCGCCAGAATCATTATTTATTCTACAAATCAACATTTTGTGGGCCTTTCCTGTCGGTTGACTCTGATTTACAAGATACACGTCTGCATGTGCAAGCCAACGGATATGATGGCCAAACCATATCCGATGCCCTGTGTGTGTACGAATGTAATGGACATTAGGACAGTCCGAAAAATTGTAATGAAGCGCAAGAGTATGTTGAATAGTTATACATCAGTGATTTATATTAGTAGTTATAAAGGGTCCGCCATCTAACGTTTTTTTTTCAATTAGTGCTTATTCCGTTTTCGTTATCGGGCC
Source organism: Hydrotaea cyrtoneurina (assembly GCA_958296145.1). Taxonomy (NCBI): domain Eukaryota; kingdom Metazoa; phylum Arthropoda; class Insecta; order Diptera; family Muscidae; genus Hydrotaea; species Hydrotaea cyrtoneurina. The sequence continues at coordinate 120,099,421 of OY282512.1, forward strand.
ATGTTGAACGTATTTTTGTATACAAAAATTTTGGCAACATTTGGTTCCAACAGGACGGCGCTACGTGCCACACAGCCCAAGCTACACTCTATGTTTTGCGCCCTGTTTTTGAAGATCGCATTATCAGCGGCAGAGCTGATGACGTTAGGCTACTGCATGGCCAGCCGAGGCTGCCATTTGAATGAAATTATTTTCCATTATTAACCGGAAGGATTGTACTTTCAAATAAAAAAGAAATTTGAGAAAATATCCAGTAGTTTTTTTTTTATAGAAGTTTCAAAAAAAAAAAAAAATATTTGGCGGACCCTGTAGTACATCTAATACATAGTTAAGACAATTTTAAAATGTTAATGCCAATTTTAAACATAAAAAATGAAAATAATTTACAAAATGAGATATAATGGGCATTTTCATTAAAAATATATACTGACAGCGTCCTATTAGATTAGATCGGAACCAAAGTAAGTTTTGTTATAAATTCAGAAAAAGAGAAAAATAAATTCTTTCGCTATTATTGGTTTATTCAAAAAAGCAAATATTCCCAATTTGTATGGAACTCATTTCCATTCCAGTGGCTGTCGCAACTTTACTGGATAAAAGGCGGAAAATTTAAATCTCAGACTATTACACCACAAACCCAAGTTCGTATCCCATGACGAAAATGCAATACATTTTTTCAACAGCCATTTATAACTTCAGTAGAATAATCATTAACCGCTTCGATATAGATCGAACCTTTAGGTCCGGATCATTGAGTATAAAAATTATATCACACAACTCACTGAAATTAATGAAAATTATAACAAAATTATCAACCAAACATAAAATTAGTGATCGGTGTTCAAGGCATATATATCCGAACTCATACATTTGAGAATACAGAATCACTTTGGAAATTATCGTCAGAAGTCTTAATTCGTTGTCGACGGACGGTACTTGTGCCATTAGAAATATCAGCTCATAAATACTTAAAAGAAAAAAAAAATGTATATGTTTTGCCTTAGGTTAAGGTACTTTACAGTTCATCTAAAATTTTTTTTATTATTAGACCTGTTTTCCCATAATTAAGGTAATTTAAAACGTGCTCTTTGTGTTCAATATTGTACCACTAATTGGGTTATTGCAAAATATTAGGAGTTGGTCTGAGAGAAAGAGTCGCGTTTTCAATAAATGGAAACTGTTTTTTGAAGTACCATAATTTATTAAAAGTTAAACAAAATGAATGCTTCTTTCATTTTGATTCACCCCGACTCTCCGGTACTTACGAATACCACTCATAACTTATCTCCTCGCAGGGTCCTTGCAAATGTTAAACTCTGTATTTATCTTCAAGAAGCCAAAAAAACTATTCATTTTTTCAAATTATTTGAGTCTTGGACCGCATGGGGTTGTACTTAAGCATTTTTACGCCAAGGCAGAACTACAGCCGCCTGCCCGTGGAAACTAAGAAAACAAATTAGTATACAAATTAGTTTTGTTTTTAATTTTCCGCTCTAAGCTTTTAAGGTCAAATAAAGTTGAATGTTTCGACCTTCGCTTATACACCAAAATACATACATAAACAACTGTGCGTCTGTGTATTTACTTAAGAATTTAGGACATTTCTTTGTTACAAAGGGAACATCCAACGGTTCACCTGTCCTAAATTAGTGAACGTGAGTGTGTGTGTGTGTATATGTGATTTGGCGTGTGAGGTTGAAACTAAAACATTGTTATTCATGTTGGTGCCTGTCTGACTCCCTGGGTGTGTGTGTGTGTGTCCGTCTTGAGATCCTTGTTTGTCAAAATGAACAAATTCTAAAATTAATTAATGTCAATTTTCCTATTTGACAAGGGTCCAGAATTCATTTTAAAATTCACCCCAGCAGAAACCACATACACACACACACAGGAATATATATCCGCACAAACACCTTCTAATACACCTGTATTTATATAGGCATGAATGTGCATGTATGTGTGTATGTGTATATGTATCTATGTATGCATGGCCCTTTGTTTGCCCAATCACTGATACGGTTGCGTTATTCGATATGGCGAATTAGTAAAATTGCCTAGATTTCTGAGGTTATCTCTACAACATTTTAATTAACTCAACATGCCCTAATTACAAATGCCGTTTAATTAACTTGAAATTAACCAACGACTACTTTGATGTTCTAAAAAGAGTCTCAGGGATTTTGTATCCCACACACGCGCAGGCACATACACATAAAGACGGCATGAAGAAATTATATTAAATGTAGTCGGCAAATATTGGTCGACTTTAGGGGCGTCTGTCGGTTGCCATAAATATTTATAAATTTAAAATTCGTTGGGGAAATATCGACAAATACTGCAGGCGATACCGCAATAATTGTGTAATTGTCATATTTTTAAAATATATGCAAATTATATAAAACAAATAATTTATTTTTCATATAATGCTCAGGGATATGATGGATATTGTTTGCTGAAAAGGACGAAACTGTTGAATTACCGTTCATTAAAAACCCATTACCCCACTCACATTTAGTGTTTCTCAACAGAATTTCAGCTCTTATACCATTTGTTAATATTCATCTGTCATCCCATAAAACAGTCATGGAAACTTTACTCGTCAGATTTTAAGTAAACATTTGATGGAACCTTTTTTGTATATTCTGCGCAAATGTAAGTCCCTACAATTTTTTGATTTTACCTGGTCAGGTATTTTCCAGAGGTTTCGCTGATGGGATCATTATCTTCAAAATGTTGTGATTCATATATTTAAGTATTTCAATCGTTATACGTGATAGAGCGCCAGCTACGCTGTTGTCCTTCCTCGTTAGGTATTCCACGGTGAAGTCTTACACTTCTAAATCTAATCTACTCCGCATTAGTTTGGAACTTGGACTTCGCATAAAAAATTGCAAGTGATCTTACTAAATAATGATTACCAATCAGTTCTTGTTGTGATGTCGATTTATTGCTTTATTGCCCTTAGTAAACGTTTTTGAGGTATGAACAACTGGGAGTGGTTGCATAAGTACTGTGTTTTATGACACTCCATCTTGCTGAGACCTGCCGCAATAATATCTGCGTCGAACTGTCACTTTACGAGGATACTTTGGCTTCTCAACGAGCTCTTGCGGGTTTACGATATGGCAGTTTTGCCGGTTAACATTTCAAGCTGCTCCTGGGCCCAAACTGAAAAGCCATAACGAAGCGGATGCTCGTGTCAATTGGAAATCTTCCTGCAAAATTCACATCAGGCCTGTGTGTAAATGTTGAGTTGTTCAGATCGTTGGCGATGTTATGAAGACGGGGACCGTGAGTGTTGACCACAAGCGATGCACAGTGGGGGAATTCGACATTTTTCTAGAAATAAATCAGCTATTTGCAATAACTTGTCCGATTTGATTGAAATGTCACACAGACTTAGCTTACGTGTGTTCGATATTTAGTTTTGAAGATGTGCCCCTTGGGTCTCACCAGAGACGAGCTATAAAATTATAAGAAAAATATGAATTTGTTTAGTGAATAATGTGGTAGTTATGACTTATCAAAATATGTTACTTACTTTGGGGTTGTCTCCCATTGAACGCGAGATATTCGCATTTAAAACCAAGTTTATTATTTTACCTAAACTATTTGAAGTCCAATTTTATTGAGTTGTCGTTTCTTAACAATGTTCGCAATTCAGAGTCTTTTCAGAATTGTAGAATGTGGCAAATTTAGTAAAAAAAAAAAAATCCCAATTTTGGCAATTTTTCCTCCATTTAAGGGGGTACACATATCGTGCTTTAAGAGGAGATTATCGTTTGTGGTTATAAAGCACATTTCTCACTCGGTGGGTATGTTAATAAACAAAATTGTCGTATTTGGGGTTCTGAGAATCCTCAAGTAATTGAAGAGAGGCCATTACATCCACAAAAATTCATTGTTTGGTGCGCTCTTTGGTCCGAAGGTGTGATTGGACCTTACTTCTTCGAAAACGACGAGGGAACGACTGTAACCGTCAATTCGGAGCGTTATGGTCGTATGATTACCGACTTTTTTTTCTCCTGCTATTAAAGTATACGACTTGGAGAATATGTGGTTTCAACAAGACGGTGCCACACAACTCGAGTGAATATGGTTTCATTGCCAGAGACATTTCCTGCCCGCGTAATTTCTCGTCGTGGCGACATCAACTGGCCACCAAGATCATGCGATTTGACACCATTAGACTTTGTTTTTGTGGGGCTACGCAAAAGACCGTTCTTATGCAGATAAACCTTTAACTCTTGAGCAATTAATAAGCAACATTCGTCAAGTTATGGCTGAGATACCGTCCAATATGTGCGATAAAGTGGTCCAAAATTACTTCAAAAGAATCAATGCTTGCAACACTTGGCGTGGTGGTGATTTGAATGATGTAGTGTTTCACACACAATGTCAACGTTCAAACTTTATAATAAAAAAAGAAATATCATGAAAAAAATGTTATTTGTATTTTATTTACGTTTACTTTTAAAAAATGGATAACCCTTTAGAATAAATAGGCATTCCGGTAGGCGAGTTGGTTGTGTTACCAAGTTTACACTTGGAGCCAAAATTACAATAAATTCACTTTGTATTGTAATTAATAATAAATAAAGAAATATATAAAAAATACAACCTATGATAAATAAACAGAAACCGAAATTCTCAGTGAGTGCCGTAGATTGTGAAAGAGATATTTTTATAAACGCTGTTAATGGGAGATAAAATAAGTCATTCTTCCATTTCATGCATTCAAATTCAATTTCAGTCAAGCTATGCAAATATTCTTTGGAAGAACATGGTACAACATTGAAGTCCTTTACACAATTCTCATTTAGTCGTTAATAAAAATTATCTGATTGTGTGCTGTGACTTATTGTGGATCCTAAAACGTTTCATTACAGCCAACATTCCAAAGATGTCGCAAAACATTGTAATTTCATTGTGAAATAGAACGAGTATGTGGGCATGTACGGCTACAAATGTGCGTAATATGTTTTGTTTGCTTTGTTGTTGCTTGTTTTATTTAACAAGAACTTTTAGAATAACATTATATTTTGAATAATACTCGCATGAAAATGTACTGCAGTCGTACTAAAACACACACACACACATACACAGTCATACGTTTTAAACCAATACAAACAAAATTAAACGACTAAAGGCAAATTGTTTCCAACACATGTTCCTAACGATTGTATACATATTCTGCTGCTTCTATGTGTAGTTGCATGTTCTCGGTATGTAAAACGCTGTGTACGAATGTATTGCGCATAATGTAGAGACCCACGCATCTACGCATGTAGTTTAGTTGATGTGTGTACGTGTGTACACAAGTAAATGTATTTACCACAAAGGACATGCTGCACCAAAAAAAAAAAAAAAAGACAGTTTAACAATTGTCTTAAAAAAATATCTTGACAAATAACAACATTTTCAGTGCAAAACATGTGACATGTTTGTAAGTACATGTGTGTAAATAAACCAAAGAGATTTACAGTCGGTATAATAGGGATGCACTTGTTTCATTGAATTTGAATTATTCAATTCTTTGTATGAGATTTTCAAGAAAATTACCCCAAAATAGCGCATTAAAAATTACTATTATTCCCAAATAGCGCAAATTAGTTTATGTACTTAGCCACCCAAATGGAAATGAGATTTGTCTAAGAAAAGCTATGCTGGTGTCTGATTGTCTTCAATTCTTATTCCAACTCGTTAGGTCTAAGAGTCCATCTTCGCTGATCCCTTCTCGTGTCTGAACAGTAGAAACCGGCATCTAAGGGTGATTGCAGATTGCTTTCCTCACATGATGTTTTTCACGCTGAGAAGCCGGTTTCTGGCTCCTCAGGTTCCTCAGCGGACTCGATGTGTCTCTCATGAAATACCCACTTTCATTTGTGGCGTGTCTTAAGATCAATGTTATACACGTTTTTTTGAATTTTCTGGCGTCGTTTCTGGTTCCATAGAGCTCAATCTTCGCACATTGCCAGCTTTCGATTTATATTTTTTTTCTTCGGAATGGACCCTCCTCGACAGTCGGTATCTCTCACAACACAGCTAAGCTCGAGCCATGTCGCCCTCTGTGCCACGTTCTTAGCTTCATTGACGGATTTAAACTAATACCAATTTTCTATTCGACAGATTTTGTCATAGAGTTGTGTATGTGTTGCAATTGTTTGCTGATAGCAGCTGTCGTCATTGAAGCTGATAATATTTTCGTGGTAAGTTATTTCTTCCATTAATACAATTATGTACTATTTACAGATGCATATTGGAATATCGTTTGGTAAATCAAATAAACCGAGATTAGAGGAACGAAAACATCCTTTATTAGTCCGGTATATACATATATATAACATATATAACTTACGGTGGCTCAGCAACCTGTTTTAAAACAAATTGCATTACCTCTAACATCACTCGTGAGTCTCAACAAATGGCTGCCCTAATGTACATAGCTGCACACATACATATGTTTTTGTGTATGTAACGCACATGAACAAATCGAAAAACAAACAAATACAATCGTGTTGATTTAGCATGTGTGCGTAAATAAAATTACATTTGAAAACAAAAAGAAAGGATTGCATACGAAATACGCCTTTAGTTTCTTTTATTTACTGTCGTCGTCGTCGTCAACGTAAATGTTTGCTTGTTTTCTCAACAACGCCTAGAGTTTTACATCACTGCTGAATTCCAAATGAGGAATGGAATATTTATAGGACAACAGTCTCAGGTACATCTCATGCGAATGTCAAGACGCTGGTGACACAATCAAGCAGTGATTGAGATGTGTCACGTTCATTCTTGTACACGTTTTCACATAAAAGTATTTGTCAAATACGATAACTGTCAAAAACGATAATGGTATGATAAAACAAAATACAAAAATTAATTAAACTGAAAAAAAAAATTATTTTATATTTAAATTATATATTAACAGTGCTATTCTCGAATTCATAACAACTATCATACATGAATGGTTCAAACAACTTTTCTTGTTATATGAGGTATTTCAAATTCATGTTCTGGAATTTCAATGATAAGAGGAAAGCTAATTTATTTTTAAAATTGTTTAAAAATTAAATAAGGAAAAATCTCAATATGAAAAATTTTTGTGTTTGGTGAAAAGAATTCAAATTCCTATTTATACTTTTGTTTCAAAATTGTTGATTGACAATTGAAATTCAAAAACAAATTTGATGTACACACACATTTGATGTACGTATGTGGTTCCCTGAAAAATTACCTTAATACACGGGCCGTTGTTTATTGGCGTAATTTTTCAATAAATGGCAAATTTCTATGGTTGTTCTCTGTTGTCAAATATTGGAACCATTTTTCATTTTCGCTTTGGGGTAACTTTTTAGCGATTCAATACAAACTAGCCATTACAAGTTTTATTAGTATTAATGTTTATTAAAATAAACCACATCATTTTCCACAGTTTGCAATCTATTTCCACACAATTGTTACTGTCATGTGCTATCGTTGCCCAACACAACAAAAAGAGCTTTTATTTGAAACCTAGAATAGCAAATTGTTGTTATTGTCATATACGTTGGTACTATCACAAAAAATCGCTTGTTATAGATTTCAGAATCTTCTTATCTATCTATATATATAAAAATGGATGTGTGTATGTATGTAACGTATGGACTCGAAAACGGCTAGACCGATTTTGATGAAATTTTCAGGGAATCTTCCGAATAACCCCGCGAGTAACATAGTTTGGATTTATCTACATTTAGGGGGTGAAAATGGCAAAAGGGATAAAAACTCCCCTTTCCTATATAAATATGTGTAATACAACAGTAATGTTTGCTTAGGGCCAGCAACGCGGACCGGGTCAGCTAGTAACTCAATAAAAAAAGACTTGACAGTATAGCCCCGTATTCATAAAGCTACATTAAATAGCTTTGTTAAAAAAATGTATGAAAATACAAAAATAAACTTCACACATTTATCTTAACAAAGCTTTTTTAAACTATTGTGAATACGGGTGCAAGGGGATAGAATTCTAATTTTACCAAACTGTTTTTATATTTCAATTAATTCATTTGAGGGAAATGCAATGGGTCGGTTATATTACATTAATGCGATGTATGCCGCGTTTCAGTCTTTGGCGATATATTCCTTACACCAGTGATACGGTACAGAAGCAGTCGTGACAGACGAAAAGATTTTCCTACAGTTTGATGATTTTTTTTCAAGAATTCCTTAAAATGACGATTGACGATTTTTCATTTAGAAAGCCTTTATATATGACCAATGTTTGGGCAACTCTAGTTTGCCATTAAAAATGTAAATCTCGCATGTAAACAATGAAAACCGATTAACCCATTAATTTTAAAAAAATTAAGCATTGGAATTTGTTGATGGCATTTTCAGGAGCGTCTAATTTAATATAATGAAATTTTTTGTTTTTATTTTTTTATACATATTAGATATATGAATATTTTAAAAATTTGATATTTCTGGGCATTTTTTGAAACCCCCTTATGAAAATTTTAAAAAAAATATTTTTTTTATTTGAATATAAAACTTTACAAATTGAATTATATAAATTTATGTTTTTTTATATATTTTACCAGAATCGATAAATGATGAACGTATTGACAAGGCTTCAGAATTTTATCCAGAAAATGTTTTCATACCAAAAATGAATAGTATAGGGTTATCCATTTCGTGGTGTCATAAGTATAGGGCTGGAATTCGACATCTGTCAAATTAAGTTGTTAAACCAATTTTTTTTCTTTACATTTGGACGAAAATGGATCGTATTATTATCACACAATGCGTAACAATTAATAAAACCTACTACAAAAATGGTGATTCTGACACAGCCACACATCGTGCTTTAAGAGGGCATTATAGTTTATGGTTATGAAGCACATTTCTCACTCGGTGGGTATGTTAATAAAAAAAATTGTCGTATTTGGGGTTCTGAGAATCCTCAAGTAATTGAAGAGAGGCGATTACATCCAGAAAAAGTCACTGTTTGGAGCGCTCTTTAGTCCGAAGGTGTGATTGGGCCTTACTTCTTTGAAAAGGACGTTTTGTTTGCCTGCTATTGAAGAATACGACTTGGAGAATATGTGGTTTCAACAAAACGGTGCCACATGTCATGGCTTTATTTCAAGAGACATTACCTGGCCGCGTAATTTCTCGTCATGGCTCTTGAGCAATTAAGAACCAACTTTCGTCAAGTTATGGCTGAGATACTGCCCAATATGTGCCTAAAAGCGGTCCAAAATTACCTCAACAGAATCAATGCTTGCAACACTTCTTCTTTTGAACCCATTACAGCATTTTAAACGTTTCCATGGGCCATGTACGTCACCTACTCTATTATCTCTTGGTCTGTCAATTCTCTTCAGGGAACAACATTATTTTTTGTCGTGTTACATTCATCATATTTGTCATAAGCGGTGTTCTTGTCATATAGGTCTGTTTCTTTGCAATAAAAATGTGTTTCACATAAACGATTGTGGGGGAAAAAAAAAATTTTGTTGAAAAAAAAAAACATTTTATTGAAAAAAAAAAATTTTTGTAAAAAAAAAAAAATTGTAAAAAAAAAATTTTTGAAAAAAAAAAATTTGGTAAATTTTTGTTGAAAAAAAAAATTTTTGCTCAAAAAAAAATTTTTGTTGAAAAAAAAAAACATTTTATTGAAAAAAAAAAGTTTTCTTGAAAAAAAAAAACATTTTATTGAAAAAAAAAATGTTTTGTAAAAAAAAAAAAATTGTAAAAAAAATTTTTTTAAAAAAAAAAATTTGGTAAAAAAAAAAATTGGGGAAAACACAATTTCTGTACAAAAAAAAATATTATTTTTTTATTATTATTATTTATAGAAAATTATAGAATGCCTATTTAAATTCCTACGTACTGCGTGACAGAGTCAGTGAATCAGTGTATCAGTGAATCAGTGTCGAGGGTAAATATATATTAAGAAGATTTGACTGTATTGTGTTTTCCCATTGTATTTGGCCACCTCGTCGCATGAGTGCTATCAATACGGAGTTAACAATAAATCATACGCACCGGATGACTTTAAAACCCGTCTTTGCCAGTATTAGCTAACACTGTTGTTTTGAATCGACTAATGCACTCTGGTTGGAATTTAATGTATTTTTCTGAAGACTTCTTAGCATGAAAGTCACTCAAAAGTTTGCACTTCAATGAATTTAAAGTTTGAAATGTCGTCTAAAAGTCAAATTAATTAAAAGTTTTGCTTTGAGACATTTTTTCCATCGAAAATAACTTTCGAGATTTCTGGGAAAAACTCAAAGTATTGATTTTTTTAACCCGTTTTTTCAACGAAAATAACTTTTGAGATTTCTGCGAAAAACTTAAATTATTGATTTTTAAACCTAGCACAGTTCACTTAAATTTGCTCCTTTAAGCGTAAACTTTGTCAAAACGTCCGAAATGTAGCCAATATAACTTCGAGTCTTTATAGATTTAGTTAATAAATAGAATCAAATTTAATTATTAGGATTCGTTTTAATTGTATTTAGAGTTTATGTATTTTAGAAATAAAATTTGATTTCGTTGTAACCATAAAAAAATGTGTTCCTCTTTTTGACAAATGTATACTGTTGTAGGGTTAATGCAAAAACTTCAACTAACCCTTTTCCTTTTAAAAACAAAGACCACAATTTTTCTTCTACTCGCCTTCAAAAACTTAGCTTTGCTATGAGTATTTTCTTTACATCTGCCAACCTATCTTAAACTATCAATCTTCTGCCAAACAATTCAAAACCATAAGCAAATTTTGATTGTCCTCTGCCAATCAGCATCCTTCACCTAAATGTCCACCATTAAACGAATTAACATCTTAACCCTTTACATTTTAATTGAAATAAATTAAAAAGAGCCGTTGATATAAAATCTGTAATTCAATTCCTATAATATCACTCACTTTGTAAAGTTTTGTGAAAAAGGCCTTAATTAATGAAACCAAATGTTAAATCTGGTCGCCGGTATAACTGATTTCATCAGAATGTTCTTTCTAATTTGATTCACAACCGCTTTTGCAAATACATTGTAATGAAATTCGTTCAAATGTTATTAAACTCAGTGGGATTTCATTGTTAGGCTTAGTGTTAGGCAATTCATTTATTGTTCTACCCCGTCGGCGAATGCATGCGATGAATGTGAACCCCCTGTCTGTTCGTTTTATTAAGAAAAAAGTTTCCTGAAAAGATTTAATTGAGATTGTAAGTGATAACAATGTTTCCTTGATTAGTAGCAATTGATTTAAAACTTACCAAACTCAACAACATAAGTTGAAAAGTGAAAAACATGAAAGTTTTCAATCCACACTGAAAGGGTGCACATATTGAAGTGAGTGGGATTATATTCTCTGTCTGATGGATTATAAGTCAGAGAAACAAGGAAATGGGTCTACAGTTTAATAGCACATGCTAGTACAACACAATCAACTAAGTAGTGATTTATATTTATACATATACCCCGTATTAAATAAAATTATAACAGCTTTATAAATCTTTGTTAAGAAAAATGTGTGAGGATACAAAAACAATTTTCACTTATTTTTCTTATCATAGATTTATAAATCTGCTACAATTTTGTATGAATACGGGGAAAAAATTTACCTTCCACCACTTACAACTGAGTGCCGTGACCCCCAGAAATCAAAGAGTATTGAAATGTATAAGTTTAATTTGGCTAAAGTACCTGAATGGTGTGGCTAAGTTTACAGTTTACGGTATTCTAGTACTCTTTACCTCAGATTCGCTATTATATTGCAAGAATTTCAAGCACTGACACTTCTTCCCATATAGAAATGGTTCTCTGGTAACTGAGACATTTTTCCTGTATAGAATAAGTTTCTCTGTCACAGAAAATTTGTTTTTTTTATACAAAATGTTCTCAGTCACATAAACTTTTGTTCCCATATAAAAAAAAGTTTAATTTGTATGGAGGTAATTTCCCACTCATCCTTTGTCGAGACGATAAAAGGGGAACAAATGCTGAAACCCCCTCCTTTTTTTTTGAACAAATACAAATTTGTATTGAAAATATTCCAAAGGACACATTTTAGCGAATTCTATAATGAGATCACTCCAATTGTTAACACATCTTCGTTTGGATATAAATAATTTCCAAAATTAATTATCAGCAACACGGCAATGGAGAATAATAATATGAAACACCAGTAAAGATACACAAAAACAGAATGCCGCGCCGCCTGTAAATATTGAATTAAAACTCTTTTAATATATTTTGCTCAGCTGCGGAAAGAAAATTAACAAAAAAAAAACTACGCCCCTTTGGCTGTAGTTCAATCAGGCGTATTATGGTAAACTTTGAAAATTTACCAGGTTATGAAAAGTATGTAAATGAGGTAGACATAAGGCTAGCTACAACTTGTAAATGGAGTATGAGATATACAGTTGGGAATTGTAAAGATTCACACAATGACTGATGAATGTGTGCTGTTTGCATGTAAGAGTGTCTCAACTGGAGAATCTTCAAATCATAGCATTACTTGCTATCACCACTACAAAATTAACGTTGCCCCACTTTATAGTAATTTGGAAATATTTCATTAAAAACGTTTTTAAACACCAATAGAAATTTGTAACTAAATGCTGGTAAATGAATGGCATTTTAACGAAACAGAAAGGGCAATAGAAATACGTAGTAGTTTTAAACTGACATTACCGATTTTAAGTATGAAATACTAATATCTAGATAAAGGTAGGCTTTAAGTAAAATATAAGGGGCTAGGTGTGCCCACAGAAACATCAATTTGTGGGTAATAACTTGAGGCACACAGCATTTCCTCCAAATTCACGTACTATGTTCGCCTTGAAGTGAGTTTCAATAGGCCATAGAAGAATTTGGTTTTTATGGTGTTATCAAATAATAATAATTATCTTTGAATGAAATGTAAATACATTTTAGCGCCTCCGACGTATATTGAACTTAAAAAGAAATTCGTATGTCATGTCATGATTTTATTAGAGTGTCGATGAATGTAATAAAAGTCCTAAAAGTTACCATTAAAATATAAAAATAAATATTCTTGTCAAAATGAGATACCTTTACATAATTGTGAATAAAAGTGGAATGCATTTTCATGATCTATGTCCCATTTTGTTCATAAGTTCTGTAGGTTTACGCGAAAGTAATAAGCCTGGACACATTTTTCCGTTTTCGATTTTTGATGATTTTTATAAACAACAAATTTAAACTTTTTAAGCAAAAAGTTATTTTTTTCTTTATAAATTTATTTATATCTGCGAAACAAAAAATTTAAATTTTTTAGGCACATCATTTTTTTTTTCTTCATAAATTTATTTATATCTTCGAAACTGTTAATAATATAGAGGAACAGTATAGGAATGGTAATTCTTAATTGTTCAAAATTTATTTCAGCTGTTGTTGAGTTATGACAAACAAAAGACCATTGGATAATAAAAGTGGGAGGGGGAGCGTCCGGGCGTTTACCGAAAACGGGTACCTCAGGAGAAAAAATCGATTCATATGACCATGTTTTGATGGGCCGCTGTTTTGGTATCCAAAATGGAGCAAAATCTTAAAATGAATGGCCATATGTGTTTTTCATTTAATGTATGAAGCATTTGCCGAATTGTTTTTATTGTGCAAAAAAACATTTGAAATGCAGAATGCTTTTATGGATTATCTTTAATAACATGCTAATGTTCATTATAACATTCGTGTTTTATATCAATGAAAAATAAAACAAATTATTCAATTGTTATTTTTTTTTTTTTAGTATTAATAAAGGGTTATCCATTTTCCTTTTTTAAGGTAAACGTAAATAATTTTCCTTTTTTACTGTAAACGTAAATAAAATACATACAATTTTTTTTTTTCATGATATTTCTTTTTTTTTATAAAGTTTGAATGTTGATATTATGTGTGAAACACTTCATCATTTAAATGACCACCACGCGAAGTGTTGCAAGCCTTGATTCTTTTGAGGTAATTTTGAACCACTTTTTGGCACATATTGGGCGGTATCTCTGCCATAACTTGACGAATGTTGGTTCTTAAGTGCTCAAGAGTAAAAGGTTTATCTGCATGAACACGGTCTTTCGAGTAGCCCCACAAAAAAAAAGCCTAATGGTGTCAAATCGCATGATTTTGGTGGTTAGTTAATGTCGCCACGACGAGAAATTACGCGGCCAGGAAATGTCTCTTGCAATAAAGCCCCATTTGCTCGAGTTGTGTGGCACCGTCTTGTTGAAACCACATATTCTTCAAGTCGTATTCTTCAATAGCAGGCAAAAAGAAGTCAGTTATCATACGAGCATAACGCTCCGAATTGACGGTGATAGTCGTTCCCTCGTAAGCTCCAATCACACCTTCGGACCAAAAAGCGCACCAACCAGTGACTTTTTGTGGATGTTGAGGATTACTTGAGGATTCTCAGAACCCCAAATACCACAGTTTTGATTATAAATATACCCACCGAGTGAGAAATGTGCTTCATAACCATTTCATTCCTCTTAAAGCACGATATGTGGCTGTGCCAGAATCACCATTATTGTAGTTGGTTTTAATATTTTTTACGCGTTATGTGATAGTTGAGCGATCCATCAGACATCAGAACCAATTGAAAAGAAAAAAAATTTGGTTTAAGAGATTAGTTTGACAGATGTCGAGTTCCCCATAACGATATTTGCAAATTCAATGCAAATGGACCATGATTTGATTTTTTATAAAATGTCTTAAAGTTTGTAAGGTATTTTCCAAATACACATGCATCGACACTTTACATTTATTATCCATATCCACGTATTTATTAATTAATTACTAAATATTAAATAAATGTCAAGAAACTTGTGGTTATTTGCAAATAATTTTACAAAATAAATAAAATGACAACATGAACAAATTTTATGCATAATTAAATGTATAAATGCAACCTTGTGAGGGCGGCACTCGGAAGTGTAAAACAATTGACGCATGACCACATTTTCAATTCCACTCTTAAGCCCAAATATAAAATATTTGGTGAACGAACGTGGATTGTGGTTTTATTGCCAATGCAATATTTGTCAATTTTTAGCTATGCAAGAAATACTGGATAAATACTGTGGATTTCCATTGATTTCCAAGCAATAATGTATATGTACAAATGTGAATGTCCTTGTATATACACTGAGAAAATTGTCTTTATTTAAATCATTAAATCATATTTTATAAAATAGTTAGTATTTTCTTAGACATTGCAATGTTTTATATATGGAAATATTTTTTAAAGATTTCACAGCCGAATTTGGGAAAACTAAATTGATAATTACATGATGTAAGAGTTTATATGGAAGTGTTTTCTATTTTTTATATGACCACCTCTACAATATTGCCATCAACACTATTTCCTAAATCTCCCAAATAACAAACGTTTCAGTGTAGGAAGCTTATATTGCACATTTACTTTCGTGTACGAGCATCAACCTGAAATCTGCCGTACGCCTCAGTGTAAATATTTACCATTTGGCATGAAAATATCAATTGAATTTTGTATACATAAATATGACTATAATTGTATGTGAATGTGCAGACGTATGTGTGCATGTATGTATAACTCACATACGTGGGTGTCACTATTGCATTTCCGGCTGTAATAACGTTCGAATGCATCGAACATGCACGTGTCCATACAGTGACATCTTCTCTCATTAGAATGTTTTTTTTAAAAAAAAAAAAAAAAAACAAACAAAATAAGAATAAAACTATATGATGGGTGTTTTATATTTGCTATTTAGTTTTCTGTCTTAAGTTTTTTCAAAGTTAAAATTCGTGCACTGTGAAGAAATGTGTTTTGCAAAGGACCCACCGCGCAGTCAATTCATGGTGAGCAAATTTCGTACCCGTTTCACTCTACAGGACATGAATCCACCAACGTGAGGTACATACCAAGTAGTGTTAATGAAGATCGCGATATGTTCTTCAACGATTCCAGTATTTTGTTATTCGACCACCTGAATGCTTTTACGAACCCACCTCGGTCTAAGGTCATGCAACATACAGCATCATAATGTCGTCTTTTCGTTAAAAAAAAGTCCCTGGAGATGCTGGAAGAAGATCACCATTTTTATCAAATAAATATCTTCATTTGGTTCTTGCTTATTTTTGTTTCATGGGCACGTCAGTAAACAGAATTGCCGAATTTGGTACGAAATCCACCCTTTCAAGGTAAAGCACCCAGAAAAATGCGCTGTGGTTAATTGGACTGTATTTTTACTCGATTCCTTTGAGTTTATTTCAGGAAGCTCGAAATAGACAACGATAACAATTCGTATTTTCTGACAAATAGCATTTTCATCAGTGGCTACGTTAACAAGCAAAAATACGGCATCTGTGGATCGAAAAAGACTCATGTGGTCCTCACGAAGCATATCAATCCTCAGAGATTGACAGTTTGGTGCAGATTTTGGAGCGGTCGTATCATAAGCCCATTTTTATAAAATGCTGCGCTATTTCGGTTAACTTTGATGATAAACCATTTCTTGGAGACTCTATTTCGGTTAACGATGATGATAAACAATTTCTTATGTCCGGCGAAAGAAAATATGGGCTTGGAAGATCTTTTGTTTCAGCAGAATGGTCCGTCATGCCACTCAGCCTCTTTAGAGCTGGGATTTAAGGTAAACTTCAATTGTGGGATACAGTGAGGGACCGATATTCTACGAACAATCCATTAAAGATTCGGATCCTTAACCCTCTAACCGTGCCTCGAGGCACTCCTTTTATAGATTTTAAAATTTAGAGGTTAGTGGATATTGCGAATATCGAGGACTTTTTTTTATCATCCACCTTTGGTAATTAGCTTGTCTCTACAATCTGTTCTTGGCCTGTTTATTAAATGGTTTCCAAGCTTGACTTTTTCAGTTTGTGTTACCGAGAATGTCCATGGTATACCGGAGTCTGTGGTAGTTATCGTCCAACGCCTTTCTGGCTGAACGTCATCCACATACAAAAGTCTTTCAAACTTTTTGACTCGATACTTGTGAATATTGGTAAAGTGGTCTGGATGATCCATATGCTGTATGAACAATATTTTTACATTTGGAAATAAATACTGCCTCCATAACACCATGGGCCACTACTGTACAGCACACACTTAGAAATCAATTTCAATGTTTGATTACAGTTGCAAAATAGAAAAGGCAGTAAAGTACAAAAATTGCTCTGTCTCATCCAGCTCACAGCTCACAGCAACCTCTCATACTTACGCAGTATGTACGTATGTACGTATGTGTATGTATCAACATCGACGTTAGCATCAGGAATATTCCTGTAAGTTAGCAAACGACAAGTGTCAAACGAAGATATTTTGTCATTTACTATGCTTTGAACCACATACCAAATGAAAATCTAATCACATTTCCCTGATATCCTTTTTTGAAGTTTATTTGCAGAGTTTGTAGCCTTTCCTCAACCCGCATTGCAGGCGGAAATATTCTATGAACACGGCAACAGAGAATGACATCTCAAACACATACCTGGGCATAATTTAAATATTGCTAACATGCGTATGAAATCACCCAGTAGGAGACGTACGAAAAATGTTTTTCAACTTTTATCAAGGATGTATTTGACAAAATATGTCACACTGTTTCGGTCTCTATTTATTTGCCGTTCAATTGAGGTGACTTTTTGTCAAAATCGAATTGAATTTTTAAGCTGCTCTTAGCTGGTGGAAATTATTTGGCCAATATATGGCAAATAAAGTGTGATCTGGAAAGTCACATATTTATATTGAAAATGTAGGATCATTCTAGTGGCAAGTAGAAAAATGTCGGTAAATTATTGAAAAAAAAAGTATTACCACGGCTAAATATACGTATTTAATAGACCATCATGTTAAATTCCGTAAAACAATGGTTTTGTATCAAATTTTATTTGACAATAGGGGTCCGTTCTTGAATTGTTTTAACACAAGATAGACACACTCAGTATGCAGGGATATTAAATGGATGCCGAAAATCTCCTTCGTTGCGCGTGAGAAAGAAAGCATATTGTGCGCCAGATGGTATGCGATATTACGGCCTTACCAATCCCTACTAAACACGGTTTGTGAACGTCGTGGGAAACGAGTGTAATCAGACTGTCAAATGGTTTGTAGCATGGTATAGTTTAGTTTGTTGCTTTCGTTTATCTCATGACATATTTGAGTAATTGAAACCAAAATTGATTTTGACACATGTCACGATTCAGGCGTTAACTGGCAAAAACCTAACTCTGAAAAAATCATTAGCAAACAAATCACATGCTTGTAGCATGACCTATGTAGTCAGGAAAAACCATCGGTTGATAAGCTTCCTTGTCCAGTTTCATGAGCTACCACTGTAAAATAAAAAAAATATGTTTGCAATTTCTAAAGCTCCAACTCAGAATTCACGAATAGACTACGTTTGGTGGAAAATACGATGTAAAATTGTGTACCATATTTTTGCTCGTTTTAGTGTGCGTATACTCATGCATCAAGTGGTTGTCAAATTAAACACTATACACATGTACTGAATAATGTGCAGGCTGGCGTTTAGCTCTAAACGATGCGGTTTTTGTTTATATTTATTCGGTCTTTTATTATTATTATGACTGAACATGAATTATTTATTCTCGGTTCAAGGCCATTAAATTCTTCTATTTGGAAACCATATCAACAAATTTAGGTGGAATGTTTTGCTATTAGTTGCAAAAGGCTCGCAATAGTTTCAAAACCCGTCTGGGTACTCTATCGACAGTCTGTTTGCAAGTGTAATTTGGCTTAAGTCAAATTGTATACAAATATAATAATCTCATATACGCTAACGAGAAATACGTTTTCACTCTTCGACATCTTCGTAAAGCATTTGAGCTTTGGCAGGCATTCGATTTTGTGAAAAAAAAAGTTCATTCATACAATTATGTCAAAAATAATAGGTACAGTGATGTGGAAGATAAATATCGCCAGCGAAATCAAGTATAATGAGGGAACGATCCATGGATAAAATCTTTTTTTTTTTAGCTTACTCTCTTAAAATTCTATTCCCTTATGAATTTGTCGAAAAACAATAAACAATTCATAGGAAGCTTTAATTGTTCCAAAAACTACGTACATTAGTAATGCGTATTAATAGGCACAATAAGTTAATTCCTTCAAACATATTACAAAATTCCATAAAAGTTAATATTTATAAGACATAACAAATAGTAATTTAAAGTTGAACCAATTAATTTTAATATAATTGTTGTGCCCATAACCTAGGCCGGTGTAGATATATCAAGCACAGCGATCCGACAGCGTTACAAAAAACACTGGAATATTTTGAAATGCGGGAAATTGTTAACGTGATTTGACGGAATTTTTTGGAAAATTGAAAGATTTGATGTGTAAAAAATACAGTAAAAAAATGTTCACTTGTCTCGAAATAAATATTTATTCTGGCATTTAAATGTTTGACAGGTCAAAGTAAATCGTTATTGCCAAAAAAAAAAAACATAATGAACTAATTTCTACATTACGGTCTGATGAAACAAAAGTGAATTTGTTTCGTCAGATTGAGGATTACGTGACATTTGAAGACCAGTTAATGCCGCGAACAACCCCAAATATACAATTAATATCTCCAATAAAAATATTTTAGATTATATAGTAGTATATATATATTTAAATTCATTAAAATAGTAATCTCAAATAAAACAGAGTTTAAACTTCAAATACGATTTTGAGTGGACAGTCAAAATAATCCACATTTTCTGCTGTGGTTGATGTGACAACACTCACACTTTTATTAGAAAACATATGTTTCCGGTGAATAATTAAAATGATATTAAACTTGTGTGGTGGATTTTGGCCACACAAGATTTTTCGAAAAAATATAAGAATTAAAAAAACTCGGCTAAATGAACTTTGGCACGGACAAAAGACACATGTATGGAACTGGTGATAGTCGGAAACCAATTCCAGCACCAACAAAATTACACAGCAGCTTTATTAATGTAATTAATTTATTTGTGGCAATTGGTGAACCAAAATTATTTTGATTCTTCTAATTCTTTCGTTGAGTGCAGACACAATCATATGGCTATTGAACTGTGGTTTAATCGTCCGATACGTTTAAACTTTGACTGAAAAACTGAATTTAAAGTTTAACTTCAGTTTAAACGAAAAACGAAGATCAACCTTGACTCATATTATTGGGCCTTAGATGGGTATTGGGACACGATAATTATCCCAAAGACAAATAATAACATACATGTGTTGTAGTGGGCCCCACAGTCAATAATTTGTGAAATGTTGTCAAAACTTCAATACACACAAATATCCGTCCAATTCTCATTAGGTTTTTTGGTACTCTATACCAGTTTCAGTATGCCTGATCTAAGTAGACTTCCAGGAATAGGCTATGCCTAACAATTTTAAAAACTAAAGGATATTCAAGAAGCTATTAAACAAATATAACACTTTTTGATGACATTTGCAGCCATTGTTTTTACCATTATTTTGTTGAAGAACCAAGACACCTACTTTTTTCACTCGATAAATTACTATAAATATAACCCACGGAGGATTAAATCATGCAAACAAGTCTTACTAGAGCATACATATGAAATTAGGTGATGTACCTGCGAGCTGCATTTAAAGTTTACTTGCTTCTTGCCATATTTACAAGATTTATTCTACTATCCATATTATTTTTCACATAACTGTATAATCACATGTGCGGAAGTTCCTCACTGTGGTCACCCCAAAGCTATTAGGACACTGTAAAGCTAATTTGGTTCTATATCATTACAAAGTATATGAAACACACTTATATTTCGTTTCGAAAATTAGAAATATCGCAATAAGCAATTCGAATAAGGCTAAATATGTGTAAAAATAATTCAGTTCTTTGGTGTGGTATAAATTAAAGCTGACTTGCAGAAAATCATATTTTTAGTCATTATACTTCTGTCGTTGCAAATCTCGTGCTGCCAATAATATCAGGCATTGAAGCAGAGGCGTAGCTTGTCTGCATTGGACATTTATTTCCATGATAGTCGCTGTACATTGTGGCCAATGAAAATAAATAAAAGACTGATATAACCATATATAGTTTTTGTACTTGTCCTTCACGAAAGCCGACCATTAACTTCTCGCTCAGTAACAGGTCTTAAACAGAGTTCCACACAGTTTGGAAATATAGTATAGGACATGTGTTCCATTCGCAGTATTCGTGGTATTTTTTTGTTTGTTGTTATGCCTGCTGAATGTCCTAACATTTGCGTCTTTACGACGCATATCCGAAGAGCAGATACCGCTTTCTGGTTCCTCCTTCTATTATGTTTATACGGAGTCCAGCTGATTTTCTTACTGTCACCAGTATTAACTTGTTTGTTTGTTTTACAAGGCGCCTAGAATTTATCAGCCTTTCGACTGGAGCAGAACCCTATTAACTGTGTGGCAAATGGAGTACGAACTGGGCTATTTTCTATTCCCAATAGCTTGGTAAAGTTATATCTCCATACTGAAATTTGGATGCCATTTTTTGGTTCTCACGAGTCATGGACAAAATTTCCCACCCAAATGTAACCCCGCCCCTGCTATGCTTCATTAATACCTACTTACTGTGAAAAGAATTCATTGTGTTAGCGAAAAAAAAACAAACTCAGCATGACAGCAACACCTGCTAGAAGCGAAATAATACGCATACATTTCTCATCGACAACTGAGAATGAAAAAGAACCCACTCCCATGGAGTTGGGCCAATAACCACTGAGCCGTGTGAAATGAAAAAGTCGACCGTCCAGCACAATAACACAATACAAATTATGTGATGGCCAGCAAGTCATAACTGGGCTCAATGATTTGGAAAAATAAGCGAAATTACTTTTTTTTCTTTTTTTTCTGTCAGAAGGCAAATAACAGAATATTTTTTCATATAATGACTGACGGCACAACAGGGTATTTGAATTTAAAATTCTCCATAAAGACGAAATTTCAATTTAAATATTATTAAAGTGTGTAATTGCGAATAATAATGTGCCAACAAGTTGGCCAGTAAACTTCATAGACAGAGATTGCAATTTAATGGAAAATATTTCTTAAATAGCCTTAGACCGAGTCAAATACACATTTTTGTGGCTTTCAATATTCTATAGAAAAAAAAGAAATACAAGTAAGTAAATAGAAATTTTGCTCACTTTGGAGTTAATTTATTGCTTTATTTGTTATTGTTTATTTTGATGGGCCAATAAAAACAAGCACACGCCAGCCGTGCTAGCAAACAAATACGGAGTGTTTTTTTCTCCGTTTCGATACACAATTACTGGTTCGTTCATTCATATTACAGATGATTTGATTGGCCACATTGATTCTTTGCATTTCTTCATGGGCCCATTCATAAATATTCCAATCGACAAAATTCAATACAGTTCATACATTTTGAATCCATGATATTGAATTTGCCCTTATGATGATTGAATGAGAAAATTATGTTTATTACATTAAAGGCATTGAATACCAGCAATAGTACAAGTAGTATATTTTTTTGCTACTGACTATTCAATTATTGTTCCGGCTAGATTTATTGATAATACAGAAATCCTTAAGGAAAACTTTACTAAGTTCGTTATCGTTTTTTCTTTTTCTTTGACAAATAAATATATATAACGTGTGTACGAGTGTGTATGTAGGCATGTATTTATGATGATTGTTCTATAATTTCTATGTGTACGGTATTGTGAAAAGTACTTGGCACTTTGCGGGTCAGTGTGGGCATGAATCTCTGAACGATTGTTCACCAAGAAACCTATCGTCTTTTAAACTGAAGACACTACAGGATTTTCCAACAAGAGTTGTTAATTTGGTATTCAAAGAAAAATGAAATTTTTTGAGATAAATGATCGGATGTTTATTTCATAATAAGCCGTTAGTAATGAGAAACAACATCAGCCAAATAACCACCACGACCACGCATACAACACCATATTATTTTCATGAAATTTTCAATAACCAAATCGCAAGGTGGCTGCCCTATGTCCTCGATAGCCTGACAAATTCTATCTTTGAGGTCCTGAATCGACGCTGGGCTGTTGGCCTATACCTTGTCTTTCACGTATCCCCAAAGAAAGAAGTCGCAAGGTGTTAAATCACAAGATCTTGTTGGCCAATTGTGACCTCCTCTTCGAAAGATGACACGGTCCGGAAACTTGTCCCGTAAAAGTGCAATGGTTTCATTGCTTGTGTGCCACGTAGCGCCGTCTTGTGAAAGGAAACGTTGCCTAGATCAATAACATCCAAATCCGACCATAAAACATCATTAATCATCTCTCGGTATCCATTCACCGTAACTGTTGATCCAACCTCATTTTCGAAATGTATGGTCCAATGACCCCGCCGGACCATAAACCGCACCAAACAGTCACACGTTCAGGATGGAGAGGCTTCTCAAAAATAACTCTTGGGTTTTTCCAGCCCCAGATGCGACAATTTTGCTTGTTGACGTAGCCCACGAGGTGGAAATGGGCCTCACCAGTCAAGATGATTTTTCGATGGAATTCCGGATCGTTCTCATGCATTTCAAGGATCCATCAGCAAAGACTCGATGTTGTTGATGTTCGGCTCTTGTGTTAACTGAACTTTATAAGCCTTAAGACCCAAGTCCTGTGACTGCAAGATTTTCACCAGTTTTGTAGTGAATTTTAATAATTTCAATGCGTTTTTTAAGCGCGTATCGTTCCATTTTTAGTAATGGCGTAGTTTCTACTCGTCAAATGTCAAAGACTAAAAGCTTCAAAAGTGACAGCTACCGAAATACCGGGTGGTTCAAAATAACACCTCTTGTTGGAAATCCCTTTAGAAAGAAGAAAGCTAAGACGTCTAAAGAGAGGTCAAAAAACGACTTTTTTTAATTTAAAAAAATGTAATTTGATGAAAATGCATTTCGTCGGAGATTATGAAATCGGGCAAAAACTTGTTCATTTCGAGCTCCTCTTTGGCAGAAACTGAGAAGGGATTACGAAGTGGATGGTTGTGTGCTGATAGCATCAGTGCCTCCCGTACGCATATTTAATTCATTTGAAATTTGTTTAGAGTTCATTGGAATTCTGATTGTAGTAGATTATGATCCGGAAATATCGAGCCCTATCCGCGAAAAAGTCGTAAGCGACAAAAAAGGAAAATTTTATAGGAGAGTGTTTTTTGTGGTCAAGCAAAAATGAATTTGCTATATCTTTGTAACTATATTTTTTTATTTTTAATACTTTGAGATTAAGAGCGTTGGACACTTTTCCATCAAATTTCATTAATGGCACTTACGTCTTGTTCGCGGTAAGGGATCAATATACTTAATCTATAGTAGGTAGGAAATATTTTCCTTTGTTACTATTTTAGGAAGTGACAAATACTTCCATTTACAGGCGTTCTATGTGTTCACATAGGCACGTATACCAATTAAGGCAATGTATCCAAAAAAATAATGCATTTCAAGTTGTTGTCTTCTAAAGAAAATATTTTACACCCTGAGGTGATTTGGCCCGTTTACTTGGGCATTGTATTAATCCGTTATCCATTATCAAATTTCAGCAGATGTCTGTATCGGATTTGTTAATGTGCATAAGATATCAACATTGAACAAAACTTTTAAAAATGCAAATTATCTAAGGCATAAACTAACAGCATTACAAAACTTACTTTGGACAATTTTAGGCATGATCTCACTATTCCGTGATCCCTTTTAAATCAGACCCTTCTTTTTCCAGAGCCACACTTGAAAATAAAGCGCATGCAATGTTTTTCTTCACAATTTCCCTGTCCTTGTGATTCAGTCCTTAGTTCCCAATAACACTACTCATTCCCACAATACGTAGCCAATTAAATTCTTCTTGCTTCAAAATGTTTCTTAAACCCTAACATAGAATAAATTTACCTGCAAGCGCTGGAAATGAATAAAATTATTATATTTGTTGAAATTACATTTGATATCTTGTTTCCCAGCAAGAAAAAAATTCTACGAAGCATCGCTTCATAAGGAATGTGACATAATAAAATAAGGATAGAAAATCATGCAATCACGTTATTATTTAATTAAATTAAAATTGTGTGCACTTTTTCTAAATGTTGTCTGCTAATGCTATTGAGAGGAAGAAATAAGGGAAGCAGAAAACAGTTAACTGAATTAAAATCGCGTTGAGGACTTGTTAAATATAATTCCACTTGATTATGCTGACAGGAGGTCAAAAGAGGCTATGCCATAATAATGGTGTATCCAAATCTGTTGTCTCCTTTCAGCATCGCCAGAGTGTGGATGGTGTGTTGCTATTCTGTAGATAGTTTAACGGTATGTGTTAGTCTGATATCCGTTGTCCCTGGACCCTGATGTTTGAACATTTACCCGGGACATTTACACAGCGATTCTCATCCGTTAATTTTCAAATGGCCAGTTGATCGAAAGATTCACAATAGAGAACATTTCCAAACTGTTCATATGTGGAATACTCTTCCAGCCAGTTGTGGCATTCTCAAATTCAAATGGAAAATATCAGCAATCATTACTCCCTCTGTTCTCCTTTGGATTCCCAAATTTTCATTCCATTTATTTGTTCTGTAACCCTTTTGAATTCTCAGTATTCTAGCCTTTAAAGAAAGGTAATTATTTCACCAGAAGAGAGAGACAAAACAAGACAAACAAGTGGCGCCCTTTTGAGTTTAATGTACTTGAGAATTAACAGTACAGTTCACCTCCATCCGTGAACATGGCTCTTTATTTGTATTTCCCATTTCTGGTTATGGTAAAGAGTTGTCGGCTCTTTTTTGTTTTGTTTTTTTAATATCCGGTTAAACTGTAGCGACAATTTAAAATCGAAACAACAACTGTGACATCGTTGTAGTCGTCTGTTGCTGACAACACATTTCTATTGCTTCTGATCGGATCTCATGTTATTTGTTTTGTTGCTGTTCATCTGTTTGTTTTCTCATCCTTTGATTGCTTTCTGTCTTGTCTTGTCTTCTTGTTGTCGTGTTGTTTTGTTTCTGCACAACCGTAGTTTATGTACTCGTCCTAGTTTGTACTTTTGGTTGTTGGTTGACTTTCAACTCCTTGCGAGGATTTGTTGTCCTTCTAATTTGAGCACATTGAATTCCATTCTTTCGGATTCCTTTGCGCTGCTCTGTTGGGTATTGTGTGCGAAATAACTTCTGTTATGAACATTTGTAATTTAAGACGTTTTTCGTTTCGGTACGTTTTGTTGTACGGCTCTAGGTTGAAACTTGAAAAGTTGTATGTTAAAGGCTCATATCCAGGCCAGCAGAGAGAGAGGGAGAGAATGAATTCAACTTTTGCGTCTGTATTAACTTTTTCGAAAAAGTTGCCAAAATGTGAAATTTAATAAACAAAGCTGACATTTTATTAGCCATGGCATTTACAAGGATACAACATGAGCCGACCGAACGTCAGCAGCGGCAATCCGATGTAACGAAGTATGAAAGTGATATTTAATTTTAAATGAATTAGAAGAAGAAAAAAACGTGTGTTAATGGACGAAAGTTAATTTCATTTTTAAACTCGACAGAAACATCTTTAGAAAGAATTAATTTTGTATTTCAAAGCAATTAAAGGTCACATTACGTGGTTGACTAATACAGCACCATTGTGGGGTTAAGGGTTTTTAAAGTTTCGCAAAGTCATAATGGACGTGATTTGCTGTTGGAATTTGAAGTTTGCTGTCCCATGAAATTACACTGCAGGGATTTCTTATTGAATGAAAGTATATAGTTGGAAAATTTCCGAGACAGAGTGTCTAAAACCATTACAATATCAAGAAGTTTTAAAAAATGTGTAAATTGTGGTTGTATTGAATGTTATAAATAATTTTAGTTGGAGAGTGTTCACATTAGCATGGGCTACTTGCCAGCTACTTGCTTGCCAACTGTATCCCCAGAAAAAGCACACTTGCTGCATTCTTTCGTTTTTGTTACTTGCACCAGATGATAGAAATATATTTTTTACTTCCACCAATTTTGGAATTCCTTTTTGTAACACTTTGATTGGAAATCTGGAACTTGATACATTTCCTACAAGGCATAGCTATGTCGCCCTCATTTTCAACTCCATAGCGGATAAACAAAATGTTAATTAAATACCTCAAATTTGGCAATATCGACGCCCAACATTAAAATTCGTCTGTGCAAAACAGTCTAGAGATCACATATTATCATTTAGACTGGATAAACATGTTTTATCCCCTGCAGCAACATTTTAATCAAAAGTTTTATGTTAGAACGAAAATTCATTTTCGTAGTTTCAACGATTTTTTTTTGTAACAGGGGGAAAATGAGGTGATAATTGGGCGCTATTCCCACATCCTATGTATTTTAAGTGACACCGCCTATTTTTAGAACTTCAGTTTTAATTAAATGGATTTGACATTTATAATGAAAGAATATGGAAATCGTTAGGCATTTCGTAGTATACTGATATGGACCACTGAATTGCTTTAAAAAAAATCAATCAGTTTACAATCAATTTATAAAAAAAATACTTAAATTTTTCAAAAATTACTTACATTTTTCAAAAATTAAATTAAATTTTGCCAAAAATCCATAAATGAACACTTAGTATTTAAAAAAATGCTCTACAAACCCGTGTTAATAGAATTTTGAAATTTAAGATTCGAAAAATATGTTTTTTTACACCAAAATCCCACAGTGCGCCGGTCACACGTTCAGTTTATTTGTCTGTGGTTATCGATGTATTTTCTGTGTTTTCGTTGTTTTTTTACTTCGAAACATTTGTCATCATTGGCAAAGAAGTATAGGAGAAAGTAACATCCACACATTAAGCACATTTGATTAAAAATTTCAATTATGGAAAATAAAAAACTGTTAAAATATGTTGTAAGGATTCCATGTATTTTTTAAAATGTGGTTCGATCACTGTGAACACTGACTAACTCCATTTCCATAAATGCCAAGGTAACACACATTTTCTATTGTCCAAGGACTAAGATTAACATAAGTATTCGATATGTTATTCATTAATTAAGTAGTACAAAGTGAGCTCTCGCTGTCGATAACCTTGAAATAAAGCCAGAATAACGCTCATTTTATTTGTCGTATTCTTCTTTAAGTGACAGAAGCTACTTCCACGGGAACTTAAATAAAATTAATTACTTACTAATTTTGTTTTAAATAAAATGAAGGTTTCACAAAAATGCTTACACAACAGTATTAAAGAAATTATTCCCGGACAGTCTAACTATCCTACGACTTATCGATTACAATATAAAGTTGAAATTGTTAAATTGACTACGAAATTTTTTTTTTTTTTTTTTTTTTTGTAAAAACCCATCCGATTTGGAATCATTGCCAATAATCGAATCATTCATTTGTTTGTGTGATAACTCCAATAACTACTTTTTCCCCTTCATCCCCTCCCTAATATACATAACTTAACGGAGCATTTAACACCACCCAGCAACTGTCAGTACATAAGTTAGTTTTTTTCAGTTCGGTTCACCCAATAATTTAATATGTGCATGTCAATTAGTGTAATAGATTTCACCATATTCATCCAATTAATAAAAACACACATATCAGCATACGGACGAACGCTTACGTACAGTCTCTGCGTATGTACGTACACAATCACAACGTTATTCTCACGAACTGACATTAATTGACGAGCGGTTAAATTAAAAATTCTATAACTCGTTACGTAGACGTTGTGAAATTGCAAATTCCGAAACGACGCACATGGGACGAGTTAAGTAAAGTTTTCCTTCAGTTCGTTCGGTGGTGTAACATATCGTGGAATAATATAATTTTTAATTAAACTTTCAGCACACCGAAACCACGTGAAATTGTAAAATTGCGATTCCATTAAAGTTACAAATGTTATTACACAGCCTGGCGGCTATAATTCTATGTTAGCTACATACTTGTAGGGCAGAGTTGCCAACCGTACGCCTAAGAAAACCTCAAGCAAAAAAATTTACCAGTTTCTAAGAATTATTTTTTTTGGTTATTCTCCAAAACCGTTTTCTCTAATATACAGTAAAACTTTTAACTTAAATCTTGAGGCAAAGTTCGAAGTGTTTTTTTTTTTATGGGATAACTAAATTATCCGGACCAACGATTGACTGCGATTCCATTGAGAGCATATTCCACGACTTCACAAACCTACAGCTGGTAACTCCATGCCAGGGCATTATTCTGCCTATCAAAGCTGTGGCTTGTGATCTCTTAATTAAAATCTCTCTACAATCCCATAAATACAATAAATTGTTGTGGTTGGCAATAGTGCGCTAACAATGTAAGTAGCAGATCTGTGATTGTCAGTGGCTGCGTATGTAAGCACCACAACAAAGTCGAAACCAGACGCCACTACATAAATCAGCATACAAACACACAACGTAAACCATACATACGCACACTATGACGTTGAATTAAAAGTGAAATACATTTTACATTCAACCCAGAGAAGAGTTAGTTTTAAGTGTAATGTGTCTTTGGCAAAATTACGTTGCCAAAGATTTTGGCAAGTTTGCGTGCGTGCTGTGTGTTAACTGGAGATTTTAAGATATCACATATTCGCACGAAATAGTTTTCCATAAAAATGTTGAACTTAAGTTCCACGTAACCGTACGAAAAAAAGACACAGCACAGATCAAAATGTGTTCGGGTGAAAAGAATAATATTGTCAGAGAGAAAAATATTAATAATTTAAAATGCAACGCCTTTCAAGTTCAAGTCTTCTTTTTAAATGCAAACTAAACACACATTTTGAATGGACATTTATCATACGATTATTAATATACGTAGTAGAGAGTGTATTGTGTGACATGTCACAACGTATTGTTGAAACCACATATCATCAATATCATCAACAATAGGCAAACAAAAAAATATTTCCACATGTCAGAATATCGTAATCCGTTCACATTAAACGCATTTTCTACGAAAAATCTATGACTAAGGTATCTCCCAATTATTTTTATGATTGGAAATATGCATTTCATTTTAAAATGTGAGTCTCGGAATCTCAGTACAACTGTATGGACTTTTGGGTAATTATTTACATTCATAGACAATTGAATTAAAAACACGGCACTCCCACGCCAGTACCATCTTTTCTTTTCATCAGACTGATCTATTGGAATTAAATTTTTTTAAAGTACCAATTTTCCATTCCCGAATCACTGTGCGCCATATTCTGCCAGTTTTTCTATGGTATTGGTTGTCACACTGTTGGTTAATTATTTTCAAATGGATGTCTTTTGCACTGTCCTTTTAAAGCATTAATTGTCAAAATTACAATTTATTTATTCCATGGAAGACGGGTTTGTAAAATGGAAAAAAGGTTATCGACTGTCTTTTAGTATTTTTTCACTTCCTTAAACATTTCTGAAAAGGGTGTATCGAACTCCGTTCCATGCAAACTCGAATATCAGAACTTGTTTCATTTGTTTTCTCTTGATGGGAAAAGTTAAATAGCTTAGGACCTAAAACAAACTCTAACTTTATATATCGATTTTGAAGTTTTTTTTTTTTTTTGAATAAACATACACCCTCAAACTCAGACACACATAAACAATGTAAGTGTTTCTATGACTACTTAAAGCCAACTATGTTCAATAAGCAGCAGCGAGTCGTAATGGCCTTTATTTCTGTATTTATCTAAGTCGTGATTATTTTCCAAAATACCTATTTGTCTCAGCAGGAAACGCAAGGCAAGCTACAATGCCAACAAAAAAAAAAGTAAAGCTATAAATATTTGTTTTTCCTCCCCCAAACGAAAACAATATCGACATATCCTTTGCATGGATGAACTTGGGTAACAAATATACGTTAAAGATGATGGTGTTGTTTATTTTTTGCTGCTGTTGCTGCTTTTCTCTTGCGAAACTGAGATTTAACTAATTTGCTCTGCCTGCATTGTTGGGTAAAAGTAAACGCGAACAAATTCACTTACAAAAGATTCATGGATAATTAGATTACGAACATTTTGTTTTTTTTTGCTTCATTTTTCTGGCTATTTCGTAATTTTGCTAGTTAGCGAATTATTTCGATACGAACTTCCTGGTTGGCTGCCAGGATTCATTTTGGGAAAATGTTTTTATTAAAATTGTTTTCGGGCTATATTTGTGCTCGTCCAACGCATAAGTACCTACTTTCAGTCACTCAACTAATGTTCCGTGAATAATAGAAGCACATCCATGATGCTGAATTTTCATAGTACACAATTCTACAAAAGGGGGTTTTGTATACACTTCAACATTGGTTAGAAGCATATTTATTCTGTCATTCAGCATGAAGCATCTTCAGCTATTCCAACGAATATAGCAAGGTTTCGTTTTCCAAAGAGATTAACACAATTAAATTGTTTTGAAATAAAGTTTTAGTTTAGTTCCTTTAACCCAAAAGGAAGTGACCAAATACAACCTACGTAAGTGAACATTATGTTTTGCATGTTTTTTTCTTTTGAGATTGTCTTAAATTATTTTTTTTAAATTTGCCATATTGCTCATATGACAGATGTAGAAGATCTTCTAAACGATTTGATTTTTAATAATCGTATTTCGAATCCTATTCGGTTTCGACTGCTACATTAAATGATGAGGGAAACATGTTCGTTACATATTTGCCTGGATATGCCATTCAGGAAGAAGGACAAAATGGTGAGGTTTTCACGATACCTGATAATATCCGAATCTTCACTACCATTTAAAGAGAAGCTCTACAATTTACAATATCATGCACTCAAAAGCATCTGGATCTATTAGTATATTCCATGAAAGAGTTGGCCTCGCCCAAAAGTACAGCATTTTCTCAAATCTAGCATTCATTTACTTCTATGTCCCTAACTTCAATACTATCCAACAAGTACCAAAAGGGCATTTATTATTCGTTCCCATTCTTATTTGCTGGGGTGTTGCAAACTTTAGCACATCGTTATGGCAAAAGGCAACCAACCGACCATGATGAACGGACATAAATAAAACTCCAAACTTTTGTAGGAAATTGAACAAATAAAAAATTCTCTCAACTTTTTCAATAAATTGTACATATTTCCCTAAGTGTTTAGAGTTCAATTTTGCGGAATATTAGTTTTGGTATTCAGTAAATATGTTAGGAAGCAACTCTATTTCTCTATATTACATTGGAATATAATCTCAATAAGGACGTTGTGGGAAACCTTTGGAATGAGTTTGAAAAGGGTTCGTAATATGTATTTGTGTGTGTTTCAAATGTTTTGGTTTGTTTGTTTAGCAAGAAATTAAAATTATTTGGTGAGAGTATTCCATGCGTATCAGTAATATAATTGCACAAATATTGCGTAGACGCACCAGTGTCACACGTTGTGGACTGTATGAAGAAAACCAAGGGAAATATCATATTTCCTTAGAAGTTAGTGTGTTTTGTTTTACAACATAGAGAAGGGACAGCCAGATCCTACCTACCATTAGATGAAAGTAGGCCACATCAACAACTTTTTTTTTCGCTATTTTTAAAATGCTGTAGTCGGAGTCTAGCAATTTCGGCTCGATTCCACAGTCATAGTCCCTTCTTCCTACTCCTAAATGTCAGCGGCGTTACGAGTAAAATAATAATTTTTCAGAAGTGTAAAACTTAGCCTTTTAGTGCCGTTCAGAACTTTATGCAAGTATACACTGTACAACACACTAATTTAAAAGAAAAGTTAATTCTGATTGACACACAAACATTTGTTTCCCAGATTTCATCGGATAAATATGGAAAACCCACTACAGTAAATGGATAATTTTGCACCGAAACAGCTTCCTTACGACCCAGTTTTATTTAGGCAGACAAAAAAAATTTTCAACGTTAAAGATTAATTGACATAAGAAACATACGATTTGTTCAAGATGGTGGATACAGGATTGAAACAAAAATCAACGTTTTCACAAATTTAAGTAGGAGATTTTTAAACTTTTTCTCTTTTTAGGAATCAGGAGTCGACTTTTTACTTGAAATTAAACATTAAATATAAAATTTTATTTAAATTCCAAATTCAAAAATTTTATTTAAATTCCAAGTTCAAATCCTAACAAAATGGTAAAAAAAAACCGTATTTACATTTTTTGGTGAAATTTGCAACGAATTTATGTAGCTGTAAGTCCTTTCAGATGCGACGACACTTTGAGATGAATGGGTATTCGTTGAATGGGTATTCGCTATACTAAAACCTGTTTTGAGTCTAATTATCGACAAACTGGTCGAATATATATATAATGGTCCAATTATATTTGATTCAATGATGTTGCCACTATTTTAAGTTACATATGTTTTAGAGCGAACATCGACTCTGAAAGTCTGCTCTCTGTATGATGACCATTGCGAAATATTTCCACAGTTTCGAAATTATGTCGAGCATGGCGAGCAAATATGTTTACATATTTAAGCTAATGCGTATCTATAATAAAATTAAACTAAAAAAGTCGTAATCAAAAATGTACTTCAGTGTTCACCACAAAAAAGTGCATTTGTCGATTTTTCATGAGCCAATTTATAAAACCCTAGATTCATCAACTTGCAGAACATCGTACTACCCACCGTTGGTAATATAAGAAAAGACGAATTTCAGAATTTTTTATTTTATTAGTTAGTGTTAAAAATTTGTTCAAACAATTATTAAATCACTTTTTTTTTGGTTTAATCTTTGTTTACAGTTTTTTTAACAGAAAATATGTATCCTTATAGTTGTGTTAGATTATGCATATCATTTTTAATTGTTCATTTTTGGGTGCTTTTTATTTTAAGATTATTCATTAGTTTACCGTGGTGTGGTAGGTAGTGTGTGCGATAATATAAATATAACTCATTTGCTATTAATATTACATATTTGTGTATACCAATAGCGTGTTCATTTTGTATAATAGAAGTTAGACCCATCGTTTGATATTTCCAAATATGAACAATGTTAAACAGCACATAACGCTAATATTAAATATTTTCAACAAGGGCTCCACATCATATATTTGTCGGTAACCGCTCACAAAATAATCCGACATGTCACTCGACCCACTCCAGTAGATATTTACTAAACCGTATTTATTGTTTTTGGTTTCTCCCCCCCAATAAAACTACGCTTACCTGCAAACTCTTAAATATATGTAACTAGTAATGCCCTTTAGATTTGATAGAAAACATATTCAACAAAAATATAGTTATTATATATTTTGGGTAATGGTCGTATGCGTGTGAGTGAGTGTGTGTCAGTATAAGTACTGGAAGCATTAATTCTCTAGAGAAATCTTGTTTGTCATGTCAAAAATGCCAATGTGTGTAAGTCCATTCACAATATGTAAATGTAATAGTGTGTTCCGTTAAAAGAAAATAAACAAAACTAATAATCAAAATAAATTTAAAGATAAGTATTTGGCAAATCAGGAATTCAACAGGGAAAATGTTCCAGTCAAAGGTGTAGAGTAATTTTTTGCCAAACAATTATTTTAGACTTTCTGAGAAGAAATAATTTGTCTATAATCATCGGTAGCTTATGGTAATACAGTAGAACAAATCTAATATTAAGAATGCGCTGCCGTTAGTAAAGCATTGTCCTCACAGTCTTTGGCGTGTCAACCTAATATACTTTCATCTGTATGCATGTATACAAATGCTCTAACCAATAGCCGGACAAACAACCAGACAAGGTAATGAAAGTCAATTGATTTTTCATGAGTTTCATGGGATAAAATTGCAGCAATACCTGAACTGTCTGTGATAAGATTAGTTTTGAGAAGTCAATAACACTAAAGCAAACAAAAAAAAATGTCATATCTGTAGTCTCAGAGCTGGACATAGTTTAAAATGTCACATATTCTCCCGTATGTATTTTCACACATATACGCACACACATACACGACCATCTACGAATTGAATATTTCAAATTTCTGTGCAGCTATATAAAAGGTAATCTGAGCCACAAACAATGGGAAATAAGTTAATTGAAGGAAACAAATACACTTGCACACCAATATACCTGTACTCACACCAACACATTTATACAAAACCCAACACACACGTACAAAAGTGTCTACAGCATGTAAATTCAATATCTTGTCAAACATATATTTTAATATATGTATTGTATGTATTAAATTAAATTAAATTTTGCCCCAAAGGACATTTGATAGCAAAGAACCAGGATGAAGGTGAGAATTGAATTGTATTGAATAGAAAATGTTTGCATTACACACGAGATCAAAGGCATATCTATTCAATCGGTGTGTTTATAGAAAAGTCTCAAATTGACTTATTAGAGTCGCATATAATAGAGTGACCTATAGCATGAGGAACTTTTTGGAGAGTTTAAATGTACATTTGAATGTTTTTATTGGAACAAGCTGGACATGAAAAGACAAGACTACTGAGCTATTTGGAAATGTGATAAGTGTTTCAGATCGAATGTCATGTGTGTATCATATAAAAGGGGGAAACTGAGATGATAAAAAAATGGTGGATGTACCCCAAACGGAGGAATAGATATGGCCAAACAGCACTCAATTTACAAATAATCGTAAAGCACACAAGTGTGTCAGAGTGACCAGCTTGTATTTTAATTTTCGTTGTTAGCGCCTATCACAAAATACGAAAGTCAACGATTTACTTGGAAAAAAATTATTGATTTATGGAACCAGCCTCACCTGTGTAAATACATTAGGATGAAACAGTTTAAGATAACATTGTTTTCTTTATCCTTTCCTCTTTACAATCGTATATTAATTTTCAGGGACAGAAGTCTTGAGAATAAGGAACGAATAAATTTATTGTTGACTCACCCAAACGTTGAGGACATGGTGTATTGAAGATACCTGGAAAAATGGTGCAGAGCTAACGTTCTGGGTGCTCAACTCACGGACAATGGGCAAATTAATGTCGACGACACACATCGGGGGAATTTGCAAATTTTTTAGGAAAAAATCTTCCATTTGGTGCTGATTTCTTCGATTGGATTGCAATTTCACATAAACCTAGCTGAAGTGTGTTCGAGAATAAGTGTGTTCCAAGAGATGAACTAGAAAGGACCAAATTTGGAAACCTAGGATCTTAAGAAAATTTAAACAAACGCCATTACGTATATATACAACACAGCCTCTGTGGGAAAATAAAGAGGAAATAATGTGATAACCAGTAATGTGATAATCCTGTAGATTTTGATTCAGAATATCGCTGTAAGGATCGACTTAGAACATTCCGGCGAAGATTATTCATCGCTGTTGTCATTTATTAAATAGAGACAATATCGAATATTTCTTATGAGGCGTCCCATGGTATTGTACATATGTCCGTATGTACACATATTTACATCACTGTAATGTAAACACACACACACACTCTGTACACATATTGTATTGATGGTTTTTATTCTTTGTCATTGCCAATAGTAAATTCAATTATTTCGAAATACAATTGCAATCAAATAAATATCATATGTTGTCAGTATTTTTCTTGTTTTTTTTTGCGTCTTCAAATTTGATATTCATTTATGCAGAATTTTTGATTTTTCTATACATTCATACGAACTATCGTCAGACATAAGCTGTTATGGAATATAGTAATAAAATATTAATACGTAATGACGGTTTGATTATTTGAAATAAGTCTAGTGCAGGCAATGTGAAGAAAATATATTTGTGTGCGTGCTACACTAAAAGAAAAAACTTCTTTAAACTAACAAAGACCTACATTGACATCAGTCTAGCTGGATTTGATCAATCAACATCTATATAATCTCTAATTTAGATGAAATCAAACAAAGAAATGCACCTATTTTCCTTTCAATATAACACATCAGTTATCAGTTTGGTGAGTTGAAAATTAAAAACCACGGTTGATTTGACCCAAAAAAATTCAGAATTCTACTAAAAAAAATTTCTACGACAAATTGTTTGTAGTTTTTCATAATTTGTAGGTAACATTTCGTTGTTTGTTTTTGGGGCATTTTTCATACGAAGAATTTAACCATGTTGGCGACTTTACGAGTAAGACAGCCATGTATAACTTCTCGAGAAATATAAAAATAAAAGAAAATTTAATTATATTACCCCTAATAATATAATTTCAATTTAAAATTTAGTAAATAAATTTAATTATAATTATTCTAATTAAACATTTAAAAATAAAATTATATACATATAAATAAAATTAATATTAAAATATACAATATTAATAAATAAAATTAGTAAATACATTTAAATAAAATAAATATTTATTTATATAATCTTTATTAGTTCTAAATTTCCCGATAAAAATGAAATTATATAAAAATTAAACAAAATGGCGCCCTAATTGAACTAACAACAATTGCAACGAACAATTAACAATACCATTGACAATGCAATGCAAAACCATTATTAGACCCAATATCGCTCCTTTATTTAAGGGTTTACAATGATAATTTACAATAATGGAGCTTCACATTAATTTGATTTAAACATTTTTCTTTCAGTGTAGGTCATCAAACATTAAGCTCTATTGATTATAATTTGTTGTAATTATTCCAAAAAAAAATCGAAAAAGTATAAAATTGCCTGAGGACTGATAAGGAAAAAAACATTTAGGAGCAATAGACAAACAAACGTACGAAAGTGACCACGAATTATGTAAGTCCCCATTAAAATTTCAAGGTGTTACATAAAGTCTAACGAACACACTGTGCCTTATACTGACAGAAGGGTATGCAAGATATCAAAGGCCAAAAAAATATATGTATGTTTATACTGAATTGCAACAGAAATATAAACAAAATTTGAGAATAACGTATTAATAAAAAAAAATAGTTCCTGTAAAATCTATTTTTTTAAAGCAATTTTTTAGATTATTGTGCCCTAAATATAACTGCCTAAGTCTAAGTACATGTCTAAGCACATGTCTAAGCACATGTCTAAGTACATGTCTAAATACATGTCTAACGACATGTCTAAATACATGTCTAAATACATGTCTAACGACATGTCTAAATACATGTCTAACGACATGTCTAAATACATGTCTAAGCACATGTCTAAGTACATGTCTAAGTACATGTCTAAGCACATGTCTAAGCACATGTCTAAGCACAAGTACAAGTACAAGTACAAGTACAAGTACAAGTACAAGTACAAGTACAAGTACAAGTACAAGTACAAGTACAAGTACAAGTACAAGTACAAGTACAAGTACAAGTACAAGTACAAGTACAAGTACAAGTACAAGTACAAGTACAAGTACAAGTACAAGTACAAGTACAAGTACAAGTACAAGTACAAGTACAAGTACAAGTACAAGTACAAGTACAAGTACAAGTACAAGTACAAGTACAAGTACAAGTACAAGTACAAGTACAAGTACAAGTACAAGTACAAGTACAAGTACAAGTACAAGTACAAGTACAAGTACAAGTACAAGTACAAGTACAAGTACAAGTACAAGTACAAGTACAAGTACAAGTACAAGTACAAGTACAAGTACAAGTACAAGTACAAGTACAAGTACAAGTACAAGTACAAGTACAAGTACAAGTACAAGTACAAGTACAAGTACAAGTACAAGTACAAGTACAAGTACAAGTACAAGTACAAGTACAAGTACAAGTACAAGTACAAGTACAAGTACAAGTACAAGTACAAGTACAAGTACAAGTACAAGTACAAGTACAAGTACAAGTACAAGTACAAGTACAAGTACAAGTACAAGTACAAGTACAAGTACAAGTACAAGTACAAGTACAAGTACAAGTACAAGTACAAGTACAAGTACAAGTACAAGTATAGGGAATTCAAGGAAGATAGCCACCAGGGGAACACCACAAGGGGGAGTCCTATCTCCACTTCTGTGGCCTCTAGCGGTGAATACTATTCTCAGGGAATTCGAGCTAAGAGGAAGGAAGATTGTAGCTTATGCTGATGACGTGGTAATACTGGTATCCGGGAAATTTCTCCCCACCATCAGTGAGGTCATGAATTCGGCACTGGAAGAGCTATCGTCGTGGGCAAAAAGTAAGGGTTTGGGAGTGAACCCAAACAAAACGGAACTGGTTCTCTTTACCAGAAGGTATAAGATAGAGAAATTTAGACTACCGTGGCTGGATGGAGTGGAGCTCAAACTAGATACGGAAGCTAAATACCTAGGGTTATTTCTGGACAGTAAACTTTCCTGGAAAAGAAATACAAAAGAAAGACTCAGAAAGTGACTTAATGCCTACTACGCATGCATGAACTCCATAGGTAAGAACTGGGGACTTCGGCCTAGGGTAGTGAAATGGATCTACACGGCGGTAGTTAGACCGGTTCTTACATCAGACTACCGGATGAATGTAGTGTCTTTCAAGCTGAAATTTTAGCGGTATTACGAGCTGCGGAGGAAATTTCCGGTAGCATAATACCGAAAGGAGACAACATTACTTTCTACGTTGACAGTTAGGCAGCACTGAGGGCCATAACAAGCCATCAGGTTTCGTCTAGGGTAGTTAATGACAGTAGGCAGGTGCTAAGCCTACTTCTAAGGGACTACAACGTAGGCTTATGCTGGGTGCCAGGGCACTGTGACATTGAAGGAAATGAAATCGCGGATGAGCTGGCTCGAACGGGCTCAGCTTTACATATTGAGGAAGCGGACAGATCGATTAAACCGCCAATCAGCTACTTTTTCAAAAAACAGAAGGATCATATCCTAACCAGAACTCTTTCCAATTGGGAAACAAGAGTGGGTTGCACAATATCGAAGGTCTTGTGGCCTAGGTTAGATATAGCGAGAACAAATGCACTGATGGGGCTGGATAGAAGAAGTCTCACAATTGCAATAGGAGTCATTACAGGACACTGCTCAGTTAGGGCTATGACCAGCAGATGGGACAGTAGATCTCCAGACTTTTGCAGGATGTGCGAGGATGAGGACGAATTGGAGACAATAGAACACATCCTTTGTCATTGTCCAAGTTTGCAACGCCATAGACAAAAATGTCTAGGGCATAGATTTTTTGCTGAACTAGGGGACATTTCGGTGTTGAAAACATTATTAGTTATATAAGGGGTATTAGATGGTTGAACGACGGGGGATGCGGGTACTCGATGGACTAACAGATTTACATTAACATTACACCATGGACTCTCACATGTTTTTCTCTCTTTCCTATATATTTTCTACGCTGTAAATAGAAGGGATTCACAATGGACCCTATGGGTCTCCGAGTGGAGGTGCATCTTAGGATGTACCACCCTTCCTAACCTAACCTATTTATGAGTAAATACTTGTGTCTGGCATACGAAACAGAACTTTATTGCACATCTCTATTTACTGAGGCAATAGCGACGCCATTGGTGACAAAAAGAGCAAACAACTGTATTTGAATTCAAATGGGATTGTCGGCGAGTCAAACACATAAATTAATGGTTATATAGGGTAGGGATGTAACGAAGTTTGCTTTCGCAAAAGAGAATGCGAATTATTTGCATCGTTTTGAACATTTGCTTTTGCAAAACATGTATTTCAATATTCGCTTTCGCTAAACCCACATTCGTTACATCCCTTATATAGAGTAAGTCACTGTACAGCATCATTTACATCGTATAATTCCTAGACAAGGAGACGATTTCTTCTCTTTTATCCACATTAGTCTCAAACAGATTCATTTTCAACTAGAAGTGGTTATGCTACGTGTTCGCACCGGAGTGTGTAGAACGTGTAGTCTACAATTTCCATCCTTACCGCAACAACTGGGAACGTAACACCTAAGTCGCCGGGAGTGTTCGGATTGGCGTAGAGTTGTTGTTATCCCTACCCGGTGGTTTAACCAGCACAGAGAATTTTTGAAGTGGTACGAGGTTTGGTGTACTTGGTTGGTTTACTGAGTTTGCCTGGTATGCGTGGAGGCGATGGCTGGCATATTGTAATTACTTCATGTATGATGGTACATCATGACTCAGACCATGACCATGATAATCATATAAAAGAGACTATTCCGTATAAACAAAATCTGGACGTTTTATGAACTTTTTATATCATGTTTTTAAATATCATTTCAATAATTGGGTGACACTGAAGCATTTGTTTAATCTATGGATATAAATTCATTTTATGTTTTAAAAATATAAATAATTTTATTTTTTTATTAACTATTTATCTATCAATCTATTTTTATATAAATAAAAACTATTGCAGATCCAAATAATCGTATGGAATAGTATGAGGAATTCCATATACACTGTTACGAAACACTTACAATAAATAACTGTAATATTGCCATCAATTGATTTTCATTGAATTAATGAAAATTCTCAATGATGAAATGAAAATAGTTTATTTAATCATTTGGATAATTGTGTGGTTTTTAAACGGTAAACTAAGTAAGGTGTTTACCACAATTTTCCGAAATCTGAATTTGAGCACCCATATCCATATTATCAAACTATTAGAGTCTGTGACATATTCATTTTTTTTACCGACTTAAAAAAAACGGTTAATGTACGGAAGATGATAGGAAGCTTAACAAATTAAAAAAAAAAAAATTTTGGATTTAGAGATTGTCTTGTCAGTTGTGTCCGACATTGGTGCTAGCATTAGCTATGTGAAATAAAGACCTTTTCTACTAGTCTTTGTTAGGGCTTAAAGACCAATGCCATCCACCAAAATAACGCCAGCCATCTGAAATATTGACTATGAAAAATAAAAATTCAGCCTTTTCCGACCTTACAGATTGTCTTCTCCATTGTATGTACCACAACTACATGTGTTTTTGCTGCCTCCCGGTTATAGGACGTATTTTCTCTGAGATATATTTAACAACGGTTACATAATATAACTCACCCGTTTTTTGGGTGATATATTGTCGAAGATTCGCCTATGTGTATAGACCGTATTTCCGGATAGTATTTTTGTTTTCTTTCTGAATACTGTTTTTTAGTTAACCGTTTTTAATTTGCAATCCGTTCACTGTGCACAGAAATTTATGGAACTTTGTCTTAAATTCTAACTTAAAAATCAAACCTTACTAGCTAGTTCGATCGTTGTGAGTTTGTTGCATTACCCTTTTTACCCTTTCTTTATAAACTACATGAAATTTGCAAACTTTGAAAAGACAAAAAAAAATCCATAAAATCCGTATCCGTCCTGACATGCCGTTTGACTGGGACATTTTACATTATTTACTTTCGCAGAATTTAATTCAATTCTAATACAAATGTCAGCATAAGTGATATCCTATTACATACGGGCAGAATCCTATCTAATCTTTTGCCAAAAAAAAAATGGAAATCCATCCCAAATGTAAAGGCTAAAAACTTGTAGGACAATAAAGAAAGGATTTAAAAGCCTTAAAGCCGTGTCCCATAGCCCATAGTTAGGTCACAACGAAAAAGGCCAACAACAATAAATATAAGTTTGTATTGTGGAATGACGATTGATTGTTAGAACAGAAATACCCCAACCAAATCCTAAATAAATACCTAAGAATTTAAAATGGTATGTTATGTATACTTTGTGCCTGGACAAATTGGCTTCTTGCCTTTTT
This sequence comes from Hydrotaea cyrtoneurina, assembly GCA_958296145.1. Taxonomy (NCBI): domain Eukaryota; kingdom Metazoa; phylum Arthropoda; class Insecta; order Diptera; family Muscidae; genus Hydrotaea; species Hydrotaea cyrtoneurina. The sequence goes on from OY282512.1 coordinate 120,141,894, forward strand.
GCTGGATACAAAATGCACAAAATGTGAAATTCCTTCCTTAAATGTCCCAAGTCCTTGTGAACTTATATCTGTGTAATATAATGAATTCTGCTCAATAGAAGGACACTTTAATAGGACAATGCAAGAAGGCACTTTTATTCGTTCTGTTGGCAGACAGACAACAGTGACACTTCTGTATTGTACATTTAAAACAATGACAACAGTCACATAAAAAACAATCGCAAAAACATATTTTATTACCATTTACAAGAGGCAACATTGTCATAAAAATTGTATTTTATGATGCAGCATTTCGGGCCATCCGGCGACAACAAACAAGTGTTTTGTATCCCGTTTGCCTGTTTCATTTTGTTGCATTTTTGCGTGGGCTGCTTGCTGAGGCTTGAAATACATCTACAATTTTACGTAGGTGTCATCATTTCATTATGGATATTGGAAAATTGGCAAACATTTTAAATGTACCGGGCAACACGTTTAGATAAAAAGACTTCTTGGGATTGATATTACGCGAAATTTATTGATTAGGCGATCCTGAATTCAATAGTAACATGAATAGGTCGTAAAATCTGTGAACAACTTCCCATAAAATATAACATAAAAATGTTTGGCATGTTTTTTAGGCCAAGCTGTCTCCTACCAAAGTGAGAGTCTAAAAAATGCACTCGATTCCCAACATGTTCAAATTGCATATTAGAAAGTATACGATTGTGTAAACCATCAATATGGCAATTGTTTTTTCCTAATCTCGAATGTTTCGAAAGTGGTACGTGTTGTGGTTATTTCGAAAACATAAATGAAATGTTAGGTTAGGTTGGTTTAATTTGACAGATGCTCGAAGCCCACCTCACTTGGGTCCATCAGGAGGTCCCATTGTGATACCATGAATTCGTATCAATTCGCACAAAATGTATCCTAGGTTTCTTGCTTCCGTTCTCCCTTTTTCAGCTGAGATGCAGTAGTGAATTCGACCCAGATCAACTTTGGAGAGACAGGTTCTGTCTAGCAGAATTTGTAGACCAGACATTTTCCGTCCACAAACATCAAAGTCAACCAAAGCTGGGCTTTGGCAGAGAAGATGTTTGGTTGTCGTTGTATGGGATACGAAGTCTATGAGCGTGTGAGCCCAGAAGCCGGTTACATGTGATGACCCCAATAAGGTTTCTCAGAAATAATCTTGGCAGATTAATCGCGATCCGGGTCCCCAACTCGTTCATAACAGGTAACCACATCTCTCGAAAGTGTATCAGCAATGCTGTTACCAACTGCGTCCCTATGCCCGGTAACCCATATAAGTTTAACCGACGTATGTCTCGCTATCCAGAGAAAATATTAAAATATCGCTAGTTACAGCTCATCTATGTCAATCGCCGCTCACTGTTTCAGAATCATTTTTACAGGTCAAAAATCTCTAACTTTTGAAACAATAGAGATATTTTAGAATTTTTTTTTTGACAGATGACTTCTTTCATTTTTGTTTAAATTTCAATAAAATCCGTTCAGTAGTTATTGAGGAATTCAAGGTTATCATTTATTTTTTCATCTTTTTTATTTATTAAAGGAAGATTATACGATGACAAATAAATAATTTTGCAAAAAATTAAAAAATTATTTTCATCCACATTTAAAAGAAAATATTCTGCATAGAGAACTTTTTTGATGTTCATTTTTTTTTTTTTTAAACAACATTAAAGGAAATATATTAATTTAAATTGTAGAACAAATCCAGTAAATTATAATATGGATTCGTTCAGGTGAAAAATTGTCTGGTAATATTCCATATTTAGTTCCGTTATATTCCTTTTGCTTCTTCATCTAAGTCCCGATGATCTACACTCAATTGACTTGGAATGGTAGAGATAAGCGGATCTGGCATTGCCAACAAAATACTAACTAGATCTTCGTTAGTACAATTCGTGACATTTGTTTTGTATTGTGCTCTCTTCAAAATCTATAATCATTATTTAATTTTCCTAGGCTTTCTCTGAGACCCAAAGCGGTAACGAAGCAGATAGACTTGCGCCCTAAATCGCCGAGATAATTGGAAACCCTTGAGGCTAGATGTGCAATGTTGAGTTGTTGAGATCGATCGATGTTCCAGGATGACAGCCGCATTGTCTGACGACCATTTTGCACAAACCCTGCCTTATTTTGTCCAAAAATTCTTTTCAATAAATGTACGGTTTGGACTACACGACATCATTATCCACCAGCAACTTTTCTACCATTCCACCATATACTCAAATAAGGTTAGTTTACAAATGTATGTTTTCATTCTTGTTCATTTGCGTTGGAAGTATTGCAAGGATGTTTATTATTGGACTAATGTAACAGTCACTGCATTCTGTATCTTACAGAATAGCCCACGTACACGTTTATAAAAACAACAAAACATTTCGGTCAAAGGCATTAAGCAAAAACAAACGATAAGAACAAGCCAGTAACAAGAAATGTTAATTAAAAGTGCAATCAACAACAACGACTGACGAGCAAAACAATTCAAAATATTGCAATTGATCTATGTCGACATACAGATACCCTACTCACCGTTGGTCGCTTGACTTAAACGGCCAGTTGGAATATAAATTGCATTCTACCCTATATACTAAGACAACAATGTCTCGGTGACAGAGCATCATTTAAAACTCACCTTCCATTATCCTCAGGTAACAGTATCAGTGGGGAGTTCGAATTTTGCTTGAGACTTTATTACAGTCACATCTCACACAAAAATGTGCCATTTAACCGAATGTGTCCTTTTTGAAGTTTTTTGAGATTGAACGAATTTAACACATTTATATTTGGGGAGAAACGTCTGAAGTTGCCAGGTATAAAACTAAATATGGTTAACACATTTAACCGTAAAGGGAATACTTTTCCAACAGCTTCCACAAATTCATTTTATAGAAACAGACAGTAAGTGTTTTTAAATACCAAAGCTATGACCCAGCACAAATTAACCTGCCCTCTTCAGGATTTGTCTTTCAGTAGGTGTGTATGTGCCTGTAGTGTTTTTACTTAAGTGTTACAATTGGCCGACAGGAATTCTATTTCCCACTCCCAATTCCACCCTCCAATATAACCCAAATACGAAACTTTTTTTCGTTTATTTCATTTTTGTTGGTTGAGCATTTGTTACATTCAGCTGGCCCTGTTTTATCTGTGAGTCTGTAAATGACTCTGCGGGTGTTGATAGTGTAAAAAACAAATGTAATTATTGCAAGTATTTCAGAAATGACACACACAAAACCACAAGCTAAATAAAAACTGACCTTTTCTATTTAGAGAGGAGACTATAGATATAGGAGAAGATGAACCAACTCGTTCATCAGTATAGTGAACAAAATATTCCATGTAACGATTCGGTTTTGGTATCTGACGTCAGCTACTTAGGTACTGTGAATTCCTAATACAGCGTACCGGGATACGGGAATATGCAATAAAATTGTATTGAAGATGTGTATACGTAAATTGTTACTTTTTCTCTCAAATCAACCAGTTGTAATTGTATACTCAGTGAGCAGAGATGGAAAATGATTGGTTGTCTTTCGGTTCTCTGTGATAGTCTCACGTACTTTCTATCACACTTTGTGGTCACCAGCATTGTATGGTAAATATGAAACGAATTTCAAAAATAGGTGCAATGATACATTTGGTGCAATGATACAAATCTGTAATGTAATATTGGATTTTAAAAAATGTTGTTCATTATTGGAAAAAAAAATGTGAGCTTGGCTTTAATCTTGATTCATTTGTATGGAAGGCGCATAGATAGTGTCCTATCGTCTGGCTTACAAGTGTTCCTCAGCACTTAATTTCAAAAAGTTGGAGCATTCGTATGAGAAGAATTTAACCAATATTTGTTTCCAAAGCCAATAAGTTATGTGAGTTTTAAATAAAGTTCGGACAAAGCCACAATCATGTGTACATGATATTGGCGGGGTTCCATATTTCTGTCGTCGACTTTATAAAACTTCGTCCTTTTTTAAACTTTCCTCGTAGTCAACAGTGTTCCAAGTATTAAACTACTGTACAATCGAAAGAAGAAACCCTCTTGGATCATCAATCATGAATTTCACAATCATCGAGTTGATGACCGAACTATTGAAAGCGAAAAAAGTGATACACCTTCTCAATCAATAACCTCTGCTTTAGTTGGGACTGCAAATAAAATTGTGTCCTCCGAACAGAGACAAAAATAAAAACGAAGCGTCAACTTGAAAACATGACAGTTGTAAAAGTAAAACAAACAGGATTACTTGACAAACTGGGATAACGCGTATTGTAATTAAAGGGACTGAGGCAATGCTGTTACATTTAGTGGAACAATGTAAACAGGGGAATTGTAGGTTAAAATATCATTCTTGCTGTTGGTGAACTAAAAACAGCGTTAAATTTGGCGGAATTTATTACATGCACATCACCGTTAAATGTGTTCAACAGTGACATCGCAGACCACCGTAGAGCAGAGAATGAGGAAAACATGACCGTCTGCCGAGGAGTGTTTGATCTTAAGTCTGGCAGATGACCACCCATGAAAGGCAGTTGATATTTATAGAGATGTTACTGAAGGATTTTTATTCGTAAGCTCCATGAGGAATTTAATTTGGTGGCAATAGAAATATGAACCATTGTTAATCTTTTCTTAAAACTATTTTCCAAAAAAATGCAAAACTTTTTTCGATAACCGGGACAACAGATGGATGATGGCATAATCGATAATCGACATAGTGAATACTCCAAACCATCGCAGGTTACAAGTTTTTTTTTCACACCAAATAACCTACACGCTGAAAAAAAATGGCCATTTTAACAAATTTCAGCAAAAAAGTTCGCATCAAACATATATATATTTTTCCATACCACAAATATAAACTTGTTTGTAGGTAATAAATATCAAATTTATATGTATGCATTTTTGACTTACTTTTTATTTGGGAATTTCTATATAACAATCCATCTCATTCTATCGGTATTGCTTTTATTTTAAAGAGCATAAATGTAGAAAAAAAAATTACGAAAACAATTGCAAATACACACTTATTCGCACCCAAATGTTGTACTTTGTTGAATTTAATAAGTTCGTTTTCTGTTTTTCCCAAACACGCTATTGCTTATACACAAATATGTAATACTAATAGCAAACGAGTTATATTTACATCCAAATAAGCTTTGTGTACAAGGAAATAAGCTTTATTTGCTACAAACACCAAACACGCGTTTTACTTGTGTGTAAAAAAAAAAAAGACGTATTTTTCAGCGTGTACAGATTTTGTATATGCCTTCCACATATCGCACCCTAAATACAAAGGGGCCACAAATGAATATTTCCCAAAACGGAGTTTTTTCCATAAATTAATTCAGAGTAGTGCAAAAATGTCTTTCACATCACTAACTTCTTTGACTGGATAAATACAGTTATGTCTATTTTGATATTAATTGCGTTGCTCTTGTACGATGAACTAAGAGAATTAATGTTGGTTGCGTTTATGCATTAGAATTTTGAGTTTTGACTCTTTTGTACTCAAGCATAAGTCATAATTAATAAGATTATTAACTGCAACAGCCATAATCATATATATGTATATATACCCGCCTGACTTCTTTTCAAGATAGACAATGCTTAAGTAAACTTTTTAAATTTATACACTCTACAATTCATAAACAAGAGTTTTCTTTTGCAAACATCTGAAAGTGAATAAACTCTCCAATTTTGTTAAAACCTACAGAGCAACACTGACCGAGCACATTGGCAGACATAAAATAAACTAGATTATCGCAATTACTGCAAAAAGAAAAACGTTAACATTTCCCAAATCCCTTAATAAAATAAAAAGGAAATAATTCAACGCAGCAGTCAAGCACCTTCTCCACCCAATATAATTTTTTGTTCTCTCTTTTTCTGCAGATTTTACAATTTGATTCTTCGTCTTGGAGTAAAACATTCCCATTCTCCATCTCGGATGCAATGCCACACTCCGTATTCGATGGAATCCCTTTGGGTGAATGTAGAAAATACGTACATACATACAATGCTGTATGTATTATCGTGTTATAAACTTAAGGCTGAATACAGTTGCTGCAATATTGGCGATAGAGAGAGGGTAAGTAACATTTAATTGGCATGTATTTTTCTTCATAGAATATCGAAGATTTAATAGAAATTGAAGGGGAAATAAAAGAAAAGGCTTTAAGTATAAACTAAATCTAAACTTGCAGAAGCAACACTTTCGGTAGATTATTTTTGGAAACTAATTACCATTTATAGACATTTATTTGTAAAGTTTTAACTTCAATACGGTGACCAAGTTTTTCCGCCTGATTTAAATTTCACGCGATTCGTGGCGCAAAACATGACAGCACGATAGCTGACAGTTCAGTGTTATTGTGGAACGGTTTTTCATTGAAAGGTAATATTTTTTTTAAAAGTAAACTTCAGGACAACTCGTTAAAATAAACTGACGAAGTTCCGTTTCGTCAGTTTGGGTTTTTGTTACACGAAAGTCTCTGTTAAAATTCTAATGGCATTCTAATTCTAATGTATTTTTGTGTATATTGGCTAATTTGATTAGTTGGATTTATAGAAACACCATTCATTTTCGTTTCGGCTACAGACCTTTTGTATTTTTTGTAAAAACATTTTTTTGGGGACTCTAATGGAAAACCGATGTATTGTACATGCAGGAGGAACATCTTTGGCACGACCGTAAGTTCAGCTTTGAAGACCACTAACTATCTGAATTTGGTTGATAATCACACAAGAAGAAGAAAGGGGATTTCCAAATTTGTCTCTAGGCGAGATTATACATATGTATGTATGTATGTAAGTCGATTTATGTTCCACTTTGGCACATATTAGAAACAAGCCATATGTCTTTTGATAGTCCAATGAACGAAGATCATGCAATCTAATATGGAATTCGATTCAATTCATAAAATAGTAAATAAATAATAGTAAATACTTTGCTAAAACCATAATCAATATCCAATTCTCTGTAAATAATGTTTTGCTGTGATCTACCATCAGCCATTGTGCTTATAAATATGTATGTATGTTCATTTAAAGAAAACATGTTCGGTTTTCTGTTTCTCTGGCAAAATTTTGCTTCGTACATTGCGTTGCACATAATTTATCTTGCTTGTCTGTCGAAATATTTCATCAATTAAAAGTCAAACTGTTTCATTTAAAACAACAACTACTATATAAATATGTGCTGTATAAAGAAATTTCTGAGAAAAATTGACTTTCATCAATTCTAAGTGCATTGTAGTAGAAAATAAAATCAATTTCCTTGAATCCTAATACAGTTTTTATGGTCATCATCAATGCAGTAGGGCAAACTTAAGTTTTCGGAAATAAGATTAGAGAAGTTAAAGCTGTACAAGATAAAAATCCTGATTGATTTTCTTCTTCTATACGAACAGAAAGAATATGAAACTGAAATTGCTATTGCTATTGTTTAAAGAATAGAGCAAGTATTTAGCAATGAAATAATGCATGTTCATATAAATGATAGAGGTTAAGAAATAAAGTCTGGGACATATGGTCAAAAGGCAAAAAGAAACAAAAGCGTTTAATGATGATGCACTAAATTGTTTCCGATCCTGGCGGACTTCAAAATGTAAATGCAGTTTAAATACCCTTTCGTAGATTCGCTCTTATTTAGTCTACAATGCATCAATACCTTTTCAGGTTTAGAAGTAAACTTGGTCTCTTCCGTTGGTCACGTATACAACGTAGCAAACCGCTCATTTAAAATTTGCTTGATTTTGTCGACTGTAAAGGAAGACATTCACTTTAAACCATGTGAAGAATGACTGGACCATTTTGAACCGTTTCCATAAAAAAAAATCCGAGATCATTGCTTTACAAATTCTATGTATCGTGTTTTTACGGTTGAAATATTGTTGGTATTCCATCGCAGCTGTAATTTCAATCAGACGATAATGTTGTGCGCGGTACGAATTTCGAACTGAACCATGACTTTAAAATAAATTTGCACAATTTGGAGGCTTTGTTCAAGCATCAGTCTATTCAGGTTAAAATATCAAACCAAACAAAACATAGATCAAAATGGCCGCCAGTTATAAAAGTGTTGTCAACTTAAAGTTTTATACCTCTATAAAAACACCCTTTGTTTACATTATTCTTGAAGACGGTATTTTTATCGGTCATCTAAGACATTTCTGTGTATGCAGATATTCAACAGACAATGTCTGTGTGGAGTGAAAACATGCTTTTTTTTAATTTGAAAAAGTTAACCTCGGAAAGAGATGTAGTCTGGGGTCCTAATGAGGGGAAAAATAAAGAAAAAAATTTTAGGGGTCGCGCCACTCCCTCGAAATTTGGAAATTATCGCTATTTTGGCGTTGATTTTAGAAAAATCCTAAAAATTAACGACTTAACTTATTCGAAATTTAAAAGTTTCAGCTTGTTCAGTGCCCAAACAAAAGTATTTGAGGCAAATATGAGGATAATCGACTAATATTTGTAGCTTTGATGGCGATTTCATTGTTCAGTCAATTTTCTGAAGAAGGGACGATTTGACTTATTTTACTTTTTGAAATTTTTGAACAATGAGAAATTTTTTTTTAAATTTTTTCATGCCCTTATTTCATTGTTTACGCTATTGCAAACATTTATTGACATAAAACTTTTTAGGATTTTTCTAAAATCAACGCCAAAATAGCGATAATTTCCAAATTTCGAGGGAGTGGCGCGACCCCTAAAAATTTTTTAAAATTTTTTTCTTTATTTTTCCCCTCATTAGGACCCCAGACTACATCTCTTTCCGAGGTTAACTTTTTTTTTTTGAATTTCACTCCACCCTAACAGACATGTCTTCGACAAAGTAATATTTTGCACCATAAAGAAACATGGAAAATGCAAGTTCTATAAATATGTTGCCTTTATCTGAGAGATAAAGGACTTTTTAACGAGCCATTGTCTTCAATTCAGATTGTTTAGGCTAACTAAGACTTGCTCATTGTTGTTTATTTTGTGTATTTGGTCGACATTCAACGTATCTTCGGTGTAGTTTTCAAATCAACATCAATTTAGTTTCTGCAGAAAGCTATGACAATAGCCAATTCTTTTATTTTGGTTTTTAATCGTTGGTAGATTTGGTTGGCGTTGTTTTTTTATATTTTTGCATTGTTCAAATTGATTTTTTCTCGGATAGTTGCCGACGTTCCTGCAAATCTGGTCAGTGACACAGCAGATGTTGTTCTGACACCTCCGTTGCACTTTCTACAGCATCCCTATGAGATATATCAATTGTGAAACAACCGTGAGAACTCCTGTTGGAATATCTTATTTTGCCAAACCAAGAATTGGCTTTTTGCTTATTTTTGGACATAAGATGTGAGTTATTTTACTGTATCGTATGGAATTCCACCTGACTCGTTATCATACTTTTATTTTATATACATTAGCTAAAGGAGATTTCTGATTCCCGAAACCTTAAAGCCGATAACCGACTTTAGCAAGGCATATACAATTTTTATGGATACAGCCTACTTCGACATTAAAATCTCGAAAAAAAGATTTTCATATAAGCGCCCCGGTAGGCGAGTTGGTAGCGTGCTTGCCTATCAGCGTGGGGGTTGTGGGTTCGATTCCCACCAGAGGCTTTGGTCTGTCGCTGCAAAAATCAAGCCAAATAGTCTTTGTCACTCGGTTTATCCTTGGACCCAAAATTAGAATATAAAATTTACTTTGTATTGTAATTAATAAAAATAAAAAAAAAAAAAAAAAAAAAAAAAAAAAAAGATTTTCATGTAATGAGCGAAAAATAAGACATATGTGTCTCTGTGCTCGTATAATGTATATTAGTAGTTCTCTTTGTGTCTGCATATTTGTACGAATTATGTTAATAAAAAAAGTGTATGTCCTTAATGAGAATTGTAGCCAACCGTTCGTATACTGGTGTGAAACTGGCGACCAGCTGACGTAATCACTTGTTCCCAATAAATCCACTTATCGTTCGGTATATGTTTTCATTACAGCTATAAAATTTATCAGAGTTTAGCATTTAATTAATAACGCGTTTGTTCTATCGTATTTCATGGTCGGCGGTAATGTCCGCATTGTATTGTTCGTGGGCATCTGTTTGTCTCTAGGAGTGTTTGTATTTCGTTTTTGGTACGTATATCACGGTCCTTAAAACATCAGCGATGGTCTCATTTCGGAGCGAGTGACTATATCAGTTCCAAGCACATTAACATGTGGTTGGTTCCACCATTCACATGTTAGCAGCTGCGAGTACAAAGCAGAGTTGTCCAGGCATTAATACTGTCTCCGTTAATGTACTGTCTCTCAAATTTACAATTTTATCCGAACGCATATGCAGCCCCATTAACATCCAAAACAGTTTCTTTACATTTTCCAATATATCTGCACAAACAGGTTTATTTAACTTTTCTTGAGGTGCATTCAATTTTTATTGACTTATCGCAACATCCCTCGGATGTTCAGAAGCAATACTCCGAACATTTATATTGATGACAATATTATTATTGACTGGCAATGGCATACCAAAACATACAAAAATAGCTTTAAAACTCAGTCGGTATAATTAATTAAAAATTATGTGTCAGTATCAAATTTCACTCTCAACCACATCTGAAGGCAATGAATTGGAGTTAATCCCAAAACGTGTTGCCACTGACATCATTACAGTCGAAATAATGTCAAACCAATAGAGTGCCATGTGAGCATATGCTCTGAGTATCTGTCTATCTGGTGTATTCTGATCCAATCCATTGTGCTCGTCTCTTAACAGGCAATATTTGTCATAAATAATAACAATAATTCTCAGTCAAATTTATAAATCATACATACACACACTCAGGCACACATATGTACACACAGACACACACGCAGGCAACAATATATTCGGTCGTACCTTTTTAATAATCATCTTAAAACTTATGCTTTTAACGAGTTTGCCAAAGGCCCTCCGTCTCCGTCATCCATTATTCGATTGCGTACGAGTCTTCATTCTTCTCGCCACTAATTGCCACCCATGTACGTGTTATGATGTTAAGTAATATATGGTGGCAATGCCAGCAACAGCCAGCCAGCGAAATCAACTCAACGACACAATGATACAACAACAACAACAAACAACATTAACTTAATATCTAATATAATTATAAGAGAAATATGTATATGCAATTTTGTCTGCGTATGTGTGTGTATACGTGTATTTGGAAGGTATCTGAGCAGCAACTGAAAAGCGACACCAAAGTTTTGTTATTATTATGCGAAAGCTAAAGAACGCGCACAGCGACTCGGGCACAATACCACCCCAGCAACTTAGGCAGACAGGACGACAGACAGAGAGACCTGCAAACCCACTCGTACATGTGTGGAGATGGGACCGACATACACATGTCTCTGTGTGGAGTGAACTGAAGTGTATGGAGTTTAAGTGTTTGAAGTGTGTTATGCTAGACACGTTCTCACACAATGCGTATGTGTGTGACTGGGTGTGTGGAGGGCTTTATGATCACATTCCTACGCACTCACTCAGTGGCACACAGTAACACACGCACAAAATAAACATAAACATGTGCACACATACAATGTAAACAAACCAACTCACACCTCTCATTCTCTCTCGTATGATTGCTTATTCAGTTTGTATTGATATGGAAATGACAATAATCGAACAATGGCTCTTAAAACGGTAGAATGTCTTTGGTATTGCTACATGATTGCATGAATCTGTTTGTAAGTACATATGTATGTACGTTCTGTCTGTATGTGTATACCAATTTAGTCTGAATGTGAAAACTTTGAATTTGTAGACTTTGAAGAAACTTTTCTTTGCATGTCAAGCTTTCAGTACCTACGCACGTTTCTGTCATAGTAATTGATACAGTTTTGTGTATCTCTAATCGTTTAGTGCAACTTATGTTGGCAGATTACGTGTTAGGGTTGAATGCTGATGAATACAAAAAATATACTGTGATAACACTTTTTGCTGTTGTTTAAAATACAGTTTTACCTTTAATCCTATCCCAAAAAAGAGAATGAAATGTACAAACGGGCCGATGCCGCAATTTAATCGGATTGAAATATTTTCGTAGAAGACCATCTAAAATCCAATATATTCCAATGCGGTACAGAAGTATTTTATAGAACCAGTTTTAGCCGTCACTGGCAGTACATTTACATTGGCAACCAAACATCATATTGTCATAACATCGGAAAAATTCATATTTGTCGTCTTTATGAAGTTCGCTGAAGTTTGAGTACCCCCACATGTATAAGGGGACCGGTTTTCTAAACTTTGGTTTATGCCTGTATGGTTATGGTCGTCCACAAAAACGGCGCGAGTCTAAAAATATTCATCGATGGATCTACTGATTAAACTCGGAAATGTTCCTTTTTTTGTGGAGTTTACTACCAATTTTAGTACTCTGCTTGTTTTCCTCCATTCCATGTAAAATTATAGCCCACTAATTTAGCCCAATTTAGTTCCCTACATTCCATGTAGAATTATAGCCCATTAATCAATCACCACCGCAAAAATAAAATCGTTTTTAATTATTCGACATTTTTTACAACGTAAATATTATTGTTTATTATTGTATTAGTCTGATTGATTTAATACAAGCATTAAATGAAGCAGACAGCCAGGTCATTGAATGCTCTATCTAAATGTCAGAGGTTATCAACTTGGGTAAATACAGCGTGTTACAAACAGACAATACGCGGTTTTGATTCTTTAAATGTAAAGTAACGAACTTTTTTTAGGAGCAATTCAATAAATAAAATGCAAATATCTGTTTTACTGCAAATAATGCAAAAAAATACACCCATAGCTGGTGGCTATATTGTGGATTATTAACAAGTATCAGGTTGGAAATATGTAAATACGAATTATCACAGTTCAGCTGTGTGTTCGTAATAAGGCAGCAGTCAATATAACACAGCTGCATGGAAATGAAGAAGTCATATGAAATGAAGAAGCTCATATACCAAGCAGAAAATTCATGACAGAATCCAGGAGTAGTACCACTCAATATATAGATTCAAAATTTTACTAAAATATTCAACTTACCAGGTTCACATTCACAATAAATCGTTCGTAGTCATTGCCGCATACATATTAAGGCTTAATTTAAGTCTACTGTAGTAACTTGTGTGCCTCTAATGCCTCACAAAATAACGGTTATTCAAAAGCTCTCGTTTTGTAAAAAAAAACCCTCACGAGACAGTCAAACCTCAAAAGTTGTCATTTCTCAATTCTGAGGGACCTCACTGAACGTTGACTCAGGCATCGCCATCTTATAGTTTCTGTCTTTCAGATGCCCACCCTCAGGGACAACCCATACATGTTTACGTATCTTTCTTCTGCGAAGATAGAGCATTTATTAGTACCTCCAGATGATAAATAAATGCTCCATTACTGTCGCTATAATGTTTAGAAAATCTGAAAGGAAGCTAGTGGCATTGGAAGTCATTTTATTTTAGTAAATTTTTATTTCATTTTCACATACTGTAACAATAAAAAGTCTTCATGTTATTGAGGTTATGCAATTACATCGAGACTATTTGTTTTCTTTAATTTCAATTTATATTTTTGTCATTAAATTCATCAAGGCCTTTTAATTTTGTATTTGTATCCGTACAGAAAATAGTCTATTGGCCATCTGTGCGTATACTTATTGTTGCATCAATCATCATCACTCATGCGTCTCGAAGTACACTGCATTAGTTCTGGTGTGTAAATGTGATAAGCGAAAGGCACTGATCAGTTCAACTTCATGAAACCAGTGTGATCCATATCCACCGCACTTGCAGTCTCATAGACCCAGCGTGGTCACATTAGGGTAACAGTACATTGACAATAAAAAGAGTTTTGCAGTTAAATTTACCTTTATGCAGAAAATGGTCTTAGGCTGAGTGTACATTAGGTTTAGAAGGAGAATTATTCTTCGCTACTGTTATGTTTACATAACAAACAAAATTAAATCAAATCCCATCATTTAACGAGCGAATGTAAGGCGTTGTTTATGCTTCGCTGTTGTTTGTTTACTCACAATTACAATTAAAAAAATGTACTGTTCATAAAGGCCAAACAAAAACAACGAATATGAAAAAGAATATTATGAACCAGTAAGTGATCCTGAATACATACATCAATACAAGCCAACAGTGTCGGTCAGATGATATCAGATGCTAGAACCTGGCGAATTTGTCCTTCAAAGAACCCGCAATGGGATTTATTTTATGAAAATATACGATAAATATTGGTGAATTAATATTGATTTTGAATATATTAGGATATTTGGTTTGTTGAAGTTTCTATCTTTTGCAAAATTAATTAAACCAAACACAATAACTTGTACAGATTTAACCCAATGTCTTGTTATTATATTATGAATAATATCAATGGCAAAATTTAAATATTTTGTTGAAATCGTAGACAATCATTGGCGTTGGTGGCATAAATCAGCAATACAGAAAATGTGTATTACAGCATCACAATTGCATGGAGTGTGTATTAAATTGTTATACAACAGGCGACATAATAAAATATTTGCCGTAGAACACAAGACATCGTATTCGGATAACCGCACCTTTTAACATTTTAATTAAGAAAATTCACATTGTTCACATACACATACACATACACATACACATACACATACACATACACATACACATACACATACACATACACATACACATGCACATACACATACACATACACATACACATACACATACACATACACATACACATACACATACACATACACATGCACATACACATACACATACACATACACATACACATACACATACACATACACATACACATACACATACACATACACATACACATACACATACACATACACATACACATACACATACACATACACATACACATACACATACACATACACATACACATACACATACACATACACATACACATACACATACACATACACATACACATACACATACACATACACATACACATACACATACACATACACATACACATACACATACACATACACATACACATACACATACACATACACATACACATACACATACACATACACATACACATACACATACACATACACATACACATACACATACACATACACATACACATACACATACACATACACATACACATACACATACACATACACATACACATACACATACACATACACATACACATACACATACACATACACATACACATACACATACACATACACATACACATACACATACACATACACATACACATACACATACACATACACATACACATACACATACACATACACATACACATACACATACACATACACATACACATACACATACACATACACATACACATACACATACACATACACATACACATACACATACACATACACATACACATACACATACACATACACATACACATACACATACACATACACATACACATACACATACACATACACATACACATACACATACACATACACATACACATACACATACACATACACATACACATACACATACACATACACATACACATACACATACACATACACATACACATACACATACACATACACATACACATACACATACACATACACATACACATACACATACACATACACATACACATACACATACACATACACATACACATACACATACACATACACATACACATACACATACACATACACATACACATACACATACACATACACATACACATACACATACACATACACATACACATACACATACACATACACATACACATACACATACACATACACATACACATACACATACACATACACATACACATACACATACACATACACATACACATACACATACACATACACATACACATACACATACACATACACATACACATACACATACACATACACATACACATACACATACACATACACATACACATACACATACACATACACATACACATACACATACACATACACATACACATACACATACACATCAAATGGGGAATTTAACATTAAGGAAGTAAATGATTTTACTAAAAAAAATTAATATTGTTTTTAAAATATTTTTCAACAATGAGAACGCATTGTTGTTTCGCATTACTTTTTTCTAATCCTAAGCTGTATGCTAAAAAATGCTTTCTTTTTCTATTTGAGATACCCTCTGCAAATTGTTCACATTTACCTAAATAAACAAATAGATTTAATACGTAAAGACCACGTCCACGTGTGCTATGTATATGGCAAAGTCGAGTATACTTCATTGTAGAGGATATATACGATTCGGCTGTGTCGATCTAAAAAAAACATTGTTACTTGCAGAGCGGCAAAGATCTCCTTAAAGCCTACCACTTAAGAGCAAACTCTGTTTGCCTTATTTCAACACCAATTTATCGCCTAAAAATTTCAAGCGCATTAGCGTAAAAAATTTATTCATCTAAAAAAAAGTTTTCGAAACATTTTTGTATTTTAATTTAAAGTCCCAAACCGAAAATTGTCAACAATTCAAAACATTTCCATTACACAAAGCTGTGGCACAGCGACAATGGCAACCACCACAACAACAACAACGAAGACAGCAAATTTATCAAATTCATGCAATTATTATTTAAATCATCACCCCCATTCTACCACACACAGCAGTTGGCCCCTCCCATCCCCCTTTTGTCAAAATGAGAAAGTTGAAAATTATTCCAAAAGTTTTTCTAACAAAACGCTTGCGATGAAAAGATATAAATACATTTTCGGTTTGTTAATTGTATACTTCTTTAGATCATGATTCAATTTTCAGCAGTTATGAATGTAAAATACGTTTCATTTACGGCGGTGCGCGCTGAAAATGTTTGAAATTCAAAACACGCATAAAAAGGTAAACAATTGAATAAATACAAATAACACAACAACAACAAACAGTAACAACTAAAACACCAGCTAAAAACAGCAACACCAATAGAACGATAGAAAGTTGTTGGAAACTGTTCGTTATGGTCATGTCAGTGGCAAACACCAACCGAATCCCCAATATTGAACGGTGGGTTAGTGGGCTGGGTTGGTGGGTATCCTGCATTCACTTCGGACGTTGTCGACGGCATCCACCGGATATTTTCAGTTTTCATTTTAGGGCATAAAAACTTGATAACAAAACATTGAGCAAGCATTGAAATACAAACAATAACATCTACTGCAGTGTTCTGGTATAGACTGTTGTGAAAAATCACTTCAGCTCGGAGGAATAAAATAGTGTACCGAAGTTGTGATTAGTGGTCCAAAAGATGTATGTCCACATATTTCATTTTATGAGAAATAAATCAGGCAACTATTGCTACGAATACGGACCAAAGTCGGAGTGGTAAACATGTGCAGGCTTCTAAACCGAAAACTTTAGCACCGAAAAAATATTCCGACAATTCGATTATAAACTATCGGCATGAAGTAGCTTGAAGTAGACTGCGTTATACAGAAATCATCCATGAGGGTCAAGCAGCATTAAAGGTTCTGTTTTCTAGGACTGTGAAGTCACAAACGTGGCTGGAATGCAAAGAGAAAATGAATAAGGTATTATCAGTGGGCTAACAGATATACATATTTGTCTCAAGGCACAGTGAAATTGTTGGTTCCGAAACTACTGGCAACTGAGCAGAAAAGGTTTCAGATTTCTAACAATTTACCTGCGCAGTGCTTTGCCCTTCTATGCAATTGGATCTGAAGTATGTGGATCAAATCGAATGTGGGCGAAACAGAAAAAATTGTATGGGGGCATCTGCAATGTAATTCCTCTGAACCAACTTGAACAAAGTAAATTAATGGGGTGACCTACGCGGCCACTAGACACGTAAAGTACATATATTCCCATTGGGCACGCTGAATGAAACTTGTGAAAGGTAAACACGACATTGAAAAAGATGAAACACTTTCTCAGTCACTGCACAAATTTCACATGAATAATACGTCAAAGTCTATCGATACAATGTCTAGCTGAGGAAACCTTCAAATATTCTTGAATAACACGGAACACTTAAATTCACAAGTTTTGCCAACAAGAACAGGGCACAACAGGCCGAATTATTGGAGTAGGTTACGTAGTATTAGAATACAGTCGAATTAGCTTTATTGAAAACAGGAAAATACAGAATAGAGCCGACACTAAATTTACTTTCGGTGGCGTCACAATTTCGGCGCGTAAAATCGCAATGCATCGATTTTGAAGAATAATTAGATTTCTGTAACTAAGCGGAGTTGATATCATTGAAATCCTAGTTTTTAACTGTTTTGATTCCAAGTAAGCGGTTTTTGAATTAATCGGAGTGATTAATTGAGTTAAATATTTTGTTTTGAATTGCGCGTATTCGACTGTAGGCTGTCCGGTCGGGCCTTATAGTCGAAACAAAATTCGGTAGCAATAGACGTGATAGGTATTTTTTTACTTAAATAGAGTAGAGTAAAAAATATATTTCGATATTTATGTTGGAGAAAAAATCGGACTTAGGGGTTCTTCTTTAATTTGTCAATTAGACACCATTTATTGTGTTCAAGTAAAATAATTACATGCGCAAATTTCTCATTTTTATATATTTATGTGTTCAAGATTTCCAACCGTCCCATTTTATTGAAATCTGTTCACATGGTAATAATTACAAGCTCGGAAAGATTTGTCACAACAGAGGTGGTCAACAATGACTATCACCCTACTTAGCATAAGTCTTAAGTATATGCTTTGCATACTTAATAAGGACCACTGATTCATTTTCCACAATAAATTCATTTGAATTCAATATTTATTAAATTTCCCGAAGTAATTGTTTAGCTAATGCTCAGCGGTCTCATTTAATAGGAATTCCGTAATTGCGGTATAAAAGTTCATGACTTGTAACCTTTGTTATCCTGCGGGAATTGTCATACAAATGTAATTTAAAAATACCTTTTGTTAGTGGCACACAAAACTTTCTGACAAATACCGATACCGATGTGTGAGTATGCATGTATTTACGTGTTTGAAGTTTTTAATCATACGTATACAATTAAAGCGTCGTACTTGTATTACTTTTTTTTTTTTTGATGTCATGTTCGTTTCATACATTTGAAATGTAATATTAATTTTACCCTCCAAAAAGGAACCTTTTAATCCAACAAACCAAAACGCCCAATTTCCAGCTAAAGTCAATGTAACCCTAAACTGAATGTACGTGTGTCGGTAGCGACTTATTTGAATATATATAAAATTCTATACATATACACATAAATATGTATAAATAAACAGTATGTATTTGACTTTCACTTTGTGTGTAATATAAATAAATGCATAATTTCATCAGGTGTGACAAGTTCCTAGGATCATTATACATCCTGAATTAGACATAGCTTTTGGAGTCTAGCGATATCAGCTGTTTTTTCCAGTTCCTCATATATTTTCGAACACGAGTTTCGTTTCTCTTCTCTAGTGGATCTTTTGAAAAGATTCAAACTGTGGGAAGAAATATGTGACAATTACTAGCTATACTTTTTGCTATACTTGGTCAATATTTCAATCTATTCAATTGAAATTACAAATTGAAATTTACGGAATATTCAACATGTAGTGGGTGTTCAAATATAAATTATATTTGTGTGCATTTCTAAATTACTTATTAGTCTCGCCCAAACACACACAATAACTATTAATATCTGTCTTAACAAGTAAAGGACTAATGTAGTTTAATTGACAAGAATATTGTTCAAATAGTTCTGACACACGTCGTGTTTTCTGGGTGACATTACAATGTTGGCTCCGCGAATGTTTGGGAAATTTACATATAGTTTTTAATATTTATTTTCTTTTTTAACTCTCAACTACACAAAATACAATTGTTCCATTGAATTTTATTCAAAAAGCATAGGAAATATTGGTCAGTTTATTCTGGAAATTCTCAGTTGTAAGTGTAAATATATGGTCAATCCCATAACAGCAAACAATAAAAGCCATTTTGATAATTTGTAAAAGTAAAATATGCTATTCATTCACAGATTTTTGCTAACGTGTACAGGAATGAAGATTAATTGGGCATCGAAATGATGTAGACTCCCCTTGCTGCGCCATTGTTACACTGGGGTTGCTTAATCAAATTTTCATTTCAAACACCTGCAACCATAAATCAGCGTTACAATTGCCCACTCTGTCTGGAACAGTTGCACATTTTGTAAATTGAAGCATTTGGAAATATTTTAATTTTACATCTCTGATATTTAATAATTTTCTCAATATGTCATCAAGACGTCAGGTCACCACATAAAACGCTTTCGAAAATGACGTTGACAGTATCTGGGGGGAATGTCTAAGACATATAAGCCTATTTAATTTGTTCATTTGAGTCTGTAGACATAAATAACCCCATAAACTTCAAAATGTGTGGCATTGTTTTAGAAGATTTTTGGTTCCAATTAATTTTGACAAAAATAAGTGAATGAAGTAGTTCGAAAATTTGTGAAATTGTTCCAACGAAACATGCAAGTTAAACACACTTAAATTGTTTCATTCTGTCTAAACTCTGCCATTACACGTACAATTAATTTGTTGCCAGTTGAGTACACATATTGTCGTCCAAACAAAAGAAAAATATCGAAAATCATCTACAAAAAGTGAGAGTTTAAATGTGCAGGTGCATGTTCATTTGAAAAATGAAAAATGAGTCTCTCTAGCAGGTACAGCAGTAAACAAAAACACGATGTTGCCCTACACCACAAATTCTCAAAGCATTTGCGGAAAAATATGTACAAGCAAATTTGTTTTCATAAATATTTCAAAATTTAGTTTTTTGTACGTCGTTATTCGTTATTGACATAATTGTACAAAATTGAGCTTTTTTTAATACGATTGACACAAAGAAATGTGTCGGAGAATTCTAACATTCGTCTCTGCTGCATCTGCCAAAATTGCAATGCCATTGAATTTTCGTTGCCAGTCGTTTTCACTGCCCAGTGTAATGGTAATGTTAAAAAGATAAATAGATTTAACTAAAAATTCATTAATGTGTATAGAGCTCAAATTTGTGTGCTCTGCCTCTGACTTGAATTCGATGAAGAACTTTTCGATGTAGAAGAGGAAAAGCTTTCGTATGAATGCGATATTGGATAATTAGAAATGTGTCTATATGAGTTTGGAACTTTAGTGGTTCATGTTATTGATGAACAAGCGGAAGAGCTTTAAGCTCTTTGGACTATTATTATAAAAATAAAAGACTTTGCTATAATAACACTTTACAACAATGAATACAGATGATTTGAATACCATCAGCCTACATGGTAGCGGATATTTTAATGTTTGGTTTGGGCGAAATGCCTAACGTATCGAAATATATTTGGACCACATCAGAAGTATGACTAGAACGCATTAAGTTAATTTTTTTGTAAGTTTCTCCGTATGTTTTGCATTTTTTCCACTGGGTGGCATTTTTTGTTATTTCGAAAATGTTCAATAGAAGCCTTCTGTAAATTCGTAGATACCATTATTGGTAACTAAAACTTCAAAAATCTGTAACCTCTCCCCGACCCTTCTGGTAATTCCCATACAAATTTCCTATTAATTTGAATTCAATCTTACATTACATTTTTCCTGATACTTAGTTATGTGAGTTTCAGTTGAACCTAGTATACATTAATTTGTATCTGTGCTGTCCGAAATTAACTTAAATTAAGCATACATGTTGATATTGGTGGTTATTCGTTGACTCTTCCTTCTGATACTTCATTTATAAACTTCCGACGACTTGTGGAATAAATACGACCTCGTATTTCACCAGCAGCTTCTTGTATACTTTTGTCTTCATTTGGTATACTATATTTGGTACCAATGACTGGATTCTTTTTTAAATTTATTTCTATTGCTTTTGGCAATTTTTATTTTTGCCAACCACTGCCTTTACCATCTACACAATATGATATTCGTTGTAAACATTATTTAATAATAAAAACGATCATTTTAAATTGTTCATAAAGCAAATGCGAATTTCAGAAGTTAGAAACACTATTTAAAAGGCCATTGGAAAACCTTTGTGTTATTTCTATTTTTACTGCCTGGAGATTTTCAACTAATACATCAAGTCTGTGATGATTATGATCACATCAATACATTTTTTAAATTATTGATAGAAAAAATTTGGCAAAGAAAATATTTCAAATAATTCAAGAATTCGAACAATGCATTTTTCACAAGATTAATTGAAAATGTGTTTCCATGATCATGCGAACTTCAAAGGTTAAGCGAAAATGTGATATTGGCTGCTAAAAATGTTAAGTGATCGAAGAATGCAGCAAACAGCATATTTCCTGTGTTTAATGACCAGTAAAATGATGTAATGAAATATCTTAAATGATTTAGACAAAAAAAAATATCTAATAGGCCTTTAATCGCGGTTCCGCATTATGACACAAAATAGCCGAAGCTTAATATTTCTCCTAATAGTTTTATAAATAGTTTTTTTCTAAGAACGAATTGTAGATAAACTTTAGATAGTGAATTGTAAATTTTTGTTATTTAATTCTGTGTTGACGGATGATTTCTGCTAATTGTATAAGTAGTTAATATATTAATATGGATTGGCAAAGTAATTTATAATTAGGAATCCAAAAACTGAATCCGATTTGAGCCAATGCAAAACATTGAAAAAAAAACCATTGGTTTAACAAGCAGTACGATTGTCTAAAGAGCAACGATATGCAGTACGTAGTGAAATTAATGTGTATTAACATATTTATTATAATTTTTTAAATATTTTCATTTAAACTTAAAAAGTTGAAAAAATGGATATCTAAAAGTGAGCCGACTTATACAACCCTATTCGAAACAACACATGTTAGCAAAAACACATTTCTTAATCGCTTTATTATTAATAATTATAATCTTTATTCAATTTGACATACTTACATATAGTAGAAATTGGTCTAGGATATGGGTAAATAAAAAAACTCACCACTCGATTTCATAAACATCGAAATACTTAGAATAATTTTATTAAATATGGTTAAACTTACAAAAAAAAATGTATAATAAAATATTGGAAGTTATTAGATGTCCAAAGCTATTACGGTTGCCGGTTTCATTCGTATATTATTAAATTACACAATTTTACACCAAAATAAAAAATTTGTTGTCTCGAAACAATTGCAATTGATCTCGAAAAAAAATCGTTTTTGGTTGGCACAGAAAAATTCTAAACCATTTTTTATTGTTTTCTTCACCATTTGATTGAAATGAAATTTTTTTTAAATTCAATAAACATTTCTAGCAGCCAATATCACATTTTCGCTTAACGTTTGAAGTTTGCTCAACCATGGAAACACATTTTCCCATTAATCACAGGAAAAATGCATTGTTTAAGTTCTTGAGTTATTATTATTAATTATTTAAATAATTTATAGATGTGATCAAAGTGATGATAAAAAAATTTTTTTTTTAATTGAAATCGTAAATTTTTCGGAGAGTTAACTTCCTATTCTTAATGAGGATTTAATGTCACCCCGAGTAATTCTAAGTTTTTAAACACAGACACGTCTTAGAATCGATGAAAATCATTTCTGTTCCCACGAATCTATTCCATAATATGGTGGAGTGTGAAAATTTGTCAATGCCTGATTCATTCTGTCTAAAGCGCACCGATATGTTTGAATGAGTTCATCGAGTTTGGACTTCAATCTTATCCAGAACATATTTAATTTACCTATCTGAACTTAAAAGAAAACACATTCTGTTAAACACATATGAAATATATTTGCCCTTAATTTTCGAAGTCGATTTCGATCACCAAATATGACTAATACTCTTTAATTCTCATTCTTAGAAACGCTAAAATAACAACGGATATACTAAATCGAATTTAGACTTTTTTTAATGAGTTCAAGCTCGAGGTCAGGAATTTTTAATAAAAAATTTATTTTATTTTATTTATTTATTTTTCCAATATTTCGTACGACAATATATCCAGTACGACAACTTCTGATAAAGAAGAAACACTTACGTTCTATTGCGTGAGTTTTATTTAATTATTATTGTTGTTGTACTCCCTGATGATGTTCTTCAAAGAAGAGCGAAATATTGGAAAAATAAATTAAATAAAATAAAATAAATTAAGCGCCCCGGTAGGCGAGTTGGTAGCGTGCTTGCCTATCAGCGTGGGGGTTGTGGGTTCGATTCCCACCAGAGGCTTTGGTCTGTCGCTGCAAAAATCTAAACATATGGTCTGTGTCACCCGGTTTACCCTTGGACCCAAAAATTGGAATATAAATTTACTTTGTATTGTAATTAATAATAAATAAATAAATAAATAAAATAAAATAAATTGTTTATTAAATATTCCTGACCACGAGCTTGAACTCATTAAAAAAATTCTAAATTCGATATAATTGAAAAAGGTCGATACAAAATATTGAACATTAAATTAGATATACTAAATAGCTATCTAGACTGTAACCAATCGCAATGGCGATAAATAGCTGATATAGAGTATAATCTAGTCGACCTTATCTGGACTATTATTCACTTGTTTTCCCGCCACGCTTAATCTATTTCCATCATAATGAACTGTGAGGGAATTCATATTTGTCGCTGTTGTGGAGAGAGTGTGGAATTCTGATCGGCCGAACTTGGGGTAGCTTTTACATTACTCTTCTACAATTTTGCTATGCCCACACATCAATAATCAAAAATATTTAATATCCGAAATTCACTACTTTCGTTTTCATTTAACCTTGAAAAAGTTCACCTTTTTAATGTGGGTCCAATCCATGTCAACATCATTTTTTATAAACAATATTTTAACAGAGTGTAGAATTTATAGAAAAACAAACAACAAAAAATCCGCGAAAATCTACTATTTCCATTATGACTTTAATGATCTTTGCAATTTTGGCTACAGCAATTAACAACTAATTTCGTTGAATATTAAACGTAAACGTATTGAGAATTCATAGCAACGCCAGTGTTTATATTTATAGTAGCAAAGACGCAAGACGAGCGTATATTACAAATAATAAAAATGTATTAATAAATATAAATATTTATATACATATGTATGTACATGTGGATGGGAATGTAGGTAAAACGCACATGTACTGATTCATATACAAATATGTACGATAGGCAAACATGGAACCTACAAAAAAAAAAAAAAAATAGTCAAGAAGAACAACGAAATTTGGCTGAAATGTGCAAAATTCTGTCTCAGAAACCTGACTAATTGAAAACAATAACAACAACAAACAAACAAACAGCAACAATAACAACGTGTTATTAACCACTTAATATAGTAAACGCTGGCATCAACCACAGCCACACTGAACTGATCAGCTAAAACAACAACTTGTGATGGGATGTGGGTCAGAAAATCGTTTTGTTTTGGTCTTTCGCAACAATTCTCCATTTAGTCTCCCACCCCATTCGGATCGGACAACAGATGCACACCCGTATCTATGATACGTACAATACCTTCCGGTTATTTATAGCCGTACGTATGTACTCGCATGTATACATGATATTTTGATCTTTTGTCTTATTTTCTCAAACAAATGGAAGTGTTTTCTGTCAATAATTGTTTATAAGATTTCAAACACCACTCACCGCTCAAAACACAAACAAAAATATCGTTTAACGCAAACAATCACACCAATTACACTAGATTACACAGAATAACACATACACGCCTATTATTTTTTGCTGACAGATAACTTACGAAAGGGTTAGCTATTAAAATAACTGTCATACTCTCATCAGTATACTCTGTCAAATGTGAACTATGAAAAATCGAGCGTGTTCGCGTTCTTCACGAAGATTTAATTCTTTAAATTTTTCAAATGAACAGGAGATGTGGTTTTACCCAAATTCATATATCCTCTTCACAGTCGTCTTTATCTTCTGTAGAGCTTAAAATGATCGTGCAGCATTTTACTATTTGTTTCTTTCCGTTGCGAAGCTGTGTTCTTTAGGGCTTTAATTACATCAGTGTACCTTCGGATACAATTGATGCCCAAAGGCTGTATCTGTAGAAAAGTATTTTAGGTCTTATGCACTTTGAGTATTAGTAGTACTAGTCAAGTGTAGTTACTAGTAAACTAAGCCACATCATGAGCATATTTTTTTTTTTGGTTTTTTATAAAACAGATTGCTTTCAAAATTTTTCTGTGGGGCTAAACCCTCCTGTTAGTGAGTCTTCCGTTGACATTGAAGTTTTCACAGGTCCCCGGGATCTTGTCACACACAGATTATAAACCCTTAACTGACGGTGTATACTATGAAGTACTACCAAAAAGTATTAATAATTTTAAAATTGTTTATTAATAATATAAAATTATGAATTATTTTTGGCCTATCAATGGAACGACGGGAATAAATATATACAGTCGAACTTATCTATAACGTACCAGTTGGGGAACAGCTAATTACTACGTTATAGAGAAAATTCGTTATAGAGTCCCCTGCAAAAATAAGATTTCAATTTCATCTGAGGTAAAAATCAAACACACATTCGTATGTAGAAATTAAACTTTTATTTGGTTTTGAAATATGATGTGATTTTCATTTGTTTTTGATTTTGCCACTTTGCCTAATCAACAAAGTCTTCAGTACGATTAAGGAAATTAGTAATATGATCGCGAACTGGGGAAATGAAGGCAATTCATTAACTTCTCCATCTGGGTCCGATTTGTCATCCTCTGAAATTAAATGGAAAACTATCGATAAAGATACTGTTTCTAATTATTTTAGCTTACGACCTTTAACCGCTAGTTAGTTAAAGTGTCTCAGTCAACATTAACATAGTCTTCCACCGTAACAACATGTAATATTATTCTTCATACGCAGACGATTTTCCTGACATAGAAATATTCATTTCTTTAATATCTGCTGTTTATGTAAAATTGTTTCGAAATCCAGCCTTTTTTACTGCGTCAAGGTTCAAAGGAACTGCGTCAAAGGTAATTGATGAAGCGGTTTCACTGGTAGAATAACATAAAATTTCCTGTAGGTTTCTTTTTCTGTAATTGTGCTATAAATTCTGAACGCTTCCTTGATCTATCGACTGTAGAGCTGGAATCATGTTAAGCTTATCTTGGCTGGATTTTGAATGTGCTGGGCACACTTACGGCCTCATTTTGTAAAACGTAAACGTACATTTCGTTTCTGTTCAAAAGTAAATGTAATTTACGTTTCGTCAAAATTTGTATATTGTTATTGTTTGTTTTTGCATTGAACAAATTTGTTATAGTGTTTTATAGAATGTGCTGTTGCACAAATTTGCGTTTTCAACCGAAATACAAAATGTTAAAGTTGACGTTTGAAACGTTTTGTACGTTTAGTTTTGCAAAATGAGGGCATTAGTCTGTGACCACAGATTAGCCTTATTGTCGTAGAATTGTCTTAAGCACCAACGTGATTTTTAACGACAGTATCCACTTTGCATTCCCTAGAGCTCATGAGAGGGGAATAGAAGCACAATATTACAAAGTCTTTACTTTAAAGTATTCAGCTAACAAAACGTTATTTCATAACTACATTAAAACTTAACAACTGAAATCAGAAATAGATAAATAAGTATCTTTAAAAAACGAAAAATGTAAACTAGTGTACTTAATAGCAGCTAAACGATTTGTTTCGATTTTCAAATACAATAACAAATGTACACAAAAGAAACCTACTGTCTCTCATATCCGAAAAAAATAATGTTATTTAAAATCCAAAGTGGCATTTAAAATAAATGCTTTGCAAAGAAAATAAATGAGGAAAAACCAAAGAAAAGTACGGCAGTCGCACTCACAATTCTCATACCAACTCATTGCGTATGAATTTCATTCAATATTATTTCAAATAAAAAAACAAAAAAACATTTGTATTTATTTATTCTCTAAATTTATTCCAAATCAGACATAACAACAATACACTACAATACAAACAAAAGCGCAACACACAATCAAGTACAATTAGTTTGAACATTTTAAAAATTGGCAGGGAGAGGGGAAGGACACTATTTTGTATGAACATGATTTCAATTGAGTCTGCATGTCAAGATGTCACAATTCTACGTTGTTTCATTACAAAAATATTTGTCATTATCATTTTGTATTGCATTTGGTTATGTTTATTTATGTCATTAGTTTACATTCAATCTATGAAAAAGGGCAATATGACAGTGGTGGTCATTTTTTGTTTGCCAAAGATGAAGGTTCGTATACAGCCTTTCAGTCTTTAGACAATTTGTTTCTTATGTTTGTGTTGTGAGGTGCAGACATAGGAATACTGCTAAAGCGATGCTGTACAAAATTTCTAGCATATTTTCTAGAATTTTTTTTGAAAATTTTTGTGGAAAAAAAAAAATTTTTGTTGAAAACAAATTTTTGTTAAAAAAAAAATTTTGTGAAAAAAAAAAATTTGTAAAAAAAAAATTTTGGAAAAAAAAAAATATTGGTAAAAAAAAAATTTTGGGAAAACACAATTTCTGTACAAAAAAAATATTATTTTTTTTATTATTATTATTTATAGAAAATTATAGAATGCCTATTTAAATTCCTACGTACTGCGTGACAGAGTCAGTGAATCAGTGTCGAGGATAAATATATATTAAGAAAAATAAATGAAGGAAAGTATGTTAATTTGTTGGTAAATTAAAACACTCAGAAACACTAAAAAATTATGAAATTCTTGTGTGTAGGTTTACATAGCTTACCGAATTAGTGAAGTTGACTCTGTTCTTGGTCTTCCCCAGTTCAAAAGATGTCTTCCGAGCTTATTGCTTCTATGTGTGATCCTTAAAGTTCACAAAGCCAAGAATGTACTGAACATTCTATAGTCTATGATGGGACATAGGTGAAAGATGATGGCCCCCCCTGAAAGAGGGAGTAGTGTCTGTTGATGTTGGCCTTGAATTTGATAATGACATAGCAGGCAGGAAAAACACTTGCAGGAAGATTATTCCACAAACGAACAGTCCGGCTGAAGAACGAATTTTCTCTATACTGCAACCTCCAACCAGTTAGAAGCATTAGCCCACAAGTAATATGGCCACAGCTCAGACAGAACAGAAGTTACATGTTAAGAATACCTAAATAACTGGGAGTGTTTGGATGGGCGTGAAGTTGCGATCTCAACCAGGTGCTACGACCCAAAGAATTGCTGAGAGTTAGGTAGGCCTCAACTGCTAACAAAGAGGGAGAATTCGCCCACACAACAAATTCTCGCATGGGCTCTTCAGGCGAACAGGGATTACTTCGTACGCTTGTTGTGATGATGATGATAATCTTGACATTCTGTTGGTCCCATATCAGTGAGCATACAAATTATATCACACACATCTTCATAATTTGACAGAAGTTGTTCGTTCTGTTCTTCGATAAGGTGTTGACGGAAATATCTATGCATGGATAATACATGTATTTTCTCCCACATTTGATAACACAAATATTCGACAACACTCGTAGAAGTACTTGATATGTGTGTGTGTCTGTTTAGATTTTTATACAATATAAAAATATATGTCGTAATTAACAGAATATACATTTAAATCATGTACGTACATGTGTGCATACTTGTATAGATATTTATGAAATTTTGGCAGAGTTCTAAGATGCCATTAATTTTTTTAATATATTTTTAAATGAATACATTTTATCTTGTTGATGTTGCCGATGCTGCTGATTTTCAACTAGCCAGATAGCATTCAATTCAACATATGTATTTTCAACACGAGTATTATTATATGGTTAACAGATGTGAACCATGGCTTTTTCGTTGTGTTTATGTTATGTTCGTACTATTTCTACACACTTGTCTTTATGTCCTGTCTGCTCGTTCGATGGTCTGTTTTATTATTGGCGCAGCCGGCCGCTATGATGTGGTGCATCTTTGTGTACGGTGAAAGGGTTAGAGCATCGGAATAATCGCTGAAGACTTAAAGTTTGTTTGGGCCAAATCTTTTTAATAAATGCTCCGCCAAAAAATAAGAAAGCTACCATGTATTTTTTAATAATCATTCGGAACAAGGTACCTTTCGATGATCATGAAATTTTTGCCTATTTTTTTCAACGGTACGGTGCTACTGTACGCTATACCATGAACCTTTTTATTTTTGAGTAAGGAGGGAAAAAATGTTTTCATCCTGTGGAGGGTCGCCATTGTGCAAGGTATGTCGGGCTATCCTATATGGCATATTGAGTACAAACCTCCTTATTTTGGGAGATAGTATCACCTCGGTTTTCCCATTACTTCGATATGGCTCCCTATTTGGCTGTCCAGCCATCAACTTCATTTGGCCTGCGTCCGGGCTACCGCCATATACCGTAAATCTTTATGATGTTGTCATGCTGCATTTAAGTAATTTTGTTTCTTCTTAAGATATTGTCCTTTTGTGAATCACATTCTTGTGCCTAGCGTTCTCTCCACGACAATCGCTACAGTGAGTGCATTTGCTTTGCACCTCCACATGTATTATATACAGGGTCCGCCGAATAACTTTTTTTTTTGGAAAATTCTATAAAGAAAACTACAGTATTTTTTTTTTATTTGAAATTACAATCCTTCCGGTTAATAATGGATGGCCCTGCAGTAGCCTACACGATCGGTCAAATTTTTAAGCACATTATCGATTGTGTGCAGCTGTATTTCACCAGTTGCTTCATGAATATTGTCCTTTAGAGTGTCAATTGTCTCTGGCTTGTCGTCGTAACACTTATCTTTGAGGGCACCCCACAAATAGTAGTCCAACGATGTCAAATCGCAGCTCCGAGATGGCCAAACGACATCAGCTCTGCGGCTGATAATGCGATCTTCAAAAACAGAGCGCAAAACATCGAATGTAGCTTCGGCTGTGTGGCACGTAGAGCCGTCCTGTTGAATCCAAATGTTGCCAATATCCTCCTCTTAAATTTTTATAAACATAAAGAAAACTAATTATCTGTCAAATCGGACATGAGCTAAGGGTAACCATTCACGAAATAAGCACTAGTTGAAAAAAAACGTTAGATGGCGAACCCTTTATAAGTTCTCTCTTGTCCAAATAGTCGATAGTTTTCAGGTATCTCGGATTTCCTAGAGCTTGCAGTACATCTGCCCGTCTACGACAGTTGAAAGCATCGAGAGTAGCACCACTGGTCTCGTGAATTGGGTTTCCTATTGCGGAGCTTCGTCTTCATCAAATACGTCTCTCAAGCCTCCGATAGCAGACTTCCCTGGCCGAAATCCGTGTTGCCTTTTAGAGAACCTTATTCAAGGCGGGGCTTTAGTCTCTCTAGTAACTTTCTTGCCGCATCCAACATGCAGATAGGATGGCGAGTCTGGTTCTCCCTTTCCCTTGTTGAGGAGGACATGTTCCTGTTTCTTCCATTTGTCGGGAACAAGCCTTCCCTTAGGATGTTTTGTATATTTAGTATCAGTTCGGGTCGTTCTATTACCTTTGCGGGTATTCAGTACGGACCAGGACCTTTATTGATTTTGAGTCTACGTGCAGCTATTTTGAGTTCCTGCACTATGAGTGGAGTGTAGGTCGTGGTTTCATATATGTCTAAATTGGCAACCCTGATGGCATGTGTTGAGAAAAGCGGCATAACGATTTTTTTAGATTCGAGTTTGGCAATTAATGGCTCATTTCGGTACTGTCAATTTGCCACCTCGTTCGTTCAATTCGACCCCAATGAACTATTTCCTGTGGGGGCAACAGAAGTTTATCGTCATCCATGATTGCTGCCTCGCAAGACAACAATACACGTGTCATTGGTGAAATTCCGGCAGGAATTTTGGAAAAAGTGTGCCCAAATTGTTCTATAAGAATAAATCATCTGAAGCATTGTGGCGGAAAACTTAATCATTAAAAAGTAAGTGGACGCCATTGATTTATCGATCATATAAAAATTGCATACATATGCTATGTAGTTTTTCACGCTTTATCTTCCAAATGACCCTATCCAATTTTAAACAAAAACTCGCAGAACCTTTTCCCTAATGAACGAAATTTGCTTAAATTGATCAGGTTCACATGACAGACTCCTTGCTGATAATACTCTCGAGGGTAACAGGTGAATGTATATGTAAGCCGGCGCTACCGACTAAAACTTTTTTACCATTGTACTATTGTAGTTGTATACGATTTTATAATTGTATTTCACTTGTCGCATATTCATTATCAATTGATACGTCTGTTAAACAGACACTCATAGTTGTACGTGTACAATTACTCGGGTGGCCCAATTAGTTATTCTGTACGAGAACTATAGTCGTAGTTTCTTGTCGATTTGTTGTCGTTGTCATAGTTTTGGCAAACACTCTTCATTTGAGATAGTTGGCCAATGCTATTTGGTTTTCTCTACAAAAACAAACACATATAGGTCGAAGATCGGCCTGCAAAATCGATATCTATAACGACATGTGTATCTGTCTCTATACAGAACTATCTCATATCATTATAACGCATATGAACATCACGAGTGATGGAATTCATTGTATAATTCCGCATTATTTTCGATATTTTGTCTTTTTCGTTATACTTATACCAAATAACATTACATTGTAGATATTTATTGTCGACGAATGGGTTCAACGTTCAGGAACTCGAAGGAGATCGGCATGGCAGAATTTGTGAACCGCAATCCAAAACGTTTGAAATCCTTTGGACACACTCGACTCATGACAACACATCAGAGACCAAGGAACAACAGTGGACTTTTCCGTGTACATGTTAAGCAAAGAAATCGGTAAGTCAACAAGTAATAATGATTTTATTTTTGGAATATAAGCGCTCCCAATAGACAATTTGACATTAGAAACGTTATGAAGTTCAGTCTGAGAGAGTTCCATAGAGGGAGTTTTATTAGATGATTGATAGCATTTGGCTATCACATTCAAGCTCCAAACAAAGACCCTAAGGCCTTTGTCCAACAAAATCTACCAATCATTGGTCAAGTCAAACCGAAAGATTTGATCAATTTGAGCTCGCGTCATAATTATCCGATGGACAACTGTGTCCATTCGGGCACACATGCAACAATGTAGTTGTTGTTCTTTATTTATTTTTTGTTTAGTTTCCATCACATATTCGGAGAGCAGAGCAGTCGATTAATTTTAGCATATAAAAATAAACATTCGTATAAAATTAAGATACAATACTCACGCCTCCGTTTGCATGTGTTTTAATATATCGTCCAATTCTACTCTTGACCAAGTTGCTAGAAAAGCAACAATTACAACAGCAACGACATTTCGCTCTTTTCAATGGCTAGCAAATATTTTGTTCGTCGGCCTTTTATCATGTGAATAAATATATATGTACATATAAACCTACAGGCAGCAGTCTGTACGAGCATCAACTAGAACTGTACGAACATACAACAAAACTAAAAGCGACCACTCGAAAACGGACAGAAAACACCCTACTCTAGAGCAAATCATCCAAAAAAATTCTAAAAACACACCCTATTGCAGAGCAAGTTAACCACAAGATGACTAATTCAAATTGTTTTTAGCACCTCCTTAACTGAACCATCTCACGATGTCACCCTTTGAACTTTTTTTGCACATACATTTTCCTAATTTTCCATTGTTGTCGTTGTTGTTGCTGTTTACTTAATGTATTTAAATTCGCATTTATTTGTGTGCATTTTGTAATTATTTTCCTTTTTAACCAATTTCGTTATTAAAATGTCATTACCACCTTCTCGACGCTGAGATCGGTGATGATGGCGGACGACTGGTGAGGACAGGGGCGACTATATTTCTCTTACGGTTGGACGTTTCAAGCATGCCCAAAATTTTAATGAGTCGTGTGACTTGTTATATCTTTTATCACATCTTTCATGTAAGTGAGAGATAAAAAGAAAAGATTGTTGCGCGGTGTGCAAATTTTCCCACACAGACAAACTGGCTGACAGTGAAAGTCGAGAGGGTCTTTTGCCAATTTGCTTTTGCCGCCAATCATACAGTCAGAGATGCTTGTTTCGCTGCGCGATTCATGTGTACAGTAAAGAAGACTAAAAATTGTGGTTGACAAACAGTAAAAGTAAAAAATTGCTTATGACATTTTAGCGAGTCATATTTCATAAAAGTCGAATAGTAACACATCTATCAAAAGGGCAGCCTAAAGATAATCTCATTAAAAATCATACGGGAAACTTCTCTCACATCACTGAGCTCTGGAAAATATTATTACACTTATCAGGACCTTTAGCTCCGAGTGTTATTTGCAGATACGATTTAACAATATGTCAAGTTCTGGTCAGTGCTGTGAAGTCGAGCAAAATTGTTACTCTGCGCTACTCTGGAGTCGACTCCGAATTCAGCTTTTACATTTATAAAATTGTAATTCCGTTCATTATACCTGTACTCTATCTCTCACTGTGGTGCGTTTCTATCCAAAAGATACACCGAGCGAAAAAACAATATCAAATTGATATTTTCGTTAACGAATTGATATTAAACGTTAACAAAATGGGGCTAAGTGGGAAAAATATCAATATGATATCGTTCAATATCAAATGTCTCGGTCGCTATTTTCTCTTGGAATAAATAAATAATAAATTATAATAAACTTTTTTCTTGAAAGTCAACCGAGCCATTTGATATTGATCAATATCAAATTGATATTATAAATGTCAAAATGAAATTTTACTACAACCATACGAAAAAATTGCCTACAATCACAACAAACATTTAATTGTTGTACTTGGTGACCGAGCGCTTTGATATTGATCAATATCAAATTGATATTATAAATATCAAATTGATATTATAAATATCAAATTGATATTATAAATATCAAATTGATATTATAAATATCAAACACGACGCTTACGTCGCATCAAAAATAAAATTAACAACAACCATATGAAAAAAGTGGTTACGCCAGCGTCAAAAAATATCATTTTGTGCAATATCAAATCAATATTTCAAAATATCAATATGATATTGCTATTTTTCGCTCGGTGTACATAGTTCATGTAATTGAAACTATTTTAAATTTTTTGAAAAAAACTGGGAGCAAAAAAAACAACATGGTTAATCTAACTATGTTTCAATCGACAGAAGATAATCATTTCTGTAATTAAAGCTTTCATATATTCGTTAAAGTCTTGACTACAGTTCATGATACTTGCAGAGATACACCTCATAGGTTAAACGAATTGATCACCAAATCAATCTAAACCAATTGCCCAACAATACTTTCAAAATATTTTGCCTTTCTTTTGGCTTTGTTGGCAGCGACACACAGTCCTTTCTACGGTATAAATTCATCAAAATATTTACTTTTCCATATGATATCCGTCGAATATCATTATCAATCGACCTCAAAATCGCCAAATCTATAGATGTATTAAGTATTTGTGTTGTGTTTTTTTTTTAATAATGTGTAGATGGAGTGTTCATTTTGTGCAAGACCATCACAACTCAAAAAATGTGATTTTTTGGTAACAAATTAATTTGTTTTAGTTTATTTTTTAAGTTTAATGTGACCAGCAGTGTAAACACACAATTTATAAAATTCCAACAGGAGAATATTTCGTAGTACTCCGATTTTGAGTTGTGACAGTTTGGCACGAAATGGGCGATATGATTTCTTTTTAATGTGGCTAAATAAAAAACATTTTCATTCGACAAAACAAACAAACAGACACAGGCACACACACACACACGTACAGAGACACTTAAATATGTCAGCCAGCACAAGCGGCGATTGAGAACAATAACAACAACAACAGAAATATCGGTGGCAAAAAAACAACAATGACATTGTCACAAATTATATTTTCATCAAGCGAGATGAACCATTTCCCACCATCACCGCCAACGAATGCCACACCGACAATCCGACCGACCCATGGGAGATAGAATTCGACTTATACGACGCGTCGCGATACTTGTTCGATAGAACACAAGGTGGAATAACAAGACAGACATACACACATCCATCCATCCGTCCATCCATGCCTACACAAACATTTCGATTTTCTTCTTCTTCCTTGCCGTTCAATTTTCTGTTTTTTTTTTAAATTCTTTTTTATAACAAAATGAGCAAATAATCAAAAAGGAATAACAACAAGAACAAAAACACAGATGATCAAAAAAATTAGGCAAATTAAACACCCACATAATTATAGAGATTTGTGTGTGTGTGTGTGTGTGAGTGTGTATAATTGCACTCAATAGAACACCATTTCTATGGTAGGCGCTGGTCCCCAGACGACTTCTGAAAACGTTTCAAGTATTTACGGATAATCTTCCGAAGCTTAATTGAAAAGGTTCATCTATGCAATCGGCGGGTGTCTTTAACAAATATAAGGCCAACATCGGCGCCAGTCAGGTGGGTAGAACTATTGTTTGGAGTCAACACGAATTTGGTTGTTTTGTGTTGAACAAGAGGCCTACATTAAGATTTTTGAACATTGTGGACGCAACACGTGGATTTCACAAAACGCCAAGTTAATTTTTGGTCGTAAAATCTAGGTTTTAAAGAGCAGGTCAACATAAAACAGCAATCGGCAAGACAAAAAAAAACTCGGTGTTGACCTGATCTTTCAAAAAAGGAGTATGTCTCTAGATTCTATAATCCAAAATGTCGCGTTGTTTTGATATGTCAATTTCCACTTACTTACAGTGTTATTGATAGTATTTTTATTTTCACTCAATGAAAATATGTGACTATTTTCATCCAAGCTCCTTAATATTCAATTCAAATATTACATACACGTATTTTTATAGTTGAGCCGTAAGTTTCTATCACCATTTCATAGCATAATTTCTAATGTACATACTCAGTTTGTTTAACTGAAAGAAGGTTCAATTATCCGAAGTCCTTTTTTTGAAAATCTCTAATAAGTGAAACTAATTTCTTGTTTTTTTTTCATTTCCGTTAAAGGAATTCGGCTGTACATATATAAATTCACAAGGAATATCCATATAGTTGCACAAAAAATCCGGATTCATATTCGGTTGGAAACATCTTTGCTTTACGAGTAATAGTGCCCCGATATACATGCATCGTGCACATCTTCCGCAATTGCCGTTCCCAGAGTTACCATGGAACCCCCTCCAGCGGGATTCCACAAGAATTTTTTAAAATATAATGTAACATACAGGAAACAGTGTTCATGTATGCATTACAATATCCAAAAACAATTTTCTATTGAGAGATCTTAGTGAATGTCATTAACTGATCACGGTCAATGTTAGACAATGCCAGAGAGAGATAAAGAGAGTACACTTTAAATTATTGCAATTAGTAAATATTTTATAAAAGTAAATACAACAAATTCATTCACTTAAATGGTTGTTGAAAATCGTTTCAATTTAATGTTTAACTAAAATTTGAATTAATTTTCAAGCAAACAGAAACAATATTTTGAAAATACAAATCTCATTCAAAAAACAACAAAATTCTCTCATTCGCTCTCTGGGAAACTTTGTTGTTTATAACATATTCAAGAGCAACAACAAACAAACGCTAAATGAGAAAAGAACACAATCAGAACGAAACACAAATCTTGACTGACTGATATTCAAGGGCAATGAAAATTCAACAATTTCTTTTCAGTTCTTGGCACACAGAGAGTGCCTCAATATTTTCTGTTTGGCGAAATAAACCAAGACAAAAAAAAACGCACCGTATTTTTCAAACAACCCACGAGTCGTCGAGATGCGTGCGTGTTGAAAGTATCGCGAAATAGATTTTTTAACATTTGATTAAAATTCATTAAGATAGTGCGGGAAATTATTTAAAAAAATAAAACAGAAAAGAAAAGTATCGTCTGTGAATATAAAAATAAACCAACCAAGTTAATTAGGTGGAAAACCGTTTCGAATATTTGTGTAAAACATAGAAAATAATTTGTAAAAAGCACAAGAAATATATAGTTTCTTTTTGAAAAGTTCAAGTTCAATATCAGAAAACTACAAATAGAAAATCGCATGCTTATTTTTCGACTGTCGCAAGAATTTCGGGGTGCATTTGAAATGCAAGGAAATGAAAATATTTTAGAACGTTTCGCAAAGTAGAGAAGAGGAAAAAATCGGTTGCACTAATAAAAAGTCTGCGGTTGTTTGAGTGACATAAATTGTCAATTATTTGAAAAGGATACGTAGATTCAGATTAAAATTCAACTAAAAACATACGAAGACAAGACACAAATTATCAACCAACCAGAAAATCATACTGACAACACCTCATCTTGTCTGGCGGCTCTTGGCGACATGATAAATGTCCAAAGCGTGTGAATAGTTAATTAAATGTTTTGTGTAAAATTCCTTGAAAAAAAACCTATAATCGTCTATTTGAGAAAGTGTAATTTCTGTCATCAAGACCTAAGAAAAATTCATATATTTGTGCAAATATATTCAATTAAAAAAACACATACACAAGATTAAAAATAATTTTTTATTTTAAATAAAAATTCAATTTTCTTCTATATTTTTTTAAAGCGAAATTAAATAATATATACTAAATAATAAAAAAAAAAGATAAGAATAAGAAAATCAAATCTCTATTTATAAATCAAGAGGGAGGAAGGAAAGAGCGACGACAAATAAATAAGAATAAAAACCAAACCAGAAAAAAAAACAAATCGGCGAAAAAAGCAAAGAAATTGTGTTGTGTGTGATATTATTGCTAAAAGCAATAAAATATTTCAAAAATTAAAAATATTTTTATATTTTTTTGAAAATGTCTTCGACATCAACCTCAACAACAACGGCGGCGGCAGCGTCTGCAGCTACCAAGAAATCTTCATCCTCAGCCGACACCAACACCACAACGGCGTCCGGAAATAAACTCAAGTGTAAATACACAAAGACGAAGGAGCGTATGGTTGATGGTAAACAAATAATTCGACGACCCATTGTACTCACCTCTCATTCCCAATCCCATTCTCATTGGATTTACAATTCAATTCCATACAGTCACACCATCAATAAACAAGACACAAAACTCGGAAAAAATTAATGGGCCAACTTTCAAATAATTTATTTCGGCATTTAAATCTTTTGTCAATTTTTATTTTTATTTTCTACGTTTTACATTTACAATTTCATTCTCGTTTTTTTGTTGTTATTGCCTCAGTTCCCACTTAACCATCCATGCATCCCATGGCAATGATAAACGATCTGTTGGCTGTAAAATTATTTATTATTTAGCCGCAAGTGCAAGATAAATCAACAAGTGTCTAATTACTTTATATTGAATTTATGTTCACTTTCATGGAAAAGTGTATGCAAAATATTGAATACATTTCTAGTTTCTACCTTGACATATTTTACGAATATTCCTCAAAGTCATGTCCAAAAAAATACTGCAAATATTTTTCAAATTCATGATCATAAAAAGACTTGTGTAAATTCGTAAATCATAAATATACTTGCAATCTGATGCTGATGTTTTAGTTATTCGATCGTTTAGGCAACTAATACAAGCTGCAATAATTGCAGGAACGGACATGTTTTGTTAACAATTTTGGTTTTATGAGGCGATATTTTACTGTTACTACTCAATTCGCTTACCTTGACATATTTTAGATATGTACCTCGAGTTGAGTGATAAACCATTCTTTGCAAATGTTTGCTAAAGCTACATGATCATTCCTATTTGTATCCGCATGTCTAAAAAAAAAAAACTTGGAAATTTTATTGAACGCAGAGAGTATTATACGAAAATCCTTGGTTTACATTAATATTCCGTCTTAATTACTGGTATGGAATATATAATATTGAAATTCCAAAATATCGTCCATCCATATTTACAGTTTACCAAATCACTAGGATATTAGAAAACTCATTCATTTGTTAAAGGTCAGCGCTAGCAGGGTCGCTCATTTGCATCTGGTCTAAAATTCGAATAGTTTATGAATTCTCAAATGTTGGCCTCATCATTTAAATATTTCTGTTTCTATGAATCTTTGGATATTTTGTAATTGTATGTTCAATATGTGCAATATGCACCGAACATTAAAGCACAATTGTTTCCGTCGAAATTGTAGTATCATTCATGCCCTACGATTTGTCAACTTGTTCAACTTCAGCATTTGTCACTGAGAGATTTTTTCAAGTTTGCTAATCTAGAATAGTCACAATTAATTTGTAGCGTAATTCATTCAATTTCTTGTGGCATTTTCATGCCGTCTAATCGGGTGACATATCGTTAAATTTACTTTCTGCTTTGATTTTTTTTTTATATGAGCCCCGAGTGGCTAATGTTATTTCTGGACAAGCTTTACATGGCTTACAGATTGCTCTCTTACTCGTAAATAATCCGTTCATTATACACCATACAATTTGTACAGTCACTGACCTGGTCACACAGTTTAAAGCCAGCACCGAACCCTAATGATTTCTCTAGAGAAGTTCTGCGTCGTAACGTCGTAGGCATTTACGATGGCGATGCAGTCGCTAAAAAATCATACGACCCTTGGGAAATATTTAATGATAAACAAATAATAAAGTATAGCCGGTTATTCCTTACTGCAATGTTGAGTGAAATGAGTACGTTTCAGAAGTATGATAATATGAGTATCTTAATCAGGTTTGCAAATTGTAGCTTGAAATTTGGATATACAAACGTATGATATTAACCAAAATGAGGATACGGTCGAAATTTTTGAGGTTTGAAAACAAAAATGGAATTACAACACCTTCTACTCAAATGCACTTGTTCAGTACGTGATATTGGAAATCAGGAATCCTATTTAGTATTCTGTGCAATAGTATTTGATTGCAGGTGTGAATAATATGTATCGCGGTACAGAAAAGAAAAATGCTCTTTGAAACAAATGTGTTATTTATTATTACGCTAGACTGATTTGATGATCATAAAGTTGTGTACAGAGTCTGGGTGTGTAACTACGTAGTATAGATCAGCAAAAATACTACAAGACAGATGGTCACATCGACGGCAGATGAAAATATGGATGAGGTGATAAATAGGAGAATGGACAGACAAAAGACGGATGTGCGATTGCCTATAGACTTAATCGGTGATCGAAACTGATTAAATGATCCAAAAAATTATTGAGATCCAAATTATTTTTAAAACTAGGATCTATTCTATACACTCCACCGTAAAAGGTTGTGGCCCAATATTTCGGTAATATCAGATCTTTAAGGTAGAGTTCACTAGTACAGTACTGAATTAAGTTATTCTATTTGTTACTTGGATACAAAAAAAAACTCGTCGATTTTGAGGATATTTTTTTTAAAATTGCACTTTCAAAAAGGTGTTGTGTTGCTGAAATAAGTCACTAAGTCAAAAAATAAATATAATGTAAGTGAATCCTCCCCAAAAGTAGTTGGTATTTTAAGGTATTATACATAGGAATCCTACATTATTCAAAGACCGAAGGAAATCTCAGATATAAAGTTAATAGTATATTATTATTGTCCATATATCCAAAGTTCAGAGGTTTGTTGCGGTGTGTATCACACAGGTGTTGGCTGTGTCTGGGTATGCAAATGGAACATCGTCGCCAATCATCACAGTGGGTTAACCGTTTCAACCGTACCTATAGTAATCCACGTTAGGTGTAGACTACATAATACCCTCAGCATGTTTTGAGATGGCCTACTCCACATATAACCCTGGCAACATGACAGTTAAACGTTCAATCAGATGGTGATCAAATAAATTTGCCGGTGGCTGGAGCGAAATGCGATATCCCGAATTCGGAAACCAGCCACATCTGCCGTGCAACTTCGAAATCCAATTCAATGCAATGATGCGAACGGTGGTTTGAGACCATAGGATAACTAATTAAATCTGCCAAGCAATCAATATCTTTAATATTAACTTTTAGATTAAACCTATACTCGTGTTTTGTGGTAATAGGATGCAGATTTTATAATAGGTATTACATGTTTTAGGTATAAGGAGTTAATTAAAAATCTTATTTACTTCCAACTTATATTACTTCTATACTTATAACATTGTTTTATATAGTCTATGCCCAAGGAAATTTTTTTTAAAATGCCCATGGAACACACAACCTCGGTAAATTCTTCATTAACATCAAGATTTTTCTTACTTTCATTATTATAATACCTTCCAAGTATGCCTTAAAGAATCTCAATTTTCGCAGTATCGTGCATTGTTTTAGATTTGCATCCATTTCTAAATATTCCCCTTAAACGACATCTGTGAGTTTAATGACCGGGGACTTTGCCAGGGGACTCTCATTAATCATTGTTCAAAATCGGCAAAAACCAACTAAGATATTTTTGGAGAAAAAAAATTGCTTTTTGTTTGTGTATTCCCATATCTTAAGCTTAAACCCCCCACCAACCGTCATTGTGTTCAAATCCAATATATATTACACCGAAGCCTACGTATTTATAGAATACTACTCGAACAATACCCAATTTCACTGTATAATGTATTCATACGCCCCCTCAGCATTGAAGGCACACGAGCGTATGCGTAATATTTTTAGTGCGCCGATAATATGTCATCCATTTGTTTAATTGTGATATGAAATTCATCTCAAGTAATTGTAGCATTAAAATAATTTAATTTATAATCCATTTATCTTAGCCCGGTACTGATGATTAATTGGTAGAACGCTAATTGTGCCCCACAGACACATGTACGAGCAAATGTGTGTGAATGTTTACTAAATACCACCGCCGACAACAAAAGCACCACCAGCAACAACAAAGTAAAAACGGAAACAAGAAATTGACTCAAACAGTAGACGAAGAAAATATAAGTTCACAGTTTCATTAGCCCAAAAAACGATACGATTTAAACAGGCTTCACTTTTAATCGAATACTAAAAAAAACTTGATCGATTGATTAGTTTATGAACCAACAAAAGTGTCCTTATACAGGGATTTTTTATGAGATGGTCGCTCAGTTGCAAAGCCTTTTTGTTTTCAAAAGCCTATAAATACATGGAGTAAATTATTGGAAAAAGATAATTAAATTATTGAATAAAGAGAATTCGATTAAGTGGAAAGTGGAATCTAATAAATTGTAAGATAGTGGTTTATGATTATACGGTTTATACTTTTTTACGATATCGGCACATAGGAAAAAGCTTGTTCTAGAGAAAAAAAGTTCTCTTCTATGGTAAAAAAAAACACTTTTGGGGAAAAAATTTTCCTATTGCGAGAAAATGTTTCTTTATTTTTGAACCTAGACCTCTTTTCTTCTGTAAATTATGACCACTCAAAATTGAACAATTTTGAAGTTTTAGTAAATATTATGTCTTATTATGAAGATAATTAGACATCCTTCAAAATAATTTAACGCATACAATTTTTTGGAAAATTATCAAATATTCTGGAGGAATTATTTCAGAAATCGATATTTTGAATTTTCAATAATATATATGTTAACCATTCCCTTCTATAATCGTGCGAATCCCGACTTCTTTATAAATTTGTAGTGCCAAGTATTACGGAATTTGTTCGTCATAAAAAAAAAATAGCCAAAAAGTATTGAGGTGTGTACAGGAAACTTTGTTAAATAATAACCCGTATTCGTTGAGTATTCTTAAAACACTGATTTATTGCTCAAAATAAATAAATATAAAATACACCAACAACGAACTACTGATAACATATGATTTTTTCATCTTCAATAATATTCCCTTTACATAGAATTTATTTATTTATTTATTATTTACAATACAAAGTAAATTTATATTCTAATTCTGGATCCAGGGTGACACAGACCATTTGACTAGATTTTTGCAGTGACAGACCAAAGCCTGTGGTGGGAGTCGAACCCACAACCCCCACGCTGATAGGCAAGCACGCTACCAACTAACCTAGCGGAGCGCTTATTTTCATCTTTTCTCATAGTGAGTTGAAGTTTATTGCAGAGGCAACAAGTAACATGCCGCACTTACTACTATATTTTTCTGATAAACTTTTTTATTTATTTATTTGCACAGATTTTGTAATTTAAAGCCTTCGGCCAATCATTATAAATTACAATAAAAACTACTCCAAGAATTCAAAATTGTAATTTAAAGCCTTCGGCCAATCATTATAAATTACAATAAAAACTACTCCAAGAATTCAAAAAATTATTTAATGTATAATAAATTACATTAAAAATAATATAAAAATAAATTTATTTGTTATGTAAAAATTGGAAATTATGTGCTACTCCGGTGTGAACAAAAAAAAATAAGGTATAGAAAATGAAACAATCAAATTTTATAGTTCCCAGTAATAGAAAAAAAAAATATTTATAAAATTACGTCGTCGAAATTAAAGAAAAATGTTGAAGAAGCTTTATCCGATATATATTGTTAGACATTGAAAATACGTTCAATGTATTGGGGAGCGAATTAAACAACCTGGCTAATCTTACTCGAAATGACTGATTCATATATCCATCTGCTCTAGGAATAATCAGTTCGTTGGCACGTGATAAACGCCAGAAAGTAAACGAGCCAGCTAGAAAAGTCGGAGTTTAATATTTGAACATTTTGTAAAATAAGATAAGAGA
This sequence comes from Hydrotaea cyrtoneurina, assembly GCA_958296145.1. NCBI lineage: Eukaryota > Metazoa > Arthropoda > Insecta > Diptera > Muscidae > Hydrotaea > Hydrotaea cyrtoneurina. The sequence goes on from OY282512.1 coordinate 120,186,376, forward strand.
CCGGAAATGAATAAAATCCCGAAACGAACCACCCAAGAATTAATTGCATGTGAATTATACCGCCTAAGTGAAAATAAATTTCAAACTACTCGGTTAATTAGCACACCGTGGCCCTCACATGAGTCCTTGTTCAGAAAGAACATATTTAATTCTGAGTGCTTAATTTGAATACGTGTCACAGGTTTACATTTTTAAAACATTCTAAATATTCTATGATTTTTAGGACTACATTTGTGAGCTCAATTGACGCTTGTCCGTTTCTTCCATACTACACGTCAGTCCAAGGGTAAAAAGGAGAAATTTAAATAGACCATGTGAAAAGTTCTAAAAGTAGAAAAACGGCTGATGAACTGCCACCTTGTGTTTAGAGTCAAAGCCATCATGGCGAAGCGATCCTATGTTCGATTAAAAAAACGGTAGAGGTAAACGAAATGTGTTATACATCTGCGAAAGGTCCAAATGGGACAAAGTTAACGGACTAAACTCTTTGAATATTTCCACACTAAAACCTCACTAGAGATTCACAAGATTAGTTTTGCTTGAAAGTTTTGGAAATATTACTATTGGACTATAGACCGTAGCATCATATAAACTCATAAATAATAGTAATGGTAATGCTCTCTCTATTTTGGGTCCGGAACCTTGAAATCTAGGGACGAAAATACCCATCCCCTAGTGACATGGGTATCCAAATGGAAGGAAATCTCATTAACTATTGTTTACTCACCGGGATATGTTGGTACACAAATGTGAGAACATTTCCTCACAAGTCCAAACATGTATTGTATTGGATCTGATTAAATATTTCGCTGCTACATACGTTAAACCAAACGTATTTTTGACCTTAATCTAAACATGAAATATCGCACTCATTCGAAGAAATGTTATCTTCAAAAATTTAAAAATAAACTCTTTGAAGTTTTTTTGAAATACAAAATAGTGAACATAATTTTATGTGGTCCACTGTATGCCTGCCTGTATGTCGGAGTGTGTGTATAAATTCATAGCCAAATAAAAATATGGTACATTTAATGAATGAATCTCGCTTCTGTGGTCATGTCAGACGCTTTAAGTGGTGGGGATAAAAAAAAGAGCACACACACAAAAATGTTCTGAAGATTCCCCCAATCCCATTACTTATGCCCACTTGAACGCTTTCGACGGACAACAACAATGTTTTCATACACGTCGTCGCTGTCTAATTGTTGAATAATTTGTTAATGTCCATTAATTATGGCCGAAATAGACGTCTTTAATCATTTACATTAAACAGATTTATAATAAATTTCGATAATTTACTAGCACCTCTCAGCGCCACAAGCCACAAGTGTGCAAGTATCTGAATTAAATGATTTTTAATTGATTTCTGTTTCTACTTTTTCTAAATCACACAGAGGTCCCGCTGCCACCTGTTCATAAGCTGACGATGGATGAAGTTTTCGATGTTAAAACAAATAAACCAAATTATGATGCGTTGCGGAAACATTTCCTACTCGAAGGACGCCTTGAGGAGGAGCCGGCTCTGAGGATTATCACAGAGGGTGCGGCTATCTTAAGGAGCGAAAAGAATATGATTGATGTTGAGGCACCCATAACCGTATGTGGAGATATTCATGGACAATTCTTTGACTTGGTGAAACTATTCGAGGTCGGTGGTCCACCGGATTCAACCCGGTACTTGTTCTTGGGTGATTATGTCGATCGTGGCTACTTTAGTATTGAGGTAATTATGACGATTTTTGCAGAATTTCAATATTTCATTGCCTGTTTATTTTTGTTGTTGTAGTGTGTTCTGTACCTGTGGTCCCTGAAAATTTGCTATCCTGAAACGTTGTTTCTACTGCGTGGTAACCATGAATGCAGACATTTAACGGAATATTTCACATTTAAACAAGAATGTAAGTGAAAAGTATATATGTGCCAAAATATTATTAACATATTACTTGTAGTATGTATCAATTGTAGACCAGCACCCCCTACGTTAAGTAATGTAAGAAATTCGTTAATTGAGTATGGGAAACAAAAGAATTTGATTTATGGCTGACACGAATTCGAATACATGTTGGACTTTCTATTATATCATTCTCAGCCTCATTTGAGACCTCTAGCAAACTACGCATATAATCTTAAATATAAAAAAAACACCAAATTTAATTTTTAGCTCTAGAAGCGGTTTTTTATAAAAGTTAATTGGGTACTATGTCTTTCAGAATTTTTTAAGAAAAACGGTAAAATATGAGAAACGTATTTTTTCTTTTTGCTCGTTTTGCCGAATTTTTTGACAAACAATTCGATGCATCTGCACAGTACACGTGTGCTTTGCGAGAGATCCAATAAAACGGAAGAAACCACTTTATGTGTGCACACCCCGATAGTTTCGCCAAACGACTTATCCAAACTAACGAATTTAGAATTTCTTTAGTTTCTTGCTTAATTGAAAATATGAATCAATTAACCCGGCGAATCATTTATACCGTCCACATGGAATGTTTTTCAAAATTAGTTTAGCAGTAATGGGTCTTTAAATTATTTGAACAGATAGACAAACTAACAAAACTTGTAATATAAATTTGAGATTATCAAATAACAACACCAAATATATATTACTTATTTCCCTTAACATTCCATGAAGGAACAGACGGGGAACTTCTCTCGAATCAGTGAGCTGTGTTCGATATAATTTGTAAGATTGCTCTCACATTCTCCGAATCAGATCTCCTAGGTATGTGTCTTTGGAAATCCAATCCAATCGTGATATATTAAAAAATCCTTTGGCACAATCACTCATGGAATTAATGATTTTTCGGCTACTTTACATAAAGGCAATTAAATAAGACTCAACCTTCTATTGTAAGACGGAAGACCAAAACCATTGATAATTTTTCAAGCAAAAAAGGGCTCTATGAAAATTTGGCGCAAAAGCAAAACTCGTTATAAAAATTATCCCCAAAAAATTGGTGGTTTTTCATGGTTTTATATTTTATTCAGAGGTGTTTGCTACTATGATTAAAGAGAATATTCGGGTCGGGGTAAGAAATCATCATCCTAGACGAAATATGGGTCGATAAGTGCATCTGATTGGGTGTGATAGCTGCTGATTGTGATATTTTACATATGTTATATCAGTTCTTAGATTGAAAAACAAATTAGCATATAGACGAATGTCCTACGGCTACATCTAGACATATGTTTGATGATTCTACCATGCCCCTCACAGCCCTAGATCATCTTAGCATTTTACTTCCATTGATAATATGTATTTATTTATTGTGTACCAGATAAGTACAAACGGAAAATGTATTATAATGAATTGAGGAAGCTATAAACATGTTGGTATCTTTTTTCGATACGTTCGGTGGAAATAAAAAAAATGTGCCAAAAATCCATTCAGCCTGTGAATTAAATTTATAGTCTGCCTGAAATTATGTGATCCGCTATTAATTCCAAAGTTAATTATCTTTATAAAAAAAAAGTATATCCGCCATTCTATTCATGTTTAATATTTATCATCGCCCCTTCTCTTTCTTACAGGTCAAATTAAATATTCAGACAAAATATACGATGCCTGCATGGAGGCTTTCGACTGTTTGCCTTTGGCTGCTCTATTAAATCAACAATTTCTGTGTATTCACGGTGGTTTATCGCCGGAAATCTTCAGTTTAGATGATATCCGAAAGGTTTGTCTTCAACAAAAACAATTCTACTTTTTACATTTGAACAAAAAAGTGCTTAATTCTTTCATTTCTGTCACTTGTAAATGTAGTTAAACAGATTCCGTGAACCTCCTGCCTTTGGACCCATGTGTGATTTACTGTGGTCCGACCCCCTGGAAGATTTTGGCAATGAGAAGAATAATGACTATTTCACTCACAATTCCGTGCGTGGCTGTTCGTATTTCTTCAGGTATGGTCTGGTTTTTTTTTCATCATTTATATTCTATCATATATTTATTTTTGGATTATCAATGTGGCGAAAATGAATAATAATATTCGGCCTCTTAATTATGTTTAATTTAGTTATTTGGCCTGCTGTGAATTTCTACAGAAAAATAATCTATTATCCGTTGTTAGAGCACATGAGGCACAAGATGCGGGGTATGTTTTAATTGTGTTTGTTTGTCTATATGGGGCAGACATTGAGATAATTTTGATATTTAATGGTGATCTTTCATTTTCAGCTATCGCATGTATCGTAAAAATCAAGTTACTGGATTTCCCTCGTTGATAACAATATTTTCGGCTCCCAATTATTTGGATGTTTATAATAACAAGGTATTTACAACAAAAGTAGTATTCTATGAATTATAGGCATAAACTATGTTAAATAGAATACACAAAAAAATGATCAGCAATTTCCTTTCTATTTCTGAATTTGATAACATATGCTATGAGGACTTTGTCAAGAGGATATTTTCGATCTGTGACACTTTTTTGTTTCCAAATTATGAGCAGTTTCAAAATTTGTAATTTCATTTCTACGGTCTTTTGACGTAACCATAAGCTCGGTTATTGCATGAATTCAAATAAAATAAATAAAGTAAAACATTTATTTAAAATTAAATATCTCGAATCGTGAGAGAAGCAACACAGGTGAACAATACATGATGCCCCTGCGAATGCAATGCTCTGAGCGGTAGGAAATAAGGAAGGGAAAGGGAATAGTGTTGCACAAAGGATTTAAATTTAAGATCGGATAGGTCCGTCAGTATGAAGCGTACCATTAGGGGTGTATTTCATATTTAAACTGATACTAATATTTAACAATGTGTTTCCAATTTTCTTGCCAAAGTTTACAAATTAAAAAAAAAATATTGACTTATGACTTTTTTAATATGGAGACGAATATTTCCCGACGATTGGCGCATTTGCCCCAAAGATTTCGTTAAAATATTGCTATAAGAAAATACCAGCGATCAAATGGAAAATACCCCATTCAACGAATTTATTGAAAGCTATGTATTGCCACATTTTTCCGCGGGAAACATCCTGATATTCAAAGTGTTTTCAACAGCATTCAATTTGAGGAAACTCGGGGGCACTTTAATATCGTAAACATATTTGACTTTTTGTCGATACAATTTAAGGATTTAACAAATCTCTTTCGTATTTCAGAGATTTTCGGTCAACCACAGTTCTGAACAATTTCATTCATTTCTTGTTCTGTCGCGTGACCGGGATCCAGGCTATTGCAACCTTGCAAATGCCTTATCTAGAAGGCCTGCCAAAATGACTTGTTCCTATGTTTTGTAAATCATGTTCTAGTTTCTGATTGGCTTCTTGGGGAACTTTTAAATTTGTTCGTATTGTCAATTAGAAAGCTGTCAAGAAGACCTTCGGCTCACATGGAAATAAGACCGGCCTACAGACCTTAGAAAGATCCGATAAACATGCCTATTGTAGTAAAAGACCCTTCACTATAGATGTCAGAAATTATTATGGTACTGGTACTCTTATTCTAAATTTGTACCATCCAAATTGCAATTTCGCAATATTGAAGACACACTAAGATGCTTGACTGTATCTACAATTTCTGATAGAAACACACATTTTCGTTCAGTGGGCCATGCTCATGTATGCGAGTATCGTGAGATCAAACTCTAGGGAAGGAATGACGAAACACGTGGGAATTATCTTAGAAATCGGTGTTGTCTGCACTGTATAGTTTGTATACTCATTGCTTTTTCGCTGGACCCGTTAATATTGCAATACTTTTGTGAGGGTTGCAAAACAAAATAAATACTAATATTTGATGTCTTGTGCGCAATAGAAAAACTTAGACCTTAGTCCCCCTCCTTCGGAAACAGTGTGTTTTTGTTGCATTTTCTGAAATTCAATTCTATTTATGCTTTATACCAGTCCACATTTATAATATTTTGTATTTATATTTATATTTTCTTGTTTTTGTTTATAAATTTCACCTCCAAAAAATATATAAAATATTGTCATTTGACAAAAGGCAGCTGTACTTAAATATGAGAATAATGTTATGAACATACGACAATTTAATTGTTCACCCCATCCGTATTGGTTGCCAAATTTTATGGATGTCTTCACATGGTCATTGCCATTTGTCGGCGAAAAGGTAAGTGACATCCACCCACCCCCCCCCCCCCACACACACATATACACCTACTAACTAACCATAGAGAGAGAGCATATTTATTTTGTTTTATTTCTTTCTGTTTTTCATAAATAAAATTTATTAATTTTAAAAATCATTTCGAACACCCGCACTATAAAAATCATTATAAAGATTAGCACAATGAATGAATGAACTAATAATAATGTGGGACATCTTTGTTTTCTGTATTCCCCTGTCGCCGATAGGTTACCGATGTGCTTGTCAGCATTTTGAACATTTGCTCCGATGACGAACTTGCGAGCGGTCCAGATGATGAACTAGAAGAAGGTCAGTATGCCAACATAAGTTTTATTGGCCATTATTATTTTTTTTTAAATTTTTAAATCAAAGCACAACGAAATGAATCGAATCGGAACGAAGAAAAAAATATACAATTTTTAATCAAATGTGTTTGTAATTAAAATAAAAATCAAACAAACAAACGGTACACCAATGCACAGTAGATTGGAAACGATGTGTTGTTCGCTAAGAAATTTTGGTTTTCTATGTCTATATGTATGTTTTTTGGTTTTTAGGTTCCAACGAGTCAGTCGTATAAATGTATGGTTTAAATCGGTTTAAAATTGTATAAGAAGGGCCCTGAATTTGGTTATTTTACGAAAAACCAAATCTACCTTTATTGTGGATTTGTATTACTCCCAACCTTAATAGATTCGCAACTCAATATTGTTTGTTATTTGCCTCAGCTGGGTGGTGGTAAACAATGTTCCCATGGCTTTGACATGACTGTCACGAAGGGTCAGAGTTCCGGTTTATTATTGAACTTTTTGTAGAGAGCCTTTCCTGTTTGACACCTAATAACTGTATGTGGAAAATTATAAGAATTTGAAACAATAATCTGTTGTAGATTTCCCATGCCTAAGGCCGCGCTAGGACCATCGAAAATTTTGTTATCGTGAAAATTCATTTGTTTTCGGCGAGGTGTCTTTCATGGCATCAGAATTGTGCAGCTAATATAATGCTCGCTCCTTAACAACTCAGAGTTTTTAAACTTAAGCTACCCAGCCATTAGATAATTGGCATATTTAACCAAATTATATTCAGCAATGATGACACATCACCAGCCTATTCCCACCTCATAAATGCCATCGACAAGGAAGAGCAATAGCAGTTCGGATACAGACTTAAACAGACTTTTTTAAAATCGTCTCCTTGGAAAATCTTAAATCATAATAATATCTTAATTTTTGACATCTACAACAGATTCTCTCAAGCCGTAATGAATTTTTGACAAAATATAGTATAACTTTATATGGATTTTTAGAAAGATTTCGGTAGTAAATACCATTTTTATTATAAATGAACTATGTCTGATCAAACAGATGGTTACCTCTTACTCTATAATAAGCATATATTGTGATAATGACTGTAAATGTAATTTCTTAAATAAGTTCTAAAATCTGATTGTGTTCCTTCAAATCTGAAAAAAAAACATGTCGAATCTACTGTGCAGCAATTGGTCCAAACATTTCGTTTGTTTTGTCAATTGAATGCCGTGAAATCTCTGGTTTTCTTTTATCTTGTCGATAAATGGAAACTATAAACAAAATATCGCAATGTTGTGACAATTCTTTGGTGTAAATACATTTGATGTTGTAAAATGTACCATAAACTTTTAATCTGTTTCCTTTTGTATACGATTTCAACAAAAAAAAAAAAAAAAATGTAAACGTTCCTTTGATATTTTACTACAATTCCACTGACAGATTATTGCCTATTTGATATGTACATATAATTATTTTGTTTAAATATAAATGTGTGTGTGTGTGCATGTTAAATATTATTCTATTCATTCAGCAATGCGAAAGAAAATCGTTCTCGTACCCGTGACCCATACTGAACCTCCGAAGAAAGGTAAGATAGCTGATGTACTTCTTTCGCAATGCTCCGCGCTATTAGAACGCTGCTCTAGATCGCCGACCAATTGAAGCGCCATTCTTCTTTATATCGCGCTTTTTAGATGCATTTTAGGCGTTTGATATTTCCATGGTATTATTTAGTTTTTTTTTTACCAACAAAGAAATGAAAAAAATCTTGAAAATTCAGATTAACTCTCGAGAACCCCATCGTTGAATATAGCTCTATAAAGGATATACAATACATTTTTATATAAGAACAAAAATTTAAATATAGATATAGTTATATTCCCGGCATCCTGGAATTGGACCTATGTATACAGTTTGCAACTGACTAAAACAAGACACATATCTCCAATTTCTGTAGTTGTAAAAAACAGCAAAATTTCTGGCAGCAAAGAAACCAACCGCCTGCCATGATTTGGAATCAACGCAAAGCTTTTGCCCAAAGCTTTATTGTGAACTCGCTACACGTAGCACCAAAAGCTGATTGTGGTAGTTTGCGATTGTGATAAGCTTTTTCATTTAAAAATAACTTTTGGCAGTTTTATTTAAAAAAATAATTGATTTTGTGTCGTTCTCTTTCCCTCTTACATTCCATAAATTATAGCATCCACGATGTCGGCTCTGCGTAAGGAAATTATACGCAATAAAATTAGAGCGATTGGTAAAATGTCTCGTGTATTTTCGGTGCTGAGGTAAGTGTTATCATTCAGTTGATTTATATAATAAGATTTCGAATAATTACACTGTTATACAATATTTTTTTCAACTTTCTGAATATATCCGGTACGTCACAATTAAGATAATAAAAGGGGCTAAATAAAATATGAACAATGAAATAGATGTTGGATAAAATGTTCTCGTGAGACCTCGTGTTACATTTTCAATCGAAAAAATGTATAGTTCTTCAAAAACTACATTTAAATACAAAATAAAAAAAATACCACGAGTACAATAGGAACTTATGCAGTAAAATAAAAATGGACGTCTCCATACAAATTTATAATAAACAACCCATCAGATGCAATTATGTACTATTTTTTTCGCTTTGTTTCATCTAATTTAGTTTAACGTTAACCAAATTTAGATAAACGTGAATCTTAGGGCCAGTAAATAATAAATAATAGTTGCTCCTTTAAACTGAAGTTAAACTTCAAATTCAAATGCTAAAACAAGATTTGGGCGGTTCATATCCGGTAAGAGCATCAATAATTTTTATAGCGCCAACATACATTCTAGCAAGTAAGAGAGTAATCTCGAAGCCATGTAAAATTTCTCTAGAAAGCAACATCGGAGCCGGTTAAAAACTGTAGGTTCTGGTCAGTCAGTATACAAATTATGTCGTACACATCTGATTTTAGAGTATTTTTCGTTTTTCTGGGTCGATTACGAAAAGAAATCAGAGTTTAAAATATTAATTATTTCATTTTTTAATCCTTCTAAATATGTTTATTGTAACCCATTTCTACTTTATAACTACATTGATCTGATATATTTCCTTTTGTAAAATGTCCGTGTTTATTATACCAATATATTCCAAATCACTTTCTGATTCGATCTAGCGATATCCGTCCGTCTGCGCAATAAAAGTAATCGGATTGTCTTGTATCAGCCTAATAAAGAAACTAAAATCAGTCACCTTCCAAAGCTCCCACCCAAATTCAATTCCTACACCTCTGTAATATTCACCTGCAGCTTTTGATTCACTTACTTGTCATACCCAACAAAATCCCTGGAATTTTAGCGGGATTTTGTCCGGGTTTTGTTCGCGACTCATTTTCAATATAAACTGGTGTTTACAAAATTACAAAAGTATGAATTTTCCAAAAAAAAAAAACAAATATTACACTCATTTGTTGTTTTTTTTTATTTGCGAATTGCGCACCAAAATTATCGTAACACACGCTTAAGTTCAAAACTCCTAAATTACAAATTATAAAAAATAAAATCAGGTTTTAATGATAAATGCGAATTCTGAGATGATAATGAAATTTCAGATTTTGTATAAATATTAAACGATTATGCCAAGGCAAATTTAGTTAATAAAATCCTCTGCAAATTACCAGATACTCTACAATAGGCATGTTTGAAACAGAAGCTCAGTATTACTTTTTTTCTAAAATGTGGAATTATTGGCATACTCTATTCTAAACAATAATCCTCTTAAATCTGATGAATTCTTGATGACAAATTTCATTATTCTTCAACCTTACAGTGATTTGATGTAAAATTAAATGTTTTACAAATTTGTAACCTAAAACACTGGACAAACAAAATAACAAATTTGTATAAAAATATTCGGACTTATTTTTCTATAGTTAGGATGTATTAAAATTAAATGTTTTACAAATTTGTAACATAAAACACTGGACAAACAAAATAAGAAATTTGTATAAAAATATTCGGACTTATTTTTCTATAGCTAGGATGTATAAAAAAAAATTTTTTAAAAATTTGGCTCAAATGTTAAATTATCGTAAATCTTTACCTGAAGTGCCTTATAATCTAAATGACAGTTTCGAAGATGAGAATAATAGTATTCATTTAATTGATGTTTAAAATACGTTAATTCAATTTTTAAGGAAATAATAAACAATCAATTCTTAATTTTTGTGCTAATTTTGATAAATTTTCATCAAATCAATAAAAAAATTTATATCAACCTAATGCAAAAATTCTGACGCCACTTTTACCTTTTTTTCCTGTCTTGCAAATCAGATTTTGAATATTTCGTCTGATTTCGAATTTTAGAAATCACCATTAAACAGGTTATATGTGAAAAACCGTATCCATAGAAAAACAATTTCCGACCATTTTTGTACTCAGAGGACCACAATACATCAGAATTGTATAGTGGTTATTCGCTACAAAAATGTTGTTTTGGTTGAACTGTTATTGATAAGTCAATAATGATCAATTGTTGTTACTTTTATATTGGCTCAATGTACACGAACTTCATTCTATCTCAAAAAAGTGGTTGTTATCTGGACCAAAAATACATCACTTTATCATTAATATGGGGTAGTATTCATTTGACCCGACCCGACTTTTTTCGTTAGGTATTCAACATTGTCAGACAGGTATAGTGTGGTATAATCTCCCAACCTAATTTAGCCTCTTTTGAGTTCTTTAGTTTTAACCAATTGTTTCTGTTCGCAATTGTGACGTAGTGGAGAATTTCACTTTCCATATACAAACAATAAAAATCTTATACATTAATGAATTCTTCTACCGAAATATCATAAAGTCCCCTTTCTACACAACACCATTATATTTGTTTGTACTTTTAAATATGCTAAAGCTATAAGTATTTGCTCACATTTAACCCCATAGGGAGGAAAAAGAATCTGTTCTACAATTGAAAGGTCTGACACCAACCGGTGCCTTACCCGTCGGCGCTTTATCTGGAGGCAAAGACTCATTGTTAAGTGGTAAGTTTCCTACGGTTATACAAAACAAGTAAACAATTGGCGTGTCAAGTCATTTTATAAAGACCTGTTTATAAACTTCCCATCAGCGAGCAGTTAGTACGAATAGCGTGCAGGAATTCCAGTCGTAAAATCGTACATACATATGTATAACACGTGTTGTATAATCACGTGAATTACTTGAATTCTTGTTAAAATAAAAACATGCATCTCTTGATATACGTATTCATAAGAATTTCACTTTGTTATCTGATCTGATATTATCTCCGACGTTTTTTTTTGTTTGTTTTCTTTCTTTAACAACATTTTAGCTTTGCAAGGTCTAGGAGCCACACCGCAAATCCATTCATTTGCTGAAGCCAAAGGGTTGGATGCTGTCAATGAACGTATGCCACCAAGACGCCATCCAATTGTAATGAGCCCCAACAACAACACAAGCAATGAGGGCAGCACCACTGATACCACCAGCAGCAGCAACAACAATGACAGCAGTTCGGACACTAAAAAGAATGGCACGGCTTGCAAAACCACCAGACGCTCGAGTGCTTCAAGCAAAAAAAGTTCATAGTTTTAGACACCTAAACATACACACACAAAAACCCACACATACTCTCTCGTACATATTGACCGTAATGCTAATGATTTTGTTTAGTTAAATCATATTATTTAGTGAAATTATAAAATAATTACATTTTTTTATTTGATAATTAATGCTCTTGAGATAATTGTTTAATAAAGCATGTAAAATGCAAAATCGCCAAAGGTCATCTGACGTTCTGATTTCTAAATTTGGTTAATTAGTGTATATTGACTATGCATGATTGAGAAACCGAATCTATTTATAGATCTATAATTTATATATTTAGTTAATATACAGTCAGTTAATAATTAATAATTCTTCTAACTAATATAAATTTGTATGGTACTAGGCTGGTAAATTGTTTACCTAATTTTAAGAATATTTTTGTTGAGCCAGTTATTTGTTTTTTCTTCTTTTCTCACTTTTTCCAAAACTTCTTATGCTAACTCTTCATCTCAGTTAATTTGTACTTAAGAAAATGTTTTGAACGAGATTTATACCGATTTTATTTCTATTGATGAGGATAGAGCTGTAAATGAATCATTATTTTTGGATTTAAATTAGCTAAATATTGTCATAATTCTTTTCACAAAATAAAAAACGAATTGAATGAACTTTGAATCAATTCAATCAAATTTGTTTCGAAGGACCATGTATTTGCCAAAAATTAAACACATTTTTCTCTGGCCAACCGAAAATTTTTTCTTATGTTTTCGGAGTCGGTCGGTTTGCATCCCTGTTTATTTTACAACTGAAATAATAGCAAAATATCATGAATTCAATTCAACTGAGTTGGAAATGAATTGCAAATTCGAAATTAATTCATTTCATTCATTTTACAATATTAATTTCTATTGAATTGTTGTCAATTTAATTTGAATTGATTCAAATGTCATTCAATCTTTTTTTTAAAAAAGAATTAATCCAAAATTATACTAATTCAGTGCATTAATGATTCGAATTTGTGAAATTTTAATACCCTGAGGCGGAAACAAAACAATCGAGTTAAATTAATTTCATAATTTTATACTTCTTATATTTTTGGTATTTTTACATCTCAGCTATTCTTCCGTGCTACCACTAAATAAGTCTTACATCATAATTTCACACTATCAGTGTGGCTGTTGGCTGAACCAATCGACCACACTTCAATCTCCACCAAATCCCGGAAAATACCCATTAGAAGTGAAAGGATTCATACGGTATTTTCTTCGTGACTCCGAGTAAGACTAGATTATCAGTAAACAACTGAAGGCGACCTCTAGGAACCGCTCACCACTATAAGAAGAATCGTGCATAAGCAAACAATTCAGAAATAGAGCCCCAACTTAATCAACAGTCGTATTCTTCAGGGTGGCCCAAATGAGACCCACTGATGTAAAATAAAATTTGTATTTACTAACAGTAGTTCTTATTTCTTTTTGCAGACAAAACAACAAAACTCTTGGAAATTTCAAATGACTACATACAGTACACAACAACTCATTAAAACTATGGAATTTTGTCTATTCTTCTCAACGATCAATTATTCTGCACGAAATTCGTTTTACGAGAACTAACACGGAAATCTTAAACAAAAAAGACCAGGTTAATGGACCAATTGGAAGAAGAAATGAAAAGCCTTGGTATCAGGAACTAGAGAACCGGCAAATAATTCATAAAGCTCATGAATACCAACAGCAGGTTGTACAACCAACTTAAGTAAGTATGAAATTCAATTTGAAATTATGAAACTGCAATGTGAAATTCTGTATTTTTCGCGAATTATTGCTTAGGTATATTTTTGGGGATTTTGAGTTATTGATGCTCGGAATATTTTTTTAAATATACCGCTACTTAGCTTTCTTGGCAAACACAGCTAATGGCAAATCTCTACAGAAACCACAATTTTAAAAATAATTTGTTTAGCTCTTCAGAAAAGTATACTCCTATGTCTTATGGGAAAACCAGAAATTACTGAAATACAGGTTGAAATTAAGAACATACTTAGTCAAATTGGAGAATATTACAACAATCCATCGATTTTTAGTCAAATGCATAACTTTCCTAAAGTATTTTGAAAAATTAATTATTAAAAAACAAAATCATTTTCACCAATAGAAACTGCAGAAAACACAGTTCCGTTTATTGCATATTAAAAAAAATACAAAAGCAACAAAATAACAAGATTTATTCGCTAAAAGTTTTTCAATGACTACTGATAACCTAATTGTAAAATAAATAAATAGAGCAGTAGCAAACAATAAATAGAAAGTGTGTTGTAAGGTCGCCAAACATTGAACTAACTGCAATCGACCGGATTTAAACTGGATAGAGGTTTAAGGAGAAAAAAATGCAATTGTCCGCTTATGGAAGCAATCTGTCTAATTAGCAAAATTATACAAAATGTATACCCAGCAAAACCTTTGATTATAATTTCTGAATCACTGATGCTCAAAACACGGAAGCCACAACATGGAACAGTCGAAATAAAACTTTGAAATTGTGGTAGTCGTGCTTTAGGATCTAAATTGAAAACTAGGGAAAAGGAGTACTCTCCTTAAAGACTGCAGGCGAATTTTTTTTTTTTTAATTTCTATGGGTAATGATCTGGCAGGCATTAAGTTACTACCTTAACGGATTTTTGACTTGAGTTAATCTTCACAGCTGTATTCACTTCACAACAAGAATTCCTAAAATAAGTACTGGCTTGATTGGCATCCAATATTTTCACGGCGGACTTTAGGCAGCAACAAGATACTCATATTGAATCAGCACAGAGTTCGATTGAAAATCGTGGCCTTCCGGTAAACCCTCTATTGACAATCTATAATAATGAATTGCAGATTGTCTGTAAAAATACATTTTCGATGTTTTACAATATTTGCATTTCAATTTCATATTTTCAATTAATTTCGATTTGTCTACATTCTTATTTTTGAATTCGTTTGGCTTTCAGAGATTTGAATACTCCCCATAAACCTCCACTTAACCGCAGAACAACCGATCAGACTTTACTCGTCAGTCTTGTCTCCGTTTGGATTATGTATGAGACATTTCTTATTGATAGAAAGAAATATCTCACTCCAATAGAACTTCTTAAAAATTCAGATGCCTTAGCCATGAGTATGGTATTTTCAATATTCCAGCCCCTATTTGTGAAAAAATCACTAATATTATTCTATTCGATTCATTTATCATTCATTTACGAATATGAGTAAAGATCACTCTTAAATGGTAAATTGCATTCATAGGTATGTGTCCCAAAAAAAAATTCCACTGTAAAATGCAGCAGACAAGTTTATTTTATTCCTTGCGGATTTTATTATGTATAGGGTAATATTTGTTACATTCAGTTAATTAAACCGACATGATAATTGTTTTCCGTCAGTCATCATTTGTGAAATGTATTAATTTTTATTTGCCTGGCAAAACAATAAAAGCCTGGCTATTTTCATTTCGCACACAATTCATAAACAATGCAATTGACGAATAGTTTATCATGCAGCAACAATTACCTTTAGACGTAATGTCATCTAATATGCCTAGTATTAAGTTTCCTACAAATGTATTTACTGCAATTATACTAAAGATACCCGATGGCGAGTATAAAATGCTGCAGATAAAAATCTTTTTATTTCTGCGACTTAATATCAGCACGTGTTTATCACGTTCACTCTCTCAGCGTATGATCGTATTTTTTGAAAATACATGCAATCTTACACTCAACGCTATATGTTTGTTGAAGTTTTGGTATATTCTAAAATAGTGGAATTTTATTTTTTTACACAGAAAAATTTATATTGTTTTTGGTTAATAAGAATCCTCTATTTCAGGTTATTATTTTAATATTGATGGCATGATAAATATGATAAATATTTATGATAAATTAATAACACAATGTTGTTAGCAACACAAAAGGTCTCTTGCTATGTTCGAAGTAGCGTCTGCATATTGCCTGGTGGCGGAGGTAAACAAAGTCGCAGATCGAAAGTGAATTAACTTTTCCCAGGTGAGTTTGACAGTGCATATTTCTATGAACAAAATGACAATTTTCTTTGGGTGTAAACATTCACGACTGATATAATCAACATTTCAACTCATTTACAAAGTGTAAATCTACACGATACAAACTGATGGTGTGAACTTTAAAAACAATTCGTTTTTAGATTAGTGTCAATTTTCAACTCCAACTTATATGTATAGTGATGAGTATGTGTTTTATTAATATTTAATATATATAACATATTTTATATATATAATGACATTAGTTTGCTCTAGAAAATATTCCGCCTGTTGAATTCATTACTCACCCGTGACATACATATAAAACAGATGCAAATCACTTCCAGGTTTATCACAATAGTGTCATAAAAGAACATTACTACAGGTGTGATATAAACTGGGAGTCATTAAAACTTATACACTTTTATTGTTGTTTGTTCCAAAAATATTTGTTCAAAATAAATATGATTTCTTGCTTGCAAAGTTATTTAAGTGAGAATTTTAATGTAGGCACATGCCTTATATAGTTTGTACCTAACCTTACCCGACTATTCTACACTATGAGCCTGTAATTAAATTGTTTTTGAACATGTTTCTTGGCCGTGAATGCCAACATGTTTTGAGAAAATCTATTTAAAAAAGTTGAAAGAATTACACCCTGTTCTTCAATCATGACAGTTGAGCAGCGTTCCTGCTGTTATTGGGTTAAAACTAGGTATGTAACTAACGGATATCTGTAGTTCTATGTGAAATTACTATCTAGAAAATTCTGCGATGTTCTTAATTTTTTAAAGATTGTTTATTTCTTAATAATTTACATCGATCTGCGCTGGTTTGAGCTTACGTTCGATGTATATGAGTTTTTTAAAAATTTAATTAATTTGTTCTCGATCTTGAAATTTATATCTGTAAGTTCTTTACAAAACAACCTATTTCAAAAAAAAACATTTTATATATATAAATTCCTTTTACTCCTCCAAGGAGCATAGGGCCGTCCCATTTTATAGGAGGTCAAAAATATAATTTTTGGAAACTGTGCAAAATTTAATGGTAAACCAGATTGTAACACCTCTCTGAATATGTTCACAAAAATGGTTGCCCAGTGTCAACTAAATGTCCGTTTCAAAAAAAACAATTTTTTTTAGTAAAACGCCATTGCGAATGGATATTAATGTTCGGACGAGTGGAAAATGTTGGAAAATCACTTTATATCTTTATATAGGCGAGTTAGTAGCGTGCTTGCCTATCAGCGTGGTTGTTGTGGATGCGTTTCCCTCCAGAGGCTTTGGTCTGTCGCTGCAAAAATCTCGCCAAATGGTCAGTGTCACCCGGTTTACCCTTGGACCCAAACATGGAATACAAATTCACTTTGTATTGTAATTAAATAAAAATAAAATAAATAAATTTTTGAAGTCCCATTACAAACTATTAAATAATTTTAAATGTACTGTAGAAAAACTACGATGGTTTCCACGATGATCTCCAACTAAATTCTGAATTAATCGACAGCTCATGACATTCCATATGCAGCACTTGGCACTCCCTTTCCACTCTTCATCATGCATAGCCTCAGAATAGGCCCGGTCTCAGAATCGTGCAATCCATTCGACCTGATCTAATTTTGTATATACTACTGGACACAAATTTCGGCTTATTTGAAAACTCTGAAGTTATCAAAACAATGTCTAAAGTAGTTCTAGACAGAATTCAAAACTTTTATTTAGCATATAAGCTCTTCCAAGACCTCTTGCTATAAGCTAATCCTTGTTATGGCTGACGCGATGCTCCCAAAAATATAGTCCTAGTCGAAAGTAAATTTCTGTTTACATAGATTCCTATTCCACCATCATAGTATTCTTCAGTTTAAGAATGAATGAACTATCCCCCATTTAATACAAACTCATTTTCGATTGAATTGGATTACAGAACACTCTCATCAAATTAAGTTCACATTTGTCACACTCGTTCATACAAAAGCGGTTCAATAAAAAATCCAGTTGAATTCTTCTTTTTTTATTACTTGTTTTGTCATAAGAATAATCGTTTTACGAAAGCCATCCAGACAGAGGTGCATGCACATCACTTCTGCTCTAAATGAAAAACGTAACGATCTTATTCAGCCACGAACCTTAGTATACGTTTTTTTTTTTGTATTTTTGTTCTTTACGGGAAACACTCTCAGTCTGAACGGTGATCGTAGTGCTGGTCGGGGCGGGGGTTCTCAAAGCCGTAAACTGCTTGCTTAATATTCAGACATATCTATGGGTGGTTGTGTGTAAGTGTGTGTGTGTATGACAACGTATGTGTGAGTACAAATATATTCAGTACTGAACTCAACTAAATCATATCGTCATCAGTAGTTTAGTTGTGTGTTTTTTCTTTTTTTTTTCTGAATACATTTTTTATTATTATTATTATTGTTGTAAATGGCCGGGTATTGTGATTCGAAGTTTAGTTTAGCTAAAGTATTAATATAACGGCGCTGTAAAATTAAGACGATCGTAGTCGTAGCAGAACCATTAGAGAGATACTAGCCATACATTCCGGTGTCTTTCGCCGGCACACATACGTACAGACATACGGGGATTTATTCGGCTGTGCTCAGTTCAGCTTGATTAGTTAGCGGAGGAGAAGCGCGAACTAAACATCGTTAAGCGGATAAATTCAAAAAAAACAAAAGTAAAACGTTCAGCACACACATTTTTGAAATTGTTCTTTAAATGCTTTAATTAGTTGTGCAATTGTGATTAACGTTTAAATTCGAATTTAAACAAAATAAAAAATCTGTGATATTTTTGTGACAAGAAACTCTAAAAAAAAATTGGAAAAATGTTTACTTCGAAAACATTTTACTTTTGCTTGTTAACGGTCCACTGTGCTTATGGGGCTGTGTCAACGATGCAACCACCGACAATCATTCGCACTCTTAACTCTACAGATGTGGGTCCCGAATTTGTATCCCTAAATGCCACAACGACGACACCATCGCCCAAGGCCACGAATTCTGTAGAAAGTGAGACTGAAAAACCCATTGAAGGTATGTTTAATGAAATTAAGACTTGTGTAGTATCAAAAGTGTTTTTTTTTTCACATTCTTTTGAATTTCCCCTGATATTAATTTGTGAAACAGTTTTTTTTTTTTTGCTTCATTAAGACTTTCTTTTGTTCTTGACGTTGATATTGTTTCAGCAAATGGCATTGACATAATTAACGTTTGTTAACGTTTTTAAACGTGTGTTTTTTTATTAAATACTTGACAGCTAATTAGACATTAAATTTAGCTTTAAATACAAACCGGGAAAATTCAATATTACTAAAATATGCAAATATTTATTTTATTTTATTACCCTTGCGCGTGATAACGGGTGATTGTTTTAGACTGATTAAAATTGAAATCGAATTAAAAGGGGTTGAAATAATAAGAATAAATATTATACTATAGATGTTAAAAACAGAATTTAAAGTTCAACAGGTATGGGAATCAAAAAACTACTAAGAACTTAAGATGTGGAAAATTTGTGTGTTTTTTTTTAAGTGAACTTAAGGATTGGGAATTTTAAGAAATTGTGTTTTTTGTTCAATGTGAACTTAGGGATTAGAATTTAGAATACCAAGAGTCTACAACTTCCAACCAACAGTTTAAAACTATTTGGAAATGGGTTGTTGTGATTGATGTTTGTTCCTAAGATGCTTTCTATAGCTTTTTAGATAATGAGAATACAGGGTTATCCAACAAGAGGTGTTATTTTGGTATTCCAAGAAAAATTACATTTTTTGAGATAAATGTTCGGATGTTTATTTCATAATAAAGAAAAACAACATCAGCCAAATGGCCACTACGGCCACGCTTAAAGGACTATATCCTTTTTATGAAATTGTCCTTAACAAAATCGCAAAGTGGCTGCCCTACCTCGATAGCCTCACGAATTCTATCTTTGAGGTCTTCGCTGGGCTGTTGACGTATACCTTGTCTTTCACGTGAACTCAAAGGAAGAAGTCGCATGGTGTTAAATCACAAGATCTCGGTGGCCAATTGTGATCACCTCAATGCGTTGTTGAAGCGTGTATCGTTCCATTTTTGTCAAATGTCAAAGAATAAAAGCTTCACAAGTGACAGCTACCGAAATACCGCGTGATTCAAAATAACACCTCTTGTTGGAGAACCCTGTAGTCTTCTGTTCAGGAAAAATCTTGCTCAAAATATTGTATGCAATATTCCTAAAGTTTGTACAAAACAAACAACATTTTATAGCGACAAGTCAAAAAGTAAGTTTAGCTAGGTTTGGAGAATTGTACATAGTCATCTGAAAAGTAGATGAGATATTCGCCTGGCCTTACTTGCTATTTCGTTGAGTCATATCACCCATATTGAGACTGAAATTATATACGTAACTTATAAATTCAAAAACATCGACAGCATTAGAGTGATAATAAAATGTATATATTTCCTTTTACAAGTTAACATTTTTGCAGCATAATTTAAAGTACTTAGATGTTGTGTGCTTTGAAAAATAATAGATTGCACTGTGGTTCATTGGATATCTAAAAGTGTCCATATGACTTGTACAAACACAAAGGTCTGTAAAAATATCGTAATGATTTTCATTGCAAAAATGATTAGAAACTTATATTGGTGCTTGAAGATACTAAAGAGTAACCGCATTATCAATAAATATAAATTGTGGCATTTCAATTGCATTACAATGCAAACAAATTATATTTAGTGAAAATCAAGATTGTACCTTTAATGTATTGGCATAATGTAGAGAAACAATCACATCGATCCACTCATGTATTTTGGAATCAAACAACTTGAATATACAAGTGTCTCGCCTAGTATTTCACTTCAAGTGTTCAAGTGGATCTATTCGGCGGTTTCGATAAGTTTCCTAAAGTGGAAATCATTTAGGTGTTACTATGGCGACAATTTTAAGGGAGTCGCTGTAATTTTTAGGAGACATGTATTTGCAAATTTCTGTATGTCAATCAATATATATTCTGGTCTTGATTGAAAAACATCGCTTACAAATTTTTTAAGGTTTGAATGGCATTGTTGATTTGTGTGTTAGGATTTTATTTTCTCAAACAATACTTCCAAATCCTTAAAATGTTAATAGAAATCGAATGGAAAGTGGACCCCACGAAAATACGCCCCAAAAGTGAAACAAAGTAGACCCCCAAAAATTGTGATCCTATTGCGTAATGAAGATGAGCCCTAGTAAATTGAACCTGAACCGTTAAAAGATTGTAATTAAAATGGGACCCAGCATGTTTATTGGGGCGATATTTTATATGAACAAATATCGCACCCCAGATGAAAAACTCTTTTGAATTTTTCTAAACAAAACAATTTTGATTCCTTTTAACATTTCGATCTGTGATTCAATCTCTTTATTCAGCCAAGAAAGATAATGTTATGTCAATTAGCTTCATCTGATCGAATATTTTTTTTAGCACTAAAAGTTTTCTAAATGATCGCTGGAAGAGAATCTCTTACCCTCTATCCTATTTGCTTGTTACTTCAAAACTGTACCTGGCTCTGAAACCTTTATGCTTTGTTTAAATCTCTAGATCCTAGCAATCTCAGGGGATATCGTTCATACCCTCTGAGATATTTTAAACCCGTTACCTTCAATTTGCCTTACAAATACGAAGCTGTACATGTTTTTTTATCCGTAATGTAAATGTAGCATTGAACCCAGTATCGCAAAATATTAGAAAGACATCAGATAACCAAAATAGTTCCATTCAACTTTAAAGTCTGTGTGTCGTAAGTTTTGACATTTTTACGCATCGTTATCTGAGACAAATATTATGATTTTTTTTGTTCTTTTATGCACACAAATGCTGTGAAACATTAAAGTAAAATAACAACAGTAAGCACATTAATATTTATAAAAATTTATATATATTATTTAAAAAAACGTACATTAAAACTATCCAATCAAGTTGAAGTTGAAGGTGTTTTCATGTTATTTTTTGCTCTCTAGTGGATCTCCTTTTCGAAGATACCAACTAGATGGACTTAGAAATTCCCACAAATCGTAGCAATTTGTTTAATGTCTAGTACATGCTAATCGACTGATATTTAAATTATTTCGTCACTTAAGACCGAAGCAACTATATATTAACGAACGTTTAGAACAAGTCACGTTGTTAGTCGCAGCTCGGTCTGATACCAAATATACATTTAAAAATAAATTCTCAGTTTACTTGTTGGTTGTGTTACACAACAAATCAACCCTCCAAAGAATTTGAGTACTTATAAATAAATTATCATATTTTATTACTTGTCACTGTTGATGGATATGAGTAAGAAGACATTTTCTCAGGTGGATGATTTGTACAGAAAGTAAAGCTACTAAGAAAAATCACCCGAAGGGATTTTTTTAAATTTGTTTCCAACTGGTTTTGCTGGAAAATGGAAATCATATTAATGACTGGTAATTAAAATGATGTTGTTTTAATTTGTTGTGTGTCTGTTTAAAGCAAAAAAGTTCCCCGTAATTTACACATTCGGAATTGAAGTTAACAATGTCGTTGAATTTGTTAATAAATTAATTTACATTCAAATCACGTGATTGGTTTGTGGCTAAGTTCAATACACACAAAAATAATGTGTGCTATACAAAACAAAACATAAGAGAAATAAAATTATAAAATATAACACGAATTGACAAAAATGCACAAACCTTGTGTATGAACAAAAAAAAAACCCGCAGTTAACATTGGCGGAAGTCGTATAAGACACCGGCAAAGATGTAATCGGAGGTTTTTTCTTTCGAATCTCGAGAAGGAAGTCTTGTGATATGTTATATTCATTCTTTGATTCCGTGTTCTGTCTTAAGTGACATATAAAACATGATCGGTGTGAATTTGACTTTGACCTGTCTGTAAGTTATCTGTATCATCCAAAATTCTCAATGTACACAATGTACTCAATGTTCCATTGAGGTGGCACTTACAGTACATATATTGTTATTCAATTTCCGAGAATACTCATGTCCATTGATGGAGATGGCCACATCATTTCAGAATTGTATAGAGATTCAGAATATTACGAGTTATTTAAATTATGTTTGGTTCAATGTGGAACATTACAAGACGCCACATATCTTACAACAAAAATCGAAGGGGATTTTTCGCTTTTATTGTGTACCAGGTTCAATTAAAAAACTTTTTTTGATTTTTTGTGGGTTTTTACAGACCACTAGGATCTTATATAGACTTACTAGGAACTGGACGGCCGTGGTGTGGTAGGTAGTGTGTGCGACTATCACACAGAAGAACACAAATTCGAAACCGGGTAAGACCATCAAACATTTTTCAGCGACTGTTTCCACCTCGTAAATGTTGGCGACTGTACGAGTAAGAGAGCAATCTCTAAGCCATGTAAAACTTATCCGGAAAAGCATTAGCCATTCGGAGCCGGCTTTAAACAGTAGGTCCCGGTCAGTTAGTATACAAATTATATCGTACACAGCTCACTGATTCGAGAGAATTTCCCCGTCTGTTCCTTCATGGATGTTAAGGGAAATAAGTAAGGATTTTATTGATAAATTTGCATTTCGTTACCTTAATAGAAAAACGCCCTAACTTGCCCTAACTAAGTTCTACAATACATTATTTTTCTTAAATCGTACTCTTATACGATGTTTGTGCATTTGCTGATATAATAAATTTGAGTTTATTCACCTTTGAATCGCTGTGAAAGAGGTCTTTAATCACATCAGAATAATTTTTATTATTATACTGCATTCAACGTTTCGTATTGAAAGCTACCTAAAAAAATGTTAAACCTTATAACGTGTTATCAATTTTACAATATTTGTCAGAGAGATGTACGGGTTGCCTCGATATAATGTCAATGAACGCCTTTAAAAAAAAACAAAGACACACAGTTGTACCAGACAAAAACTGGTAATAACCATGTCTATTTGTATGGCCAACCTGTTTTAACACAGAATATTCAAAAATATTACTTTCGAATCAGATCGTCTGTCCACATTTGTAATTGGAATTCAGTCGTCTTGGTCAAGTCTAATTAATGCCATGTGCATTTCTCCAGCTAATGTACCTCAGGCAATTTGATTCCAATATAATAAAACATTTTCCTCCGTTCTTCGAACCAAAAACGAGATATGATCCAGAGGCCACGGCAACTCCATTTTCATGTAACAAATGCCGGAGTAATGAACGCTACATTTTCGGCCTGATTTTGAAAATTTAAGACAAAATCGCACCTGGCCAACATCCGCAACTTTTCCACATGCATTTTCTTTTAACTAATTCGGATGCTGTGCACTTATCCATATTTTGTAATAGGAGCAGCAAACTTTAGACGACATAGAAATATGCATGATATGAAGGTAACATAATGAAAAATGTCAACTAAGTGTTGTGAATCATCAGGATACTTACAATGACCCAATGGAAGAAAATAATCATTACTCTATTAAATCAAAATATGGTCGAAAACATCAAATAAACAATTCTCAAACCGTCTTTAATGTTTACTGAACGGTTCTGCACTGACTGCAAAACTGAACCATAAAATTATTTAAATTAATTTCAAAAATGTCAGAGAGTGACAATCACTAGTGATATCCAGCACTTAACCTGTTCATCATCGATCATTTTACTAAATTGCATTTCCATAATTTTTTCTCATTTTCAGATGCAAATTTCTGGTATAAAGTGGCCCACAAACAATTGGAGAAGATTATAAAAACTGCACAGAAGAACCAAGAGAATGGCTACAAGCGGAAAGCTAAAAATATCATAATTTTTGTGGGCGACGGTATGGGTCTGTCGACCATAACAGCTGGACGCATCTACAAGGGCCAGTATTTGAAGCATGGCAATGGCGAAGAGGAAAAACTGGCATTTGATGAATTTCCCTATACAGGCTTAGCAAAGGTAAATATCAAAAAAATCCGCTTATACAATAGACTTCAAAATATCTTTTCTACAGACCTACAATGTCGACAAACAAGTTCCCGATTCAGCTGGTACAGCCACCGCCATGTTTTGTGGTGCAAAGACCGACTATGGTGCCATTGGCATGGACATGAGACGATCCAAAACGGATAACAAGCAAGGACGATTATCATCCATAATGGATTGGGCTCAAGCCGAGGGCAAACGGACCGGCATTGTCACAACAACACGCATCACACACGCTACACCCGCTGCCACGTATGCTCGCATTTATCATCGTGACTGGGAGTGTGATACAAAGGTTCCACAAGCTTCCAAAGGAATTCATACAGACATTGCTAGGCAATTGGTGGAAAATGCTCCTGGCAATAAATTTAATGTTATTATGGGTGGAGGCCTTAAACCCCTGGGTGCTATGAATCCAACTGAAACACAATCCGTGCGATGGGAGGGTGATACGGAAACAATCTGTGCCCGCGGCGATGCCATGAATTTACCACAAAAATGGCTGGACAATGGAAAGGAAATGAACGATAGTCGTGTATTTGTTAAAAGTTTAAAGGAATTGGAAAATGTGGATTTGGGGAAGGTCGATCGGCTAATGGGTCTCTTCCGTAACAATCACATCACATATGCCATCAGCAAGGAAGAAGGCGAACCTTCCCTTAAGGAGATGACAGAAGCTGCCATTGAGGTGTTGCAACGTGATCATTCCAATGTAAGTTCTTTATAGCCAGTACTGAAGGCCACTAATAATTGCATCTTATTTCATTTCTTTAGGGGTTTGTACTTCTTGTCGAAGGCGGCCGTATCGATCAGGCCCATCATCAAAATTACGCTCATGCTGCCCTGCATGAGGTCTACGAATTCGATATGGCCGTAGAAGCTGCTCTCGAAAACACTAATTCC
The DNA here is from genome assembly GCA_958296145.1 of Hydrotaea cyrtoneurina. NCBI lineage: Eukaryota > Metazoa > Arthropoda > Insecta > Diptera > Muscidae > Hydrotaea > Hydrotaea cyrtoneurina. The sequence goes on from OY282512.1 coordinate 120,212,217, forward strand.
GATGAAACTCTCATTATCGTTACCGCCGACCATTCGCATGCCGTCACATTAAATGGTTACCCCAAACGTGGTGCTGATATTTTGGGCTTTGCCAATTCCGCCGACGATCCCATGGCCTATGAGACTATCTCCTACGCCAATGGTCCAGGCTTCTATGACCATTTGGCCAACTCATCAGCACCTACCAGTGTTCCTACGAATATATGGAAGTCCTTAGAATCACTGACGGCGGAAGAGCGTCAATCACCCACATACCGTCACATGGCTAGTGTCCCTCGCAAGGACGAAACTCATGGTGGTGAAGATGTTATTGTTTTTGCCAATGGTCCTGGCTCCAGTCTGGTACGGGGCGTCTTCGAACAGAACTATTTGGCTTTCGTAATGAGCTATGCCGGTTGTATGGGTCCGGCTAAAAATTTCGACACCACTTGTAAAAGTAGTGCTGCGACTACTGTAGCCCTGCCAGTTTTCCTTATCTTTGCTGTGTGTTTGGCGCACTTGTTTGATAAATTTTAGTTTTTTTGTTTTATAATTTTTAACGTGTTAAGTTGTATTAATTAATTTAAATGAAAAATTCCCTATGTACTATATTATTGAAAAAAATATATATAGATGTAACTTTTGTCTGTATTTATGTATAGTTAAGAACAGATGTTTTTTAATGCATACACATATGTAGGTTATAGGGAAAAGAGTCTGGCAAGTGAACAATTAGCCATTAAGATGGTTGTCCGCTATGGAATCTATTCGAAAATGTATCACCCGTTGAACTAAACCGCCGACGACATTTCATTTAAATGGGAACAAACACATAAAAAGTATACAATTATTTAAAAAAAAAAATTGTTGAAGAGAAAATCGTTTTAACAACAGCGCCTGAAAGTATGCTTTAAATTGTCCATCTTCACATTCTGGCAGCACTGGCAACAATATATAGTCAGCGCCATCTCTTGGACATAGATTGGTCAACATCCAAATGCAATTTTTCGTACAAAATGTATATTCAAATATTCAACAACATATAAACGAGAGGTGTTTAATTTAAGAAATTTAAACGAAATGATTATTTTTAAATCATAAACATTTATAAATGATATTGTCGTGACTTGGGTGCTACAAGTACAAATATGGTTGTGAATGGTTTATTACAAAATACACCTCGCCAAGCCCCCTTTGACTGATGACGTGGTCTTCATGCATACGTCCAGGTTTCAATCAAGACCTTGGAAAATTGCTCTTAAAGTTTTATAGCTAAAACTAAACGTAACTCACTTTATATTTGTAAATATTTTACTAATAACGTTTTTTTTTTTCTAATAATATGCCAAAAGCAACAGGGCTGTTATTTTATTGTTTAAGGGTATTTTTCATATGTTTAGACCTCAATCTCTACTTATAATTAATTTGTTTTTTCAATATTCTGACAAAAATTTTATTTTATATTTAAATTATATTTATTTCTTACCTGTTGGCTTTAAGTGTATATTTATAAACAATTCGAACGAAGTGAACCTACATATGCAATCTATTAATAAAATAAAGTGTAAAGTATATTTTAATGCTGTTTTAATAGTTAAACTACAGCAAGTTTGTATAAAATTGACAAAACGACTCATGTTGTGTTTATCTCGCATACATCCGTGTCGCATCAAAACCCCTTTTGATTGCTCAAGAGGATTTTCAGCTGTATTCAAAACTGTTTACCTTTTAAAATAGTATACCGTTTAGAAGTCATAGATGTTTAAATATTTTGTAGATTTCTTCAAAATTTAAAAAAAATATTTTTACAATATGTATACCCATAGATGGCGCGGACTGTATATTTACTGCTGTCAGACTGCTACATTCGAGCAGACTTTTAGACGCATAAATATATCGGCAGCTAATTTGTTTCATATGAAAACATAGTGAAGTGCCATGATTTTCGTTTTTAATAAATATTTTTCTTTGAATCGACAATTTTGAAATGAAAAAAAAGAATATTTAAAAAAATCCAACCTATTTTTAAATTTCATTTATAATTTATAAAAAAACGCAAAGCTAGTCATTGCAGTAGCTAAACTAATTCCATTGTGTGTCTTAGCTTTTAATGATCTTGTCTTACGATGGACCATACAACATGGACCATATAAAATATCCCCATTTCGGGAGGTTTTTTCTTTTCCAAAAGCAGGGAATTTTTGCCGATAATAAAAATAGATCTTTGATATTGTGACTATTTTCCGAAATATGACCAGAGAAAGACAATGTCAAACTCTATACTTTTAAAAATCCATTAAATCCGAAAATTCGTTTGTCATACAACAACTTATCACAGCGTCATCTTCAGATTTATATCCTCTATCGATGTGGAGAATTACAAACAATATTTTTTTCAAAAAAAATCGCTAATTTTAAAAGGCTATCCTCTTGCTTTTTTTGGGTCGAAAATATTTTTTTCTTATTTCGATATTTCGTTATAGCAGATATGTAGTGCGTTCAAAATGAAACTATTATCATCCAGAATCCGCAGGATTGCCTGGCAGGTTTTCGAGATATGAATAAAAAAAGCGGATTAAGAATGGAGACTACATTTCGCAAGTAAAACCTATGGAAGTATTCATGGCTAATGTGATTTTTTTTATTGTCAATGCAATAAATGTCTTTTGTTGTCTGTAAGTAAGTTTAAATAAAAAAAACCCTGTTTGTTTTAATTTGTAAGTTATTTTATTTAATTCTCTTTTATTTACAAAGCTTAGTTTTCTACGTCACAGGTATTGTTTCTTTTTATTGTATTATGTCTACAACCCTTAGTTTTCGTTTATGTTATCGGTCTTTAAAGTTCATTGTTTGACTGATTTGTTCTGGCTCTGCATTATGTGATTGAAGCAGAGACGAGAATAAATCGATCATAACAACAACAATACTCCAAATTAAAACGGTTTGTCCACACAGTGAGAGTTGAAGTGATGTCGATGTGCGTTTGTTGTGGCGATAGTCGCAAGACATTAGAAATAAGAAAGGATAAATGGGAAGACGAAATTATATTGAAAGAAAACAAAGCGAAATATGACCAGAAAAAGTCAAATTATCTAACTTTTGGAAATCGATTAAATCGGAAAACTGGCATGGAAGACAACAACTTATCACAGCGTCATCTTCAGATTTATATCCTCTATCGATGAGCAGAGTTACAGACAAAAATATTTTTTTGAAAAAATCGCAAATTTGGAAAGGCTAACCCCTTGCTTTTTTTTGGGTCGAAAATATTTTTTTTCTTATTTCGATATTTCGTTATAGCAGATATGTAGTGCGTTCAAAATGAAACTATTATCATCCAGAATCCGCAGGATTTCCTGGCAGGTTTTCGAGATATGAATAAAAAAAGCGGATTAAGAATGGAGACTATATTTCGCAAGAAAACCTATGGAAGTATTCGTGGCTAATTCGATTCATTACATAGATGGTAGTATAGGACTCTAGCTTTAATTTAGTGACAATAGCACTTTGATACCTTGAATGGTTTCTAAAATATGACCAGAAAAAGAAAAAGTCAAATTATCTAACTTTTGGAAATCGATTAAATCGGAAAACTGGCATGGAAGACAACAACTTATCACAGCGTCATCTTCAGATTTATATCCTCTATCGATGAGCAGAGTTACAGACAAAAATATTTTTTTTAAAAAATCGCGAATTTGGAAAGGCTAACCCCTTGCTTTTTTTTGGGTCAAAAATATTTTTTTTCTTATTTCGATATTTCCTTATAGCAGATATGTAGTGCGTTCAAAATGAAACTATTATCATCCAGAATCCGCAGGATTGCCTGGCAGGTTTTCGAGATATGAATAAAAAAAGCGGATTAAGAATGGAGACTATATTTCGCAAGAAAACCTATGGAAGTATTCGTGGCTAATTCGATTCATTAAATAGATGGTAGTATAGGACTCTAGCTTTAATTTAGTGACAATAGCACTTTGATACCTTAAATGGTTTCTAAAATAAGACCAGAAAAAGAGAAAGTCAAATTATATAATTTTTGAAATCGATTAAATCGGAAAACTGGCATGGAAGACAACAACTTATCACAGCGTCATCTTCAGATTTATATCCTCTATCGATGAGCAGAGTTACAGACAAAAATATTTTTTTTAAAAAATCGCGAATTTGGAAAGGCTAACCCCTTGCTTTTTTTTGGGTCGAAAATATTTTTTTTCTTATTTCGATATTTCGTTATAGCAGATATGTAGTGCGTTCAAAATTAAACTATTATCATCCAGAATCCGCAGGATTGCCTGGCAGGTTTTCGAGATATGAATAAAAAAAAGCCGATTAAGAATGGAGATAGTCTCCAAGTAAAACCTATGGAAGTATTCGTGGCTAATTCGATTCATTACATAGATGGTAGTATAGGACTCTAGCTTTAATTTAGTGACAATAGCACTTTGATACCTTAAATGGTTTCTAAAATATGACCAGAAAAAGAGAAAGTCAAATTATCTAATTTTTGGAAATCGATTAAATCGGAAAACTGGCATGGAAGAAAACAACTTATCACAGCGTCATCTTCAGATTTATATCCTCTATCGATGAGCAGAGTTACAGACAAAAATATTTTTTTTAAAAAATCGCGAATTTGGAAAGGCTAACCCCTTGCTTTTTTTTGGGTCAAAAATATTTTTTTTCTTATTTCGATATTTCCTTATAGCAGATATGTAGTGCGTTCAAAATGAAACTATTATCATCCAGAATCCGCAGGATTGCCTGGCAGGTTTTCGAGATATGAATAAAAAAAGCGGATTAAGAATGGAGACTATATTTCGCAAGAAAACCTATGGAAGTATTCGTGGCTAATTCGATTCATTAAATAGATGGTAGTATAGGACTCTAGCTTTAATTTAGTGACAATAGCACTTTGATACCTTAAATGGTTTCTAAAATATGACCAGAAAAAGAGAAAGTCAAATTATCTAATTTTTGGAAATCGATTAAATCGGAAAACTGGCATGGAAGAAAACAACTTATCACAGCGTCATCTTCAGATTTATATCCTCTATCGATGAGCAGAGTTACAGACAAAAATATTTTTTTTAAAAAATCGCGAATTTGGAAAGGCTAACCCCTTGCTTTTTTTTGGGTCAAAAATATTTTTTTTCTTATTTCGATATTTCCTTATAGCAGATATGTAGTGCGTTCAAAATGAAACTATTATCATCCAGAATCCGCAGGATTGCCTGGCAGGTTTTCGAGATATGAATAAAAAAAGCGGATTAAGAATGGAGACTATATTTCGCAAGAAAACCTATGGAAGTATTCGTGGCTAATTCGATTCATTAAATAGATGGTAGTATAGGACTCTAGCTTTAATTTAGTGACAATAGCACTTTGATACCTTAAATGGTTTCTAAAATAAGACCAGAAAAAGAGAAAGTCAAATTATATAATTTTTGAAATCGATTAAATCGGAAAACTGGCATGGAAGACAACAACTTATCACAGCGTCATCTTCAGATTTATATCCTCTATCGATGAGCAGAGTTACAGACAAAAATATTTTTTTGGAAAAAATCGCGAATTTGGAAAGGCTAACCCCTTGCCTTTTTTTGGGTCGAAAATATTTTTTTTCTTATTTCGTTATAGCAGATATGTAGTGCGTTCAAAATGAAACTATTATCATCCGGAATCCGCAGGATTGCCTGGCAGGTTTCCGAGATATGAATAAAAAAAAGCCGATTAAGAATGGAGACTATATTTCGCAAGTAAAACCTATGGAAGTATTCATGGCTAATGTGATTTTTTTTATTGTCAATGCAATAAATGTCTTTTGTTGTCTGTAAGTAAGTTTAAATAAAAAAAACCCTGTTTGTTTTAATTTGTAAGTTATTTTATTTAATTCTCTTTTATTTACAAAGCTTAGTTTTCTACGTCACAGGTATTGTTTCTTTTTATTGTATTATGTCTACAACCCTTAGTTTTCGTTTATGTTATCGGTCTTTAAAGTTCATTGTCTGACTGATTTGTTCTGGCTCTGCATTATGTGATTGAAGCAGAGACGAGAACAAATCGATCATAACAACAACAACAATACTCCAAATTAAAACGGTTTGTCCACACAGTGAGAGTTGAAGTGATGTCGATGTGCGTTTGTTGTGGCGATAGTCGCAAGACATTAGAAATAAGAAAGGATAAATGGGAAGACGAAATTATATTGAAAGAAAACAAAGCGAAATATGACCAGAAAAAGTCAAATTATCTAGTTTTTGGAAATCGATTAAATCGGAAAACTGGCATGGAAGACAACAACTTATCACAGCGTCATCTTCAGATTTGTATCCTCTATCGATGAGCAGAGTTACAGACAAAAATATTTTTTTTAAAAAATCGCGAATTTGGAAAGGCTAACCCCTTGCTTTTTTTTGGGTTGAAAATATTTTTTTTCTTATTTCGATATTTCGTTATAGCAGATATGTAGTGCGTTCAAAATGAAACTATTATCATCCAGAATTCGCAGGATTGCCTGGCAGGTTTCCGAGATATGAATAAAAAAAAGCCGATTAAGAATGGAGACTATATTTCGCAAGTTAAACCTATGGAACTATTCATGGCTAATGTGATTTTTTTTTATTGTCAATGCAATAAATGTATTTTGTTGTCTGTAAGTCTAATAACTTTGTTTAAATAAAAACCCCTTTTGTTTTAATTTGTATGTTGTTTTATTTAATTCTCTTTTATTTAAAAAAGCTTAGTTTTCTACGTCACTGGTATTGTTTCTTTTTATTGTATTATGCCTATTTTAAGGGTTGTTTTCGTTTATGTTATCGGTCTTTAAAGTTCATTGTTTGACTGATTTGTTCTGGCTCTGCATTATGTGGTTGAAGCAGAGACGAGAATAAATCGATCATAACAACAACAACAATACTCCAAATTAAAACGGTTTGTCCACACAGTGAGAGTTGAAGTGATGTCGATGTGCGTTTGTTGTTGCGATAGTCGGAAGACATTAGAAATAAGAAAGGATAAATTGGAAGACGTAATTATATTGAAAGAAAACAAAGCGCAATAACCACATACGTACGTATGTAAAGGGTTTTCCAACAAGAGGTGTTTATTGAATCACCCGGTATTTTCGTAGCTGTCACTTTTGATGCTTTTATTCTCTGACATTTAATAAGTAGAAATTACGCCATTATACAAAAAATGGAACGATTCATTAAACGAATTGAAATTAAAATTCACTACAAAAATGGTAAAAATCTTCGCAAAACTAAAGCATTTTTGTGTCGTCGTGAAGCACCTTGTTGGACCGCAATACAGAAATTGGTGGAAAAATTCGAGCTGTTGTGACAAGTTAGTGATGTGAAAAACAACTGAGAATATTTCAGATGTAGCCCAATTGGGAATTGGGCACTTCGCAAACGTCATTACATCGTATTTTTCATAAAGACTTGGGTCTTAAGGCTTATAAAGTTCAGTTAACACAAGAATTAAAGCTGGCCGATCATCAACCACGTCGTGTCGTTGCGGATTGGGTCCTTTAAATGCATAAATATGGTCCGTAATTCCATTAAAAAACCATCTTGACTGATGAGGCCCATTTCCACCTCGGTGGCTACGTCAACAAGCAAAATTTCATGAAAAGTCCTGTTAGCGTGGTCATGGTGGTCATTTGGCTGATGTTGTTTTTCATTATTAACGGCATACCTTCCTCTTAGTTATGAAATAAACATCCGATCATTTATTTCATAAAATGTAATTTTTCTTTGAATACTAAAATAACACTTTTTGTTGGAAAACCATGTACATACGTATGGATCATTCATAAAATGTAGGTAACGTCATGGTGATGTCGATGGGTTTAATGTAAGACATCATTAAACACGATGTATACGTAAGGGCGTTGGGGGTTCGATTTCCACCAGGGGCCTTGGTCTGTCTATACATCTAGCCATATCTCTGCCATAGATCTGTGTCAGCCGGTTTACCCTTGGACACAAAATTAGAATATAAAATTTACTTTGTATTATAATTAATAAAAAATGAAATAAATGTTTATTCTATAAAATAAAAACATGACTTTTATTACAAAATTTACAGTATTTGCCAAAGCTGCATTTAGTTTATTATATAATCCAAGTGCGATAAGCAATCGAAGAGCGACAGACAAGAGTTAAGTACGCTTGGACTTAAGATTCAGTTTTTAAATTTCGGCACAATATACAAACAGAGCATTTTGAACCATGCAACAGATTATCTCCATCCTAATATGCAATAAGTTAATTACTTAAGATGGCTCAACAGCCTGTTTTTGGTATTGGTCTCATTAATATATGGCTTCCATGCAATTCGGTAACATTCGACATTTCTCCAGTTCCTTATACCAAGTACGTTCATGTCTTTCCCACTAAGTCCCCCTTTTTTGTGGTCCATTCGATCAGCATGTCCTAGATAGCGCAATCGCTGCACTTTGATTTACATGCAAATATAATTATTAACATAGTCCTCGATCTGCTACATTGAAACAAATAATGTTAGAATTCGTTAAAGAAAATTACACGTATGCTTAACAGAATTTAAGAGTGGTTTTTATACGATTAGTGGAAACGAGTTGTAAATCCGAAAAAAGTGTTTAAATAATTATTCAAGAACAAATAGAAAATCCTACTTGATAGGCAAGAATGTAATAGTTTATCGTATGATATCTCAGCAACGTGTGTATACATTAATACAGGGGTGGTATGTGAATGAAAAATAGGAAAACACAACTGTAATAACTTAATTTAAATTATTCTTTATTAAATCACTTTTCTAGTTGCATTTATATCAATCATCATTCACTTTAAGTTTAACAGAACAGATCATTGTAAATTACACCACGGCAAAATAAAAGAAAAAAACGAATGAATGCAACGAAACATCTTTGTGGGAGGTATTTATCATCAATAAGAACTAAAAAAACATTTCCAACTACAAAGCTTCAGTAACTCTGGTGTTTGTCGGATATTCATTGCTTTATGGAACTTATCTTCTTCAGTTTTTTACTACTTAATCTGATGGTTATGCAGCCTTTGCTTTGGTAGCTGGAGCGGCTGTGGTTTTCTTCGATGCATCTGGGGCAGCATCATCAGCATCTAACTTTTTTATACGATTCATATTAACGCAATTACGGAAAGCTGCTACCTCTTCAGCACATTTCAGTGTTTCTCCAGGATTAGCACGGTAACAGGCAATCACTTGTGCTTTCAGATCTTGACATGGTGGCAGTTGATGTATTGGCGATGCGGTGGCAAAGCGTTTGCATACATCCTCCACGGCTGTAGAATACTCACTTTCCATTATAGCATTTGTTTTCTTTAGAGTTTGCTCGAGATTGACCATACGCTGTTTCCACATAGCATCATTTTGCTGCAGTTCAATTTCTTTTTGCCGACGCATATCGCTGGCACTGAAAGTGGCACCTGCTGGTGCAGAATACACAACAGATGGTGGATTCTGATAGACAATTGTTGGCGGTGGTGTAGCTGCAGTGGATTTAACAGGTTTAGGTGGTGGAGAATCCTTTTTGGGTGGTGGTGTCGGCTGAGCTTTAGCATTTTCTTTGACTGAAAAAGACGAGATATTTAAAAAGCTTCGTTTTATTGTGTGAATATAAACTCGATCTTATGCTATTGATTGATGACCATAATGATATCTGTCGAATTTTCATGTTTCTGTTTAATAATATAACGGTTTTGATTGTTTTTATTGTATTTCTGTGGAATTATGTTGTTATTTCCAAAATTCAGAATATTAGTCACTGAGTATAATTTCTAATTCCTAAAACATTGACTAAAACACGAATGGCTATGTGAAGAAAACATAATTCATTTATTATCTTAAAATTCAAAATCATATTGAAGCGAACTTTTGATAATGAAAAACAAAAAAAAATCATAAGAAAATATAACTTGAAAGGAAAACTTCATAATTGTTATGACAGATTAAATTTGTAATCCTGGAAAGTCAAGATACTTTTTAATGCTTTTATAATATCGTATTGTTCTGTTAAAAATTATGAAATATATGAACACTTTCGATAAAAAAAAAATGTAATGCCTTTCCCGGTATCTGCACGAAGAAATCTTTACTTTGTTTTTGTTTGTTGATTCCAGATGTGTTGGAAAATAACATAAATTGTTTGCACTTTATCGTGTAGTAAAATGGACATCTCAGAATTCATTGACTACTAAACCTTTAAAAACGAAGGACATAACCCTGTTTTGAACATCTTTTAAGGGCACTCTAGAGTTGAGTTTGTTGATAATCACCGCGGTCTCGGTTTTATTATTACTAAATAACTTTGTTTTGAATCCCATTTTAACTCTGTTCATAGTAGAATTTATAGTGTATGCGTAGACTATACTCGACAAATATTTATTTACCATCTGAGGTAAACCAAAGATTGGCTAATGCCACGAATTCTTTACGGAATGGATGTGGTTACCGGTACAACTAAACATAATGGCAAAAGATGTTGAAATTAGCCGGTAATCTCAGAGTCACTTGTATTCACTTTGAAGACATTATAATTCAGGTCGTGTACGAACATGTAAACGATCCGGATATACTAATGCTAGTCATAATTATTTACGAAAGTAATAGCGCGACCCGGACGGTCATGACTACAATGATAGATGTCAGACGACGACTTGGTCCTAGTATGTTTACCTAAAGGCCTATGACAAGACCAAACCTTATGAATTCGGGCAGTTTTAACGGTTCCACCCTCAATACTAATAATAATGTCCGCATATATTGTCGACAATAAATGCTACAAGGGGCTAATCAGTCAGTTAAAAAAAGAACAAAAATAACATTGTACAGTGATGGAAGACATGCAATCCATGCTATATCGATCCGGCTAGGACCTACATGAGATTGTAGAGCCAACATAAAGAGTATGTCTGAGGTTTGACAATAGGAATATAAACCATTACAAAGTCACTTGGTAAAATCTAAAAACTCTGCATACAAACGAGATAAGTAATTCAGATGTCACATATTGTTACTCAGAATAAACATATGAGATATGGGGCCGGAGTATGACACCTTTCGGCAATTTCAGTTCTTAGCAAAAATTTATGGCACGTAGCAATATTAACCTTATCGATTCGAATAGCATTATCACCAGCATAACAAATTATTTACATTTGGACTGTAGTTGAAATTGAAACTATACCATTGTGGACGAAGGTGAAGCTGTATCATCAAATCCTAAATAGTGTTAATAGGACATTATCCAACTATGCAGAATATCGAAAACCATTATATAGGTAGATACGGGATTGCTAAAAAATGGCTAAAAACATTCGGACACCACCAGTTGCTATAGAAAATCTTACACAGTACCTACTGCCTCATATGACAAAAGACACGCACTAATAATATCCTTTAGCAACAATATGACGTCATACACTAACCCTGCAACGAAAAATTTTTGTTTATCTCGAGAAAAAAAATTTAAACAATAATTATGCTTTATATTTTCGGTTGCATAATCATCGCAGTCATCGTTAATTTGTCTTCTTCCCCTGCAATTTGTGCTATGACGCCATATAATACATTTCGAAGGGGTAAATACTTAGGTAAGTGAATGGAATATATTGTCTCTTACATACCTTGTTTCGAAATGCCCGTCTTCAGACGCTGCACAACATCGTCGGATATATCAATAACGCCAGCCGGCGATGGATTGTCCATAGACACAGAACGCGGTTCTGCTGAATGTGCTGCTCCCATTTTTGCCACTCAATTCTTTATCACTGCAGTTATAGACAACGGTACCAAACAAATACTATGAAAATGATATAATTTATTTTTAAAAAAAATTATTTGATAACAAACCTTTGGAAGTTCAGCAGAAAATCCGTCAACGAAAAATTATTACCAAAAATCCATCAAACGTGTGTGTGTGACGTAGTAACAGTATTATTGTTTTTCATAGTTTGACGTTTGGTGGTATAGACATTTCACAGGGTAGTTCACATAAGTATTTTTATCTGGGTATGGTGTTTTAAACAACATATTGCAAGTTTTATTTTTATAAATTACAGATATAATAGGAAAATGCGTCAACAAATGCATTGTATTTTAAAACTATGTTTATGCTATGGTTAGATATACTCCGAAATGCAAACAAAATATACACGAATACTAAAAATTAACGAAAAAAAATAAAAATTTGGAAAAATGTTAATGCACCGATTTATGTTGAGTCGAGTACAATTAGAATGGTACACTGTACCCCTAAATGTGGAAATGGAGCAAGTCGAAGCTAAATATATCTGATTTAATACGAGATTTTTTGAAACATTAGTTAGGCTACACACACTAGGCATCAGCAATATTTGAAAGATTTTCAAAGCAAATATATATGTATATTTTTTTAAACAAATACCTACTTTTTTAAAACAAATACTGCAAACGACGTGGGATGTCTGCCCTCTGTATGGGCTTTGTTCAAAAGTACAGATCTTTAGTACTATTTCATTTCCTCTTGTCTTTATAACAAAGTACTTGGTAATAAAATTGGCATCCAGGATTTGTAAAATAATTGTTTAATTATATGAAACATATGAATGCAATTCACTGTGTTAGCGATATGAAATAACGGCATTGGAGAGACGTTGGCCTTGCAATTGATAATGGAAAAACAGGCAGGCAGGAAAAACACTTGCAGTAAGATCATTTCACATACGAATAGTTCGGCTTAAGAACGAATTTTCTTTATAGTGTGTCGTACGGTCATTTGGCTAAAAGAAAATGGATGAGAGAAGCAATTTTTGTTTTTTTATTTTCAGATTTAGAAATGGTTTAGAGGTATTTCAAACCGGGTTTCAGCAGTTTATCGTATTTCAATCACAAACTGACCATCAAAAAACATTTTCTAAATCTTTGCGATATCATCTCAAAAGAAAATTTTTCAAAAAAGTACCGACGCCTTGTCTAGTGTACCGACGCCTTGTCAATAAACATTTATCAAGGCGATATTTCGCAGAGTCGCAAACATTAAAGAAGTAAAATGGAGCGCGGCTATGTTGACAATGCGTCCTCGAAAATTCAAAGTTGGGTGCGGATTTTGAGGCGGTGGTATCATCGAAAATGCTCCTGGAAACGGCTTTTCGGTTAATGGTGAGCGCTACAGAGACACGACAAACCTTTTTTTTTATTTATTTGCACAGATTTTGTAATTTAAAGCCTTACGGCCAAGTGAAGCCTAAGGGGAGTGAATTAAACAATCTGGCTATTCTAACTCAAAAGGACTTATCCATATGACCATCCGCTCTGGAAATGATTAGTTGGTTAGCACGCGATGAACGACAAAATGTAAATGAGTCAACAAGAAAAGACGGATTTTGATTTTTATAAATTTTGTAAAATAACAGAAGAGACCGATAATTTACGAAATCACGAAAGGAGCAACTCAAAAATTGATTTACATATGGAGTAACATAGTCAAACCGTCTAAGGTAATTTTTACATTTTTATGGCCGAAGAATGAAGACATGTATTATCTTCGTTTTCAGCAGGATGACATTTCACGCAGCCCAAATAATCATTCTTGTCGTTGCCAAATGACCACCTCGGATCTATGTTATGCGAACAGTCCATTATCTGTTCAGGCCCTTAAGGTAAATATCGAGCAAGCCATAGGTGAGAGACAGCCCGAAATCGTCACTAAGGACAAGATGTTAACTCTGTGAAATGTCTCACATAAGACATGAAGCTTTCGCAATCCTCTATTCTGAGTATTCCGAAACATTATATTCATATAAAATAATTTAACACAAATATTTTTTTGAAAATCATTTTTATTTTATTATTACTTCTTTCCTTTGATCATTATTATTTGTGGTTTACTTCTTGTTTAGTAGTCAATAATATTTCACATCATCATGTCATATGTGCATATTCTTGTGCACTGGGGGAGATTTAATTTGATATCACCGATTAAAATTATATCCTCATTAAATTAATATTTTTTTGTTGTATTCTTTTTACTTTGATTTATTTTGTTAAGGATAATGGTTCTTGGTAAATTTAGTCAGATATTCAAATGTACCCACAGGATGAGACATTTAGTTTGTTTATTTATTTTAACAAACATTTACCTTTACTGTGGGTGATTGTTTTTGTCTCCATTTTTTGGTGATACATAAAAATTAATTAATTATATTTGTTTTCTTTTAGTTGTATAATAATTTACACGCATTGTAAGCCTTACACTAAAAAATATTTTATTTAATAATAATTATACATACGATACATCTAAATCTTTTACGATTTGGTTTTCATGTCTTCTTCACTACTTCTTGTTTTTATTGAAATGAAAAATAAATCGTTAATTTATTAATATCTAATGGCGCTTAATAAAATGACATGCATGTGTAGATCAGTTTATTGGCGACAAATGAATATATTTCGAAATTGTTTTTAAAGTTTGTTTATTCCACCAGGAACGTTTCACAAAAAAAAAATTTAATAATGTGGGAATTTAAATTTATTGTTTTTATATTCTATATTTGTATTATCACGGTTATTAAATATGAATAATGTCATTTAAAATTTGTTTTCCTCTTATATTTTATACAATTACAAATATATATACTCATTAAAATATTTTAAATATTTACATTAATCAAAGCATTTCTAAAATTAATAATTTTAAAATAAATATAATTTTGTGGATTATTTTTAATCTCAAAAAAACATCCAATTTTTAATAAGTGTGCTGGGGAGACCCTGAATCGACCGAAATAACGAAACATTTTGTCCTTTAATTGTTTTTATTTAAACCAAATTAAATGTGTTCATGATTCAGTATATGCTCTTTTGCGAGAACTGCCTTAAGGATTTCCGCCACTGATAAAGTTTTTTACTCTTCTGCATATGCATAATTAATAATAAAACAAAACTTGTATTCCCGAGTTCTTCCGGAATATATTGATTTTCGCTATTTTGTTGTTTTTACATTTTTCAAATTCAATACAGACTGACTGACGTCTGTAATTACTGGTTAGATGTGACTTTAGATATTGTGACAATAACGCGGTCCCTTTAAATGTCACGAATAGGTATGAAGATTGTATCTTTAAATATACACAGAAGTCGGTATACAATAATATCTTTGCAGTGAAGATTGTATCTTAAAATATACAGAGTCCGTATACAATAGTAGAGTAAGTAACGGATATAAGAACATTTGCTTTAAGAAAACGGCAAAACGCCGTGTGTTAGTTTCATTTTCACAATAATTGTATACATGAACAAAGCACATATAAGAAAGAAATTTGTGGTATTTTTTGACTTTTTTATATCCGTTATCTATTGTATCTTAGCAAGGATTCTAAAAGACAGTGTGGTATACCCTTCGCCATTTAAATATTTATCGGTTATTTTGACTTATAATACATACATTATGTATTAAACTGCAAAACGACTGATATTTACTTGAATTTTCGTGTGTGTTTTGATAGATAACTGGAGCTAAAAAAATGGATGTTGAAATCAGATAAACGAATTCAAACTTTCAAATCATCATACCCGAAATTGGACCAAACTTAGACACAAGAATTTTAAAACCATTTGTTCAATATGTTGTAAAACTTGAAGTAAGATAGAATGGTCAAACGTTATGGTTTTACCCACGGTCCATTTTAGAAAGAACCACAAATTTGTATTGCGTGTTTTTATTGCTTTATTTAGGAAACATCCTTGTCATTACTTTCTTCCACGTATGTTTTTAGGTTTGGATAACATTATTCTAGGTTTGCGGAGCCAGTGCATAAGTTTGGGGTTTACGGCCAGAATATAATCTACAGCAACAATATAAACAACACGAATAATTTTCCAAATTTATTGTGGTTTAGTGACAAGTTAAACGCGTTCTAATTAAAAGTGAGTTTGCTTTTCTAAAATGTTGTGTGTTCTGAAAAGATATGGTGATATCCAAACCGCGATAAGATGTCAATGAGCGATATATCTCTAAATAGTTACCAAAAAGCGAACATGGTAATTTGATTGAGAGATTCCAGAAGGAACGAGGATAATTTTTTAAATAACCGTCGTCCATTTAAAGGTATGAATGAACATTAATAAAGATATAACACGAATATCAAAAACGGATGAATAGCTGTAATGCAAATACATATTGCGTTGTGCTAAGTTTAAGCCAATTTCCGAAAAAGTTTTGTGGGTTTTAAATTTAGTTCCTATAGTATTCTTTGTATGAAAGAAGAAATGTTTTTACTAATAACAAACAATTTCAGCTGACCGACTGAAACGCTTATAAACGGATTATGTCGAAGCGTATCTGAGTTAAGAGACTATTATATAACAGTAGTATCAAGCAAACTATCTATCCAGGTGGGTAAGGGTATCATGTGATATCGGCAATAGATTAGCCAACATTTTGAAGGTGAGTGTACAATCTAATGATTCCAATCAGCAAACTCTGAACTAAATATTTCTCAAATATTTTCGGTATTATAACGTACACCATGATGGGATATATTAAATGGAGATAAAATCAACGGTGTAAATTACAATTTCAAATAATTTTAGGCAACAGTTAAAATGGAATAGTCATAATGACTATTCCAGTGAGATTACATAAAGAATCCTTAGTCTGCCTTTATTACCAAAATGTGTGCGACTATCACACAACTAAACCCAGGTTCAAAACCGGGTAAGATCATCAAACATTTTTCAGCGGTTGTATTCCACCTCGTAAATGCTGGCGACTTTACGAGTAAGAGAGTAATCTCCAAGCCATGTTGCATTAGCTGTTCGGAGCCGGCTTTAAACAGTAGGTCCCGGTCAGTGAGTTTACACAACTATTTCACGCACAGCTAACTGATTAGAGAGAAATTTCTTCATTGAATGTTAAGGGAAATAAGTTAGTATACAATGGAAATATCGTCTAAAATTAGGTTTGATAGTATGGTTGAAAATCGGTTATGTTCTACATTTTACTGTGTTTTATAGTTTACCTAGATTTCTTTGAATGAGCAAAAATATGCGAAAATAACTAGTGGCAAATACAATTAAACTGTCGCTTGGATTTAAAATAAGGGTTATTTTGATTTCCTTTGTCAGAGCAAAAAAAATTAAGCTCCATATGTGATGTTGCCAGGTGATTTCCATGTAAAAAGGAATAATACCTTCCTTGTGGAGTTTGTAACTCGCTCTGGAAAAGCCAAACTCAGCGACAAGTTAAGAAATTTACTAAAACCGATTTCCACCCAATGTTGCCGACCACCTCAAACATTTTAAGAACAATGCTTTATGACTATGATATTGAGTGTAGGAACACTCGTAAGACCAGAAGCCTCTATCCTACTGGCAGATATCCTCGAAGAGTACAGGTCTCACATTACCATATTCCTGGAATATTGCGTAGTTCGAATGAGGATTTATTGTAAACAATGTAATGGCCACAATTCGATTGTTATTCTCAGCCTGTTTTTAAATTTTTCCAGCGGAATAGACCAAAAATAAGCTTTACGAGCACCTGGAGCAGACATACGACCTCTATAGCCGCCTACGATACTCTGATAAGAGAAATCCGTTATAAAACCATGTGTGGGTACGCAATTGAACGACTTTGTGGTACACTACAACCTCATATTGTGTGGGGCTTTAATAAATGCCCTGAAGATTAAGATTTTGCGGATGACATATACTCATATCACATAATTTCCATGATATGCAACTCCAATTAATGATTTGACAACGCATGCAAGCAAGGTTGGATTAGAAATATACATAGGAAAAAAAACAAATGCAATACGCATAAACACAATGTAAGCAATGTTTTTAAACTTCACAATAGGACCATTAGTATGTCGAAAACATCTTCATAAGGTATTTATAAATTAAAATTTATATTCGAAAGAATCAATCAGAATCAAAAATCCATTGAGACCCAGTTTCCACTAAATATATGCATTTCACTTCATAATAATGTTTTATAAAAGTTAAAATATAATTTTTTTAAAACTTTAAACAACATTTTGTGGATCATACAAAACCGTCTACAGGGTACCCTAAATTTATTGCAAAATGAATATGACCATTCAAAAATAAAGTACATAATTAAAAAAATGTGAAACTGAAAACAATAAATGTATTTTTTTCTTTTTTTATATATATAGAATTGTATATTTAGGTATTAAAGTTTTTTTATTAGTTTTATTATAATTAAATTAAATTTAATATTAATATTTTACAGTGTTTGTTGTTTTCGTTTTTTGTGTTATTATAAGTGGGTTCTTCAAATATTTTGTTTCTGTTCATATATTCTTTAATTTTAAATATTCAATATTTATAATAAAGAAAACTAGACTACAAGAAATTAAAACAAGCAATTAGATGCAAATGGTCTAAAAATATCTATCAAAAATATAAATTAATTGCCAAAAAAAAAAAAAAATTAAAAACAGGAAATTTGTTTTTTTTTTTAAAAAATTTAAGTTTACGAATTATGAGTAGAAAATATAATAACAAGCTAGAATATAATGAATGGTAATGGAGATGAATGAATGCCAATTTAATTGAAAAAACCATAATCATTATAAGTTATCTTAAGTGGTACTTGGTAGAAAAAACACAGGGAGACAGAGATAAAACCAAAGTTTGAATTAAAACTTTACAACATTGTCGTCGAGTTCAAACAATGTTTTAGAGTTTTAACTTAAAGTAAAGCAAGGGAAATTTCAAGATGAAAATATTGTAGTAAGATGGTGACAGAGCAGTACGTTTTTTTGTTTAAAGATCAGTAACTTAATATTAGTGTTTTCATTATATTACGCTTTCTTTCTCATTTCACATTATTATTTATAGCTACAAATATTCATCAGTTTCGTATTTTGTTGTAGTTTTAATTTTTCTTCTATTTTAGCAATAAAACTATTTTGTTTTTCTTTTATTATGTGTTTGCAGATTTACAAAACTATTGTATAGTGAAACGTTTAAAGAAACTTAAAAAATAATGAGTTCATTTCTATAATATAAAAAATATACAAAGTATGAAAGTAAAATGATAAACTTAAAAGCAATATGCAGCAAAAACAAACCGTTTTAAGGCAAACTAAATGTAGTTGTTTTAAGGGGTAGAGGGGGAGGAAGAATGAGGTTTCTTAAAAACAGGCTTTTAAATAAAAATGTTTTTCATTCCATGTTTTTGTTTCATTTATTTGTTTCTTTCTTTAAGTCTATAATGAAATATATATTTTTTCTTTATTTCCTCTTTTTTGAATTTTAGTATATAAGCTTTTTATATAAAGAAATTAGATTTAATATTTTGAATATTTATTTGTTTTTCTTTTCACTTTATTCTTCTTTTGTTTACGCTAACTATAAGATAATTTTTTGTTGACTTAAGCTAAGATTTTATTTTTATGTTTACTTTGTTTTTTATGTATATTTATTCATTTCAGTTTATCATATTTTTTTATTTAGATTTGTTATTTGTTTTTATAGTAAATTTGTGAGTTGTTGCATTTCTACATGTGTTTTATTTTCCTTTGTTTCATTGCAAATATTGCATATATAGTTTTTCTCTTTTTTTTTTGTTTTTGTCAAACAGTTGTTTAATTACTTTTTTTAAAAAATATTCTCATTAAGTAAAGAAATCATTCAAGAAAATCTAAAAACTTCTGTAATTACATAGAGCTAGGTTATAGCTGGCATCGAATTGCGGGAGCCGAAATGCTCCACATCATTATTTACAACAAATTATTAATCCCGATTCTCAACTAAAAATTCACGCTGACTATACCCAACATATATTCATATTCATACCATATACGTAATTCAAACCAGATTCGATTATAATCCAAATTATAGATTTTTGGTATTTCATTTTGGATTGAAATTCACACTGAGTTCGATGTTTTTGGAAGTGATAGCAGTAACGACAAATACAAAACTAAATAATGAAAATCCCAAAAACATATTTATTCTGTGGCGCAAACTTGTATACAACTTTTTTTAACCCACATTTCTATATTTTGCTTATGTTAATCCAAAAATATCGATTATAAAAATAAATTGCATACGAAAGTTAAATAAATGTTGCACAAAAAATTCATCGTAATCTTGAAAGGTAAAAAAAAAAACATTCAAAGTATCCAGCATAACGTAAATTTAAAATTATTCCTTTAAATAAAAAACAAAAACCATTTTTGACTTTCTAATCGACCTATATAATAAGGTCAACTAAATAAATATACTTTTTGATTATATAAAACAAAATTTTAAACGAAGTGCGTTCAGATTGTTACTTTTTAAACCAATTCCAAAAACTCTCAATCCATTTGAATCAAAAATTGTATATGTTCATCAAAAATCAAAAGCTCCTATTTAAAAACGTTTGAATGACAGAGAACTATGTGTAGGTAGGTACTGAAAGTCAACTGTTGAACTTCTAAGAGACTGTAAAGAAAATCCATCGCATTTGAAACAGAGCTCGTTTTATTAGTTCGTTACGAAGGATGTAACTGAGTCAATAGTTTCAAGGGACATATGGTTTGCACAATCCGAATTTCAAACCGAGAAATATTCTTTCGCACGATCGAATCTAACATGAAGTTGCTGTGGGAATCGCAAAAACATTGGTTTAGAACTATTAATCCTACTAATTCTTATAAAAAATTCACTTGCGTTCGAAACAGAATAAATGCTTTGAGAAATTTGGACACGATTTTTAAATCATTTAAAGGTAATTACAGATCACTGCGATAGTCATGCCGCCACATAGTTTCTTAAGCAAATGCTTATGGAAGTACATACACGAGTATCGCATATAGCATTAATCTGTGATATCTTTATTTCGAGTGTACTTTTGTAGTTTTCCCTTCCAGGGTTTCGTTTGTTTGCAATAGCTCTTAATAATTCAAATAAATATTTTTTTAGAGGCTTTCTATTGTGATTTTGCCAACTGTTTTCTTTTACTTGATTAGATTTCGCGGATATTAGAAATTATTTCCTTGTTTTTGGCTTTGAAAAAGTCTAATAGAAATTCCTCATATTTTTTTATTGTTGTTACTTATTTTTTTTTTTTAGAAAATATTTTGATTTGTTTTTTCTTTGCTATCAACTAGTACATATTTTGCATTATTCATATGATTTCAGTTTGTATGAATACAAGTATAGTTTATTTTGAGTAAAGATGTTATCATAAACACTTCTATTCTCTAATAAAATGCTAAACCAAAGATTGATAGTTTTTTTTGTTGTTACACAATTAATTAAAACGGATTTTTTGCTGGTCGAGAAAGAGCGAATTTAAGTTTCTTTTACACAGTTTGCATATTCAATTTTGTTTTTTTTTTTTAAAGATGTCATTTATTCATGCTACTTTCTCTGTATAATGCAATGGCTGAAAGCCAATTTATATTATTAACCGATAATCGAAATATATTTCCATTAAATTCGTGCAACAATATTTCGTAGGTAATATTTCAAAACACTCTCTCCTAGACAAAAAAATATATAATTTTGGATTATAGATCTTTTGTTATGTGTTATAAATAGTAGATACAGAGAGAGAGAGAGAGAGAGAGAGAGGGAGAGAGAACAGAGAGTGGGTTACAATTTGTTATTTCTTTTTTCGGATAAACTTCATTTATTTGTATAAAATTACAATAATCATATAATTAATTAATGGTATTAGTTAGTTTTATTTTTGTTCATTTCAAATTAAAGCATTACATTTAAATTTACTTTACGTTTTCGAATAAAATGAAGAATGAAATAGAAATTAGCTGCCCAGAAAAGCAAATCAGACTTGCTACAGATTTTCACTCCTTTCAATGTTGTTAATCTAAAACAAATGGAGTTGGCGTCATTGGCAAAAGAAAAGCAAGTTGTTTTTTTCCGGCATATTCTATGATATTTTCACCTTCACATATTTTCCTTTCTACATAACAAAAGATAACTGCATTTTTTCCATATAATTTAACACAAAATTAATTCTTCGACATTTGATGAAAGGTATATCATGGACATTTTATGAAATGATTCTTTTTTTTCTTTTTTAATTCTAAGAAAGAAAAAAGGAAAACTTATAATTGCGTTCTGTTAATAATGAAATTAATAAAAACATCTAAAAATATACAAGTTCCTACAAACTAAATGTGTGTGGGGGGCAGGGTAGGGACAGGGGAAGGGAAAAGTGGTGACATACAGACTTGCAGACAGGCACAGACACTAGTCTTGATGTGTGTTTTGTTGGCCATGTCTAAATTTAGAGACGCAAGTATAAAAGAAAGATAAACATATAATAGTATATAGATAGACATCTAAAAGATAAGATATTATTTTGTATTTCTAATATCGGCGACTACTCCACCCGGTTGTACACCACCTCCAGGGCGCATGCGAATCGAGGGACGACGTTCAGGTGTATCATACGGAGGACGCGACGAATTTGTGGCTGCCATTGAGTCATCCATTGTGAGCCCACCGTTGCCACCGCCCCCGCCTACCAGCATTTGGGAGCCTGCACCCATTATGCCACCACTACTGCTTACTAATGTCTGGCCGCCAGCGCCGCCGGTGCTCATCAGCTGTTGTGTACCACTGCCTCCTACGGTGGCCACAGCACTGATTTGGTTTTGATTGTGCTGATGTTGTTGCTGTGCGGGCTGCTGTTGTTGCTGTGGTTGGCCATTGCCATCTTGGGCCGCTTGTTGTCCATTTCCATCCTGGGCCTGTTGTAAAGCTTGAGGATTCCTTGGGCCTCCGAACTTCAATAGATTCCAATCGAACACATAATCATATGTGAATCCCAAGCGATGAAACAGATTCCGGAATAGTTTGCGGAGATAACAGTAGTCTGGGCGCTGTTCAAAATGCAATTGTCGGCAGTAGTTCAGATAGTTTATAAACTCGCTAGGGAAGCCTTTACACAGGGACACTATTGTTGTGGATAGTTTCTTTTCGGAAATACGTTCGTATTTCTGTCGTTTATTGGCCGCTTTCAGTCCTTGCCAGGGCAGTGCGCCCAAATTGAAATACATTAATACATAACCCAGTGACTCTAGATCATCACGCCTTGACTGTTCGATACCTAAATGTGTGTTGATGGAGGCATAACGGGCTGTACCCGTTAAATTTTTATTTTCCCGATATGGTATGTGTTTCATCGATCTTGAATCACGGAACTTTTTCGCCAAGCCAAAATCAATTATATACACCAAGTTGCCCTTCTTTCCTAAACCCATTAGGAAATTGTCTGGTTTTATGTCTCGATGTATAAAATCACGCGAATGTATAAAATCTATGCGCGATATCATTTGATCGGCCAAAAGCAGTACAGTTTTCAGTGTAAAGCGACGATTGCAAAAATTGAAAAGATCTTCCAAAGATGGGCCCAATAATTCCATAACCATAACATTATAATCACCTTCGCTGCCACACCAAATTATACGCGGTATTCCTATACCACCGCGCATTATTTTGTAGAACTTCGATTCAATGTGTAACTGGGGATGTTTGGTCCGTATACATTCTAATTTAATGGCAACCTCTTCGCCTGTGTTAATTGTTGTGCCTAAATAGATATCACCAAAGGAACCGGAGCCTATTTTCCGTCCAAGACGATATTTATTACCAACACGTAACTCCATTGTGTCGTATGTCTTTGTCTGTTTATGTGTGTGCGGGGATTATTATATTTGCTACTGGTATCTTTAGGGTGATGGTGCTGCTCGAGCGACTATAATGACCGGAGCTTAATTCTTTTCTCTTATGGCGCCTCTGTAAAAAAGAAAGTATTTTTAAAAAAATTATCATAACATTTTATATTTCATTCGATTTTAGTATCGTATCATGTAAGAGGACGACTTACCCCCTGCTGTGTGTGTTGGATCTATTCTATGTTTTGTAACAACTTTTTGTTGTTTGTTATTATAATTTGATCCTTTCTTCTATGACAAATGGCGGAGACGCTGGCGGTGGAACTATGTAGTGGATGAAAATGTGTTGTTGTGTAGTGATATCCTTTTTTTATTGTTTTATAATCTGCAATAAAAATTAAGAAAATCATTATTAGTTACATTTGTGACTAATACTTAGAAATGAATTGACATTACTTAGAACTTAGTTCCAAATGTGTCGCGCTGTATTTTATATATTTGATTCTTAAGTCATTAAGAGATATATTCTACTATGCCAAATAAATTTAAAGAGACAAAACTGGAATGAAGGATTGTATGTATAATAATATTTTGTTTGGAGTTCGTTCGTTAAAATAGCGTTTAGTGTATAGCGTCAGTGAGGTTCGACAATAATAATAATGTACTTCGGATGATTCCGACAATTTAAACTACTTTTTGATAAAATTGGCCAGATCCAAACAATGTGTTCCAAAAGGAAGGATAAACCAAAGTAATTAAAATATTATTGAAGAGAAGATTATATGGAGATGTAAAACTTTTAATGTAAAACCATCCCCGATGGACACAAACCATAGGAGAGCTTTAAATTGTCTTTAAATTGTATACCCAGTTTGATTGTGTTTCCCTGTTGTTGGAAAATATTTTTTGCTTTACTACTAAATAACTGTCATACTTCTGAAAGAGTTTAACAAAATATTAATATCTTTCCTCCGTAGAACAATCAATTGCGAATTTCTTTACCAAAAATATGTGCAAGTAATATAAATAAATATGAATATGTTTCCTAAGTTTTTTTGAAAGTATGTAATTTTAACGCTTTTATTAAGATAAGGGCCTCTACTCGTTGAACATTTAATTAAACGCAAATTAACAGCGGACAGTCTACCTCTTAAACTCAATTGCAACAGTTAACAACAACAAGAAGAAGATAAAAACTGTCTACATACATATTACAAAATAGATATTGCTCCAACCACCATACGCGGCATTAAGGTCAATTGGCTAAAAACAAAAGTAAACACACACAGTAGAAGCAAAAAAAAAAAATACTATACAACATTTTAACAATAATAGTCTGAACTAACGAAAACAACTGTTATACTCCAACAATTTATACTCCAATAGATTTTTTTCATTTTCGGTTATGAATTAAAAAAACGCTTGAGATGTTATTAAGTGAATACAACAACAAAAAGTGGCAAAGCATTTATAAATATTTTAACTCTAGTTGGAAAACATTAACAAAAAGGACTTAAGAGAAGTTATTTCATAAACAAAAGGAGAAAAATAGTACTGGGGATACAATTTACGGGAAGCCTTTTAGTAATTTTAATATAAAAAATGTTTTAAATGTGGTCTTTCTTGCATAATACGCAAAAATTTTCGAAAAATACAATTCCTTGAATCAAATGTTTGAGCAAAATAGGTTTTTGAAAAAAGAACGTGAAATATTTTAAGTGTTAATTTATTTTTTCAAACAGCTGCCGAACAGTATCAAATAGAATTGTGTCAAACATATTTTCGAGCCGTTTTGGTATAAAATATTGCTTGTGTCAGCTGTTATTTTCACTAGTTTTCTCTTAAAAAACTTTTGTTTGTCCCTTAGAAATATTTATTTTAGATGGTGACTAGCAAAAATTTGTGAACCATTCTTAAGTTTTATTACTTTTTTTAAATTTTGTATTTATCGTGTAGAGTATTCAAGAGGGTTTTCCTAATTTCCGCTACAATCTTTGATGTACATTACATTTTATATACACAACTTTTTTAATATCAAGAAATTATACATCTTTTGCTACACATAGAAAGTTGACAAACAAACGAATTGGTAACTGTTACCGCCACTACTTTCATATCCATCAATACAGATGTTTTTATCTTATATTTAATAAAAAAATCTATTTATCGATCAATTTCACAATACCCTTTATTATTTTGTCAAGATGAAATGACATAGCAAATTTGCAAAGATTACTTCTATTTCGTTGTACAAGTTGATGGTTGATACCAAAATGTATGTTATATTCGAAGGACCATGTACAATTCCGGGATATACCTCTAAGTGGACTGTATTAGAAATTACACACAAGTGCGTAAACAATTCAGCAGCAACCGTAATTGGAATATTACTCAAGATGGAAGCTTGGTTGCGTTTGAGTGAAAACGGTTTCCATCAACCGATGCAGGCTTTCCATCTGAGTATTACATGATCGGGATTTTAGTTATTAATATTCATAAATCAATCTTATTCTATGTTGTTGAACACGGTTCAACATATACTACTAATAAAAATATGAATTGAAATAATTCTTACACAAGGGATGCTATTTATATTTCGGGTCCTGCAATAAAAAATTGGCAATTTATGGTTTTATTATTTTTCAAAATATACTCAAACCCATTTTCGAAGCTTTATTTTCCACTTCGATTGATACAACTCCAAAACATGGTTTTTGAACGCTTCAACAGCTGCTGCATGTGGTTATGTACCACTCAGAATTGACCGTCGTGTGTTCCCCTAAAGCTACTTTGGCAACATGACCGGTTATACAGAAAAAATGCGATCATTTGCTTCGATATTTTCTTCTACAAAAACTGTTGGCTTGTCTTGAAATACCCATACTGCTGTTTCGGGCTGATGTGCATAGATTCATGATTCGTCACGTGTGAGCTTCGGCGGTTGTATTTTTCCAACAAATCTTTTTCACAAATAAAAGAAAATGATATTATTGATGCTTGTCCCACCGATGTCGAAGGATATATCAATCTCACGGTATGCCACAGGTCGTTCTTGCAAAAAAACCTTCATGAAATTCATCCTGAACCGAGCGGCGTCCAATACTAAAATCTTTGTACCAGCGATTTACAGTGGTGCTTTAGTTTCATGGTGCCTCGTTAAGAAATGTCGAGACAATCATTTCTCGGTAATCCAACACACTGTAAACAAAACAATTCGCGCTAATACGACGAAAGTTATCGTAAAAAATTTCAAACTTTTCATTCGAAGTTCCCATTTACATCTAGTATTGCAGGGACTCGGAATATTAATAGCATAAATAATATTAACATACTGAAGGCAAAAATAAAATTAATTATATTTCTGTAAACATAACGTTTTTGTCAATCTCCTCAGACCATCAACAGAAATCAATCTGGTGAAAACTGTTTTAATATGTTTTTGTATAACGTAGATATAGAGTTTGCGTTTCCACCTTACCTGAAGTTACTCACACAATTGATATAGTTTTTTCTGACAACAATGTTTGTTCCACGAAGAAATAGTTAATATTTTAAAATCTCTATAGCCTTTGACGAAATATTAGGCGAAGAGTCAAGCTATGTTCGCCAAGAAAATATATTGAGAATGAACGGAATTAAACAAACTGGCAAACTGTAAACGGATTATACTGGCAAATGAAAGTGAATATAAACGTGACTTAGGGCCCAATGGACACAATTAGTATTGATAATATTGGCAGATCAGATTCGGTTAATAGAGTTCCGTACGAGAAAGATTGAAGGTAAAAGTATATACAGGGTTCTCCAACAAGAGGTGTTATTTTGAATCACCCGGCATTTCGGTAGCTGTCACTTTTAAATCTTTTATTCTTTGACTAAAATTTTTCCGGAACGTGTTATCTCTCAAAGAGGTGGTCACAATTGGCCGTTGGGGCCCAGCGTCGATTCAAAACCTCGAAGATAGAATTCGTGAGTCTATCGAGGACATAGGGCAGTTGAGACTTTGGTCCAAGAAGCCCGAATAGTTTACGAGTTTTTATTTTAAGTTGTTCTTGTTTATCTTTAATAAGTGGCTAAAGTCATAAGTATTTAACGATTTTTTGCTGTGGTACAACTTCTCCAGGTATAGAAACTGGAGGACAGTCTTTACGTCTTGTTGTAAATGTTGGTTGACTGTTTCATCAGCTATTTTTCAAGGTGGTAAATTTCTATTTGAATAAAACTAGACGCTTCCGTAGGATAATGAATTATGGTAACTATTGCTGTGTCATCAGCGTGACACTATCCGTAAGTTGCATGTCTACTGTAAATAGGGTCTAAGCATGCTGTCTGTGGTATTAAAGCTTTAATTTCATGTAAAGCAGAAGTTTCGTCTTTAACTTTGATTTCAAATTAAGTTTGAAATAGGCAACTTCAGAACAATAGGTAGAATTGTGCAGATAGTACTTGTTCTTAAAATACCATCATGCCAGACTTTGTCAAAAGCTTGCTGGATATTCGGAAATATATGCCGAACAGTACATTTTTTCTCTAGAGTATCAGTTAATGTGTTGACAATATGATGACAATGCTCAGGAATGCCATGTTAATGCCTGAATCCAAACTGATGGTCAGGCATAATATTCTGCTGCTCTAGTAGTGGTAACAATCTTTTGAGAAATATTTCTCAAATATCTTAGAGAAATTAGCCTATTAGTGAGGCTAATTAGTCTGAATGGTGTCAGCAAAATTTCGGATTTGTTCGGCTTATGTATCATGATAACTGTAGCGCATTTCCATTGTGTTGAAAAATGATATACCGACTTATATATTTAAGTTATAAATATTACCCTTTTTTTTTAGATAAATCTCCACATTTGTTTAATTTGATAATTTCAGTATGCACTTCAGTATGACGAATCTGTTTTGCTTGTCGAAATCATGACGAACTAAATAAAAACCAATTAACAATAAATATTTACAATTAAGAATTCGATTTTTAACATTAGCTTTCGCATTCGCAAAAAACATTTTAGGAATATTCGCTTTCGCAAAAGAATTTTTTCAGTATTCGCTTTCGCATTCGAAAAAAATGATACTGCATATGTTACGAATTTTAGCTTTCGCATATTCGAATTATCATTTTGGAATATTCGCATTCGCTTCCGCAAAATTTTATATTTCAATATTCGCCTTCGCAAGAAATATATAGTCGCCGCCGTGACGATGTGTATTTTCTATTTTGCAGATGAAACAAAAAACAGATCAGTTTTCAAATAATATAAACAAAAATCATTTTGTATTGCGGTTTTTTGACTATGTGGCCTTATTAAGATGACAGAAAACATACGAAGCTACATATGTTGCAGACTTGATAAGATTACGGTTCAATTCATAATTGGCACTTTATGAGTTATTTTTATCATCTTTGTCTACCAATGCTTTTACAACTAGAAATAAATAACAAAACAAGTGTTTTATCTATTTGTATGTCGTGTTATCGATCTTTTCCTTCTTTAAAACTTGTAGAACTATCATTATAAATTGTTTTCCAATTCTGTTTGTGGTTAGACGCATGATAATTGCAAATATATAATAAGATCTATTTATTTGTTTGCTAACTAAATATATTAATACCTATTTTTAAAACTTTATCGGTTAAAGGCAAACTAAAACACAGATTAGACCCAATAAAATTTGAGTTAACCCATAATTATCGGCAACTAACGAGACGATGAATTGGGAAATGACATCAACTAAACTGCGATAAAGATTTTTATAATAGAATTTGCATATTTCATAAGTAGAGATTACGCTCAAATTTGTGAATAATAATTACGTAAAAAAATATAGTATTTCATTTCGTATATCCACGTCCAATTGGTTGGAAATGAACTATCACATCTTCCAAACACACATTTCTGAAAATGGTTATACCGATAATGACATTACTTTTCATCAGATATGTGTTCTCATTAGCCTTCACAAAAACAACACAGGGCGCGACAAATTTTATTTCGGTTGTAGGTTAGGTTGAAATGGAGGGTCGGTCATGTACCATGACTGTCTCATGTCGTTGACATACACCTAGGCCAGCAATTCGGCCTGTTGTGCGCTCCTGGTTTCTTCTAACAATTCCCTTCCTCTTTTTTTACGTTAGGAATTTGTTCCCCTCTATAAAGTTCGTTAAATTCCTTATGTCTATTGCTTTGACGACCGACAGGTCATCTAAGGTGTCCTCCTTTGTAAGTATCGAATAACTTTGACATTTGTCAACTGCTGAAATTTAATTTTATGTTAATTACTGGTACATCATATTCTCATACCATACCACGGTCAGGAAAGAGTAATCGGCGTTTCGAATTTGGTTGATCCGGAACAGTGCAAGATCGTCTACAAGCCATTCAGCAAACACCCAGGACATTCCTATGAACTGGTTGAAGCGATATGAGTGTTGCTAAGTCATATCGACATCGGCCTCAGCATATTGGCATCAGTGGATCCACATCGAGGCTCAGTCGTTTCCGTACAAAGTGCAATTGACTCAAAGAATATTGCCGAAAGACCTACCCGCGTCCCTTGGAATATATCCAAACAGTTGTTCGAATGGTTGACCGACGAGTACCATTCCACACTCTCTGACTAAGGTTAATCCTTTCGGTACGGCTTTCGAAATGCAATGATATACTTAATGCTTTCGGTACGAGCGGGGAGTTCACATGAGGTTCATGAAATATTTCATGACCATAAAATCAATGTTGGTGGAGGCAGTTGTGCCAAAACCATAATTGGGACATTTTCCTTATAAAAAGGCGAAATAACACGTATTTCTCTTAAAATTCCATGAGGTGACAGACGGGGAGGTTCCTCCAAATTTGTGACCTTTGCACAATACAAATTGTCTCAAATATTTGCCAGGAGGACATTAATAACAAACCCAATACTATACACTACAAATATGAATTAACGAAATGACGATGGCATACAACAAACCAAAATGTAGTATAGAGTTAAAGAAAAGGAATACCAAACTAACACGTGCATAATTGTGATATAGTATACCAAAGCCACATTTTAAACGTATGACGAATATGTGTTCTCAAGTGTGAAAAAATATATAATATTTATTGCAATATTTGTTTTTTATTTAGTCTCTGGCTCTCTGTCTAGTGGTGTTGGCTGTCATTGCAAAAACAATAAGCGAACGGCTATACAGTCAGCACGTGAACGTACATTTAATAGTAAAAGTCTACATACACATGCAATTCCTGAGATTTATACTGTTCATAGTTACATGTACTCAAAAAAAAATTATTCACAGAATACTTTATAAACAGATAACTGTTTGTTTAGGTGTACAAATGTCCAAAAAATATAATTCAATATGACCGTTATGATTGAAAATCAGAAAATCTACAATGCTAGAACCAGAATAATTAGAAACCTAATGATTAGTTTCTAAGTACATTTTTACATCTTTTCCACCATCGATTACGATCCATAATATTATAGTTGACACAGCAAAAAATCACATGCTTTCTGCCAACAAAATTATTTTTATTTCGTTCAGTTCATTGATTCCCATTGCAATCTCTAAGGCATTGCAAACTTCTATTTATATTTCTGACGACAATAATAAAATTAATTAAAATTTAACTTAATAGTAAAAATACTAATAAATAATTGACAAATTATTGTGCCTATAAAACCATATGGGCAATAAAAAAAAACAATACAGTGTACTCTCTCCTTGCAGACACCCCTCTTAAGCGGACACTTTTTCAGTACCAATCCGATTCAGTCCTCGTGTTTACTTCTCTCATAGCGGACAAAATTCTCAGTCCCGTAGATGTCCGCTTATGAGAGATTACTGTGTATATCCAATCATTATCGATAATTTCTCGAAGATAAAACTGTAGGCCGATCGTTCGGATATTCTCATATGATGTTTATATAAAAAGGGTAGTAAAGGGTAGTTCATTTGGGTAGTAATTATGGTGTGTCTGAATGCCTTTTTGTAGAGCTTGTTGTTGGAGAGTTTAAAATTTTGGTGGGTGTAGTCTACCTTCCCCATGGAAACTTCAATGCGTTCGAAGAAGATGTATCTGATTTGGTTGTAAGATATTCCAATATAGTAATAATGGGGGATTTTAACAATAATTTGTTCGACGTTAGTAAATCGTCACTAGTTAGAAGCCATTGCAGAAACCTTAATCTTTCTGTCGTTCACAATTCTATTCCGACGTACTTTGATGTTGCTCATAATTCAACATCATTAATAGATTATTTTTTGTTGTCCTCGCCGGATCTGGTAAAATTCTCCAATCAGTTCCAATGTTCTGGTGTGTCATACCACTCGTTTGTATTTTTATCTCTGAGTATGTCTTATGACAATGTGCCACTATTTAATGTATTTTATGACTATAGTGCCTTGGATCTTAATGGGTTACAGGATGCTCTAGTAGGCTGTCATTTATCTGATATATTCTCAACTAATAGTGTGGATGATCAGTTAGAGATATTAACTCATAGTTTGCAGCAAATTCATTCGACTGTGCCTATGAAGAGAAGTTGCTGTTCTAATTACACCTATGATAACTGGATCAAAGCGCCTGAAATTAAATATCAATTATCTCTCAGGGATCTGGCGTATCAATCATATTTGAGAAATAGAAATGATGATAACTGGAGGATTTTTTGCAAATGTCGCAATAAAGCTAAGAATGTTATTAGGAAAACAAAAAGAGCCGTACACAGTAGACGATTTTATGACAAATCTACCAAGGAGATTTGGTCAATACTAAATAGAGCAGGCGTAAGTTCTTTTAATGGAAATGAAACTCAGCTTGTTGATGCTGAATCCTTAAATAATATGTTTACTTCCAACCAGTCGGTTCATAATGCAAGAGTTCCAAATGTACCTATTAATGAATTAGATGGTTTTTCTTTCCGTGCTATTGATTATCCCGAACTCTTTAATGCATTTAATAAGATAAAGTCTAATGCCGTCGGATATGACGGAATAACTTTAAAATTTTTGAAAATAATATTTCCTTATATAGGCATTTATGTGCTTCACCTTGTCAACTCGATTTTAACAACTTCCACGTTTCCTTCTTTATGGAAAGTGGCTAAGGTTGTTCCAATTCGAAAAACAAAGTCTGGCAATTTTGATGATAACTACAGACCAATTTCAATCATGCCTGTCTTGTCTAAGATGGTTGAACATGTATTGAAATCCCAGATGGTTGGTCGCATTGATGAGTGCTCACTTTTGCATGATTGCCAGTCGGGATTTAGGCGCTTTAGGAGTACAACATCTTCGTTAATTGGACTAACGGATAATATTAGCAAAATGATTGGTGGCCGCCGCTGCTGTGTTCTTTTGTCGTTAGACTTGTCTAAAGCATTTGACAAAATCAATCATGCTTTGCTTATTGAGAAACTGTACCGGTATTTTGGGTTTTCCAGCTCAGCTTGCCAGTTAATGCTGTCTTATTTGTTTGGTAGGAGTCAATATGTTTTTTGTAATGGTATTTCGTCTAGTATTCTTCCAGTGCATAGTGGTGTTCCTCAGGGTTCGGTACTGGGCCCCTTGTTATTTGTTATGTATTTAAATGACTTATTCCCCTGTATTGATAGCATTTATTATCCGTCCTCTTTTGCTGATGATGTTCAGTTACTTTTCAGAGGTGATATGGACTTCTTAGATGCATTGCAAAGTAAAATTAATTTTACCACCGTTACTCTTGAAAATTGGATCTCTGAAAATGATCTTTCAATAAATGTTAATAAGACTAAAGCATTGTCGTTTGGGTACAATCTCAGTGGTGATATTTCTA
The DNA here is from genome assembly GCA_958296145.1 of Hydrotaea cyrtoneurina. Classification (NCBI taxonomy): domain Eukaryota; kingdom Metazoa; phylum Arthropoda; class Insecta; order Diptera; family Muscidae; genus Hydrotaea; species Hydrotaea cyrtoneurina. The sequence goes on from OY282512.1 coordinate 120,245,695, forward strand.
TTACATTATCGGGTTCTAATGTTTGTTTTGTTGAATGTATTCAATGTCTTGGTGTTACGCTCGATAACAAATTAAAATACGATTCTCATGTGATGTCTTTAATATCGAAGGTAAATTTTGTATTGAGAAAGTTGTACAACTTGAATTTATGCCTGCCTTTGCATATTAAAATTAAAGTAGTTCATGCTGTAATAATGCCATTGTTTTTATATTGCATTGAGATTTACTCCGGTGCCTTAGGATACATAATAAGGAAGTTACAGCTAACATTTAACCGTGTAATGCGGTACGTATATTCTGTTGGCATTCGGCAGCATATATCTCCATATGTTAAGCGTTTTTTGGGATGTTCATTTTCTGATTTCATTGGTATTAGAAATTTATTACATTTTTACAAAGTATATAAAATTAAAGCTCCAATGTATGAAGTTGTTTTTTTTAATTTTGGTAGATCTGTTCGGAATCCCCAGCTTGTTATTCCGCGATTGACTCCCGCATTGAGTCGGTCATTTCATGTCAGAGTAGCCAGACTGTATAATAAATTGCCTACCTTGCTCAGAACATTCAACTACACTGCAGATACCTTCAAGAAGAAGCTCTATGTTCATGTGGAATCGACTAGATAGCGGAATTACAGACATATATATATATATATATATATTTTTTTTTTTTTTTTTACACTATGCGTAATTCTAGTCTTTTTAGAGTAGTATGATCCAATGTCTTACTTACTCATTTATTTATTTTAATTTTTTTTTTATACAGTAGTTTTTAGGAAGATAATTGACCATTGTGATTCCTAGTTTTGATTATTAAATGCGTATTTGCATTATTTGTGGGTAGTACAAATGCAAGTGAAATATTTATATTGTTTTCTTTGCGCACATTTGGGATATATAGGGCCAATAATTTGTCAATGTTTTTATTTATTTTGTTATATATTGTTTTAATACATTTTAGTTTTAATTTATTTATATTAATTATTTTATTTTGAAGTATTCTGTAACTATATATGGCCTAAGAGGCTCAGTTACCAACTGAATTGAAAAAAATAAAAAAAAAAATTAAATGGATCGTGGCATCGACAATTTTATATATGTACCTCCCGGTACCACCAAGAAATCCCAATGTTGTTTAATATGCATGTACAGCTGTGTTCAAAACAATAGGAGTGCAACTTTTCAATTTACGTACACTGTAATTTTGCTATTGTAACGACTTGCAAATCACGCCATATTCTAAAGGTATTTTCTACGATATGTAAGAAGAGAAACACAAAGCAAAAGATCAGCTAAACTTCTTTATTTATGATGATTTTGAATCAATGCTGTATTTCCTCTTCATTTTGGCTGATCAAAAAAATAGGAGTGTGAGTGATCTGTGAGTTAAAAAAGTGCTTAAAATTAAAAATATTTACTAAAATTAAAAAGTGAGTTTGGTATAATGGACTCTTAACGTATTTAGTATTTTTCTGATATGAATTGTATTATTTTTTTATTAACTGTGGGCCAACCAAAACACTGTTCCGAGGAAAAACGCGAAGTAATATAAAATCTACGAAACCAAGGGAAAACATATAAAGAAATTAAAGATATCTTGGGATGCCCTGATCAAATGATCGCCAATGCCATAAAATATAAAAAATGCTGAAACTCGGGGGGCGTAAACGGAAGAAGTCAAGTGTGGATGACCGGCGAACAGTGCGATACAGCAAAGAAGACCCTTCGGCATCGTCAAAAAAGATCCAGAAGGAGCTTAATCTTTCTGTAACTGACGTAACGATACGTAGGCGATTGCTGGAAAACAATTTATTTGCGAGGAGTCCACGGAAGATACCATTACTGAGTAAGAAACAGGTAACGGCTCGGTTGAAATTTGCCAAAGACCACCTTGATTGGCCAGCTGAAAAGTGGCGAAACATATTGTGGACTGACGAAAGTAAAATCGTCCTATTCGGTGGTACTGGGTCTAGAGAGTATGTCCGACGTCCACCAAACACGGAATACGCACCAAAATATACCCGGAAAACCGTTAAGCATGGTGGGTCAAAAATTATGATATGGGGAAGCTTCTCTTATAACGGTGTTGGTCCCATACACCTAATTAATGGTATCATGGATCAACATGTTTATGTCCAAATATTGAGAGAGGTAATGGTCCCATATGCAGAGTGGAATATGCCAATAAAATGGCTATTCCAACAAAACAACGACCCAAAACACACGAGCAAATTGGCGAAAGAGTGGTTTCGGGTCAATGGGGTTGAGGTTATGTTGTGGCCTGCTCAGTCCCCAGACCTTAACCCCATTGAAAATCTATGGGGAGATGTTAAAAAACCAGTTTCCGAGATTAGACCATCGAATGCGGAAGATCTGTGGATTACTGTCCGAAATGCATGGCTGGAAATTCCATTAAGTCAATGTCGTGGTCTTATTGAATCCATGCCCCGCCGATGTACGGCAGTTATAAAAAATAAAGGATATTCTACCAAGTACTAACTTATTTAACCATTTTATTTAATATTAATCATGGCTGGTGCCTTTTTTTGCTTTAATTTGTTGGCTAATTCTAATACTCCTATTTTTTTGAACAGTGAATAATTTGAATAATTTTTGTTTAAGTAGTATTTTTTATTTCATATGGTTTCAAATACATTATAAATGTCAAAATAATGTAAATAGAACAGAAACCAAAGTTTTAGTTAAAAAAAATTTAAATAAATATTGATTTTTGTAGAAAATTTTTAACCGTCTTTTTTTTCTTGAGTTCACTCCTATTTTTTTGAACACAACTGTATATAAATCTTTGAGTGAGATAGGAACTCATACCATTAATTTACAATAAAATGTAATACGAACTCAACGAATTACTAGACAGGCAAGAAATCTAACTACTGTGAGATGTCGCTTGGATTTGACTAATCAAAGTATAAGTTTTGCTTCCTACCAACTTGAAGGAAATACCAGTTTTGTCTACTTTTAAAAATGAGTTGATGAAATATTCGATTGATAATGTGGAAATGCTTCTAGCATATTGAGATAATCTGTATATATTATAGGTGTTATGTAATTGTATTTGTATGAAATTAAATTGTCATGTAAATTGTGAGTTCCCTTTCGGTATCTATAATGTCATACTGGCGCTTAGGCGAAAACTAATAAAAAATTTTGATAATACAAAAAAATATATTATTTTTAGTTTTTTTCACTCCGAGTCGATAAGATACCATCATGCCAAATTTCATTTTAGGCATTTCGTGTTTTCCACAGACTAGCGTACTGACGTGACTAAATCGTCTGTCTCAGAATTTTATACTGATCAAGACTATATAGACAATACAATATCCGATTAGTACTTCGAAGAAGGATCAATTAAAGATGAATACTTTAAATGTTGATAAACATTGAGTCTTATTCTTCTGCAAAGCCTCAAACAATGGAATAGAAAATCATGTTTCTGGAACTAAATAGGTTAAATTTTAAAAAGATGGCGAGGAACAAAGTTTTTTGTAATTTTTCTGGAAAAATGTTTTTACTCCTTTCAATCAGTTTGTGTATAGCGCAGGTTCTGTCTGCATTCACTGATCAATGAAAACAAAAATGTGATACATCTCATAGGAAACCAAAAAAATTACAAAGCTAATAAATAAAATACTATTATATAAATTGCTAAATTTAACAAATTTGGTATAGTGAACAGACTAGGTTTTAATTACTTCATGTTAGCGCGAGTGCACTGTAGTTTCAATAACAGAGAAACAATTTATGAATGTATAAGTCTACACAGACATTCTCCAGCTAGTGTAGATATGTACGATTATGTTTTGAAATGAAATTTCACAAAACAACAATGTGGAGGAATGTATTGATTATTGTAATGTTTCTTATTAAGTCGGTTGGTTGCCTATTGCCTATCATTGAAGTGATTTGTGAAAGACGTTCAATTGTGTCTTTGTACTAAATAACTGCAATAGAAAACAGTTTTACTTGAAATGTAGAAAAACTAACTAAACAATGATCAGCTACTGTGATTATAGTTAAGGGGGTTTCAAATATATACCATCTATTTGTAAACATTATCCACGGTATATACATAATCATATGATTGGCGGCTTCCCAAACGTTATTTAATGCTCCGGCAACATAGAGATTTATTGGAAAAAGGCGTCTTGTCAATAAATTAATAAATGGAATTTGATTATGTAAAATTAAAAAATATTACCAATTTTATTTAGGTGATGACCATATTAATAAAACTAAGCAGAAATAAGCAGAAAACAGCATGACCAGGACTGTTTAATCGACGTTATAAATTACAGCATGACCTCGGTTAATGCAACTAATACAATTGAGACAGTTTAAGAAACAGTGCCACTACTTGGTAGATGAAGCTTGGCTGATTTTCAAACCTTTTGAATGCTCTGGGATGCGAATACCACGATGCTGGCGTTGCAATTGCAATAGAAGTAAAAAGTACAAAATTTTTCAGATTATCATTTAACATTCACCCTATATATACTGTTATGTGATAAATAATAGGTGAACTTTGAATGCAGACCTGGGCACCACCACTTTTTTTTAATGTTAATGGTCTTTTAAAACGTTTTTTCTGGTTTAAACCTTTCATGGATTATAATTTCTATTAATTTATTGTTTTAAAAATAAAATATAAATTTATCGTGTGAAAAAATAAATGTACGGACATTGTCTCTTATTCAAGATTTGACGTCATGGGGGCTACTTCAACAAATCGTTGTTATTATCCCTTCTGTCAATTCTAAGCGGAAATCGATTTTGCAAAGTCTAACCAAAACAAAATTTCTAACCCATGGATAGTTCCTCATTTTACTTGATACTCGATCTTGCACATATTAATAAACAGGAGATACATTTCCAATCAAAAATAAACTCGAGCTTGAAAGAACTTGTAAAGCTCCTGATCTTTTTGAAATCGGTTTACTTTTTTTGTTTCATGTGTAAGAATTTCTTATTATTTGTCTTCACATTTACTCAGAAGTTTTGAAGATATGTTCCAAACCTAGTGAGTATTTTTTTCAATATTAGGTCAAATATCTTCGTTTCACCCCCATTCATTCTATGCGAAATGTTCAATGTGAGAGCAAAGCTGAATGTAGGGTACTCTAACAGCATACATACATATGGTACATATAAACCAAAATCTCCCGAAAAGAGAACCACATTTTGAATAAATTATACAAAGTGGTAATAAACACGATACCAAAAAAAAAAAAAAAAAAAAAAAAGAATTTCACTTACCAAAATGAAAATATGTTTATATTTACAGTTGTTTTTTTGTATTTGCTTTTATTTCCTGGTTACTGCCGTGTTGTTGGAACTAACCAACAAGAATATGTATGTACAGACAGGGCCAATAAAGCACACATTGTGTTATTAGGAAAATGACGATGGCGATGACAATAGCCACAGCAAAAGCCAAATACAAAGTCAAAATAGAAAAAACCTAACCAATCAACCAGTATTTTTTGGGGTTTTTCATACAATGGGATATAAAATAAAACACATAAAGAACATGTAGTAAAGAGTGTAGAAAGAAAACAAACCAGAATTGAAATTGCTTCAAGACTACTAACAAAAAACATTGACGCGCAAGCGCAACAGTGCTTTTTCTAGTGGTGTTATACTACTCCATCATTTCTTCGTATACCATCGTCATACTGGACAAAATCATGAGTGTACACTCATACATAGGTATTCGTCAGCTTTAGTCCAAAAAAAAAACAAAAACTTCCGTGATTCAAATTGTTGATTAATGATAAACATTCCCCTCTCTCTCACTCTCTGACCGCTTCTATTCAAAACTCTCTTTATAGTTCTTCTGTTCTTATCCATTGTTGGTCACCGTCCATTCAAGGTGCAGACTTGGTTAAAGGCTATAAAATGTTTTCAAAAAAAAGGGCTTAACAAAAGTTGTATTTCACCACTGAACTATTAAAGCCAAAGAAACGAAGGTAAGATTTATTTGGTTGTTTTGTGCTGGGAAAACACTATTTATTTGTATACATACGTACACACCAAATTTTGTGTTTTCCTGTGGTTTTCTCTTTTGCATTGGAATCAAGTGTTGGTAGGTTGCCTCGTCAGCGTGTATGTTGTTGGCTGGACTGGACGTGCAACTTGACAGCAGTTTATGGGTACGGCGGTGGTATTAAAAGTGTGACGTGATGCGTTTCAAGTGCGTGTGAATACACGGGTGATTGAACCGAACAACACATTTTAAATGGACACAAAATCTAAAGCGAAGACAAAGTGAGGTTTGCCGTTTCAGAGAAGTAAACAGTAAAAGGCACTTTGTCAAAGAATTGACCTAATGATGAGTCTGAAAAATAATGTGGCACTCAAATGTTGCTAAATAATTTTTCTTATAAAAAATTATATTTCATTAAAATACAGAGCTAAGCAAACAAATGCAATAGAGCATATAGCCAAGCATGCGCCAGTGATACGACTGCGGGGTTGATTCAATAAAATTGTTCGCCCTTCGAGACAGACCTTTTAATGTGGCTGCAAGTGACAAATGCTTTTCATAGAAGATAGTTTACAAAAGGCTTAACTTGAAAACATATTGTAAACAACTGCAGGCAAAATTGTAAATATTCTTAATGGGGTTTGATCTTGGGCCTCTTGTTTGACATAAAGAAGAAAATGGTGGCATCGATAACATCGATTGGTTTGCAGAATTTTTAATCGCCGTTCAGATGTTTAACATTTGTGGAATATTTCAGAGTTAAATACCGTAATATAGATGACATCATATTTTTAGCAGGGAGAGTGGATTACTTTGCAGAGTTTATTAACAACAGATCAAGATACGAAACGAAAGAAAAGGCAAAGCAACCGAGCTAGTTCACGTGCAAGAAGACCAAATGGGTTACATCGTATTATTTGATTTTTTTCTAAATGTTCATGTGCAGATACTGTATACAATGCTAAATCGATCAGCATTGGAAACGAGTTTACGATGTGTGTAATAATAGTTTCTTTTTTATGTAAAGCATTTTTTTACAAATTGTATTAACTGTTTTCGGAATATATTCATTCACATTTCATAATTCATCATAACGGTATGATAAACGAATAAGTTTCCCCCATTAAGGAAACATTCCACAATTCGGGGAACTGCGACCGTTAAATTTGTATACTAACTGCTTGTTTGATCATTGATATTCTTGTGTATGAACAGTCGGCCGGTCAATAGAATGAACAGCCAAATCGTTCATATATATAATACAATAAGCCCAAGACATTTTATCTTATGGCTAACAAAATCCCTTATATTTTTCAGAATTTCTTTAATACTTTCTTGACACAATTTATTACGTTTGGGTAAAGTAAGGGAGACTGAAGTAGTAGTCATGACAGTGAGAACACATTGACATAACTAAATAACTCTAAGAGTACGCAAGGAAATCAACAAATGAATAACCATGACAAATGTCATCAATATAACGTACAACAAAAGCGTGTGCGTAATAATTACAAACATAGTATACAATTAATACAAATCATTTTCCGTGTAATATTAAGTACAAAAATAACATGTTCAAATGATGTTGCCATGATTTCTTGTCATACAGCCTGGCAATTGAGGAAGTATAGGAAGTAGAAAAAAACATTTTTCTGCGTATACGAAGGATATCAAAGAATACTCGGATATTAACTGTTTGTATAACTATATACTGGTTTTTCTTTACCTTTACACAATAATTAAGTCCTAATTACGAATTTAATACTCACATTCAAAGCCAACTGATATTTAGTAACAAATGACAATTTGAATTGTTCAAAATCATGCGATTTAATAGGGTCATTCTTCTCTGTAGCTTTTTCAGTCGATCTGGTATGGTAAATAGTTTCAAAAGCACGTGTTCACAATCACACATATGTGAGTTTTATTTCATTTATCGCCCTAATGGCGAATACAAAAGAAATATTCCGTTACCACACAATTTTCTTTTCCCCCTAACAACAATGTACTATCTTTAATGTTCCCCCGAATGATAGTAAACTTCGAAACAGCTGAGTGGGTACAAGCATGAACAGCTGTTGAAAATAAATTAAATAAAGTACACATCAAACAAAATGACAAAAAAATTAAACACAACACAAGGTCAATAGTTAAAAATAAGACTAGTATATGAATTGTTTGGGAATAGAATAGTTACTTTTTTTACAGGTGTCCGCTTATGAGACAGTACACTGTATAAGAAAAAAAAGGATGAAGGAACAGAAATCTATTTGCGAAGCAAATTAAATGGTTGAATCATATTCAAATAGAACCGAAGAACGCGTAGAGTTTGTGCAGTTACTCCGGAGGAGTATATACAAAATTGCAAATTAGACGGATGGGCTAACAAACCAAACTTCAAACAATGGTTGAGATTTTTATTGTGGTTTATTCAGCAATGAAAACATGTGACTCATATTAATTGCTCCTAAATCATTTTAATATGGGAATTTCTCTCATGTTAGAGAGCCGCTCACGATAGGTAAAACCTTTCGAATGAATTTTCACATGGATTGAAGACTAACGCTTTACTCGGAAGACATCGAAATTTACAAGATGAAAACGGCCGCTGAGATTTATTTTATGTCCCTGTCAGGATACCTCCGTGTTATAGTCGCCACATATTTCTATTAAAAAACAAAGTGAACAAATTTAAATAAATGTCAACTTAACCAATGGAAGAAACCTCCTATAATTGTTTTATTTATTTTTTATTTTATTTTATTTAATTACAATACAAAGTAAATTTATATTCTAATTTTGGGTCCAAGGATAAACCGAGTGACAAAGACTATTTGGCTTGATTTTTTGCAGCGACAGACCAAAGCCTCTGGTGGGAATCGAACCCACAACCCCCACGCTGATAGGCAAGCACGCTACCAACTCGCCTACCGGGGCGCTTTCCTATAATTGTTATCAAGATATGGATTGAGTCCCTAAAAATCAGATTTAATTTTTAAATTTCATCGATTTCAATTTGTCCATTATAACACACAGTACATGGACGGTGGTGGTGTTATAGCTAGTGTGGGTGACAACAAACCCGGGTTCATGTTCTGGTAAGAATATTCAACCTTTTTTTAAGCGGTCGTTTCCACCTTTTCTATTAAGCGACAGTAGGCTGCTATCAGTGAGTATTGTATCGTGCTCAACTCACTGATTTGGGAGAAAATTCGCTTCTTTTTCCTAAAGGAAACCGTCCGATCATACAATATTTAATTGTGTTAAATATCTAAATGTATTAGCCGATTGGATCTGAATTTAAACAGTTGGTCGTCCGGAACAATGAGAATAGAAGTGATTTCGGAGATAGGTCACAGACCATTAAACGGAATCTGTAGGAAACATACATATTTGAATAATTAAATTTTGCATTTCATCCGAGTTGTTTTAATTCGGAAATCATTTAATTATCATGAAATCCGGACCACCGCAAGTAAAGAGGCAGGTTATGTATCAACGGAGCGAAAAACTGCAGTAAAATACTGCAAAAAAAAATTAATTCAGATTAACTGCAAAACAAGGTGCGAAATGCAATATAAAGGGTTCTCCAACAAGAGATGTAATTTTTAATCACAAGGTATTTCGGTGTCTGTGTCACTTTTGAAACTTTTATTCTTTGACATTTGACAAGTAGAAACTATTAAAATTTACTACAAAAATTGTGAAAATCTTGCAGTCACAGTTTGCGAAACTAAAACTTGGAGTTTCTGTTATATATCGAAGGGGTGGTCACAATTGGCCACCGAGATCTTGTGATTTACAACCTAACGACTTCTTCCTTCTTGAAATAAACATGTTCATTTTTCTTTGAATACCAAAATAACAACTCTTGTTGGAGGATCCTATATAAATACTTCAAGTTATTGGAGCTAGAACAGAAATCCAAACATTTGCCACAAACTAATTTCTTTATAAAAAATGTACCGCCGTTTAAATGTGGCATTTTCTTCGACATACGTTAGCGTCAGTCGTTGGGTCAGTAAAACCAGAAATTCAGCAATTACAATTGCCGTTCATTAGAGACCCCCGCATAGTTTGTACACACACTTGTATTGAACAATAACAGCCTTGGTAAATTATTTGTTAGGACGAAAACTTTTCAATTCGACCTCGTGTTTTAGGTAGACATTGAAGGCAACACGAGAAAAATATACCTATATACTGGCTCAAATATCCGTTAGCTGGGACAGAATATAAAGTGAAGACTACACAGAAACGGAATCAAAATTACAACAGAAAAAATACACAAATTTATGCAAAATGAAGAATTCAATTAAATGTACACATACCGAGCGAATTTATAGGAACAAATAAATAAAAATTCTATATGGTTCATGCATGCAACCGAAAAGAATGTGACAAGATATGGCAGCAAAACGTGATAAATAGAATAAAACACAATGCAATAGCAAAGGGTAGGATTCTTCAATGAATGTATGAATGGCAAAGAAGAAAAACACCAATGTGAATAAGAAGCATAAGTAAGAGGATGGCTAATGTGTTAAAGCTATTTTTTCAAGTCAATAACCTAAAAATACATAAGCACCACCACAATATTATCAAGGAGGAATGAAGACAGACAACTAGAACTATGAAATTTAAAACTACTCAAAAAAATAGCCGTTTTGATTAGCTAGATTTCTTGAAAGAAGACGACAGCTCACCATGAATTCAATAGAAATTCCCCCAATTCTCAGACATACAAGAGATATTTACATAGTTTTACAAATATACATGGTAATGAAAAGCTTTGCTACAATAAAAAAAAATCACATAAACACCGTTTATTATTTGGCATTAACATTTCATTTCGAAAACAGATTTCTTTTCTTTCTCTTTATGTTCGAGATTTTCGAAATTTTCTTTGTTTAGTATCAAGTGGTGGTGGTGAGTGTGCCTGTTTTTTATTTTTGTCGTATTCGGACAATTTGTATGTCAAAATTGTTGTTCCATATGTGTTTTTGGTTTGTGTGTGTGACGTATTTTTGACGCAGTTTAGTTTTCCCGAATTTCCACATGTGTTTTACGCAACTTTGCTTTAAATTTCTACGCACTGTTTTGGCTTTTTTTTCTGTTAACTAAACGTCGCAATCACTCTCTTTTTTGCATTTGTTGTTTAACAAATAAAGAAAAAACAACAACGAGACATACATACATACACAAACAATCTTTTTCGAATTCTCCTCGTCTATAGCAAGACGATATGTCCGTCCATGGTAGTTTCGTTTCGTTTTTTTTTTTTTTTTTTTGGAATCGAACATGAGATTTAAATCATACTAATATATAGCTGTCTCTTTTTGGCTTATAGTTTTCTGATGACTGCACATTTCTGATTGTCACTGCATTTGACACTTTTTAGCATACATTTTTTTCATTGGTAGGAAAATTTTTTATAAAAATTATTTTCGAAATTACAAACTTATATCCATTTCATTGTTTCACCGTTTAACAAATAAATCGATATTTTTCTCTTGAAATCACTATACGTTTAACAATTTCATTTTGGGTTTTCTTTCATTAACCTCTCGCTGTGTATTTGTACACATTTCGTGTATTTCCTCTCATGCTTTTTTTTGGTCACCTTCACCTTTTTCATTTACTTTGTATTTATTACATTACACTTTTGTGGGTTTTTCATACACTTACATTTGAATTGTTGTAGTTTATCGATTTTCCGATTTAAATTAATTTCATTTCATTATTTAGTAATTTAGTTAAATAAAAAATAACTATTTCTGTTTTTTTAGTTCCGTGTGCCATGAATTTTACTTCGCCATTTTGCTTGTCGTGAAAAAATTGTGTGGAATTTCGAAATTCGACTTTTCGTTTGACATATTTTCGCGTTCAGTCAGCAAGGCAGAGTTGTTTCATAAGGTACTTAATCCACGTTGCTTAAACATGCCATATTGATTTGGCTTCATACAGATAAACACAGTGTTGTATTTTTAATATGTTCATGCATATTTGTCAACTGTCAAGTTGCGTCGTTGAACGTCAACTATGAAAACGTCGATATGAGGAATATGTACATCCACGAGGTTCATTGGCGGGCATGAGTGTAGGTGGCGCCCGTATATTAAATAGTTTTAAGAGAAGGCATAAAGTGCCCTTTACTCGATAAAAATGCATGACCAGTTTTATGACAAGATTAGTGAAAATTTGTGTGTATTCGTGACACCAACACCAATGGAGCATGAAGAAAATTAAAATCTTTTGATTTTGCAGAATTATCTATTTTAGCCGTTTAAATCGTCAGCGGCTATGCCACAACAGAATCCCAACAGTTTTCATACTCTTGTATGCATCTGTATAAATACATGAGCGCCCTCTGCAGCCATTCTTGTCAACTGCATAACTGCGCCGTCTGGAGTCTTCTGGATTTGTTTACAAAATATTTTTACAGTTTCAAACATTTTTTTCATTTTCTAAAGTATCCATTAGTATAATGGTGGTGAGGTATAACGTTGAAGATATGGAGTATTAATTACCAAACAATCTGTGAGTTAAATTTGCATTCAATTATATAATACAATAACAATATATTGGTGCGAATAGACGATCTGAAAGATGCATTCCTCTGTAAAGCTTTTTTTCTATTGCACCAAAGACCAATAATTTCTTCCCTCCAACAATTCTCCGAGATCTCAGCGCATTTGTCGTTCTCATTCTCATCAATGGATGCCGATGTTATTCTTCTGACCGCTTTGCCTGATTCGCGGTAGCGCCAAACAGCTATGGTTTCTAGCTCTTCTCATGAATGACTTGCTCGATATTCGGCATCAAATCGCAGATCTGAGCAGGTCAATTGACATCGCCGAGTTCTCTGATTACACTTTTACCGAACTTGGAAGCAAAAGATCGATTGTGGAGTGGTCTGTGAGGCATGGCGCGAATTTTTGCTCAAACCGTAGATTGTGCTGGTAAATGCCATCACAAGAAATGGTCTATCATGTCTCTGTTGTGTTAAGCGATATGGCATATCCATCAGCATTTGTAAAGAGAAATATACCGCACCAGACTCTATGGGTATACATTGACTTCTCGACGATCACGTGTCGATTTTCATATCCCCAGATGTTTCGGCGGAGAAGATGCTTTTTCGAGCAATATCGTTGTCTATTTCCAGCTGTCCTAAGATCCAAAGTGAGAAGGGATAACTAAGCAGACTGACGAGTGCATTCAATTGCTGTGGCAATTGGAATAATGCGAGGTCAGTGTGCAAAATTCGGATCAGACTGATGTGTGAACTGTTGAAATAGATGTTCGCACACTCTTTGCTACCACATCTATATTCTTCTCAGTGCATGTGCCAGTCTCACAAACTTCTTGTATAAACATGCATGCCTCATTTCTTTTCAACAAACGCAAGATTTCGAGCGACAAAACAGCTGTTACTGTCAAAATAAAGTAGATTTAAACAGAAACTACTAGACGGACCACAAGGTATTTTTTTTATTAATTTATTTAGATATTTAATATTTTGATTTTCTTTTTACTGTCTTTCTTCTTACTATTCGGTAGAACTGATTGAGTTCCTAACACTTCAAAATGAATATTTGCTTTGAATTATACAGTTTTTATTATTTTTTCTTCTTTTAAACCCACTTCATAGACAGTAGACTAATAATGTTATTAGTTACCCTAGTTAAACTTCGGATGTGTGATATCGTCATAAACAAATTCTATATACATTTGATTGGAGTACGCTACATCTATGTTTACGTGCTTCGTTTAATTGCGATGCAATTTTCATTATCAAAAAAATATATACTTTTTTAATTTCATTATCTACCCCTGCATGTGAATATTCTTCCCTTATAAGAATCATATCGAAATCCATTCTACACATAAATTAAAGTTCTTACATATATACACACCCAAGGTATATGTATGTATGTATTTAATAATAAAGATAAACAATGAATGTACCTAGGAATGGGTTACTGTTAGCGGCTGTCACATAAGTCCATTCCGATTGAAAGTAGAAATACCTTCGTATTTTCCCTCTTCAGGCTACAAAAAGTTCCTTAGGACTGAGACCACCTTTGATTTTCTAAATACCTATAATTGAAATATGTAGTTAATTGGAAAGAAATGTTTTTACGAGTAAATAATCTTTTTTTAAAATAAATATACTAATTTATTTTAATAAAAATAACACATTTTCATTACTAGGCCAACTACTTTTTAAACATGTTGTTGCCTCATGCCTTAGTTGTGCAAAACATTTTTTTTCTTTCAGGAGGGAAACAAAAATATTTAAAAAAAAGAGCTTAAGTAACCAAAGGACAACGTGTAGTCGTGAAACTAAAAATGATCACAAGCAGTTGTCAAACGGACATGGGTAATCGTGTTTATTGTGTGCTGTTTTTGTCGGTCCCACCCACCTTAATATATGTATATGTCCATGAACGAATACGACATTCATCAAGTTATTTTAAATATTGCGAGGGGAACAAATTAATATGAATTCTGAAGGCATATCGAATGCGGGTAAAGCGAGAAACGACTATTATAAATATTTTTTTTAGCAATACATACATATGTATGTATAATAATACTCGTAGATAAGTAAAAACATGAAGACGATCCCCATGTTACAATTGAGAACCACCTGGATAAGGGAACAGTAATAAAAGATATGATATAATAAGCATGATGACAAATTTAAGATATGCCCATAGACGACCATCGCGATTTCATTCGTATGTTTGTCTATACCCAGCAAAATATGCAAGATCTCTTTCTATACAAAAAATTGACAGAGCATTAGTAGTTGTAGGAAGTTCAGAGCAAAGATAATCTAGTCGTCGGACGTCTTAAGTCAAATGCGAACTTTTCCAAAAAAGGTCAGGTATGGTTTTAATTCCTCGAACGCAAAACTGTATTTCTATAAAAGGATTATAGATCCGATGTACTGGAGTTTACTAATAATGTAGAGGGCAGACAAAACAGGGCAGCAATACCGTTTTATACGGACGACATACTCATTTGCTATGAGGAAAGTAGTTGAAGTTTATTGAGACTTTTTTTTAAATAATAATTAGGTTAGAAAACATTATAAAGGATACTTAAAACTATTTCGTATTATTTTAGTAACAGTTACAAGGGTTACAACTCGTGTTTTAAAAAGAAAGCGAAAACTGTTAATTACATTTAAGTAAGATTCCACACACTTGCTCCCGGGTTTGACAGTATGAGGAAAGTAGGGACATAAGTGATTTGCGGAATTTTGAACATAGGACAATTATATTTTTTTACCAATGATAGATAGATAGATAGTGCTATGGTATATATATAGTGACATCTAGAGTTTGCAGACGTCCTGCTACGATGAAATCTGGTCATATTTATCCGCGTAGACAAGGTCTTTTGCATAACCCATCAAAAAAGTCCAACGGCATCAAATTTAAATACGTCTCTGAGATATGATATTCAAGACTGTGTTAATTAACATTTGTACAAATTGTTTGGAAAAATGTAAAAATATATTTTAAAATATTACAAATTACAACTGCAATTGAAGGAATCTAAAGTATTCAGTGATTAATTAAGAAAATCCCTCAATCGTCATATATCGTTGAGACGATTTACGTATTAAATTATAAAAATTGGTCGTTGAAATTCTTAAATTATCTCATCCGTCAAATGTCCGGTTGATCGGAGAACGCTCTATATAGAATATTCGGGTATAAAATGAATCAAATTTTTTCTTGTATAGAATTTACGGGTTTGGAACCACTGACCTATTTTTATTTTACTGAAATACACCTAAGAATCCCATTTTTTATTTTACTAAAAAAAACTGTATTTATCGAAACAGGATATGTCAAGTATGCCCTTTATCGGAAAAAGAATTCTGAACACCTTACTTGTTTCATACGTAACTAGATTGCTAGTAAGCAAATAACTTTCATACAAATTATGGTTTTGTAACACTAATTGAATAAGTCCAATGGTATCATTTATATTTACAGAATGATGCGATCTCCAATTCCGTTATAAAAAATCTTTTTAGTTGATTATTAAATATCAAAATCTTGTCATAAAAGCTTTCCTGGGTAAACTCAGATGTTGTTTGCAGAGCACTCGTATAATATTTTCGAAAGCCCTATTATTTACTTTTATGTACGACACAATTGTAGTAAGCGCCGAAAAAATATAGTACACGTGTGTATTTATTTAACATTCATGTTACGCGAGGGGTAGTGGAATTGGCAGGTCTTATTGATTGTATATGTAGATATATGATCGCATTTACTATACCAAATCTGTCGGGTCAATTGTATTATAATACAATATTTATTTAATTATCGTAAAAAAAAACGAAAATTTCTTTATATTCAGCATTTCCTTCATATCGATATTGAACTTAGTCGATTGTCAATGTTTGATATAGTACAGAAAACAAACCATCCGAATTAAGCACGTACTATACTCTTACAACATTAATATTAATATATGGATCAGCATTAGAATTACATATAAATCTAAGTGTCTAATCTTTAAAGTTGTATTCAACGAAAACTTTTGCGTGTTTTTTTTAAATATAGAAAACTAATAACGAAGACCCTGAAGAAGTATATTAAATGATGTAATCTAGAGAATTAATGGATTAATTAACAATGCATGTACATGTTTGTGTTGCAAAACTTTGTCTTCACCTGCCATTCTCACCTGCCTGTGTTCGGTATGTCACATCTAGTCTCATCAAATTTACTTTGTCGGGTTGTTTTCAGAACGCTGCATCGTGGTCCAAAATCCAATTCCAATGACCAAAAGTCTGTAACTTTCGATCTAGTAAATCTTTTTGGGTTCTATAAGAAATTTGTTGTAGGCAAGGAGTGAGAACGAATTCTCATAATTGTCACTTTGGATTGAATAAAAGAGTGTTTAATTTGTGGAGTTTTTGAAACATCTTACTGAGTTATTTTCAAATTTGATGTAACAATTTGCCAGCAGTATGGCAAAGCCACGGCGAATTGTAGTTGTTGGACTTAAAACTTTTCATAAAAACTGGAACCAATTTTAAAATGCCTGCAATAGAACAACCAAACAAATGATACAGCCTACCGGTGCGCTTACAAGTTCTTTATTTATCCGTAAAATCTGTTGCAGTTAATTGGCCACGGCTGAGCCTTTCTGTCATTTCAGAATTTTTTTTTGTCCTTATTTTTATGCGGCGCACATTTCTTAAAGTAAAATCATCATCACAGATTAAATCTAGAAATTAAAAAAAACGTGTTTTTGTAGTTTTCGTGATAACTATAAGTTAAAACCTTCCAAGGCCCTGGTAGTCCTGACAATTTCATTATGCACAGACAATCATGACGGTGTGAACTAGTAAAGTAAAAAGGCCTTCGGATCAATAAGTAACAAAAAGTTGTGATTATACAAACGTAAATTGTATACGAGACTACATTCGGAAATGGATTTTCCATTTCGTAAATGGATTTTCCATTTCGACAGTTAAACTGTCGACGACCGACTTTTGGTTTTTAAAAACCATATGGAATTTCAAACTAATTATGTGATTGTTTGTGCAAAGTTAGATGTTGACGCAGTGTCCTCTACAGGATTTTTCCTATGTTATGAAGAAAAATTTCATATTCTCCAAAAAGTCATCAAAATTATTTCGTTGTGCTTAATTTAGTATAGTTTTTATTGTGTTTCGTTTTCCCAGATTGATAAAAAGGCTGAACTGCAGTCAACAGGCGTGAGGCTCCAAATCAGATACTTTACAATGTTCATGTTGACAAATTTAAACATAAAAAAAGTTAAATAATTTATTAATTTGGTATTTTTAATATTTAACAGCTTATCATGAAGAACAGCTTTAACCGTGTTTCTTCATGGCGATGAAACACATGAAGGTAATTGTGAAAGGCCACGAAGACATTGAACAATTACCACGAAGGTGTATACTTGGAAGACCGAGACTCCTGTGAAAGAAGACAATGCAAGTCGTCGGTATCACAAACTAGAGAAAGTCCACAGAAGACCGAAATTATTTATCAACCATCAACTGGTTCGTAGAGCCAACATAAGTAAGTTATAAACCAAATATTTTTTAGAATGATTGCCAATTATATGAAGTTAACGACCACTATCTCGCTTAGTTAGTCAGCAAAATATCGAATATATCTAAAACTACAAGGATTATATTTACATATTGCATCAGATTGGAGGCGTTCTCCAGCATATGACGACATGCAAGTCGTTGGTATCACAAACTAGAGAAAGTCCACAGAAGACCGAAATCATTTATCAACCATCAACTGATGCGTAGTGCCAACATAAGTAAGTTATAAACCAAATATTTTTTTTAGAATGATTATCAATTATATGAAGTTAACGACCACTATCTCGGCAAGTTAGTCAGCAATATGTCGAATATATCTAAAACTACAAGGATTATAATTACATATTGCATCAACTCGGGGGCCCTTCTTGTCGATAATTCATTGACAACAAATGGATTAAAATTGCAAAACAGTCGACACATTTTAAGTTTCCTTATTTTTACTTTAACAGCACTTGTAACGATTAATCGTCGGAACACGTTGGTCGATATAGGCAAACCTCCCTCGTATTTACTTCAAATTCTACATTCTTCTTCATTATACCTATGTACATAAAGTTAAAACAAAATAACAAGAAACTTTTATAACTCATAATTTTATGAACCTCTAAAAAAGAACCACAGCGGTCTGTGATCGGCAAAAACGAAATCGTCTCTAATTATAACATTTTATGTGTTTAACGTATTTGATTTGGTTGCTTAGAAAACTGATAGAAACACACACACACACTCAAGCACCATCCAAATCGACATAGAAATTCCAATAACATTTCACAAATGTTGAGGTTTCAATTTGAAAAAGTACGAAATACAATTTTCTAGAGATTAAACAAAATCATGGGAAAATATTTCAGTGGCCCATTAGCACTACGATAAAAAAGACAACAACAACAATAACATCATAAGAACAACAACAACTACTACGGCCGCAACACAACAAACAAGTCAATAATTTTCGCTTTGATATTTGCGTATCATTTGACGACGACGAATGTCTATTGAAACATGACTAAATGGATTCGTAAACACACACACACATAGGTCATTCCCGTCAGCACATCCACCCCCTTCCCCAACAACTTGAGCCAAGATGAAATCGTCTTGAACGTAAAGCCACCACGAATGTATCGAAATGAAATTTGTTTACACATCGGTGGGAGAAACTTCAACTACACACACGCAATCTGCCTTCACTTTGTATCGGGCGAATATCGTGTGATACTCGTTGTATCTGAAGTGCGGCAGATACTCGTACTAATGCCTGCTTCTTTTGCTGTGGTTTGTCATTTGCTACTCTGAGGCGGGTGTTAATTGGTTTCGTTTCACAAATGTCGCACATAACATTTACACAATTCGTTATGGATTTATTTACTTAACGATCTTTATTTTTGGAAGTTGTTTACTTTCTGTACGAGGTATGCACATGTACATATGTATTTTCTATAGCAAAATTTACATTTACAATACATTTGAAAATTAAGCAAATTTACATAGTAAAGGTTTTTTCGGTAGTGATTTTTGCACTTTTTGTAAAGTTTTTTTTTCACTTAACTTTCACAGCGAAAAAAATAATTTTGAGTGATAAGAAATTTCACATATTGTCTAATTGGTGGGAAAAATAATCTACTTTATATACATCAATGCACATATGTTTACATACTTATTTGCCTTAACATTCCATGAACGAACATACGGGAAACCTCTGTCGAGTCAGTGAGGTCTGTTCGGTATAATACTCACTGACCAGGACCAATTGTTAAAGCCGGCTCCGACTCCGGCTTGTCTAGGTGGTTTTGCATGGCTTAGAGGTTACTCTCTTACTTGTCAAGTCGCCAGCATTTACAAGGTCTGATGGTCACACTTTACCTACCACACCACGGCCCTCCAAAACAGATGTATTCAAAACTTAAATAAAATTGAAAAAATTACAGTAGGATTCCCATGTAGGTGCCATCCGAATGTATAGAAATTAACAAATTTTTAACAATTTCTGTGTTATTAAAACTGCGGATATAGAATCAATTCGGTTATAAAGCCTAGTAGTTGGTTTGATGTTTCATGGGAAAATTTGGCCAACTCTATACAAAGAATGGTATAAGAGTTCGTTTGCTGTTAAATTTTAATATTAACATTAAATAATAAAGGTTAGTCCTTATACAAGTTTTCTGGCTTCGCAGTAGCGCATCTGTCAAACACTTTTTCCACGAACACGGTGATGGTTTCTAGCTTTGCTCATGAATGATTTACCCGATATTTACTTTAAGGCAAACAGAGTTATGAAAAAAAACTTCGACAATATATTTAATGAAAACATTTTTTAGTCGTTGGATGCGGATTTTTGCTAACAGCAAAGGTTGCATATTATTTTGTATATACACTTTTTTCTGAACATAAAAAGTAAGCAAATTCCCACCTTGGAACCAAATTTCTCGAATCCCAAAGCTTTGTTGTGTCAATGCCTTCTTAGCAATATCCATCCAGAATTGTGGAAACTATAGCATATTTCAATAATACCAATGTTGGGGGAATTCTGGGATTATTTTGTCCATTCCTGCTTGAAATCATCATAAGTTAGTTTTTGATTTCTGTGTAGCCGTGAAAATGTTAAAAAATCTACAATTCAAAGAAATCTTTGTCCATATTGACAACAATTCCATGAACGTGTAAAAAACTAACTGGTGATGATTTCCAGCATAATTGAACTGTATTCACAATAATTTGTTAATATAAAATTTACTTAAAAAAGTGTTACCTAGTAAATTATCGAAAGTGAAAATTATATAATTTTTCGAGAAGAATCGAAAATGAATGAGAGCTAGTAATGAGGCCTGCAAACTTTAAAAAAGAAAGAAATATGTCTTATCGATTTACAGTAATACATTGAATTATGAAAGAACAATTTTATATTAGGTCATCAGTCCCTGAGTTGAGTATTACAGCTTCGACCGGAGATTCGAAAATCATTTAAAATTTGTTATCAGAATCAACAAAATTTTAAATATTCTTTTTATTTTTATAACACTTAGGTAATGTGTTAGCGATAAGAAATCAGAAGGAGGAAAAAGGAAGTAGTGTTTGTTGGCACTTGTTGGGCCTGAAGAATGGATTTTAAATCTAGTGTTCTGTCCGATTAACCGGCCAACTGACAATGAACGATAAACCTCGATAAGGGGGGAATCCCGGTTAAATGTTCTATCATCAGGAACTAGGTGACGGATATCCAACGAACGACGACGAGTACTGCGATATACCTACAAACAAATTAAAATATAAAAGAAAACTGGTTCGGTACATAAGCGAAACCAAGTCAGTCTTGCTCTATATGGTCGATGAACGTAAACAAAATTCACAAACATGTTTCCTTCCTACAGTAGATAAGGGATATACTTACTTATTTCCCTTAACATTCCATAAAGGAACAGGCGGGTACTTCTCTCGAATCAGTGAGCTGTGATATAATTTGTATACTCACTGACGGCTAATGCTAATGATAAGGGATATAAGAAAGTAAAAAAAAAAATCCACAAATTTGTTTCCTATATGCATTTTTTTCTTATAAGCAATTATTGTTTAATTGAAAGTAAAGACACGGTGTTTTTGTAGAACTTTCTTATACACCTATCCATCGATTTACACTGTAGATACGTTCCTGAAAAAATCGTGTAAATAGAAATTTGAAATGACTGTGTAAATCGAAAATGCAGCCGAGAAACGCGGACGGCCGGGTGTGTGAAAAATATTTTTCAGCGGCTGCTTCATCCTTTTAAATAATGGCGACTTTAGGAGTATGATAGATTCCTCTATAAGCAATATAAAACATCTCTAGAAAAGCATTAAACAGCAGTATATAAGTTATATCGAGCATAGCTCACTGATTCGAGTCACCGTCAGTTCCAGCATGGAATGTTAAGGGAACTAAGTAATCGTGTAAACATATTTTTTTTATTAACCAAATGATACAGTGCGACACTCACCAGCCTAGAACCTCTCTAAACTAATATGCTGACTCCAGAATGTTTGTTAATTTGTACGCAAGATGGGAAAATTCCCTTTTTATTTCAAATTTCAGACAGGCGAATCATACATACTGTAGATGATGAATTTCACGTAAAAATCGAGATGCATTGAACCCGACCCCCTCAGATATCGGTGAAATTTTGTTCATAGCTAAATTTGATCAATACAAACAAACTCTCATTTTTAGAAATGACTGTTTTGGGATTTTTTGGGCGTGGCACAGTGGGAAAGTTTTGGAAAAAATGAAAATGGTCGAAAAGAGCTCCATTTAAACTACAATAACTCAGAATGGGCTGAACCGATTTGCATGATCTTGGTATCATTAAAAAGATAAGGCTTTATGACACGTTTAAAAATAAAAAAAAAATACACTGTAAAAAATTTTATAAAAAAAAAAGAATTTTAACTAACGAAAAAACCAAAAAGATCAAGGGTTTTTTTACAGTGTATTATTTTTTTAGAAAGGTTTATCCTTCACCTATAACATATCCAAAAAGTAAAATGGGTTCTTTTTTAGTTTTTTTTATATAATTTTTTAAGTAGTGTCACTTCTAGTAATTGCCCTTATATTTTATAACAAAAAAAATGTTTTATATTTTTTATTTTTTTTTTATTTTATATTTTATATTTACAGGTAAAATAAGTAAACATTGTCCCAGGAAAATTATGAATATGTTTCAACCCCAAAAAGTTGTTGCTTGCCTTAAAAATTGCTATATAAATGCACCTGATGAACGTACCGAAATTCATAATTATAAACAGTTTCGAGAAGCCAAGATATCCCATTAAAATTTTTACGCGTATATTTTAAAAATTTGAGTGAATATGAATTTAAAAATTTAAAATTTAAAAACTTTTAATGGGATATCTTGGCTTCTCGAAACTGTTTATAATTATGAATTTCGGTACGTTCATCAGGTGCATTTATATAGCAATTTTCAAGGCAAAATTTCAGTTTTATCTCGATTTTTAAATGAAATTCATCAGATTAGAAATGAATTTCATTTCAATCAAAAGTTAATGTGAGACCACATTTAATACTCGAATGAGTTGTTGATGGCAAAAATATGTGTACTATAATATGTAACTCTTAAAAAAATCGTGTAAATCGAGGAATTTTATAAATCCCTTAAGTAAAATCGTTTAAAAAAAGTATTGTGCAAATCGAAGCATAGGTGTATACGATTTTGTCTTACACGAGATATTCTTATGTAAATTTATTCTGAATATTTTTTAAGATATGCCTGTGATTTCACATCTACAAACGAATCCGGGGGTTAATGAGCAAACTCACAAATGAGCAAACACACACATACGAGTGTGAACACCGATCGTCGCATTACTCGTATTTGCTACCGGCTGCTTCACGCTCTGTACCGATGTTGTCGTTGTGTCTTCTCTTTCGTGTACAATTGGTATCGTGTGTTGCGGCGGCTTGCTTTCTCTTCTTTCCGCCACAGCCAGCCAATCACAACCATGTAAAGGCGGGTCTTTACTTAATTACTCTTAATTGATTTCAACGACTGGCAACAGCCAATCACAATTTGTTTATTAAACAAATTTAAAGAATTTTTGTATTCAAAAATATGTACGAACCGGCACTGACATTTCACAACGTCTACTTACTAATTTAATTTAGCAACATGTGTGTTGGCTTGTTACGGCCATAAAACATTCAAAACAATTTCCGATGTCTATAAAACGAAACGCATCTTCATCTAAACACATCATCAATTTCAAACCCGCTGAAAAGAAATGCTCGAAATAAAAAATGAGTTTTTATTTTTTCACATTGTACATATGAATTCAGATTTATCATCTGTGTTTTCATAAATTCATACATATCTGAAAAATCAAATTTATATCGCAAACGATGAAAACGGCAGCGAAAACAAAACCAGACAAATATGGAGTAAAATCAAAACTTTGTTCCATTTCGTTAAGCAGCACCAGTTGCAAATCTTTTGTGGCAAATTCTTAGTATACATTCGCACAATATGTCTTATTTAGGGCGATCATTGTAATTTAAGATGGCCCGGCTACGTCAAAGCCATGAGACGACGATATTCTCCGTTTGCGGATGGGACCGTTAATTTTGCGAAGAATATTTCTTTCAAATACTCTTCTGCTGCTGCATCAACAGCTTTATTTCGAGGCCGATGGCGTTCGCTCGGACCCGAGGTATAGGAATTCCTGATCTACCTCTGAGATGCAATTGCAAGCATCTACTCTGCTGCGTGCATGTCGATCGTATAGATGCCAACAGATTAGCTTTATTGTTTGCGTCCCTGGTTTTCACTAGTACCACTAGTATGCTGCCAACGTTATCGAATTTAAATAAGGAATATAACAATAATATCATTCCTCGCAGGAATGCTTTTACGATTCTTTGCTGCAGATATGATTGTAAGACTGATTTTCAGCTTGTCTGAGTTCTCATTTATATTAGGATTCGTAGAGGTTATTCCCTATTATACCTAAACATTTTATGTCAGTTATCGTCATTCCTCTTTCCAACAGTGTGGTTTTAAAGACTGATTTTCAGCTTGTCTCAGTTCTCATTTCTATTAGGATTCGTAGAGCTTCCTCTTTCTAACAGTGTGGTTTTAAACTGATTTTGGTAGGTGGCTTTATAATTAACAAAAAAGTGGTATGTATTTGGGGGATTTGTAAAAACCTGGACAATTGTAAATTTATCGGACTTAAACCTGCTGCACATAAGAAGATCAGCAGAACATTGTATGCAATTTGGGTCGTCTTCTCATTTTTTTCGTTTAAAATGAGCATGCCTCGCTTTCTATGAAAGATATTTCCGTTGAAATTTCTACTTCCCACTGGAATTCACAAAAAAAACAGTTGCAAAAAAATTTATTAGCGAGAATGATTTAAATAATGATTTTGTGGAAAAGTGCAGATACGAAGTTTCAAAAGAATAAAATTAGTTTATAAAGAGTATATAACAAGATAGATAGTTTTTAATTTTTTTATATATTTTTTAGTCGTGGTTGTTTAAATAAAATCGGTAAAAAACGTGTGGGACTTTTTTTTTGACATTTGACGACTTTTTTGTGCATCTTTAAAACGACTTTTTGTATGACTTTTTCAAAACTATCAGCGGTAACACGGCTTTCCATACCAATGACCCCATCCCATAAGAAACTACTGAATGTTGAGTTAGTCGCCTAATGGACGAAATGGTGGACATCGTTTCTTTGCAATCTCCCAGAGTTATGGCCCACACAAGAGTTATGGGCTCCACCATCTCAAACTTCTGTTAATTGTTTTTTTTTTTAGGATTACTCTTTAATTGACTTTTCTATATATGGGGATATTTGTAAGGATATTTTCTTATACCGCAGCAAACACGCAAAAGGTTTCCTCAACAATTAGTATTAAAAACAAAAACTTGATTCGCATCCATATGGAATGTGTGGGATAGATGCAAGTGCAGAAACCATTTGGTTTCATTTAATCATAAAATGAGAAAAAATCCCAACAACAAAGATGATCCAATTTCACATGCACCAACAGAAACAAAAACACCAATAAGAGAATGATGTATGTGATCTGTTTCGTATGCCATTTAATCGTAGTGTACACACGATTTCCAAGAGCCAAGATAGCGCCAAGAGCTTTTAATGTTTTAATGCTTCTTCTGGTTGCTGCTGCTGATACTTCTCTTATGTCGGCTTAGATCAAAAAGAAAACGTTTTCTTATTTCATGGCAAGTCGCAAATTGTCAGTGAGTCTAGATGTCTGTCGGTATTTCGGGCTAAATCGTCATTTGCTTTAGCGCTGCTGCTACCCAGCCCATCAGACGGCAGCTGACAAAATGTTTCCGTTTTATTTTGCAAAAATAGTAACAAAAAAAAAAACAAAAAATAATATGGACACAATTTGTATGTTTTAGGTTTTTGTGATTTGAGGGAATTTCCGTATAAACCGTAAGGATATGACAGAATAGCTTCAGCATGACAAACTTAATACATATGTATGTATGTATCTATCTTGCTGTATAGACGAGTATGTATGTCCAC
Organism: Hydrotaea cyrtoneurina; assembly: GCA_958296145.1. Taxonomy (NCBI): domain Eukaryota; kingdom Metazoa; phylum Arthropoda; class Insecta; order Diptera; family Muscidae; genus Hydrotaea; species Hydrotaea cyrtoneurina. The sequence continues at coordinate 120,271,879 of OY282512.1, forward strand.
ATTTTTTTTTTATATTATGGAACATTTTTTTTTTGGAAATATCGCAAATGCATACATGTGTACCTACATCTCGGTTTATTTTAAGAACACAGTATGAGGCCTAAAGACATTGATGTCGTCAGGTGGTCTGAAATTAATTTATAATAAAAAATATAAAAATGTGTAATATAGATTTGTATACATTCTTCTGTCCCATACAATTTCAGACATCCTAGTGATTTAACCTGTCGTTCATGATCTCAATGTTGATTCCACAACCTCCTGAAATCGAGTATAGTAAATTTACTCAATTTGATACATTCAAATAAATACTTTGGTCTCGATGAACATGGTGAAATGGGTATCCAAATAGAGTAAACGTGTGATACAAAACCAAATATACACTTATTTTTAAGATTCGGTTAAAATTTGACTTTGGATCCGTGGAGCGAAAAACTGACCCTATTAGCAAAATAAGTATCAGTATGGCCAACTGGGGACACGCCTTCGTGAGGTTTTTCTGCTGTTTTCCACCTAAATCACTAGGACGTTTCGGCTCGTCGTATAGTTCAGTAGGCATGCATTTTTTGGATCTATTTTTGGTATGCTCCGGGTGGTCGATTGTAGCCGCTGGTTCAGGCCTTGACGGTGATAATAATGCAAAACTCAAGCGACTCTGAAACTTACTCCAAGATTCGGATAGGCTGAACTAAATCCCTTTTATACTAAAAAAAATGAAAGTGAAAATTCATATTCAACTGAATTTCAGACTTTAATCTTGAAAATGACATTTCAATGACGTCAGATATAATTTTTGATGGATTGATTGTTTTTTTTACATTTTGTAATTTTTGTAGCCCTACAGTCGCTAAACTCTTTTCAGAGCTCTCGCATTTTCTAGTTTTTATTAAATTTTTATTGTTTTTCTTTTTTGTACTAAAGCAAATGGTTCATGAAATGCCAACATGCAGTGTTACTTAGTAGAGTAAAAAAGTTTCCGTTTTCTTTTCTATTCCACGAACTTTTGATGTTAACCGCTCTATTGATATTCGGATGCACTTAATGCAAATTCAACTTTTAGTTAAAGCAGAGAGTGAATGGTCCGGCATAGTCGCAACACCACCAGCATCATCAGCCACACCATCAACAACAACATCAAACAAGAAAACAGACAATTTTGTCCCAAGATTAGAAAACGGAAAATTGCATTCAATTTTCATGTTACAGCTGCTGCTGCTGCTACTGTTGAACGAAGTTCAAATAACTGTAATGGTCTCAAGGGAAATTTGTCAATACTTGTTGTTTTTATTGTTGGCATTGATTGTTACATGTTGTTGTTATTGCTTAAATGTCGGTTTTTTACAAAAGCAAATCGTTTTCATTTATTGAATTTGTATGTGCAGACCTTGTAAAGCCTTTACTTAATTCTTTCTGTGCCCTTTCATTTGCTGCCAATATCTGCTCGTTCTGTCGACAAAAGGCAGAAAAAAAGATGAAAAATCTCACATTTCAATGAAATGTTGTTATCAGTGAACAAATACTTCGTTTTTTTTTTACTTTCATGTGTTTTTTGTTGTTGGCTGTTTGTTTTGTTGCATTTAATTTACATATACGAATACAAATAGAATAGACCGACAACAAATTGAGCATTTCTATATACATGCGTATATTTTTTATGATTGTTATTTCTTTACATTGTAATTGGTGTCAAATTTTCTTTTATAATTAAGTTGTATCACATACCAAGCGACACTAACAATGACCATAAAATCCATACAACAACCAGTCGGCCAACGAGCCAGTCATTCAGACTACCATAAAATGATCCAAAGAAGAACTAATATTGAGTACAGCGATGGGAATTGCAATAGCAGTATGAGATTTGTTTTCATGTTGTCCAACAATTATCTTAATATGTACCATAATCACAATCTATATGAAATAATTGAAAAGTTCCCTATGAAGACAGACCATGCAGAATTTAGTTTACATTTTCAGGTCATCTGACTGATACACATTTTTTTTAATAAAAGATTAAGCATGCTAAGTTTGTAAGACCTTGAAATATTGATCGGATAGTATATATAAAAAATACATAGACAAATATTACCCCAGTTGCAAGTATTTTATACAAGTATTTTTTTATTAAACAGAATTGGAAGTCTACCTTTCGGATTCGCGGAAGCGTATCCTGTCAACTAAATTTTACAAGATAGTGTTTGTGGTTTCTATCTCCATCTCACGAATGTCTCGGAAGATATTGGCCTTAAGGATCTGTATTGAGGAAACATTAGCAAAACCTCCACATTTCACCGAACGTTTTTTTTTATTTTGGATTAATTATCTGGATTTTCGTAGACTTCAGCAATGACTGATGATTTTTTTGGGATCAATATTTACTGTCGCACGTTAAATGCCTAAGACATGAACAAAATTGTTTGATTATAAGACAGCTTACATATCGGCATATCATTTACTTTTATAATGCAACATTTTCGTAGGTTGTTGACTTGAGGGTCGGATCACATGTTTCTTTTTTTTCACACACAGATTTATCCTTTATTTATTTTATTTTATTTTATTTATTAATTACAATACAAAGTAAATTTTATATTCTAATTTTGGGTCCAAGGATAAACCGAGTGACAAAGACTATTTGGCTTGATTTTTGCAGCGACAGACCAAAGCCTCTGGTGGGAATCGAACCCACAACCCCCACGCTGATAGGCAAGCACGCTACCAATTCGCCTACCGGGGCGCTTTATCCTTTATATCTTTTAAACATAAAAACGATTTTTTTTTAAAAATAAAAACACCTTGCTATTTTTAGGCCCCCAACTGTCATCTGTCTGTAGCTGTTTACAGTGTACCGATTTACTTTCTTAAGTTGCCCTTTGGTCACAATTTAAAATTTTCATAATTTGTTTTCAAACCGTATTCGAAGTTTCTAATATACAAATTCAAATAAAAATAAAAAGTTTGTATGCAGTGTTATTGGGCGTAAGATTTTCTCAAATGGATGCGTTTCGTTTAACATCATCGAATATCGAACGACAAAAACATCCATAAATCTTAATGATGCATAAAAGATCAAAGGCTACACACACAGATGCAATATCGTAAAAATTACTTGAATGTTTATGTCGTATCGTATTAATCGACGTATTTGCTGTGCTATCCCCACACTTTAGAGTAAGAAGCAATAATAATGTGAGCTTGGAATGGACGGACATATATTTAAGTGGTAGAGTTGCCAGTTTAAGGGATATTCCGTTTTTTTTTGAGAACATGGTGATCGTATTGGTGGTTCAAGGAGAGATTGTCACATTGATAATCGTTAGAGAGGCAGTGAATATATTTGCAGAAACTGGAAGCGTGCACGACGGCCTGCGGGAAACGACTGATGTACATAAGTAAAAATAATGCTCTTTCTAAAACTATATTTTAAAAATCGGTAACCGATTTTTTGGCCTGCGATGAATGAAAACTACTTAAGCGATGTCTTCCCGGGATCAATGCTTATTAAAGCCCCAATTTCCTACGAATATTACTTAGTTTTTTTGATATGACTTATTAGACATGAGTATAGTTTTTGTTTTCCCGGACTTTTTCATTTCCCGGGAAACCGGGAAAAATACTAGGATTTCTCGGGAATCCCGGGATACCCGGGAAGTGTCGCTCAACCGAAAAATAAGACGAACAAAGTTTATCTGCAGTATGTGTTTATATCAAATATAGTTTGTACTACTCCAGCTGAAACAAAAAATCATACGTTTCAAAGAATAAATAAAAAGTATAAGTATAAATAAAAATAAAAATCAAAACGCAAATGTCAAAAAAAGGTTCAGCTGTTGAATAACGAGATATTGACAGGAGGAGGATGCCAAATCACTCTATGATTTTTCGTTTTTAATTATCAAATGAAGATCTCGCTAAAATCTCTATAAGTATTAAATCTCAATTAGTGAAAATGGAATCGTAGGTGACGAAACACTTACAAACTTTTGACACACAATTTGTGTATATTGTGGAATAGAACGCAGTTGACTTGGGGATAGAACTAAGAAAAGGCAACCATGTGAACAAACAGTAGTAAAGAAGTCGTCCGTACATTAAAGTGGGTTGATATAAATGTTTCAGCGGTCGTCATCTCCTAATTAGAATTTATATGTTTTTTATGATAAACAAAATTATGAAAGGTTTCTTCGATTTTAAAAATATCTGTAAGCGTTTTCAGGCAGAACAATTGCTTTTAATCTCATATGTACATAGACCAGAGTTTATATGCGACTCCTACATCAGTAGGACACCAATGAACGATACGACGAGAGTTTTTAACCCGGGAATGATGGTCGAGATTCCAGGGAATAAAATAATTCCAAAAAAATTTAACTATTCACTATTTTAAGTAATTTTTAAAACTGTGATTCTGGTGTTTATCCGGGAAATTATACGATTTTTTACTTCCTGAGACATTCCTGAACTATTTGATGTTATTAAATCAAAATTGCACCGGACTGTTTTTAGATAAATGGTATTTTATAAAAAAGAACAAGTCAAGGGAATTCCCTGGATTTGAAAAAGTTTCGAAGATTAAAAAACCCTAGATATGAATCAATTTTAATATTGCTAGTGATTGTTACATATTGTCACCCATTCTACGAAGGTTCGAATTAATATGTCGCATAGGCAGCACCTCAAACCTTAACGGTCCTTTAAATGATCTCCCTATCAAACTGAAGACAAAGTAACAAGTTTCAAATAGGGAAATTGTACTGCAATAGACGAACTTTAATATGGAGTACGTGATTAACACATGTTTTGTTCTTGCCTTTTGTTGTAACCCAATCTATTGTATGAGTACATCTGCATGTAGTATGTCCGGAGGTTTCAGCTCATTTGCTGTGAAAATTATGTTTACCTCATACATAAACATGTGTACGTACACATAATCGTTACACATATCGTACTACATAACTACAATATCGTATATTGAGTGGGTCGTTGTTTGAATTCGTTTTAGGACTAATCAAACCTTTTGTAGCCGTTTCAAATCGATAGCAAATAGCCAAATAGAGTGTAACAAAATATACTGTCAATATTTGACGACAACATATTTTGTATGCGACTACTTTAACTTTAGATTTTGATATAAATTAACATTCCATGGAGGCACAGGCGGTGTTCTGTGTGCTATGTATGATATAATTTGGATCCGAATTTCTACCGCTCTTTTTATTAGAAGTTGCACATGGCCTAGAGATTATACTCTTACTAGTAAAGTCGACGGCACTACGGGGTAAGAAATAAAAGCTGAAAAATGTTTTTACGTTGTTCTTATGACATAAACCAGGGTCTGTTGTGTGATAGTCGTACCTAACACACCGCGTATAGAAATATTCCTGTGCTACTTTAAACCATCAACCAAATCAGAGATCTGTGTTCAATATAATACGTATACTCACTGACCAGAAAATATTGTTTATAACCGTTTCGCAACGGATATTAGGCTCGTGGCTATATGGAAAATGTAAAATCGACGACAATTACGTGTTGGAAACAGGTGTGAAGTTGTTAGAAGAACCACGAAATATTCATTCTTGTTCATATGTGAAATTTCTTGTTTTCAAATGTGAAATTGGAAGTGAATCTTTGATTGGTACTGGTTTCTTCCCTTCTCCCACAGGGTTTTCCGTCATCAGTAGATAGAAAAACTCTTCTTGCCATATTCTGATTACACTTGTTGTATCTGTGGGCAGATTTCCATTTCCATCTCTGAGCTAATGTCTGAGACCAGTATCGATTTGAGATAAAGTCGATACTTCCGAATCCGGATTTTGCCAAGGTAAAACTAATCAGGCCGTATCTGATATTCAAAATCTTGTTCTTCCTAACAAAAACTCTATCATGTCATTTTCATAATATGGCACTGATATTTATCCTGAGTGTGTCTAATTGCTCGATCTGCCATCTTCACAATAAATAGCTTTTAAACTGGTGTCGTTTTTATTCCATCTGTTCAAAATCTGTGTGTTGTATACGGTGTAAAAACGTGATCCATATTTGTTGTGTATGATAAATGATCAATAATATAAAACGTGTCATGTGACTTAAAAACAACATCATTTCACAAAACCGATTGACTCATAACAATACGATATTATTAAGTTAAAATTTCCATAATCTGATATTATTTCAATAATTATTCACAAAATTTTGCAATAAAACAAAACTGTTGGACTCGTCCCTCCGTATCTGTGTATCTACGTACATACGTATACATACATTCACAGATAAACACCATCACACCAAATCTTAACAAGTTTGCTACTGAACGAACCATCCGCAGGCATAGCAATCTCATATAGCTGACTATAACCCATACATTTCTAAAAACAAAACAAAAAACACACACACATCCAAGTCAACATGTGGTTGTAAAGTGGTTCTAAATTCACATATAAAATATACAAAATATCCAATACTCATGTGTACTCCCATAAAATAGGTGAACGTGTGTACAGTGTACACCACACACCGTACATGTGGAGCTGAGACTCTCTGAGAGATACATACATACTTATACTCTAATAATTTCACATGCATATGTTAAGAAATATATGAGTACGAGTATGTTATTTATGATTGCAGTACTTGGTTGGTGGGACCCACGACCGACCGACTGACTGACTTTATGAGTGTGTGTATGTGTGTGTGAAAAGTGCGCCTATTGGAATGCGTGTTTTGTGTGAAAGTGTTGGTACTCCACGCTGCCCCAAGTACCGTACTCTACCGATGGAGGAGAGCCACAACAAAAACAAACATTTAATCCGACAACCACTGACTCGTTAGCAGATTTACGACTTCGAACGATCTCATTCGGCTGACGCTTTAAACTCACATCGTTGATAAAGGGATCGTGGTCGTCACTCGTAGTTTCTAACTAACTAACGAACATGTTGTCGGCTTTGCCTGTGCCTGTGTGTGAATGTTAATTTTCTGTGTTGGGGGGAGCAAAGTTAATTTGTCATCAAGATCAGTGAAATTAGTTTTCGTTGGGGTTTGTCGTGCGCGGTACATTTTTAAGCTGAGCTGGCGAGCGTACATTTAAATATTAAACAATCCGGTATTCTAAAAATTAAGTGCTGTGCCGTCGGTGAAATAAAACCAAGTACGTAAAAACATCTGCCAAAGAAGACAAAACAAATTATAAAACATTTAACCGTTCTCTGTTAAACATCAAACTGTTTGCTTGGGCCATTAAAATCAACCTTAATGTAAATAGAGTTTTGTGCATAGTGCGGCAACATCATGGCTACGGATACGAATCCTGTGGAAACAAACAACAATTCGGAACGTGTCAAACCTGTGGAAACATTGGTTTTGGCAAATATTGCCTTAAAAGCCGAACAAAAACGCTTAAGTGGTGAATGTGGTGCCGGTCGCAAAGAAGATGCAAGAATTACAAGTGCGGTTATGAAAGTTTTAGAAGGATACGATTGGAATTTAGTACAAGCATCGGCAAAGTAAGTGTTTGTTTCTGTGTTTCCTCTAACTGTCCCTATGGATGTGTATATTTTTATGTGAGCGTTTGTATCATGGACGTTGGGAATGTACTGGAAGTGTACAAAGAATTTGTCTGGGATTCTTTTTGGTTTATTTGAATGGAACGAATTGGATACATGTTCATTTAGATGGTGGCATGTAAAACGTGTGCGTATTAGGATATCACGAAAAAGAAGAACAAAATTAATACACATTTTGGATAACAAAAAAAAAAAGCTTTACAGGTAAGCAAAAAAAAAAAACAATAGGTCAACTTGGGGTGAGCTATGACGACACAGGCTATTCTCTTGGGATATATTAGGGATGTATGTGGGTTTTGCGACAGCGAATATGAAATGTTCAAAAATGTCCCTAATATATGTATTTACATAAATATTTATCTTATATTTCGATACAAAATATATCGATAACATAAAGTATGCCGTGGTTAACACCTGTGGACTACGGCCGATTATTTCGCGTTGTCAGTAGTGGAACTGTTGCAGAAAACTTATAAGCCCGGCTGTAGGCCGTATACATATACTGGGTTACATTTATTTATTTTATTTCGATTTTATTAACTACGTTAATAATTTAATTCGTATGATTTTAAGAATTATTTTTCTAAAGTCAATGGACATAAACTCGTTACAGATACGAACTTAAACAAAGTAGAAATATATGCAGTTAAATTATAACTTATAACTAATTAATTTTTTTAAATATACTACATACAAGGAATAAATAGTTTGCAGAGATTTAAGTAATAATGTGTACCAATAGAATCGGATATGAGACAACAAATCAGAACAATCAATCAGTATTTGTAGTGTAAACAATTTTCAACCGAATTAAAAAGAACGATTTTGTCTACAGTTAGTAATACAGTTAGAAAACTGCTCTAAAAAAACAAAAATCCTATGAACCGTAAAATTTTTCGTATATATTAAGAATGAATAACGGATTTCATTCGAAGAAATACATTGGAATTTCCTGATTTAAGCCTAAAACGGACCCTTAATTGAAGCAGCTAGGTAATGAATGTATAATATTCTCACCTGGGTTTTTTGACACAGCACAGCACCGCCACAGTTCGTAAAAAGTTGAGTAATATACAAATATAATAATGAGTCGGGTGCATATTTGTATTGTCTGTAATATTTTTAACGTAACCCATATGCCACCACTTCGAATTCAAATTTAATTTAAATTTTACTGTGCAATCTATCACACACTTTTCCCCCCCCAGAGAAGCAAGCAAACATTCATGCGACTGCACATACATACACGGATACAAATGTACATCCTCGGAAAATGCATATCAGACAACCAGGTACACATGAGCTCGGCCAGGATTAGAACACTAGCAAATATTGGAATTGGGACATCCTTATGCACTGGAATATGCATATGTGGACAAACATTCGTACATGTGCGTAAAGATAATTTCATTTCAGTCATGTTGTGAATAATGGCGTTATGTTGTTGAGAATGTTCAGTGGAAAATGGAGGTATTTGCAGGCCTTATTAGGAAACTGTTGAACCCAAATAAGTTTAATAAATTGTTGTCACAATTCGGCTACAGGTAGACAATGCAATTCAATGCACTAATTCTCGGGCATCAGTACAACCAAATGTTGGTTGTTTGTATTTCTGGAATCAAACCATTTCAACTTGACGGAATTCATATTGAATACTTGACATTTAGTGAGTTCAAACTGAAGATTTTTAAAAAAATGTTGTTATATCTAAATATTATATATTAGCAAAATGCACTGTAACCCTATAGGTTACTCAAAGTTTAATCATGTATATGGTTTCTACATGTTCTTTTTTTTACCTTCCATACCATGATCATTTCCGATGACTTTGCCGTCGCAATAATACTTGCCAATTGTGTTATCTATGAAAAGTTTACAAAAGTCTGCCGCACCCGATTTTAGTCTTTCCTCTTTTGGTATAATAAAATAATGAAAGCAATAAGAGGGCCTTTTATGACAAGGCCTTCCAACTTTCATTGCTGGAATGGTCAAATGTGCACAACAAATTGAGTCAAACAATCACCAGGATGGGGTACAACTGGAAACATGTTGACAATGTTGACCATTAGCAATTGAAAAACAATGTGACCTGCACCCACTTGTATCCGCAAATGCACTCAATAGCACGTACTTGTACACATATCGGGTGAATTGTTAAGCCTTTGGTTAAGCTCGAAATCATTACATGGTGGCTGGAGCTATTCTTTGGGTGTAATTCAATTTTTTCATAATGTTGGACTTTGACTAATGTCACTGATCGCTAGGTAGCTCTCAAAAAGTATACACTGAAAAACCAAACAACAATAAGATCACCCATTAGATGTATTTGTATATACATATGCACCATATACATATGTACCAATTTACATACTACATGCAAACACGCAATTTAAAATCTCAGGTGATTATTACTGTGGCAGCCAGAAGAAATGTCAGATTGCGAAATTAGAATGCCTTTTCAATGTCGAAATATATCAGATCTTGATAACTAATAAACGTGTCCTACAGCACCAATTTTAGATAATATTAAACTACTATGGAGGAGTTTTAATTAGAAAATTACTTAACTCAATTAAAAATTAATTAGTCTGCAATCAGAAAAGATTCTCAATTGATAAGATTGAAATTGATAACAAAATATTCTTTTTTCAACAAAATAAAACCAAAAAATACTTTTTGTTTGTCAATTGAAAACCAGAAAATACACATGAAATTGAGAAAAGATACATTGAGATTAAAAAAATCCATTTGGAATTGAGAATGCATCAATTGAAATTCAAAAAATATTTCAAGACTAGTAAGTTGTAATGCGCCTATGGCGCCCGTTAATTTGCTTGAGAAAGTATTTGTTACTTAATTTTAAAAATTTTGTAAAAAATATTTTGAGAAAACTATTTTGTAAAAAAAAATTTCGGAAAAAAATAAAATTGGAAAAAAAAATTTGTGGAAAAAAATTTTTGCTGAAAAAAAAATTTTTGTTGAAAAAAAAAATTTTGTTGAAAAAAAAAAAATTTTGTTGAAAAAAAAATTTTTGTTGAAAAAAAAAAAATTTTGTTGAAAAAAAAATTTTTGTGGAAAAAAAAAATTTTGTTGAAAAAAAAATTTTTGTGGAAAAAAAAAATTTTGTTGAAAAAAAAAAATTTGGGGAAAACTAAAATTTTGTTGAAAAAAAAATTTTGGAAAACAAAAAAAAATTTTGGTAAAAAAAAATTTTGGAAAACAAAAAAATTTTGGTAAAAAAAAATTTGGGGAAAACACAATTTCTGTACAAAAAAAAAATATTATTTTTTTTATTATTATTATTTATAGAAAATTATTATAGAATGCCTATTTAAATTCCTACGTACTGCGTGACAGAGTCAGGGAATCAGTGTATCAGTGTATCAGTGAATCAGTGTCGAGGGTAAATATATATTAAGAAGATAACTAAATATGAACCAAATTTTAAGCTTTTTGATAATTTATTCAATTTAATTTAATAATTGATTTAAATTGCAGACGTAATTGATATTTTTGTCAGCGGTTATTTTCCAATATTATCAGGTTTATCATCTTTAAATTGTACAGATTATATTGCCTTTCTCTGTACAGGCTTACTAGGTTCATTGATGCCTTTCACACTCTTCTATACGGGCTTTTTGAACTTTTAGAAAATTTTATCAAGAGCACACAAAATTGTCCCAATCAAGGGATGGTTTCAAAGGTACAGCGATGATGTGTCCTTTTTTTTATTACCTACTTCTATGTTGTGTCCAGCATGTAACACTGGGGGTGTGTGCCCATCCAGGGCATGTAAATGCGGTTTTTGGCTTTGGATCCCCTATTATTGTACATGTCGGTTGTCACAGTCCTTCGCTTGTTGTGTGTTCGTGACGTTATTGTTTTTGTTATTTTCGGCCAGGTATGTATCCTGAAATATTGCATACATTACTGCGAGATATGTTTGTGATGTGGATGCCCTGGCCTCAAATGTACACCGATAGATAGATATATCCGAATGTATGTATACATACATTCATATATATATATATATACGAACGAGTGTTTGAATGTACATAAGTAGGCATACATACGAGGAAGTATACCTGCATACAGTTACCTTTGCCTTTACATGGACAATTGTATTTCTATTTGTAGTCGTGTTGTTTAAAGTACTCGTAGTAGTCGCACACGAGCAGTTTTATGACTTTTCACCCACATAAATGTTGAAGTTTATCTCAAAACCCCCACACACACACAGACATGTATATGTGTGCACACCGACATTTATGTACTCGTACAGCCATAGACTTCCTTTTGTTTAGTTGGTGTCTGCTGGCCATGAGGCGAGATCCATTCAACCATGCAGTCATTTATGGCGTTATAAAGTTATTCACCATATCTATTGTTGGCTTCCTGGGTTCGTTTGAGACTTGAGTTTTTGTTCTTCTTTTTTTTGTCTACTTTAACACCCTACAACATATGGCTTGCTACTAGTAGTCTACATTCCTGGATAGACGATATACTCCTAAGAGGGTAATTCTATTATCAATTACTTAGCTGCATTGCACTTTGCCCTGTGGTGTTGGCTGTTTGAACCACAGGACATTGTATTGCACCAGGTTCGTATATCTATTGCGGCTTAGTTTTGCAAGCAGAGATAAGAAGTTTCTTATTGGATTGGTAATATTGCATGTATACGGATTTGTAATGGAATCTTAGCTAGAGAATGAACATACCAAAGGAGGCTGATGCAATAAATCATCAACAGAAGCAGCAGACGAGTACATTTGTTGCACTACGCTTTTCAACAAATTGATAAGGGACACATGGTACTAAGAGGTTTAACAGCAGTTTATGACTGAGTATCCTTTGCGTTATATAAATTAACTGCAAAATGCCAGAAAGATATTATTTGTATGAAAATCGATCATTTTATCAGTGGGTTCAATTTCCTGTGATTTGGTGTTAATGAAGTTCAATAAATCTGAGAGGATTTTTAGCATACGTATTGATAATGGAAAAAAGATAAGGTATGTCAGCGCAATACGGCAGTTGTTCCTAAAAGTTATTCAAAAGTGTCAAAGAGGAAACATTCATATTTATCATTGAGACTGCATTGAGTCCTCTCGAAAACCATCACTCTTTGACCCCCGATGAGTGAATAGAAAAATTCAACCTATTTGAGAGAAGTTTGACTGTATGCTACCTTACAACACTCTGACACACAATACTGGGTGACAAAATAGAGTGAATAGATGGATAATTTATTAGAAAAGTCATACTGCAAACGATATCTATCGCAAATCTAAGCGAATCAAAGCCAGCCAATCTTTTTCCATCAACTATATCTTGACTTTTCTTTCGCATTGCCTTACATTAGCTGGCCGGATCCTATTCCAAAAATAATAGCAAATTTACTGTAAAAAAAAAACAAGTGAGTGCATTTGACCTTTACGCTCGCTTTGATGACAGGAAAAAGGGCTCGATTTTGCACTGAAATGCTTACGTTTTCTTTCGTTCGTATATATCTTGGAGTACCCAACGCTTTACGATTGACGCCTATTGGGTTCTCTACTGATAAACGGAAGCTCGTGAGTAGAAAGTCTTGAGCCTGTTTTTGTAAATGAATTTCGTCTTAGACGAAGGAAAATAAAATGAGTAAGGTTTTTGTGAGCGACACGAAATCAATTGTCAATAGATTGCAGTTTAAGTTACCAACATTTTTCAATTGGATATTCGTGTTAGAAAAAAAGTCAGTCAAAGTCGATTCTAAAATATTTGTTATCAGACAAGATCTCAAATTTTCATTTATGTTGCGGTGTATACGGTGCAGTAAATGTCCATACCATAGATTCTTATCTTCTTTCTTATTCGTGCTAATGACATTTTTAGGATGGACATTTTTTGGATCCTGGAGATACCACTGGTTGCTGTCCTAATTAATCATATTGTAAACAGATAAAAACGTTTTAATATTTGAGAACATTTCCTTTCATATAAACATATTGATTTGGTAGTTTGTTGATTTAGATTTCGCTATGAGGATTTTAATATTTTTTTAGACATAGATTTTTTCTCATATCAGATAAGGACCTACTTTTTAGAGCCGTCTCCCAATGGATAGATTAAACAAATCGGTAAAAACACCCTTAGCAAACAAGCATATTCCAAAAAAAAAAAGTACCCTCCTGCTACTATTACTATTTTTGCCAGATCATTTGCTTACGATAGGGCTTCATCGTAGACGCTTCCGTCCAATTCAGCTTTATGCCATTGCCTTACCATTATCATGGTCAACATGACATGGCACACAGATTTTATTGCGTTTGTTTTGTTGACAAAAGTTTATTCAGCCGTTTTTCTTTATGTGTTTTTTGTTTGCATGTGACAGACAGGATGGCAAACTTTCACTTTTATTTGCCGATACGATTGTTCGGGGGCGTTTATGCAAAAATTGCCGGATAATCCCATCTGAACGGTTGTTATATGCTTGTTCTTGTCATTGTTGTTTGGACTGCTGTGTGTATGGCCCATACGTATTTGTGTTGGCTTAAAACTTTACTGATTGATAGCTATAGTACACCGTGGACGGCCGAAGGTGACTTTGGTTTACACCCAAAACTTTTCGTACGCAGCGAATTTGAATAATGGCCAAGTTATGCCATTAGACTGATTAATTGACATGTGGTGCCGTGCCGTGCCGGTGGCAGAAATTATTCATTAGCAATTTTTGGTATTTTGTTTTTGTTTGATTTGCAAAAGAGTCCTTTTCCGCATAAATGGTTTTTGGATGCAAATCGTTTTCGGGTTTCGTGTATGTGCAAATAATTACGGCATATCGATGGATCTGTGTGGGTGTGTAGATATGTGCGAACGCTAAAAATGAACTGGTCTGGGATTTTAATTGCTGCCATTGAGTGGAATAGCACAAGTGTGAATTGTTATCCTTTAATTAATATTGACATGTATAGAATTTGCAAGGGACTGTTGGGTGGGTTCAACAAATAATAGACATCTATTTCCAAGGTATTTGAATTGTAATGCTTTTTAATTGGCGCTATGAAAATGAAAATGATGTGTTGAAAATTTTTAGATAAACAGTTTTTAGATAAAAAAATTTACTTTCTAGTAGACCTTAAATGAAGTAGACCTTAGTATGAAACCCCAATTGCCGCAAAAGACTTATCATAGAAATAGCAGCATTTTAAACAGAACCCTATTTTTAAAATGGCTCTGTCTGGTTATTTTATTTGGTCATTTTTGTAAGACTGGTTAGCATTATTCGAGTTAGTCCTTGACTTTGTGGCTTGACTTTTTATTTAATTATATTTTGGATTTCCTTCCAAACGTCATATGAATTTATACGTTGACTTTTTTTTTTGACGTTTATACTTGAATCTTGTTGTTTCGTAAAACTGTCGAAAAGCAAAATGTATGAAGTAAAAAATAAGTTTTTCAAAAAAAAAACCTCAAAATGTGTGAAGTAAAAAATAAATTTAAAAAAACTCAAATTTGTGACTTTTTTCTAACCCGCAATCTACACCTTTCGCCTACAAACATGAAAATCATGATTTTAAAATCGAGCAACAAGTCATCGGGTCCTAGATTTGTTTGAAATGTTTAATTATTTGTTATTTAGATAAGGGGCCAAAAAATTGAAATATATCCCGGCCGACCCTCACTAAAACTTAAATCTAAATCCAACTAATTACTGAAAAATCAAACAAGTTGCTCCATTGTCGGGCAGACATTGAGATTTAATAGATTGTCACCGGGGATGCGATTATAATTCTGGGTATTTTTCTACACGAGTCTTTTGACATTGAGCTGCGATGTAAATTCGTTTTAGATTGCGATGTAAATTCGTTGTAGATTGAGATCTTTCAAACAATGTATATTGTGAGTCCAAGTTACTATAGGCTAAAACAGTGTTGAACCAGATAATTTAGTAATTCCTTGTCTTTGCTAATTTAGTAATTAATTGTCTTTACTAATTTACTAATTAACTGTCTTGCGAATTCTTTTCAAATATTTCCTGAAGGTGTGGTTCTACATGTTGTTTGTCACATCCTAAATGAATTCATCACTTTTTTTTGTACCAAATGTAAAACTGTATTAGTTTTTCCATTATAGTCCATTATAGTCAAATATTTAAAAAGTTTCACCGCCAGATTCCTTTACGAACCCAAAGTCATCACGGTGTCCTGTGTAGGTTTTGAACAAATACGTATCAACAATTTTGCACACAACCATAAAAATTGGTTGATCATTGCCAGTCGGTGGCATCTTTTCGCCATCGCACTCCATGGACTTCATTGCAGATAATCACCCCATAAAGTTCTCATTGACTCAACAACAATTACAAATATCTGCGATGAGTTTTTGTTAGCAGACAGTGGTCGGTGGACGTTGCTTGTGGAAGTGGAGTATTTTAGAGTGGTTATGTCATTTTGTTGTGCTATTTGCGGCACAACGAAAAAAGCAGCAATAACATTGTGATGATGATGATGATGGTTATGTTTGTTTAATCGCACCCAAAAATGGAATTTGATTACCCTACATTAAGGAGACAATCAAATGTCATAAGTGGAAATAATGATTATGATTATGATGTGATGAAATTAATGGCGTTTGAATTGCCTTACGGGCAAGTATCAAGTTCTGGGTGGGAGGACAATCGATACAAATTTGGTTCAGAATCGGAGTTTAATTGCCTATTTCCAATTTATGAGAATTTATTATGATAATTTTTAGTCCATTTCTGTCAGACCTTTTCCCTGTTCTGCTGTCCCTACTTTTTTGTTACCTCCGTTTTTTTTTGTTTCATTTCCTCATTTCCTGCTTCCCACGTCTTCTGATTATTTTGGAATAAATCGTTATATTTTCCTTTTCTATTTAATAACTTTTGTTAATTTTAATTTAGTTTTTATGTCTTCACGTTCCTGTTAATGAAAACTTTTCCCGTCTTAGTACGGTGTGATCTTGTTTGTCCGTTGCGCCACTCATTTCCATCTACATTTTACAAGTGCTGTTGTGTTTCCCCCCTTGTACAATGTTTTGTCCGAATTTCTATACATCTATTTTTTTTTAAAAAGAAAAATGTTGGGTCCTTCTTTCCATGTTTTGACAGCTCGGGTTAAAATTAGCCTCCATTTGGTAACGTTTTTCCTGTTGTTCCATGACCATTCGTGTAATAATTTTCTCCCTTTTGGACTATTTGTCCCCATTTTTATCCTTGTAATATTTTCCTAAAAAGTTTGTTCTCTTTTTAAGTATTCTCCCCCGCTGTTACCCAAAGCCGTCGTGACTGAATTATTTTCCATCCTATTAGACTGATGAATCTTTTTGGATTCGCTTGCACTGTTTTATAATCTTTTACTGTTCGCCGACTAATTTTCTTCGAGTTGTTGTAAATGTTTTGAAAGGTTATCTTAACCCGTTTCACTTTGATTTGTTCGTATTTGCTTGTTTTCGAACTTCTGGCATGTGTTGTCCCCATTTACACGTTTATTCGGAGCTGCATTCAATCGTGACATATGTGGCACGTCTTAGGTAAGAAATATTTGCAGACAATGCTGTCGCTATTAAGACCTGATGTCTCATTGATTGTGTTCATCATGACAGAATTGGAAGGCATGAAATGAGACTGAAGTTTGCGATTAGTGACTACTTCAGAAACTGTGGAGGGTCTTGTGGGTGCGGATTCCTACCTATTCTGTACTATCCTTGCCAAAGAGGCGGAAATTATTACTGGGTTGTTTTTTAGGGACCTTTTTTTAGGGAACTAGACGAGTTTGCCACTATTGGTATTGGCCGACTCGGGAGTTTTTTGGTTCGCTCTGGGTAGTTCAGCTGGGGGGACTGGAGTAACGTTTTTGGTTTCCTAGTTCTCATGGTGTCACAAAGGACTACATAGTCTGCCACTGACACTCGAACGTAAACAAGTACGTTATGTCCCCTTTTTTGCCTTCATATCATTTACGCCTGATCATTCAATAGTACTCGAATATATATTCGACTCATTGGTAGAAGTTTAAGGTCTTTCATTAAGCGCTTCTTATTTTTAAATGTAATTACATCAACGAGTGTTTGAGATCTGTAAATGTCCGACGGAACATCAACCTATAGCGCTCGCCATAGACGGTGATATAATAAATATTGAGCGATGACCCCAACAGACTGCATTAACGACAGCCCTTTATATACTTTGTAGTTAAAAATTTCAAGTTGTTACAAATGCAATGATAAACTTAATATACAGTCTATGCTATGGAGGAGTACATAAAATGACATTTAGGTATTTCACATTTTAATGCACATTTCTCGTGATTCACTGAAAGGTTTCATTGACCACCAAATGTTTATCTTGACAAAGTTCTGATTACAATTTGTAGGCGTTGCTTTTTTTTCCCTGTGTATAATTTGGGTGGATACACTCTCGAGCCGAGAACATTTCCAAAATAAATTGTATGTTTTGTTAATTTGAATTTGTTTTGTATCGTTTTATATTTGAATCGCAAGTTTTGTTTACTCGTCCATACTTCTCGCCATACTAAGGTCATGTCACACGAAACGATTTGAATGTTATAGAAATGTGGGCTTCCGTGGTGTGATAGGTAGAAAGTAAGGGCCATGTAAAACATATCGCCCAAAACTTTCTGTTCTGATATATATTCTGTCGAAGAAAAGAACATTTATTACCCATTCCAATTGATTATAAGTTGACCACTGAAAACTAATAATCAAATCATCAACACGCATTTTCTGGACTCCTTTTTAGTTCTCAGCGCGAATACCTTTTTATGTGTTTTTCCGCAGCCTCGAAGTCGTATCTATTGCCAATAAATTTATTTATCTTATTCTTTAATATAATATTCAGTCACCAGTTGGTATTTAAATGAAAGGCCATTATCAAATAACCATAGGAATTGAATGAAAAAGGCAATGAGGGGTAAACCTAAGTCGGTTCACCCGACAAAAACTTTTGCACTTGTTTAATTTCATTTCTGTCTGTCCATGGTTAAGTGTGGTCCAACGGAAGATGCAGAACGGAACATTCCAACCATTTTATGTTTTTTTATTTTGTTAATAGTAGAAATGAAGAAGATTTCCGAACTTTCAGTTCTTTTTTTTTTAGCACTCTACTCAGACAATGACATTCAACCTCTTCTTTTTCTTTTTGCAAACTTTTCTATTTTGTTTTTTTTTCTGTGAGTCAAGAGAAAATACCGAAAAAAAAATGGAAGCCAACAGATAGACAGACGGATGGTTGTTTTTTGTGTGTGAAAAGCCATTTGCTTTTTGTTAAGTGTGAAGTGCGAAGGAAGTGAGTGATGTAAACAGTGTTGCCATCTAAATCATACATTTTTTTTTTTTTTTTTTAAATATTTTTATTTTCAAGTCTGAACTGCTATCGAATTCACAATATAAGGTCTGCAACTATTACTTAACATTCCATGAAGGAACAGACGGGGAACTGCTCTCGAATTAGTGAGCTGTGCACGATATAATTTGTATACCCATAAACCGGGACCTTCTGTTTAACACCGACTCCGAACGGCTAATGCTTTTCTAGAGGATTTTACATGGCTTAGAGATTACTCTGTTACTCGTAAAGTTGCCAGCATTTATGAGGTGGAAGGAGACGCAGAGAGATGTTTGATGATCTTACCAGGTTTCGAACCTGAGTTCTGCTGTGGTAATCGCCCGCACTAACTACCACACCCCGGCATATTATAAAATCAGTAAAATTTTAGACGTGTTTTTTTCGACAAGCTGGTCCTTTCGATAGTTTAGTGAGAAATGAGTACCAGCTAAGTGCTAAGTTGAAGAAGAAATTAAAGGTTTTGCAGGCAATTTTGCCAGGAACAAACTAAATAAACAATTCGTTGTTCTCCTCCGTTTTTTCTTACCTTCAAAAAATTAACAATAACTCAAAAAATCAGCATATTATTGATTTATTCGACAGAGTAAAAATCCCCATTATTTATGGAACTTGATTTCATTCATAAGGCTGACTCGGCTGGCTTCGCTGTGGCGCCAACGTAATTTTCCAACATCTTGGTGACGGTTTATGGCTCTTTCTCACGAATGGCTCGATATTGTCCTTAAGGGTCTGAATCGTTCATGGATTGCCCTCATATTAACGGTCCTTCACGGTACTCTATTGTGGCATGGACTGTGTGGCATGACGTGCCGTCGTTCTGAAATCAAAGATAGTTCAAGTAAATGTCCTCAATCTCTGGCAACAAAAAAATGTTTTTTACAAGTCTGCATCTGGGGATGCATTCGACCACCAAATGGGTCTGTTTTGTTTACATAGACCTTAATCTTTAATCATTTCGAATATTGAATTTTAATTGTTTTGCCAATCATTTCGCATTTTTCTCATCACAGTCTGGCAACAGTGGTTGTGAATGAGTACCCGGAGTATTCGCACAAGTTGTTCTCTTGTCACTTGTCAGAAAAGTATTAAAAATAACATCAGTCAAAACAACAAAAACAGCAAATAAATAGTAATACCAAATGTCATAGTACTTTTCTCTCTTTTTTTTATTTGCGCTTTAGTTAAGATTTTTCTTGTTAGTTACGAGCATTTAGCATATTTATGCGAAAATAAAAATCTCCCACAAATTTTCGAATTTTTATATACTTTTAATGCTTGAATTGATTTGAATGAATATTCACACTCGCAACAAAACGACACACAAAAAGAAACACTCGCTCACATCTCGACATTCCCATGGCAACTTTGAAACGGCAGACTGAGCTACGGCTTGACATTGTCACATTTATTTAAGACCCATGGATTCCACCATCCATCCCCATCGAAGCCACCATGCCAATGCCGAGAAGCTATGTATGCTATGCGTTATGCTGTGGTCTTCCAATCTTGACTGAGTTAATTGTGTGAATTATTTACGCACTTGTATACCAACCGACATTTGGTTTTTCTTTCTTTCTCGTTGTTGTTCGTTGTCGGCTGCTGGGTTACCGATATTTGTTAGATTCAATATTTATACAAGTAAAATATACACACACGAACGAACAAAAATATCTGAAATTGTGCTAATTGCCCTTTACCACACATGCGATGGTGGAATAGGGACTACGAGTACACGATGGTACAGGGAGAAATGGCAACGACCAGATGGGTGGGGGGGCGTTGGTTAAAGTGGCAAACATTAGTCATACTTTGATCTTTTAATTAGTATGGATTGCTAATTACGATACCATTGGAAACTTCAGTGGTGCGAAGCCATGTTAAATAATTAGCACAGCCCACAAAAAGTTAAACAGAAGTCAACAAAATGTTCAAATATTTAAAAGATTTGCAAAAAAAAAATGGTATTCGAGAGTTTTTGTGGACAGGAAGTAAACAAACAAAAATAAAAATACAAAAGGAAGGGAAATTACTTGATTAGTTGGGGACCTAAATTAAAACGAGCGGCTACGAGTTCTTAGAAAACCAACAAGTGAACAATTTGCTAGAGTAACGTTACGATTTTTTTACGATTATTTTATTTGTACAGTTCATTACAAAATATTGGTATAACAATGTATAAGTATACAAAATTTAGTTTAACTGCCTGTTTCCATAAAACAAATGAGTGCGTTCGTTACCAATCGTCAATATTCAAAGCATTATAAAATGGGTTTCAGGCATTATTCAATTCTGATTTTCATATGTTGGATATCGACATATGGACACAATCTGAAAAAAACAAGCTCTCACTACAGATAAAAATCCATTTTATTTGGCCTTTAATTCTGAAAAGTTGTAACGAAGGTACAAATTCGTTTTATGAAAAAAAAAATGTAAAAGTTCGGTCTGCTCAAATGTCCCATACGAAGGGGTGAGAGTAGTTGGTTCAAAACATAATAGGAACCATGTTTTTTATTGGGGTATAGAACTTTAAGTTGGCATCACTTTTTTAACTGGCGGCCATTTTGTCAGCTGTCAAGTGATTAATATTTAGTTTGGTTTGCCATTTCATCATGAACGCTTGCAAATCGTGCAAATTTATTTCGAAAGTAATGGTTCAGTTCGCGAAGTTCACCGCAAGCTCCGTCCGAATGAATCGATTCGCACAGCAATTGGAGCTTTGTCCATCAATTTATGGAAGATTTTGCGCAAAGATCTTGGCTTGCGACCTTACAAGATCCAGCTTGTGCAAGAATTAAAGCCGCGAGACCATGCAATGCGTCGTGATTTTGGTGTATGGGCCGAAAATGAGATTCATCTCGATGCTGATTTTCATCACAAAATTGAAATTGGACCTGTAGAATTGGCTTTATTCGAGCCAGCCGCGGCGGCCACATGCCCGAAATCATATTTAAACATTAATGGCATAAAATTATCCTTCCAATAAAGCCAAATTGATGGACATTAAAACGATTTTCTTGTGTTTTATTTAAATTCGAAGTCCTATACCTCAATAAAAAACACCCTTTATATTGCCCAATAATAAAGTTTTCAAGTGGAAATATCGAAAAAGTGAAATTTATTCAGAGGTGTTTGTATTCGTGGTCGACTTCCTTGTGGATTCAAATTCAAGACCTTTTAATTAAGCTTATGTTTTTTCAAAGGCAT
Organism: Hydrotaea cyrtoneurina; assembly: GCA_958296145.1. Lineage (NCBI taxonomy): Eukaryota > Metazoa > Arthropoda > Insecta > Diptera > Muscidae > Hydrotaea > Hydrotaea cyrtoneurina. Next base: position 120,294,019 of record OY282512.1, read on the forward strand.
ACCTTCCCACTTTCTGCTTTTAATGTGTGTTTTACGCGTTGGCCAATCACCTGAGGTTTCTTTTTGATAGGGTCGAATTTCATTAAACAGGACACAAATGTCTAAATGTATCGATGCTCAAGATATGGAATTAACTAGGCTCATAGTCACAGTACCTGCACAGGTTTTTTTTTATAGATTATACAGTAAGGTTGAAACACAACACCCCGAGGTAAAAACAAATGTGGACGGCCATTTACACCTCACCTAAGTCCCTCGGTAAAGTAAAAATACAAAATTGTACGAGTTTCAAAGGGGAATGGTGGCTCTTAAAAATGAACCTTTAAAAAATATCAAAGTGATAAGGGGTCACCTCGTCAGCGAATTTTCTCAATTTATTTGGGTCAAACATATCGACCAGCTGAGGTCGCTACTACAAAGTAAACTTCCGATGTTTTTTGGCTGTAATTAAAAAAAAATGAAAAACTTTGATTCTTCTTGTGGATTATTTTTATTTGGTCTTTTAATTTTTTTTTACATCAAGTTGAGAATATGTTGTCATGTAAATGGCCGCCGCCAGAGTTGCCACTGACATTAGGAGCCAATCGCAAAATTTATAGCATTTTCTGATAGGAGGATTACTTTTGCGCCACCCGTTACTATGTACATGTGACAGTTTTTGCGAGCACCTGAAGGTTTATATTTAATCTCCTCCCCCTTTCGAAGTAGGATACAAGAAAGTACAGTTCATACGAATTTCTCTCTAAACAAAATATTTGTTTTTATACAAATATCTGTCGGCTGTAAAAAAAAAAAAAAAAAAAAAAAAAAATCTTAAACTATTTGTACGACCTTCTTCGACTTTCCCACAATCTTACATGTTTGTTTTTTATGAACAAAAGAGCAAGTTTAATTCCAGTCGTAAGATTTGTTTGTTTTGCTACAATTGCTCTCCAATGACAAAACTTTCGACATTTTTAAGCCTCAATATCGTTGCTCGGTATGTCAACAAAGAAACCAAATAACGGGTGGAAACACAAACACATACAAAATAAAAACTTTTCAAATGCCATTACTCGGCTGTAATCGCTGCAAGCTGACCAATATTTAATCGGTTTTTTTCCGTCAGGTCATGAGGTAGATATTGGTCGTTTATGTCAATATGTATACCGCAAATTAAACTTAGACAACATTGAAAAGTTGTTGGCTAATGTTCTAAGTATAAAGACAAATATCGTCCCCAGATGATGGAAATCTTGGAAAAGAGATACTAAGCAAAATGGTGAAATGAAAGACTGCAACATCGGCAGATGTGAGATGGATAACATTAGATTTCACTGAATGAAGAGCCTTTACCAAATTGTGAATTCTTACATTGCGCCGATGCGGGTAACTTTTGATTACTATTACTTTTCAGACGAACCAAAGTCTTACCTCGTTGAATAAGTAACTTAAGACCCAGTGAATGTTCGATCAAACCCTAGCTATACATTTAAGTTGATGGAACCTTGTCCATTAAAGTTTCACATGATAACTGCTGGAAGATGAGACCAATCGCTAAAAATATAACCCATATAAATTATTGTGGAACATATAATTTCATTATCACAGGTTATTTGAGATATTTGAAACGTTGTCTGCCCACTGAATTAAGGGAACGAAGTTCAAGTACTGACTAGAATATTGAGGGAAACACTTAAAAAGAACACACGTGCACCACACTCTTATATTACATTTTAGCAGTATTACGACATATAAATCGGACCTACCCAAAAAAGTATCGGATTATTCTAATGTTTTAAATTTAAATTTGTATTTTAAAATTTGTTGTTGTTGCAATCAAGGTCTGCAATTTACTGTATGGACATTATTTTATTCAAATTTTGCTCACGGCAACGCTTTTCCAACATTTTCCAACAACACAAGTAATGTTGTCTACCAAGGCTGGAATCGTGGTCGCCTATAGAAGAGAGAATGCACGAGTCTTCACAAAAAAGTCTAGTGGTTTCAGATCGTATGAACGATGCGGTCAGTTGACTGAGACAAAATGGGTGTTAAATTGCACAATCAACTCTCGTAGCCTGATTCATCGTATTGCATGCAGTGTGGCAACGTCATGGTGAAACCATATGCCAACCAAGTACAATTCTTCCATTTTGGGAAACCAAAGTATGCGGCCCCTTAATGGGGACGACCCACAAACCACACCAACCGCAATATACGGGGCGCCTGCCAGTTCTTAAACAATTATATGGCCCAAATAATGCGCAATCATGAAAAATACCGCAAACATTTTTCTTGTTGGCAAATTTTTGGGAATTCTTAATTTGGGGCATTCTTAGTCCGACTGCTCTGATGACCAAATTCGGCAGTTTTGTTTTCTGACGTTACTTTTCCAATGGAAGAATCGTCTCTTAGGTCCATTGACCGAAAAGATGATGTTTTGGTAGATAAGGCTTTAGGCTATCACACATTAAATTCTGGTTCGCATCCTGGTAAGAACATCCAGAAACATTTTTCAGCGGCCGTTTCCTACCTCGCAACTGCCGATGACTTTACGTGTAAGCGAGTAATCTCTAAGCCACGTAAAACTGGAAAAAGTAAAAACATAACTAGCGAAACACATTTTCTAAACAAAGATTGAACACCAGATCTATCGACCTTGTACATGGCTCTGCCACCCGAGGTTTCATTAGAATGTGCCTTAGTATGGGTCAATCACAGTGGAAAAAATTGTCTGTCTGCTAGATGAAACAAATAGGAATAGTGTACATTTTTGCTTTACAAATGTGTTGTTATTTACTATTCCAAGAGTATGCGATTTTTCTTTCTACTAACTCAATTTAGTTCATTCGTAAAAGTAATTTGCACTCTGGTGCTCATAATATGCATAGATATTTTTTTTTTGCTTTTCCTAAAAGGATTTTGAAAGCGAATGGAATGCACCACATGACTTTTCTTACTACTGCAGCCGGCTTCCAAGAGTGTCGCAGCAATATTTGATTCTCTGAGGTCTCTTTTGCGTATCTTCAATTCTCTGTTTTACCCAATAAAAACAACATCGTAATGTCTGTGTACATATTTGCCCACATATACATACATGCCTGTACATTAAACATTTGTATGAATATTTGTGGACAAATATTTACATTTATATGATAACCAACTGTATTAGTTATAGTTTTTTTTTATTATTAGTACGTAATTGGTTTATTAGTATTTGTATACTAATATCTAATATAAATATGTGCGTTCAGTCAGCTTCAGCTTCATATATGTACATGTAAATGTGTGTATGTACATGTGTACGACATAACGAAGTTCAGAACAAAAATATTGCATATATACATGATCAGGAAACTATTTCTTCTTGGCTCAAAATTGATATAAGAAATCTCCGGCTCAGTTCAATGAGCCGCATCAAGTCTACGTGTCGCTGGTGGACATTAAGGTGTACCGAAACGGAACAAGTTGCACCTGGAATAATCATTTTAGCGAAGGTAGAAACTGATTGGAAAGAGTGCGCATACGTATTTGACACTTTATAAAGTATTGACACTTTATAAAGTCATACACTTCTGATTTAACATCAACGTTTCTTCAGCTTTAATAAACGTACGTTTAGATTGACTAATTATCGAAACATAAGTTGAATCGGCGATTCATATTTGTCAAAATATTCTGTTCTGTAATTTAATTCTTATATGAGATGTAAAATCATCGTTAATTGTTTAGCGTACATTATTTTTAACACATGTGAATCTGTTCATAGTTGGATCATGTATTGGAAGGTAAAACTCGTATAAGCTGTTAGTTTTATCAAAAAATTTCCCCCCATCGTTAATTGCAATAAATTCATTGAGATATATGTGGGCTGTATAGGTATGGATTCCATTGATTGTCATCGAAGAGTTGCCTTTAGAAGAAGGCAATATTGAAAATTAAAGCAAAAAAAAACAAAAACTATAAAAATGTCTACCCTCATAACGCTCAGTTTGGTATATTTTACACATCCGTCATAGGACTTCTTGTGTCCAATTCTAAACACTGTGACTGACATTAGTAACATTAATTTGGAAAGACGACTCACCCTTGACAATCCATACAAATAAATCGTGTACATTTCATCACAATCTTGGTGTAAAAGTCATTATCCTTAAATTATTGACTTTTCCCAGTATGTACGTCCCACTTCGACGTGTTGCCACAACGTGTCTGATAATAATGCTTGCATTTCATCCCCCACAGGGTAAATGTGAAAAGTCAACAGGTTCTTGAAGATCTATTGGTATTCTGTGGAATTTCGAAAAAAAAAAAAACTTATTTCTAACACGAACTGAATCGAGTGAATTGAATACTACTAGCGACAACTTTTCCTATGAATATCTAAGTAAACAATTTTGTTTCGTTTAACTTTGCCTTAATTTAGTTGGGGCCAAATTGATTATGTGCAACAGTCCGACACACGGACAGACTGACACGGAACGTGATAAGCAGTAGGAGTCGGAGTGGCAGCGACAGAAAGTGTCAAGAAAAAGAGAATTGTGCGTTTGTTTGTTTTCATTACGATATGGCGCCTGTCAACAATGCCCGTTAAAAACAAAATACAATAATAACAGCTTGAAGAAATGTTCAACAAATACCAGATCGGTAGGGGAGTGAACTGCGGACGATTGGGTGTAGGTGTTGTAACGTCTAAGTAATCTCTGCATTGCTTCGTGTGGTGGGCTGAACGTACGGGGGAGGGAAATCTTATCAAAAAGTTGTCTTTACATCTTAACATCTGTACAAATGTTATTTTATTTATTTGTTCTGAACGAACTGAAAGAAAAAAAGAACAGAAAAACTTTCCTTTTTATGTCAAATTAAGTAAATATATTAAATTAGAGACATACGGGGTAAGTCATTGGACTAAAGATTCATCACCGCATGTGATGGTCAGCCCTACACTGGCGCATGTATATTTTGAAATACTGGGGTTTTGGTAACGGCGAACGATTATATACAATCGCTTAAGTGTGATTCCACAACGTGATATTGGTCTGAGCCATGTTCAAAATTGATATGTAGTTGGTGTGGCGTGTTAAATTGTCGGTCGGGAATTCTCAATTTTTCTACGCTATACAGAATTTAATGAAACATAAACTTTTCACATATAGTAATACATTATAAAAATAAAATGACTTTAGCAACTGATGTATTTTTCCGGTATAATCTTATCATTACATCCTGTATATGAAGGACGTACTCGCAAGCACAAACACACAGGCAGTCAGCAGATGGTGTTGTCTAAATTAAATCATATTTAACAAATTGGAAGACACACATCCAAATCATACGACAACATTCGTCGTCGTCGTCGTCTCTTTGGCTTGTTATCTTCCTAAACAAAATTACAAAACCACCGCACAGTACTTTGACTCACAGCTGTTTACTTTACAGAAGGTTGGAGAAGTTGGGCACAACCAGCACCTTCTTACTCGCTACTTGGATTAAGTTCGTGGGAACGTGGTGTGATTTGGTTTGGGAAAAGTCGCGACTACTGCCATCAAAGTTTAATTATCCCACACTGTATTCGGTCGGTACAAATTCATGCCCGCCCGACTGCCTGTCTTACCTCATCGCACCACAAACGAACGTGGTAAGTGATGTGTCAAATTTCAAAGTAAACATCACTCAAATGCATTCGCGTCTAAAGACAACGAGTAAGTCCGGTGGCTGGGTTTAGACGTTTGTATTTGTAATTGTTGCATTAACAAATGCGCCTTTTACGATTGTCTGCGGCATTAGGGAATGTATTTGTATTTGGCCACGTTAAATATTTATACGGAAAACAAAAGATTAAATGGAAATGTTTTAGACAACAGTTAATATCACGCCTTCTTAGGCCTATTATATGTAAATACTTATTGTACTGTGCAACAAAGATTTCATACCACACCGTGTAGTATGAAACAAATAAATCGAATATATTTAAAGGTCAACAAGTACACTCTTATTGATATAGATGTGTTTTTTTATTAAGTCGATGAGATGATCAGTGAGACCCTACTCGAGATAGTTTATGTGAGTCAACGAAGTTGATGACTTGATGAGATAATCTAATGAGCTACTTCTCCAGATATGGTAGTGATATCTTGAAGATGGAGTTATTCGTCATATCCATTCATAAATCTTTTACCGATATCGTTTTGAGAGATCTGCATTCGTATTTATATCTTTCATATCGTATATCACATATGTATGAGGAATGCAAGTTCATTGCGAATGTAAGACTTTTGGATCCACATGAATTATTACTTTTGGTCCACGTAAGCAGGGCCTCTAGAATCTTTATAGTTAACATAAACTATTTGATATTCTAAACTCAGCACTGATTCCAGCCTTCACTTGACTACATCAACATCTAAGTATCCCTTAGTCGTAAAGCAAATTCATCTTCAATAATCCCAATGTAGATATTTACGGGTGTTAAACCATGACAGTGTGACTTTAACAAATTGTTTTTGAGGTTTTAATTTTTGTTTTTTTTTGAAAATCCACGTAACGACACACAAAGAGAGAGACTCATACACAAAATGTTGCATGGGCTTTCTCGGTTATATTTCATTTCACACATAACGATTTTCCTTCTTAGATTTATTTTTATTGTTCAAGAATTATGTTTGTATTATACGATGGATTTGGAATATAACTGTGTATAGGCAATGCATCGAAAGATTCACACTAATTCCATCTTATGGTCTTACGCCTGGTTCATACGATAACTTGCGATAGAAGTGACAAATATCATAACATAACATATTTTCTTTAACATTCCATATAGGAACAGGGGGAGGGGAAATTTCTCTTAAACCATTTAGCGGTGTACGATTTAATTCGTATACTCCATAATTCTCAATCCGGCTCTGAAAGACTAAAGGGTATTCTAGAGAAGTTTACAGCGCTGTTCTCGAATTCATAACAACTATCATATATGATTTGTTCAAACAACTTTTCTTGTTATAGGCATTACAAATTCCTATTCTGGAATTTCAATGATAAGAGGAAAGCTATTTTATGTCATTATTACCTTAACAAAAAATTCAACATAAAAAGCTTTAGTGTTTGGTGAAATGAATTTATTTCAAACCCAGAATAGAAAAATGTTGGTAATATTACAAAGAGTAGCTTATTATAGATGCCAGACTAACACCTGAGATTTCCATATTTTTGTTAACACGTACTTATCCACCGCTAATTCAATTCAATGTCTGCTAAAATTAAATATAATTATTGCTCTGTATTTCAATAGAAATATAATATTTATGAGACTAACTGATTTACAGACATCATAAAACATATATTTGCATCTTTATACACATACACGTGTATTTTAAAACATGTAAATGTATTAGGCAGGGTCAAAGGAAATGTAAAATGTTATTTAAAGGCGCACTTTTCAAAAGTATATTTTTGTTTTGCACTCCATATGTGGACATAGGAGTCGTTTTCGCGAATAACATTGTAAATGACAAAATTCAAATTTTTCAGTAAAGTTGAAAAACGATTTAAACATTACAGACACCTAGTTTATTTTTGATTCCATATAATTACACCGTGTTACAAAAAATATATTTTTTTCTGTCCTATGAACCAAATGCAAATATTCGGAAAGAGGGGAAAAAATAAAAATACACGTGTATCGGCGACTTTCAAGTACACGTCAGAATTTTTTTTTTAAGTTTGAAGTATGAAGCTCTTTGTGGCCTGTGTGAAAGCTTTTGGACTGATTTTTTGCAGGCAGACTCGTGGAAATGCCTGTATCACGTCAAATTTTTTAAAAACAATTTTTATCAATTCTCAGATTTTCCTAAATTTTTTTTGGAAAACACTGGAATACCAATGTGTAACTGCTCTTGAAAGTGGAAAGGCAGGTATAATCTAGAAAAATCTCTATTTTTAGAGTACTATTGTTATCTACATGGCGCCCACAGATTTTCTAAATCGTTAATAAGTGTTCATTTCCCAAATTGGATAAAAGGAAAAATTGGAGATTTTCCGTTGTAAAAGGAAAGTTTGTTGTCTGTGCAACATTTTCAAATTTCCCATTTTGTATCTAACCTGAAACGGAATTTCTATAAATTTCTCTTGTGAAACATATCATCCGTGCTACACTATACAAGTACTATGTACATCTCTTTTTTGGACAATTTTCAAATATTCGCCCGTACATTTAAGACACATCTTTTCTTACGTATATTTACATATACTACCTAAACACATATCTATGTAAATATGTACATATGTATATTTATTTGCAATAACTTAATGTTAGATAACCACACATAGTCACGTTCTAGTGAATAAGTCATAACATCTGTACAAACTCAACAATGCGTGTTATGTACACACACAGATCACAAAAGCACACATGTGCCCGTACTCGGATATCCTTTTTTTATTGGTATTTTATAAGGCATCAGCTAAAATTTAGCCTAAATAAATATAACCGAGTTTTCTAAAGGCTTCCACAGTACCATGGCTTACTTGAGACCATTGTGATGGTGTGAATAAAAAATAACGCAAGTACTTGAAAGATGTGGGACACGGAACTTTGTGGGGTCGCAGTTTGGATGTCGTTCTAAGTTTTAAGCAGCGCCATACAGATGACGTGGTCTTCCTATCAGAATGTGGTGCCCCTAGAGACTGTTTGGGCATTCTCTTTATAGGGTACTGAACCGAAGACTCGGTCAGTTATTATTTTTAATTTAGTTGTTGTACGAAAGAAAAGAAAAATACCGAAAATTATCTAAAAAAAAACTGAGGGTCCACATGTGCACGTGCATGTTCATTTGAAAAATGTCGATGCAAGAGTAACTTCTCGGAACAATTAATGCGGTAAAAAAAACACAATGGAAAAGTATGGACCAGTAAATTTGTTTTCATAAAAACGTTAACATTTTGTTTTTTGTACTTCAAACACGTCCGAAGGATTCTTTATTTACAATAAGGCACAATACTGAAGTTTTTCGTGGCAAATAATTTTTTTTTGACATGCTAAAAATCTTATGAAATGTCGAATATATTAGAGAAATTCACGGAAAAGGTTAATACGACAAAACAGTCAAAACACAATTACACAATATAATTCTGCCATAAATTGACACAAAAAAATGTGTTGGGGAACTCTAAGATTCGATACTGTTCGTAGGTTTAAAATTTCACTAGCAAATTTCAGTAACAAAAAAGGTGTGTGTATTGGTAAAAGAAAAGTGTGAGTGTGTTGAGTTTTTCGAACAATCACTGTCCCGTGTAATGGCTGGGTTAGCATGATACAGTTATAGGGCACGAGGTCTATCGGACACCTCTGCTGATCTATGGGCTACAGCACAGCGTTCTCATTGGACTATCTAGCCTAGCTAAGCCTACTTTCGAAATAGTTTATTTGACTGTAGGATATTTTAAGTCTATTTTAAGAACACATCTTTTTACAAACTATACCAAAAAATCCCCCTCACTTCCATACCACATTTGCCTTTTACTCGCTTATGCCATTTCGTTGTTTTTTTTTTTTTTCGTTTCTGCTCATATTACTTTACAAGACCACTTAAAGATATCAGTTTAATAAGATTTTGTGCAACTCATTTAATTTTTAACAACAACGCTAATTACCACAAGAACAGAAACAAATAAAAAGGAAACAAAACCAAAACGAAAACGAAAAGAAAAGAACAAAATTAAATGACGAGAGGCAGTGTTTTGCTAGAATGGTATGGAATACAAAACAACATTAAACTGCAGAATATATCACTTTGCCGATTGTGATTAGTATGATATGAAGCGTGTAGCACAAATATTACCCGTTCAGAATGTTCGGATGCCATACAAGTACGAGTACTTCAATGCATACACGCGTGTTTAAGATATAACAGTGATGTGCACTAGAATAGCAGAAGGACTAATCTAGCTTGTTTCCACTTCGGCTGCTTCTACCTGGTAATTGCTGGCGGCTTCACGAGTAAGAGAGCAATCTCTAAGCCATATACAAGTTCTCCAGAAAATCATTAGCTGTTCGGAGCGGGCTTTAAACAGTAGGTCCCGGTCACTGATTCGAGAGAAGATCACCATCAGTTCCATCATGCCATGTGAAGGTAAATGAGTAAGTAACATCTCTAGGGAAAGCAATAGACAGTCCTTGACTGAATTAAACGTAGGTCAGTGCGTATTCTAAATCATACATACTAATTTGAGGGAAATTTCCAGTTTGTTCCTTTATGGATTTTTAAGGGAATAGTTTATATTGATTTTTAATTTATTGTGCCATTCCTGTGTTGGGAATAAGGAATATACAGGGTGAGCCATTTAAATTTTTACATTTGAACCGGCCATAAAAAAGTACTTTTTTTTTTAAAAATTTCTTGTTATAATGGAACGCAATATCATCGGATCCACCCAATCTTTCAGTACATTGTAGATTGTTTTTACAATTTAAAATGGACCACCCTGTATGTACATCATACATATACATATTATAATTTATAATTTAATCTATCGCATTTATATTTTAATATTTTACATTGGGACAGCACATAAACAACAAAAAAATTAAAATACAGTGCGAGGTCGGTGACCTCCCCCACGTATTATTGCAACTGCCCGTTGTTTTCAATTAACACTGAGTTCGGTATACTATCAGTCTCTGTTATCCCAACATTCAGACAGAAATGTGATTATTCGATAGAATTTTTAAAAATTAAAGTTCTTCCAAATGACACGTTGCTGCTCATTACAAAAAATTCTGTTACGTAAACAATCACATCTCTCTACAGCCAGTTCTTAAGTGTTTTTTTTTTACGGGAATTTGTGAAGTTTATATTTAATTTTCATAACAATAAAAAAATTATATTTTACAAATGTTGAGCATTTACTTTAAATGTAAAATTGGGGTTCGGTTAGCACAATTTGCCATTGTCTCGACTGGCTCGATAATCGAGTTCGCAGAAAACAAAAACTGAGTATGTTCCACTGCCGCATCAATGCGTATTCGTTATGGACATGCTATTAGAAAAATTTCACATTCTTTCGATTATGACTTAGACCCGATTTATATGCAGCCCGATTCTGAATACTCCCGGGGAGATAATTCCCGGGGAATTTATATTTTTCAGAGAAGAAAATCTTCCTATTTTAAACAGACCAGGAAACAAACAAATCGTCTGACTCTGAATATTCGAAATTGTATGTCCCTTATTATTATTCGCTCGGTTTGTTTAAAAAAGGAGGATATTGTTCTCGAAAAAAAAGTAAATTCCCCGGGAATTATCTCCCCGGGAATTATCTCCCCGGGAGTATTCATAATCGGGCTGATGATGTTTTTTTTTCTTTGATTTTAAAATCAAGATTTTCAAGTTTAGAGTGATTGTAGGGAAGATTGCCGTTTAAAAAGAGTCAACATTTTTTCTTTTTTGAAATTTATTTTTTAATTCCCACATTTTGATACACTGTTAAAATAAAAAAAATTCAAATGCAGTCGACACCAAAAAGTCCACATATAAATTTGTATGACTTTTCGAAGCATATCCAAAAGAGAATTAAAAAAAGTCAAGGCAAAAAGTCATCGTTTTAATTGGTGTATGCGATTTTAAACCCATTGATTCAATATACAATTAATACTAAAAATAAGCTGTTTGCTTTGTAGCAGATCTAAAATATCCATCTTTTCATATTTCGATAAAGTGAACCGCCGTATGACTAATTTTGTCATTTTTATAACTCAGCGCTGAAAAAAAAATATTGAAATAGGTTTACCACAGTTCGGGTGGTTGATAGCTCTGCTATTTTACACGCACATCAATGTAATTATTTGTTGAACTAAAACACTTCACTGCAGGGTACATAAGATATACATGCGCAAGATATTTGTGTATATATGTATATGCATAAGTGTGTACTCACAAAAACAACAATAACAACAAATTCTACTCTTAACCAGGGAGATGGGAAGATGTGAATCTGGATGGATGGGATGAGGTTGTGAATGTTGGTTGATGATGCACTTTGCTTGTCATATGTCAGTCACACTGCTATTACAACAGCAACAGCATCATTTCACTGTGATTTGAAGAGTCAGCCATCCCTCACAGTTTGTTTTGGTATTCGTTCGCATGAGTCGAGATGTACGCCTTTAAACATAAGACTGGGTTATGGTTTATAAATAAAAAAAGAAAAATACAATTTTCATTTGATAACAATTTAACATGAAAAAGCGACCAAACATCTCTGGTCAGATCACGGATTTCAAAAAACTAATCGGAAATTTGCTAAATAATTGTTGCTAATTGTTTCTATTTGACAAGTCCTTTTCAGGACTGAAACAACAACAACATAAATGTAAACCACCAATATTTAGGGGTTGATAATTTTTTATCAGTAAAGAGACTAATATTTAAGTTCATCGGAGGCGATTACGGAACGTTTCTCGACATGATTAACGGGTGGAATGGGATATGTTTTGTGGAACCCACATCCGTATTAAGTCACCAGAATACAACTTTAAGTGGTTGTTTTCGAATGAAAAAACACAAGTGAATGTTTTTGACATTGGTTTAGATGGCAGAATAAATTAGTGTGCTCCGATTTGGTACTGAAATGGTTATGAATTCCTTGATTTTCGGTTCCCTTTGTTGTTCCGGCGACTGTTAATCGGTAGCAAATGAACTGTAGAAAGCAAGCGAACGTCATCGTTTTACATTGTAAGTGAGGCTGTAGATATCATCGGTTTTTTCGGACAAAAAAAAATCGGAAACAAATTTAAAATTCATTAACAATTATTTGGAACAATATCGAGGCAAAATTTAAACTGAAAATGCATTTGGTCTGGTTAGAGCTAATCATCACCTATAAATGTATAACTTTATAATTTCGCAATAATTGTTTTTAGCTAATGTTTTCCCGGACCCACTCTAATATATGTTTGATTGTAGATAGATATTGTTGATATGAGCACAAAGCAAGAAAAGGGGAAAAAGAAGAACAAAACCAAATGTAATTAACGCCAAAAAGAAAGAAAATGAAAATAAAAATGACCAAAACGAGTAACGGAAGAAATTTACGATATTTTCGCTTTACAATGAAATAACAGCAAATGTCATAATATTTGTACAATTTATGTACTGTATTAAACGTACGGGTGTACAAACGCCCGACCATCCGCATGTCTGTCCGCTGGTCCGTCCATCTGTTTGTCTCTGTATGCAAACGAGTCATCCATGCTGCAGATGTACTTGATCATCATAAGCTGTGGTGTGGTTTTCCAGTTAGCATTTGAAATGTTTGGATTGCTGTTATTGTTGCTGGTATTTCTCTTTCTTATCTGTGCAATTTTATCGTTTAATAAACTAGCAAAAAGCCAACAGTATGAACTGTAATGGAGGATTGAGAAGACAATTTATTTGTAAACATTATTTTACTTTTGCATGATGCTGTAAATTAAAATAATTTTTTTTTAAATGTATTGCCATCCGTGACCATGCACCATAACGTACTCTGTGATTTCAAAAATATTGGATGTTGTGCATATAGGTTGGAGTAAAGGGTTGTGCACACTGAAAGAAAAACTGTCGAGAAACTGACGCTGCATAAAATGTCGGTGTTCACTTGATGCGATAACCTGTGAAGAACGAAACTTTGCAGGATTTAACATCGAGACCTGCATGCGAGAAAAGGAAAAGCATATATGAAAGGAAGGAGAAAGAAAATTCCATCTGTGTAAGGAGATCGGGTTGTACAGGAGTAGAAATAATATCCGAAAATTATACCAAAGAAACAATTTTATGAATTTCAAAGTAGGGATCTTGATATGGATACGACAAGTACAGTGAGATGATGGAGAAAACCTTATCGAACAAATGGATGCCAAAAGATCATGTGAGTTAAGCTATGCCTTACAATTTTGAAATTATTTATTTTCGGAAATTCATAACTTCTGTCTTAGTGAGGATATGATATTTTGTTGCGAGAATTTGTTATTGCTCACTAAGGTTTTTATTTTTTTTTTAAATGCAAAGACGTTACGATATTAATCGGGGCCACATCTGTCAGTGGAAGTTGGATGGGAATTTGTAAGATAGTCACGAGTCTTGCAATATCATCTGCTCTGCGGTTTCTTGGTATATCCATGTGTTACCTAGATACAGACCAGACAGAGATCTGGGCCTGATGTAATCAAGAATCCAAAATCCAAAGATTTAAAGGCAGCTTTACTACACGAGGCGGTATTTATGAGAGAACGTCGGTGAGAACGTCGTAAGCTTTTTCCTAAACGTCATTTTATATGTTTTAAGCCCTAAACAAAATACAAAAAGGTGAAAGAAATTACAGTTTAGAGCGAGCTTCCGTTATAGGAGTGATATAACACAGCCTTGGGCCGTAAATTGATGCGTCTTTTGGTAAGAAGATGGTACACAAGCCTGACGTCACCTTTCGGGCTTGATAGTGCCGCGATTGTAGTACGTTGATCGCCCCTTTCATATCTAGAATGGCCACCACTCATTGATGGGGACTGCACCTTCAACGGTCGGTGCTGTCCAGTGGATTTGCCTGTATACGGTATACATTCGGCCTGTGTGACAGCAGATCCCGGTCCATATTTTCTTCAAGTTCAATAATTATCTTCTGTATTTTCTGATATATTGATTAGTGTTTTGTTTTGTTCCGTATGGGGGGATTTTCACGCTTAGAGAATAAAGACTACCTTGGTCTCCCTCCACATAGTGGGATGTGTGCTAATTTACAGAAAGATAACCCCTTTTTACTATATGCTGTGCTCTATTTTCGTCCAGGTTCATCCACAACTTTACCTTATACGAATCTCAAAGTCAGAGCAGAGAAACATTTGTCCATTTCCCAGCCATTTTACAAATGCCAACTCCCTTGAAGTGGGATTTTAAATTTGTGCAAATTTGATATTTTTATTTAGCATTTCGCTATTCTGCTATAGACCAATGTGAGGTCATTGGTCAAAGTATAAAATTAGAAATTCATTGTTTTTATTTTCGGACATGATTCTGGCAACTGTGTTCGCATGCATGTGTCTGCCACAAAAGACTAAGTTTATTTTTGCAACAATTGTTTGATTTTCATTTAAAATTCTCCCAGCTGTTGGAATATCTCAAGGATGCTGGCTGACTGGCTGGTGCAAAAAGCATCTGGCTATAAAGTTGTTATTGTTGCTGTCAAGTCATTGACTGTCGAAAAATTCAGTATCCGAATATTTTCACCCCACTGAGCGTTTATGCCTCTAGCGTAATATAAAATTTGAAGTTAAGTGTTTTTTTTTTCGCCCGTATTTCCGTTGAACTACACTTGTTGGAGTAACAAATTTAATATTTTTCCGTTGCCAATACAACTACAAAGGCCAGAAACAAATTTCGTAAACCACCACCGACACAGCAGCACACCGTTCACCAGGCACTCACTCAATGGGCCCATACATATTCGACAAGAAATTTCTAACAAGTAACGATGTGGTAAAAGTTGGCTCTCAGGATAAATTATTCGCAGCGGTATAAAAATGTTAAAAAGTTTGTGATTAAATTTTACACAAACAACAACATCAACGGCGGCAGCAGTAGTAACGATGACAACGCTGCGTTCGTTGTTTTGGTTAACAAACGATAGGAAATCTTTAAATTTTCTTGTTACGAGGCGTACACTTTCTGTTCTGTGTTTTTGTGATTGTAAAAAGATATCCTTAGGGACTTTTGTCCAACTGTAGTACGTTGGGTATATTCCCATTTTATGATTTTGCACTTACAATTTGTCAATCTCCTTGGCCATTTTTAGGGCCCCGAAGGAACATTTCGTTTGTAGTGGAGCAACGGCACGCAACGTATTTTTTTACCTCAACAGACGTTACGGTTTTTCGCTCATTTGTGGCAAGGAGCGTCATAAAACAAGAAACGCCATTTCAATGGCTTTGAATCTATCATTGGGTATGGTTTCTAATTTAAAACTAAACATTAAAAAAAGATTCCTCAACGACCAGAATGGGAGTTGAATTATGGATGTCTATTTGTAATGACTTTGACATATAGTCACGATGAGATTTGTTTAATGACGGTATTCGCGCCAATGACAGTTTAATTCCATTTTCACCTTTTTGGACATTATATAATTTGGTTTCATATTCATATTTTTCTATCCATGCCGATTTTGCTGCTAAGCACATCGATTCAGCTGCCGGCTTAATGTCAGATCTACTGGCCTTGTCGATAATGCATGTAGGACCATTGAGAAGTACAGTTAAAGTTAAAGTTAAATAATGCGAAGAAACCAGTTTTATTGTATAAATTAAATAAATAAATTTCTTTCAAAAATCCTTATTTTTTATCGAGGCGGTTGCTAAGTCCGAACCTTACTGAACCAAACGATTAAGTTTCATCTACATCGCAAACTAAACAGTGAACAATTATTTTCAAACTATGGTCCACGTTGTAAGGAACGTTAAACCATCATTCGTTGGTCACTGTTTGCCCCTAATTATTTTCTGTGAACAATTTACAAACTTCTGCCAACAAAAGTACAAACCACTTTTTGATGGTTACTTTCAAAACAATTCCTAAACAAGAGTTTCAGAAACTCTGAACATACATACATTGTAAATATACATATGAACGAGTAGGGAGAATTCATAACTTTTACATTTTATTCCACTTCAACATTATTCTCGAAATCGTTGCTGTGAATGTTGCCGACTGGTATCTCTCTGAACATTAAACTTTAACAAACTGAACAATTTTAAATTACTTTGTTCAGCAGTTGCAGGTGTACATACATCTAAATGGCAGACTTCGAAATTGCTCGGAAAAAGTTGCAAACAATTTCCTTACGGCGAATATTTGTATTATCTAACACTTGCGCGTAGGTTTCACCAGCCATCGATTCCTAGCCTTGGCTATATTCAGCTTCCTGCAAATTTACGAATATCATCCGCCAGCTGATGCCTGGAAGCCTCTGAAACACACAACACAAACAGAACACAAAATTACAAACAAACAATAAACTTTGTTCGGAGCGTATTCAGTCATTTGCTCACTCTAATACAACACATTCAAATCAACAAATCAACTTTATTAAAAGTTTGTTGGAATGCGATGGTAGCAGTTAACTACCTATTCGTACTGAGGAGGTTTTTGGCGTATGTGTGTGTATAAATAAGTATAGTAGAGTGGGTGAGATTAGGAATATAGAAATAAATATTCTTTCCATTACCTTATAGAAAAAAATTGTTTTTACGCCATCCTCAAAAAGTGTTGAATGTGGGCGTTTTGAAAGCGTTTTACAGGCTGTTTTTATAAAACGTATACGTTTGAGATGAACGTCTGTAGCCGAAACGAAACTGAATTGTCTGCCTGTTTCCATAAAACGATTTTGTTCGTTCGTCACAAATCCTCCATATTGGAAGCGTTATAAAATGGGATTCAGACATTATTCAACTCTGGTTTTTAGTGTATATGTTAGATATCGACATATGGAAGGCAATATCAAAAGAAGAAGCTCTCACTACTGATACAAATTTATTTTATTGTCCCTTCAATTTTGACATTTTATGAAAAACGAACAAATTCGTTTTATGGAAACAGGCAGTGTATTTCTCTAACTCCAACGAATCCAATTAGACAATACACACAAAAATACGTAAAAGAAAAATTTCAATTAGAATTTATTTGAGACTTTCGTGTTACAAAAACCCAAACTGACGAAACAGAATTTTTGTTCGTTATTTTAACGAAACGAAAAACCCATTCGTTTTATAAAAACAGTATTTTTTTAATTAGTTCTAAGGGGGAATTGGACAATTTCAAGTAAATCGAATGTTATATTGACTGATTTAACAACAAGATGCAGCATTTCAGACAAACGATTTTGAAAACTGAACAAAATATTGTTTTGAGGAGACAAATACATTTTTCATAACCCATTCTAATATACACATATAGGTACAAAAGTTGCAAAATCCTGATAAAACGACCTGGTGTAAACTTCAGCTAGACCGACTGTTATGTTCACTTGCAGATGATATGAATGCTGGGGGTCCTATGTGGTATACACATGAGGCGTCTAAAAAGTTACACGTTCCTCAAAACGGTTGGCAAAATGTGAATCTTTTTCCAAGCCATTGAGCTTTTAAGTGTATAATTGTTAATGCGATGGCTGGGGATACTAGATGAATTATTAAGTAATGTTTTGCTAAGTCAATAAAACCACAAGAGAACACTATTCACTCTTAACAGGACGTTTTTTTTTTTTTTTTAAATTTTTATATTTAAAATTCGAATGAAATACATTATTTTAAGGGTCGTTTGGACCCAAGTGGGATGTATTTTTAGTATCCTTTCCGGTTTTCTTGTTCAATTTATCCGTCGTATATCCTTCGATAATGGAATGAGACTGATTTTGCTGAAGCATGTAATATTGTAGTAAGCAGCACCACATTTAAGCTACTCGAATGCCCCAGATCATAAAACAAATTGATCACGTTGTGTAAGATGATAGGCATGTATCCAGTATTCTAGATGAACGTGCGATACAATGAGCTTGGACGGGGAACCCTATCTGATGATTGGAATCGCTGTGTTCTGTGTCCTTTTTCATAAGAAGGCCGACCGCACGATTTGCGCCAACTCCCATGGTATAAATTTACTTCAAATTGCACAACATGTTCCCTCGAGCACATTATGTGAACGAATTATGCCACAGAATAAATGATTTTTACCAGTAACATCTGGTAAATCAAGAAATTTCCAGATTTTCACTTTACGTACTGGAAAAGACCCGCCACAAACAAATTGACACATGCCATCACTTCGTGGATTATAAATCCGCTCAATTCAATCAAAGCTCTTCGAAACCGTATCTGACTTTCGAATCGCAGCAAACCTAGAGCGACTGTGCAAAATAACTCTGACTGGTACAAAATACGCAGTCAAAATTGGAAATTGGAAACCCTTCGATACGAAGCGAGGTCTCATACATAGTGACTCTTGCAACTTGTTCAACATTCTGCTACAGTGAATTGTCGAGAAAGTAGAAACTACCATCGATTTGAAAATAAGGAGAACTATTATAACATCACAGAACATTCGTCTGGCGTACGCTGACGATATTTTTATTATCGAACGAAACAGACGCGTAATGACTGTCCACTTTTAAAATAAGGAAAGGGAATCGGCAAAGCTAATAGTTGCATCCAGCGTTGCCGTTGATGATACTAAAGTATAAAAATGATACTTTTTTTGGGTCTTGCCATTTTTTTGATACTTTTTGTTTTTAGATCCCTCTATGATCAAATCAAATGTTGATATAGATTATTTCGATTTAATATCTGAATTTAATTATAAAATTAAAGATGCAGATGAATTTGTGAGCGAATATCAATCTTTGGAGGCTTTAACAAATGAAAAAACATGGCAGCGCCTTTTCCAAATTAGGGATGCTGAGGAGTTTTGGGGGAAAGTAGGAAAAATGAAAAATTCCTACAACGAGCCCTTGTTCCCTACATTAAATAAATTTGTGTCATATATTTTTAAACTGCCACACAGCAGTGCTTGCGCTGAGCGTATTTTTTCAAAACTTTCTCTTTTGAAAAATATGCTAACAAATAGACTCAAAGTTCAGACCTGTAATGAGAGACTATCAGCTCTTAATTTGGTAGATACTGATTTAGAAGATTGGAAGCCAAACCCGGAATTAATTGACAAATTCCGAAAAAAAATTATTCATTACTTCATTACTTTACACGAATTCGTATTTTTTACCTTGTTTTATTGTTCTGCTTACTTTGTACCTAATTTGAAGTAATTTTTAAATAAAAAAATCGTTTTAAAACGTTTTATACTTTTTTTTTAAAAAATGATACTTTTTTTTGGTACTTTTTTTTGAAAATGATACTTTTTGTGATACTTTTTGAAGAAAGTCATCTGCATGAAACAAATCACGACTACATCTGGTCATTTCTTGATTTACCAGGTCTAAAGCGTAGATGCAGGCGATTTTGTCACGATTGATTCCGGCGTAAACAGAGATAATGATGTCAGCCATGAAGTAAGGCGATGAATAATATAAGCAAACCTATGCTATTTCCGGCAATAGAAACAATAGAAGAACATGACACTCTCTCGCAAGACAACGATCACCCTGAATCATCAGAATCATGGGTATTCGTGCAAGCCAATATGAACACAGGTGGCGAATAAATGAGCGGGATATTCCAACATTGACGTGGTCGGGCTTCGACATGTTGTGCGTATGGATATAAATGTTCCAGCTCTACGAATCTTACACGCAGATTTCGTGGGACAACACAAGAAGATCTGTGCAAACTTGGTGAGGACGTACACAAGACCGAAGCGCTTAGAACAAATGGTTGTGAATATCCACATTTGGAAATAAGTAGGTCAATTAGATACATTTCGATCCTATGCTATTAGGCTATTCAAAACATGGACCATTCCATTTACAATAGGAAACTTCCTCGATATGGAAAACATCTACGAATCAAATCTAACCATCAAAACCTTTCAGTGCAAACAAATATTGGAAGTTATTTCAATTTTAAAGCACATCGCTATTATATTCAGTCATCGTACGAATTATGGGGATGGATTTTTGTGAGCGAAATAAATACAATTTTAGGGGGAAAAATTAAGGCAAAAAAAAAAAAATGTCTGCGGAGATTTGAACTCGGGACATTCCGTTTAATAGGCAAAACACACACCAGTTCAGATCGCAGATCCGAAAATAGAAATTCAAAAATGAAAGTAACTACCAATAATTACTTTTTACTGTCGCCATTAACATGGCATTATTATTATTCCATTAGAATTTATGCTGAGGGTAATAACATGTCATTGCCAGATAACGCCAATGGCAAATTTATCAATCTACCGAGTTTTTGATAGATAATTTTACATTTTGTGTTTATTCAGAATTATTATTTTTTTTCGACAATTTCTGTTTAAACACCACATTTGCCATATTTTTCACTAATTGGGGAGGGCCACAAACCGCATCATAAAATATATATGATTTTCAAACTACGCTATAGCGTACAGCAACACAGTTGAAAAGTGTATTAAAAAGTCGTAAGCAAACAGTTAACGTGTTCAAGAGCAGTTGTTGACGTTACAGCAGTGCCAGGCTGTTGTCGGCAGGAGCAGCAGCTGGTAGTGGCTCGTTTACTGCAAAAATTTAAATAATTTGTTAAAAAGTCGAGAAAGAACGTGTAAAACAAACAAAAAAAAACAATAAAAGTACAAGTATCTCTGAGCATTTGTTCATCTGTTTTTTTCTTTTCTTTTCTTCTTTTTTTTTTGTTGGCATTTTGCAGGCAACCCTCGGATCGCAAAAGGGAGCATATTAAGCGGCCAATGAACGCATTCATGGTGTGGGCGCAGGCGGCTAGACGCGTCATGTCTCAACAACATCCACATTTGCAAAATTCCGAATTAAGTAAATCCCTTGGAAAATTGTGGAAGTAAGTACATTCACTATTACATACATACATACTATACCATTTGGAAACATTGAATAAATATTTTCATTGAGAACTGAATTCGAAATACCCATAAGGGACTTAATATTTAATTAACATTCGCATGTGGACCTTTGATGTTCCATTTGCTGGCAACAACATAAACCGAAACAACAAAAGCAATTTGTTGTTTTTATAAAACAAACAACAGAATTTATTTTAGTTGGTGTTTTTCATTATTTGTTATAGTCGTTCACAATTAAAAATATTGAAAAAAAAAAAAAATGCAAACGTTTGAAAAATTTCATGGTTCATTTAATTTTTGGTGATAAGAATACTTCATGATTTATTTGTGCATAGACACAAAAAATGATGTCTGCCGTCAGGGATGGATTGATGAATATATTTGTTGTGAACGTCTTCACGTATTTGCTGCTGATAAGTATTAGGTTGAATTTATTGGTATGGTATGCCCTACACCACATGGCGGTACGGTGTTGTGTGGATTTGTAACGCCAAAGATTGGTGGTGAATCTGGCCATTGGGTTTTTGTTTTACGGAGAATGATGCAATCTAGGCAGTCTTTACATCAGGGTGATTATAACCGCCTGTTTCCATAAAACGTATTTGTTCGTTCGTTACAAATCGTCAATATTGGAAGCGTTATAAAATGAGTTACAGGCTTTATTCAATTCTGGTTTTCAGACATATGTTAGATATCGAACACAATCCCAAAAGAATACGCTTTCTTGCTCCTTTAATTTTGTCAATTTGTAACGAAGGAACAAATTCGTTTTATGGAAACAGGCAGTAAATCTAATCAGGCGATTTTCGGGAAACTTTTACAGAGACAACTCGAATGCTTTCAGTATAGCGAAATATGTTTTTTTTTCTTACTTTAAGAGCAAACGCAATACAATGAATTTCATAATTTTATGAAAATGTTTATGTGCACACAAATAAACAAAACATCGAGAAGATTATAAAGATAAGTTGTCTCTAATTTTCCTGTTTGGAGATCTGTATCTCAAAAAATTCTTTAGATCTAAAGTTTATTGAATTTTGGCCACTGAAAACGTCGTAGGTGAATGTTTCAGTATTCCAAACATTTGGTGTATAGCTTTTTCAATATTTTCTGTAGCATTTAACATTTATTAATTTTTATAACATTTTCAACAATTCTTATTCGATTACAAACACACTCGTTTTTCTTTTATATGACGTTTAAAGTGTTTTCTCATACACACATACTCACGAAGAAATTTCCACAATAAATCAAGGAAAACTTTAGATTTCTTCAACAATTGCTGCTCTATAATGGATTTTTGAATATTCTAATTACCATGACGATATGGTTTCTGTTTTGCATACTTTTGGTTTAGAAACATTTTCCAACTATTAGTACAAATGTAAACGTGACGTTGAATATTTTCTTTGGCGTAACATTACAGTATTTTTTAGACGTTATCGTAGGTTTTCCCAAATAAAATGTTTTGTATACAAATTTTTAAATGGGAAAATACGAAAAATTTCAATTATTTCAAATAAAAATGTATCTACTTTATCAAAAAATATATCCATTAGGCTTGCACTAAATATTTTTATTCAAATTTTACAAGTTCAAGTGATTAATGATTATGACTTGTATTTCTGTAGGAATTTCACATAGAATATAGTTTGAACATTTTGTTTTATTCTTCTTCAGACTTAGTAAAGAAGCATTTTCCTACATTAGAAGACAAATCAATTGTGTCCACAGTCTTTTCAGTAAATAATTTATTCGTGATAATGCCAGAAAATAACAAACAAATAAAAATTTGTTTTGTGTTCTTCAGAATAAAATGATTTTTAAATTGTTTAATCTCTTCCATCTGCAATTGAAGTAATCAACTATATGGCACTTGAGCCACGAAAAAGTAGATCAACAATCTAAAAAATCTATTTAGGCGTCTTCAAAACAAAATTTCAAAATCATAAACAAAATTTCTGATCTTCAACAAAATTTCTGATCTTCAACAAAATTTCTGATCTTCAACAAAATTTCTGATATCGATTAAATCAGTACTGAGCAGATTTCAACACAACTTCAATACCAGAAACAACTCTAATTTATTAGTATTAAGATGCCGTTTAGAAACAGCCAAGGAAAGGATTGAGCATCGAGTATAATAATTTGACACAGATTTTTAATTCCATATTAATCTTTAAAAACAGACTGAAACAGTACTTATTTGATTTGACATTTGATTTTATTTTTCTTTTCTTTTATTATTATTTCAATTTTTGTTTTGTTTTCTATTAGTTTAACTAATATTTTAAAAAAATTATTAGTGGTCCAATACACTGGGTCTTTCTAGTTGGAGTATTTTTTTTTAAGTGTAAATCACACACATTTTGTATGGAAATTTATCATCTGTTAATTGATATATCGATGGCTTAATTTAGAAAGGTCGTAACTCGAATTTTCGTAACTCGAATTTTCGTAACTTTACAGGAGAAGTTAAAAACTTTATAACATTTGAAAAACTTCAGACATAAAACAATTTTAAAGGCAATTTTAAATAAAAATGCCCAACAAATTTAATTCTGAAACTAATTGTTTTTTTTTTTTTTTGGATTTTGGTTACGCCCTTTTGCAAAAGCGCAATAAATCTGGTATTTTTGATCACAAAGTCCTGAAATGTGGATGAGACTATTGTCAAATAGTCTACCAAAATATGTAAAAAATCGAGTTACGCCCTTTCTTAATTAAGCCATCGATATGTAGTAAAGGGCCTACAATTTCCTAATGATTAAAGCTATCCCGCGTGAACACTTACACCTGACGATTCTTTTGGTGATTTCACGCTGAATGTTGTCTTGAAAGTTTTTTTTTAATGAACAATAACCGTTGAACTAAACGGCTTCTGAATTTCGAAATTACAATTCCTGGAAATATCGTTCGCAATAAATTAAATGTTTCATTGGTTGTGTGGCATGTCGCACCACTTTCTATCGTCAAAAAAACAATGTAATACGGTAATGGCGTTTTAGTTATTATGTTTGTCTAATATAGACTTAATAATCAAGAATATTGGTAATCATCGACGGATATTCATACAGTTTTAATAATACGCTGGATTGAAGACTAATCGACAATTTAAAATAAAGAAATAAAATAATCCCTAATGCGCATTACAAATTCTAGATAATGGTTGGCCGCAGTATACTAATTAAAGTACAGGAGTTAATAGTTTATGGTAATTCATACATTCGGATTTGTCACTGGGAACGTTTTTGGATTTTTTCTAAACATGTTCTTTCAGAAACGTGTCGTCGTTACGCTATCCCATCGACGATATCTCAGTAGATTTCACTTTTCACATTGAGATACAGGAGATATTTAAGCTGTAGATAGCTCCTTGAAATGTCCCATTCATATTTTGTAGAGCGCTCAGAGTCACAACTAAATGAGCCAACCTTCCACAATATTGACAGTTAGGGATGTTAACTGTCAAATTTGTTTTTCTTTTTAATTACAACGCAAAAAAAGATGGCGTATAATTCATATCTTCCGTTAATTCTATGATATTTTTTAAATAGACCAGATACGTATGGCATATTATCATGTACAAGTTGTAGACTACAGATCTTCCATGGGGTTAATGGTGATCCGGATATCATTTCTCTCACGATTGATCTATAGGCCGATTCATTTCAAAGAACACAGTTACGTTTAAGTTCTTAACTAACGATAATACAAAGCCATTACTTCTTTAATTCAACTGTCTCAACTGACCGATGAACACTAATGAAGGCTGACGAGTATGTAATCGTATTATCTGAATACTCCGGAGGGTATTCTATATTCGACAATTGCCGTTTAATTTGTTGTGCGTTTTCTAATTAATATTTTTCGTTCATTGGTAGATCAATCAAAGTGTATTTTTTCCAATGTGCAAACAAGTTTCAATTTATGTATTTAATCAGTGCAATTGTTTAAATTAATTTCAACGAAAACACTATTTAATCGATGTATTTGCTGATACTGAACTCAAGTAAAATTATAAGTAAACTCGTAATAATCCGCCATAAATTGAATACCGAATAAAATTTAGCAGACTCATCAAGTGTGAGAACGGTCTATAAATTAAATACTAGAAACTAATAATTTTTTTTTACAATGATTTTTATATTAAGGAAGGAATTTGCTCTGTTTAGTACCCATATGACATTATTTGTAAGGGTTTTTTTTTAGGCGCTTAGGTCCAAAGTGTCCATGCGCACGACTGCAAATCCAATTTTACATGTTCATGTATCGTAAAATTGTATTCTTAACACCCAAATTTCACAATGATTGCCAAAATACTGGAATTCATGCCATAATTGTTCCAAAAGAGTACAAGTACAGGGTGGGCCATTTTAAATTTACATCAGCTATACAAAAAAATACTGATACTTTTTTCGAATTTCTGGTTTTATTGGAAAGATTGAACTTTGTCATTTAATAATGGAACTCAATAACATTTCATATGACTACCACGACTGGCTCGACAGCATCTCATCCGATCAATCCAAGTTTTCAGTACATTTTTGATTGTTGCGGGTCGAATCAATGGCAAACATCGATTGCTTTGCATTACAGTTATCCCCACAAAAAGTTATTAAATCACAGCTGCAAAGCGCCCAATTAACATCACAATTTCGGCTGATTATATGATTTTCAAAAACTGTGCGTAAAATATGATGGTTGCGCTGGCTGTGTGACATGTGGCCCCGTTAATTGCATATACATGGTATGAGAGTATGCCTGTTAGTTCAGGATCGACGGAATTAAAAATATAACTTTTTTAAGCCACACAAAATTAATTTATTATGTCAGTTTAGGTCAGATACGATTTTTTTTGAAAAATTAATATTACTATTTTTAATGTTTGTGGTTTAAGTTCTTGTACATTTCAGTCAATCACACTGTACTTATATGTTCTGTTTATCGCCACCACTTTTCACATACGTCTGAAAAAGTTGTTCTCTTCTGAAATGACAAAACAAATTAACTAATTGCCGTTATTCGTCCTTTTTCTCATTTGTACAGGAACCTTAAAGACTCCGATAAGCAACCCTTTATGGATGTGGCAGAGAAACTACGTAAAACTCATAAACAGGAGCATCCGGATTACAAATATCAGCCCAGAAGAAAAAAGGGACGAACACTCGCAGCCAGTGCAGCACAATGCGGCGATGGTCTAAAAACCGAAGCCTCACTGGTAACAGCAGTTACAGCCATGATGAATGGCACTAACAACAGCAACCACAGTGCGATAGACACAACGGCAGAAGTTAAATCAAACACAAATGGCCAGAGCAGAAAAACAGCCAACAATCATTTGTCATCAAAAACAACAATGGCAGCAACAGGGAATCGTGCGAATGGCAAAGCCGGCAAACAACAGCAGCGGGAGCGTGAACCACAGCAACAACAGCAGCCACAACATCAAATGAATGGAAAATCAACGTTTGTGATGGATATTAATGAAACCTTAAAGAATTCATGTAAAAACGTGGCACTGTTGACTCAAGGTCGCTTATTGGATGCAAATGGCCCGGACGAAAGTTCAGAGTTTCTGTTTAATCATTACGATTATACAAAACGCTTGGATTCTCCAGGCTCCACCAGCAGTTCCTTGCAATCCGGCGACACAACACCAAATGACACACAGCCCCTAACACCGCCAGCAACACCCTACACACACCGTCTGACCACGCAACTGTCACAGACACAACAGCACCAGCACCAGCACCAGCAGCATCAACCTCAACAACAACAGCACCGGCAGCCGACGAGAAGTCTGATGCAGCAACAAGCCGGTGATGGCGGTTTAGGTGAATACAATTTACTTAACATTGAAGGACGTGAATTTATATCCTTGGATGATTGCTCTTTTAGCAGTGCAGTCGCTTGCACTGCAGGCACTAGTGCCGGTGGTCTGGCTATGCATGGCGAAATGACTGAGGGATCAAATCAATTGCCGTCATATGCTTTGCAATTTTATTCGAACCAACAACAGCAGCAGCAGCAGCAGCAACATCATCAGCATCACAGCAATTCTATAGAATTTGCAAATTATGGCTCGCCATTGCCTCCGTACACATCATCCGCTGAATATCGCCACACAAATTGTGCTTCATCTCCCACGATACACACCATTGAACCATTAAATTATTTTAACATATCCACGCCGCTTTCCAAGCCGAATCCAAGCACTGTGGGAATGTACAAGATGACGGCAAATGGCCACCATTATCTGGCGCCCTTTACGGATGCTGCTCCGGGTGCAAATGAAGATGTTGAAGCCAGCATCGAACAATACTTTATGGATCAAATAATGCCAATAGAGGCAAACGCCACTAATATGAATGCCGTGCTACAAGCTTCTTCATGTTCGCCTTCTGCGACATCGGCAACAGCACCGCCACCGCCACCGCCACCAACAGCAGCAGCAACATCTGGCATTTCTCTGAGTAATTCTGCGAAGCCGTTGGTGTATGTCAAAGCGTCTCCGCAAGATACACATGTGCTGCAATCCCACAGTCATACAGTGGCTGCCAAGAAATTATGTCTTCCACCTACACCCTCCAACTCAGCAACATCCTGTTCATCGACAGCGTCTTCCATGGCCTCACCCCAGAAATTTGCATCAACATCACCGACAATATCAAATACCCACTTAACGGGAGCCGACACCCTGAATTGTTTCTACATGTCGCAGATCCCAATCTCAGCTCCTCCCTTAACGCCACCAACAGCAACAGCATCAGCAGCTGTACAGCAACATCAATCTGATTTCTCCTCCCTGTACGCCACCGATGACACTCCCAATCATCATCCTCATCATCAGCATGCTCTACATCAGCACCATCACACGCTGTCAACCCTTTCAGCCAACCATCAGTCGCTGCTGCAATGGAACGGTTATAATGCATAATAAATTAATTTTAATTAATTGTTAACAATGTTTTGTTAGTATTTTGCGAAATGCAAAAACAGAATCATTTCAAACAACAATAACAACCTTTATGTCCTGACACTTGCTGTGTCCAATTTATTTCTATAAATGGTCGTCCTTAGAGTGCATGCTCTGTCCTGACACTTAATGAACTTTTAATGGGCATCGCCATAACAACATATTGCTTTTGTACATCAATAAATTATCTTCTCATTTTCCATAGTTTAAAAAATATTTAAAATGTAATAAACAAATTGAGGAAAGAAACAAAAAACTTAGAATGATAATTTATTACGAGTGTCGTTCAGAATACCCTGAACGAAGTAAAGATAAGACCAATTGTAATACTTTAGTTAGCAATTTTCAAAACCATTCATTGGCTTTGTTTTTGTATTAGATAATGTATAAAGTAAACAATTATTTTTGTAAAAAATATATTTTATTATTGTCCCCGGTAATTTAAAAATAAAAGTGGGCAACATTTTTAATTCAAGTGCAGTAGTTTGGGGTTTTGGGTGGGTCTTAAATACGCTTCAAAGAGCGAAAAGGATGTGTGATCACTTTTGTTTAATCAAATGAGGACAATCTGCGATCAGTTTTATGGACAAAAACTTCTTTATTTCTTAGGGATATGTAAAGCCAACTCCTTAAACAGGCTTTGTAAACCTGACAGAAATCTGTGATTTTTTATAGCCCAAAATACATTGTCTTTGGAAAAATTAAAACCTTCATAACTCCTTAAAAGCGCGCCTTAAGCGAAAAGGAGTAGAGTCTGTAATCACTTTTTAATCAGAAATCTGTGATCTTCGTATGACCCAAAAATCTTTATTTAAATACGTGATAGAAAATATGGTAAACCTGTGGTTACCAAAAAAAAAAAAAAATTGAAATTTAAAACGTCATAAAGAGAAGAGGAATCTGTGATCAAATTTTAATTACTAAAAAATCATTATTTCTTTGGAAAATTTAAAATATTTAAAAATGTGTGGTTTTTATAAAATTTGGCAGATTTGTCTTCTCACAGATCTTTTTTTTAGTTCAGAACACCTTTCTTTGCTTAGTTTTGCGGCATTTTAAAATATGCCTACAATAGTCCTACTTGGAAAATATATTTAAAACATAATTTTTTTTCGCTCTTGACAAGCTAATGCAAGTCTATTAATAGGTACATATTGTATGTATATGAAATAAACCAAAAATGTTTGGTTATCCATCGCCCTTGGATAACCATTATGTGCATTTGCAAATATTATACGAAATCAAGGAAATCGAAAAATTCCACGAAATAGAGCTCAGTTTTCATGTTTTCACATATTTTCTTCTGGAATCATTGAGTTGAACGGCGAATGCTTTTTCTGGAGAAATTGTATATGATTTTCGGATTACACTCCTACTCTTGATAAGTCGCCATCATTTATAACGTAGTAACGGACGCTGCAGCTGTTTTTACCAGGATATGTGCCAATGGTTTTGTGTGTGTTAGTTGTACACCGTTTCACCAATTCCGAGATATTAAGCTGGGAATTTCGTTGTAAACTCATTTGCCAATATTTATAATTTCTTAGAATTGAGCTGGCGAAAAGCATTCAATTTGTCGTTTACAATGTTCCCCACAAAAGCAATATTGAGCCCACTACTGTTTTGTTGCACTCTTTCGATAAATTGATTTAGAAAAAATCTGGCACAAGAGCGTAGTTTAAATTCAAGGACAAATAATATTGGTATACGTTTATTGCCAACACAATTTCCCGTAACATTTTCAAGGACAAATGAAATTTGATCCCTTCCATTTAATATTTTATTTGAAAGATACTTTTATTTTGAAAAATTTATTTTATAGAAGACTAATCTCTTTCCTCCATGACTTTTATTTAAGTCTACAGACAGAAAATAGTTTCCCAATATAGGGTGTTTTTAAGCGGTATGAGAACTATCGATATGGATAACTATGGTTTCACCACTGATAAAATCAAGGTTCAGTAAGGTTTGACATGTCACCTTGAATCGTTTAGCGGCAGAACAAAGCTTCGAAAAATATATCTGTCCGAGAAGTTCACAGAGCTCTTCGACCTTTTTACGGTCAACATATTCGGCATAGTGAAGAAGCAAGCTAACGACTCACCATTACTGGGGCTGGCAGCATCATCGGTCCCTATTTCTTATGAAATGAGGAAGGATCTGCCGTTACTTTGAATGGCGAGCCATATAGAGCCAAGCTGACTGAATTTTTGTTTACAAAAAATATTTGGAAACAAGACGGCGTAACTTGACATACAGCGCATTTAACTATCGATTTATTTCAAAATCAATTTGGTGGCAGCTGTATGTACAGAAGTGGTCTTATTCACTGGCACCCTCGTTCGTACGATTTAACGCCTCTGGATTACATTTTATGGGTCACTGGTTTATTCCGAATCCATTAGAATCCAATATTCAAGTCACCATTAACGCCATACGGCCAGATTTATTTGAAAAGATAGTCAAAAATTTGACTTATCGAATGTAATATGCCGGAAATCATATTTACTATGCTGAAAAGCATATTTAAAAAGTGAATGCCATGAAATTTACTACCAGAATTTAATAACATATTGCTGTCATGTATTATTATTTTAGGATCTCGAGATCTTTAAAAAAAATACCCGATATAAAGGGTGTTTTTTATTGGGGTATAGAACTTTAAGTTGGCATCACTTTTTTAACTGGCGGCCATTTTGTCAGCTGTCAAGTGATTAATATTTAGTTTGGTTTGCCATTTCATCATGAACAGGTTGACAAAAGAACAACGCTTGCAAATCGTGCAAATTTATTTCGAAAGTAATGGTTCAGTTCGCGAAGTTCACCGCAAGCTCCGTCCATTTTATGCCATTACATCCACAAAAACTGACTGTTTGGTGTGCTCTATGGGCTGGTGGAGTCATTGGGCCATACTTCTTCCGAAATAATGCTGGAGAGTCAGTTACCGTTAATGGAGACCGGTATAAAGCCATGATAACCGACTATTTTGTTCCGAATTGGATGGCATGAATGTGGATGAGTTGTGGTTCCAACAAGTGGTTGAAAATTGGACCTGTAGAATTGGCTTTATTCGAGCCAGCCGCGGCGGCCACATGCCCGAAATCATATTTAAACATTAATGGCATAAAATTATACTTCCAATAAAGCCAAATTGATGGACATTAAAACGATTTTCTTGTGTTTTATTTCAATTCGAAGTTCTATACCTCAAGAAAAAACACCCTTTATATCGAGTTCTTATCGCGAAAAATACCGAAGCGCCATTTTTTTCGAAACTCGTTTTGGAATTCGATAGAAATGCCTAGTCCCAAAATATAGAAAATTAAAAATGTATATTTACAAATATATAACAAATTCAGTTGTATTGTAATCACCACACGCCTGCGTGCTTGGTACGATATCAACAGCTTCCCTCCACGGGTCATTCACAGTACACTAGATCTTCAGTAAAATAAGTTTATCTGAAAGCTTCCACCACTACAAGAGATCTGCTTATCGTGCAACTTCTTCAATATACTGATGGAGAAAATATTGGAAAATCTGAAATCAATAAAACAGGTACAGCGAACACCAAAGACCACATCCTGCTTAAACGAGGAATTCTAGTTCAACCAGAGCCACTGACTTCTTCAAAGTTCAGTTGTTTATATGGAATCAAATGTAACCACTTCTCTCTATACAGATATCTTCATGTTTGTGTTACAAGATTGCTTTTTAAAACCTTGCTGGCCCAGTCACTTACTTCAGCCTGAGTAAACACGTGTTTGCAATGTTCATTCACACACATTTACAGTTCTTTGGTCCGCCCAGTATTTATGTTCCGTTTGTGTGAAACTAAACAAGACTTGTTTACCTTTAAACATTTTCAGTTATTGTTTGCTCTGTTTAGAGCCCCCCAATAACTTCCTTTGAATGTGACTTTAATACATAATTTTTCTTCTGAGTATCCGTTGAACTCTTAGCGTTTTTTTTAGCATTTCCGTTCGTATTTATTTTTCCAAACACGTTCTAGTTCGCATTTAAAGCTATTAAGTTCTGTTCTTTTTTTTTAAATAACAAATAAAATACAATGACAAATATTAAAGGGGCTGTAATTGTCTGTCTGTCTGTCGGTGTTGGTGTGTGCGCGTACTTTTGGCGTAGAGTGTTTGCCAATAAAATTGACATTTTACACCAGAATCCTGGGGTGACGTGGAAAAGTGCGAGTATTTACAAGTGCCAGCATGGAACAGCTCAAATATGTTGCCACGGCGACCAAGTTCGTAGGATCCATGTTGTTGTTTTTTTTTTGTATAGCAACGTTCATGGCTGATTAGTTCGAATGAAGAGAACACGCATCAATGTATACGGAATCGCAGGAAAGCGCCTCAGCAGCATCGAAAACAACGAACAAAACACGTACATACGAACGTCGCACAGTGGTGATGAACCGTAGCATGAGTGTTGACAACCACGCCTATTCGTTTCTAACTTCTGTAAAATATGTTCCACACACTTTTTACTAAATGACCATTTCGTCAACTAAATGAGCAAAATATTAACACATTCCAAATTCGAAAATAAAACTTGCAACCATGAATTCGAATTGAAATCCGATGAGAATGTTTGCAATCACTGTGTTTGTTCAGTTAAAACCATGCCATGAATATTGTGTTTTATCATGGGAAGGGATTGAAAGGAGCTGTTTTTTTATGGAGGTAGCTCCACTCTAAGGAAAAGCTTCCTCCTTACTTTTGCACTGAATTTAAATTAAATTTGTTTCATTTACATTTCATTTAAAACTGCTCTAACCTTCGTGGATGTTCGTTTCCTTCTGCCAACACCCCTTCCAACGCTTCCCTTTTAAATGAAGTGGTATAAAAAGCACATAAATCAACATGAAAGGGTGTATGTGTCGGTGTTTTTACCTTTATTATGGCAAATTTTTTTCGGAATGTCCTGGTTTTTTTTTAGTATTTCGTATATTTAGTTCCTGTGACACAGATAAAATGTGTTTAAGTTTTTATATCCTTGGAGCGTTGACTGCTGTTTTGGTCTTGTCATCACAAGTAACACCTAAATATTCATCAGTGTTTGTCTCTTGAAAACAATTTGGGGACAACAGAATATTTTTAAGG
Organism: Hydrotaea cyrtoneurina; assembly: GCA_958296145.1. Taxonomy (NCBI): domain Eukaryota; kingdom Metazoa; phylum Arthropoda; class Insecta; order Diptera; family Muscidae; genus Hydrotaea; species Hydrotaea cyrtoneurina. Next base: position 120,327,633 of record OY282512.1, read on the forward strand.
ACGACATTGTTGGTTTGACTGAAATATTTTACATTGTCTTGGATAGTAGTTTTATTATTACCACACAACACTTTGCTGGGCTGTGGTGTTGTGCAACTTGACAGTCACACAATTCCGAGTACATACCACGTATGAAGCATGTTGGGTGTTGCAACTATGGTTGGTATCCGTCTGCTGAAATTAGTTTTACCTTTTCAAATACCCCTTTCATGAACACATTTAGTGACAATAGATTTTCATTAGTGTTGTATGCCTTCCATGGCAACTTGATCGGCTTTATTGTTTCCAATAATAAACTTGTTTATACGTTTGACTTTATGGGCTTATGCTGTGTCATGTATGATCCCTCGTGTGACAACAGACGCCAGACCTTTTTCATGTCGTATATGCAAATGCAAGATTTACATCCTAATAGTTTCAATGAAATTGTTATGTTATTGTTATTGCTATTATAGTAATGAATGTCCCAAGTAGTCAATTAATAAGCAAGCCGATATTGGGAAGGGCTAAGGTCAGACGAAAACGATTAGACGATACCCTACATCATTCTACTGGATTATGTGTCTAAACAATTCGAATTCAGTTTGAAATTTCAAATTTCATCAAAGACTAATATGTTTGCTATTGAAGGACAGAGGGAATCGCTGGTCCTTAACTGCGCTTCAGAAAGAATAACAATACCGATGCCAACTCCTGGGCAGGACGAAGTCAATCTTTGACAACATATGATGCTGTCTCATGAATAAAGAAATAACTACATCAAATAAAACCAACACCATTTTCACCACAATTAACAAACTCCGCCCGTATCATGTACAGGTGTAATTTCACAAAATTATAAATGTCCATCATCAATTTTATTGATGCGTTGCGATAACAATAAAATGTTAGGAAAATATATCTTAATACTGAACAAATGGACAAACATTAGTGTGTGTGGATATATGTACATACATATAAAGTCGTTTAAAAAAAAAGGACAGACATATGTCCAGTAGGGTTAGTCATTTTTTTTATATTCAAAATCTATGGAAATAGCATATAGGGCAGGCAAAAACAAGCAGAATTGCGTTTTTACTTTTTTGAAATTGTGAAAAAACGTTCCGCACAAAATGCAATTACTTTAGCTCAAAACCAACTTTTTTATTTGAATTTTTTTGTGATTTTTAAAATTTGATAATATTTTTTTTAGATTTCTCAAGCACTAATCCTCTATATCTTTCAATTATATTGATTTCTTTCGGAAATTCGTATAAATGGTATAGCGGCAAAACAGCTTTTTTTTTATTTCATTCGGTCTTTTTGCTTTAAAATTTTTGACCCAGTTATCACTGTTTTTTTTGGACATTTTTGCAACTATGAAAAAATAATTTAAAACTAAAAACGATATAAATTATGTATTATGACATTACTTCTGTATTGTCAAACTTTTATTAGAGCAACTCGTTTAACATTTTTAAAACTGGGAAATGAAACCGAGTTGCAAATTTTAAAATCGATGTAGCTTAAAAACGAATGACAGATTTTTGATCAAATTGCATATTTGAAATCGATGCACTAAAACCAACTAAAAAAAATTATTTCCAAGAACAACTATTGCAGAAAAAAATTTCTCAAATTTAAAAATTTAAAAAAAAGTAAACTCAAAAAGTTTGTTTTTAGCTAAAGTAATTGCATTTTGTGCGGAAGGTTTTTTTACAATTTCGAAAAAGTAAAAACGCAATTCTTATTATTTTTGCCTGCCCTACATGCCATTTCCACAGATTTTTGATATTCGAAAAAAAATGAAAAAATGACTAACCCTAATGTCCAGCCTTCCGAAAAGCTGTTTATTCAGGTGCCGCCTTAAATGTACTGTATAAATTTTGGTCCTTTTTCTGGTTTTACGACGACACGAATACCTTTAGATTCTAATAAATCTTCTACGTGTGTGTGTGTGTGATTTTAGATTTTGCTACTAAGGGTACTCTGGTGCAATGTAATCTGTGAGCAATCAGGCGGAAAATTGCTTAAGAATTGTTATCAATGCCAATCTTTAATTATGATTTTATTTGAAGCCCAAAAAAAAAAGAAACAAAACAAAAAATCCACAGACTGTGACTGGGGACTGAAGTTTAAAACTGACAAAGACACCATTGAAAATGCCCTCTTTTGTACCATTTTCCGACATCCGTTGACAAATTAAACTAATTTATTTTGAAGTGCAGTATTGGGATAACTGACACTTGAGCACAATGAAAATTCATCATTGTTATTTGATAAAAAGAAAAATCTCTAGACAAATATACTCAATTATTTATGTGTGTAGGTTTTCCAATTTATTTATCTATGTTAGAGAGACTGTAGCAGGCGCTCAGTCCCTGTGAACAATTGTGTGTGAATGAATCAGGACAAACCCTTCGGTAACGTTCCGTTTTTTTTTCTGGTCAAAATAGAAAAACTCAATTATTTATGTGGCAAGTACATGTCTGAAGTATTGTAGCACGAGTTTCGGATATTATTGCGAATAATTGTGTGGGTGGCAAAGAGAGTAATGCCATCGTTAAAGTTTTTGTGACCGAACAGGAAACACATTTTCGTAAGTCATCTGTCATTGTTATGGATAGTCATCATTTTAAATATGTATTGCAAAAGAATTGTAGTACATTTAGGAATACTTATCATTGGAGGTGGGAGTAATGCGAGGTGTGTCGGTCAATTTCATTACTCCCATCTGCAAACGTCTGTCATTGGTACAGATTACTAAGACGAAGTGCTGATGTTGGTAATAAGTGAGGTGGAAGAGAGAGAAATATTTCCTTGAAACTTATGCTGAACGTCTCTTAATTACTTTATGAAATGATTGAGCTACTTCCGTGCGTCCGCCTATACATGTCGCTCATTTACTTCAAAAGTGTCACAACTCAAAACAAGAGCCGTTTAAAGTTTTCAATTGGGCAACTATAGAGGAAAAAAATCATAGGTTTTCCGAATAAACTAGAGGCTTGACATACTACGTGTTGACGCAGAACAAAAGTCAATCTAAAATTGAGATTTACAGAATTTTCTGCAGCAACAAAATCAAAAGTGAGCTTTGAATTGTAACACTATTGAAGTAAATGAGCGATGTGTTATGCTAATAATTTACCATGTGATGCCATTTACCATCGGATATATTTTCCTTGAGTGCGATTTAATTGTCTGGTATCCTCAGTAGCTTGACCATAAGTATTTGAATTTTGAAAACTACTTTATATGTAATTAAGTATTTTCAATTTATCTGTTACGATTTGTTTTCCTTACAGGCCTCGGTAATGAGTTGGCTGGGATTATTACACCGTGTTACAAAAAATAGATGTTTTTCTGTCCTATGAACCAAATGCACATATTCGGAAAGAGGGGAAAAATAAAAATACACGTGTAGCTGCGATTTTCATGTACACGTCAGAATGCCTTTGGACCGATTTTTAACCCTTTTTTCAGTGATTCAATCGAGCTGATTTTTGGCAGGCAGACTCGTGGAAATGTCTGTATCACGTCAAATTTTTTAAAAAAATAGATTTCTCAGACTTTCCTAATTTTTTTTTTAAATTGTTATCGTTTTTTTTAAGGTTTCAGTTCAAAAAACATTTTTTTTTTCGTAAAAATTTAAAAATTTGGAGTATCTACAAGTTATGCTAAGAAAAGTGAAAAAAATATTTTTTTTTTCAAAAATAATAAAAATTGGGGAAAATCTGAGAATTGATAAAATTTTTTTTTAAAAAATTTGACGTGATACAGACATTTCCACGAGTCTCGATTGGATCACTGAAAAAGGGTTAAAAATCGGTCCAAAGGCATTCACACAGGCCACTACGAGCTTCATACTTCAACTTAAAAAAAAAATATTCTGACGTGTACATGAAAATCGCCGAAACTGCTCTAGAAAAACACTAGCCGTTCAGAGCCGGCTTTAAACAGTTGGTCCCCGGTCAGTGAGTATACAAATTATATCGTACACAACACACTGATTCGAGAGAAGTTCCCCGTCTGTTCCTTCATGGAATGTTAAGGGAAATAAGTAAGTAATAAGTAATCCAGTTTTAAATTTCCTAGTGTTGTAAACAAATTACATAAAATCAGCAAACCGGGGTTCTGATATGTGATAGTCGTACACACACTACCTGCCACACTACTAATCGAAATTCCATGGCATTATGTGTGGCATAACAAACCTGGACAAACATGAGAATGCCTTAGGTCAAAGTCGTTTATTTCTTGTTTAACATTTTGTTGCCAAAAATGTTAAAGTAATAAAACAGTGTAATGGCCAAAAAACATGCAATTTAAATAATTGCTTTGAATTCGTTTCTCCAAAGTACATCTTCAACATTGTAAATTGCTAAATAATAATTTTATCGATATTGAAGAATTTTATTGAGCAGATAAAAACTTTTTGAACCTGTACTGCAATTTGAAGTACTCTTATGAAATGGTTTTGTAATTTAAAAATATTAGAAAATACAATTATATCGATATTCATAGGTACAAAATGAAGTCAGTTTCGTTTAACTTCTGGTTAGAACTTCAAAAACATTTTTCAGCGGCCGTTGTTACGAATAAGAGAGAAATCTCTTAAACACGCAAAACGTTTCTGCCGTTCGAAGCCGAAATTAAACAGTGGCTCCGATGTTTTCCTAAAGCAAATAATATTGGCGGTCGATTAAAAGTGAAAATAAGTAGTACTGATCACGGACATTTCAAAACAAAGGAGATAATGAGATCAAATTGAGAAAAACTGCAGTCCAATAGACTGTAGATTCATCATAAATAGATGTAGTCCACCTTTACTAGTATACAAAGTGATATAAAGTTTAGGAACTTTAAGAAAAAAAATTGTGCATTAGAGGGCTAAGGGCTTCCACTGTGTGGCGAGTGAAAAAAATTAAGATTGTCTGGTCTGTCCTTCAAAAAGTCCACCAGTTCAAGTTGAACCACTTTCGTGCTCTTAACGTCTTTTTCACTGGCCACCGTGATTTATACGTTGATTTTCTGTGCAATAAATGCTCAAATGTTGGATGTTCAAATATCCGTTGAAATGAGCCTCGATATAACTTTTTTTCTGGCTGACTTTTCATGGCTTTTTGACCCAAATTGTACCCGTTATTTCACAAGTATCAAAACAAAACAGACAGTTGTTGTCGTCTACAAAAGGTTTGGCATATTCCGTTAAGGAATATGTGTGAGCGACTATCACACAGTAAACTCAGGTTCGAACCCTGAAAAGACCATTAAACATTTTCCAGCTGCTTAGTCCACCTCGTAAATGCTGGTATCTTTACGAGTAAAATAGTAACATATAAGACATGTAAAACTTCTTTAGAAAAGCATTAGCCCTTCGGAGCCGGCTTTAAACAGCAGGTCCCGTTGAGTGCACATACAAATTATATTCAGCACAGTTAATAAATCAGACCGAATAAGTCTATCTCGTTCTTCTGGCTGGCGGCTTAGTTAAAATCATTCGGATATCTTTAGAGTCACACTTATTAGAGGTATTCAGATTTAAAGGAAGTTTTTATTAAGGTCATCAAGAAACATTCACTTATATACGTTTGGGGTAAAGCATTTATTTATGTAAATGGTTAAGTGAAATTGTAAATTTTTATGAATTTACACCCAGTTCATGCTATTCTACGTGGGGTGGTAGAGGGTACAAAAGCAAATTGTGATTGTTTTTTTTTGTTGTAGCCAGCGAGATTTTTCAACACCAAAGGATACACTTAAAATTATTCAGCCAGTCGCAATGCTAGGTTTCTATCATTCATTCTAATTGTCTTGAATTGGACTGTCAAGACTAACCCTACTCAAATGTTTGAGCAATATTTGGGCATAATATGGTTCGCCAGACTACAATTTGTTTAATTATTTGTATTTCCTAATTACAAATGTCTTTCGGTCCCTTTTCAGTTCTCATCCTATACGTTCGTCTGTAGGAAAATAGCAAATTCTTATCTATATTTCTCGAGCAAACAATCTTTTTTTTTTAAGTAATTAATACATTTTTTATTTACTGTTCTTTTTTTTCCATTGCCAGCAATGTTAATGGAAACAAGAAACAAAAGGCGTCAAGCAAAACAAATATTTTAAATGTTGAAACCTATCCAGAAGAATAAAAGCATTTTTCTTCTCATATTTTGTTACTTGTTCAACACTGACCGTTCTGTTCTATTTATGCGAATCTGCATTTGGCAGAACTTCGTTAAGTAAACTTTGACTAGACAAAATGACGTGATGCGTCACTGAACTTTAGATTCAATGAAAGTTTCACAACTGACGCAGAATTCATTTTCCAAGTACAAAAGTAGTAAACTTTAATGGCTATGGCGCATCATCACAACTTGAAGTTAACATTTTCTGAAAATTGTTAAAAGAAGATATAAAGTTTATGTTCAAAGTATAATCTTTCGAGGAAATTGTTAATCACCTCAAGTTTGTCTGCGCACTAAGTCGCAGAGTACACACACTTCGGGGTATTTTCATTATCCCCTTTACCGCAGTGCACATTGGAACAGCCTAGAAGGAAGTTTCGACACAAAGGGGGATGTGTAAAAGAAGGAAACGCATAAGAAACGGTACACTGATCCAGCACTTTTGTGAATCTCTATGGCTGGTGTTTTATCGACATATCAGATATAACATTAATATATGGGCAGGAGTTGCAAAGATGTAGCTTTTTGACCGTTTCCAGAGGAGAGCGATGATTAATGACAGGTCATTGTAGGGTATCCAACTCTATTGTCTCCCTACAGCATCGACGGAATGTGCGTTGTGTATCGCTATTCGATAGATATTAATATTATATCAAATTCGATCCAGAATAAAGATGGAAAAAAACACTTTACAATAAAAAAATTGGGCGTAACAGCTTCCAAAAGTCGAAAAATCTGATAAAGTTAAAATTTTCAATATGAAAAAAATTGTGTTACCTTTACTAGGCGTGATTTTTTCTCTTGGCTTTGATTTTGTATACGAATCCTTGATAGAGGTGTTCATGGTACCACGGGTGTAAGATTTCTTCGGACCCCAACCTGTCATTGTATGTTTTTTGGCGTTTGTTGTGAAATCAGTGGGTTCTAAGCTTAATATATTGATGTGGTTTACCGAAGGCAGCGATAGAACTTGCTCTGATGGGTGAGAAAGTCATATTCATGATCAACAAATCGATTAAGCATTATGGGTAATCTGCATATATATCTCTATATATATACTAGTAAGTTGTAATGGGCCTATGGCGCCCGTTGAAATATGGAAAAAAAATTTTGTTGAAAAAAAAAAATTTTTTGTGGAAAAAAAAAAATTGTTGAAAACACACTTTGTTGAATTTTCCTGAAAAAAAAAAATTTTCTTGAAAAAAAATTTTTATGGAAAAGAAAAAATTTTGTTGGAAAAAAAAATTTTGTAAAAAAAAAATTGTAAAAAAAAAATTTTGGTAAAAAAATAATTTGGGGAAAACACAATTTCTGTACAAAAAAAAATATTATTTTTTTTATTATTATTATTTATAAAAATTATAGAATGCCTATTTAAATTCCTACGTTCTGCGTGACAGAGTCAGTGAATCAGTGTCGAGGGTAAATATATATTAAGAAGATAATATATATATCTATGTCTCATGGCGACATGACTACATTATGGGTAAACAGTACCGCGTTTTCTGTAACAGAAAGTGAAATAAGTTTTTGACTGTGAGTTCTGGCTAGAGACTTAAGCCGGTTGTTCCAAATCGTCTTGCAAATGCGGTTATTCGGGCGTTGTCATTTGTTTTTAAATGATTTAAGATGAAGCTTTTTCCAGGTTATATCCTTGCCTCTTTAATGTCAACAATTGCTAGAGTTGTTGGATTTCCATCGCATTACACCTAATTGCCATCTAGCTTATTTATGCCAGTCATAATCAAACCATTCTCAGCGTGAGTAAATAAGTGTGTGTGAGCTGCTCTTATGCTTGACATTCATAATACTCGTAATTTATTTATTTCGCATTTTACATTTGCATTTAGTCCCTAAAGAGTTGAACACGGACAGTTTTCACCCCCCCGAAGTTAAATGAAATTTATTACTTTAGAGATTAATTGTATCAAATACAAAGAACGTTAAACATACCTTAGAGGCTTTGCTCCTAGACATGCTTTCACAATTTCTTAATGAAACAATTATGTATATTGATTTTTTTTTTTTAATTTTATACAAATTTCCAAGCAATAAAGTTAATTACAATGTTTTAAAAGTCATGTCTCAGGCTCGTAGGTGTATTCCAAAAATGCTGAAGATAAATTGCTAAATAGTGTAAAATGATTGGTAGATTCTTTTGAGAATTTGTTTTTTTTGTTGACAAGTAATATGTTTTATGGCTGAACAAAAAGTATTGGTAAAGTTGCAAATTCTTTGTTCTCATTTGTGTAAGTTGTTTGTATGTTTTTTTGTTGTTATGCTATTTGAGATGCTGTCAGAATGAGCAAATGCTAAAGAGTTATTTCAGACAATGACTTATTTGTGAAAATATGTTAAGAATTTTTCAAACGATTATACGGTTTACTATTAAAGGATATTCTTGCAAATAACCTAGAGTAGATTCAAGCAAATTATAAGGTTTATTATTAAAGGATATTTCCTATTCAGATATTCAGTTTAAAACCAATAAATCATCTTAGTTCACATTGGGAGGTATTAGGACCATATTAATTTAATAGAATTTTAGGTCAAGCGTCTACCAGCCGGTATTTAGTTGAGCGACACTACTAAAGACTTTGCAAAATTTTGCTCAACATATTTCATCAATTGGAACACAATACTAATTGGTGTCACTCATGACCTTCCCATTTCCACACGTTTTTTTTTCTACCCCTATACTCTTGTCTTTCCAATTTCTTTGAAATCTTTTGAAGTGGAAATATCCCCATAGAATGACATGGTAGTCACTATTTCATTTCGTTACAGCTTTCAGTACGAAATGCTTCGGGGGATTCCTTAAGTATAGAAATCACGTCCAATTAGCTGAGACACATTTTTTTTGTATAACCATGTTACTCGGAAGTAGGGAAATAGAGATAAATCAATGATAGTAGTTTGAAGTTACTGTTAATGGATTTTCAAATCGATGTGGGTTCAATTGATTCAAGTTGAGACGCGAGCATACACTTTGGCAATGGTCCGGAGTTTTAGTCATTAGTTTAATTTGCCGTTTTCGTGGGATCTGTTTCTATTAATTTGACTATGACTTTGGAAGGAGTTAATATAGGGTTATCCATTTAGTGGTTTCAAATGTATAGGACTGGAATTCGACATCTGTCCAACTATGTTGTTAAACCAATTTTTTTTCTTTTCAGTTGGAAGTCTGACACTGACGAAAATGGATCGCTTAACTACACTAGTCAACAGTCAAAATGTACTCGGGATGCGATAATTTTTTCTGTGTAGATAACCTTGACATGAGCTCGAAAAACGCAATAAAAAATTTTTTTTCGTTTCGTTTTTGTTTTATTTTTTTTTTTTTTTAAATTTTAAAAAAAATTTTTTGGTTAATTTGTTTCGTCCGGCATAACTCGGGAACCACTAGCCCGATTTAATTGAATTAAATTTTAAAAAATTTAAAATTACAATTCCCTTAATGAGACAAAGATCATGAAAATCGATGCACGCGTTTCGCTTTTATTCGCAATTGAGTAAAGGTATGAATTTCAAAAATTTCAAATTTTCATATATTTTTGTCACCCAACAAATTTTAATTTTTTTTGTAATAAAAAAGAAAAAACCTTACCATAGACAAAGTTGTGCATATGTCGAGCAAATTTTTGAAATTCATACCTTTACTCAATTGCGAATAAAAGCGAAACGCGTGCATCGATTTTCATGATCTTTGTCTCATTTTGCTCATAGGTTATGTGACTTTACGTAAAAGTAATAAGATTTGACATTTTTTTTCATTTTGGATTTTTTTATGGATTTAAATTAAATTAAAAAAAAATTTAAATCTTTAGGCAAAAAATAAGTTTTTTCCTTTATATATTCATTTTTAACTTGGAAACTGTTGCTTGTATAGGAAAACAATATATGAACAGATTAAGGGAATTGTAATTTAAAATTTTTTAAAATTTAATTCAATTAAATCGGGCTAGTGGTTCCCGAGTTATGCCGGACGAAACAAATTAACCAAAAAAAATTTTTTAAAATTTAAAAAAAAAAAAAAATAAAACAAAAACGAAACGAAAAAAAATTTTTTTATTGCGTTTTTCGAGCTCATGTCAAGGTTATCTACACAGAAAAAATTATCGCATCCGGAGTACATGAAATTTTTTTCATTTTGTTGAGTAGTGCTATCAGACAACGCGTAAAAATTATTAAAAACTATTACAAAAATGGTGATTCTGGCACAGCCACATATCGTGCTTTAAGAGGAGATTATGGTTTATGGTTATGAAGCACATTTCTCCCTCGGTGGGTATGTTATTAAACAAAATTGTCCTATTTGGGTTTCTGAGAATCCTCAAGTAATTGAAGAGAGGCCATTACATTCACAAAAAGTCACTGTTTGGTGCGCTCTTTGGTCGGAAGGTGTGATTGGACCTTACTTCTTTGAAAGGACGAGGGAACGACTGTCACCGTCAATTCAGAGCGTAATGGTCGTATGATTACCGACTTTTTTTCTCCTGCTATTAAAGAATACGACTTGGAGAATATGTGGTTTCAACAAGACGCTGCCACATGCCACACAATTCGAGCGAATATGGCTTTATTGCAAGAGACATTTCCTGGCCGCGTAATTTCTCGTCGTGGCGACATCAACTGGCTATTTGACACCACTACTTTTTTTTTGTGGGGCTACGCGAAGGACCGTGTTTATGCAGATAAACATTTAACCCTGGAGCACTTAAGAACCAACATGGCACCAAAAATTGTAATACTATTTCGGATTTTACATTGAGATGAAAAACCGATATATTTAAATACATCGTACTTTTCCAGTAATAGAAAAACCTCATTCAACTTTGGTTTCTTTTGTAAGCTGTGTTCTACATAAAAAGTATTCCAATGAATTCAGTTGTATGCAAAACATTCACCATTCAATTCGTTCGGATAACAAAAAATGAATTGATTTCCCATCATCACTGTCTCAGTTTTTTAAAGGTTACCATGACAGCCGTACGGCAAGTATACATCTCCTTTAATTTTTCTATTAAATATCAAATCCATGTAAAGTTATTTCCAAGTTAAGTGCATGCTTAATGACAGTGTTTAACTGAGGCTACACCTACAGCATTTCATTTTAAATGTGTTTCAGTGTGGCACACAGAATATGAGCTCTCACATGTACCAGCAATTTCAAATGATTTGTTAATGTGACGAAATATACATAGAGGGTTTTAATTTTATTACACCTACATACCACTTTAGTGGATTATGACTACATGTTAAGAAAAAAAGGGAGCATTCAAAAATAATTAAACTTTCAGTTGGGACAAACGACTTACAAAGTCGTACATTGGAGTTTAATCTTTTTAAAAGTAAATCCTAATCAGCGAGTATATTTAGTTAAATTCCCCGCGTGTTCCTTCGTAAAATGTTAAGGTAAATAGGAGAATAAGTACGTACATTGTAGTGGCATACTCATGTTGAATGCAATCGTACAATCGCCATCTAAATATATTTTGCCCAATTCCAAAAGAATTCTATTGTACTTCCTATTAAGTAATAGCTCAGGTGTTCGAACTGTTGAAGTTAGTATACACCTTTAGTAGTTGAAAGAAAGACCATTAGCATTTATCTCTAGATTTAAGCATTCATTTGGAAAAAAGGTTTAAGGACTCGTGTAATGTTTGCTTTCACAGCCACACAGATTAAGATAATTGAAAACGAAAATGCAAAGTGTTACTTGTTATAGGTTTGGTCACAAATAAAAGTGAATGGCCAAAACGTTTTTTTTTTGGTTTGCTAAAAAAAAATGGTGAAAACGTTGGCATGTATTTGATTCCCGATGCTACAACATAGCTAGACAAACAAGGCAATAATTGTGGAGAAAAAAGAGACTCAGCTAAAAAATGCGGGTGACAAAGAATAACAGGGATTTTCAAGGTCTTCTCAAGGGGCGTTTGTTTCACTGACTGCCTCTTCAGTCATCCCAAATCAGTTTTCATGTTTGGAAATAGAAAATTAATTTACGGAAGGCTAAATCCAGAAGCATGGCATAGAGAGAGGCCTACAACGTCCAATTCAAATAACAGGTAAAAGTAGGAATCTACCTCTCTGAAATATTCACAACAACCAGAGGTGTCAAACAAGGTTACAAACTATCGTTCAAAAGTGATTAAAATATATAATGTGAACACACCATTGACATCGTCAGGCAGAGAGGGGGAGAAGAGATGGAATAGGCGACGATGGGTCCGATGGTAAACGATGACAGTACAAAACGTATGCTTGCCACTGTCCGGATAATGGCGCGGACGCCAGCAATTGTAGCTACGAGGAAATGGAAGAATTTATATACATCGGCTCAGACATCAATAGAAAGAAAGATGTCATCAAATTAAAGCGAAGGATCATGTTCTCAAATAGATACTTCTTTGGGCTAGGCAAACAGTTGCACGAATCAAAATGTCGTAACGATGGAATAAATCGAAATGCCCCAGCTGGATAGGCTTTACACGACAATAATCATGGAAGGCACAGCCAGGACGACCGAGTCTCTGGTGGAAGGACCAAGCGGAAGATGAAATGGAAATCGTTAGTGTCAATCGTTAGTGTCACCTGCAACACACATGTTATTTAGTGAATATTGATTGATTATTAATGCAGGATACCAACGCTGTCCATACGAAAATCGATACATTGCGCTCCGATTTTAGTAATTGTGTTATCAGCCGTCTTGGCGATGTCAAATACTCACCTCTCCTCGACTTTCCATGATAAATGTCCTTAAAGCGAATAGTTGGAGAAAGCCATTCGTATGATTGAGCCAGAGGCGATGACCATACTTTATTTGAATTATCTTGGGTTTTCTAAATACCCTAAATATATTCTCAAAACTGTTTTTGTGAATTTTTTTTTTATATCGCCACAAGAAATCGAAAATGACTTAACAATCATTTTCATACCATCACAGGGGAAGCCAAACGCTGTTGACAAATCATATAAAATTGTAAATGTAAAATTTTGCAGAGACATTTTACCATTTTAAAAGAATCAATCAAAAACACGATTTTTTTTTTATGGTTGGTCATTTTGGATTTCAGGTAACTTTATTTTTACTTATTTATTTATTAATTACAATACAAAGTAAATTTATATTCTAATTTTGGGATCAAGAGTAAACCGGGTGACATAGACCATATGCCCTGATTTTTGCAGCGTCAGACCAAAGGCTCTGGTTTGAATCGAATCCACAACCCCCACGCTGATAGGCAAGCATGCCACGAACTCGCCTACCGGGGCGCTTCGTGACGAAATATATCTATTCGTGTCTAATTTGCGCAAGTACAAGTCCGTTTAATAAATAATTTTAATAAAAAATAATATTATGTGTTTTCATTTTTAAACGTGATTTTTTGTATGCATTTTCTTTTATGCGGTTTCCATCTCACGCACAAAAACAGATTTTAGTGTCCACACAACTTATGTTCCACTGTAGAATAGATGTGATTTTTAGAAAACCAAAAAAATAGCTTTAAAATTGAAGTGGTTGTGGTCAGAAAACAGTTAATGTAACAATAACATTAGAGAGTAATATCTTTTTTTTTTTGATAATTCACATTATTTTGGGAAAAGAGTTGGAAAGTCAATTTGATTCATCTTCTTTCTTAGGCCGATGTCACACTTATGGTGCAGATAACCCTTGACTGTTAACTTGAATTTTCAGTTTAATTTCAATTCATTCGGAATAAACCAGTCACTATTTATTGGGACTTATTACGCAAAGTGGACAGTCGGACCAGGTGTCGTATACTTTGTAGCATACTAACTTATCAAAATTCCGCATACGCCGTGGTCCGTTTGGAAATTCCTCACAACACACTGGGCTCTTTAATATCAGAGACTTAGAGAGGGTTTCTCTTTAAATTAAGAGAAACATAAGTAACAGAAATTTAGTTGGTAAGAGAGTAAAGAGGCAATACTCTCTCAGAATTCTCTTTAGCTGTTACATGTTGGGGAGGCTGACATTGAGTGGTGGGCCACTATGTTAGGTCGCAAACAGTTTACAGCAGTCTCGGCATTAAGTGTGCTAACAACACACCAATACACACACACACACATAAATATGTATGTATACGCGCAAACCCAAATACACACAGCCGTTTAAACGACGGCAAATACTCGTCAGTACATACAGACACAGACACAGCCACTGATACCCGGTACACCAATCCAACGACCAAAAGACAGACAACAATCATTTGTTAAGATTTTCTTACTTTATTTATGTGTTCGTTACGTATTTACTACGCCAGTGAGTGGATGAGGTTAAAACTGCACTGCAGCGCTGCGCTGCAGGAAAACCAGCTACTGCTGCGACTAAATGTGTGTAAAAATTAATTAACCTTTTAAAAGCAAAAACAGCGTAAAGAGAAGTGGAATGAACAACACAGATTGCGCTCGACATTCGAATACAGCTCGTAAGTGTAAACTTTAATTAAGCAATAGCTTAGTGTTGCGATATTTCCTATTCTCGCCTTTACAGCAATCGCACTACGAGTAAGCCAGTAACTGATTAAGACATTGGCTGACTATTATGTGCGTACACAACTAACTACTGGGGTGTCTTTCATTTCCCATTATTGTTATTGGTTTTTAATTTTGAAATATTCAATTATCGCAAAAACGCAATCATTTGAATGATGTACTAACTAATTGATGGAGTACAGGGCATGGCATGGAATAGAATGGAATGGAATGGATGATGATGACGTGTCGATGTGATTGATTATTCCATTATGTGATGACTTTGTTTAGCACATTTATTGAAGGGCTTCATACAATTGACAATATTATTATATTGTAAGACTTCAGTGGAAATTTAAAAGAATTTTTAATTTTTTTGAGGGATGAAGCACCGCTCTTTGGAAATACGATAGATTGAATACCCATAACGACAAGAGTAAAATTAAGGTTTTTTTTAAATTACTTAGAATTTTACCGTTTTTCAAAGGGCATCATTTGGTTTTTACACTTTCATGAAATTTTTAAAAGTTATGAAATGTTTTTTTGGTAAGTGTAAAGGTTTGAAGACCATAACTATTAAACGCCAACAGTAAAATCAATATTTTTTTTCAAATTACTTAGATTTTTTCCAGCTTTAAAACTGCATCATTATTTGCTTACACTTTCACGAAATTTTTAAAAATTATGTAACGTTTCTTTTTTACTTACTTATTTCCCTTAACATTCCATAAAGGAACAGACGGGGAACTTCTCTCGAATAAGTGAGTTGTGTAAAATATAATTTGTATACTCACTGACCGGCAGCTACTGTTTAAAGCCGGCTCCGAACGGCTAGTGCTTTTTTAGAGCAGTTTTACATGACTTAGAGATTGCTCTCTTACTCTTAAAGTCGCCAACATTTACGAGGTGGAAACAGCCGCCGAAAAATGTTTGATGGTCTTACCCGGTTTCGAACTCGGGTTCATCTGTGTGATAGTCGCACACACTACCATATCAGGGCCGCATTCATTCATCCATACTTTATTCGAATTGTTTTGGTTACTGTAATTACGCCAAAATATATTTATCCACAACCGTTACTTATTCTACTTTAGAATTCACACGAAATAAGTTTTAGCTGACCGGAAGGAAAAAAAAATATACAATACAATTGTAAGACTAAAGGAAGTACTTTAAAAAATAATGTAGAAAATATTTTGAACGTTTATTTTTGTTATTTCCGTTATATTTAACGTGTTCCCTTTTTTGTGAGGGGAAAAGGTTACAGTTGATGATGTTTTTACAGTATGATAAGTACATCACATTATGTCCATTTAAGTGAACAAAAACAAAAGGAAAAAAACAAAGGAACAACAGAGACTGCAAATACGTTGGGTCGAAATTAATGAAGTCGAACGGTAATATGATTTGTTTGCGAAAAAAACGTTGATGGCATTACATGAGCGGTATACCTGCCCGGATTTTAGTCATTTTAAATTGTGAACAGGAAATGTACATGAGGTCGCCACATTTAAGAATCAGAAAAGTAACTGAGCCGCCACTCTTTAATGTACTTAAATTTAAATTTAGCGGAAAACAGTGAGTCGTTTTTATTTTTATTTATTTATTTATTTATTTATTAATTACAATACAAAGTAAATTTATATTCTAATTTTGGGTCCAAGGATAAACCGAGTGACAAAGACTATTTGGCTTGATTTTTGCAGCGACAGACCAAAGCCTCTGGTGGGAATCGAACCCACAACCCCCACGCTGATAGGCAAGCACGCTACCAACTCGCCTACCGGGGCGCTTAACAGTGAGTCGTATCAGAAGGCCTCACCTAGAAAAACGACCAAGGCCAAGTGGAAAAAGTCATCAATATGATTTGGAGGAAGATCTGAAGAGAGACGGGACGCTCTACTGTAGAACCACTCAAAGCAGTCAAGGAATAAACCAAAAACATGCCCAAATAAATAGATTTCTGTTAATTATGTTGAATTTAAAAAAAGTTGTATTTGTGCCACCCGTTAGGTTAAAGGTGAAAAAATTAGATAATAAATTTATATATTGTGCAATTATTTGCGAAGCTATTGAGTTTTGAAAAGACTAACACAATATTGCAGTGGTTACTAATTGTGGTTAAATATTTTAATTTGTATTACCTTGATTTTTTCTAACGATATGAATCTCTTAACTAATAAACCATTTTGGTGACTCATATTAAAAAAATGTAGTCATTGTCAAAATCAAGTCACTCCCTGTCTCTTCCTCTCAACTGGTGTTACTAAGCTGGCTGTTGTTGTTATTAATCACAACAAATTTATTAAACCGCAAAAAGATCTTAAATGTTTGTAGGTTTTTCTATAATTTATGATTTTATCACTCAAAAACAGCAAAACACATTTTGGAGATTTCGTCCCAAAAACATTTGTCATACAGTTTATGATTGTGTTGTTCTGGGTGGGGTGAGGTGAGGTGAACATTGTGTTGTTGTGGTGACTAATGATATTGTCTGGAAAGTCTAAGCCCACCCAATCCTCGAAGGAGGAACACAGAATTATTTTTGCCGTTGCTATGCTGCGTAGTTTGTCATCACACCTCTAACGAGTGTTTGCTAAATTAGAACGTGTCGTGTGCCATTAAATGATGGACATTACTTGAGACGACTCCATCAACCGTCTTGACCAATTCAATAAATACATATTGATGTTGATTGGGGGGATTTTGTGTAATTGCCTTACGGGTCGATTCGTGGGTGGCCTAATCATTAATGCCAGCGTTACTTACTTCGATCCCTTTCACAGCAACAAATTCAATTGTTCATGTTATGAATGTTATTGGAATGATTCAAACGTGTGCGAAATTCCATATGGACGTGTTTTGTTGTTGTTGCACAACTCTGTCAAATACAAATTAAAGATGTACAGTTCAAAGAGTCTCTCAACTGGGAATGGGGGAATTATTTCGTTATTCAGAGACATAAGTAACTCATATATGTTGTATTTATCGATTAGAATTACTGTAACCGGCGTGGCAGTTTTAGAAATCATCAGTGTTCTTGAAAATGAAAATATTATATGTAGTTGGGTTTATATGGGTTTGGCCTGTAATAAAAAAGGCAATCGAAATACAAACCTGATGCGATTTTTTGATTTATTACTTAATTTTGATATGTGTTACTTAATTTTAAAAATTTTGTAAAAAATATTTTGAGAGAACTATTTTGTAAAAAAAAATTTCGGAAAAAAATAAAATTGGAAAAAAAAAATTTTTTGTTGAAACAAAAAATGTTTGTTGAAAAAAAAAATTTTGTTGAAAAAAAAAAATTTTGTTGGAAAAAAAAAAATTTGGAAAAAAAATTTTTGTAAAAAAAAAAAATTTTTTGAAAAAAAAATTTTGTAAAAACACAAATTTTTGTAAAAAAAAAAAAATTGTAAAAAAAAATTTTGTAAAAAAAAAATTTTGGTAAAAAAAAAATTTGGGAAAACACAATTTCTGTACAAAAAAAAAATTCTTTTTTTTATTATTATTAAGTTGTAGGTAATCAAACATATTTCTTTGTATGATTTTCAGAAATTGATGTTTCGGCCTCAGACATCCAAACCAAGGTAATTTCATAACAAAATTAAATGGAATGAATTCTATGGTAGAGGATATTAAGTTTGATATGCTCTATTATGAAAGAATCAAACATGAATACGCTTTAGTATAAATATTTGCGTTGAATTTATTGTATTACTCCAAAACTGTTTCATTATGACCTAACAATACTAATCCCCATAACAATTTTATAATATTTTGCGCGTTTCAGCCAAAAAACCATTCCATTGTTGACATTTCAGGAGTATCAGGAGGACTAACATCCTCATCTACAAAACTTTCACACATTCCAAAATATCATTCCATCGCAACTTCATGAACATTCATCGAATGCCAATTTATCATATTGAGATTGTAATCCTCACCAATATATCACTTAAATATGTTCCCCCCTCCCTACTCACACACACACCCACACCCAGAACCATCGAACAATACGGAAAATGATGGATCCAATCTGAATGAAGCATCACAGGAAAAAAATAAACATATTGTACTCCAACAAATGTGTATACATGCACTTAACAAAGAGTACGTGTCAAACAAAAACTCTGAAAGAGTGTGTGTTTTTTTGCTTGCTGGTAAATAAAAAACTTTTTTATTCACACCCTCTCGAAATAAACTCACGTTGAAGGACATTCCAAAATGGAGATGTGTGTGTGTGTATGGCTGCGTGTCTGTATGTGATTGAAGGTAATACTTGCAAAGCAATAGATGTTTTGCCGTAAAGGAAACAA
Organism: Hydrotaea cyrtoneurina; assembly: GCA_958296145.1. Taxonomy (NCBI): domain Eukaryota; kingdom Metazoa; phylum Arthropoda; class Insecta; order Diptera; family Muscidae; genus Hydrotaea; species Hydrotaea cyrtoneurina. The sequence continues at coordinate 120,346,621 of OY282512.1, forward strand.
TACCTGGTTAAGGCGAGTAAAGTCATTACCAGCACAACTTCAAATGGGAGGAATGCAATCTTAGTTTTAATACGAAATAGTTGAAAGGATTTGTGTGTTAGACAATTTCAGTTTAAAGAGCTAACAATTTTATTTAGTTACTTTACATTATATTATATAGCAAGTCATGGAGATTTGAGATTTAAATGCCAACACTGAATGATATCTACAATCTATAATTTATCGTGTAACAGTTCCCCTCTATACGCCTGTGTTGCCATACGCCTGCAGGGGTAAATGGGGCGACCTGATAACTCACAGGTGGAACCATGGCGTCCCCCCTCTCGGATTATACAGGGATCGAACTGGAAGTAGCTACGCTACGTTGTATGACCGGGGTCTGTAATCTGGTTCCGATGTTGGTCAGGAGCCCCGAGGATTATTGTACTTCCCAGACCAACTCGGAACGGTCACTGTGGTTTGCCTCGTAAATGATAGAGAGTTCGACTTGGCCTACAGTTGCAATCTCAACCCGGTGCTACGACCCATAGCATAGTAGCAGATGTCTTAGGTAGACCGGAACCTTGTCTCCTCAGGCGAACCCGAGTTTACTTGGTACGCCCTTAGGTTAACAGATTAAAAAAAGTGTCTAATATTCTATTACTAGTAAGTTGTAATGCGCCTATGGCGCCCGTTGAAATATGGAAACAAAATTTTGTTGAAAAAAAAAATTTTTCTTGAAAAAAAAAAATTGTTGTTGAAAACAAAATTTTTGTTGAAAAAAAAAATTTTGTGGAAAACAAAATTTTTCTTGAAAAAAAAAATTTTGTTGAAAAAAAAAATTTTTGTGGAAAAAAAAATTGTAAAAATAAAAAATTTGGAAAAAAAAAATTTTGAAAAAAAAAATTTTTGTAAAAAAAAAATTTTGTAAAAAAAAAAATTTGGAAAAAAAAAATTTGGGGAAAACACAATTTCTGTACAAAAAAAAATATTATTTGTTTTATTATTACTATTTATAGAAAATTATAGAATGCCTATTTAAATTCCTACGTACTGCGTGACAGAGTCAGTGAATCAGTGTCGAGGGTAAATATATATTAAAATTTCCGAACGATACCCACAGGAAATGAAAGTGACTTTGAGTGAGTAGACGAAAGCTCTCAAAGGATTTTAAAAATTCTGCTTGAATTTTTTTATTAGTTTTAAAGTTTAGATACTTAGAGGCAAATACAACCCATATTTTTTTTGGGTTTTGAGGATTTTGATAAATTTCCATTTACAATTGGTAGCATTATTGCACTATGTAATTACCGTGCTTGACCTATTACTACTTCTTATTATCTTCCAAGAAGATGACGGCCGCAAAGTTACTAGGTTCCGTTCAATGATCACGAACATTTTCTTGCTTACAATGGCAAAGTTGAACTTGATTGACAATCAGTGCAGTATCAGCAAGAATTTATCTCTGACAATGTTTTGTACGAGTAGGGTGTTTTTGAAGCTATCGTTATCGTTATCGATAACTATGGTGACTGTGTTGATATCTCTGTACGGTAAGGTTTGATAAGTCATCTTTAGCAGCAGAACAACGCTTACAAATTGTGGAAATTTACTTTGGAAGAATAAATCTGTTCGCAAAGATCATAGAACAGTTCATCCATTTTACTGTCTATATTATCGACCTGGTGAGCAAGCAAGCTACGTCAATTGGCAAAATTGCAATATTTGTGGCGAAGACAATTGTCAACCGTCAACGATCACCATTACATCCATTAAAAGTTACTGTCTGCTGTGGTGGAATCATGGCTACTTATTTCTTTCGAAAAGTGAAAAGAGCTGCAGTTGCGGTGAATGGCGAGTGCCATACTGACTGAATATTTGTTTCCAAAAATGAACGATATTTGGTTGGCACCGCGAAACTTGCCAGACAGCGCGCTTAGCAATCGATTTCATGCTAAATCAATTTGGTGACAACTTTATTTCCAGAAGTGGTCCTGTTTGTGCGATTTTTCGCCTCTGTATTTTTATGCTGACAACCAGCAACTCTTGAAGCAACATTCTAGCCATCATTGACGACACATCGCCAGATTTAATCGAATGGAGATGGAAATATGCCGGAAATTATATTTAAAAGTAAAAGCCATGATATTATCTACCAGATTGTAATACATTTCGATATATACTTATAGTAGCGTATATTATACATCACCCTATCCACTTATTGATGTCAAATATATAATTTTGTCTATTGTACTCCTAGTAAAGTCTCCTCCGTTCGATCTTTTTCAAAAACTCATTATCATAGCCAAAATATTTTCGAGTCCACCTGAGACATTCGCCCTCCCCTAGCTCCTATTTTATTGGTCTGTGGGCAATCAACACAAAAGGATGGTAGCAGCTGTACCATGCAATGATTTTGCACATAAGCAATCAAATTATGCAAGACGAATATTGTGAATATGAAAAATTCCCAATAATCCCAAACTACACATGCTCTAGCAAAACCCCAATTAGGTAAATGTGTTACCCAACGCTATTATTAACGATTTTGAGTTGTTCCATCTGATTACAAGAGTAAAGATCTACAAAATATTTTTTTATTGAAATCCAAATTGAAATCGATCCAAATAATGTATGGAGTAGAGTATAACTATCGCCAAAGGTATTCAGTTTTCTCTGTTCTCAATATATATCTATGTTCCCTACTTATTATATAACCATCCGTTTAATGCTCATCAACGGTCTCTTCTTAATTGGCCACTTTGTTATGAACTTCATTAAGTCTGACTATAGTTGTTCATTATATGTGACTTGCGTAGTTATTCGTGGAACCAGAAATGACTAACTCAATACTATTTCATAAATTAATACAAGCTGACATCAAAGGGTACTTGTGAAAATCTACGTAACTGACTGAACTATCCTCTGCAAGACTTAACAAAAAGCAAACAAATAACAAAATTCCATCACTTAGAAAGAATTTTCTATTTTTTTTTTTTTGGCATGCAAGAAAAGAAAAAAACTGTTTCTTTGTGCACAAACTAAGGAATTACATAATAAACGAGTACAGTGTACGCGTGTAGATATACACAGTGTGGATTAATAGAATAGGGAATTGATTTGGGTATTGGCAAATTAATTGATAAATATGATGCAATGATTTTAGTTCCACTTACCTAGTAATTGATAGTTGAATTTTTCCAGCATATTGGTATTGGAGAGCTGTATAAAGATGATCAATGAAATCGTCCACTTTTCCGTTGATTTCTGTAAAGAGTAAAATAAACAAAAAATGTGTATAGAATTTTACATGCATCATTCAAACCAAAGGAACTAACATAGCAATAATGCATTATGAGCTGCTAATCCGTCAATAACATAAAGTTTCTAATAATGATATAAGTTAAGATACATATGTCTCCCTCAATATCCCATCATGATGCAAATGTCAATCTGCTGTCAAATCTGTGAGCCGTGTGATCGTGAGCTGTGATCGTGTATAGTTTTTCAGACCCATTTAACACGTTCGACAATTTCGATACATCTAAATAAATAAAATAAATACCAATATTTCATTAACTACTCTTTCTAAAAACATGATTTCTGTTTTTTATGCGCGCATTCGGTAATTGCTAAATAATTGCCCATATGTCATAGAAAGTCGCGTTGTCAGGGGCCCTGCAAAGAAATTGTAACAAAATTTAAAAAAAAAAAATGACCTCCCATTGATTGGTATGCGCTTTAATGGAGGGTTATACGTATTTGCTCGTGAGATCCAAACAAAAAAAAAAAACATGAAATATTATACGTGGAAAAATTGGAAAAAGATAAATTATTTCAGAGGTTATTTTAGTCCTTAAACGAATAACATTCCATGAAGAAAAAAGATCTCTCAAATTAGTGAACTTTTTTTTTTTTTTTTTTAAATTGTAAATTACCACTGTAAATTATGGGCCAACCCCATTCCAAGATAAGACACACTGTCTGATTCAGCAATCAAATTACCATCCACATGGACACTCATGGCAACGTCATTTTTAGAGACATATGGCCTAAATCTTACAAATTTAGTTTTACCTGCATTCAACAATAACACTAGTCAACAGTCAAAATGTACTCGGGATGCGATAATTTTTTCTGTGTAGATAACCTTGACATGAGCTCGAAAAACGCAATAAAATTTTTTTTTTCGTTTGGTTTTTGTTTTATTTTTTTTTTTTTTTTTTAAATTTAAAAAAAAATTTTTTGGTTAATTTGTTTCGTCCGGCATAACTCCGGAACCACTAGCCCGATTTAATTGAATTAAATTTTAAAAAATTTAAAATTACAATTCCCTTAATCTGTTCATATATTGTTTTCCTATACAAGCAACAGTTTCCAAGTTAAAAATGAATATATAAAGGAAAAAACTTATTTTTTGCCTAAAGATTTAAATTTTTTTTTTTTAAAAAATCCATAAAAAATCCAAAATGAAAAAAAATGTCAAATCTTATTACTTTTACGTAAAGTCACATAACCTATGAGCAAAATGAGACAAAGATCATGAAAATCGATGCACGCGTTTCGCTTTTATTCGCAATTGAGTAAAGGTATGAATTTCAAAAATTTGCTCGACTTATGCACAACTTTGTCTATGGTAAGGTTTTTTCTTTTTTATTACAAAAAAAATTAAAATTTGTTGGGTGACAAAAATATATGAAAATTTGAAATTTTTGAAATTCATACCTTTACTCAATTGTGAATAAAAGCGAAACGCGTGCATCGATTTTCATGGTCTTTGTCTCATTTTGCTCATAGGTTGTGTGACTTTACGTAAAAGTAATAAATTTAATTCAATTAAATCGGGCTAGTGGTTCCCGAGTTATGCCGGACGAAACAAATTAACCAAAAAATTTTTTTTAAAATTTAAAAAAAAAAAAAATAAAACAAAAACCAAACGAAAAAAAAATGTTTTATTGCGTTTTTCGAGCTCATGTCAAGGTTATCTACACAAAAAAAATTATCGCATCCGGAGTACATGAAATTTTTTTCATTTTGTTGAGTAGTGTAATTTATTAAGCCTCAAAAACTCAGCCAATATCGAAGCATCATATTCAATCTGTGTTTGCAATACCTTTGCATGACTATAGCCGTAAAGTAAGCATAGAACCACAACATCAATGAGTTATCAATTGATAACGCGGAATTTTATCTTTTAAAATCTAAATTTGCCATGTCCTTATGCAAGGGATTCGCTGTATTGTTGAATATATGCATGGACATTAGACCGCCTTATTCACATTCTCAGTAAAAATTGTTTATTGGCACTTACTTGTAATGTCCAAAAATGTATTTATTCGTGGCAAAAGGCTACTAACTTTTTACTGTTCACACACACACACAAATCTATTAACGAGACGGCTCGGCTGTGGGTGAGGAAATGACAGGATGAATGATTATCTTATCTGGATGCCGAGCAGCAGGCACATACCAGATTCGGAACTACCTCACAGATTCCAGACAAACCGGCAAGCCTCCAGCACCTTCCAAACTCCTAATATGTCTTAGATCCTTCGTTTAGATAAGAAACGTTCTCACATAATGCCGTCGCTATTAAGATTTGATGTCTCATTGGTTGCATGCGTCATTGCAGGACTCTGTCTCATTGGAGACATACAATAAGATTGAAGCACTGAAGCAGTGCAGATCACTTGCCCTGCCCCGTCGAATAGGCAGTGAGTGGTCAACGCTGGATTTTATTTATTTAGGAACTTCGGCGCTTTTTAATGCGCTCAGAATGGTTCAGCTGGGGGCTACGTTTCTTTTTGCCTGTTTCCAGAATCTTAATTAGTTGTTGAAATGTTATTGCAAACCGATGCACAGTGGGGACTTGGTAATTTTTTTCAACTGGCTGGTGCGATTTTCACACATGTCAAACTGTGTCTACGTTTTTTCGTTCACCGTTCCGTACCACATACCACGAGGCTGTCTAATGTGCTTACATGTGTAATAAATCACATTTGAACAAAAGACTGCAATATACAAGTCGTCGACAAGATACCTTATACATATACGAGCACTACGTGACCTTGCCTCAACAGATTTCAAAGCGTCAAAAAGACAAAGAACAAACCAGCTCGGATACATTCCATAACATGTGACAATATAAATTAATAGAAACGACGCCATACACTTGAACATAAACCCGGAAAACTAAAAAAACACTGTACAAAGGCTGTACAAAGTGCTGCCGGAACATTCAATAATATCGTCATCAGTGAAATTTAACAAAATAATGTTGAAATGCCATTTAAGATATTTGCAGCGACAGCAAATACAGCAGTCGTGGGTCTGACAACTGACATCAGATTACCACGAAAATGTCCTGTACAAATATTTCCTTTCTGCTTCACTTTTTATGACACGCGTTTTCTTGTCGTTTCTTCCATTTTATCTCAGCATACATTATATTGACTGAGATTGTAACAATAGACGGACAGACGGACGGACACATATATACGAGAATGTAAAGCACACATACATCTACAAACCGAAGAAAAATAAGATACATTTGTCATATTTTTTTCGTCTGTTTTCATTTGCATCTGTATTTGATGTGACATCTCACATACCCATACAAACACACACAAACACACAGGCACCGAAACAGACATCGCCTCTCAAACACTCAAGTACTCGAGTACGAGCACGAAATGGACAAGAACTGAAAATTGAAAAATAGCAAATGGAAAAAAATGACAACAAACAAACAAAGTTTTTATCACGAATTTTTTTTGTGTGAATGTTATTTTCCCCTTAAAGAAAATAATCTTCCCGTTGTTAAGGAACACATGAAGTGCTGTCTTTAATAAATTGGATTTTTTTTTATTAATTCGTGTGAAACTATTTTGAAGAAACAGATGAGGGCCCAGTTAGGGATTAGTAGCAGTGGACAGCGACATTCAGGGAAATATTTAACGTCATTGGTATTGATGTGGGAGTGCATACATATTTTTCGCAATGTTCCAGTTAGGAACAGACGGGGGACAACTCTCACATCTGTGAACAGAGTGTAATTTGTACATCCATAGAACGGAGAATAAGCATGGTTATTGAGATTATTATTTACAAAGACCGGAGTTAAATTTGGGGGTTTTGTGTAAGACTAGCCCACACTACCAATTTCACCACAGTCACCCACCAACTTATCTGGACACTGAGAACTTCTCAGATGGAGAACTCATCTAAAATGAGTTGGACTGTCATCAACTGATTTAAGTGGGCTTTGAAAGGATACTGCTTTCACACGCTTTCGTAAAGTCCTTTTAGAAATGACCTCTGAAAAATATATTAGATGTTTTAGAGATTTTCTATTAATTTAATCTTAATATATATTTACCCTCGACACTGATTCACTGATTCCCTGACTCTGTCAAGCAGTACGTAGGAATTTAAATAGGCATTCTATAAATAATAATAATAAAAAAAATAATATATTTTTTTTGTACAGAAATTGTGTTTTCCCCAAATTTGGTTTTTACCAAATTTTTTTTTTTCCAAAAATTTTTTTTTACAAGTTTTTTTTTTTTTACAAAAATTTTTTTTCCAAATTTTTTTTTTCAACAATTTTTTTTTTTCAACAAAATTTTTTTTTTTCAACAAAAATTTTTTTTTTCAACAAACATTTTTTTTTTCAACAAAATTTTTTTTTTTTAACAAACATTTTTTTTTCAACAACATTTTTTTTTTCAGCAAAAATTTTTTTTCCACAAATTTTTTTTTTCCAATTTTATTTTTTTCCAATTTTATTTTTTTTCGAAATTTTTTTTTACAAAATAGTTTTCTCAAAATATTTTTTACAAAATTTTTAAAATTAAGTAACAAATACTTTCTCAAGCAAATTAACGGGCGCCATAGGCGCAGTACAACTTACTAGTTTATTAATAATTGTGAATTTTGCCACCAATAAAATTTAAGCGTCATATACAGGCGATTGAAAATCGGTATAAAAACGCTTCCATTTCAATGTCTCAAATTCAAAATAATACTTTTATCAGGAAATGCAAATTTGTTCTCATATAAATCTGCAGTTTTATTATCACTGTTAATCTACATGTTTTTCGTCACTCTGTTTAACGCCTTAACAACATTTCCCCGATCATAGTTGAATTGTGAATTCAGTTAAGTCCCAATTTATGCGATGACTTTTTGGGCTTGAATTTCTTTTTAATTCCCTTTTGGATTTCTGTCCATATGTCTTATGAATATATTCGTTGACTTTTTGCTTGCTACTACGTTTGATTTTTTTTGAAAATTTCGTAACCAGAAATCGAAAATGACATAACAACAATTTGCATAACTTCACAGGAGAAGCAATAATCCGTCTAAACTCTAAACACTTCTGTTGTTACGTCATTTTGGAATTCGCCTATAATATTGTAAATTTTGGATATTGATGTGTAGACATATATTTTAAGCCATTTCACTAGAATCAATCAAACACACGATTTCAATTTCAATTGTATACCAGAAATTATAATCCAATATGACAGGCATAGAAAAGACTAAAAGATATGTATGTCAAAACAAACTATCAATTGTAATAATATGACAGGATTAGAGAAGTAAAAAAAAAAACTTAAATTTCTGACTTTTTTCCCATTCGAAATCATGATTTTAAAATCAATCAAAAAGTCATCGTTTAAATTGGGACTAAGTCCATACTTTAAGTGTAAAACATTTTTGCCACTCCCACTTCATTATTGATACGATCGACAATGACTTTTCACCCTCCAGTCACGAAATTGAAATTGGGGGATATTAATTGAAAATGTTAACAATAAAATATCTTTTTTTGATATTGTCAATTTTTTTTGCTCTAAAAAAGATTAACTGACGTCTGAGAGGTATGCATGTTTGTCCTTATTTCAAAAGTCGTCGTGTAAATGTTCTTAAGGGATTTCATAAGAAAATTTCAGGAAAATCCTTGGGGAAATCGGGACTATGAAAATAATTGACTTTTCATTTTTTTTGGCTCGATATTAAAAAATTATTACTTCAGTAGTCACTCTCCCCCCATCAAGAAAGAAATGTCTTCACGGTAATTCAATTGGTCACTGCTATCATTCGGTCGGTAAATGCATAAATCAATATTTTAGTTTTAGTAGATTGGAAAGAATTTATGTATTTATCATAATCTAGAAACTACTTTAAGAACTTTAAGAATATATCTATCAATCGTATATTCACCTAACATGTAGCCAGTAATACATGGTTTTCCAAAAGGACTTTCGAACTACATTTGTCGAAATGGCTGTCACTTATTTAGCCAGTTTAGCCAAATCATCATGTACTGATATTGCGTTCAATAAAGGAGAATTATAGTCAGTATCGTGCATTAGTTTGAGTTTACTCGTTCAGTAAACAAGCAACCAACACCATTTCACCAGTTTTTTTTTTTTTTTAGAAAAAAGTGTATCAATCGACTTTTCGTGAGTGGACTTATAGAAACTTACACCGATGTATGTCACCCCCGTGTTATTCAGCGATGAGTGATCCCAGTTGGTTAGTCTAGGCCGGAATCATAATGTCTATATCTTAAATTTCCATATGTAACCTACTAAGACATAGAGTTATCAAGCAGGCGGGAATATATGGACACACGTATGTAGTAGTGGTCCAAACACCAGACTACGAAAATCTTGAGGTACTTTAGCCACCTTCTAATTTAATTTGGTTTTTGCGTGTTGGAAGTAACAACAACACCGTGTTACAAAAAATAGTTTTTTTTCTGTCCTATGAACCAAATGCACACATTCGGAAAGAGGGGAAAAAATAAAAATACATGTGTATCGGTGATTTTCATGTACACGTCAGAATTTAGAAATTAGTGGCCTGTGTGAAAGCCTTTCGACAGATTTTTAACATTTTTTCAGTGATCCAATCGAGCTGATTTTTGGCAGGCAGACTCATGGAAATGTCTTTATCACGTCAAATTTTTCAAAACAATTTTTATCAATTCTCATATTGTCCCCAATTTTTGTTACTTTTGAAAAAAAAAAATTTTTTTTTCACTTTTCTTAGCATAACTTGAAGAGACTCCAAATTTTTAAACTACTTAAGCGTTACGAAAAAAAAAATGTTTTTTGAACTGAAAAATTTAAAAAAAAAATAACCATTTACAAAAAAAAAAAATTTAGGAAAATCTGAGAATTGATAAAAATCTACTTTTTAAAAAATTTGAGGTGATACAGACGTTTCCACGAGTGCCTGCCAAAAAATCAGCTCGATTGGATCACTGAAAAAGGGTTAAAAATCGGTCCAAAGGCTTTCACACAGGCCAATACGAGCTTCATACTTCAAACTTAACACAAAAAAAATTCTGACGTGTACATGAAAATCGCCGATACACGTGTATTTTTATTTTTAATCCCCTTTCCGAAAAAGTAAATTTGGTTCATAGGACAGAATGTGTGTAACACGGTGCAAGGTAATAAAGTGTATTATACGAATTTTTTCATTTTCAACGTTGAAACGTTAAAAATTCTGGATTTAATGAGAAGCACGTGGACAGTTTTTATACATTCGACTGTTCACGTTCCAAACGAAGTGGATGTGGTTTTTTTTCCATCGAACAACAATTTCGATTTAAACACTTTTTTTTAATCACACGCTTTAAAGGGTGTCCAAATAATATTTCAATATGTTGTAATGGACTGGCATGACACATTTTCATGCGTCCCTCTCTGTTTGTCGCCTTGAAGCCATATTGGTTTCAAGTCATTAATGTCCTCGCACCCATTTGATTCCAATACAATTCTGTCAAATTTTTTTCACGGATGGCAGTAATGGTGTTATCAACTTGAAAACAAATACATACAGACAAACGCATGGAGGAGGCTAATACAATTTTGAATTTCGGATACAGTGTCCGTTGCTTTTATTAGTTAATAAATATATTTTAAATTCAAAAAAATCATGTCGTACAAATCTTTAACAATCTCATGTGCGTAAAAACATCAGAAGTCATCAATGACTAATTCCCAAAATAAAAATGCATTTAAAAAATTTAAAATGTACTTAAAAAACCCCAACTTTGTATACTTAAACTTGTGCTGTCGTTGCTGGCAAAGATACGCTCCAAATTGTCGCTCATTGTGCATGACATGCACAACTTACCTGACATGACAGTCTCATAAGACGTTTGTCCTCAGCCATGGTCGTTGCTTTCTTGAATATGTCTCCTTTGTCGCACTTACCGTAAAAGTTGCCCAATATTTTCCATTTTCTTTTTTCATCAATCCTTACAGTATAGGAAAGACTATTATCGGTATCGACAACTTTGAACTTAAGAAAATGGTAAAACTTAACGGAAGCAAGTGAAAGCATTTCGGATGGCAATAACCGAATTACATCGCTCTACGTGTCTTATAAACTGCTATGGAAATGAGTTAAGGCTAGAGGGAAATGAGGTAAGCAGTTTTAAGGAAATTATTTAAAATAGAGATAAGTTACTCCATTTTTTTTGATGGATTTATATGGTTGGGAATTCTTAGTCCTCTAATATTGAGGCATATGCCACCGGTAGGGTAGCAATGTGTTGATAGAATGCAAATAAGTCTTCACCACCAGCAATTTCCATACATTCTGTTTGCAACGTAAATATATAACAAGAATAGTTCAAGTATTCATTCTTTGTTCTTTGCTAAATGACGATGAGGTGGAAGGACATAGCAGAGAAATGGAACAGACAACGTATGTTGAAATATTACAGGAAATGTGCTAGAGGCTGAAGTAGTGAGACACAATGTTTTAGACCTTTTTCTTGATAATATACAATAAAAGGAAATAACATTGACGTAGAAAGAAATTTTGAAACTATGACTCACTATATGACATTTCACAGAAAGTTATAATCTTCAGGCATGACGCAGATAACTGTATTCCGACGACATTTTCAATTCTGTTTAGTTATTTATCCCGTTCGTCCAATCACGATCTAAATAATATAACCCATTGAGCCAACACAACTCAGCCCAACTCAACTAGACCCTTGACACCTGCAACCTTATTTTGTTCAAGGTACGCGGTTGCGGTCTGACTTTGACCACACTGGATAATTGGCATTCTAATCCTTTATTTGTGAGTGTTACTTGATTGTCTTCTCTTATACGATATTTGGCTGTCACTAAGATGGGAAAGCGTTCTCGTCATTCTCGCATTTCACTTGCCAAAAAAGTTCAAGTTTATAAAAAGTCCACTGCAAACTAATATAATCAAGATGGGCAATGCCCATCCATTCCCATTGGGATGTAAATGAGTGTGTCATGTGGGGCCGACATAATGGGCTTTGGCGGACACGCGGTATATGTTGGCTCGCTATTTTACCGGGGCGTTCAGATAGCTACGCGGGTGAAGACATATTCGAATTAGACGATTCTCTCGAATATGTTTATGTACCAACATTTTTATATGTGTTCTTATATCAATATTTTCTAACTAGTAAGTTGTTGCGCCTATAGCGCCCGTTGAAATATGGAAAAAAAATTTTGTTGAAAAAAAACAAATTTTGTAGAAAAAAAATTTTTTGTTGGAAAAAAAAATTTTTGTAGAAAAAAAAATTTTGTTAAAAAAAAAAATTTTGTGGAAAAAAAAAATTTTGTTGAAAAAAAAAAATTTGGAAAAAAAAATTTTGTAAAAAAAAAAAAAAATTGGAAAAAAAAAATTTTTGTTGAAAAAAAAACTTTTTATAAAAAAAAATTTTTAAAAAAAAAATTTTGGAAAAAAAAAAATTTGGGGAGAACACATTTTCTGTACAAAAAAAAAATATTATTTTTTTTATTATTATTATTTATAGAAAATTATAGAATGCCTATTTAAATTCCTACGTACTGCGTGACAGAGTCAGTGAATCAGTGTATCAGTGAATCAGTGTCGAGGGTAAATATATATTAAGATACAAATAAATAAATGTACTTGTACTGATAATATTTCGTGAAGCTGGCGAAAGGGTTCACCCAAGTATAAATAAGTCTGATGCGGTCTTGCGCATCGTTGCGTTTCACTGGGCATTGACATAATCACAGCTTTAACCAGGGTATCCAATGCAATATACTGCCAGCTCAACGATTTTTTTCTTGTTGCAAACACTTTATAGTCTGTGCTATTGTACACAAGTATTACAAGTATTTAATGCGCAGATATTTTGTTTTTATCACTACTTGAATCTCTCATTATACAGTAAAAATGTTTTCTTTTCTTAGTTCTGTTATACAAAAAAAAAAAAAAAAAACGAGAAATATTTAAATAAAAATAAATGTTTTCAAGCATTTGCAATCTTCACGTACTTGCCGGTACAATAAAGCGCACAGAGTGCAGCAAAATACCTGAAAAGATAAAAGCTGAAAACATGACGAAAAAGTCAGGAATTCATATAACAAATACTTGCATATATACATATGTTTGTATATAAAAATATTTTACTTACGTGAACTATTTCAAGAACTTTATATGTTGCGATGATACAAAGAACACAACCTGCATCACTACTTACATTGGAATAGGGAATGTGTTAGTCTTATCGCATGCAATCGACTCCTTTGAGCCGTAGTATATCCTCAGTAATAGAAATAGAAAACATCCGCTCCGAATTATTCACCACTATACGAGGTCTCAGACAGGGACCTCGGCTTATCGTGTAATTTATTGAACAAACTGATGTAGAAAACATTGGGGGGAAAAAACAGAAGTTGTCAAAACAGGCACTGTGAATACTATGAAATATGAAAGCCTTGTTTTGATTTTCCATCTTTGTCAACGAGAATTATAGGCCACCATCCAAGCAAACGTCAAACGTCACCATATCGGTAGATTTTGTACTTTCTGATAGCATTTTTGGGCTTAAACCTGTTGTTGGGGTGACGCTGATAGGCAAGCACGCTACAAACTCGCCCATCGAAATGATTTCCAAGCATTTCGGCCTTGTTCTTCGACAATCCAGTTCGCGATGTCAACGATCTACATGTCATCTATAGGTTGTGCAATTTCAAACTTGAATAAAAAATTGGTTATAAAAAAGTACTGATAGTTTTTTTTTTTTAAATTTCTGGTTTTATTGGAAAGGTTAATAATAATGGTCAAATTCTTCTGCCGAGCCAGTCCTGGTAGTCATTACTAAATGTCTTCCATTACTAATTCCAATAAAACCAGAAATTTAAAAAAAAGATCATTAAATTTTAAATTTAGGCATATGAATTCCTCCAAATCGACGTTGCAACTGCCAGACCAAAATACACCACGTCGGGTGGGTGTAGTCGGCCTAAGGCAAATTAATTTCGTGAGATTTATTTCTTTTAATTTTTATGTGCATTTGGGTTGAATGTAGAGAAATTTTTTTCAAATTGATTTCGGTTTTTATGTGGCCCTAATACGAACGTATTTCTCAAATTGTCTCAAGTGTGCGAGGGACATAACAGACTTCAATAAATGTCCGTTTGTGGATTTTTTTGAAACGTGTGTGTACGTTTTGATGTAGTGTAGGGTTATCCTTAGTACAGGGTTATCCATATCGTGGTTTCAAAAGTATATGGCTGGAATTCCACATCTGTCAAACTAAGTTATTAAACCATTTTTTTTTCTTTTCAGTTGGAAGTCTGACATTGACGAAAATGGATCGCTTTCTCTCTCGGTGGGTATGTTAATAAACAAAATTGTCGTATTTGGGGTTCTGAGAATCCGCAAGTAATTGAAGAGAGGCCATTACATCCACAAAAAGTCACTGTTTGGTGCGCTCTTTGGTCGGAAGGTGTGTGTGGACCTTACTTCTTCGAAAACGACGGGGGAACGACTATCACCGTCAATTCGGAGCGTTATGGTCGTATGATAACCGACTTTTTTTGCCTGCTATTTAAGAATACGACTTGGAGAATATGTGCTTTCAACAAGACGCTGCCACATGCCAAACAACTCGAGCGAATGTGGCTTTATTGCAAGAGATATTTCCTGGCCGCGTAATTTCTCGTCGTGGCGACATGAACTGGCCACCAAGATCATGCGATTTGACACCCTTAAAACCCTTTTTTTTTTGTGGGGCTACGCAAAAGACCGTGTTTATGCAGATAAACCTTTAACTCTTGAGCACTTAAGAGCCAACATTCGTCAAGTTATGGCTGAGATTCCGCCCAATATGTGCCAAAAAGTGGTCCAAAATTACCTCAAAAGAATCAATGCTTGTAACACTTCGCGTGGTGGTCATTTAAATGTTGTAGTATTTCACACATAATGTCAACGTTCAAACTTTATAATAAAAAAGAAATATCATGAAAAAAACTATTTTATGTGTGTTTTATTTTAAAAAGCAAAATGGATCACCCTTTACTATACCATATACTATAATTCAGGTCGAATCTAGATTCCATCGACGTGTTTAACAAAATTTGCTTATAGTTTTCTAAACACATTTGTCACATTTAGTTACTCCGTTCTTTGTTAGGACTCTAAGACTCTAGATACAGGATATTAATAAGTTGGCCCGTGTATACTTTACCATTTTTTTTCTTTTACAATAGAAGGAAGTTCCCTTGCTAGTGGCTCCTCTTTTTTAGTGTGCCACTGCCGACCTACTCACATTTACCTTCGCACTTTATCAGAACAAGCAACCGAAACAATTTCAATGTCATGGTCGGCGCATACATACATATGTGGTGTAGTATTTCGCACTATCGACTAGCACTGACAATACGTTCGTTCATAGTTTCACTGTTACGTTTCGAGTCTAGGCATTACAATCACCCAACCAGTCATCCTCCTTGGCAGCGATGCAATTACATTATGAGATTGCAACATCGTAACCGGGAGCACCAGAGTAGCTCCCGTGCCACATCGTCAACAGCATCTACAAAACGAATACATACATCTATGAATGTGCGTATGTATTTCTTTTAGTATTTACTTTACACACTTGCACATACATATTCACTTAAACTTGTATGGATATACATATGTGAATAGTAATACATACACGTACAACGTCATTATCAATGTTAAAAGTGCCTTTTTCCTTTATGTCTGCACATTCAATGTTGCATTACACAATGACACGTTTTCAATTAACACACACACTCACACACACAGACAGACAGTTCTCCCTTGACTGCATTCACCTGCATGAAGGTATATA
Source organism: Hydrotaea cyrtoneurina (assembly GCA_958296145.1). NCBI lineage: Eukaryota > Metazoa > Arthropoda > Insecta > Diptera > Muscidae > Hydrotaea > Hydrotaea cyrtoneurina. The sequence goes on from OY282512.1 coordinate 120,362,756, forward strand.
AACATATACCCATGCAAACTCGTACACACATATATAAGGTGTGTGCATAACAAACGTATGTATGTACATTTGTGTGAATAGACAACGATTAGTATTTCAAGCACCCAGTAGAGTATGTACATCGAAGTACTGCGAGTCAGTATTGTACGTTGGCAGTATTCCATAGAGAGTGGACAAGAAGGTACTATCCCAGATGAAGTGATATGAATTGGCCCAATATTGGAAGGAGTGGATCAGTCAACTTGTTTTTTGTATCCATTGACGTCATTATTGTTATTTACAGATTTCTAAAGCATATAATTAGTTTTTATATTAGCAACTATGGTTATCCAATATTCCGACTCGGATATTTTTTGTAAAAATCTGTAAAAGCGTGCAGCATTTCCAGTTGGTATGATCCCTTTTGGCTCACCCTATGCGCCTCCACATGGACATATGCACTTACAGTACTATTGGCATTTTCCTGTGAAAATGATGTTTTCTATCGTATTAAATGTTCTATTACACTCTAACGGTTGTGTACGTAAACAGGTAAATCTGTAGTGGAATTGTAAAATAAAATGAAATTACTTTTCACAATCATTATTGAATCTACTTGAAGAAGCAAACTAACCTAATGCGTTTGAATTAAATAAGTTACTTCTCTTAAAGCCTTGTACCACAAAACGGCTAAAGAGGCTATTATTAGTTTGTGTGTACGCTAGGAAAATGTTAGTGAATCTGTATTTATTTATGTACAAAAAAAAATCAATAATGGCCTGTGGTCACAATACGTATGCATGGACTAGGCGGGGTTGAGACAAAGTGTCAGCATATGGAATATAACTTAGATTGGTTCGAAGAATATCACCAAAACATTGGATATGTGTATTTAGACAATCGTTAGCTACAGTGATTGGTAAGCAAAGTGAAAAATCGATTTTCGACCATCCGAAAAAATATTTACCTTTAGTTCTTATGAACGATTAATCGGAAGTAAATTTCGAAGAATATTTTTCAAAGTTTTAGCAAAACACAGTACTGACTTGAATTATATTTTGAAAACATATTGACCCACTAGCTGGTCACTATTTTTCAAAATGACTGAAAACTAAGTAGAGATGAAGGATTTGTATTTTCGAGACCCGCAATGAAGTTGGATTGGAATTTTGTTCTGGAATACCACAAAAATAAACGAAAACGGCCTCTGAATGATGGCGCGATATTATTTTCGACTGTCACCACTCTCCCTAGACAATAATGTCAACAAAGTATTCTAGGAATGAAGTCGTTTATTCCCTCAAAGACTGCTTCGATCACCTGTTGGTTTAATCAGGCACGCAAGGAAGCTGTCAGATCCAAAGAGGAAGTGTTAAGAAATTTTCTTGTAAATAAAAATGTCAGTACTGAGCTGCCACCCAAGCAGGCATGAAAGTGAGGTGGACAACGTAGGCGTCAAAAAAATCTTCACGTACAGTGTCTTCGTGCTTAAGATCTTTTTTCTTTGACTTAAATATTTCCAAAAATACGAGTTGTTATAGATAGACACCCCGTCAGATGGATTAAGACACCCTTGTATGGGCAAGGGCTTCAAAGGCAGCCCTTCACAGCTCCTGGACATAGAGTAGAGCGGTAGTAATGATAGGAGATAATAAGGTACCCACCTCTATTATCTCTCTTCAACATCGCCGGAATACTGGTTGTACATTGTATTTCTGTACATATTTTATCCGTATCTGCTCCTCCGATATCCGTCGTTTAGTCCCTGATGTAAGGAGTTTCAGCCGTAATACGCTACTATCCCGTGACTCTCATCTGTTCATTGTCAGATGACCGGTATTGATCAATACGTTTTTGAATTGTGTAGCTCGCTCTGGTAAACGAATTCCAGAGTTGTCAGCTGAAACGTCACAATGATCATATGATCAGTGTGGATACATTGAAAACCTAATAAATTCTTGGTTTTTCTTCATATCGATGCCATAATAATTTGGCAAATTAATGCACTTATATTCAATTTGTAATTCTTGCGTATCTGTATCAGTCTGAGTATAAACCAGAAATGTATTTAAATTCCCAATAAGTGAATCATTTTGAACATATTGTAGGTTCTTGAGTTAAAAGACACAGGTGAACTTTTAAACATTTATATTCATCAAGGAGGTGATTTGCTCAACTCAGTTTTTGTTTTGGGAATCAGAAAATGTGGTGTGCTATTACATTGAAATGTATTTATATGTATATGTCATGGTATGTTGCATGATTCTGCTACACCTTAGGTGCATACAGAGACTCGTATATAAATCAATGTAAAAAACGAGTAAATTTAATTAAAAAAAACCTTTTCCGAGTATGATGCGGAAAACTTCCCAGCTTTTGTGAAGTTTTAAACTACAAAAAAAAAAATTCAATAACAAATTTAAAACCAATTTTGGGTTTTGACAAGTTTCATATGTCTGCATATACTATTTTTTGAAGGACATGATATCTATACGTGACTATGATATGTAGGTTTTGTTAACATTGCAAATTGTGCATAAAAGCAACAACTTAAGTTGATTATGTCGAATATTGAACGTTATGAAAGGCTTGTTTTAGGAGGTGATGACATTCTTTATGACAAAGTGAAAGGAAATATCACACAATGTTATAGAGTTATTGCTCTCCACCAAAATTTGATTTGAGCTGCAATATTGAGTGGGGCGTCTCTTATTCATTATAACATTTTATTTGGTTTGTGTAATATTCAGGAATTTTTTTGGCTTTTCGTTAGTTGGCTTTTCGTTAGTCACATGGAAGATGCAGGTTTTTAAAAAAATCCCATTATTGAATGCGAGTAGCTTTATGAGCATGATCCCTAAATTGGAGTTCAGTAGCGGCCTGGGCTTCCCTAGCCCAAAGGTAAAAGCAAATTTAGTAGTTCTTTGAATAATTTAATTTGGTTACCCCTGAATATGGCTAACCTAATTTTAGCTAGATCTTCTTTGACCAAATTTCTATTGAATATAAATTAAATGAAAACGGTCCTATCGAGGCTGTTTTGGCCAAAAGGGGCGAGGTGATATAGCCCATGATTTATGTTTCGGGTTTGAGAAGTCCCCTCAAATGATTATCCATTTTGCTTTTTAAAAGGTAACGTAAATAAAACACATATAAAATATTTTTTTCATGATATTTCTTTTTAATTATAAAATTGTGTGTGAAACACTACATCATTTAAATGACCACCACGCGAAGTGTTGCAAGCATTGATTCGTTTGAGGTAATTTTGGACCACTTGTTGGCACCACATATTGGGCGGTATCTTTTAAGATCGATTATCTCCAAAAGAAAAAACAATAACTTTGTTTAATCTTGCATGCTGAAAAATACGTCTTTTTTTTTGTTTACACACAAGTAAAACGCTTGTTTGTAGCTAAAAAAGCTTATTTCCTTCTACACAAAGCTTATTTGGATGTAAATATAACTCGTTTGCTATTAGTATTACATATTTGTGTATAACGAACTTATTAAATTCAACAAAGTACAAAATTTGGGTGCGAATAAGTTAGTATTTGCAACTGTTTTCGTAATTTATTTTTCTGCATTAACGCTCTTTAAAATAAAAGCAATACCGAGAGAATGAGATGGATTGTTATATAGAAATTCACAAATTGAAAAAAAATAAAAAAGTAAGGCAAAAATTCATATTTATCACCTACAAACAAGTTAATGTTTGTGGTATGGAAAAATATATATATGTTTGATGCGAACTTGTTTGCTGAAATTTGTTAAAATGGCCATTTTTTTCAGCGTGTGGATATAAATTGTAAGTACCAGTACTATCGAATTAAAATTATGGACTAAATATCAGCGGTGCGAACTTCAAATTAAACCTCGAGTTTCAAATACAAACATTTTCCTACAAATGAAATTCATACAATTGGGCTCAGCTAATGATTTACCGGGAAAGGATTCCCATTTTTAAGATTAATAAAAGAAAAATATTCTGGCATTCACTTTTTTTTTCCATCACTGTTATTAGTTTCGAGTCTATCATACCCAAATAAATGGAAAATAATCCTTTTAATTACGTGCCTGCATTTTTTTTTTGCGCAAACTTGTGTTATTACTGTTTATTAGAGCGACTCGCCAAAAAAAGTGTTCGATGTTCCCTCCTAAAAATTAACCTTGGACATTTTTAAGGTGACATCTAAAATATTTTGGCTCCAGCTTTGATCTCTCGTGAGCTGGACCATTTTGAAAAAGGGTCTATTTTTGCATGTTTTGTTAATTTGAGAGTCTGTTGCATTAACAACATATACAATATGGATATCATAAGAAAGGTTTTTTTAGGACGCGTCCAACTATATATACAATTTGTCAAAGGACCATCACCCATGTCCTATTTTTAAGGATATTCTGCAAAAAAAAGTGGTTTTTGAATTTTTTGTTCGGAGTTGTTTGTAATAAAAATGGCAAATTAACATATTTTAATGTCTAGGCAATTTAAGTAAATACGGGTTTCGCCTTTTTTTGAAATTCGTGCTAGTTCGCGTTTTGACAGAAATGCAATGGGGCGGTAACTCTACGTATTAAATAGGGCAATATGGGTATCATTTTTTTTCTTTTCTTTCTTTCTTTCTTCTTTTCATTCTTTCTTTCTTCTTTTCTTTCTTCTTTTCTTTCTTTCTTTCCTATCTTTCTTTTCTTTTATAAGAAAAAAACAGTTGTTTAAAAGAAAATTTTTTTACAGATGATTCAAGACTCATTTATTTCGATTTTGAAAAACGTTACAAGGCGATTTTAAAAACCGTTACAACAAATCCTTGCGTGATTCTATTTTAGTATACTGCTTGCGCGACACGATCTGGTTCGCAATATAAGCCGGACGATTTTTATCGATGACCGATACTTTCGATTGACTGACAACGTGTACAAAACGCTCAGTGCTTTACATTAAATGGATACGCGAATTACCAGAGCATAAGCAAGATATAGTCCAAAGATCAGTGCAGATAAATGGATTTTTCGCCCATCCGGAAAACATAATTTTGTCAATGATAACAGATGAGAGCAAGGACATACGACTTCAAGCCTACGAAATAATTTTAAAATCACGTAAACGTACCACCCAACAAATTCGACAATTTACTGTGCCTAAAATAAATTTTAATTGTGAATCGCTCAAAGCCATGATTAATTGGAATGAAATTGAAACTGGTATAGAACCACCTTGCACACAGTTCTACTCACAAGAATACTTGTTGAGTCTTCAAAATTCTGATGAAATTATTAATATTCCAGGTGAAAAAATAACATACAAAAATATAAGTTTTATGAACGAATTCATTTCAGAATTTCCTTGCCATTCACAAAGCACTGAGCGTTTTGTACACGTTGTCAGTCAATCGAAAGTATCGGTCATCGATAAAAATCGTCCGGCTTATATTGCGAACCAGATCGTGTCGCGCAAGCAGTATACTAAAATAGAATCACGCAAGGATTTGTTGTAACGGTTTTTAAAATCGCCTTATAACGTTATTCAAAATCGAAATAAATGAGTCTTGAATCATCTGTAAAAAAATTTTCTTTTAAACAACTGTTTTTTTCTTATAAAAGAAAAGAAAGATAGGAAAGAAAGAAAGAAAAGAAGAAAGAAAAGAAGAAAGAAAGAATGAAAAGAAGAAAGAAAGAAAGAAAAGAAAAAAAATGATACCCATATTGCCCTATTTAATACGTAGAGTTACCACCCCATTGCATTTCTGTCAAAACGCGAACTAGCACGAATTTCAAAAAAAGGCGAAACCCGTATTTACTTAAATTGCCTAGACATTAAAATATGTTAATTTGCCATTTTTATTACAAACAACTCCGAACAAAAAATTCAAAAACCACTTTTTTTTGCAGAATATCCTTAAAAATAGGACATGGGTGATGGTCCTTTGACAAATTGTATATATAGTTGGACGCGTCCTAAAAAAACCTTTCTTATGATATCCATATTGTATATGTTGTTAATGCAACAGACTCTCAAATTAACAAAACATGCAAAAATAGACCCTTTTTCAAAATGGTCCAGCTCACGAGAGATCAAAGCTGGAGCCAAAATATTTTAGATGTCACCTTAAAAAATACCAATGTTCATTTTGGAGGGGGTACACCTTGCACGAATTTTGCTTCCACATAACTTGAGTCGCTCTACTGTTTATGAATATAATTATTTGAAAAGTTCCGATTCAAAGTCATCGGTGCGAGAGATGTTCGAACTTTCTCAGTGAAATAAGTAATTATTATAACCAGAATTATGTGATTATTTTCCGAGAAACATTAAGCAACAAAAAAAAAAAATAACTGCGCAAATGCTGCTAATAACAATTACAAACAAATTATGAATGGTTCTTCTTAGTGCATAATTAAATGATGAAAATATTGTTTCAGATCCTTTGATAATTGCAATTTAATTCCGTTTTTTTCTTCTCATTTTGATAAATTGTTTTCGAATGTCTACACAATTTTACTTTAGGGAATAACAGACCCTTTTATAATGCAATTAGTATATACTATTATCATTATCAAAAGGATCGAAATCAACCGCAAAACGTGTAACGGACATATCTTGGAGCTGGCATTATGAGGGAAGTACAAATAAATATGAACGAAAAAGAGATTACCAAAGTTGTTGGGGGTTTTAATTAAAAATAACAATATTTTATAGTACCCTTTGGTGTTTATGCTAACCAAAGCCAGTACCAAAGTTGGATATTAATTAATATTTGCTGTAAACTTAGCCGAAGAAACCGTTCTTCCAGAGAAACAATGTACACCAAAGTACGTTTTCTGATAAAAGATTGGAACAATGCGTCGTAGTTTGCCATTTGTGAAGCAAACACCAACAATAACTACGGAACATAATGGAAATAATGAACGCACACAATACATTTAATGCCCGGCCGGCCGACCGCACCATCAACCGTCCCCTGCCCCACAACCAACAAACGCCCCAACAAAAATGGCCATACTTATGTGCTTATGCTCTCATCTATGTTTATTATAATTTATTACATTTTACACCCGCCGAGTGGTGTATTCTGCGTGAGCTTTACAAATACAGTTGCTGGCCAATTGATTGTTAACTCAATGGCCTAGATGTGTATTGGTATAACCCAGAGAAGGTCACGCGCCTAAGACCAAAGCTCGTGGAGTTCTAATTAAAAGGTCGTCCAAAGACATATTAAGGTGAATGGTGAAGTAAGAAAGTCTGTAAATTATTTAAGAACTAGTAAGTTGTAATGCGCCTATGGCGCCCGTTAATTTGCTTGAGAAAGTATTTGTTACTTAATTTTAAAAATTTTGTAAAAAAAAATTTCGAAAAAAAATAAAATTGAAAAAAAAAAATTTGTGGAAAAAAAATTTTTGTTGAAAAAAAAAATTTTGTTGAAAAAAAAATAATGTTTGTTGAAAAAAAATTTTGTTGAAAAAAAAATTTTGTAAAAAAAAATTTTGTGGAAAAAAAAACATGTTTGTTGAAAAAAAAATTTTTGCTGAAAAAAAAAAAATTTTGCCGAAAAAAAAATTTTGTTGAAAAAAAAATTTTGTAAAAAAAAATTTTTTCAAAAAAAAAATGTTGGAAAAAAAATATTTTGGTAAAAAAAATATTTGGGGAAAACACAATTTCTGTACAAAAAAAAATATTATTTTTTTTATTATTATTATTTATAGAATTATAGAATGCCTATTTAAATTTCTACGTACTGCGTGACAGAGTCAGTGAATCAGTGTATCAGTGAATCAGTGTCGAGGGTAAATATATATTAAGATAAGATAGGAAGATAGGATAATATTTGTCTCTGATACTTCGAAATGTATTCTTTTGGAGGAATTTGTATACGGTCAGCCTAACACATAGCTGGGGGTCACCTTATAACCTAGCTGTCTTTGACAAAAGTCAATTCAGGACTTTTGAGCCATATCCTTCAATCTGTCTGACCGGCTGATATCTGACCAATAACTTTCGAAAGATCCAATTGCAGTGAAACTTGACTTGGATTTTTTTCCAAAACTACTTATGGCATCTCATATTTTCTATCCAGCCTTTACATTTTTTTCTCGAAAACTTTGTGCAGTTAGAACTAAATACAATGATTATTATTACATGATTTTTAATTTTTATTATTAATTTATTTGGCCAAACGATCACACAACACAACGATGTTGACCTTTGACCACTTTGAATAAGATTTGTATACTGGCTTATTCAATTCGCCATCCACTGTCAGCGTACTAGCTTATCTCGACCATAGGAAATTCGTGTTGTTGATGAGCCTCAGGTTGCATATGTGTGTGTGTGTTGTTTTCTGTTTTTGGACGTGTGTATATGGACTGAACTTTTGGCCATTGAAGGTCAATTTCAAATTCTGTTTCATTTTATGTTGGTGTTGCCTTTTTCTCGCTTATGGGTCGGACAGTTCTTTAGGATTGTCAGTGAATTGCTTTTTATCCGGTTACATGCATGTGTGAGTGTGTGTGTGTGCTGAGTTACATACGAAACACGGCAATAACAACATCATTGATTTCGGACATTTCTCTGTTAAATGTGCGGTTAATGTTCGTACAATATATCATATGGTCAAAAAATTACATTGTTCTGTTATAAAGGGTGTTTTTTATTGGGGTATAGAACTTTAAGTTGGCATCACTTTTTTAACTGGCGGCCATTTTGTCAGCTGTCAAGTGATTAATATTTAGTTTGGTTTGCCATTTCATCATGAACAGGTTGACAAAAGAACAACGCTTGCAAATCGTGCAAATTTATTTCGAAAGTAATGGTTCAGTTCGCGAAGTTCACCGCAAGCTCCGTCCATTTTATGCCATTACATCCACAAAAACTGACTGTTTGGTGTGCTCTATGGGCTGGTGGAGTCATTGGGCCATACTTCTTCCGAAATAATGCTGGAGAGTCAGTTACCGTTAATGGAGACCGGTATAGAGCCATGATAACCGACTATTTTGTTCCCGAATTGGATGGCATTAATGTGGATGAGTTGTGGTTCCAACAAGTGGTTGAAAATTGGACCTGTAGAATTGGCTTTATTCGAGCCAGCCGCTCGAAATTATCCTTCCAATAAAGTCAAATTGATGGACATTAAAACGATTTTCTTGTGTTTTATTTCAATTCGAAGTTCTATACCTCAATAAAAAACACCCTTTACATTCAGTTATACACACACATACACATATTTTATTGAGGAGAAAATACGAAAATTCAAAGGATAAAAGAAATCTGGATTCTGTAGCCAATTAATTGGCAGAAAATGGAAATAAAAGGTTACGAGGGTAATTCTTATATTGGACGTTTTTGCTTGTTGAACGGCAGTGGTGAGGTGAGAAACATTCGACTGTCTGAAATGATTTAAGCAGACAAACAACTGTAGCTTTCATATGTATGCTTCACTCAATCAGACACTGACCTCTGAACTTGACTCATGCGTCTGTCATGTGTGAATAGCAAGTGTCCTGGGTTCGCCCAGAGAACATCAAGAAGATAATTAGTGTGTGGTAGTTGTACCTGGCACCTTCCCAAAAACCCCTACACCACGAATGTCTGGCCATGCTTTGGGGATGATTTCGATATTCAGCTGGTGCGCATTTTCGAGAGGTAAATGACTCCAATAATCACCACCCATAGGGTGGTATCTATAGAAAACGAGAAGTTACTGATAAAAAACATGACACTTATGAGTGATGCCATTCCAGCAAGCACAACATTTGGTGTCACTTTAAATAATCATAATTTACTACAAGAGACACTTAATTTAAACAGTTTCACTTTTTTCGTATTTGCTAACTTTTTCAGCTGCCAAGGAAAACCATGTTGAGACACAGACTTTAATCCTTATGAACCTAAAGCAAGCAAGGAGGGACATCCAAGTCTGTCCACTTTTCCTGTACTTTCAAATCTACACTCGTTGTAGATATATTTGTTTCTGGAGTACCCTATAAATATAAATTCGTATTTTTTTTTATTAAACTAACGACTATAACAATAAATCTTTATGCAGGAGTAAATTATGGGCTGCTCATATGTAAGATGGGTTTCTTACATGGTGTATGCCTACTGAAAGGAAAAAAGAAACAAAGTTACAAACAGAACCAATGAAAAATAAAAACGTATTGAGTTTTGCAAACGATTCAGTACGTTTGCGCTGAAAATGCCACGATCCACCATACTGGTGGTCACATTGCGACAAGAAGGAAATGGGAGCAAAGTCCTCAAATCCCTCAGCGGCAGCACTTGGTAAACAGACACAGAAAACTTGTTGCCTACGAATTATGGAGTGCCAGTGTGGTCGCTAACTGTCAGCAATACACAGTGGAGAAATATTCAGACCAGCCAAGACGTTACCTGAAGAGCAGCAACGGACTGTCTTCTCATGGAGTGGCAGCATTAAACGCTCTGCCGCTCCTGCAGTGACATCGTACGTGGATAGTCTGCCGCTATAAAGCATTGTGATTCTGGCTCAGCAGAGATGGGGATTTTGATGACATGCCCTGCGTTGATATCATTTATCATTCACAGGTGATAGATTTCTATTTAAAATGTGTGTTTAATTTTAAATTGGTAACCTTGGACAATGTTTTGCCTGATGCTCAATGTTTTTGTAAAGAGGTCAGCTCGCAGGTTCGAACTAGAAGGAACTGTAGTTGTATAGATTGTATTCAAAGCAGACCAGCCAATGGGAAATACCAGATTTATTTCCAGACAAATGTCTGAAGTTTCTCACTTGGCGGTGCTGAATTCATGAATACTTACAACGTGGTTAAATATTCTATGCATTTCTCAAAGCAATATGACTCAAATTTAAGTACAACAGTCTGCATCTCTTGTGTAGTATTTAGTATCCGACTAAATCATTGTCTCTCTTTAAACATTGCTTAATTAGCATTTTGCCATTTGCAGCCATCCATCTGCCTGTGGCAATTCGAACATAGTAATGTTTGTTGGAAATATTTTACTTTATTATTTTAATTATGATAAGAATCGCTATCTGTTTTCATTTCCATTTCCACTTCCGATACTTCCCTTTCATCACTCAGCAGAGATGCACCGTTGTATTTCCTCTAGTTTAGTCATTATCTACAATAATGTCATGGTTTTCTGAAAGTCTAATTATTGCCAACAACAACATCGTTGACTTGGTGCTTTTCATTATTTTCTTTACAGTCGACACCATTCCACAGTGGATCAAATGCTCAATCTGGCGCCCAAGACACTTTACCTCGACTTTGAGGTGCTTTTAGAAATGTGAATACAGCAGGACAATGAAGTACCGAATTTTAATGCAAATGTGTTTGTATGCATCGCATTTTTCGACAAATTACGCACTAGATTGACCGTTTGGTTCACTGTACATCGCCAGCATCTGCATCGCGAACATCACCATGGCACTAGAATTGTTCCTTCCATTTAATAAAATCCATTGGCTACATTTACAAATTGAATTGAGTTGGTTTGCATTCACAACAAATTAAATTTTAACTTGCAACATGAAAAGAGTACAAGTAAATTTGCTGGGAAATGAAAAATGCTCAGGCAAATATGGCCTGTAGGTCTGTAGGTTGATTTGAAACAATAAGAAGTAATATAAAGTGTATTCTCACCTATATATGGGTTATTTACAGAGATTGCCCGGACATAAGTACAAAGGAGAAAAGCCATCCTATGGAAGAGCTCACAGAGGGGCAGCTAAATTTGACTCAAGTTAAATGTTAAGGGTCTTCTATTTTCGAAGAAATAAAATGGCGGTCCCCATTGGCTGGTCTGATTTATATGTAATCTGTCCAACTAAAGTTCCTTCGAACTGGAGACTGCTAGCTGGTCGACTGCAGGTGAAGGTGGAAACAGCCGCTGAAAAATGTTTGATGGTCTTACCCGGTTTTGAACTCGGGTTCTGCAGTGTGAAAGTCGCACACACAACCTACAACACCACGGCCATCCACAACACATAAACTATGTTCAGTAAAAAGTAAGTGACTACATTTAAGATTCTAGCACGAACAAACTTCAGAGTATCGATATCTGGCGCTGCTTTGCACAGTACTTTCCACAATTACAGAACGCTGAAAAATACGTCTTTTTTTTGTTTACACACAAGTAAAACGCGTGTTTGATGTTTGTAGCAAGTAAAGCTTATTTCCTTCTGCACAAAGCTTATTTTGATGTAAACATAACTCATTTGCTATTAATATTACGTATTTGATTTGATATTTATCATTTGATATTTATCACCTACAAACAAGTTTATATTTGCGGTATATATATGTATATGTTTGATGCGAACTTGTTTGCTGAAATTTGTTAAAATGGCCATTTTTTTCTATGTGAGTTTACTGAATAATATATTCGAATCAATAAATATTTAATTTGCTTACTCTGAGTCAAATGTATAAATTTATAGTAAACGATTGGAAAAAAATGTAACTATTTAAATTCAATATTTATTATTTCCTTTGTCCGAAAGGTATAATAATTTCAGACAAAATGTTAAACTTATTTTACAAGCTGGAGTGCATTTGATGAAAATCACTAATGAAAATGTTTCAATGTTTATACACAAGAGGATGTGGATTTTTGCATATTTTTTTGTATATTATTTATTTATTTAGTGAAACCGTCCCAGTAAAACAGCAGATGATCTTTTTTAATTTTGAACATGAAATTTTCCAACCCAGCATTTCCATTAAAATTATGAATGAGGTGCCATGGGGTTATGTGATGAACATTATGATGAACATTCTGGTAGACGACTTTCGTCAATATGACTTTTATTTATTTATTTTATTTATTAGCAATTACAATACAAAGTAAATTTATATTCTAAGTTTTGGGTCCAAGGGTAAACCGGGTGACACAGACCATATGTTTAGATTTTTGCAGCGACAGACCAAAGCCTCTGGTGGGAATCGAACCCACAACCCCCACGCTGATAGGCAAGCACGCTACCAACTCGCCTACCGGGGCGCTTATATGACTTGTAGAAAGTCATATTTGTATGAGTTTTGTCGTTGTACAAATCGTCTGTTTAAATATGTTTAAAGATCTACGTTGTCATGAATATATTCCGATACATTTAAAAAATAGTACAAAATTGAAAAATTGAGGGGAGAACGGTAGTCATTGTTTTAGCCAACCGTTCTTACCTTTTCTAATGCTATTGATTATCCTTATAATGTGGTTGGTTTATTTCTTTCCACAATATGAAACATTGCATCTTTTGTTTTGCGAACCTTTTTCTACACATTGATCCCCAAGGATCAATAAATAGCCCCAAATACTCGTACAAGGAATACGTGAATGCAAGTTAGTTAAACAGAAAATACTCAACATCCACGCAACCCTCCAAACTTTTGAAGATTCGCAGAGGAATTTCTTTAAGTCATTTAGTCTGCTACTGACCAAAAGAAGATTTGTTTCCAAGGATAATAATTTTCGTTATAAATGGAGATTTTAAAGAAAATGGACAGAAAATAGGACATCTGTTTTAAATCTTTCAGGGACAGATGGAGATTTATGAGAAAAATCAATTTGTTGTAAAACAGCATGAAGTATATTTGTCAGTATCTAAAAAAAATTTCGCCATTACTAAACAATATAATATTGTATTTGATATTATTTGTTTGGATAAAGGCAACTGAATTACAATTAATAAAAAAAATACACAATTCAGTAAAATTCTTAAAATACAGAAATATTAGTAAAATTTAGTCAAATTTAGTTTGATTTGCCAGGGTGTTTTTTATGGAACTTTTTAGAACTTTAAGTTGGCATCACTTTTTTAACTGGCGGCCATTTTGTCAGCTGTCAAGTGATTAATATTTAGTTTGGTTTGCCATTTCATCATGAACAGGTTGACAAAAGAACAACGCTTGCAAATCGTGCAAATTTATTTCGAAAGTAATGGTTCAGTTCGCGAAGTTCACCGCAAGCTCCGTCCATTTTATGCCATTACATCCACAAAAACTGACTGTTTGGTGAGCTCTATGGGCTGGTGGAGTCATTGGGCCATACTTCTTCCGAAATAATGCTGGAGAGTCAGTTACCGTTAATGGAGACCGGTATAGAGCCATGATAACCGACTATTTTGTTCCCGAATTGGATGGCATGAATGTGGATGAGTTGTGGTTCCAACAAGTGGTTGAAAATTGGACCTGTAGAATTGGCTTTATTCGAGCCAGCCGCGGCGGCCACATGCCCGAAATCATATTTAAACATTAATGGCATAAAATTATCCTTCCAATAAACCCAAATTAATGGACATTAAAACGATTTTCTTGTGTTTTATTTCAATTCGAAGTTCTATACCTCAATAAAAAACACCAACCCACAGCCGGACATCACAAGATCATCATAGAATGTGACACGATGATAGATCCTGTGGTTAAGATATTAAGTCATTGCAAACGATTTGACAAATTAATACGGACTCCATATTGAGGAGGATATAAAAAAGGTGGCTCAAATGCAAGTTTTTTTTTTGATATTACAAAATATATTCATTTCGTTTTTTGTGAAAGAGCAAACACGTCGAATATTCATGGAATATCCTGCCAACACAATTTTCCAAGGCCTTGTTGATGCAAACTGACTCTGAAATTAAAGTTCGTCAGAAAAGATAATTTTTCGACTAAAATCCTTAACATACAGAGAAGCGATAACGATGCGGATGTTCGTCTCTCTTTGATTGCAGAGCCAATTAGATCTTGTCTGCGAAAAATATATGAACCATATGCGAATCCTATCAGCTGTAAAGTTCTACAATATTTAGTCAATCTTTTACCGCTGCATAATTACTTGTCGGATTAGATAATCACTGTACTTACTAAATTTTCTAATAAATTTCAATTATGTTGCAAATATATTAAAGTTATAATCTTACTGAACGTTTTTATAATACAACATTTAATAGGAACACATTCAGGCATTGGGCATCTGGGATTGATAACAGCTGATTTAATTATGGGAATCAGTAATCATATTTAACATTTGTATTTTTTTTCCAGAGGTTTAATGTAATCAAGTCATTTAATTTACAATCTTGTAATATAGCCGTGAGTAAAGCAGAATTCAGGTGGAATATATTCCTTAGGAATTTTTTTACTTCTTGTTTTCTTAGACTTAAACCAATTTAATTTATTATTAAATTACCTGCAAAGTAATTTGTTCATCTAATACAGTTACATTTACATACATTTAATTTTCCAGTTTCCAATTTGTTTATGCATATATAGACATCTGCACATATGTATATGGAAACCCATTAGGGTTGGCAATATTATGAACTTTTCATTTGCGCGGGATAGGAGAATATTTTGTTTTGGAATTTCGTATACCTTTTAAATTTAATCCCGGTTGTGTGTCGGCTGACAGTGAAAGAATACAATAAATTCGTTAGTTATTGTCTACGACCAAAACAAGTACAAACCAGTGAAAAATAAATGTTTTCAAATATGAATATTGGAGCGTATGATTCTAATATATATTTACCCTCGACACTGATTCACTGATTCACTGATACACTGATACACTGATACACTGATACACTGATACACTGATACACTGATACACTGATACACTGATACACTGATACACTGATTCACTGACTCTGTCACGCAGTACGTAGGAATTTAAATAGGCATTCTATAATTCTATAAATAATAATAATAAAAAAAATAATGTTTTTTTTTTGTACAGAAATTGTGTTTTCCCCAAATTTTTTTTTTTACAAAATTTTTTTTTCAACAAAAATTTTTTTTACAACAAATTTTTTTTTTCAACAAAAATTTTTTTTTTCGACAAAATTTTTTTTTTTCCACAAATTTTTTTTTTTCAACAAACATTTTTTTTCAACAAAAATTTTTTTTTTTACAAAATTTTTTTTTCCAAATTTTTTTTTTTTCAACAAAATTTTCTTTTTTCCACAAAAATTTTTTTTTTTCAACAAAATTTTTTTTTCCACAAAAATTTTTTTTTTCAACAAAATTTTTTTTCCAAAAATATTTGTTTTCCAAATTTATTTTTACAAAATAGTTTTCTCAAAATATTTTTTACAAAATTTTTAAAATTAAGTAACAAATACTTTTTTAAGCAAATTAACGGGCCCCATAGGCGCATTACAACTTACTAGTTGATAATAGTTTATTAATGGTAATGAGAGAACCTAAAGATGGTACGTATGATTGATATTAATTAAACCTTTGACGCACAGACATTTTGATTGATACGCTGCGCACATTTTGTCTTATTTCCTCCAACAATATTTTGTAGGACCCGATGAAAAAAAGGGATCTAATGCTCTGAGATCTACAAATTTGTATAATTTTTAACAAATTATTACTGTGGATGTTCGCTTTAAAGGGTTAAGAGGAATTTAATAATAGTTAATTTTATAACTACGTGGGTTGAACTTCCACAAAAAAAAAAATATATATAGAGAAGAACTTATTCTTTTTCTTTATTCTGTATATTGAGGTTATGCAATTCGATTCACAAAAAGCGACATTAAAAATGACAGCTTTCCGTAAAAAAAAACAATGTTTACGTTAGTCAAAATTGAAAACTCAAGTGATTGAGAATTTGGCCCTGCACACATCCATTGCACCTTTGATGTGGAAATATTGTTCAGATTTCTGTAAATCCTCACATGGTTTTTTATCCTGTTTGTTAAGTTGGTAAAACTATACTGTAGATTCGGTAATTGGTAATTGGTATTCAATTAATGTATAAAATTGTAATTTGTATATATTCAATACATGTATGTATTTTGTAGCTTGGGTTTTTTTTAAGATAAGCAGGCAATAAAACACGTGTGTGTGGGATAAAACGGCGTAGGATAAGGGACGAGCATGGTGATAACGAGTGGAATTTTCCACAAGATGTTATGCCTGTGTGGGTTGACAAAACAACCTCACGCATGCGTCTATCGCGTTCTCGTTCCTTCTTTAGCATTAGTTTAGTTTAAGAAAATGTATGGTAGATTAAGAAAATATTGGAAAATAAAAAATCTGTGTTTTACAAGCATTCAACCGTGCGAGTGCATTTCATTTCTGTCTCGTACAAATATGGAATTCCCGAGATTTCCCAAAAAAAATATTCAGTGATGCAAACTCTGAAACCCACATACTAATTTATTATATGAATTTATATGTGTATGTATATAGGAACATACATAGGTGAACAGTATCAACTGAAGTTATTAGGAAGCTTAAATACAAAAATCTGGTGAACCACATTTCACAATTAGTTGCAGAGATGAACAAAATCGTCCGTAGACAAATAATTCGTAGTAGACAATAATTTGTTTGTGGAGAATATCTAAATTACATTAGATTAATTTTTGAATTCTAAATGTGAAGGTGTCTATAAAAGGCTCATGCCGTTTAATTGAAAAAATCTCTTAATTGCAAATAAATATTAGAAACTATTTGCTTAAACAAAAATCCGCTTTATTGAAAAATCATTTAATGTTAAGGCATAGACACAAACATATATGATATGAACGAGAATTTATATTTAAAGAGAAATTCATTAAAGTACGTACACAATAATAGAGGAGAATTGAATTTTATCCAAGCTCCTTGATTTTTACATTAATCAGTTTTAATAGTTGTGCCACAAGTTTCTATCTTCATTTCATAGAACAATTTCAAAAGTACATACTCAGTTCGTTTCAATGAAAGAAGGTTAAATTATTCGAAGTCCTTTATATGGAAAATCCCGCATAAGTGAAACAAAATTCATGATTTTTTTTATTTTTGCTTAACCGAATTCGACTGTAGTAGGTACTATCTTTCTAATCAGACTTTGTAATGACTTATAGGAATTTTGACGGATAACATTTTCGATATGAAAGCCACTGCTGTCTCTGGGTTTTGTTACCTTTGCCGCCACTGGATAATAATCTGAGACTAAATTGCCAATTAGGGTGGAACGTACATCCGCATAAGTGAAGCCGATTTCTTGATTTTTTTCATTTTTGCTTAACCGAATTCGTCTAATCAAAACTTTGTAATGACTTATAGGAATTTTGACTGATAACATTTTGAAAGCCACTGCTGTCTCTGGGTTTTGTTACCTTCACCGCCACTGGATAATAATCTGAGACTAAATAGGAAATTGGGGTGGAACGTACATCTGGAACTCGTAAAGTGTACCTTATATATATGAGTATTTTTTTGCTGAAATCAATCATGTGTTTGGTCATGTGTTTTTGTGGAAGCAGCCGATCCAATGATGCATTCCCTGTTCTAACATCATGGACTAGAACTTTAGATACGCATGCTCTCATGTACATATCCAGCACCTGTATATACTCGTACATATGTCTCAGAACAAATATGCACTGTAGTATGAAGAATTTATTTGAAAAGTTATATAGAATATGGGGAAAAAAATTA
The DNA here is from genome assembly GCA_958296145.1 of Hydrotaea cyrtoneurina. NCBI lineage: Eukaryota > Metazoa > Arthropoda > Insecta > Diptera > Muscidae > Hydrotaea > Hydrotaea cyrtoneurina. Next base: position 120,381,167 of record OY282512.1, read on the forward strand.
CGTGTTGTTGTTTTTTTTGAACCGAAATTCCTGTACTTTATTTGAACGTGTGTGCAATCAAACAAAAACAACAATGATAGGCAAAGACAAGCACCTAGGGTGTCCTGCAATATATTATGTTTGGCAAAGAAATTCAATTTTCTACTTTAAGTACTGATAGGGTTCGGAAAATAATTTTTGGTTTTTGGGGTTTTGGTGATTAATCTAATTAAAACAATTTTGTGAATTATTTTAAGTACTAGTAAGTTGTAATGAGCCTATGGCGCCCGTTAATTTGCTTGAGAAAGTATTTGTTACTTAATTTTAAAAATTTTCTAAAAAATATTTTGAGAAAACTATTTTGTAAAAAAAAATTTCGAAAAAAAATAAATTTGGAAAAAAAATATTTGTGGAAAAAAAATTTTTGTTGAAAAAAAAATTTTGTTGAAAAAAAAAATTTTTGTGGAAAAAAATAAATTTTTGTTGAAAAAAAAAATTTTGTGGAAAAAAAATATTTGTGGAAAAAAAATTTTTGTTGAAAAAAAAATTTTGTTGAAAAAAAAAAATTTTGTGGAAAAAAATAAATTTTTGTGGAAAAAAAAAATTTTGTCGAAAAAAAAATTTGCGGGAAAAAAAATGTTGTTGAAAAAAAAAATTTGTTGAAAAAAAAATTTTTTTAAAAAAAATTTGTGAAAAAAAAAATTGGAAAAAAAAAATTTAGGGAAAACACAATTTCTGTACAAAAAAAAATATTATTTTTTTTATTATTATTATTTGTAGAATTATAGAATGCCTATTTAAATTCCTACGTACTGCGTGACAGAGTCAGTGAATCAGTGAATCAGTGTCGAGGGTAAATATTTATTTTAAGTATTGTTATAAAAAATATATTTTGCTTAATTACTGTAGCAGCAGATTATTTGATTCAAATATAATTCAAAGCAATGCTTATGTCCAATTCGTGTTAATTACTGTAATTCGGTTCAGCCTAGTTCACGTGCAAGAGTATATTGTGCCTTTAGCTATTTTACCACACGTTTTTAAAGGTAACTAATAGGAGAATGATGCCATTTCATGTTTACATCGAACAGGCGTGCTTTGTAAATAGTTAGCCTAACTCTTCTATGGAACTACCAAAAATCTCAAAAACAATGTGTATTGCATAGTTTATGTGTTTTTAAACCCTCCTGTATTTGCAATGATTTTAATAAATTTTGTTCTGATTCCAAAGTGCAGTACACAAATGTTCTTCAAGATATATCATGCCAAAAAGACTCTACTCGCTTTCAAACCCTATGTGAGGTAAGCCAAAAGTTACGGTAGGTTGAATCGACTTACTGCTCTTGTAATGAATATAATTTAATTAATATAGAGTATATGTACGTGTATCTCATGTGTACGTGTAAAAAAATTGCTAAACAATGTCGGGCGGAAAGAGCCGAAGAGTGCCTGTCGCTGGAGTTCCTTGGAACTTTGGCTACATCAGGTTTTCAAATATGTCGGGCACAAACACAAGGACAGTTTTATCAACTCAGACAACAGGGTAGCAGGGTAAAGAGTGACTTCTGACTTTAGCAATGCTTGGATAAAGACTACCCATGCCTTTAGGAGTTATGCAAATTTGTCCTGCGAAAAAAGTGGTCAATTACATTTAAGCTTTTTATTTAGAGATATAACCTACAAATATGAATAAGCCAGTTATTGCTGTATACCCACGGAGATCCCTCACACAAATGTCCATATTCTAAATTACTCTAAGGAAGCTATATCGATGGTTGAAGAACGTTCACATTGATTATAGTTTGGTTGAGATGATATGATAAAATAAATATTGAATTTTCTATGAAAAACAACATATGTGTAATGATTTAATTTTATTGTGTAATGATGATATCTAATACAATTTATCTTAATATTACTAAACCCGCGAAGCCAATATGGCTTGTATGCAGGCGAAGGTATGGTTGCATGAGGATTTCCAACGAAATATTCAATTCTTTTTTAAATATGGTTTACATTTTTCTCCATTTGACAATTGTCTAGGATAACAAGAGTGTTTTTTTTTTGCTATCAAGCTGTTGAACACATATTGTCGTCCTTTTGTCCATTTCAATTGCGCGTTTTGAATTTTCCACGGAAATACGACATTTTTTAAACAAAACAAGCAAACACTGATTTTTGTACCTTGGCCGATTTTCAAAGCAATACAGGATTAAATGTACATCTACGCGAGGATCAGCAACGCGGGCCGGTTCAGCTAAGTCAACATTCTTCTAGGTGGGACGAAGTCTACCGGGTCAGCTAGTTTATGAATATTATAAATTCTGGAAAGAAATATAGAATTTTCTCTGCGTTAAATGGTCATCGCGTTTTACCCATTGCTTTGATTGGAGGCTTATTTTGTAATTTATGTCTGTTTGAAGTTTTCGCTTCAAATATTGAATTTTCTGTGTTTCCTATGATAGGTGAAATAGATTTTTTTCGTTTTTTTTTTGTTGCCTAGTGGCCTTAACCCAACAAATAATATGAACACACTTCGAATGGCAGTGATGCATTTCTGCATCATACCATTTCAACTCATATTTTTTTAACGTGATGTCAAAAACTGTTTTCCCTGTAAGTGGCTTCGTTTGTTTTGTTAATCTATTAAGCTGGCAACCACAACTTCTTTTGTTTACTCCGGTTTTTTTTTCTCTTTTCCCACCAATTTTTTTTTCCAAATTATTTACATTTTATGAAAAAAAAAATTGCTTTCCCGAATTTTCTGTGAAAATGTCATTGGTCACATATAGTAAAATATTAGTTTTTTTTCAATGAATTGCTTGTAAAGGGTGTTTTTTATTGGGGTATAGAACTTTAAGTTGGCATCACTTTTTTAACTGGCGGCTGTCAAGTGATTAATATTTAGTTTGGTTTGCCATTTCATCATGAACAGGTTGACAAAAGAACAACGCTTGCCAATCGTGCAAATTTATTTCGAAAGTAATGGTTCAGTTCGCGAAGTTCACCGCAAGCTCCGTCCATTTTATGCCATTACATCCACAAAAACTGACTGTTTGGTGTGCTCTATGGGCTGGTGGAGTCATTGGGCCATACTTCTTCCGAAATAATGCTGGAGAGTCAGTTACCGTTAATGGAGACCGGTATAGAGCCATGATAACCGACTATTTTGTTCCCGAATTGGATGGCATGAATGTGGATGAGTTGTGGTTCCAACAAGTGGTTGAAAATTGGACCTGTAGAATTGGCTTTATTCGAGCCAGCCGCGGCGGCCACATGCCCGAAATCATATTTAAACATTAATGGCATAAAATTATCCTTCCAATAAAGCCAAATTGATGGACATTAAAACCATTTTCTTGTGTTTTATTTCAATTCGAAGTTCTATACCTCAATAAAAAACACCCTTTATCCTTTGTTCTAAATTATTCTAATCGGTACAATGAAGAGCAATGTAATACTCGCCATTTCCCTAAAAAAAATATGGAAAATTACATAATTCCCATACCTTAGTCCTTCACTACTTCTTTCCTTCCTCTTTAATTGTGTGCAGAAGATAGTATTTATTAAAAAATTTAATTGTTTCTTTATTGTCTTTGTGGAATTTCGGTATTTCAGGTGGATCGATTTATCACTCCGTAGTTATTATATTTTCTTATATCAACAATATTTTGTCATCTGACAACAAACCAAAACTCAATTAATTCACACATTCGTACAGTGAGACGTAGCAGCCGTCATTAAACATGAATATTTGGTGTATTACAACTATCGATGCAGTGTGGCAATTAATCGTTCGTACAATCTCTTGAATGTCCAAAACATTGAAGAGACACTTATTTGTAGGCGTGATTGTTAAATAAATAACCTCTACAGTCCCGAGACTACGATGAAAGGCCTATGTGGAAAAAATGCACAAGACCGACGGACATGAAAGTTAATTATTAGGCAGGTCCAAAAACATCTTATTGAGACTTCCCATTAACAATCTGACAGAGGTTTTGTAACAGCGAAAAAATTAAAATTTGTTCATTATCTAATTTCTGAATCTATGGACCACATTTTCGTATTTCTATTAGTAGAAAATAGGAGTCACTTTTGCCACATCCCTTTCGATACCTTCCATATTGTCCCTTTCTGAGTCTCAAGAAAATATTAAATTTTCGTTTTTCGAATTTCAAATTTTGTTTTTAAATTTCCAAAGAAATGTTTTTTTTTAAAATATATTTGTAAAGTTACGATTGTTTTAATAATTCGAAAGATTTTCTTCACTTTTTTAAAATATTTCCAAACTTTGTTCCCAACTTAGAACAGTTTTAAGTGTTCCAATAAAATATTTGCAAAATTTGCCACTTATTAGGAAATGTTGAATGTTCTTTCCAAAAGTCAATTGTCATGGATGTTGGTTGGTTTGTCGACAATTACCCTTACTTAATAAAACGTGTTTTTTTGGAGTTTGGTTTTCGAAAACTGAAGAAAACTCAACAAATGTTGACCATGGCTATTCATCAGGTGGTCCCATTGGAATGTTCAATGTTGGCATGATGTTTCCAACATTTTTTGATTTTATGACTTTTATCCACTAAAATTGAACGTTTAACTTATAGTAAAGGGTTATCCATTTCGTGGTTTCAAAAGTATAGGGCTGGAATTCGACATCTGTCAAACTAAGTTGTTAAACCAAATGTTTTTTCTTTTCAGTTGGAAGTCTGACGTTGACGAAAATGGATCGCTTAACTATAACATAACGCGTAAAAAATATTAAAAACTACTACAAAATTGGTGATTCTGGCAAAGCCACATATCGTGCTTTAAGAGGAGATTATGAAGCACAATTTTCATGTGGTTTATTTTAACAAACAAAATTGGGATTTTGAGAATCCTCAAGTAATTGAAGACATCCACAAAAAATCACTGTTTGGTGCGCTCTTTGGTCGGAAGGTGTAAATGGACCTTACTTCTTTGAAAAGGACGAGGGAACGACTGTCACCGTCAATTCGGAGCGTTATGGTCGTATGATAGCCGACTTTTTTTGCCTACTTTATTTAAGAACACGACTTGGAGAATCTGTGGTTTCAACAAGACGGTGCCAAATGCCACACAACTCGAGCGAATACGGGTTTATTGCAAGAGACATTTTCTGGCCGCGTAATTTCTCCTTGTGGCGACATCAACTGGCCACCAAGACCATTCAACTTTTTGTTTGTGGGACTACTCGAAAGATCGTGTTTATGCAGATAAACCTTTAACTCTTGAGTACTTAAGAACCAACAATCGTCAAGTTATGGGTGAGATACCGCCCAATATGTGTAAAAAAGTGGTCCAAAATGACCTCAAAAGAATCAATGATTCCAACACTTCGCGTGGTGGTCATTTAAATTATGTAGAGTTTCACACATAATGTCAACGTTCAAATTTTTTAATAAAAAAGAAATATAATGACAAAAAATATTTTATGTGTTTTATTTACGTGTACTTTTAACAACTACTCCTTAATTTTGTACGAACTATTCCGTGCCACCGTGTACTCGTCCATGTATACTCCCATATAGACAAATCGACGTATGTCTTTATGTACCCGAGTGTGGGTAAATTGTTAGTATCGCAAAAAATTCGCACACTCTCAACTCATGTGTATGAACCATATGAATTTACACATTTTTTTTTTTTGGCTTTTATTTCCGTCCAAGCCAACCAGTAAACAGAATGAAAATTGATCATGATTGATGGGTTTTTGTATACTTTGTTTGAGTTTTTTTTTGCGCTGTTGTATTTGGGTATTTTTTTTTGTCATTTTACTGATTGGGTGGACAAATGTGATTTTATTTATTGTAGAAACCTACTGTAAATGTGATACCAGTCATAATTAATGTAAAGACACGAATTGACTTTTGAAGCCTTTAATAAAAGGTTCAAATGGATAGTCATCATATTTATAAGGATGTCAATAATATTGGTCAGGGGACAAAATGATAATTTTTTTTTTATGAACTACTGTAGTAAATGTGAAATATGTTGTCAGTGTAAAAATTAACCGTGTCATAGCACATAAATGCAATTTTCTGTTACTTTTAGAACGTGTGTTTCATAAAGACTAGATTTGTTTTTGTTTTTGATCAATTTAAAGTTTTCCAATAAATCTCTGAAAACACACTGATTTGGTATTAGCCACGGATGTCAGTATAACTTGGCAGTGGCAGTATACCGTATCTCCCAGCTCACCTTCGTTACAATATCAACTAATCTGTTATTTTATTTGACACTTTAGGTTATTGGCCTCATTGTCTACATGGGCTTGGTAAACTGATATTGTTACATAAAATTCCCTATTGCATACAATGACTCCTCAGGGTTGTTGTATCCTTCAACTCTTTAAATGTAACGTTAAATACCTAATTAAGATCTGCCATTTTGTCACACAATCCTAACAATTGATTGGAACGTTTGTTGTCTGTTAGGTTACTTTTTTTTTGGGGGGTTTATATGTCAAAATGTTTGTCTGATATTAAATTTCTAAAAAAGGAAATATGTCACATATATTTCTCTCATTCGGTTTTTTACGAAAATCTCTCACACTTTGATTGTTGGTTACTGGGGTGTTTATTTTGTTTTGATTTCACTGTATTTTAGAGTATATTAACTTGTCTGTCAGTATGAAACATATTACAAATATATGTATTAAGGATAAGAGTAGATCTGAGATGGTTAAGAGTCTAAACGGGCTAAGACTTTGGGACGGGCTAAGACTTAAAAGTGAGAGCGGAGCGAATGTATGCGACCATCCAAGCTGAGCCCTTATCTGTATGTTACGAACAAACTCCGTATATCATTTTGTTTGTTCGTTGTTTTTTGGGTAACCTTTGTTTTAAGCGTTCACATAAGAAAACACATTCAGTGATTTGTAAAGGGTGTTTTTTATTGGGGTATAGAACTTTTAGTTGGCATTACTTTTTTAACTGGCGGCCATTTTGTCAGCTGTCAAGTGATTAATATTTAGTTTGGTTTGCCATTTCATCATGAACAGGTTGACAAAAGAACAACGCTTGCAAATCGTGCAAATTTATTTCGAAAGTAATGGTTCAGTTCGCGAAGTTCACCGCAAGCTCCGTCCGAATGAATCGATTCGCTACCGTGCACAGCAATTGGAGCTTTGTCTATCAACTTTATGGAAGATTTTGCGCAAAGATCTTGGCTTGCGACCTTACAAGATCCAGCTTGTGCAAGAATTAAAGCCGCGAGACCATGCAATGCGTCGTGATTTTGGTGTATGGGCCGAAAATGAGATTCATCTCGATGCTGATTTTCATCACAAAATTTTGTTCAGTGAAATTGGACCTGTAGAATTGGCTTTATTCGAGCCAGCCGCGGCGGCCACATGCCCGAAATCATATTTAAACATTAATGGCATAAAATTATCCTTCCAATAAAGCCAAATTGATGGACATTAAAACGATTTTCTTGTGTTTTATTTCAATTCGAAGTTCTATACCTCAATAAAAAAACACCCTTTAGCGTCATGTCATGACAAGGCCTTTGGCGCGCACTCTGACACCAGGCTAATTTTACAATACTCGAAAAATTAAATACAGGACAAAAGACAACATTGTGTTAAAAAGACTGAGTTACTTTCTTCCTAAGAATCTCATATGAGTACGAAGCCAAATCAAGCAATTTCGGTAGAGAATTTTACAGAAATCCAAATGAGTTAGATCTTCTTGAGCAGATCCATTTCATTTTTCCATTAACTAATAATCGTTTGAGACAAATAATATTTGATTATCCAGGACAGCGCCACCAAAGACAAGTGAAAATTGAGAATATTTCAATTTGTTGAAAACTGAATAATAAATGTAATAAACACTGCAACCTATGATGATCATCCTTTAGCATACAAATATGTCCATATTGCACACGAAATGTCTGCGTTACCACCACCTTTTCTACGATTCCGTTTACAATTTATTCAAACTGCAGAAGGGCGTCTGAGATTCGGCAAGACCGACCACACAGTCATGTTTCCATGGGAATCTTTTGTTACCTAACGTGTGGCTGTGTCAGTGAATTTGAATTTGTTTCTTTAAATACATGTTGTATTTAAATTTTCAATTGAAGTTAAATTGAATTTTCTTTTTTTTACATTCTAATTTGTATAACGTCTGAAAGACGCCTTGGGGTAATATACTGTGTTGAATTTTCAACAAAAGTACAATTTCGGTTGTTGTGAGTGTTTTTTGTTGCTCTGTTCGCCGTTTCGTGCTGTTCATTCTTAAGTGGCCCTTTTTAGTAAGGCAATTACCTTAAGACCCTTACGTATGTCATTAGTGTGTGTGTGTGTGTGTGTGTGTAGGGAGGGTACGTGTGTATGTTGAAATGGGTCGTGGTTCATATACAAAACAAATATTTTGTTGCCAGTAAAAACCTAAAATTAAAAATTGGACTAAATGAAGAAAGTGTTTCAGACCACAAGAGGACCTTTTTGACATTTCACTTCCATTGTGTCCTCCGCATATCGTTCCGACGGTGGTTTTCCACGAGACTTGCAAGTACTTCGATATCTTGGTTTACTAAACGATTTGTATATTTAATATTGCCTAATCGAAAAGTGTCAGTGAAATGGCATCAGTGTGAGATTGAGAGCAATAGCAAATGTGACCAAAAATCTATCAAAAACTGGCGCTGTGGGAAAATTAACTGGATTAGATTCTGTAGAGATGGAAATTAATATCTGATGACGGATAAAGAAAATGTTAAAACACTTTACAAGACATCCAAGCACCAATCATTGATAATGAGCTGAATGCCAATTACTACTAGAAGTCACTGTTGTAATTGCTCAAATTTTATAAAACTGTACAAATTGTGACAATGGACGAAAACAGGCGAACTGATGTTGATGACCACAGTAATGCAATTTCCCGACCCACCCTATTCTATCTACGTGGACATTTGCGTGTGCTTTCGTTGTGCTTGCTCGATGGTGGAATGTTTGTTTGTTGTTCTTTTAAGAAATTGTGCAAATACTTTAAGCCGTTCATTTCCTCTCCGATTTCAAAAGGCATATAGAATGGAGGCCCATTAACATAATGACCTGTTTAAACTCTTTGTTGTTTGCTGTGAGTGCTGGCTAAGAGCAGCACAACTGCTGCGTATGTGTGTGTGTGTGTGAAATAAGACATTTTCAAATAAAGTTAACTTAAGTGTGAAATTAATGTACACAGAAAATCAGTAACAAAACGGCCTGCTACCGACACGACATGGCTGATGAAACTCTGATAATTTTGACATGAAGGTATGCAAAGAACCGAATCGAACCTTTTGCAAAGGGGTTGGTCAAATGCTGTGAAAATATGTGTGTCGTTGCTTCCACTAAGATATAAAAAGGTCAGAGTAGTTCATTTGTTAGAAATTCAAAGATAAAAACCTATTAGCTCAAATGTATTCAAGAAGATTTGAACACAAATACATTTTACAAGAATATCAACGGTCGGAAAGTATTAGAATTGATGGAAGATGTCTTTACTAAAGTGATGTTGTCCAAAATAATACATTTCTTTGCAAATAATGGAGAAGACGTATAGGTAGATTTTTAAGCTACCGCACAAGAGTTTATTGCGTACGTATTTCATTTAACAAACAGGTATAATTTGTATTGCTCCAGCAAGTGACAGTTTAAAGTGGTCTCTCAACGCTTAATACATTTATAGAGAATTTTTTTTAATATTCATATACGAAGGAACTGCTACTGAAATCAAATTTATGTAAAAGGAGATCGCCTTAGGGACCTGAGTCGTTAGTGAACTGTTCGCTTAACATGGCTTCTTCACGGTACCCCACTGTCACATCCGCTTACCAATCTTGTTGAACAAAATTTGTCTGTTCAACTAAATGGGCGGGCAAAATTAAAAATAGTTGCTACAACCAATTAATAATAAAGATATGTAAACACACTCTATATAAAATTTAGTAAAATAGCTATTAAAATGTATGAGATACAGTTCAACAAAGTCAAAAAATCAAATTCAATTTTTTCAAATTTCAAAATTAATTGAAAATGTGTAGAAAAAAAAATTAAAAACAAAAATATGAATCACAGTTGTTCCCTTTATCGAATTTGTTCACATTTTCGATTGGAGAAATTTATAGCATTTTCCAAAATAACCAAGAGTCATCAGCATTGTACATTTGATTAATGGATAAATCGAGTTCTTCTATTTTGGACTTTAACTTCATTTGGATCCTTCAACTGAGGTTGTGCTGTCCCTTTATCGAATTTGTTCCGCTAATCTGTAGAAACTAACGCTCGTGTCTTTGTTTCAATGTCTGAAGCCTTCCATTGCTGACATTGATGTCATGACCATTTTTGAGTTAAGCTTTTCCTTTAGCATCAATCTAATTGGCACATGGTTTTATTCCCCATACAAATTGGAAAATCTCAAGTTCGCATTGTTTTACGATCTCTATGTCCATAGAGTGTGTTATTAATACAAATTAGAAACTGTATCCTTTTTATTTCTTATGGAGACAATTGTTGATTTCCCAACATTATAATTTCTACCTAAAGCTCGATTCCTTTTCGTTAATGTTGAAGAATTTCCCATTTTTTTTCTTAATGGTTAAAAACTTACAATGGTCCTTACTCATCTTTCGTACTAATGAACTGAGAAGAACTAACGAAAGAACTGAATACTGACTGCCATTAAACTGGTTGTCATTTGGGATTCCCAAAATTATTTAAAAAAAAAACAACAACAACAAATTCATCTCTAGAATGCCATTAAATAATGTTCACTATTTGGAGAGTTCATATAAGAAATGAGTGCTCACATTCGTGGATAGTTCACTATAGTGGAAGTTCATATTTCCGATAGTTCACTGTATTAAATTTCCTTCGAAAAGTAGTCAACTTTGCTAGTAAATAACTCGACCGAAACTGACCACATGAGTCCCCATACTTCGGATCTTGAGAAAGTTCAGAATAAACCGTTCATCTTTTGATATGACTCCGATACAAACGTAAATTCCGCTCTAGAATTTGCACCAAATCTTTGCCATTCGTATTTTTCTGGCAGGGTACAGCTAAACGGTTGAGATTAATATTTGACCTACACTCTGTATTCTCCATTAACACAAACAACTAAGGTGTGTTTGAAAATCTCCCCTAATATATACACGCTTACTAACAAAACGGTAAATAAGACACGTTATCTTTCGATGAAGATATTACCCAACTGTGGCGTATAAATAATTTAAAAATGGTAATTGAAATATAAATCATACGTTGCGTAAACCACATGGCAACCGGAAATCATTACCAAAGCTCCTTTATTGCTGCATTTATAATGAAGGATTCATACACTTGTATTCGCGCCAGAACGCTTCTGGTGCTATTTTAAGCAACACATGGGACTTTATGTGAGGGAATATTTCTTTGGCTGAAAGAAACAAAGTAACAGCTTTAAATGCTAAAAAGGCAAAATTCAGATTAAATTTCGCCACACACACACACACACACAGGCGGCATTTAACAGCCCATAGCAAGGATTTTCTCGAATTGATAAGAAATATTTATGTTTCCCCGTTAACACGATTATTATACAAATTTGACGCTTTAATGCACACATGCAGTACAGATGTGGATTTTATCTGATTCACGTGAAACTGAGAACATATGTGCTCGTTAAATTTATGAAGTTCGTTATTTCTTCCGCGATGAAAATATATTTCAACGATAATCTGAGTAGGGAATAGAATATTGCAAAATACGGTTTATTCAATGAAGATGCGTAAGGAAACCGCAAATTACATTTTCCTGGAATGGAAATTGATGAGGGCAGGCAACCATAATGAATCAATTATAAAAAGGTAAAAATTACAAACACGGGATAATGACTAATTCTTACTTAAGCTTCGATCAATTGTTATTAATAAAGTGTTACGTAAAGAAGTGAATTTTCTAAGGGAAACATGTGAAGAAGTACGAATGGTGTGCGCGCTGGTGGCGATGTAAGTAGAAGTGGACTGTATTGTTTAAGTTTTTGTATTGAACTGAAACTTTTTTTTTTTTTTAAAAACATTCAAACTACTTACTCTACTCACAAAAAGTGTACCCAAAATTCCTATCTTCCTCCCCTACATGTGTCGGAAGATATGAATAGAAAGTACTTAGGGAAAATCCATGACATTAGACCGATCTCAAGTGTTCGTTCTCGAACAAATGGAGTTATTTTTTTCCTAGTTAAAACATCAATTAGACTAAAATGGGTAATAGAGAAAAAATGTTCTGCCTTTAAAACAAAAAAAAAAATTGTTTTGGTAAAAGTTTTCGGAAATTTTGTAAAATTAATATAAATTATGCGAATGCTGGAAATCCGATGTACTGCTTATGTGGCAAGTAATGATATTTTTTGTTTTGTATCTAGTATGTAGTATGAAATATTAATGTTTTGACATTGATTTTATGTAGTTGACATAATACATTTGAAAAACCTGTATGAAAATGACACAATATTTTTTTCTCAATATTTCCTTAGACAACTTCAAGCTGTCATATCTCAGTAACTAAGCGTCCTAGAGCGAAAAGAGGCGAATCTTGTGATTACTTTTTTATCATACAAAAATTCAAGATTTCCTTGGAAAACTACAAACCGTCATATCTCAGTAACTAAGCGGCCTAGAGCGAAAAGAAACGAATCCTGTTATCATACAAAAATTCAATATTTCCATAGATAACACCGTGTTACAAAAAATAGATTTTTTTCTGTCCTATGAACCAAATTTACTTTTTCGGAAAGGGGATAAAAAATAAAAATACACGTGTATCGGCGATTATCATGTACATGTCAGAATTTTTTTTTTTTAAGTTTGAAGTACGTCAAATTTTTTAAAAACAATTTTTATCAATTCTCAGATTTTCCCCAATTTTTATTATTTTTGAAAAAAAAAATATTTTTTTCACTTTTCTTAGCATAACTTGAAGAGACTCCAAATTTTTAAACTACTTAATCGTTACGGAAAAAAAATGTTTTTTGAATGAAACCTTAAAAAAAACGATAACCATTTAAAAAAAAAAAAATTTGGAAAATCTGAGAATTGATAAAAATCTATTTTTTTACAGACGAGTCTGCCTGCAAAAAATCAGCTCGATTGGATCACTGAAAAAGGGTTAAAAATCGGTCCACAGGCCACTAGGAGCTTCATACTAGGGTTGTAACGAAATTCGCATTCGCATATTCGCTTCATTTTGGACATTCGCAACCGCATTCGCACTCGCAAAAAACATTATTTTATTATTCGCTCTCGCATTCGCATTCGCAAAAAACTGAAAATTTATTGATTGGATATTAGACTCCTCTAGAAACTGAACTCAATCTGAAATTATAAGATTTGCCAAGAATTTATTCCTTATGTACCCAAATATGGAATGTTCAACTTTGAAGTTAACTTGAATATATTTTACCATGAGACTGAATTTTCTGTGAATTGAATTACAATTTTTTGTTAAATTTTTGTTACTTTGAAATAAATTTTTGTTACTTTGAAATAAATATTACTGGAAATAAGTACTGCATAATTGACTCTGACATTCCCAAAGATTTTCGCATTCGTTAAACGATTCCTTGTAATATTTACATTAGCTAAAAGTAATTTTTACTACAGGCTTTCGCATCCGCATTCGCTAAAAAAAATTTTTACCTTTCGCATCCGCATCCTCATTCGCTAAAAAAATTTTTACTATTCGCTTTCGCATTCTCTTTCGCTAAACACACATTCGTTACATCCCTACTTCATACTTCAAACTTCTGACGTGTACATGAAAATCGCCGATACACGTGTATTTTTATTTTTTATCCCCTTTCCGAAAAAGTAAATTTGGTTCATAGGACAGAATGTATGTAACACGGTGTAATTTCAAACCGTCATATCTCAGTAACTAAGCGTCCTAGAGCGAAAAGAGGCGAATCCTGTCATCACTTTTTTTTCATACAAAAATTCCATATTTCCTTGGAAAACTTCAAACCGTCATATCTCAGTAACTAAGCGTCCTAGAGCCCAAAGAGGCAAATCCTGTAAATAATTAGTTTCACGAACAACAACGATAACGATCATGTTACTATAACGTTCGATAGAATTAAACAAGTGGACAAATAGTAAGTTCGGCAGGGCCGAATCTTATATACCCTCCATCATGGATCATTAAAAAGTCAATAAATAAGAAAACTAACTGAGTTTTTGGGCCGCTCGTGACCCGATAGTCCCAGGAACCCGATCACAAATTTTATCCAAATCATGAAAATAAATGCATATTTGGGTTCGCGAGAAAATTTCGTTGCATTTCGATACCCATATGTCCATGTTTGTCAAGGGACGGTTTTTGGGCCGCTGGTGACCCGATAGTCCCAGAAACCGGATCAAAAAATTTAGGAAAATCGTGAAAATAAAGGCATATTTGGGTTCGTGAGTAAATTTCGTTGCACTTCGATACCCATATGCGCATGTTTATCATGGGCCCTTTTTTGGGCCCCAAGGGTCCAAAGAACCCATGAGCACGCCCATTTTTGGGATTTTTTTTCCCATCTATAAATTATATAAACTTAGAACTTAGATGTAGTGAAAACAAATATTTGAAAAATTTGATTATGGCCGGGATATATTTAGTCCCGTAAAGGGGAACTTTTTCCCCTTTGGTCCGATATTGCCCATTCTCGAACTTAACCTGCTTATGGGCAAAAAACATCTATCTAAAAAAATTTCAGCTTCTTAGCGTTGGTCGTTCGCACTCTATCGTGATTTCAACAGACAACAGACGGACGGACGGACGGACAGACGGACATCGCTAGAATGTCTTAGAATGTTACACTGACCGATAATATATATACTTTATAGGGTCGCAGATCACTTTTTCGAGGTGTTGCAAACGGAATGACAAACTTAGTAAGTACTCCATCCTATGATGGAGTGTATAAAAATATGCTTGTCTTACATACTCGTAAAGTCGCCTGCATTTATGAGGTGAACAAATCGTCTGGACCACTGTGCGGCGTAAAATACACGGATTGATATAAATTTGCGAGATATAACTAGCAGGATATGTTTCCTGAAAACGTCCTCCTAACATAAACCATAAAAATTATTTCCGTATTTTTTTTGTTTATTTTGTGAATGCCACTTGTTTCTACGAGAAATTCATTCTCTGGCCAACTAAATATGTTTTCTGTTTTATTTCGCTATTTAACTTATTTCTACAGATTTGAAATGTTATGCATACTAATTTCACCTAAAGACACACTATACATTTTTCACCCGTCATACCTTTTTAAACACCTGAATAATTGAGATTGATTGAGTTATTAAAACCCGGATGTAATCTACTGAGTCATGGCACTTTCTATCTGCCAACGGGTTGTACACCATTCACCAGAAAGAGCATTTAAGTCGTTTTGATTAATTGGCTCAACATATTCCACGTCAATGTTAGAAAATGTGTCTCTCTCTCTCTAGTCGTAGGAGTGTAAGAGTGACATGTTAAAGTATTAGCATCGTTTTGTTGGCGAACGATGAAGTTATCAAATCAAATATTCAAATTATACACGCATTGAGGAGACACGCATACATACATACATTCGTACATACCTATGAGTAAAAGCCAACAATACAATGGGCAGAGTATGTGTTTGCACAAATTGAAGTGTAATTTCTGAAGGGATCTGCGACAATTGAGACAATGTCTATTAGATTATCAATGTGTGTCTGCATGTTTTGATCTAGTTGTTGTTATTGTTATTGAGTGAAACGTGACAAGTAGGAAAATCAAGGATAAATGTTGGTTTAACTCGTCTGGTAATTTTGTGGAGAATGTCATGGAAAACCCGGCAAAAACTTGGTTGTCATGTGGCGCCGATGTTGTGTATACGCATATGGAACAAATCATTTCAACATACGTCCATATGTACACACGTTCCAGGGCTTTGGCGTTGAGCTTTAATTTAAAAAAAATGTTAAACAGTTTAAATGTACGTTGACAAAGTTTGCACTGCAGAGAGCACAGTGGGATATTTAAAAAAAAAACATGTTTTAAATTAGTACTTAATTCCGTGCTGGCAGAGTTGATTTAATTAGTATCAAAACGATGAATGTTTACTAAAAGAATACTGTACACGACGTTCTGGTGTAATTTTGGGTGATTAACGTTGTGATTTTTTTGGAAGTTTTATTAAACTTAAACTTTGTATTTTGTGCGGTTGCGAGCACACTATTTAGTGTGATAGTTCCACCCGGACCACAGTGACCAAAACTGAAAGTGACCATACATTTTAGAGCTAACACAGAATACATGATTTTTCATATTTTTAATGAAAATATATCAACAGTCTCCATAGAGTTTCCATAGAGCTACAAATTAGTAAGCTATAAATTGCCCTCATAAATTGAGAATGCTTCTTGTTTACATATGTGAAACGATGATTAGTTTCCTTGTGTATATTATTTCCAAACGTTGTGAGAATCAACCTTAATATTTTTATGCCATCTTTTTTTTCGCTTTCTCGAATACTTAAACATTCATTAGGACTGTTTGCTGTAGCATAGTGTTGGTTGGTTGTGACATACGCTATTGTGTATGTATAAGTTGGGCGTTGAAGTTCACACATTGATAACAATATGGTGTGTGTGCGTGTGTTTGTAATATGTGTCAAAACTTTTGAACTTCTTTGGTTCGTTTCACTGCAAGTTCGTAGCATTTTGATGGTTGAGTAGAAATGATTGTCAGTGCAATAATGGAAAAATGGTTCAAAGGTTTATTTGGAATTTTATTTGATTGTATATGTATTGCAATTATGTCTATACAATATATAGGGAAAGTGAAAAGTCATTCAACTATAGGAATACTAATATATAAGTTAATATGATTTTTGTTGAAGAAATTTTGAATTGATAATTTCTACTGCTGCTAGGAAACCGGAAATTCCCGGGAAATTTGACTTTTTACAACTGAAATTGTGATTTTTATCCGGGTAATATACAAATTCTAACTATCTGAAACATCACTGAACTAGTTGATCTATAAACTATACAGGCTATTTGTTTCAAGATTAATTGTGTAGGATTTTTAATTAAAATTTTAGTAACCATTTCAAGTTTTTAACATGCCTGAATTATTTATGTTTAAGTTTTTTTTTTGGAAAATAGTATTTGTTTTATTAATTTAATTATGTAGTTTAAAATTATAAATACTCAAATATTATTAATTATTCAATTGCTTCAAGATTTTCACATACCTGAATTATATACATGTTTCGTTTTGGCTGAAAAAGAAAAAAATAAAAATATATTTTATTTCTGTAAAAATTAGTAATTTTTTCAGTAAATGTTAAAATGAAAATCAAATCATATTACAAAAAAAAAATATGAAATATTTCTCATAATATAGTTTCTTGTTAAATAGCCTGGAATACTTCAAAAACTCCCGATTCCCGGGAGTTGGAAAAGGTCGGGGAATCGGGGTCGGGGTCGGAAGTTCAGTTAATCAGTGCTGGTTGTTCGATGTATGAAAGACGTGTTCGCGAGTGTTTTGTGTCAAAAAAAAAAATTAAAAAAACCTTTTTCAAGCAACAACACTAAACATATCCACTCGTGTGTGTTTGGGAGGAATGTTTTGCTTTTAGTTAAAGAATAGAAATTATAAATGAAAATTGTAATCGTTATTTTAGAATAATTTAACTCGAATTGCGTAGACTTTCCGTTTGTGAAAATTAGACACAGAAACGCAAGTTTAGTGTAATAAAGTTAAGTGGGTGTTTGTTATATTTGTGTGCCTGGCTACTGGACAGGACTTATCGATTATGGTTTTTTTTGGGAGAAATTGATTTGTTCAGTGAAGTCCACTTGTTTCCTATTTCGCCGAAAGCTTGTTAATAGCTTCCAAAAAGTTTACTGAGTCTACTGAATTAGAATGATTTGCCTATTAGTGAATTTTAGCACTATCTGTGCTCCACCTGCTTTTGAAGAAGTGTCAGTGATATTTGCAAAAGTTCCGCTTTGTGTTGTCGATTCAAGATTATATCGTCCTTTGTGATGTGTGGGGAATTGGCGGAAGTTGTAACTGCTCGAAATTTGGTTAATTGTTTGCTATTCAGGTAATAACAAAACTATAACTTTGTATAACACACTTTCTTCATAGGTAGATAGATAGGAGGAATGTAGGTGGAAAATATAACTCTACGATATGCCGACAAATTTGAAACAAATAGAGAAAACTGATATCGCCCTTGAATAACAGTATAAAAATCCATATTAATATGAAGATAGGCATTAGCACCCATATTCATAACAATTTAAAACAACTTAACAACGCGTTGTTTAGAAAAATATGTGAACATTGTTTTTGTATGCTCATACATAAAGCTGTTTTAAATGTGCATGAATATTTTTCCTTTTTTAAATTCCTCTGTATTTTATACATAAAACGAATCATTGTGGATCATGGCGGTTTCGGTATTTGATTTTGTTCTTCAAATATAAACGTTTCCAGAAATGCAGTTTACACAAAATATTAGATTTGCTTGTCTCATCGCCCCAATAATGTTTGATAACCAATAATCAAACAATGTATTATAACCAACAGACATTCGTCTTACCTTTCATGGGGGCCATTCCCTAAAAATCACTGTTTTCATCAACTAGACAAATGGAGCCATTTGTTTTTCCATACATTTTTCCGATTTTCATCTAGTTTCGCTGGAAATCCTATTTCAAATGTATATTCTTTTAAAGAACAAGTGATTCAATATTATAAACAAACGAACCCAGCTGAAATTTAACCGGCTTTTTATGGCCTATGGCTATAGAATTGTGGTAGACTCTAAAAGCTTTGACATGCCTATTTTAAACTGCAATTATCTTCTCAGATAATCATAACGACATTTGGATTTCAAACATTGATCTAAGTCTAAATATAACACCATGTCCTCAGGATGAGGAGTGGGTTCGTGTGACGGCTTGTATATTCGCCTGAGGGTATTCCATAGCAAGCCAGAGCACTCAGAGGTCATTAAGATCATTCCGAGGAAACACATTTATAATTATTATCAAGTCTTATGGCAAAGTTACGAAAACAAAGTTGACATTTCACAACGCGTTTTGTTTTGCATGAAATGTATCATAACATTTCTCAGCTGTTGTAATATTAATTGTAAAAGTTTTCTTGCATTCGCTATGAGAAGGATTTACACTTCATAGTATTTTTACCATCTTATGCAATAGCAGTGTATATTACAGATTTGACCATGGCATTAGCTGAAGTCGTTCAACACTTGAAATAATAAAGTGAAAGGAGCAAACATGTTAATGCCCCAGAAACCTTTGTACTACTATGGGGCCATTAAGATAAAAATAAACGATTTCTAGCGTTATTTCATTAAATGTACATATGTATGTATGTATGTATGAATTTATTTATATCATTTTACATTTCATGTCCATTTACAAGTTCAACTCGAATGAAGGACAATACTCGAACTCGTAAAAAGCGAACAATGAAACTAGCATTACAAAGTGAATGGACACATAAGTATTTCGCCGCGAGCAGGTTTTTTTTTTTTGTAGTTGGCAGACTCATTTCTGAGGAGGGTTTAGGATTAATTTGAGAGGTTGATTTGATCACCTCATTACGAACTAATAAAATACATTCAAGGAAAACCAGTACGTAGGTATCGATGTGAAATATTAAAACAATCGAAACTCGTTAGATTATAAATCGACATTGGTTGAATGGCACCTCTTGCGTATTTCAAATGTCAAGTTTGCCATGAGCGTGACGTCAACATTATTGAGTCATTTAAGGAGGTAACAAAGAGAATACCAAATTTGTTTGGTGATTTAATTAGGGTCTTTTCAATTTAAACGAACATGCGATTTCCATTAAACTTTTTGCTGTTAGTTTGGTTACGATATGCGCTATTCCAAAAAACTTGTATACTCTGTATTTTCCAACAGTTGGATTTGGTTGACATTTTGTTTGTCACAGTTGGTAGATTTCTATTGTAGCTTAACTGAATGGCCTCGAACTAAAGTATCGAACATAAGGCTAGTGAGACCAAATTAAAACATGAGACCAAATTAGAGAACCTAGTCGAATCCTCCGAAAACTCCACCAAAAGGTTACTTATATGGGCTGTCTTGTATGGATTACGATCAAAGTGAATCGATTTACGCTTGAACAACGTTGGGATATAATGTAGGCTTATTTTCAAAATCTATGCTTTTAAAATAAAAATAGAATGGACATTGGCCTACACATGTTTTTTTTCAAAATGGGCAATCTATTGGATAAATCAGATGGTCTCCGTCATCGTACGGTGCGCAGCGAGGTACGCAGCTCAGCAAGCAATTCCAGAACAGATCCCACCTCTCTCTCTCGCTTATCCCACCAATTGAAACCGTTTGAACCGGTGCTGGGTGTTTTTCAGAAAATCCGGTGAGTAAGAATGCAGATCCTTAATATAACGGACTGAAAAACACATGCACGAGTCCAAAGAGATTGAAAATCAGTTATTAAGCAGGTCAATATCAACAACAGGTTGTAGAGCCAATCCAAGTAAATATAAATGTATGCCGAAAAAAATCATTAAATTTCTGTTCATTTTATTAAATACATTTTTGAAAATAAAAACTTTCTCTGCAGTTATAAAAAACTTTGTTAAATTTGTCCAGCCCTTAACTATGTAGGAACCCTGAGTTGAATGAATGAAACTGCAACTTTGCAACAAACTGAATTCAAACTAGCACCACTAGAGAGGAGTTGCTTTTGTAGCTCAACAGTCACCATAGGGTGACTTTTCTTATTTGCATAAATTGTGTCATTTTAGATTTTTCAGATTAAATTAAAATTATTCAATTTGTAGACCCCAAGGTGATTTTTGGCCCAACTTGTAGAAGAGCATGGACAGGGGCTCAACATCTATTGGCATTTTACAATGTGTTGTGTTTTTAGTTGGCTTTTTTATATAACGTAATTTCACTAAACATTTCGTTGGCCATTTTCAACTTCATCGGGAGTATTTATTATGATTTCAAACGTTTTTCACAATTTTGATGAAACTGTTTAATTGTTACAAAATAATCCTGCAAAAAGTTTTTTAATACGATTTTTGGCCGAAATGTCTGTGTAATGAAATTAAAGACCTGCACATTTTCGTAATATACGAATATCCAAGAAACTCACATTTCGCCAACAACATCAATGTCTTAACAATCTTGGGAAAACATTATAACATACCGACCCACTCTACAAATTTCACATTGATAATTAGTTCCACATTAACATTTTGCGCCAACATACAGACGAACTACATCAGTTGCCACGAAGACACAAACCACAAAAGTATCTCTAAAATTAACTTAAGCTCATTACGAATGTTTACCCCCTTCACTGCCGACATTCCATATAAAATGAAAAGAAAATAAAAGAAAATGTGCCAACTCAGCCTATTTAGAGCACTGCCGGAAAGAGGAAAATGTGAACGAAGTATTCAACGTTCTGCTCTGCCCGGCGTTTGTATTGCGGCGTAAAGGCATAAATATTTCATTTGCGCAAAACAACATTGTTGATAAATTGAATAAAATGCAAAAGTGGGCACGTCTTACAATTCAACAGCGACCGACTGAATGAGTATCTCAGTGGCAACAGCAGGGGCAAAAGTAAACCACGGCATGAAACTGTTCTTCCTTTTAATAAAACATTTCTTCTGGTACTCTTCTCAGTTCATTTTCCTGCTTTTGAACTCTTGACACAATGGTTTCGTTTCAGGAAAACGGCGCCTTTTTTGCAACTCTATTATTTTATTGTCTACTTGTGCATTATTTAATTCCCTATGGAATATAAACTTTTATTCTACAATGAGTTGTAGAGAACTTGCGTCTCTTTTGTGATACAATTCAATTTAAGGATCGGGTGTGGTAGCATTTGCATGGAGGA
Organism: Hydrotaea cyrtoneurina; assembly: GCA_958296145.1. NCBI lineage: Eukaryota > Metazoa > Arthropoda > Insecta > Diptera > Muscidae > Hydrotaea > Hydrotaea cyrtoneurina. The sequence goes on from OY282512.1 coordinate 120,403,116, forward strand.
AATGTTGAATTGTAAAAATAGATAAATTGGTTTATTGCACGAAACCGGCGGTCGAGGGATGTTTCAGAAATTTCAGAGACATAAGCGACCAGTACTTGGTTTGGAGTCCAAGTACAGAGAAAGATTTCTAATTGGTAAGTCATGCAATCGGCGTTGCTCGAAAGAATCTCCTTATATATAAATTAAGGATAAGGGCGATTATTTATAAAACATGCAGTGAGCCCTTACTCTTTCAGATTCTATTCATTCGCCACTGTTGATATGGAAACAATTTCTAGGTGACTTTTTAGTCACCACATAAATAGAGCCGAAAACTTTACTTCTAAAATCATTCATAATGCGAAGAACTTTAATTAATTTAATATGCATATCACACATAAATAACATAGGAGTAAGGTAATTTTCTTCTTCTACAGTGGGAAAAAACCCCCCTTAGTTACAATTATTTAATTGGTTTTCAACTATTACTGTTTTACTTTTAGTTTTAGTTTTAGTTTTAATTTCAATTTTATTTCTTTCTTTATGACTTGTAATTATAAGCCTGTAGGCCAATTTAAAGCAAATTTAAAAATACTGAGTAAAACCCATTTCTCCGTAAAGCTTAAAAATATATTCGTTAAATGGTACAGTCAAATAGAATACCAATTGAAGGCAATTACAATAACCTTCATTGTGTGTAACCGTAACCGACATCCAAGCTTCGTGTTTAAAATCACTTTTATTTCTTAAATTACCTTTCTCGCTATTTGTTGATTTAGTTTGGTAGGGGTGAAAAACACACGTATAGAGTAAAAAAACTCGAAAACATATTAGAGCATTTTTGCCTTAAGCGTTTCTTACTTATGAACATAATTTTTTTGTGTGGAAATAATCAAAGAAATAATAAAAATCTCGGTGCTCTTTAAACATTAAAGCTTAATTTGCTATAAATATTTATACATTTGGAGGTTTGAAAGACAGAGATAACTAGGGACCAGCAACAAGTGTGATGCATTAAAACTGAAATTAATCGGAGTTTGTCGAAAACATTTGTAATATTTTTACGATTTTTTACGATCTCGTCAAAAATTAATTACTAATGATTTGTCTGAAAAAATGTTTTATATTTTTTATGCGAGCGCCCCGTTAGGTGGGTTCAATTCCCACCAGAGGCTTTGGTCTGTTTAGCCAAATGGTCTGTGTCACCCGGTTTACCCTTGAACCCAAAATTAGAATATAAATTTACTTTGTATTGTAATTAATTAATAAATAAGAAAATATTTAATTATTTATTAAATATTTTAATTAGTAAATTTTTTACAAATATATGCGCATACATACAGGGTGCCACATATTTTATGTTAGTAAGCAGATATCGTGTTACCAAAAAAAAAATGTTTTTTTTTTAATTTAGTTCTTTACAATTAATTTTTTTGAATTTAACATCAATGAAGTGGCCGTCCTTATTGGCCACGGTAATATCGCCACATTTTGCAGCGTTTTCCATCTCCTTTTCATTACATGAGAAGGACGGAATAAATCAACTGTCCCAGATCCTGGAAAAGAGCAATACAATGCAAACCAAAACACGGCTGCGTATGAATAACTCTGAGTTTAATTAGATTATCAGTAAAAAATAGGAAGCGACGTCTCTGAACCATTCACTACTACAAGAAGACTTCGACAAGGTGACAGCTTATCGTACAACTTCTGTAAGTAGAAATTAACAAAACATACACAGGCAACACCAAAGGCAACATCCTCCTCGCATATGCGGACGCTTTTTTCAGAATCGAGAAGAAATCGGAACATAATCGAGAAGAAACAAGGACAAGGACAAGACCAAACCAATGCTTCCAACTGCTAGGCGGACTAAAAAAAAGGCCAGCAATTGCAGCGTCGAGGTAGTAAAATGTTGTATTTACCTCAAATCCGCCATTAATAGAAATAATGATGTCAGCATTGAAATAAAGCGATGGCAAATATATATTTTTTCGGGCTAAACAAATAATTCAACAGAGCTCCTATCTCGTCTAGTGGTTCTTTATAACTCCAAAACATGAAGCTGTGCTGGGTGTTTTTAAGAGAAAAATAGTACGGAGATTGTGGTTGCTACACTATACCCATGCAAATTGCCTATTCCACCATATTGGAATCATGGAGTTGGGTCTTATATCTTAAAACATTCATCTTTATTTAAAATTAATAAGAACTTGTATATATACACCCACTTCTTGGTGTACCAACCAAACCTTATAGGAGACCATCGGAGATGTTCACAATACATGTCTGAACATTTGAATACTTACACCGTGTTACAAAAAATAGATTTTTTTCTGTCCTATGAACCAAATGCATTCATATTCGGAAAGAAGGGAAAAAATAAAAATACACGTGTATCGGCGATTTTCATGTACACGTCTGATTTTTTTTTAAGTTTGAAGTACAGGGTGTTTTTTTAAGCTGGATAGAACTTTAAATTGTAAACAGTAACACAAAAAATTAAATTTTGATGAAATTTTGTTTTTTTATCGTTTCAGTATACTCTGACAAATCATCATGAATAGACTCACGCTTGAACAACGCTACGAAATTATCCAAATTTACTTTGAAAATCAGTCGTCGATTCGCGCAACTTATAGACGACTTCGTCATTTTTATGGCGTACATAATCGTCCATCTGAACAAGCAATTCGTCGAACTGTGGATAGATTTCGTACCACATACTCTCTAGAGGATGCAATAACACCAACACGTCGAAGGAATGTGCGTACTGAAGAGAATATCGCCGCTGTAAACGAAAGTGTGGAAGAAGATCCAAATTTATCGATTCGTCGTCGGTCGCACCATGATCAATGATTTTTTGTTTGAAAATATGGATGACATTGATCCGGAGGAGATGTGGTTTCAACAGATGGCGCTACGTGCCATACGGCGAACGCAACCATCGACTTATTGAAATCAAAATTTGGCGATAAGTTGATTTCGAGAAATGGACCTGTCAATTGGCCTCCAAGGTCGTGCGATTTGACACCTCTCGATTATTTCCTGTGGGGCTACGTGAAGTCACTGGTTTATGCTGATAAACCAGCAACAATTGACGCCTTGGAGGCCAGCATTGTTCGTGTTATTCGTGACATACGGCCAGCAGTGCTCGAAAAAGTGGCCCAAAATTGGACGTCCAGAATGCGCTTCGTCAAGAACAGCCGCGGTGCCCATATGCCCGAAATCATTTTCAAATGTTAATGTCACGTATTGATCTTTCGAATAAAAAAACAATTTTGATTACAATTTAATTTTTTGTGTTATTTTTTACAATTTCAAGTTCTATCGGGCTTAAAAAAACACCCTTTATAAAGCTCGTAGTGGCCTGTGTGAAAGCCTTTGGACCGATTTTTAACCCTTTTTCAGTGATCCAATCGAGCTGATTTTTTGCAGGCAGACTCGTGGAAATGTCTGTATCACGTCAAATTTTTTAAAAACAATTTTTATCAATTCTCAGATTTTCCCCAATTTTTATTATTTCTGAAAAAAAATATTTTTTTCACTTTTCTTAGCTTAACGGGAAGAGACTCCAAATTTGTAAACTACTTAAGCGTTACGAAAAAAAAAATGTTTTTGAACTGAAACCTTAAAAAAAACGATAACCATTTAAAAAAATATTTTGCTGGTTATGATGAAGAATTAACAAACACATAACACATGTTGAATTTTTGATGCTGAGAATCGATGAACAGAATTGAACGACATAATAAAAAACTTTTTTTTTTGCTACATAGATTGAAACAACAAAATAATGTTAATCATGCAGTCATGAATGTTGCTGATTAACAAACATATAGTCAGTCGAATTCGCTTAAGCGGAAATGAAAAAAAATCAAAAAATGTTTTCACTTATGCGGGATTTTCAACGAAAATGGTGAAAATCATGCAGTCGTGAAGCACCTTGTCGGACCGCAATACAGAAATTGATGGACAAATTCGAGCTGTTGGGAAAATTTGTTGTCCCGTATAGCAAAAGCGAAATCTAAACATATTTCATCAAGAAACCATTGTTCTAAAAAATCCCTAGTTCGCGCAAATCAATTTTATATTATTTTTTAAAAATCCATATTTATAAAATATGTGCTACTACCAAACTACATGTGTTACAAATAAAATATTGGCGTCATAATACATAAATTAAAAATAAAATAAGATACCGTGGAGAATTCAAATACAAATTTTCAAAAATCATATAAAAATCTGGAAAAGTGAAAAATTATAATACGAAAAATATTCTTTTTAGGTTCAATTACATCAACGATTTAAAAAAAAACATAAAAACAAAAATTATCGATAATTCCCTCCTCGGAATCGAAAAATACGAATAGTAGTCAAATTTGGAGATACTCATTTTCTAAAATAAAACCAATTGTCCGGTTATTGATACTAATACCTTAAAATAACCCCTCACTCCTTGACTGCAACCAGTTTTTTTTAACAGAAGACCAAAAGTTACAAACTTTTTTCCGATAAAATTAGTTTCTGGTGTTTATTTGTTTTTTCGCCAGAATCCAATACTGTGACATAAATAAATTTCTTTGTAACACATTCATAGAAGTTTTCGCAGTTTTCGTTTTTGCTATAAGTTGTCGAACAAATCGATTTGTGCGAACTAGGAATTTATTTTCGACCCATGGTTTCTTTGTGAAATATTCTTAGAATTACCTGTAGATTGTATTTCTAATAAAGGCTTTGCACGAAAAACAAAAAAATTCTTCCAAATTTATTAATAATTCTCAATAACATTAATTAATAATTAGTATGTGTACTCGTCCGTACTCATACTAACTAACATGTGCATACCGACGCCTGTATGTGTTTACTTACGAAATTAATTAAAAATATTGACAACATCCGCAGTGTGCGAAAAATATTTATTATACTTATTAACGAGCGTTAATTAGATATTTCATGAAAATGACAATCATTAAAGCTTAAACACTTACAATGCTTGTTGGAATTTTCATAATGAGCACGATTCATATAATACAAATAAACGAAAACCAAATAAGGTTTTAGAGAGCGTCTACGACCAATTTCTTCATCATTTGGATTTAGCAGAAGTTACACATCCTCATTGAAAGTCTTACTGTCTCCGACAAAAGTCTTACTGCCTGTTTTCATAAAACGAATTTCTTCGTTCGTTACAACTTGTCCATATTGAAAGCGTTATAATGTCTTTCGGACCTCAGTTGATTCTGGTTTTCAGACATATGTTAGGTATCGACATATGGAAAACAGATCCCATATGGAATACAGGGCTCTGATTAATAAGAAATATGCGTTTTATTGCGCCTGCAATTTTGACAGCTTGTAACGAAAGAACGAATTCCTGTTACGGAATCCGGCAGTAAACCTCTGGTTCGGCAGAGTTAAACGAATAATACTGATCACAAGTCAGTAAAGAGCTAAAGCTCAAAGCATCAACCAAAGAACGAACGAACCTTCTACGTGGCGCTGGAAAACAGATGAAACAACGCTGGTTGTTAACGAAGTCTATTGTCGTCCAGCGAATTGTAAGCTGTATACCGACAAGAACTTTGTTAAGATTATCAAAATTCAGCCGAATAAATTCAAACTCTGCAGCCAAAAAGAAAATCCGGTCGATGGACCAAACGGACGAAGACATAAATATCGCACACACACAAGACCGAAGTATATGGCAAGATGGAGAGATAAGTTAACTACCACTTATGTTAATGTTTATTGTTTTTGTGGAAATATTTAAAAGCGACCAATTCTTACCTCATTCAAGTACATTATCTGGAGAAATACCACTCAACAGTCACCGGAATTTACAAGGTAGAAATTACCATATGAACCTGGGCTTGTTGTGTGATAGACACATCACAGCATGAAAGCAGACGATTGCAAATGTTTCAAATTTAAAATTTTATTTATCCAAATATAAATGATCATCTAAATAAGAGCTATATACATTTTTGAGTTTTATCTTATAGATATATCAACAATTGTGGCGAGGAGTAGTTGCTAAATATTTACATTTTTATTTAATTCTATGAATCAGTTAAAAAGGCAAAAGGATAAAAAAACCTTTATTTGGTAGATATTTTTAGAAATTCAAACAAATATTAGAAAACAAATTGTACATAGAAAGATTATTTTGGCTAATAACACTACTCAACAAAATGAAAAAAATTTCATGTACTCCGGATGCGATAATTTTTTCTGTGTAGATAACCTTGACATGAGCTCGAAAAACGCAATAAAAAATTTTTTTTCGTTTGGTTTTTGTTTTTTTTTTTTTTTTTTACATTTTAAAAAAAATTTTTTGGTTAATTTGTTTCGTCCGGCATAACTCGGGAACCACTAGCCCGATTTAATTGAATTAAATTTTAAAAAATTTAAAATTAAAAATCTGTTCATATATTGTTTTCCTATACAAGCAACAGTTTCCAAGTTAAAACCTAACCTTTGAGCAAAATGAGACAAAGATCATGAAAATCGATGCACGCGTTTCGCTTTTATTCGCAATTGAGTAAAGGTATGAATTTCAAAAATTTGCTCGACATATGCACAACTTTGTCTATGGTAAGGTTTTTTCTTTTTTATTACAAAAAAAATTAAAATTTGTTGGGTGACAAAAATATATGACTTTTTTTGATTTTTGAAATTCATACCTTTACTCAATTGCGAATAAAAGCGAAACGCGTGCATCGATTTTCATGATCTTTGTCTCATTTTGCTCATAGGTTATGTGACTTTACGTAAAAGTAATAAGATTTGACATTTTTTTTCATTTTGGATTTTTTATGGATTTTTTAAAAAAAAAAATTTAAATCTTTATGCAAAAAATAAGTTTTTTCCTTTATATATTCATTTTTAACTTGGAAACTGTTGCTTGTATAGGAAAACAATATATGAACAGATTAAGGGAATTGTAATTTTAAATTTTTTAAAATTTAATTCAATTAAATCGGACTAGTGGTTCCAGAGTTATGCCGGACGAAACAAATTAACCAAAAAATTTTTTTTAAAATTTAAAAAAAAAAAATAAAACAAAAACCAAACGAAAAAAAAATTTTTATTGCGTTTTTCGAGCTCATGTCAAGGTTATCTACACAGAAAAAATTATCGCATCCCGAGTACATTTTGACTGTTGACTAGTGTAATCAATTATAAAACAATGTTTTCTGTTTGATAAATTGCTGTTTATATTGGTAAGGATTGCAAATGTAAAAATACACTATGCTTTCAAAATATCGTATATATAAGAAATTTTTTTTTGGTTTAATATTTGTTAGCCAATTGTGTTTTAATAATTGAAATTCTAATTAATTACTGAAGGAATGAATGAATGTTTGTGTAACAAAACACCTACACCCGGTTATAAGTTTTTCCAAAACACAAGAATTAAAACTGGTCGGTTTAATCAGAGCGTATAAAGGGTTTCTTAATAAGAGGTGTTATTTGGAATCACCCGGTATTTCGGTAGCTGTCACTTTTGAAGCTTTTATTATTTGACATTTGACAAGCAGAAACTACACGATTAATAACGATACACGTTTCAACAACGAATTGAAGTTATTAAAATTCAAATTATTAAAATCGTGAAGAAACTTGTCGGACTGCAATACAGAAATATGTAGGTGGGAAAATTCGAGCTGTTGGGACAAGTTAGTGATGTGAAGAATAAAAACCGTGCACGTCACTCAAGAAAAACTGAGAATATTGCTGCTGTAGCCCAAAGTGTTGAAGAAAACCAAGGTTTGTACATTCCTCGTCGTTCTTTGGAATTGGGCATTCTACAACGTACTTTTCATTAAGATTTGGGTCTTTAGGCTTATAAAGATTGGTTAACACAAGAACTCTAGCCGGCCGATCATTAACAACGTCGCTGATTGGGTTCATGAAAATGATCCGGAATTCCATCGAAAAATCAGCTTGACTGATGAGGCCCATTTCCACCTAGGTGGCTATGTCAACAACCATAACTGTCGCATCTGGGCCTCTCCATCCTCATCGTGTGACTGTTTGGTGTGTTTTATGATACTTTTTCGAAAATGAGGTTGGTTCAATAGTTACGGTGAATGGATTGCGCTATCGAGAAATGATTAATGATTTCTTAACGTTTACCTTCAACACAAGCAACGAAACCATTGCTGTTTTACGGGAAAAGTTTCCGTACAGTGTTAACTCCCGAAGTGGTGATCACAATTGGCCACCGACATCTTGTGAGTAAACACCTTGCGACTTCTTCCTTTGGGGCCACGTGAAAGATAAGGTCTACGTCAACAGCCCAGCGTCGATTCAAAACCTCAAAGATAGAATTCGTGAGGCTATCGAGGCCATAGGGCAGCCACTTTGGAAAATTTCATGAAAAGGATATGGTCCTGTAAGCGTGGTCGCCACCATTGGTTGATGTTGTTTTTCATTATTAACGGCATAACTTCCTCTTTATTATGAAATAAACATCCGATCATTTATCTCAACAACTTTCATTTTTCTTTGAATACCAAAATAACACCTCTTGTTGGAAAACCCGGTATTAGACGAATCTCTGCCTGCAAGTTGTTTATTCAATTATTCGACAGACGAGGGGAACATGTAAGAACACGCATTCTAATTAAAATGTCCCGTACTATTTAAACGGCCTATTAAATTTCGTACTATCTTAGATTTGACAATTGAAAGCTCCAAATTATCTCATCTGGGCAAATTCATTATAAGGCAAATATGCTTTATAATTAATTAACTTTCAACGTATTACAACTAATTGATATTTAATTGGGTACGCGTAACAATGTATTGTTTATAACAATTACATTATTAGCAATATTACATGATTGTAATTGCGGTTGTCATTTTTGTCATGGTCTCTTGTATTACAATTAATAGATGTTGACAAAAAAAAAAAACAAAACGAAACCAACACCATACATTTCCATTGTTTTATATCACATTCATATTTTTTTCATTATTTTTAAGCATATTCGACGTGGACGTGCCAGTGTATGTGTGTATGTAAATGTGTGTTGTATACATATGTCATGTGCACACCACACTTGTTATTTTTACGAGGTTGGGGATTAAAACAATTTTGTTTTGTTTTACCATTTTCGGTTTCCTGTTAAGAGGGCGGTTCATGTTAAAAACATTATTAAACATAAGCATTATAGCCAAGTTGTGACACAAACTGTTACGATTTATTCCTTAATTATCACACACATTTAACACAAAATTTTAAATGTTGGACATGCTAATAAATGTTTCTTGTAGGACACTAATGAGTGATACGACCAGGCAGAAACTCTCATATGTTTAACACACGATATTATGATTTGTTTTTATTGTTTGGTTTTTACATTACTTTACAATATGAAAGACCCATACGTATCCTTCCCCCCACTGAATAGTTATACAAAAGCTGTCGGAATATTTAAGACGCTTAACCGTTTGACATTTTTTTTATTTGTTGGTTTATACAAATAATCCCTTTCTAACAACGTGTTCCTTATGTATGTGCATATGGATACATTTTTTTTTAAAGGTTTTTATTTAGTAAGTATAAAATGTGTCTTCACCCCCGTAAACCGCCATCTGGACATTAATAATTTACATATTGTGCTGGCCCATACATATGTGTTTAAATATACAAATGTGTATGGTACAATAGCAGGTCTGTATGTATATATGAAGTCATCGGGACAGAAATTGAATAACGCCATCAGCCAACAAAATTACAATACACACATTTCTCCCATATACGAGGGGATGTGCCAGAAGGTATAGCAGTTTTTTGGGGAAAAAAAATTGACATGCACAGCTATTCAAGTTTCTTTTTTGTTTCCGCATTTTTTGTTCACAATTTAGTGAAGGCACATACAAATTGCCTGTTCTGGGTGATTTAAAAAACCGTAGATTTGTATGGGAGATTCCAGAAGAGGCTTTCACTAAATTGTGTATAAAATCGGGAATACTCAATTGTTTTTAACCCATTTTAATTGAAAGATATGTGGCATTATGAGATGCTACTTAAAATTGGACAATTTCGTTTATTTTAACTTTTTTTATGAATTATTTTTCCTAAAAAAAATTATGATAAAAAATGTCCGTCGTTTTTTCATAACACCGTGTTACACACATTCTGTCCTATGATGATTCAAATTTACTTTTCGGAAAGGGGATAAAAAATAAAAATACACGTGTATCGTGTATTTTCATGTACACGTCAGAATTTTTTTTTTTTAAGTTTGAAGTATGAAGCTGACCTGTGTCAAAGCATTTGGACCGATTTTTAACCCTTTTTCAGTGATCCAATCGAGCTGATTTTTTGCAGGCAGACTCGTGGAAATGTCTTTATCACATCAAATTTTTTAAAAACAATTTTTATCAATTCTCAGATTTTCCCCAATTTTTATTATTTTTGAATTGTATTTCAAGTAAATACATACTATTATTTAAAAAAAATTTTATTTAAAAAAAATAGAAAAAATGTATCCATTTCAAAAATTCGTATATTTTTTGCACAGAAGGGACCAATTTTTTTTTTATTTTTTGTTGTAACTACAATACCAATTAAATTTATATTCTAATTTTGGGTCCAAGGGTAAACCGGGTGACACAGACCCTGTGGCTAGATTTCAGCAGCGGCAGAGCAAAGCCTTTGGTGGGAATCGAAACCACAACCCACACGCTGATAGGCAAGTACGTTACCTACTCGCCTGATTTCATTAATTTTTTTTGTTGCATAGTGTAATTTAAAACTGTATGGGAAAACTTGGGAAGGACTACACTCAAACCTGCTATTGTGCGGTTTTTGATTGTTCGATTTCTTTTAAATATTTCGTGTCTGAATTGAGATAGTGACACTAAAATTGATTTAGTAAAGAGGAATATTATGTATTTTAATTTTTAAACCTAACATTTTAAAAGATTTTTTATACGGTCTCCATTCACCGCACAAAGACAGTTTTGGGTGTACCCAAATTAGTAAATCTAATGAATTTAATATTCATCCTGAGATAAATCGTGAGTATTCATTTTTTATTCGGAAGCCTCCATAAGTTTATTTGAAGGGATATGTTGCTAACATTTTTTATATTTCAAACATCGAGGATTTTTTATTAAATTTTTTACTATAAGGTATTGTGGAAGACCGTGGTGTGGTAGGTAGTGTGTGCGACTATCACACAGTCAATCATTTTTTCAGCGTCTGTTTCCACCTCGTAAATGTTGGCGACTTTACGAGTAAGAGATTAATCTCTAAGCCATGTAAAACTTCTCTAGAAAAGCATTAGCCGTTCGTAGCCGGTTGCAAACAGTAGGTGCCGGTCAGTGAGTATTCGAGAGAAGTTCCACGTCTGTTCCTTCATGGAATGTTAAGGGAAATAAGTAAGTATATTAGGGTATCTGGAAATAATGTTACATGAGTGCACAACATAACAAATCAAGAGATTGTTGCTTATTCGATTATGTAGGCAAAGTTTGCCGATAATCCAATGATGACCTACACTCCATGAATGTGAGGATAACAAAGAAATGAATATTTATACTAAACTAAAGTATGGCAACTACTTCACGGACGGAATTCTGTTATTTTAAAGTAAATGGTCCGCAATCTAACTTTTTTTTCAACTAGTGCTACTTAGCTCATGTCTGATTTGACAGATAACACTACTCAACAAAATGAAAAAAATTTCATTTACTCCGGATGCGATAATTTTTTCTGTGTAGATAACCTTGACATGAGCTCGAAAAACGCAATAAAAAAATTTTTTTTCGTTTGGTTTTTGTTTTATTTTTTTTTTTTAAATTTTAAAAAAAATTTTTTGGTTAATTTGTTTCGTCCGGCATAACTCGGGAACCACTAGCCCGATTTAATTGAATTGAATTAAAATTACAATTCCCTTAATCTGTTCATATATTGTTTTCCTATACAAGCAACAGTTTCCAAGTTAAAAATTAATATATAAAGGAAAAAACTAATTTTTTGCCTAAAGATTTAAATTTTTTTTTTTTTAAAAAATCCATAAAAAATCCAAAATGAAAAAAAATGCCAAATCTTATTACTTTTACGTAAAGTCACATAACCTATGAGCAAAATGAGACAAATATCATGAAAATCGATGCACGCGTTTCGCTTTTATTCGCAATTGAGTAAAGGTATGAATTTCAAAAATTTCAAATTTTCATATATTTTTGTCACCCAACAAATTTTAATTTTTTTGTAATAAAAAAGAAAAAACCTTACCATAGACAAAGTTGTGCATATGTCGAGCAAATTTTTGAAATTCATACCTTTACTCAATTGCGAATAAAAGCGAAACGCGTGCATCGATTTTCATGATCTTTGTCTCATTTTGCTCATAGGTTATGTGACTTTACGTAAAAGTAATAAGATTTGACATTTTTTTTCATTTTGGATTTTTTAAAAAAAAAAAATTTAAATCTTTAGGCAAAAAATAAGTTTTTTCCTTTATATATTCATTTTTAACTTGGAAACTGTTGCTTGTATAGGAAAACAATATATGAACAGATTAAGGGAATTGTAATTTTAAATTTTTTAAAATTAAATTCAATTAAATCGGGCTAGTGGTTCCCGAGTTATGCCGGACGAAACAAATTAACCAAAAATTTTTTTTTAAAATTTAAAAAAAAAAATAAAACAAAAACCAAACGAAAAAAACAAATTTTTATTGCGTTTTTCGAGCTCATGTCAAGGTTATCTACACAGAAAAAATTATCGCATCCCGAGTACATTTTGACTGTTGACTAGTGTAATTAGTTGTATCCTTCCGCTGAACGAATATGGTTATGTATACGCTTGAACAACGCTCGTTTTCGCTTCGCCCAATGGGCTGGAGATTTTTTTGGCAGGAGATGAAGAAAAATCGAGTTCAGATGAATCTCATTTTGATCTTGGCGGGTATGTAAACAAGCAAAATTGTCGCATTTGGGGCACAGAAAACCCGCACGCATACATTAAAATGCCGATGCACCCAAAACGAGTCACTGTTTGGTGCAGATTTTGGTCCAGAGTCATAATTGGGTCATTCTTCTTCGAAACTGAGCAAGGAGTGGCCGTTACAGTCAGTAAACGAATTTTTGTTAACAAAAATTTAAGAGGAGGATATTGGCAACATTTGGTTTCAACAGGACGGCGCTACGTGTCACACAGCCGAAGCTACACCCGACGTTTTGGACCCTGTTTAAAAAAAAAGTTATTTGGCAGACCCTTTATAATATATCCCCTCCGGCGCCAGGGCACGGGTCGGTTGTAAAATGTTTGCCTAGTCTGCGCAAGCCGCCTCTGCGTACGACGGTCCAACCCCTTGCTGCTCACTCGTGAGACCAACTTATCGATAACTTAAATAAACAAACTAAAAAAAAACCAACCTTGAGCTACCGGGAAGTTCATCAGAGGAAGAGCTGCTTGCGTCCAGCCAGGACTCGGGAGCCAGACTCGCTAGCATTGTGGGTCGTAGTACCCCAATGCCTCAACAGACAAAACCCCCAATATCAACAAAAGCTCCGAGTGTAAATAGCCGATACACGGGCGAATTAAAAAAAATGTGTAAACTAAAACTAAAATTATCAAAGCAATTACCCTCGCCGCATCAAATGTAAATAGTAATTTATTTTTTAATTAGCCGTTTTAATTAACTATTGGGCTTATTTGAAATGTTACCTTCATACAGTGTTGTACAGAAAAAAAAATATAACAGAAATATATATAAGATCTGGGCGGAACCGAGGGCGATTATATATTTATTGTTATGGTGGATTTAAAAACCACTTTCAGAATTGATAAACCTATGAGGGCAAATTCTGTCTATTAAAGAATCATTTAAAGTTTATTTGTCGGCGATTATATATTTATTGTTATGGTGGACTTAAAAACCACTTTCAGAATTAATAAAGCTATGAGGGAAAATTCAGTCTATTAAAGAATCATTAAAAGTGTATTTGTCTGCTTTAAAAAGTAATACGAGGTATTTTTTGACCATAGCACCGGCAAATTAACTCCAATCAGGAGAAGGGACATTTGTTTATCTTGTCAGCTGTCAAAAGTTTAGGGACTAAAACATTCTTTTCTTTTTTTACTTAATGTACCCCGCCACCTAATGAGGCAATTTTTAACTGGAAAAGTTACCCACGAAAAAATGGGGAACCATTTTAACCTTCCAAATTTGTATTGCATTCTTTAAATCTGTAAATTTCTGTTGGTCCTAAGACATTTTAATTATTCAGGTTCGTTATTTTGAAAAAAAAATCCTTAAACGAATTTGGCATCATATAAAGACAAGAAACCCCAATTTACAATTTAAATTAGTGCAATAGCTCGATAATGTAAATTAATTTGTTGTCCAATTTACAAAAAAAAAACTCCCATGTATAAAGAAAATGTAAAAGTTGTTTCCCCCTTTGAAGTTGAAAACTTTGAAAAGTAATTAACTTTGGAAATATAATATTTTTAAAATATTTCCAATTTTCCTCTGTTTAATGTTATAAGGTTACCATCATCTCCCAGGCCATGCCCAAAACACTTTTTTACAGAGCTCGAAAATATTTACTAAACAAAAATTTGTAGTCTCTCGAATTGCATGCTGGGCCATTGTGCGACGTTGATAGCAATTGGGGCAATGTGCATCACACCACACGCTGGCTTTTTCGTTCGAATTTGGTTCCCAATTGATGCAAGGATTGAAGGCAAACTGCCATCAGTCAAGGCGACAATTCATTGATATCATTGAAGAACAGCGGGATAGTGTTGCACAAAAAGACATTTTCTCAGAGAAAGCGCGTATTCATTGGAATGAAAACTTGCTGTATTTGAGCCATGGAAAGTCCACGTAAATATGTTGGCCAACTTTTACATTCCTCTCGTGTTACTGTTTGGTGTTCATTTTGGTCTGGACGTGTCAGTGGCGAATTTTTCGGAAATACAGGAAAGAAAATGCGCTTACCACCAACACAATGTGCGGTGCGAAATGTCACACAACTGCGAAAACATTCAATTTATTGCGAACGAAATTTCCAGGAGGAATACTTACACAAACTTATGAACCACATTTGCCGCCAGTATTGTCAGGGTTAACGCTTTTATACTAGGGTTGACCGTGTAGTTAGAAGTAGTGAGTGCGCCTCTGACGGAGCAAATCCAGGTTCGCATACTGGCAAGACCATCAAACATTTTTAACGGCTGTTTCACCTCGTAAATGTTGGCGATTAACCGAGAAATCTCGAAGCCATGTAGAAGCCTGCTTGAGAAATAGCCCATCGGAACCGACTTTAAACAGTAGGTCCTGATCAGTGAGTATGAAATTTATATAGTACGAGAGAAGTTCAACAATGGAGGTTATTCCAATAAATAAACCATAGTTATGCGGAAATGTCATCGAAAAGAATCGACATGTGTAAAAGAATCGACATGTGTAACTCGGACAACATTTGCAAGTTATCGTTTATTATTTATAAACTAGTAAGTTGTAATGCGCCTATGGCGCCCGTTGAAATATGGAAAACAAATTTTGTTGAAAAAAAAAATTTTTGTGGAAAAAAAAAAATTTTGTAGAAAAAAAATAATTTTGTTGAAAAAAAAATTTTTTCTTGAAAAAAAAATTTTGTTGAAAAAAACAATTTTTGTGGAAAAAAAAAATTTTGTTGGAAAAAAAAATTTGAAAAAAAAAAAAAAATTTTGTAAAAAAAAAATTTTTGTTGAAAACAAAATTTTGTAAAAAAAAAAATTTTGTTGAAAAAAAAAATTTTGTAAAAAAAAAAATTTTGGTTGAAAAAAAAAATTTGGAAAAAAAAAATTTTGTAAAAAATTGTAAAAAAAAAATTTGGAAAAAAAAAAATTGGTAAAAAAAAATTTGGGGAAAACACAATTTCTGTACAAAAAAACAATATTATTTTTTTATTATTATTATTTATAGAAAATTATAGAATGCCTATTTAAATTCCTACGTACTGCGTGACAGAGTCAGTGAATCAGTGTCGAGGGTAAATATATATTAAGATTTTCCAGAAAAAAGACTCCAATTTCCAATTGGGGTAAATTTTCTTATTTTATCATTATTATATTTATAATTATCATAAATAAGCCCAGTTTTTTAAGATTGTGGGGTCTTTTTTGATTTCCTGACATTATTAATACAATTAATCCCGTTCTTTCAAAGTGTGACGTAGAAATACATGGATTACACCAAAAGAACCGTCTTTAAAATTTATATCCTAAATATAATAATTTGTGCACCTCACTGCCTGCGGTGAAGCATTTCTTTACTCTCTTTCATTACTCTCTCTCTTGCTCGCTCATTTTCTCTTTTCACAGTCGCAGTGTGTGTGGCTGTGTGTTGTTTACACATGTGTGTTTGGCTGTTTCGTTGTTGTTGTCATGTTCACAAAAAGAACAACAAACACAGATAAAAAGAAGAAAGACATGTTTTTTTTCGACCGTTTAATATAAAAATCTTGCAAAAATGTCTTGTTTCGAGAGAAGTTGTTTTGTCAAAAGTCCACAGATATATATTAAGAAGATTACAGAGCGACGATAAAAAAAACCTCCCAAATGAAATAACACACCAATGAAAAATTAAATGAAACAATCCCCAAAAACAATAAAAATTAAACATTTTGCAAAGAAAACTGTTTGTTGGACAACTTCGTTGTACATTATAAAATACATTTTGATTGAAAAAAAAAAACAGGAAACATCCCTTACAAAAAAATGTATTATTGAATTGTTTTTATTTATGAAACCCTGTCGTATGAGCAGTTTCTTTTTGAAGTCGATCCGATTTGTAAAACAAAATATAAAATCCCGGTAATGTACACATAATAAATCAATGTGTTACAATTTGCATTTCACGTGATGAATTTTTAATGCAAACGTTGATACAACTCCCGTTATTGATTTTCTTATAACAGCGGCAGCAGCAATGAAAATAAAAGAAAACATTTTTATTTGCCCGTTATAAACATAAATAAATCCTTCAAGTTGTTCAATTTTGTGTGTGTGATGTCTGTCTTTTGTTTGTGTTTGTATGTGTATGTGTGTTAACATGAAATGTTATATCCTCATCATGACTGTGGCCAAGGACATGTTCAACAGCAAAAGGCGCCTATTGAAATGTAACCAAAAGCAGTTAGAAGGCCCATTTTTTTAAATGCTGTAGACATGTAAAAGTAAGGCGTGGTGTCATAAGAATGGTAGACCTGAAAGACATCTCTGCTGACAGATAAGGTCTAATAAAGATTTCCGAAGAACTTGAAAGGATATCTCCTTCCTCTATACTTCTTTGGAATTTCTAGGAAACTTGTACCACTTTATGGCAGAAACCGTGCGTCTCCATCTTTAAGGACATGAGATTGTACCTTGAGACCTCAATTATCACCAATGCGGACAACAAAGAAGCTTGTAAAAAACCAATGTTTTTGCCAAGGAAATCAAGGCCACTGAAAGGCTGACGAATCACTGATAGGAGTTTTCCAAAGAACAAATTGAGAATAACGCCATTGAATGACAAGTGAGCTGTATGTGCTGTTGGTGTAGTTGGACGAATTAAACTGCAGCGGTTTTTTAGGCTCGAGCTTAATTTTCGAATGGATAGAAATACTTGTCCTCCAAATCGTTGGTGGCAGGTTCGAAGGACCACATAGTGAAGTATGACCAAGACTCAGTGGGAAATACCAAGTCCAACTGATCAGTTCATTCTTAGTGAATCACAGCACGAAACTTACTTACTTACTTATTTCCCTTAACATTCCATAAAGGAACAGACGGGGAACTTCTCTCGAATCAGTGAGCTGTGTGCGTTATAATTTGTATACTCACTAACGGGGACCTACTGTTTAAAGCCGGCTCCAAACGGCTAATGCTTTTCTAGAGAAGTTTTACATGGCTTAGAGATTGTTCTCTTACTCGTAAAGTCGCCAAAATTTACGAGGTGGAAACAGCCGGTGAAAAATGTTTGATGGCCTTACCCGGTTTCTTCTGTGTGATAGTCGCACACACTAACTAGATAACTAGATGGTTCTAATGACATTTTTCAGTCATAGTATATTATGGGAATCAACGTATGATATCCAACACCAAAATGTATTTGGATTCATTGACCATGGTCAGCATGAGTGCACACTCTGTGGTGTTGTGAGAATACTCTCCAGTAGTGAAACATAATAATTGATTGCTTTTTAGTAAACAACCAAAATGATGAAACTTCAAATTTGATGAATTTGGAAAATTATCACACACGGAAACTACAGAATCGGCAGGGAAAAGCCTGATGTGATCTTTAAAAATTCACATATAAGACTCCTTGAGGAATATGTGTCGAAGCTAACATATCGGACTAAAGACTGCCTAATTGAACGTCAGTCCCCTTTCTCGGAAGGCCTACTTTCAGGAATATCAACTGAAGGCCTCACCATTTCCCCAAGTGAGTGATCGTTGTCTGAGATGTGCCACCACACACATTCATTTACATATGGGGAGTAAAAAAAAAATGTAAATTCAAATAAAACCACATACACACGCACACAACTACACAAATCATCGATGTCATTGTGTTGTATTACTCCAAGTGCGGGTGAAAACACTGGGTGCGTGTGTGCGGTTGTGTTATGACCTCTGACAGCTGTCTCTGGAAATAAAATGTAAATTTATGATAAATATGTGTGTGCAAGTGTTTGATTTAAATACAATATGTTTTTATTTATATTTTATTATTATTTTTTTTTTTATTAACAAAGGACCGTTTGGGTTTTTGTCCGTTCTTCTCTTCAAGTGTGCAGCAGTGGCAATAAAACGAAACCGTTTTAAATGCTGTTGTTTTTTAACAGATGTGTTACTACATACGCAAATAAATATAAGCATTTTAGGTTCAATAAATGTGAACACATTAAACAACATGAAAGTTAAATATTAATAAAATGTGTGTATGGTAAATACCGATGTAGTGGACACTGTTTGATGATCAAAGGTTTATTATTGTTGTTTGTTTTTTATTTAGTTACAATACAAAGTAAATTTATATTCTAATTTTGGGTCCTAACGGTAGATCGGGTGACATAGACCATATGGCAGCGAATCGAACCCACAACGCTCACGCTGATAGGAAAGGTTTCAAAGTTTTATGTTACAGTATATTTGTAAACTAGTAAGTTGTAATGCGCCTATGGCGCCTATGGCGAAATATGAAAAACAAATTTTGGTGAAAAAAAAAAAATTTGTTAAAAAAAATTTTTTTTTTAAAAAAAAAAATTTTTTGTTAAAAAAAAAAAGTTTACAAATATACTGTAACATAACAAAAAAATTCTGTTGAAAAAAAAAAATTTTTCTTGAAAAAAAATATTTTGTTATAAACAAAATTTTTGTGGAAAAAAAAAAATTTTGTTGAAAAAAAAAATTTTGTTGAAAAAAAAAAATTTGGACAAAAAATTTTGTAAAAAAAAATTGTTTGGAAAAAAAAAACTTTTTGTTGAAAAACAATTTTGTAAAAAAAAATTTTTGTAAAAAAAAAAATTTTTTAAAAAAAAAATTTTGGAAAAAAAAATTTTGGTAAAAAAAAAATTTGGGGAAAACACAATTTCTGTACAAAAAAAAATATTATTTTTTTTATTATTATTATTTATCTTATCTTCTTAATATATTTTTACCCTCGACACTGATTCACTGACTGTCACGCAGTACGTAGGAATTTAAATAGGCATTCTATAATTTTCTATAAATAATAATAATAAAAAAAATAATATTTTTTTTTGTACAGAAATTGTGTTTTCCCCAATTTTTTTTTTACCAATTTTTTTTTTCCGAAATTTTTTTTTTACAAATTTTTTTTTTTACAAAATTTTTTTTTTTCAACAAAATTTTTTTTTTTCCACAAAAATTTTTTTTTTTTCAACAAAATTTTTTTTCCATATTTCAACGGGCGCCATAGGCGCATTACAACTTACTAGTAGAATTATAGAATGCCTATTTAAATTCCTACGTACTGCGTGACAGAGTCAGTGAATCAGTGTCGAGGGTAAATATATATTAAGAAGATAAAGTAAATGAAAAATACAAATTATGTGAAAAATACACTATAATGACCATGATTTACGGATATGCACTTGAAAAGTACGAATATATTTAATGTCAAGTGCCTCTAGCAACCAAGATTTCTGTCGTCTGCTGTTAGAACATATAGCCGGAATACGCAGCTTTCCAGGGACTCTCATGCGGTTCGTTGTCAAGTGGTCGATTGATCGGACGACACACTATAGAGAAAATTCGTTCTTCAGCCGACCCGTTCGTATGCGGCATATTCTTCGTGCCAGTTGTGACATTCATAAATTGAAAACAAATTTCAACAAACACTATCCCCTCTATCGTCCTTCCGATATCCTAATTTCCTTCCGCCAGCACAATGCATTGCATTTTCCCTAAAAAGTTAAAGTTCGACCCCCTATGACTTTTAATGAATATTTTTTTTTGTGAAGGCCAACACTTAGCAACATTCAAGTTGTGTTACCCCGTAACACAATTCTATCTTCCATATCAAATGGTACCTATTGCGTATTTCTTCAGGATGTAAAAGAAAAATCACATCCGTTCTTTTCATATGAAATAAAATATCAATCAATGCGAATTCCGTATACGTTGTTTGGGATAAACAGATTGTATTCAAAACGTACAAAAGTATATAACCGCTTATTTTGTGCAAGACCACCACAACTCAAAATTCGTTTACTCACCTTGCTATTTCTTTCTCAATCTCCTGTAGTCATGGAGAGGGGAAGCATTTATAATCAGAGAAAGTAATTTTACTCGAAACCATATTTTTTGAATTGAATTTGAATTTTCAAGTATGGAAGTATGCGTCTGGGAGTGAAATCCAAAATGATGGAAGTATATGTGACCTTCAAATTATGAGTTTTTATGTTGTAGTAGTGTGTGACTATCACTCAGCAAACCAAGCATCTTGGTAAGACTATGTTCAGAGAACTTTTTCACCTCGACGAGTAAGAAATTAATTCCTAAGCCTTTAAAAACATCTCTAAAAGAAAGCAATAGTAGGTCCCAGTCAGTGGGTACATATAACAAATTAAATTGTACACAGCTACTAGTTTGAGACAAGTTACTGTCGTTCCTTATTGGAATGTTAAGGCTTATCATTTTAATCTATTTTGCCCTATGTCACGGTTTGTTGACTTCTTTAGGCGATACGTTTTTTTTTGGATAAATATCAACATTATATCTTCTACACTTACTATACTGCACACATTATTAATTCCGTATTCATCAAAATTGATCACAACTTTATAAATCTTTGTTAGTATTTAAATTTTCTTGTTGGATGTTATTGCCTGTTTTTAAAACATGAATGGATCTTTCATTTCCTCAAAATAACGAACAGAAATTTTTCTAATTAATTTTTGTGTATTGGCGAATTGGATTCGTGGGACTTATAGAAACACCATTCATTTTCGTTGTGGCTACAGACGTTTCTGTTCGTCTCAGGCGGCATTGGTCGTGACTGATTTTCAGTGCTCTATTGATACCCTTTGCCGCATTTATTTTTAAGATTTGGAGCGTGTCTGTCATATATCCAAAGAATTAGGTATGTCAACTAAAAAATGTATTTTTGTCTGGTATTTGTTAAAAAATCGTGTGCTCTTAAATTTATAGTCTTACCCATTGATTGCTAAACTCTCATAAAGGTCAAATATTTAATACTGACTGTACAGTTCTGTACACATTGTAAGATTGGTACTATTTGTAGTTCCAACAATATGTTCGTTTTTTTGTTGTTGTTATGAATGCTAAAGGTCGTAAATATTGTCATTTTATTATGAATGTATGCGGTATCAATCTTGTTTAATGCAGTCGAATGTGTACTTTCTCGGGCTCCAAGTTGTGGGGTAATCTAATTATAAATTCTGATTGGAAGACCAAACAATGTAATGTCAATGGCACTGTGTGTTAATGGACAGAGTTGGTGGGGCGATAATGTGGCATGTTATGTTTATTTGCAATTTTTTGCTTAAATAAATTTTAAATTTATATTAAATCTTCTCCTTTAGTGGTTTTTGAATCTGAATGGCCTTTTTCTTATGTCGCTCTTGCATATTGTGAACCATATAAATCCCTTTTTCGTATTGCTTCTCGCCGATTGTCCGGTGAAATGATAGCTCTGGTTGACAAATCCATTGCTCGCAGTTTCGATATTTGACAGCTCATGGGAGTGCTTTCCAATGAATTATTAATTTAGTATTCACAAATCTCAAACAGACATGCATATTTTTTGAAGAATTCCCTTTCAGTTTAACGAGAATTCTAAGTAAATCAAGTAAATTGACCCTAAAGATATAAAAAATAATCCAAATATAAAAAAGTGAAATTTTTCTTAAAAAAAAAAAAATGAAATTCTATCCTTTATGGACAAAATCAAAAAAATGACAAATACACCCTTATGCATTTCAGTTAACAACGTGTTTGTAAATGTATAAATAATGGAGCTGTTCGACTGGTCATACTCTCAAAGTCACTGGTAAGTTCACTTTGGTAACAATACTAAACGTATTCTAGTCAATGTTGTCTGTTATAGGAAAAAAATTGACTATTTCAAATTGTCGGGTTTTGATAACCAACTATAGAAACAGGGATTCGACTTAATCGATTCGTATTTTTTTAAATCTAGTTTTTATTATAAGGATACATGGAAATTAGGAACATCTCACATATTTCTGTAAAATCTTCGCACAACTTGTTCTGCTTATAAAACGAATTGCAAAGGTTACAATTTAATTACTCCCGGGAATTATCTCTGAGCTGAAAAAAGGATCAACCTCAGTTTGTAAGCAGTTTGGGAATTTATTTTATTTTGAAGAATTTTGAATGTCTGAATTATTATATTGAATACATTGATTTTAGTCCTATAAACAGAAGAGATTCTTAAAAAATCAAACAAACACAATTACAATTATGTATTGTGACATTTAAATAGTATGAACAATTTTGACTGCCCTTATTTGAATTTTACTGACTACACAATATTTATAAGAAGTCGGAGTTTTAAACATGGTCCTTTTCGGGCAAACAAGCCCGGTAACATCTTACTGGTTTGCTAATCGGCTTATCACTCATTTCTGAAGAAATTGACTTAAGGACACACAATCGAACCGACCCAATATTGTGTATGCATGTATACCCAACTACAAACATGTGAATCGTACAAATCCTTTCTGAGGTCAAGTCACCTGCTGTGTGGTTTCGAGAAATTGAACGTTAACAAAATATTTTTGGGGCAACATTTGCTTGCCTTTGATGTCACTAATAATTTTTCTGATTGTGTGCGTATTTGTGTAATAATATTGTGTATAGACGCAGCTCTAGTATGTGTAGACGTACGGATCTCTTTAATTAGTTTTGTAGACAAAGTCAAAGGCCAAAGGACCAGTCATTGTGATATGTATCTGTCTCCACTAACGCTGTTGTCCATCTAAAATATTGATAAGGTTAATATGCTCATTTACCTGAAGGTAAATGCTTGTCTACGGTTATTTATTATCATTTGTGCGACAGAAATAATGTGACACAATGGGATAAGTTTGACACAGTTTGTGTCAGATAGCTGTATCAAGAAATGATGGTGGATTACAAAAAATAAGTGAACATAATATTTGGTAGTTATTTGTCGGTTTGAGGGGAGTATTTCGATTGACTTTTTTAATCATCGTCTACGATGAATCTGTATGAAGTACAAAATCTAGATATATAAAAATGAGTTATGTTTGAATGCGTATTCTATCTATTCTCGAAAACAGCTGATGTGATCTTTTTGAAATTTTCACAGAATACAGCTGTAAGCTCGGTGATGCAAAAATGGTACTTGAATAGTTCATACCCTATTAGCGTTGAGGTTTAATACTTACACAACCCATAGGATGCAAAATATTTTTGGGAAAGTGGACGTGGCCAGGCTCCTTTTTAAAGAAACTGTTCCCACAGGAACAGTCGACTAGTCTTGAAATTTGTACAGTATTTTAAAGTTGGCCTAGAGACAGTAACAGCAAATTTTAAATTAAGTTTAGAAAAATGGTTATGGCCCCGTTCACACACACCAAAATTGAAAACGAGCATATCTCTCAGACTTTTAGAGATAGGAACGGAAGATTTCGTCCTAGAAAACCCTTTTTTGGGAAATAATATATATCGAAGAGCACTACAACAAACTTAACTACCAAATAAGGAAAAATCATATAGCGAAGCACACAGTCTTGTAGAAACACATCTGAATTAATAAAATTAAGGCATATTCTTTTAACTTTTTGGTGTTGGTAATTCATTATTTTACATAAAAGTTTTGGTGTTGGGTATCCTTTAAGGTTTGTTTATCTATGCCATGATACGAAAATGAGTACCATTATTTATTAACCGGTCGGCTGTTGATATTTATCTGTAGTTGCTCTTGTTGACGATGGTGGAACGATCGGAAATGTGTACGCTGTCCCGATTTTATGAGGGTGTGGCCCCCCAGTAGTGGGTGTGAGTGGCGACATACGACATTTCGTCGCCTTATTCTTTATTTGCTCAAATCGCCATTTTTGAGTTTTTTGAGTTAGGGGTGGTTATATAGGTTTTCGACAATCCTCTTTCTGAATCTGTTGTCAGATTTGGCGTAACTCAAGTGGTTCTTGAGATATTTATGTTGATTTATGGTCCATATCCACTTTTCAAAGACTTCCTAAGTATTTATTTGCCTCAATCGCCACTTTCTGTCGTTTGGAGCAAAGTTGCAATACAAAATTATGTTTCTTTTTGCTTAGTTTTTATTTGCTTCATAGCCATAGGCAATAGATGTGTGCTATTGTATTTTAACTAAAATGTAAATATATAATTGCTCCACGTGTATGCAAAAGTATGTTTACTATGTTATTTCACTATGGATATGAGAAAATGGTAAATTGTGACTGCTTATTTCTTATTTGCTCCACTACCATTATAAGTACAACAGAATTATAAATAGAACTGCAAAATTCTTCGTCAAGTGAGTAGTGCTTTATACTTCGAGTCGATAGGACGTGCTTGCTTTAAAAGAAGATCGCGATACTGATAGATCAAACATAGATCCGACCCATTGTATTATTTGCTATGACATGCAAAGCGTTTTTTCCCTTCCAAAAGGCAACGCATCCAGATTTTACTACAAACGCAAACTTAATGTTTTCAATCTAACAGCTACTCTATCTCTTGTCAACATACCTAGATATACATACTGCACTTTATGGTCAGAAGCTCACAGTGGTAGGAGTGGAAATGATATAGCCAGTACCCTGGTTAAAATATTAAATCAGTGTGTTGCCGATCATCCGGAAATTCAACGAATAACTTTGTGGAGTGATTCTTGTATTCCACAAAACAAAAACTAAATTAATTCCACTGCCATTAAAATATTCTTAAACTCAACGACAAATATCAAAGAGATAGTACAAAAGTTTTCTGAGCCGGGACACTCCCTTATTCAAGAGCTAGATTGCATTCATGGAGCTATCGATAGATTCTTAAAGAATCTTGAAATTCATAGTCCACTGCATTTAATTAAGCTTTTAAAGAACGTCAACTCGGAAAAGGTTAAACTTTAAATAATTGAAATGCGACCAGAAGATTTTAAACTATACTCCCAAGTAGCTTGTCAGCTTGACTTTAGTAAAGTTCCTTTTGCGAAATTGAAATCCTTACTGTATGAGCAGGAGAATGAATTTTCTTTGAAGTTCAAGTTAACCCCACGGAATATGTACTTCAGCTCAACTTCATTATTAAAAATAGCAGGAAGGAAAAGGTTGCCGACGCCAACTAATTTGTTGAATAAAGACGTAAACATTGTGCCTAAACGAAAAATTACTAAGGAAAAAGAATCCGACATTAAAGAATTATTGCCATTTTTGCCAAAAACCGACCAAGACTACCTCAAAGACCTTTTGAAATTCTAAGAATGTGTCATTGATCTCAAACCATCGAATTTATTAACTAATTTTAAAAAATTTTTATTTCCAACTTAATTGGCCATATACTTTTATAACATGTTTGTGATTGCTAATAAAGCTTTATATATTTTTTTATTATTTCTGTTAAGTTACTACTTCATGAAATTAAACAGTTGAACTGATATACATACATATATATTTAATAATGTAAACTTTACCAAAATATGAATAAATTTGGAGTTATGTTTATAAAATACTATACTATTTATACTATTTACTTACGCCATATACAATATTTGCTCCACGTGCATACAACCGAACAATACTCTCACGAAATCAATGGATATGGAGCAAGGCCAATTTTAGGATAATTTCTTTTATACCATTATTTCTGTACTATCATAGTTAAACCTAAAAAACTTTTTAAAATGTGGTAGCCAACATTCTGAACTTCATATGTTCTGAATGTTGCAAAAAAATATATCGGGCCGATTATTCCCAATAACAGTTTAAACTTAAAACTCGATTTACTCCCCCAGGAATGCATATGTTTGTGTACGTGTAGGTATAATTTCCCATTTAAATCCAAATATTCTGTACGAAGCCAAATACTCTGATTTTAATTGGCCCATGTAGATTTCTTGTATTACATATACAAATATTGAACTAATTACTCGCAGTCCGAGAATTCTCCTTCTTTCCCATTTGCTAGTCAATAACAATGTGATTACCTCAATGTTCGTATGTTGATTTGCACCATAGCTTGTGTGATTGCAACAGATCACAAATTGAAATGAGATGGTATGTACATCAGAACTCAACGAATGGATCACTTAAAGGACTGCCAAATCCATAATTCGTTTCTCTCGAACTCCTCAATTAATTTCTCGAACAACCTCAATAATCGCATTAAAATTGTGCATGGAGTAATGTAGCTGGCAATGCGTCTTATTGCCACATGAATGTACCACTCCACCCTATCGTGTATATCGTGTCATGAATTAAATACCCATCTATTTAACTGAATTTAACATATTATAAATGTCCTTATTGGACAACTACAAATGTATGTTTATCCATGCCCCCTATGGTACCTTCCACACCAATGACTCTGCCTTAGCTAAAAGTACAAAGCCATAGAACATACTTACGAAAGCTCAAATTTCGCTTACATTTAGGGCATCCCCATTGTTTAGCTAAATCTTTGTACGAATGACTGAGGATGATTCTGCTGCTTGGTTAGATTTTTGCAATCGATGACTCAATTGTATCTCCGAACTATTTACGCCTGAACAATCTGCACGTTGCCATGTTTTCTTATCACAGTCGTCCACTCCAATGACAATCGTTGACAAAATGTATTGTCTTCGTGCCTCCTGTATGGAAACGTGCTATTCTTTCATGATGCAACTCCACGGCATTCGTATCTACTATTGCAATTGTAGTAGATTCTGTTACAACTGCGATAGACGTTGCACTGAAGAAATTAATAATGTATAGGATTCTTGCATTAAAATGGGCTAAGAGAACAAAAGTTTAAACACACATTAAATGGCAGGATAGCTGGCATTGACTTGGTAGTGCAATACGATTGGACGTGTATTGTTTAAGCACTTCAATCTAAACGGAAACTGTTTGAAGTGATTGAATAGTTTTTCTTTTTATTGTAAAAAGGAATTCTTTATTTGTGTTTAAACTTCAATCACAAAACAAATCAATTTTGTAATCATTTTGTGAATACTTTAATTTTGTGACTAAAGCAGAAACAATTGCTCTCAAGTCTGGATTTGTGTTTTTTTTTTTATTTTTTTTTAGAGACTAATCCCCTAACCGGTTCAGTTTATTCAGTTTAGTTATAACGAACCTATTTTTAAGTCCGATATTAAAACCGGAGAATTACAGAAAAATCGAGTATAACACTCTTAATATAACGCAACTAGTAAGTTGTAATGCGCCTATGGCGCCCGTTGAAATATGGAAAAAAAATGTTGTTGAAAAAAAAAAAATTTGTTGAAAAAAAAATTATTTCTTGAAAAAAAAAATTTTGTTGAAAAAAAAAATTGTTCTTGAAAAAAAAAATTTTGTTTAAAAAAAAAATTTTGTTGAAAAAACAATTTGTAAAAAAAAATTTTTTGTAAAAAAAAAAAAATTGTAAAAAAAAAATTTGTAAAAAAAAAAATTTGGAAAAACACAATTTCTGTACAAAAAAAAAATATTATTTTTTTTATTATTATTATTTATAGAATTTATATAGAATTATAGAATGCCTATTTAAATTCCTACGTACTGCGTGACAGAGTCAGTGAATCAGTGTCGAGGGTAAATATATATTAAGATAACAAAAACACATGATCATAACAAAAACCAAACAACTCCAAAAAAAAAAATATCATATCTTACAATTGAAATATCTGCCACAATCTGGTGTCTCCCATACAAATGACACGATCGTAAAAAAAACCAAATAACTCAAAAAAAAAAGTATTGAAATATCTGCTGAAATATTATGTGTGATTTTTTTTTAAAAAATATTAGAAAGGCCCTTCACTAAATTGTGAATAAAATCCAAAGTACTCCATCAATTTTAAGCTGTATCTGATTTTAATTATTAAATGTGGGTTGTGATAAACTACAGACACAAAATAAGAAAAAAAATCCGACTTGAATTTGTTAATAACTCCGGATTCAAATATGTACACTTAAGGTGATTTTAAATAAATTAGTGGAAAATTTGAAAAAAAATGTTTTTAAAGAAATAGTAAATTTGTTTTTTAAGTTATGAAAATGTATTTCTCGAAAAATTGCATAACAAAAAAAAAATTAAAAAAAAAAAAAAATTCGACCATTTTTATACTCCTGGGACTACAGAACATCAAAATTGTATGACAGTTATATATTACAAACACTTTTGTATTTCTGGGGATTGTTCGCGTTTGGGAGAGGTAACATTTCCGACAACTGCACCACCGAAATGAATCCATCCTTTAGGTCCAGTTTGTAATTGATTTGCTTTCACTAGTCTTGTGCTCGTGTACATAGAGTTCCATCTGATTATGTTAGGCTTGGTCTGTCGACCAGAGTTTTTGCATTCTCCAGTACCACAATGAAGTACAAATGTGTTATATAACAGATTCGAGATCACCTTCCATGGGAGTCTAGGTCTTGCCCTGTATCGTGTTGTGTCGAAATTGGCAATTTATAGTATCGGATAACATTTCTGCATTTGCACAAAATGGTTCAGCCAGCACAGTCATTGTAGCACTAAACTACGTTAATGTCGGCGATAATCACATTACTCGACGACGATATTCACCGATAGCTTAAATGGTTCCGTAGATTTATATTCCTCTTCATGTCAACCGGCTGATCACCTCCACCTGTATCATGATTATTACAAGGCCTGCGTTTGCCTGGGCGATTGGCACTGAGTTGTCCTCCCTAAAAGGTTTTTCTGTCTTCAGTAGGTTGACATTGCACTTAGACATATATTCTCATTGCACTTAGCGTATCCATTAGCCGATCTCTATTTCCATTTCCTAATCAGTTTATAGTTTACATCTCAGTCTCCTCATATACTCGCACTTTACGGTCCATTTTTTTTTTGACAAAATAGGGGTCTTTAACTATTTCTAGCCATCGGCGCAATGTGTTATGGGCAGCATTTTTTCGTTGGGTTACTTGTGAAGGTGACATTTTTCGTTGCAATTTTAATAGATTGAGATGTGTTGTATATGTGATGTCAACAGAAAATTCTCCGTTGCCCGGAAATTCAAAATGCTTTCAAGCTCCCAGAAAAACGTTCCTTCCGCTTGGATCCTAACATATCTCAAAATGTCATAGTTCATCCAATTTTTGTTGAAATTTTCATATGAATTGATTTATCTTCGCCAAAGTTCTATTTAATAGATATAAAATCAATCAGTGGTATAAACCAAAATTTATTGGCCTCATCTCAAATCTGTGTGTTAATCTTCATAGTATCTTCAAAAATAATTCAGCATACAATTTGCCATTAAGCGAATAAATTCGTATTGGCCAACATTTTAATATGTACATTTCGTCCGACAAAACAAACGTTTAAAACAATTTAATTTTGATTATAATACAATCCACATTAAGCAGAAGAGAGTTAGTGCTAATTAAAATTCACACAATAACTTTGACTTTGTTTTTTTTTTTCTTTCTAAGAATGACACAATAATAATGTTGATGACGACAATGTCCAATGTGGCCGAAAAGGTCACACCAAACCGATACTGAAGCAACACAACATGTCTACGCTCATGATGATGGTAGAAAAAAGCCATATCTCGTTATTCATTTTATTATTCCGTTATTCTGACTTTTGCCACACAAATACCAAAGGCCAAACAAGTATTTGGGGCAAGTTTAACACCCCTGATCAAAGCTGACAGTTTTTATACACTTCCAAAGACCACCCATCTGAAGCCGTACGATTATGGAGGCCAGTATTTTATGAGCACTGACACATATGCACAGGCTGGTGGGTGAAAGTGTTGATTTTATAGCCGTTGACATATATCATGACAGTAAAAAGTGATTAGTTTTAGTTACCAAAAACAGATAACACCACATCAAATGGGGGATTTTGCGGAAATCTACATTAAATGAAGCTTGCAGTCATATTTAGTGAATGATACGAATGAAGCAGTAATGTACATTGACCGCACATTGACAGAATTTATGTTCACTCTTACAAACCTTCTTAATATATATTTACCCTCGACACTGATTCACTGACTCTGTCACGCAGTACGTAGGAATTTAAATAGGCATTCTATAATTTTCTAAAAAAATAAAAAAAAATTTTGTACAGAAATTGTGTTTTCCCCAAATTTTTTTTTACAAATTTTTTTTTTTACAAAAATTTGTTTTTTTACAAAATTTTTTTTTTAACAAAATTTTTTTTTACAAATTTTATTTTTTCAACAAAAATTTTTTTTTTCAACAAAAATTTTTTTTTCAACAAACATTTTTTTTTTCAACAAAAATTTTTTTTTCAACAAAATTTTTTTTTCAAAAAAAATTTTTTTTTCTACAAAATTTTTTTTTTCCACAAATTTTTTTTTTTCAACAAACTTTTTTTTTCTACAAAATTTTTTTTTTTTTCAACAAAATTGTTTTTCCATTTTTCAACGGGCGCCATAGGCGCATTACAACTTACTAGTACAAGTATAGTCTCCGATTGACGGATGAAGCAATACAATTGTAGCGGAGAAGAATTCAGTGACTTGCACAGATACAGTGGTGAAATCAATTTAATGAGAAATTTGCATTACTTTGAGGGAATAAATATTTATATACAGTGTATTCTCTTCTTGCGGACACCTCTCATAAAGGGACACTTTTTCTAGTACCAATCCTCTTCTGTACTTCTCTCTAAGCGGACAAAATTCTCAGTCCCCTAGGCCCTAGGTGTCCGCATATTTCTCTGCAGAAGAAAAACTATTATGGTGAATATGATTAGAAACTACAACATACGGTTGTTTACATGCACTTGAATCAATTAAAAATCTTTGGAATTATATCAATAAATAGTGAATCTGTTAATTCGCATAAATAATTGTGACGTAAGGCTAGTATACTTTTATACAAAAATGTTTTCGAGTTTATTGCACCCTCAAGCTCTAAAGAGATACCGACCAATGAGAGGACATTGTGTTCCGCTCAGTGATTGAAGAGAAGACACAAGTCCATGTTGGTGGTTATAAAAAAAAGTCAATCAAGTTGTTACTGACTACATTCTACACTTACCCAGACCAGCTTTATGTTAAACAATTAGTTTTGTCCGAGTGTAACTACATTGCTGATTTCATTTGTCTGACATCATCAACCACAGTCAGACAGCTAACATAAGTATGTAAATAAAGCAATGTGAATTATCAAACTATCAATGTGTATATTGGAAAATAGTTGACGTAGACTGAAACACGCACAGCATTAGACGTTGAGAATAACTAGCTCATTTTTGGAATAACCTCCATATGGCAATTACATTCTATTTCCAGCCAAGACGGATAATTACAATGCCATGCACTCCGAATGTGATGAATAAATTACTCTTTAAAGGACCACAACAATTTCCGTCTCTTCGATAAAGTTGGCTTAGAGAGACATAATGTAATGTCCATTAATTATCCATGTCAGCAACAAAGCCAAATCATTTTGTCGTCGTCCTTTAACAAAAGACAATTTTTGTAAAAAGAAAAAAAAAATTGCCATAATTGAATTACCAAATTACACAATTCATAGAGAATATGTGGGTTGTCGGTGTTCTTACTATTCACTGTGGCACTCTCACTTCTATGGGAGATTACAAAATGAACTAAATATTCGTAGATCTTTCATTAATGTGGTACTCATACTCGTAACTCACATTTGGTGTCATTTATTCCTGTATACATTGTTTGATTAATGTACAGTGGGAGGTATTGAGAAAAAGCGTTTAATCAGTTCGTAATTTTTTTTATTTTAATGTTCCCCACCAATGATAGCCCAGATGGATCAAAACCCATGAACGAGGCAAATAATTGAGTGCCAAAACTTCAGTTCAATTGTTCACCAAACTCCTCTTTCACGCGGCTCTATGTATCGTGTGTGGTGTCAACCATGTCCAATTGTTCAGCCACTGGCCAAAAAGATGTTCGTCATCATCGAATGGTACCTTGTTTGATGGCCGTAAAATCTTCTAGGTGGTAGAAAAAGACAAAGCCAATTGCTGCGATCACCGCCAATTGTACATATCATGATCTTTATTAACACTGGCTTATACAGCAGCAATATTGTGATTGGTCACCTCTCCACAGAGCGAAACTGGTGTGAAATTTGGTCACAACGGATTGAATAGCCTCTTCGATGAGTCGATTATAACGATCATAAAATGGAGGTATCTGGCGAAATATATTTTTCATAGAATACGAATTTTTATCATAAAACTCAATCATTTCCCTTGTGAATGATCGACAGTGTGGCTTTCGTAGAAACCGATATACTGCAGACCTGATTGAGGTCTTTTCAGAACGATGGAGTCGAGTGATTCACTGCCTTGGTAAAAGCAATTTCTGCACTCATATCGAAACTTATTGATTTTCATGTCGGTAATACCTTCTCTCGGTTCATATCGAATTTTCTCAGAGATCGCTTTGTGAACATTTTTATAGATGCGGTCTCATCTAATGAGGTGCACACAAGCTTCGGTTCTCTCTCCTTCACAAGGTCTTATTTTCATGGACGACCTGTTAGGTCAGAGTGTGAACGCAAGCTACTCTTTTTCGGATGATCACAACCTCCGTCATTCGTATTCATTTGATCATTGGCCAAGTTCATGGGTGGTCGGAGACATTCAATCGTCATTTGGCGTCGAATTATGAGTGTGGTATATTTCAATGTACATATGACCCAGTTATATTTGCTGTCACACAAAAATTCCACCT
Organism: Hydrotaea cyrtoneurina; assembly: GCA_958296145.1. Lineage (NCBI taxonomy): Eukaryota > Metazoa > Arthropoda > Insecta > Diptera > Muscidae > Hydrotaea > Hydrotaea cyrtoneurina. The sequence continues at coordinate 120,436,529 of OY282512.1, forward strand.
CTATGGGTGGAATGTATATACAAATGGAACATAACTTCCATATAAGAGGATGGGCTCTAATGTCATCTTTGCAGCTTCTGAACCTTCAGTATCGCAAGAATGTGGGTTGTATATAAGATATTTTAATGGTATCTGCTCCTCCCATATCCATCATATCGTTGCAGATGTTGGGACTATCGCGAGATATCGGCCGGGATACGCGGATAGCCAGTAACTATCATCCGTTCACTGTGCATTACATTTATAGGATTTATAGAAAATTTTTTGACTTTGACCTATGTTACGAATCACGTGTGAACCGGGCAGGAATATAATGCTGAACAACCAAATAGCAATAAAATTACACACTTTATTTATGAGATTTTTTTTTTGAACACCCAAGCGAAGGCCGCTATAAACGTCTTAGAAATTATAACAGAAATTAATCCATTCTTTCTAAAATTTGGAATTTTCTTCATTAAAGAAAAAAAAACTGTACAATTGGGAGTATTTTTTATTTATATTTTATGCTTTATTGACTCCCAGGCTAAGAACATTGAACTATAGAAAGCGTCAAGACCAAATGCCACGATACTTAATTAACCAAAGATTACACATAGAGCTCTTTAGAACATTTGAAGGCCACTCTAAAAAGCCCGGTCTGGCTGGAGTTGGAATATATGAATTAAATTGTATTATGAGGCTTGGGCTACCAAATATCCTGTCTCATCATCCACCATATAACTAGTTTTTATTGTAATAGACAAAAGCTTGATATAGAAATTTCTGTCCATTTGATCATTGACCATATTAGCTTGTATTCAACTAACAACATCTACATATGTATATTTTTAGAGAAAATGTGTGGTGGGGCTTAATACCTCAAGACATCCATTAGACAATTAATACTTCACCCATTTCACTGATAAAACCTTAATTCAGCAAATTTATCTGTCCCATATTTATGAAAAAAAGCTTTCTATTTAGAATTTATACAAAGTTTTGGTTAAAGTTCATTGCTGCCATCTCTGAACTTCGTAAAATTTCATTAAAACCCAACCAGATGAAAATAAATGGTGTAATTATTTAAAAACGAAAAACTAATACCCTCCACTGTGTGCTAGTGCGTATCTTTGACACATATAGCATCACATCGCTGTAATCTATTCACTTTTTGTTGTCTACACGGCCATTAGTTGTGTTGGCCAACACAAGGACTCACTGGTAACTCATCTCAGAGTAATATGGCAGAAAAACGACCCCCCTTCCCACACAAACACACACACACACACCACAATGTAAGCAAACAAAAAGGACAGTGCCACGGGAGACCACTACTACTACTACTACTAATCCGCACAAATATCCATATTTTAGGGTATATTTACGAAGGTCAGATTCCTGTTTGTGCGTCTTTTATTTTTGATCTTACAGTTCCTCTCCGATTGTGTCCTGTCCATGGAGGTTTGGTATGTGTTGGCAAGCCAGTGGATGTCTTGAGGAAAAATAAGCTTAATAAATAGCACACATAAATTGACGCGAGTACTAAAGCCGGAGATTTCCATTAGACAAGAAATCAGAAAAAAAAACAAAAATTTCACCATTGAGTTGTACTAGTATTCGACTTTTTGCTGGGCACTTGTTTGCCTTTACTATGGTTAATTGAAATGGAAGTGAACATAAGAACGATGATGGGAATGGATGTAATTTATATTTCGTTTATTATGAATTACTGCGGCCAACATCCAAGGCCGTTGCTTGGAATATTTAAATATTCACAGAATCGGGAATTAAAGTAAATAATTAGATGCTCTAATTTTTGGTTACGACAAATTACATTTGTAATTCATATATGAATATCCGACTTATTATTATTATTATTTTCCTGTGAGTAAATACGGCACGTCAATAAACTGTGAATAAGTAAACAAAGGACCTATTTGAAATACAACAGTAAAAATCGTGTTTAAATCGCAGTTTAGTGAGTCGATCGATCCATTTGTCGCCAACTTCCAGAGAACTTAGCCGATGATCAAATGTTAAATGGCGTTTAAGTGAGCCATTCATTGTTTGCCTTTTGCCCTCGAGCTCCAGAGCACCTTGGCCGATGATCAAATGAATATAAATGACAGATGTAACTGTCAGCCGTAGAGGAGTAGATGGGGTTTACAGTACGACCGAAAAGATCGTCAATGAAAATCAGAAATAGAGAAGAGAGAACAGAACCTAGTGATACTCCTGGGGTCGACATATGTTCATTGGATGAGATCACGTATAGAGCGGTCTCTGAGAAAACTTGCTATAAATCACGAGAAGCTAATACCAAAACCAATATGATATGAATATACCGTGACAGACGCTATCGAACGCCTTGGGAATATGCAGAGCCTTGCTTTCACCAAGGCGGTGAATGGATCGACTTCATCGTTCCGAAAGGAACGCCATCAGGTCTCCAGTAGATCGGTTTCTACGAAAGCCATTCTGTCAACCAATTATATGTCCGTTAGACTCTAGATACTTTACCAGATGGTGGTTAACCACCATCGCGAGCTACAAACATTTTGCAATCGGGCGGTAATTTGCTGAATTTGTGGCCTCACCTTTCATGGGAATAGCATGAACATTTACAGCCTCGATATTTTGGATATGCATTTATGCATAAACTCTTCGCGGGAATCATCATGTTTTGTTTTTAACATACAACATATCTTTAAATTTCCAGGAAATTTCTTCAACTCATCCGCACATTGCAATCTTGCACTTTCCAAACTGTTAATAGTTTTAAGCAACACAATTTGTCGCCACATTTGTCGAATGCAAACAACGCCCACGCCAGCAAGTCATATTTGCATATTTGCAAAGTTATGCTCAACTGCATCGCCATCAGCTATATCATTATAACTTATAGCTGTTGGAACGGGCAGATAAGTACGTTGCAGTCTGTGCATCGAAAAGCGGCATTTTATGACAATTTACATTTTGAATTTGAATCGGTACAAAGAATAATTGATGATTGCCAATGAAATTTGAATATATTGATTGATTAGTTAATTAATATATTCACATTGTAAAGTATCTTTCTTTAATATATATTTACCCTCGACACTGATTCACTGACTCTGTCACGCAGTACGTAGGAATTTAAATAGGCATTCTATAATTTTCTATAAATAATAATAATAAAAAAAATATTTTTTTTTTGTACAGAAATTGTGTTTTCCCCAAATTTTTTTTTTTCCAAAATTTTTTTTTACAAAAATTTTTTTTCCAAAATTTTTTTTTACAAAAATTTTTTTTCCAAAATTTTTTTTTACAAAAATTTTTTTTACAAAATTTTTTTTTACAAAAATTTTTTTTTTACAAATTTTTTTTTCCAAATTTTTTTTTTCAACAAAATTTTTTTTTCCACAAAAATTTTTTTTTTCAACATTTTTTTTTTTCAAGAAAAAATTTGTTTTTCAACAACATTTTTTTTTTCCAACAAAATTTTTTTTTTCCACAAAATTAAAGATAACTTTCTTACTCGTAAAGTTTCCGGCATTTAGGAGGTGGAAGCGACAGATGTGTCACTTACCACACCAACGACACCGTGTGTCTTCTTTCTCTGGGGCTATGTGGAATGTGTAATGATTTCAGAACTGAAGAACTAAATTATACTTGTAGTAGACTATTCCAGAAATTCATGGACAATTTTGATCGACTGTTGCGGTATCTACAGGGAGGATTGCACTTAATTATTTTCCTTAACATTCCATGAAGCAACAGATGGAGAACCTTTCTCGAATCAGTGAACTGTGCACGATCGCATTGGTATATCCACTGACCGGGACCACTATTTAAAGCCGTCTCCTTATGGCTAATTCTTTTTCTAGAGAATATTATTCTCTCTTATTCGTAAACTCACCAGCATTTACGAGGTGGAAACAGTCGCTGAGAAATATTTGATGGTCTTAACTAGGTGTCCAACCTGGGTTTACTGTGTGATAGTACATAACACAGCCGTCTTAACCACCTCCGTAAAATATTAGGCATACAATTTTTTTTTTTTGTAGAACAGAGATTTTCACTTCCGGACTTCAGCTCGAATACACTTCAGATATGTCTGAGCGAAATTTTAATCAAATCGGGTAAGCCAATTGCAAATGGCAGATTTATATCCAAACCAATTTTGAATTTTCCTACTGTGCGTCGTTTTTAGTGGGTGACCAGTCCAATGTTTTATGGGTAAACAACTGGGAGTAAGCTTTGGCTTATCAGCATTTGGTTACGGGGTCTTTCCGGAGACTTAAATCTGGTATCATGGGTCGACAAGAGCCCCCCGAAATTTGTTCCGGCTTGACCAGCAAGTGGTCTATACCGAAATCGTGAAGAGAGTTTGGGCTCGGTGTGGTGTTGCATTGCAAAACGCTTGCTGAGACCCATCGATCAACAGAGGTTTAGATAGGGGGCATTTATAGGGGGTGTTAGTGAGGGTTAGTCAAAAAAAAAAGAAAAAAAAGAGGGAAATCATGATCCATATAAAGGATGTTTTTTATTGGGGTATCACTTTTTTAACTGGCGGCCATTTTGTCAGCTATCAAGTGATTAATATTTAGTTTGGTTTGCCATTTCATCATAAACAGGTTGACAAAAGAACAACGCTTGCAAATCGTGCAAATTTATTTCGAAAGTAATGGTTCAGTTCGCGAAGTTCACCGCAAGCTCCGTCCATTTTATGCCATTACATCCACAAAAACTGACTGTTTGGTGTGCTCTATGGGCTGGTGGAGTCATTGGGCGATACTTCTTCCGAAATAATGCTGGAGAGTCAGTTACCGTTAATGGAGACCGGTATAGAGCCATGATAACCGACTATTTTGTTCCCGAATTGGATGGCATGAATGTGGATGAGTTGTGGTTCCAACAAGTGGTTGAAAATTGGAACTGCAGAATTGGCTTTATTCGAGCCAGCCGCGGCGGCCACATGCCCGAAATCATATTTAAACATTAATGGCATAAAATTATCCTTCCAATAAAGTCAAATTGATGGACATTAAAACGATTTTCTTGTGTTTTATTTCAATTCGAAGTTCTATACCTCAATAAAAAACACCCTTTATATCATGCTTCGATTTGCATACAATCTATTTTTTACGAAATTCAAAAATGTTTACGATTGGCCGATGAAATTGGATTGTGGACCACAGTGAGGCATTGACAAGTAAATGTTGCCTAATTTTTGGTAATGGAGAATCCACACAAGATCCAAAATTATGATTTCAACAGTTGAGGCAAAATAGTCGACTGGAATTGATTACTGTTTGCTATCTATTTTTGATTCTAATTTTGGGGACAATGGGACAAGCAAATATTATGAAAAACGCTCATTAAAAATATAAAACAGCGATCATATAATTACCAATTGTTTCAGACAAGTTATAAACTACATGCGTAAATCATACGAACAAGTATGTTTTTAATTCGAGATTAATATGATTTTTTTTGAAAACCCGATTATATAAAATGACAAAATCTATTTATGAAGATATTGATGTGACAATCCAACCATATTGAGAAATGCTGAACCTGACTTTCTAATTTCGCTGTACGTTTGCTATGACCATTGTAGTGTGATTGTGTTCTTGCTTATTGATTGATTTAAAGGAAATCACTGTTTTCAGTAAATATATCGTATGAATTGAGCATGCATGCTAAAGTTGCACTGATAAACAATGGGATTACACAACAACAGATACGACAGTACAACGTTTGCCTATTTTTAACTCAGAAATATATTTCGATTAATTACGAATGTCTGCAGACGTAATTAAAAAAAATATATATATTCAAGTCCTATTAAATTGAATTGGCATAACATTTTCAGGTGAACGAAAATTTTTAAAACATACGCACGTAACGCTTTCTACATTTCTAAGCGGATACAACAGAATTCCCTTACATATGGTAGCCGCTCTTAAATTGTAAGCAAACATTTTCTCTCCGCGAGAAAGAGAGTAAAACGGCTTTGTGCTCAAGCAATGTTAAAACATAACAGTAAAGGACAACGCAACAATACCCATAGCACGCACCGATGTGCAGGACAACATTCAGTACGGAAAACATTGTCAAACCAGAAGGTTTTTCGAGCGGAGTTTTTTGTGTTAATCACAGGCTATAGGATTTACTAGTCCCAGTGTTTTGATTGTTCCTATTGTTGCTCTTGCTGTTATTGTTATTATTGCTGTTGTTTTTGTTTTTATTTTGGTTAGTATTGCTGTTTGTAGAGCCGGCGGCGGTGGATTGCGTTTGGCTGTTCCGTTTCCGTTCGGAACAGTCATTATGTCGATAATGCGAAAACGGGAATAAATTATATCGAAACCTGCTGACATATGTATGCGTGTAAGACACGCACACATACATGTGTATGTGTTTGTGTGTATGTATATTGAAACAGCTGAACATGGCTAGGAAACGGTATCAAAGTGTAATTAAGTTTGTGTTCGCACGTACCGTGACGCGTGAAGTGTGTGCTCATGTTGCGCTGGCTTTGCATGCACCCACAGTTTGAAGTGGAATAAGGATTAAAGTGAAACCTTGAAATGATGAAAATCATGAAACGATAGACAAACAAATGATTACACGGAAATACAATATAATCCGGTTAAAGCAACCCAAACGAAATGAATGTGATCGATAAAATAAAAAAAAAATGAAAATAAAAATAAAAAAGAAAATGCAATAATTGGAAAAATGCCATTGATGACAGACTACAAGGCAAAGGCTGTAAAATGTGCATTCAATTTACCACAGCGGCGTTAGCTCATATTTCAAATTTAATTTGAAATCAATCAGTGTGAAAAGTGATTGGCACGACTGCTTCCGGCTTCCTTGAAACATACAGATATCCGGTTGACCATCAGCAATCAGGACGACTGTAAAGTCTTGTGTGTGCGTGTGTGTGTGTGGTCTTAAAGTTGTAAGGAAGTTTATCACAACTAAACAAACATCTGTGTTTTGTTGAAACTTATTGGATGGTAAAACTAAACTAGTTTTCAGTTGTAAATTGTTCGTTGTTTATCTTTCATGGGAAATGGCGGTCTCAATTAAAAACTCTATAAAACTATAAAATTGGAAGAAAATAAAAATTCAATTGTCTGTTTGCAAGGGATACGTGTCAGGCCTCACTCGTGGGTGTCTGTATTCGAACCGTTATAGGATATGCATGTGATATTGACAATATTGGATAAACTCAATAAAATTGTGTATTCAAATGCACGGAAGTATCTGCGTAATATCAACAAGTGCAATAATACAAATGCTAGGGTTAAAACGTGTCAATTACTTTGAAAGTGTTGATGCCGTGACTAAGGCAATGTACGACATATTACTGACCTGGTTTTAATGTGTACCAATTATAGTCATTTGTGGTATATTTAGTCACACATGAAAGATCTCAAGAATGCTAACATATGTTTTTTTTTCAACAGCAAATAAAAACAAATGAAATTGTCATATTTTCAATGTATACAAAAGTGTGTATTTCCCTCAACACTTAATGAAGTAAAATCAACCACTGAAAGCTGTGTAGCATTTCAAAAAAAAAAAAAATTCAAAATAAAAGACTAGGACCAACTCCGAATGTGTAATGTTTTTTCTGTAATTGGATAAAATCATCGCGGTGGAAACTGCCGTTGAAAATGTAGTTAGAGTTCTAAACGGGATATAAAAACCCAGATTTGTTGTATGATGGTCGCACAAGGTTCTAATTTTATCTCAAATTTGCATATTTAACAATGTAACGTCGCACAGTGCTCCAAAATCCATTTCTATCGGACAACAATCTGTAACTTTAGATTTAGTAAATATTTTTGAGTTTTGTAAAAATTTGATTTTTTTGTTTTTTAAATCGACATTTTTAAAATAGCTGCTACAACAAAACTCTATTCGCTGGAAACAAAATGTTGACCTCATAATATAGATAAGAAAACCCTCATTATTGTAAAAAGTTGAGTACATTAGCTCATCAAATGTAAAGGGTTTTTTTTATTGGGGTATAGAACTTTAAGTTGGCATCACTTTTTTAACTGGCGGCCATTTTGTCAGCTGTCAAGTGATTAATATTTAGTTTGGTTTGCCATTTCATCATGAACAGGTTGACAAAAGAACAACGCTTGCAAATCGTGCAAATTTATTTCGAAGGTAATGGTTCAGTTCGCGAAGTTCACCGCAAGCTCCGTCCATTTTATGCCATTACATCCACAAAAACTGACTGTTTGGTGTGCTCTATGGGCTGGTGGAGTCATTGGGCCATACTTCTTCCGAAATAATGCTGGAGAGTCAGTTACCATTAATGGAGACCGGTATAGAGCCATGATAACTACGGTGACCATCCGTTCACTATTATAGTGGACAGTACACTATTTGAGCATCTTGTACACTATTTTTTTCATGTACACTATTTGTACACTTTTTCTTTCGTGTGTTCACTTTTGTCCACTCTTCTATTCTATTTACTATTCTTGGTCTTTACTTAATTTTCTTGGCAACTCTACGTCTCATTTTATTATAAAACATAATCTGGCCTTATTTCGATAAATTTACGTTGAGGTAAATTGTTGTGTATTGTGTATTTGAATTTTACAAAAATGGTTTTTATATGGAATCTAGAAATGCCACCAAGACGAAAATGTACATTCAACAACGATCTGCAAAAGGAGTATCCATTCATTAAAAAGGGGAATACAGAGAGCGATGTAAGATGTACAACTTGCACAGCTAGCTTTTCAATAGCTTGTGGTGGTCGCCACAATATCCAACAGCACATTGATACCAACAAGCACAAAAAGGCAGTAATCGAAAGAAGTTCCAATAAAAAGGTACCCACATTCTTCAGAGCGATAGACTTGCAATCCAATGAAAAACAGTTGGCTCTTGCAGAAGGGATTTGGACATATCATTCTGTTCTACACAATTTTTCATTTCGTGCCAATGATTGTACTTCAAAATTGATTAAATCTTGCTTCGAAAGTAAATATTCCTGTGCTAGAACAAAATGTGGAGCCATCGCTAATAAAGTTTTTGCACCTCTTTCAATGGAATTATTAAAAGAAGATCTGAAGCGCTCCCAAAATATTACGGTATATTTAGACTGTTCCAATCATGGATCCATTAAGCTCTGTCCAGTCTTGGTGAGATATTTCTTACCTGACAGAGGAACTCTGGTGAAAGTACTTAAAATTAATGAACTAAAAGCTGAAACTTCTGACATAATTTTAAATAGTCTACAAAATACGTTAAGTATTATTGATATTGCCAGTAAAATTTTAGCTTTTTGTGGAGATAATACTAATGTAACTTCGGTGGTGCGGCAAAAAGAGGCAAAAATAATGTTTTTTATAAAATGCAAAAGTTTCTAGGAAAGAAAATTATTGGTGTCAATTGTGTTGCCCATATTTTAAATAATTGTATTCAAACTGCGGCAGAATCTCTACCAATAGATATCGAGGTTACAATAGTAAAAATATATTCATTCTTTTATATTTATACAGTTAGGGTAGAAAAGTTTAAAGAAATTTGTGAACATGTTGACGTTGAATATAAAAAACTATTAGGCCATAGTAAAACACGTTGGTTAACACTAATGCCAGCCTTAGGGCGAATATTGGAATTATTTGTACCTTTAAGAGAGTACTTTCTTGAACAAGAAAAATGCCCAACAGTATTGCTTAATTTCTTTAATGATGCCTGTGCTATTTTTAGGTTACTTTTCATACATAGTCAAGCTTGTGTCTTTCATAAGTATATTCTGCGTTTAGAAACACAACATATTTCGATGCCTGAAGCAGCAGTAATTTTAAAAGACTTAAAACTGAAGTTAATAGAACGTAAGGATGAAGTATTTCTACCATTAGCGGTTCAAAATGCTATTTCAGATCTAGAGTCTGGGGGATTTGATGTTAATATTCTGAAAGAAAAAATAAAACATTTTTACAGAACTTGTATTGATTATTTGCACCAATGGGATGAATCATTTAGAGAAATTGGGGGATTTGCTTGGGTACTTTTAAAAACAGTTCCATCTTGGCAGCAAGTAGAAAAATCGTTGGCTAAAGTAATAGAAATTAGAAATGATTTAAATATAAATAATAACGACGTCTTTGATGAATTTACTTCCGTAAAAAGTTACGCAAACGTAGACAAAATAGAAATATGGAAAAAATCCGAAATAAATCCAGATAAAAAGTGGGTTGAAATTTTTAAATTCTTCGACAATGAAAATATTCCTTATAAAAATATTTTGAAATTAGGGGATTTTGTATTTGCATTGCCTGCGTCAAATGCACCAACAGAAAGGGTTTTTTCGATATCTAATAATATTTGGACTTCAGAGAAATCTCAAATGAAATTAGAAACATTAGAATGTCTTAATTATAAAATGCAATTTTGAAATGGATTGCACTGAATTTAAATCATTCTTAACGAATAGAGCTGATGTTTTGCAAAAAATACATTCTGTAGAGAAATATCAATAGTAAAGTACATATATTTTTACATGAGTATGTATGTACGTATGTACATGTATGTATGTATGTATGTATTTAGTTCGTTTTTTTATGGCAATGAATTTAATGTTATGCTTTGAAATAAAATAAATGCAATCCTTAAAAATGTGTACACTATTTCTTTATTGGTTTAATGGTCACCGTAATGATAACCGACTATTTTGTTCCCGAATTGGATGGCATGAATGTGGATGAGTTGTGGTTTCAACAAGTGGTTGAAAATTGGACCTGTAGAATTGGCTTTATTCGAGCCAGCCGCGGCGGCCACATGCCCGAAATCATATTTAAACATTAATGGCATAAAATTATCCTTCCAATAAAGCCAAATTGATGGACATTAAAACGATTTTCTTGTGTTTTATTTCAATTCGAAGTTCTATACCTCAATAAAAAATACCCTTTATGAGATAGAGTATGACAAAATACAAAAATAATTTTTTTTTTGGTTTTTTATTATAATTTAATGTTCAATATTTGGTATCTACCTTTGTCAATTATATCGAATTTAGAATTTGTTCAATGAGTTCAAGATCGAGGTTAGGAATTTTTTAAAAATAAATTATTTTATTTAATTTATTTTTTCAATATTTCGCTCCTCTTTGAAGAACATCATCAGGGAGTACAACAACAAAAAAAATAAATAAAACACACGCAATAGAACGTAAATAATTTTTTTATTAAAAATTCCTGACTTTGAGCTTGAACTCATTAAAAACAATTTCTAAATTCGATTAATTTGTTTTTCAACTTTTAAAATATTGAAAAAAATATATAAAAATTTGTAATATGAAAAATTTTTTTTTTTTAAATTTAAAAAAAAAAATTATATGTAAAAGCACGATTCTAGTAATAATCGCATACTTCTTGTCAACAAACAATTTTTTGCAAATTTCAAAAGTTACAGGCTTTCTACCGAAGGTGTTCGTACGACACACGAAACAGGTTGTAGGCAAGGACAAACATGAGAGAAAAATCTCTTAAAGTGTACGAGTTCGAATTTGCCTATAAATTAAATTAATTTTTTTCAAATTTCGAAATCTAAAAAACATAAAATTTTGCAAATACTTGAATTATTTCAAAATAAATATTATCCCACTGTGCGCTGGCGATCATTCTGTTCTAAAAGTGCCGCCTTTTTTTGCGTAAAAACTTTACGAACATTTCTATTGACACTTTATTATTTTCTGACATCGTTTAATTTCCGCACAATCGTTCCTTGGAAACTTTGTTTATTTATTTTTACTTAACAAAACAACATTTTGAAGTTTGTTAAAACGAAAACTGTGTACGGTGAACACATTTATTTTCATTTGCATTTTGAAATGAGCACAGAAAATTTATAAGAAATATAAATATTGGAATTGTTTTGCTGTTAGCATAAAATTCATAAATTTCATTTCGTTGGTCGTATTTTGTAGTAGCTCTAGGGCTAGTGATAATTCTGACAAAAAATGGGGGGGGGGGGGGAAGCATTCGCAAAAATGTATATGTAGAGATATCATGATATGTTGGAAAGAATTCTGGAGAAATTTAATTACTTTTCATTTTCTGATTTCCCAGAAAATTCACAATATGTACCTTTCTAGGAATTCTTAAATGAAAAAATAGTCCAATCCACACATTAATATGGCAGGAATGTAAAGGTGGCTCTATGTTTTCGAAATTTCCCAAATGTTCCCAAATGGAATATTTGTCGAAAATATATCCAAATGTGTAAGCGCCCCGGTAGGCGAGTTGGTAGCGTGCTTGCCTATCAGCGTGGGGGTTGTGGGTTCGATTCCCACCAGAGGCTTTGGTCTGTGGCTGCAAAAATCTAAACATATGGTCTGTGTCACCCGGTTTACCCTTGGACCCAAAAAATTAGAATATAAATTTACTTTGTATTGTAATTAATAATAAATAAATAAAATAATATCCAAATGTCTGATAGTGAATGTTAGAAACTTATAAAAATAGCTCACATTTTGCCCACAATCAGTTTTTTTCAGAACTTACATTTTTTTCAATATTACAGACTTTTGTCCAATGGAATTGGATTGATGTTTATCTTATTTAATTCCTGTACAAACAGCGGCGATATTTTCACTTGAACAACCGAGACGAATATCTGCTGGGAATTTTATGTGTTGTATCTAGCCAGTCGATTACAATTTTTAAGTGTCTCTGTTAGACGATTATAACAACTCAAAATATCCTCACTTTTGCGAAATCTGCTTTTAACATATCCACCGACTTTTGTTTAGAGTATCCGTAGGGGGAAAGACGAGGTAGAGTTTGTTGATGTTTGCCTTGAATTTGAGAATTTATCAACTGGCAGGAAAAACACTAGCTGGAAGAATATTCCACATACGAACGTGTCTGCTGAATAACGAATTTTCTCTATACTGTGTCGTCCGATCAATCGGCCATTTGACAACGAATGTACGCGTATTCCAGCTAAATGTTCTAGACAAGATGTTGAAAAGGATGTTTAAATATCTATAGAAATATTCTTTTTTGAACTCTGAAGAGTCAATAGAATTTATTGCTATACGTCAATACAATTATGTCTTCTCTAACAGTCAATGTTGATCATTTGATTGAAATTTCCATTTAAAAATTGATTTCTCAAATGCACTACAACAAAAACGTGCGTTGTGTCAACACACTAATAATTCCGATTTAAAATAAAAATGAACTTGTATTTTTCCACAAACGTATCCGTTAAATTGTAGCAGATCATGCATTTTAAATGCGTTGTTCCGTTTCCATTGAATACAATTTTATTGAAAAAAAAACAACATCGACAAATGGCATTCGGTCATGTATGTCTGATGGGCAACAGTTCATATCCAAATCTTTGGGGAATGATTCCAAATTTTTTTTATGAGCATGTGTATATTTGCTGACAATACCAGTAAATGTTATTTGTGTAAACATACAAATATATCACATATTTATGATAACCTTCATAAAGGGAAAGATTAAATGCCACAATAATTTCATATCGGGGCACACAATCAATGCCAACTTTAACCTTAGGACTAGCATCTACCTAATACACACACACGCACACACACAGTGTCTGTATGTGTGCACAGGAAATAGGGGAAAGCGATCGCCACCAGTGATGACATTGACTCCTCATGCGATTGGAAAAAAAAAACGAAATAAACACCCGCAGCAAAAAAGGAAACATTTTAAGTGTGGCTAAAAGGGACTACACATTTTCGAGGGTTTGGTGGCCAAATTAATATGACACCTTCACTTCCATATCTTTCAGACAGTCACAAACACTCAAACACAGACAGACACTTCAGTTTAACAATAAAATGTTCATTTGAAATATAAAAGAAACTATAAGAAGACTGCCTTAATTCAGCACGAGTTTTTCTTTTCATTCATTCCCATCTAACAAAATGAAGATGTATGAAAACGTAAAATAAAAAAATAAGAAGTAAGAAGTAAAAAGTAAAAGATAAACAGAGAATAGTATTTCTCAGAGGGAAACGAAGAAAACGAAAAAAGTGTTGTGCAGTGTACACATAAAACCATATCAACCATTATCAAGACATCCAGGCAACGTCAAGGAGCTGTGAGTGCAAAATGTTTTGGATTTTACGACGAACTGGAGCGGCGAACTTCTTCAATTCATTGAACAACAACTGCAGCACATCCAAAGGTCCTGGTGGCAGTCAAACAACGATGGGTAAGTTGATGCCATAGACTACAATGTAGCACCACTTAGTTTTATTAAACATGAAAAAGTCACAAGAAATGCTACACTATTGCCTTAGAATAGAATAAAATATTTATAAAGAAAATGTAAGTTTTTTTATATAGATCCATAACTGTCCGGTACTATTTATTTATATTTAGAAAATTTAAGAATCGAGCTCGTGGTCATTGTCCATACAAAAACAATTCGATTGTGGGAGCACCACTAAAAGGGTGTTTTTTAAGAACAAGATCGGCAGAGAGGTACGATGGTACTCAACATCAAACCAAGAAGAAAATATTGACAGCATATCTATCAGATTTCGAATTGGTACCAACGGATTGAGCTTTTTCGTCACATCTTGTTTAACCGAAAGGGCTGGGGGCTGTCACATAAAGCAGTCCTTGTGTGTATGTAAAATATTCAATAGTTATAGATGAGTATAAGAGAATAATGAGAATAATTTTAACAACAGCAGAGTAAAATCTGTCCTGAGACCTGATTGTGACCTACTAAGTGAAAATATTGTATGTCACTCGTGTAATGTCTACCATTATCCCTTTATTTAAAAATTCACTTAGCATCGCCTCCAAACAAATACTAAACGACATTGTATAATCCAGCCGTAAACATAGGCTTAATAAGGTTGCCCGTTTTTTGTAGCTGTCATATTATCCTCAAAATTGATTGTGTTTTTTCTTCTCTCCTCTTTTCGTAGTTGTGCAATTTGGCACAAAAAAAAAAGAAATAATCGATTTTTAGAAAGTTACATATTTCTAGCACAAAATCCTCTCAAAGTTTCTGGTGTAGGGCAGCAACATCATATAGGGATGACCACGTCTTAGTTTGTGTACATATGTTTATTCAACTATTCTATATTTTATATGAAGGAATCAAGGCAATATCCTTGTTTAAGTCTTTCGCTTAATGTTGTGAGGAATGGGCAACCAACGCTACAGGCAAATCTTCACCCTTGCCTGAATATAAAGTTTATGATTTTGTCTGTTTTCTCAACCAGCTGTGCTAAAGACATTAGTTTGTTGTCTAAGTATAGGTCTCACTTGTCAAAATGTGCCTTTTTTGTTGTTTATTTTTGCTTCCAACATTTTTCGGTAACAAATTAGTAGGTCAGAAAAAGACGTACAAGATTACGTAGAAATTCGTTTGCCATCTCGTCAGTTTCACCTCAAATTACCCGATATTTTAAGCGACTTTGTGTGATTTTAGGAGTTACATTACTAATGAGACATCACGTACATTTGGGGGAATTAGTAATATAAAACTGATTGAACAGTTTGTCAGATTAGGGGATACCCCTACGCACGGTGTTAGCGATAGGAAATGAGGGTATTGAAAGCCGGAAAGAAGGAGTGGATATTTTCGATCTTTGCCTTGAGTTTGAGAATGTCACATGTGGCAGGAAAAACACTTGCCGGAAGATCATTCCACATACACTGTAAAGAAAGGTTCTTTAATTTGATTAATTTGGACATAGGTTGGGAAATACCTACTACACTTTTCTTCAGTTTGATGTAGAACTTTTCATTATTTTTTCTTCAATTCCGTACATCAATTTGATGAAATTCGACATCAATTTGATGAACATTGTAAATCAACTTGATGAACATTTTACATCAATTCAAGGAACATTGTACGAATCCATTTCGGTACCCTTTGCAATCACTCCTACAACAAAGACGACTTTGGAGACCATGCCCATACATGCGAGTTTTTTTCATGAACATATCTAATACTCAGTATTCAATAAAATCGTTGACAATTGAAACATTGCAATAGAAATTTTGACTCAAATTGAATTATACATTGGAACAAATAACAGAATTTCCGAAATTGAACTAAATTCACAAAATTGACAACATTTATTAATCGTGCAGTACTTTCCCCATACTCTGCACAGATTTTGGTGGACTGTTAAGATAACATACATGCTGGGATATCGGATTACGCTGTGTGAATATTTGTTTTGGAAAATTGTTGTATGATTAAAACGACAGGCTTTTTCTAAATTCAAAAAAAAAAACTCAAAATCTGCCAAAACATAACCGCTGTTCGTAACATTGAGCTGGAGACCCCGTGGCAGACGATTTTGCGCCGGAAACAAGAAGTCGCCCTTAGGCAGACCGCAACTTGTCGAAATTTGAGTCTGTACTCGTACAAAATTCAACTGACCCAACTTTATGATATCTGCATGGTCCCTGGAACAGTTTTTTTTTTAAGTTTGAAGTATGAAGCTCGTAGTGGCCTGTGTGAAAGCCTTTGGACCGATTTTTAACCCTTTTTCAGTGATCCAATCGAGCTTATTTTTGGCAGGCACACTCGTGGAAATATCTGTATCACGTCAAATTTTTTAAAAAATAGATTTTTATCAATTCTCAGATTTTCCTAAATTAGAAAAATATAGAAAAAAAATTTTTGTGGAAAAAAAAAATTTTGTTGAAAAAAAAAATTTGTTGAAAAAAAAAATTTGGGAAAAAAAAATTTTGGAAAAAAAAAATTTCTGTACAAAAAAAAATATTATTTTCAGTGTCGAGTGTAAATATATATTAAGATAGGAAGCGCTTTATAAACAAACCTTTAGCAAAAATCTAAGAACGCTTTTTTTTGGCAGACGTTTCTGATGATCAACTAGATAACCGAAAAATACTAATTTCCTTTATGAATTCATGAATCTACGCATCTTCCGCTGGCATCGACATGCATGGATGGAGTCGTTATCAATATTCCATTAAAGTCGTCAGTATGATTTAAAGGATTATTATTTATGCCACTACAGCCCACCTATGCATAGTTTCCCAATACAATTTACTCCAAAGTCTCGTATGGATTTTTGCAACAACAACAACCACCGATACGGGCATAATTCTAAATATGAATTTAATATTCAAAGAACATTACACGCTTAAGCTCATACTCTGAAAGCAAACAAGGGTAAAATTGATGAATATACAGAAATAGTCAGATATGAGACAGTCCATGGCAATTTGCATTGAGTGGTATAGGGAAACTTGTTATATTTTTTTACTTTAAAATAATTGTATTCAGTTTTAGCCAATTTTACCAGGATATGATAAAATGTCTAAGCTAGTTCAAGATTGCTAAGTTCGTACATAGAATTCAAGTGAATTGACAGAAAATGGTATTTTTGAAATATTTCATATTCCAATATTTCGAAAAATCAGCAATTTGAACCAGTTTATTCTCAACAGTATGCATTTGTATACACCCAAGATATTCCTTGTCCCATGGCAGCCACATCACTCTCGTTTAGGGTCAAGTATTGCCCATGGTGACTATGCTGCGACAAAGCCCTGGTGAAATTTAGAATTTTCCATCAATATTCAATTGTTCAATATTGCATCTAGTTGAAGTTAGTTTTTTCATACAACTAAGTTTTTTAAGAATTTGCAAAAAAAAATTGGTCGCATTCTTTTTCCAATGTCACATGGAATAACTCATACGCGTATGTACGTATATCTACGCAAATACACAGACACGTAATAACTGCTGAGAGTAGATTTTAATGCCATATCATCAACAGTATTAGAGCAGCCACAGCCGCTGACACTACCACATTCACCACCCCCAAAAACAAAATCCTTTTTTGTTGCCATTCTTTTTCCTCCTTGCCGTATCTCACTAAATATTCGCATCCATTCACCAAAGTGTGAAGCGTACGAAGAAATATATGATGAGGGAGCATCCTTTACGAAACTCTATTAGTATTCAGCAGAGTTTCACATCAATGGGCGTCAATGTAATCAAATTTTATTCAAATATGAATGACTTCCCATTTTATGCTACACATTGACGGACATGCTCTATCACAGGCGACTACAATGAATGAGAACTTAAAAATGCTGACCACGAAATGCACATTAATACCTAGAAAGGCAGGCCCAGCTGACAGCAAACGTTAAAACTTCAATTGAAGCAGCTATTGACGATATGTTGTACTACCCAAGACACATGGACTTTCGTATAGTTTGGTATGTATGTGTGTGTCACGTGTATGTGTGTGTCACGTTGTCAACGTTTTCCCACTGATTTCGTAAGAAACAAAAGGAAAATATGGCATACAATAGAAGGCGACGACTGCATAATTAATGAATACATTATTTCTAATTGGCAGATGAGGCGTATGAGTGATGTCAATGCCATACATCGCTTAACCGCTTAACCAATATCACATTGTCGCCACCCTATTAAATACGCTGTCACACATAATTGATTTTAATGGAATTCTGGTGCTCAGTAGAAGTTCTAATTAGAAAAATCTGCACAACGGAATCCAATCAAATTAACAAATAATAGTTTGCTAATCAAATGCAACCAAGCGAGAAAATTCGATTTAATTTGTCTTGCCGTTAATCGTTGCTGGGCTTCGTGAATCACGTATTTTTTTCTAGAAAAGAACAACTTTCGAAATTTAATATATATTTACCCTCGACACTGATTCACTGACTCTGTCACGCAGTACGTAGGAATTTAAATAGGCATTCTATAATTTTCTATAAATAATAATAATAACAAAAATAATATTTTTTTTTGTACAGAAATTGTGTTTTCCCCAAATTTTTTTTTACCAAAAATTTTTTTTTTCCAAATTTTTTTTTTTACAAAATTTTTTTTTCCAAATTTTTATTTTTTCAACAAAATTTTTTTTTTCATCAAAATTTTTTTTTCAACAAAAATTTTTTTTTTCAACAAAATTTTTTTTTTTCCACAAAATTTTTTTTTTCAACAAATTTTTTTTTCCATATTTCAACGGGCGCCATAGGCGCATTACAACTTACTAGTTAGCAATAATAGCTGTGTTTTATTTGAATAGCTTTCATGTTCACTATGTACGAAGGTTTGGTACTCTGTCGCTTATGTTTATCACACAACCAAATGAGAAATGCCAACTTGTCAAATAAAATTCGAGAAATGTCCATTCATGTTGTTTCACTGTATTAATCATATTGAAATTACTGTTACACCTGTATGACACTAATTTTGTGTTTATTCCAATGTCACAAAATAATTCAAATATGAAATAAGTTCTATGAGAAATCTCCCAATAAAATAATTGGGAATACAAACAAATGATGTCCTTATGGCAGAACGAATCTAAAATTAAATAATTTCTAATGAATTAATATCCAAATATTAAATGCCACTCTTAATACAAATTATTATTTTTTTTATTATTGATTAACAAGAAAATTATGATTTGGCAAAGCAGACTGAATAAGTCACTGCCAATTCTACAGAGAGGTTAGGTAGTCTGAAAAGTAATCTCACTTGGACTATAAAGTTCATTGTCATACCATGAAATCTAGCGAAAATCGTATGCCCAGTTCCATTACGTATCAATTTCTACCAAATCGCCTAGGTCGCTAAAGAAATAAACTCCCATTGTTGAATACCGCCTGTTGTTTTATGGACTCCTCCCTCTCTTCATCCTTCTGTCACATTGCAGGCCAATTTGACAGTCTCCCGTCATAACGGACATAAGTAATGATGACGCTAGCATTCTGTGCGAACGCTTCATATATAATCGGGATCAAATCTGCCTCGAAACAACCACAGAGAAACACCCACCTTCCGTTTGTTTGGGTATATCGTTACCTTAACATAAAAGGCTCTAACTCATGAAAACCTCCTTGTTTTGTTACACAAAAACTGTCAATGAACCATTTATTTTTATTAAAGTTAAACGAGGAATTCATATTTATGCCATCTCTACTTTGGATGTTTTTACTCAAAAGAATGAATAATCGTTTTCTAATTCAAACAAGTGGACAAATAGTAAGTTCGGCCGGGCCGAATCTTATATACCCTCCATCATGGATCCTTAAAAAGTCAATAAATAAGAAAACCAGTGAAAAAGTTGCAGTCGGGTAAACCGACTTATATATACCCTCATTAAAAACATACAAGTCTCATATTTCAAAGTATCGGAAAGTTAAATGTGTGAGTAGCTACCATCATTTGATGTAACATCTGATGAAAAGTCATAATAGCAACCTAGAATACCGAATGTTTTAGAAAAATATTGTATTACATGATTTTACAAAAAGGACGGAATATAAAGCAGAGTTTTTACTAGAAAATTGTATGTAGTTAAAGCTTTACTAAATATAGAGTTTCGGAAAGAATCGTTGATCGAGTTTATATAATTACACGATTTCTAAAGTGGGTGCAATGGTACATTTGTATGTACCAGAAAAGGAGTTGCCAGACTGCCAAGTTTTTGTCCAAAACTTAGTCCAGTTATACCATTACTAAATACGGAATTTGGGCAGATCGCGTTGGTCGTATTGAAAGTATTACACGGTTTATAATGGGTGGAATGGTAAATTTGTATGGGAGGTACCCGAAGGAGAGTTGCCAGACTGCCAACTTTTTGTCCACGACTTAGTCTTACTATACGTTTACTAAATACAAAATTTGGGCAAGATCGCGTTGGGCATATTGGTGTTATTAGGTAGGCGGGATGGCACATTTGTATGGCATGTACCAGAAGGGGAGTTGCCAGACTGCCAACTTTTTGTCCAAAACTTAGTCTAACTCTACTTTTACTAAATACAAAATTTGGGGAAGATCCAACTAGGCGTGTTGATATTATTACACGATTTCTAAAGTGAGCGAAATAGCATATTTGTATGGGAGGTACCCGAAGGGGTGTGGCCATATAGCCCATTTGCTATCCCATAAGCAGTTTTGGGAAAATATTAAGCCATGCCAAATTTCAGAGTGATTGCTTAACTCTTTCGAAAGTTATCGTGCGTACCAGCAGGACAGACGGACAGACGGACATGGCTCAAACGATTCAGAAAGTCATAAAACGAATTTGGTTCAAAGACACCTGGGGTCTAATGTGGATATTTCTATGTGTTACACTTTTGAGCCGTATCAAATGATATATACCCTCCCACCGTAGGGTCAGGGTATAACTAACTGAGTTTTTGGGCCGCTCGTGACCCGATAGTCCCAGGAACCCGATCACAAATTTTATCCAAATCATGAAAATAAATGCATATTTGGCTTCGCGAGAAAATTTCGTTGCATTTCGATACCCATATGTCCATGTTTGTCAAGGGACGGTTTTTGGGCCGCTGGTGACCCGATAGTCCCAGAAACCAGATCAAAAAATTTAGTAAAATCGTGAAAATAAAGGCATATTTGGGTTCGTGAGTAAATTTCGTTGCACTTCGATACCCATATGCGCATGTTTATCATGGGCCCTTTTTTGGGCCCCAAGGGTCCATGGAACCCATGAGCACGCCCATTTTTGGGATTTTTTTCCCATCTATAAATTATATAAACTTAGAACTTAGATGTAGTGAAAAAAAATATTTGAAAAATTTGATTATGGCCGGAATATATTTAGTCCCGTAAAGGAGAACTTTTCCCCCTTTGGTCCGATATGGCCCATTCTCGAACTTAACCTGCTTATGGGCAAAAAACATCTTCCTACAAAATTTCAGCTTTTTAGGGTTAGTCGTTCGCGCTCTATCGTGATTTCAACAGACAACAGACGGACGGACGGACAGACGGACATCGCTAGAATGTCTTAGAATGTTACACTGACCAATAATATATATACTTTATAGGGTCGCAGATCACTCTTTCGAGGTGTTGCAAACGGAATGACAAACTTAGTATATACTCCATCCTATGATGGAGTGTATAAAAATGTGTGTATGTTTAAGTCAGGACATTATTGGATTTGCTCGTAATTTAATTTTCCATTAAATTTGCTTGAAAGTTTAACAGAATGTGTATTAGAAAGAACTCGACCAGAATCAATGTAAAAACGTATTTCGAAAAAGATAGAGATACGCAGTAGGAGCTTGCCAGTTTTTGGATTAAGTTGGTCTAGAATGTGTAAGAATGTCTCGAGCCTTGCTAGCTCGTTTGCTCTGCAGTTCCCTGGTATGTCCCTGTGGTGCGGTAGTCACATAAAAGACTCGTTAAAAGATCTCGGCTAATTCCGGAATACACAAGCAATATTAATAGAATGTAGAATGTAGGTGATGTATCCCAATTTTAGCATTTCCCTACCAATTTTGATGTTAATTTTTACTGATTTTCAATTCGAAAGATCCTTACGAAAATCAAATCTTTCTAGCTCCTTTCTCATATCCTTGCACAGTACAGTATTAGGTAACTTACAAATATGTAGATTATTTTCCTCCGATCCCAATATTTTCTTTACGATATTTAAATTAAAATCATTTACGTGATTATATCCTGCAGGATGGTTGTGCACGTACAAGGTAAATGTACTCTTGTCTGAACATAAAACAATGGTGCATAATCCTTTGGATGGAATTTTCTTCAGGGTACTTTACTATAATATTTTTATGATTACTGGAATTCAGAATTTACTTAAAACTGAGTCGTAGATGTTGAAGGAGAACATGCATCCAGTAGTAGAACCAGTAGTAGTTGGAATTGCAATATCCTTGTTTTGAAGTAAGTAAATTCGAAAATTAGAGTTTTGGAAATTTAAATTAAATCATTCATATTCAAATATATCACAGAAACCTAAGTTTACTTTTGAAATGACCTGGTGATTTGTGGTCGTCTAGCTGAGCAGATTATAAAAGCGTTACCAAACTATTTAATGTTATCCGGGGCTAAATTGTTGCTTTAACAACAACAAAGGTTTTAAATTCGTGTGTATCTTTGTTTGATTTACTGATTTAAAGCTAAAAAACTATACGTCAAATATCGATATATCTCTTATGGGTTCAACAAAATAGTATTTTCATGTGGCTGACTGACATGGCTAGATTGAGTGGATATTTTTAGGTGTTGCAAACTGCATGGCTAATTTAATATTCAGTTCATCTTATGGTAAAGGATTTTATCCAATGAAGGTGAAATTAATCTAAAAAATGGAATATTTTTTTCAAAGAGACTTTTAGTTCTTCTGGGTATCTGCTGTTCCAAATTGTTGAGAAGAGGAATCCTCTTTGGAGAGCCATTAAAACTGGGTTCACGTTATTCACTTGCATAATTGTAACATCTGTAGTTTTCCTCGTAATTTTTGAAACAGTTTAAAATACTTTCTTTTAGCAGTAATTAGTGATTTAATATTACGATGTAGTGATTTAATATTAATGTACATAAAAATGATTACGAATAATTGATGTTAGAAAAGTTGTGAAATTGTATTTAAACATTGCTGAGAATTTATCGAAGCATGTACGGTTGGATTTGATTCGAGGAATTTTATAGCAACAGGTGTACACAAATCTTCCAATGAGTCCATTGAAATCGCTGAACTGTGGAATTTATATATTTAGCGATGAGAACTGCTTTAGAAAAAGTTTCACAATATTTTTAAAATATAAACATAAAATCACCAGTGTAATGAAACAATAATTTCAAAATGTTGTCAACACAGTCAAATGATCTCAATAAATATTAGTTAAATTGATTGAATACAGTCAAGATTGAAATACGTATAAGTGGATTTGGATGTAGGTTATGATTTATTTATTTCGTCTATGGAAAAACAATTCCTTACAGACTAGTGCTTAATAATAAATTAGTTCTAACAACTGGTACATGACAATTGGTGGATGATCGATCATAATATTCGGACAATTGCGAATTTCCATTGACCTGGTGGTGGTATATTTTTCAAATCACCATTGAAAAGGACACCTCAATGAAAATTGACAATTGTCCGTATATTATTATATATATAATAATTATGATCTATGTACAAATCATTAACCGAATGAAAATCCACTTGAAGTTGATTCAACAACTCCTTTTCTACTCAATAGTGATCTAGGGAAGCCAACCTGCAACACTACTACCGTCTCCCGAATGGCTCCAGTGTCTTTCAGGCAGAAGCTTTTGCCATAAAGGGAGTCTGGTTGCTATTAATGAATCTACACCTTTCTTTACGCATCTGTATTTGGGTTGACAGCCAAACTGCCTTACTCTCTGTAAAATCCTGGGTGACCTCCTCGGCATTGATGAAGGAATGCAAGGAGGTACTGGCAAGTCGTAGTGTCTTGTCAGCGGTAACATTAGTGGCCATACCTGGCCACAGGAATTTCTACAGTACTCGTATCCGTAGCAATAGGGTCCATCCGTAGGAACGTCAAAGGCTAACTCCAGATGGAGAGTTTTAGATTCATGTCGAATCTCAAGAAAAACATGGCCTGAATACAATCAGAGACAATCTAGATCTCTCATCGAATATCATCATCAATGATATCCGTACTCACAAGACACTGGATGATCGGTAACTAGGCACGACGCCTTAATCTACAGTGTAACGACCACTGCCTCAATCTGACGAACTGGATTTGAGTCAGAGTTTCAGAGTGGTGTGGTAACAAAATTCAAAACGGTGTCACTAGACGCTACTTGACGCTCCTGGTGGCCACGTCAGCCAACCAACCAACGGTGATTGGAAAAATACACCACCACCACTTATTTCTTTTCCAAAACACCATTGACAAGGACAAGGCAATGGAAATTCGTAATCGCAAATGTATTTCTTCAAATCCCCATTAAGCAAATGTATCCTCGGTTTACTGGTTCCAGTCGCCTTTCTTAAGCCGACACGTTGCCGCAGCTTTTGAGTCAATTTTTTTGGTCTTGTAGAATTGGTTGACAACACATTTTCTATCTTAAGTCCACCAATGCCGGGCATTGACAGAGAAAGAGTTCGGTTGTCTACTCCAGCTTTTCATCGTTTCAACTTCTGCCAATGTCGTTGTATGGAATAGGTAGTCTCCGGTTCGTGGCCAGAGGGCAGTCACCTGTGATGACTCCTAATGTGTCTCAGAAGGTATCTTCGGAAATTAATCCCAAGTCCGCGTCCTCCGCCCATCCATACCACGCCACATGTTTCTGGTTTTAAAACACGGAGTCATTGTACAAATGCGCGGGCTAACTCCGACGGGCTTGTCGGCCGTTGTG
This sequence comes from Hydrotaea cyrtoneurina, assembly GCA_958296145.1. NCBI lineage: Eukaryota > Metazoa > Arthropoda > Insecta > Diptera > Muscidae > Hydrotaea > Hydrotaea cyrtoneurina. The sequence goes on from OY282512.1 coordinate 120,461,705, forward strand.
AATCTTCTTCCTTTGTGAATCGGACATAGTATATGTCCGAGAATATTTCAATGTTTTCCCACATCGGTAAACAACAGTCGCTACCCACAGACGTTATTATTATAAGTTACTTTACGGCACATCAAATTCAATTTATTTGCTTTTGTAATACCCACGGAATGTGGGAACATTGGCAAAGATTTGATGGTAGAAGGTTCTGTTCCTATCAGGAACAGAAGTGCAAACTTTAACCATTCACGGTGGGGATTAACGTGTGGTATACATAACCTCTACAAATAGCAATCTCACGCAGTTTAGACACACAAAGAAATACGATATTCTTAACATTAAGTTAAACATGTATTCCTATATTTACGCGTACATGCAAAAATTAAGGTAACTTACAAAACAATATGAATCTCGGTTAAAAATTTTTCGAATCGAGCGATAAACGGTGTAGAAAAGCGAATTGTATTACTACATTGTGCGAAAATCCCATTTTTTTAAAGTTACTTTTGGGTAAAGATAAGGTACAATTATTTTCCGAACTAATCTTACTGCAGAAATGCAATCTACAGGATTTTCTAAGACTAGTTTACCAAGAAAATAGAGATCTTAAATAAATCATACCCCGCGCAAATCGGAAGGAATTATTGGTAATGTCCATACACCTTAACATTTTAAAATTTGTGGATTAACAGGGGCTCGATAGTGTTTCATACCAAGACACAACATTTTTTCAATACACATTTACATAAATCCTTACTAGAAGTTTATTTTATTCCACAGGTACATGCTGCAGTATTGTGGTTTTCCTTTTAAAATCCTGCAAAAATATTCAAACTTCAGACAACTAAATTTCCCCATACACATCGTAATCAGTTTTGTTACTATTCAAAGAGTTTGTGTATGGTTTTATTTTTTTTTTTCGTATTTTTTCATTTGATTGAAAAGTAAATTTAATAAACATTTGTCGATGCCTTCAAGATGAGTCACGTGCAGAGCGTCTGCTCGCCGGATGGAGAATTCTCGCCCTGAACTAAGCAAATTTACATAAATTTCCAATCTGTATCGTTGATGGAATGAGAAAGAAAGATAAGGCTTCGACATTATTTTTACGTAGCAAATCGAAGTGAATTAAAGTGGGTGTGTGTTTTTAAATTATCCAGCCAAGGAAAATGTTTTTCTTTCTTTGAAACAATTCTAAACAAATCTTTCTTGTTGACGCTGTAGACGCTGAAGGTGAAATGGTATTTAATCAGGTGTAAATTGTTAACGATAATTGAATTCCTTTCATGATGAAAACATCACAAAAAAAAAACAGTTAAATGAGAGAAGTAAACAAATGAATGGAAATGAACATTATTTGAGCGGCAAAGAAAACAACAATGCGACAGGCAACTTGTATGTACATAAGGAAAAGCTAAGAATTTCTAGGGTTTGTATGTATGTGTATGTATTTTAAGGTAAAGGGATACTTTATTGGAGCGATAGATATTATTATACTCCAAGTTGTATGTTATATGATGTTAAGATTTATAAAAGATTTTTTGCTGATTTCTCAATATTAGAGAAAATCGATTCCTAAAATGTGTTGTGACGGTAAGATATTCAAGCAAAAGATATTTTGAAGATACAAATGATATGTTAATTGTATCAGAACCCATGTATGTGTTAAATATTATAGTTAACATGCACCGGCAGTAATTTTGTTCCCCTTGAATTGAAAGAAATTAAGAACAGCAAATCTTAAGTACTTAGTAAGAATTGAAAAAGGCATTGAAGATTTTTTTTATTTGTAAAAAAAATTCGAGTTTAAAGTGTGTATACGTCTCTTCTAATATTGATTTATAAATAAATATGTAGTTCATCGATTTCTAAGAACAGTCAGAAATGACAGATTATTTTGTTTTTTGAACATCGGTGCGCATGATTCCTGTTATATCACTCATACGCCCAAATCGTCGCCGCAAAATCAAAAGAAAATACCATCGTTTCCTTATTTCCTTATTAGGTAATGGCCCCAACTCACTATATTTCGACTTTCCTTTTTTGATTATGTCTTGTAGAGTGGTTTCTAATACACATTCTATTAAAAATTCAGACACAAAAATCATCCTTTTCCATACTTACTGAAAAAATAAAAATGTTTATAAATCTGAATTCCTACTTCAATTTTAATATAAAAAAAAATTCATTAGCAATGTTTCTGAACATATATTATTTCTATTTTTATTAAGATTTTTTCTTCTCCTATAAAAATAGTTTTTTATGAGTTAGGGCCTTTTAACAATTCCAAAACTGATTCGGTAGAGTTTTACATAACATTGAAAGCCTAAGAAACTATATAGAGAATATACAGTTCAGTTGTCATAAGGAGCCCAAACCGCGAAAAAGATAAAGCCTAAATCTTCTAAATATATTTTTTTAATTTTCAATATTTTGGAATTAAGAGAACAATTTTTCTATCGAATTTCAATAAAAAGCTAGTTTCCAAAAAAATAATTTCACTATGCAATAAAATGTTATTTAATGAATTGTAACAATGGTCGAATTTTTTTATGGATAGTTTTTTTTTTAAATATGGCGTTATCCATTTCGTGCTTTCAAAAGTATAGGGCTGGAATTCGACATCTGTCAAACTAAGTTGTTAAACAAATTCTGTTTCTTTTCAGTTGGAAGTCTGACATTGACGAAAATGGATCGCTTAACTATCACACAAAGCGTAAAAATTATTAATACCTACTATAAATATGGTGATTCTGGCACAGCCACATATCGTGCTTTAAGGGGAGTTTTAAGGTTTAGGGTTATGAAGCACATTTCTCACTCGGTGGGTATGTTAATAAACAAAATTGTCGTAATTGAAGAGAGGCCATTACATCCACAAAAAGTCACTGTTTGGTGCGCTCTTTGGTCCGAAAGTGTGATTGGACCATACTTCTTCGAAAACGACGAGGGAACGACTGTCACCATCAATTCGGAACGTTATGGCCGTATGATAACCGCCTTGTTTTTGCCTGCCATTGAAGAATACGACTTGGAGAATATGTGGTTTCAATAAGACGGTGCCACACAACTCGAGCGAATATGGCTTTATTGCAAGAGATATTTCCTGGGCGCGTAATTTCTCGTCGTGGCTACATCAACTGGCCACCAAGATCATGCGATTTGACACCCTTAGAAACCTTTTTTTGTGGGGCTACGCGAAAGACCGTGTTTATGCAGATAAACCTGTAACTCTTGAGCACTTAAGAACCTACATTCGTGAATTTATGGCTGAGATATCGCCCAATATGAGCCAAAAGTGGTCTAAAATTACCTCAGATTAATCAATGCTTGCAACACTTCGCATGGTGGTCATTTAAATGATGTAGAGTTTCACACACATTTTTATAATTAAAAAGAACTACCATAACAAAAAATTTGTATATGTGTTTTATTTACGTTTGCTCTTAAAAAGCAAAACGGATAACCCTTTTTTTCAGACATAAACTGTCATTAATTTGGTTGTATTAAATTTAAAAAAATTTAAAACTCAATTTATAAAAATTTAATTGGTTTTAGTTTTCTACTTCAGTTCCTTTGAATCTAAATGACAGTTTCGGACAATTTGTGTTTTTTGAAAAAGAATCATAAACATTTGAAAATCACAAAATGTTCATCATTAACTTTCAACAGTTTATCATAAAGCCCCATATCTTCCAATAAAAAAAGTGTATAGATCATTGAAATACATTTTCGCTCTCATTTTTTAGTGTCTTTGAGTCATGTTTGACGTTTGAGCTGTGTCCGTCTTTCTGGGTGTCCTGCTGGTTCACACAATAACTTTCGAAAGAAATGCTTGAAATTTGAAATAGGCTAATATTTTCACAAAACTACTTATGGTATTGAATATGGGCTATCTTGCGACACCCCATACAAATTTACCATTTGTTTCAATTTGAAAATAACTACACCCAACGCAATTTTACTCAAATTATGTATTTACTATCGCCTACATTATTCGAGAGAGAAAAAATGGAACTCTAGTTACGAAGCTTCTGGTAACTCGTAACTGACGGATGTCATGTGAACATATGCTATTCGATTTCCAGAAGTAGATGGACTGATTCATTTGAATCGCATATAACAGGGGATTGTCAAATACTCCTGTTTGGGCACTCAATTCTGTTAAGCAAATAATAGTTGCTACAATTATATTTTCTAAGGAAATTTTATTTTCTAAATACCAATTATAAAATATAAATTTAGAAAGGGACAATTTTCCACATATCTACTCCACGTAATTAGTGCGCTGCAATAACCTGATATTCAAGGAAAACCTCATGTAAACATCACCAACATTTTTCAAAAACGAAATGCTACAGCTAATTTAATGAAAATTTGTTGTATCTCCTTCAACGCATTTTCAAATTTATAATATTCACTTTTTTTTTTCATTAATCTGTAGAACCTTCACAGCTAATACATTGAGAGGTATATTAAATTGTCGCAGGGTCCCATTACATTTTGACTGACTATTATTTGGCCTATCACTTATTTCCTCATCACAAAAATCCATTCAACCTTTGGAGATTCCCTTTTTTATGGGAATTCACAATCAAATGACTTAAACACGTTAACTATAACAATTTATTTAAGGCCAAATTAAAAATAAATAAACGAAACGAAGCGGAGCGTAGCGGAACAGAAAAGTCATATAAAAAACAACAACAATACCAAGAGGTTTGAATGTTAACCGACATCCGGCGGGGGACAGCAAAGCACAAGACATGCTTCCCGTGAAAATGTTATTGTTGTTGTTATGACTTTTGTTTTGTATCCATTGGATTTCCATATAAACGGTGTCTGTGTACTGTGTCCAATATATATGAAATCTTTTTAGTGTTTCACTTTTTCATTACATTTCGGAAAATGTTTGTTATTTTCAGGAATGCTGAGAATTCTCGCTAAATAGAAAACGGGAGAAATAATAAATTGATATTAATGTTTGCAATATGTTGCGCACCTTTGCGAATGATTTAGTCTTCAGATGCTGTGAAATTAAAGTAATACTGTGGAATAGTCAGAAAATTAAGGCTGTATTTCAACAATTAATTTGTTCTGTGTATCCAGTAGCACAGCCTTAGTGATTCAGCTTCAGAATACCAAGAAATTTGTATTGACTTTTTTTTGTACTAACATCTTGTTGTTGGCCCTAGAACGTCTACTAAGGTCCTTAAAAGAACTGATGGCAGGGATATTTGTCAATGCACAACATTTTTCTGTCATTAAAAAGACGTTCAGATGTAGTAAACATTACTGAGAACTGATGGAAGCGCTGTTTAATGCCAGCTGGAACTGAGGCTCTATTGTTTAAATTCCTCGTGAATAGTATGTATTTTTTTTATTCCTACTTATGGTCGGTTTGTTGAAAAACGCGAGCTTTTTAGTCTAATATTTTTAATTCATTTTTACGATTATTACTACTGACAGCAGTAGCCAATAATGACCTGATGTCCGACCGTGCTCAAATTAATTGGCAGGAATCCATGACAGCCAGTTACACAATTTTAAAGAATAATAAAATGGATTTCATTTGCCTTCGCCGAACTTATTATGCGCCGGCATTAATTTTCAAAGACCTGTGGTGATTGTGTTAGATTAGATTGGTCGTTTGAAAGGTTTCGTTGGAGTACTATATTACTATATGAGAAGACTTGTGTGGCTTCATGGTAAAAGGCCCAATGTCAAAATATTCAATTGAAGATTTAACAAAAAATAATCTTTCAATTACATCTGAGAAAAATTTGATAAAACTGCTTTGGGCTAAATTCGACATTGGATGTTTAAGAATTATGAAAAAAGCAACGAAAACAAAGTAATAAAATTGACAATGGCTCAGAATTAACAACGTGCATAGTTAAACTATAAACGTTTTGTTTCTATTGGGTTTGGTGTTAGGCATCATTAAATTAAATTATTATTCGGATTTATGCAGTTTTATGAAAGAAAATTTAATGACAGATTTTTCTCCAAATTAACCAGTATGATGTGTTTCTACCGGGATATGAACCTGAGTTGGGTGATAGTCGCGCAGGCCAATCTAGTGTTTCTATCATCGGAATATTTATGTACACGAACAGAAATTAGTAGAAAGCCCAGTAGAACGTCAGGTTGATTTCCTCACTTCCAAGTTATTTTCCAGTGTTCTTAAGATTTACTCAGAAGAGGTTTTGGTCACCATACTAAACTACACAGCCTTTAACGGGTCGTAAAGGGTGTTTTTTTATTGAGGTATAGAACTTCGAATTGAACTAAAACACAAGAAAATCGTTTTAATGTCCATCAATTTGGCTTTATTGGATGGATAATTTTATGCCATTAATGTTTAAATATGATTTCGGGCATGTGGCCGCCGCGGCTGGCTCGAATAAAGCCAATTCTACAGGTCCAATTTCACTGAACAAAATTTTGTGATGAAAATCAGCATGGAGATGAATCTCATTTTCGGCCCATACACCAAAATCACGATGCATTGCATGGTCTCGCGGCTTTAATTCTTGCACAAGCTGGATCTTGTAAGGTCGCAAGCCAAGATCTTTGCGCAAACTCTTCCATAAAGTTGATGGAAAAAGCTCCAATTGCTGTGCACGGTGGCGGAATATTGGCTTCCAATGGTACAAGAGTTGCTAAATTCTCGGCATTAACCAATGACTTAACGTAGACTCATAAAAAGTAATTCAGAGGTATTAAATCGCACAAACCAAGGGCCCAACGAACAGGATCGTTTCTGGAAATAAAGGTGCAATAAATCGATGACAAGTTGCTCCATCTTGTTGGAACCAAATGTCTTTGATGTTTAGCTGATTAGTTTTAAGTCAGTTCGATCGATAGATCTCACCATTTTCCGTAACGGCAGCTCCTTCCACATTTCAAAAGCAATGATTGTCTTCTTTCCAAATAAGGGCATTTTTGGCTATTGACGTAGCTTGCTTGATTGCTCGATTATGTTTATCGTAAAATCTACGAAGTGCTCTATGATATTCGCGAACAGTTTTTTTTTTTTTAAGTAAATTTCCACATTTTGGAAGTGTTGTTTTTGCCAAATGATGACTTGCCAAGGCTCTCTGCCCAGACTTTTTCAGTTATCATGCAGCTTAAAAAACATCCTATATATGTATGTAATATGAGAGCTGTAAGATAATGATTTTTGTTACTATTGCGCCAATCATTTGATTTCAATTGATCAATATTCGAAAACAGATATCCATTGGGAAAAACAACATGTGTCCTTTTATACTCACCAACGCATATGTACGGATTAAACATGTCCACAACGATATGTAAGTGTGTTTGTGTGTTCAAATGGTTTGCGTCTTAGTCTGGCACAAAATACTTCGAATACTTAAGTGGCCAATTTGGCCACAATACCGCATACAATGCAGTGTGGGAGTCATGTGAAATGATTGCTGTTAGTGAACCTACATTAAGATGGCTTCAAAACCAAGTTACAGAATGTTTCTAATCAAAAATAATAGTGTGCTTTGTTTTATCAGAAGTCAAGCTTTAAATAATCTCTGAAAATCAGGGTTATCTTTATAATTTTTTTTTAAAATAGTTTTCGGATGTTGTTCAAAGGCCTATCACACTACCGAAAACCGTGCAGATTTAATTTATAGATGTAATTCAGTCTATTGAGAAATACGTTGAAGGTGAAAAATATGCTATTAGGAATATAATTTCGCCAGTAATTCAACAAGAGATCGTTGAAATCACAATTAAAAGCTTACACCGTGAAAGGGGATAAAAAATAAAAATACACGTGTATCGGCGATTTTCATGTACACGTCAGAATTTTTTTTTTTAAGTTTGAAGTATGAAGCTCGTAGTGGCCTGTGTGAAAGCCTTTGGACCGATTTTTAACCCTTTTTCAGTGATCCAATTGAGCTGATTTTTTGCAGGCAGTCTCGTGGAAATATCTGTATCACGTCAAATTTTTTAAAAAATAGATTTTTATAAATTCTCAGATTTTCCTACATTTTTTTTTTAAATGGTTATCGTATTTTTTAAGGTTTCAGTCAAAAAACATTTTTTTTTCGTAACGCTTAAGTAGTTTACAAATTTGGAGTCTCTTCAAGTTATGCTAAAAAAAAATTATATTTTTTCAAAAATAATAAAAATTGGGGAAAATCTGAGAATTGACAAAAATTGTTTTTAAAAAATTTGACGTGATACAGACATTTCCACGAGTCTGCCTGCCAATGACAGTGTTATTTTGAATATCTACTAATAGGAACAATTTTTAGAAATATAGAAGATATAGAAATTGCAGGTAATTTTCTTAATAGTAACGATCCATATATTTAACATAAATAGCTCGTACATGCTTAGCGAAATAAGTAGATATATAATTACTAAAAAAAGAAATCGCCAACAACCAAAAAAGAAATGCATTCGGGTGAAACGACTTACGGCGTTTTTTATATACAACTGTATTGGGACATACCTCGAGAAAATTCCTAACATATTCAGATATGGCATATTTGTGTGGGAGTGAGAGGTAGGTCAAAAAATCCCAACTTTCTTGTGGGAAAATCTGTAATAATACAGACGTGAAAAGAATTTTTTCAAATTCGACAAGTCCCATTGAGCCAAAAATGAGTCTCGTCGCTAAAGACAATTTTTCGATCTTGTTTCAGCTTCCCTAAGGTCCATTCACCGAAAAGACAAAATGCCTGCATTAAGCTAATGCGCCAATTGTGTTGTTTATGACTTTAGACCGCGATTATTACGGAAAATCTTCCAGGTGTTGGAATAACATAAACCCAGTGGATGCGATCGGGTTCGGATGGACTTATTGCGATATTCAGGGTCACTGGCGACTACAGCAGCAATATTCCTCACGGTGCGAACTCTTGTGGTGGGTACTTGGGTATATTCATGTCTACTGGTGCGAAAGTTAATCGCAATGACTTGAATTGTATGCTGGGTAGTTCGATTATGACGTGAAGTTTATTGCATCACAAGAAAGGGGTGTATCAAACGTCATAGACAAATACTGAAATAGATTTGGAGAAAAAATACTTCAAGCCTTACATTTATTTATACATGATATCTGTAGGTCATCCCTTCCAATACAATTTGAGAGTAATAAACTTATTCGATATACCTCCTAAACCGAAATAAGTGGTCGCATTAAGTTTTCTTAAAATGATACATTTAAAAAACTTGCGCTGATTTCATAAAAGGAACCAATCCTTTATTTGAGCAAAGAACTTGGTACCCGATTTTTGTTTTCATATACATGAAGCCATCTTAATGTACGCTGGACAATAGTTCATTGACCAGATGGAGCAGATAGATTTCGACTGATAGTTGACACCTTAGGACACATCAGAAACGGCAACGGCTTGGAAATAGTGTCATGTGTAACTTGCAATAGGAATCTTAATAAAAAAAACTAAGCAACTCTCTGATGAACACGAGACATTGCATGAATTGTAGTAGCCTTATTTAAGTATTGACCGTGCATTGTTTGATTTGTAGACAATTTAAAAGATGTTTAAAAAGAATGCTTTCATATTGTGTATTAGACACTAACACTCTGCGACAAATGGTAAGGGTGATCGGTTTGGAATGAAACCACCGGGGAAAGTTATATTGGTAAAAAAAAAGTCATACGTGTTCCAGCGTTTCGCTGGGTCTCATCTAGGAATCGAGATATATCGATTTGAAGTTAGTAAGTATCGTATAGGGGAATTTGTCACGTTTTAGGCTCTTTTGTTTGACATAACTCGAGAACCACTCGTCCGATTTAGCTGAAACAAATTTAGAAAAATTAAGAATTACAATTCCTCTAATCTGTTCTTATACCGTTTTCCTACTTAAGCAACAGTTTCGCAATTATAAATAAATGTATGAAAAAAAAAAATTATTTTTGCCTAAAAATTAAAATTTTTTTTTTTTTAATTCATAAAAAATCCAAAACGGTAAAAAGTGTCAAGTCCTATTAAAATGTAAATAAATGTATTTAAAAAAAAAATAAAAAAAAAAAAAAAAATTTTTCTTCATGCGATTATTTTTAACTTGGAAACTATTACTTGTAAAGGAAAATAATATATGAACAGATTAAGGGAATTGTAATACTTGGTTTTTTAAAATTTATTTCAGCTAAATCGGACGAGTGGTTCTCAAGTTATGTCAAGCAAAAGAGCCAAAAACGTGACAAATTCCCCTATACGATACTTACTAACTTCAAATCGATATATCTCGATTCCTAGATGAGACCCAGCGAAACGCTGGAACACGTATGACCTTTTTTTGACCGATATAACTTTCCCCGGTGGTTTCATCCCAAACCGATTGTGGCTGTCGCACAGTGTAATGTGTACATTTCACAAACAAAGTTGGAAATCTGCTAAACAAAGGAACACTCACAGTGGTTTTTACGCAAGGTCAAATGGTAACAAATACAGATCTCAGAATATGCAATGCAATAGGACATTGTAAAGTAGGATATCGGTTTGTCGGCATGTCAACATAGGATGATATACAGGGTGCCAAACTGGCTCCCCAACACAAGAAATCAAAAATTACCTCAATTTCGGGGTTATTTTGAAAATGAAAAAATATTATTTTGAAAATTAAACTATTAAATTTTGTCCCAAACCAAAGTGAAAAAATTATACAAAAAAATATAAAAAATAAGGCTGCCAAAAATTGGAATTTCAAAAAAGACCCTACAATAAAAAAAACAATACGAAAAATGACTTCAAAATTATTTTGAATAATTTTCTAATAATTTTGAATTTTGATTTATTCATATTACAAAATTATCCTAAAACCAAAAAGATCCACAATTTGAAAGAACGAGATTAATTGTATTAATAATGTCAGGAAATCAAAAAAGGCCCCACAATCTAAAAAAACTGGGCTTATTTATGATAATTATAAATATAATAATGATGATAGAATAAGAAAATTTACCCCAATTGGAAATTGGAGTCTTTTTTCCGGAAAATCTTAATATATATTTACCCTCGACACTGATTCACTGATACACTGATACACTGATACACTGATACACTGATACACTGATTCACTGACTCTGTCACGCAGTACGTAGGAATTTAAATAGGCATTCTATAATTCCATAAATAATAATAATAAAAAAAATAATATTTTTTTTTTGTACAGAAATTGTGTTTTCCCCAAATTTTTTTTTTACCAAAATTTTTTTTTCCACAAAATATGATTTTTTCAATCAAATTTTTTTTGAACAAAAATTTTTTTTTTCAACCAAATTTTTTTTTGAACAAAAATTTTTTTTTTCAACAAAAATTTTTTTTTTCAACAAAAATTTTTTTTCCACAAATTTTTTTTTCCAATTTTATTTTTTTTTGAATTTTTTTTTTACAAAATAGTTTTCTCAAAATATTTTTTACAAAATTTTTAAAATTAAGTAACAAATTCTTTCTCAAGCAAATTAACGGGCGCCATAGGCGCATTACAACTTACTAGTTATAAATAATAATAAACTTTTGAGATTTCTTCATCGTCTCCTTGGGACATTTCAAACTCTCAGAAAAAAAGGAAACTGGGTTTTAATTTTAAAAAATAATCCCATACACCGCATGCCACACTTCGGGCGGATCAAATGCATATCGGCTTGGTCTCAGTTTATACTGGACGAATACACATTTGATTATGATCGAGTCGAATATTTGGTTGCTATACCTCATATCATGACCTATATTCAATATTAGCCGGAACTATGACAACTAATACTCTGGTCTGTTCCTATTTACGTAACGGATAGAAGGCCACTGACAACACGAATCTAAAAGTTGATCTGTTGTAACATTTCAGAACAAGATGGGCATATCTTCTTGGTTTTACAAACACCTACACCATGTTGCAAAGCCCTATGTCACCATGTGGTGTAGCGTATACAAATACTTTGAGGAAAAGTTATAATTCAATTAATATAGCTCAACGCCAAAATTATTGATGCAGCCTCATGGGATTTCATTGTTTGCCTACCAACCATTTGTTGCTTATCTTTCAAACAATAAACAAAAGTCCGGCATATCTTCAAACAAAGAATTATCATCAGTGAGTCAAATAATCAAAATAAACAACTGAGATGTGAGGCGTTGCCTCCGCAGCAATCTAGTGAAACATAAACGAATCAGATAAACCTCATAAATTTAAATTTATTTATGATGACTAAATCATCCGAAAAAAAAAACAATTTGATAAATGACTTTTTCTCTTGTTGAAATCGCAGAAAATTGCCAAAAGAAATTCTTTGTATAAACAAGTATGGGCCTTTCAATGTAAGAAAAGAACAAATTCATTTACACATATTTTCCGAATTCCGTGAGAAAATGTTTATCTGGAAAAATTCCACGAACAATTTACGTGTCGTGCCCCGTATCGGTGCGTTTCATGAGTACTGCGTATCGTGTACTACAAAAATGTTATAGAACACTTTGAAATATGAAATATAATGCTAAACACTTAAATAATTAAATCGTTGGTTCATTAGTGCGCACAGTGATAAATTTCACTATTTTTCAGTAATTATATTAAAATATGCAGCTCACAATTATTTCATAGGCAATATCCTGAGGAATGACCTTTAATTTAAGTTGGCCCGAAATCACTTTTAATGCAAGTTTAGTAAAACTCCGTAATTTGAGTGTTTCGGGGAATTTTGTAGCATTTAAAATGTATCTGTTATAGTTTTGAAGGCATTTCAGTGGCAATTCGAAAACTTGGTTCACCCTGTCTGGATTTTCATTGCATTCTGATAAATATTAACGCATTCAAATTCGCAGAGTCGTTAATATTTTTTTCTTCAGTCTTCACCATTTTTTACTCTCATAGAATTGTTGCACTGTGTAAAAAAAGAAAACATACATTATGACCGCTGTTATTGATGTGCACAATGACTGTGAACTCTGTCAGACAGTTTCTTCAGAATTACATTTAATAAGACATAACCATATTTGGTAAATTTCAATGCAATCAGAGGAAAAATGTCAGTGCTGGGTAAGGTAGAAACCCAACTCTGCTGGTCATAATCTCAAGGTTAACGTCTCTCTAACTCTCCGCCACCACCTTATTTATGTAAGGTATTTGGCATATTGAACAACAATTTGGTTTAAGTTTAAATTTTTTGAAAACTGAGCTTTCCAACTTTGTTGCTCTTGTCCACACTTAATCAAATTCAACAGCTAGTGTGAAGCGACACCAAACACTGATTTTTTGGACTGGTATTGTGTCAAATTCAACAATTTTGTTTGCAGATGTACCTTATCATCAAGAAACTGGAATATAATTAGTCGCTGAAACTTGGAGCCAATTTCTAACTGCTTCGGGGGCCATTTGGCGAACACAGGTCGTTACCTAAAGTCGTTTGCCTCCAGATCCTGGGTCAGTTGATTTTTTACGGGTGCAGGGCGAAGTCGCTAATCAAAATTCCCCAAATTGTGGTCTGTGAAAACAAAACACCAATTTTGATAAAACAGTTTTAAAAGCCACATTTGGTATTCAGATACTTTACACAGGGTCCGCCAATAAACCTTTTTTTTTAAATTCTATAAAACTAGTAAGTTGTAATGCGCCTATGGCGCCCGTTGAAATATGGAAAAAAAAATTTGTTGAAAAAAAAAATGTAGTTGAAAAAAAAAATTTTTTTAAAAAAAAAAATTTTTGTTCAAAAAAAAATGTTTGTTGAAAAAATAATTTTGTTGAAAAAAAAATTTTTTCTTGAAAAAAAAATTTTTGTTCAAAAAAAAATTTTTGTTGAAAAAAAAAATTTTGTTGAAAAGAAAATTTTTTCTTGAAAAAAAAAAATTTTGTTGAAAAAAAAAAAAATTTGGAAAAAAATTTTGTAAAAAAAAATTTTTTTAAAAAAAAACAATTTTTGTTGAAAAATAGAATTTTGGGAAAAAAAAATTTTTGTAAAAAAAAAAAAATTGTAAAAAAAAAATTTGGGGAAAACACAATTTCTAATCTTTTGGTCAAGGACAATGCAGTGCGCATACCAATGGATCTGGAAATAGCGACCAATATATTGGAGGTGATCACGCAAAATGACAAAGAACCAGCACTGACACCGCAAGTCCTCGAAATAACCAATCTTCTGATGGAGAGTACCTCGAGTGTTGTTCTCAATTCCAAGGCATTGGGCACCCCACACACTTTATTAAAGACCGTTGAGACATATTTTTTTGAAAAAAAAAAAATTTTGTTGAAAATAAAAAAATTTGGAAAAAAAATTTTGTAAAAAAAAATTTTTTTAAAAAAAAAAAATTATGTTGAAAAAAAAAATTGTAAAAAAAAAAATTTGGAAAAAAAAAATTTTGGTAAAAAAAAATTTGGGGAAAACACAATTTCTGTACAAAAAAAAATTATTATTTTTTTTATTATTATTATTTTATAGAAAATTATAGAATGCCTATTTAAATTCCTACGTACTGCGTGACAGAGTCAGTGAATCAGTGTCGAGGGTAAATATATATTAAGATAAAACTACTGGATATTTTCTCAAATTTCTTTTTTTTATTTGAAAGTGCAATCCTTCCGGTTAATAATGGAAAATAATTTCATTCAAATGGCTGCCTCGGCTGGCCATGCAGTAGCCTAACGATCTTCAAAAACAGGGCGCTAAACATCGAGTGCCAATATCCTCCTCTTCAATTTTTGTAAACAAAAATTTGTTCAACATGGCCCGATAATGAAAACAACGAAATTCGCACTAGTTGAAAAAAAAAACGTTAGATGGCGGACCCTTTAGTATGTTTTATCTGACTGAGTGTTAGTCAACCAAAAAAGGTATAAATGAAATACACAAATGTATGTCTAATGTATATTTTATTGTCATTTCATATTGTGTTAACATTCAGAATTAATAAATAAACAAATTAGTCACTGCTGTGAATGTAAGGAAGTCAGTCGGGTCATGGTAGAATCCTCCTCTGTATAATAATCCCTGCGGCCACAACAATATTTCTTCCACGTGTAATGTGGACCCTGATCGATGACCACAAAATATATGAACAGTACAAATCCCTGTAATGTCGACGTCAAACAGAAGAGTAACGAAAACACTCCGCTATCGTCCATGTGCGCCAATATGCCAAATATCCACGTTATGCCCAAAACGAAGAACAGGAGAATTGACAGACTTACTTGTGCTACAATGTCATTACGCTCCGTAGCACGTTTAAACTTCTTCAATGAACTTCGTAAACTGCACAATATGTAGAGGAAAATTCCAACATTCACTGTCATTATGACCGATATTGGCAACAACACAGCGAAATACAAACTGTAGCCGGATGGGTAACAGATGCTGTCCGACAATGGTATATAGGACATCGGGTCCAGATACAGCACCAAGGTTGTGGGTATAAGTGGCCCACCCCATGCTATCAGGAAATACTTAACAATGGCATTTGTAGGTCTGGAAATGCCAAGTACAGTAACATAGCGGTGATATTGTAGTATGGCTATTATCAGCATCCAAAGGAATAGAACCAAAATCATATAATGCAGAAATGCTCCTTCTGCAATACAATGATAATTGCTCATATTGATGACGGCTTCGTGGATATCTGGCACATTGATGAAAAGGAAGTAGGCCATAATTATCGTGAGAACAAAGCATACGTTGAGTAAAAGCTTATTTGAGGTCTGCGAACGCCACTGTTTGCAGCACAGGGCCGTAAACCAGATACAAATTAGGCCAAACATCGACAAAATCGAACCGGCAACGGAAATAACATCAATGGTTGTATCCACAATTATGCTCAAGAACGGAGTATCAGTTGTACGCCGCGGCATATTATTGAGGCCCAAAAGAGCACCGAATGACTTCAGACGTTTGGTTCGACATATAGCAATATCCGGAACACGTGGACTTATATATATATGGCTGCTGTTCCATGTGTTGTAATCGTAGGAGCCGCATTGGAGATGTTCCGGCTTGTTGTCCGTATGACGATGATGAAAGACGAGTGGCATATATTCGGGCAGATCACCTGGAATTAAAGTGAATTGCAATTTGGTTAATTGTCTTAATGGAAATATGCATATTGTGAATGGTGCCATGGGATTTGTAAGGATGCATAAGAATAATGTCGACAGACCCAATCAATTGTTAAAATGTCTACTAAGGATGTTAGATAACATTCAGTGAATTACTAGCACAGTCCTACACGAACAACTACCCCCAATGGCCTGGTCGCCTTCTTTTATGTCTGGTGTAGTCTGATGCGTTGCCTGTTAATTGGACCCAAGTTTGTGGAGATGTATCATGTGTTTTGCGTTCTTTGCTCGGCGCAAAACACCAACGGGTTGCTTCCCCAAATACACCAATGATGTGGTCACACGCTTATGGCTGGGTGGCTTTTAGTGACCTACGATGAGTTTTCCGTCCCATACAAACTATTTCTTTCAAAATTTCACAGTTGAAAGGAATGAACACCGAAACGAGAGAGAACATTTTTCATGCTGACACATGTCTTGATATCGAGCACCAGATTAAATAGCTTTAAAGGAAAAGATTAAATATAATTATGTGGTAACTTTATTCCAACGAAATCGGACTGGAAGTTTTTAAGATGCCACAAAATGTGGCCGAAACAAATAAAATTTAAAATTTTTTTTACAAAATTTGATTTGATTTGAAAAAAAATCTTAATAAACTTGACGACGGAAAATAATATTTCGTCCATTTTGACTCATTACAAAATTATTTCTATTTTTGTTGCTCAATGTCATTTACCTAATGAACTCTTCCTCGTCCTTGAGGTGTTCTTTATTTACCAAATGTTCTATTATTTACCCTCAAATGGCGACCAATTCAAAAATACACATAATAACAATTTATTGTTCTTGCTTACCTGTATATTCGGGTATTGAGATTTTTAAAACAACACTCGCCGGTGTTGTTCTGCGATTCTCACGATCGTGAAAGAAATCCGTATTTCTATACAAGGAGATGCGCACCGCCTCTATATTAAAGCTGTCCGCTGATTTTTCTTTCATTAAAGTATTCCACAATGATTCCGGAAAATAGGCGGCCGCTTCCAGATCTGGTTCGCGGATAATATCATCGAGCGATTCATTCAAATACAGATAGCGGTAGTATGTGTTTGAAGGTGCATCGTAATACACCGCCGATGAGGAGTGCTCCGAAGTACTGTAGACAGCAATTCCGGATATATTCGAGCAAACCGGATTTATATAGAAAACACTAGTGTAACGTTCCGTTTTATTGTATACACCAGTTGGAATAGTGATGCATTTAGATGTCGGCATGATTGTGTTGGCCATACCATCAAAATATGTCTCAACGGTCTTTAATAAAGTGTGTGGGGTGCCCAATGCCTTGGAATTGAGAACAACACTCGAGCTACTGTTCATCAGAAGATTGGTTATTTCGAGGACTTGCGGTGTAAGTGCTGGTTCCTTGTCATTTTGCGTGATCACCTCCAATATATTGGTCGCTATTTCCAGATCCATTGGTATGCGCACTGTATTGTCCTTGGCCAAAAGATTTGTCAGCTGTGTGGCTATTCCAGTATTGTTTTGATCACTTGTCGGATGATTCGGTTTCACTTCTTGATACAATTTGTGGAGGTCGTACGTAACGATCTCCTGATTTATGTCACGTAGACATTTAATGTTTTTGAACTCTTTCTTTTCCCATTCGGCCATGTAGTGTTTGGTGTTGTAGACACACTTTCGTATCAAGGGTAGACCTGTTTTAAGTAAACAGGGCTCTTGTGTTTTAGCCAGCTCTCCAATTTTGCCCATAAGCCACTTGTTGGAGTGTTGCTGAATTTCTTTATTTTTCATTACGTAGTAATGTTCAAAGGTTTCCTCCACGCAGTTGTTGGTAATGATGCTGCAGTCGACCAGGTCCATTTCACTATGAACGCTATCCCATTTGGCGTGGGGCGCCCGAAGATCATGTGAACAACTCCTTTCAATCGGCAGTCCCGTGACATTTGAGCACAACTGGACAACACTATGTGATCCAACGCGTGCCGGATACCAGATAGCAAGAACTTCATCTAGTATATATGATTGTTTCGATAACGTATGAAATTTTGTTCCGTAAATATCTTTTTTACACTCTTGCTTAGCACCGATAACTGATAAGGAGAATATACAAACTGCAACAGCAAAAATCGACATTTTAATTTTCTTTTTCGCGCATTTGTCACAATGGCTAACTTTGAAAGACTGATGACGGATATAAAAAGCATATGGGCTGGTACTCTATGAGTTTCTTTGTTGGCACACAGATCACAAATGTTTATAATTTAATGTGGTTTTTTTTTTCGAATGAGTAAACGTTTCTGAAAACACGCTGTGGTTACTGTGGAAGGGAGGGATACATAATATTGTCAACTCATCATTGCAAGCGATGTATGACTTCTAAAATGATTCTTTTAATTAAAGAGCAAACTTAGAGAAACAGAGAGTTTGCCAGGTCTGTAATCTGCCCGGATATTAACTGAAGCAAAGTTCGCCCTGTAAACTGTTGCTGGTATTGACTCCTTGAAGAAATGCTGGTCTTGTGTTTTCGCTATTGACTTCAATCAAATCAGGATAAGCCAATTCCAAATGGCAGATTTATTTTAATTTTTTTTCGAATTCCGCCATAATACAAAAAAAAAACGAAGGCTTTCAGTGTTAATTTTAAAAATATTTCGGAAAATTCGTATTTATTAATCGATTTTTGAATGATTATAGAATTACCTGACATATTACAAAATAAAGAAGTTATTAATGAAAGGGATCCCCGGTTGACGAGATGGGTTACGATGGCCAGAAGCCACAAAAAACCCCCTTTCAGGGATGATAGTAAAGCCAGGGTCAAATAAAAAGCGGCGTTGGTGAGTTATTCCGGTTTTTCTGCATCGGTTGAATGATTACAGAAGTGGCTTGAATGACACAACATTGCTTTGAAGTGCATATCTGGTAAATCTTAGGATTTTAGCCCAGACGATATCAATCAGTTGAGTGAAAAATTTCCTTCAATAATAGGTCAATAGAAACCAGAGGGTGTTTGCAATGTAGACGAGAGCGGTCTCTTTTTTCAAGCATTGTTAGTTAAAAACGTTAGCTTTAAAATCAGAAATGTGGACAGGTGGAAAATTGACGAAGGAAAGGCTCACCATTTGGTTTTTGTAAATGTAGAGTCCACTATTTCTCTAGAACTCTATTTAATCTTAATATATATTTACCCTCGACACTGATTCACTGACTCTGTCACGCAGTACGTAGGAATTTAAATAGGCATTCTATAATTTTCTATAAATAATAATAATAAAAAAAAATAATATTTTTTTTTTACAGAAATTGTGTTTTCCCCAAATTTTTTTTTCAACAAAAATTTTTTTTTTACAATAATTTTTTTTTTACAAAATTTTTTTTTCACAAAATTTTTTTTTCAACAAAATTTTTTTTTTCAACATATTTTTTTTTTCAACAAAATTTTTTTTTTCAATAAAAATTTTTTTTTTAAAAATATTTTTTTTTTCAATAAAAATTTTTTTTTCAACAAAATTTTTTTTTCAGGAAAAAATTTTTTTTCAACAATTTTTTTTTTTTTCCACAAATTTTTTTTTTTTCAACAAAATTTTTTTTCCGTATTTCAACGGGCGCCATAGGCGCATTACAACTTACTAGTTGTGAATATTTTCCAAATAACTCTTCGTCTATATTCGAAATTTAAAGCATTTCAAAGTAATGAAAAGATACAATAAGATATCGAAGATATTTATAGCACCGATGCAAACAGTTAGATATGAAACAAATTTGATGAAATGGCTGCTTGCCAAATAAAAGCGTCCCTATTTACTATACATGTATGTACATATGAATAACAAATTTGCTTGTTAACTTGCCAATTGGAATGCTCGAATCATGCGACTCTCCGATTCCCTCAATACATCGAACATTTGTTTTAATCAATTTTCATTTTGTCAATTTGGTTACAAGTTGCTTTGTCACTGCTACAAATTCAAATGTACATTTCACTTCTAATACACAAGACACGCCAGTGCCAGACGCACACAGGCGACACATTCAATATCCCCACAAATCACTCAACTTCAGATGATTTTTCAAAAGAGATTTAAATAAAATACACAATAAAAATATCGTAACAAAAGCTTTTTTTGTGCCACCAAACCAAACCAAAAAAAAAAAGGTGATAAAATGTGACACAAAAATGAATTTCTGATTTGCATACCCACACACACGCGCGGGCAATGACGATAGCAGACAACAATACCAACAACAACAAATCGTCTCATCACATCTAAATGTCGCAACTGTAATCTGTAATTCACACAAATTTAGTGCTGTTGTAGCTTCCGCTGGGTATGTGCCACGTGAAAGGGCGGCACAGCTCGTAACTAATGAAAAGGATGTGTGTGTGACAGGGGAAGAAAGGCAAGCTGACGGATAGCGTAGGTATAAATTCGTAAGAATAATAAAAAAAAAAAAATGAAACGTGATCAGTGCTATGAATAAATTTTCTTGGTGGGAAATTTACTTGGAAAGCGATTAGAATGGAATTTATCTGATTACCTAAACTTTAAAGAATCTACCACGCATAGCAATGATATTTTGTTTTCTTTAATTCGCTTGAAAGCAACGCTCAGTCACGTAAAAGAAATTTATCAACAGCATGGCACAGATTCGCATAAATATTTCATATGGATGTCTACATAGCAATGAGTATATATCTACACATACATACATCACACAAAGACACATCCACAGAACGGGTATACAAATTCAAATACTTAGGTCGGGTTTCATCACAAAGTTGTTTCTGTTTACATGTTCGTTGAATGAAGCATGTAAAAGTAAGCCAATACTTAAAATACTGCACATATTTTTTAAAAATCTGTTATTTTGGTTGTGAAGCGCCAAAAACCAAAAAAAAACCTGTAAAACACAGATAAAACTGTATATATGGCAACACTGGTTGTCAACAATATTCTTTACCAACCTGGACATTGTAAGATCCAACAGTAGATGTGGCTCCTCATTCAATTTGTATATTTTCGTTGTCATATAATATATACAGTACAGGAGAAAGACAGAAGGCAGAAGAACGATAACAGAATAATAACAAAAAATAATGGTCGTTGAAATATTTTTTTTTTAAAAATACAATAATTGTACTAAAAAATACCAAAGATTATGACAGTAAACTAGAGGCCTACTAAAAGCTGAAGCAAAAAGAGCAAATATTGATTGAGCGAATATAAAATTTTTTTTATTTAATAATATTTTAAAAAAATTTATGAATAAAAATTTATAATCTTAGTGATTGCTAAAAGGGCCAAAGTAGACATTGGCCCTGTGTTTATTAAAAAAATATATAACAGTGATTGCTAAAAGGGCCAAAGTAGACATTGGCCCTTTTAGCATTAAGTTTTATAGATGAGTTCATAATGACATTGGCCAGCTTTACGCTTATTTAACCCCTTCTGGGTAAAATTTAAGATTGACTGTTTTATAATTATGAAAGAGAGCAAAAAAAGAAGTCTAATGCAATGATTAACTCAAAACAGCAAAATATTGACATTGGCCCTTTTAGCACCAAGCCACAGATATATTCTAATGCTGCTTCATAGTAGGCTGGCATATTTTATATGGATACATATTTTTAGTTGTTGTTTTGTCAAGCAAAAAAAAATATATCGAATTAAACGTAATTATGTGGACGTATAATATTGTAATGATACAATTTTTTATGAAATCAATGGTTAAAGAGCAGTGTGCAAAAAATTCCAAAAAAAAATGTTCTTTTCAAAAATAAAAAATAATTATTTGGTCGCACGAAAAAAAAATAATGAAAAACTGTTGTAGTGCGATTTCCCTTCTCTCTTAATAATAGCATTTGCTATTATATTTCATTAACTTGCTGGTGATCCGACCAGGAATCTGACAATCAGCCTTGATTGAGATTCTCGATGATTTTAACAGATTTTATTAAGTTTGTATACATCTTTCATGTCTGCCCCTACCTCTCACCACGGCTTTCAGTGGGATTGGAAACATTTTTTTCTATCGAATCATTGTTTAAGCCGTGGTTAACGCCTAATATGATCCCTGATTGAAGACCGAACATTATGTGGAATATTTATTATTCCATGTTTCTTACAAACGAATCATTGTTTAAGCCGTGGTTAACGCCTAATATGATCCCTGATTGAAGACCGAACATTATGTGGAATATTTATTATTCCATGTTTCTTACAAACGATGGAGAAACTTGATTTCATTTAAAAAAAAAAACTTTATGAAGAGAAAAACAGTATGGCATGCATCATAACTTTTTTCATACTTAATGTTGAATAAATAAGTATTGGAATAAATAAATAAACGTTTGCTTTGAAATCCATAATGATATTGAAAAAAAGCTAAACTGTCGCATATTTTCACAGAGAAGTTAAGTGGGGTGTTGTTTGAAGGGATTGTTGCAAACAGAACAACTGTTAGAATTGTTACAGCAGACTGTGGTGTTTGTGAAAAAGTATAATGGAACTGTCATCGGACAACACTACAATTTATAAATAGCACATCAATCTGTGTGGATAAAGGTATTGAAGTCAATCAAATATGTAATATGTTTGAATTTGTTGTTTAAATGATTTTTCTTGTAGGTCTTTTTATGAAATAATTTCCAAGCATGCCCCTAGAGCAGTAGGTGATACCCATGGCCCCTGGGGAACGGACATCAAATCAAGAGCGAAAACAATTATTAAGTAACCCGTATAAAGTCGATACTGATAAATAGCTGGTTGTATGAAGCTTAGATTAATTTCGTATCCAAACTAATACATATCAGAAGTTTTTTCGTTAAAAACCCAACATTACCTAATTCTAGGTGAACAGTCATTAGAACTAAAACTCTGTAAATTGTGTGATAATCTAGAAAATGTGTTTGTTTGTTCACCACAAAGTCACATACTAAATGTCGCAAATTCCATTGGTGCCGTGTCCTTATCATTGAAGTTCTATGATGGCGGTAATGTAAGGCATCCAGGAAATATTGTCTCATCCTCGTCAGTTGGATATATGCATATGGCCTTAGGTGATATCCGTTAGTCACATTATCGTTTCACAACATTTAAATCAGCTTTCATTTGATATTGTTTTTCCCGTGCGAGTTACATGCACAGCTCCATCCTCGTAATCTGCCATGTAATACCACATGATTTCGTTTAAGTTTGTATAAAATCATAAATATTCTAACCACAAGTCATTATTTTACACGTCAGCAAAATACTTTTCCAGACACTTTTGATGGAGCGTTGTCGATTTAAATCTAATTTCCGTAATTGTGGATTAAGCGATGTGGAAAATATTTAGGATATGTGTGTACATTCATGTATGACCGGATATTTTAAAGCAGATATTATTATGAACGGTATTATCAACGCTTAAAACCTAAACTAAATGTACCAAAAATAATATACAATACTGGAAATATAGAAAGTATGACAACAAAAACTGAATATCAGCAGTTTTTTAATTGGCACTGTGGGTCTTGAACACATCAATTTTAGCGAAAAAGTACATTTTCGATCGATTAACACTAAAATTTCGCTGTAAAACCAATAACAGATTACTGTGGGCCAGGATTAGCATTTGGTGGTCCAGTCGAAAAGTAAACTCAAGTTTTTGTTGGCGCTGGGCCTCGCGAGGTCGTCGAATAAAAATTTAAAATGTTTGCAATCTCCACAAAACATAAAAGGAAAATAGCAGATAAATTGACTTACCAAAAGAAAACTACTTCTACACAATTTGTGATATCTTGAAGATGACTAGACCGATTTACTTGAAATAATGACTCTTTATCCGAATGACAGTTTCGAAACTCGACTCCAAATGTGTAACAGTTCGAAGCAAACGAGAACTTATTCAAAAAAATCTAAATTGTACAATATAAGTTAGCAAGGAAAATCCTTTAGACAATCGATGGAAAATAAAGTAGTAAATATTCTAAAAAAAAAAGTCTTCCGCCTTTGAACACAAGCAATGTAAGGCGAGGCGCAGCTGGTTGTGCTTAAAAATAAAAGTCTTGCTCACTGCAAGAAAGTATTATCTACTGCCATTTTTTTTACTTATTTAACAATTTTACTTAGTAAACAATTCCTTTGTTATTTACAACGAGGGTAGGGTGACAAAACTTTAAGGACACACCAGCGCTCTTTTCAGAAGATTTGTAGCTAGAAATTTAATCGGAGTAATTCATCGCGCCATAAAAGACACCCAACATTTTGAAAATACAAAAATGTTTTCAAGCAAAAGATCATCTTGCTCTCACGCAATATTCAAAGATAAAATAAGAATGTGACGTGTTTACTGTCCAAAAAATAAAGTTGAAAACAGCTATTGCAATGTTTGTAAATGTTAGAAAATAAAATGTCTTACCTTTTGCACATGCTATTTTACACGAGTCTCTTCTAAACCAACACTCTAATTTCTCTTTAAACTTCAAATGCAAGTGAACATTCAAACTTTAGACTCTTCTCTTATTTAAGTGACTCGCGCACATACGACCCCGACAGTGTCATTGACTACAATGCATTCTCTATTCTCTTGCATTCGAATTATTCGCATGCATATAAGCGTTGATTGGAAAAGGACACAAATCGACAAGTCAATTCAAACACAATTTGTTATTCCGAACAGCTCTGCCGGCAGAACCACGCGACCGATATTAACCGAATTCATATGCAAGTTTTTACATTGTCAACATTTATTTTAGTCACTTTTCTCAAATGCCGGTAAATGAAAGATGAGAGATTGATCTGTTAGGAGAGAATAGACAAAATCACCTAATTTTGCATAGATATATACATAAATATGCAGCAGTTAATACGGTGCGACCTTGAATATTATGCTGCTCACTCTCTCTTGCAGTATAACAGTTTATCTTCTGCTTTTCTCCATTGTGTTTAACACACACTCACTGTATTGCTCACACAAATCGATTGTACTTGCGGCTGACCTACACCAACAACAAGCAAGCAGAATTGCCTGACTCTGCCGGCAGAGCGTTTATAGACAAAAAAAAGGTGGAGAATTTCAGTGATATGTGATTTTCTTCTTTGCTTTAATTAAACACCTCAAAGGAATCGCGATTTATTAACATAAAATAATTTGTTTTTAGAGGACTTCAATAACATTTAAAACGAAACCCGATTTATCGCTTATTTATTACGATTGTACAAAATATTTTCCTTGTTCACACGATGAAGTCTTAAGTAAAACTGATATTTTTAATTTAAATGAATGTGCCAACTTTAAGAGTGGGAAGAGTACAGACATTGAGTAAGAGAGTAGTAGAATATACGTGAATGGGGGACTTGGCGGAATGCTGTTGTTGCAATTTGTTTGTTATTTCTTCCTCCGACTCCTTCAAAGTTGTTTTGAAAATAACGTTTAGAAAACCAATAAAGGCGAATTAGCAATTCGAATAATATGAAGAACTATGTAGGTAGATCTTTTTATTTGCCATCCCCTGAACAATTGTTATTTGTTTTGTATTTATTTAATTATGAAGCCTTTGTTTTACACATTATTAGATCTTCAATAATTTGATGAGCACTTTTCACTGTTTACGCGACGATTTCTCGGGAAGAACTAAAATTTTATGTCAAGTGTCATTAACTAATTAAAGAGAGTGTGCGAGTGAAAGACTATTGTATTGTTCCCTGGGAGAGTGATGTTTTGATGCAAAATTGAAGGTTAACGTACTTGTTTTATATATTGAAGTAATTTTTGGTTCGAAAAGCACATACACTGAAGTTGGAAATAATAAATTTTTTCTCTTTTTTTAAACCTACCAGTGGAGTTTTGACAAAACAAATTGTTTCAAAAATATAATTTGTTCAGGAAAGTAAGTTGTTTTTGTCGAAATAATTTTTGAAGAAAAAAAATTAACCTATCAGTGTTTTTATTAAAATAATTTTGGGTATTTAAAGATACAATTTTCTCACTCATGTAATTTTCTCACTCTTTTATAAAAAAAAAAAACTTTGAATTTGATAAAACATCTACATCTATTGTGAACCAAAAAAGTTTACGTACACCCAATATTTCCAATATATAAATGAATGGAAACTGGAAGTACACAGGTAAACCAGATTTTTTGTTGAGATTATTTGATTTTTTGCGACGAATCCAACTAGAACATTTTTCACACCACAGGCGATAAAAGTAAAAAATCGAATTCCTATAGCCAAGCACGGTGGCGAAAACATTATCATATGCGGTGTCTATGGCCGCAACTGGGTCCGGAAAACTAGTTATAGAATAGACAATAAATAAATTAATGTATCTGACAATATTACAAGATAATCTAAAGCAATGTGCGGTACAAGTGAGTGGAGATGGAGAGCAATTATATCTGGAATACAATATCAGTTTACTGTCCGCCTCTGTTAGCCTCACAAATGCGAGCCCTTTTGAGCAAATTTTTCATTACATTCTCACACATCTCACGCACTATTTCATTAATTTCATCACAAATATTTTGTTGCTCAAGCGTTTCTGGTTTGTTTGCATAAACCTTGCTTTTCAGATATTCCCACAAAAGGAAGTCAAATAAGGCGACCATGGAGGCCAATCAACATCAACATTTCTTGAAATAACTTGTTGTGGAAAGAGGGCTCGCAGTAATTCCATTGTAATCCCGGCTGTAAAACACTTTGGTATATCGAATATCTTCACGACTGCCAATTATGAACCGTCAAGACAAATGTTTACCAAAATGGCGGGAAAACAAAGTAGTATATCCTCCCGGCGGACACCCTGTTTTTCTAAGAGAATTCGACCAATTTGTTTTTCGTTAAATACCGTTTCCGTTCATTTAATTTTGGGACTATTGGGTGTACGTAAACTTTTTTTTGGCTCACTTCACATACCTAAGTTGCTGCATAAATCCAAGCTGTTGTGTCGAACTGTCAATGCCTTTAGCTCATTTTCAACTTTTTAAATAAGTTTTTTGATAAATTTTATTAGATAAAATATTGAATTTGAAAATTTGAAAGCTCTAATATAATTTCATATCGAAGTGCTAGAGGTATGTCGCGAGGGGCCAAATGTTGGCATTTTCTGACCAAAATTAAGTTTAGGAATAATAAATAAGTATTGGTTGTAAAATACGATTGAAGAAAATAAGAAAATTATAAAAAATATACCTATTTAAAATGTCAAAATATTCAACTTTTACATGGAAACTCAATTAAAATTCATTTTTAACTCCACATTACTTACGTTCTGAAGCTTACGCAAATTGAAGCTTAAAGTCCCTCCTATTGAACAAAAAAAACTGCGTAAAAAAATACCAATCCGGCCAAAAGTTATATAGTTTTGACCGCTATCTCGCGAAATTGACCACTGTGCGTCGATTAGACAGGAGAATAAGCATGCAAAAGTTATATTGTATGGTAAAAATATTGGACATTTTTCTGATCTGGAGATAAAATAGCCTTAGGCAGTGTTTAAAAAACCATGTTCGCTGATCAATCTCCCTCATTGGCTTTGAAAAATGAAGCCAAAGAAAATGTTCTGCTTTTGTAATTAACAAAATATAAGAGCCATTGGCTTTGGTTAATTTTTTTCTCATCGTTTAGCTTTGGCTGCAGCAGCCAATATTTTCAAGATTATTGTTTAGCTTTATCTAAAACAGCCAACACAAACAGGTATGCAGCCATAAGCAAAAAGCTAAAAAGCAACAACAAAGGAAAGTAATTGCAGAGACCACAGCAATCAGTGGTGACAATCTTATGGAAATAAAAAAAAACTTTGATATCAGTTTCTCTTATTACTCTCTTATTATTATTAACCGGCACTTAAGTGATTAATTAGATGTTCAAAAAATGAGAAACAAATGGCAACGCTTTAGCACTCTCAGCTGTTCATTTTATTGTTGGGTGTGCCCAAGAGTGGAGAAAAGCTGAAAGTATGACAGGGCGTGACATTGGTTGCTCTTCTCAAAGAACATTAACTTGTTGAACGGGTGGAGACCCATAAGGCTGTACTAGAACATAAAAAACACGACACAGCAATTAGGAAGCCATTTTTATTTCAGTGCTAAAAACATTACCAGCTGATGTCAGACAGACAAGTGAGAACATTTAAATTTATTTATCGGTACACAGTGGTCCAGAATCGAATTCCATCGGTCAAATGTCTGCAACATTTGACCTTGTTAACAATTTGAATTCTGTTTTGACTGTCTCTATTTTTCTAAGTCTGTTAATACTGCTTTGGGTAAAAATAATGATTTTTGCTCAAATTCTTCTTTGCGGGAATATTTAGGTCATTGCTCTGGCAAAGGAACCTCCGATTGCGATAAAATTTCGCATTAGGAGAAAGACATTTTTTCCATATTTTCAGCTGCGTATCTCATTTTCAAAAGTTATGTACCCCATCTTCGAAGTTCGCAATTTCGGGCAGGCAAAAGTTATGCTCCACCTTTTTAAATCGTTGTTGGTTTCTAATGGGTCCGCCATCTAACGTTTTTTTTCATCTAGTGCTTATTTCGTTATCGGGCCATGTTGAACGAATTTTTGTTTACAAAAATTTAAGAGAAGGATATTGGCAACATTTGCTTTCAACAGGACGGCGCTACGTGCCACACAGCCGAATCTACACTCGATGTTTAGAGCCCTGTTTTTGAAGATCGCATTATCAGCCGCAGAGCTGATGTCGTTAGGCTACTGCGTGGCCAGCCGAGGCAGCCATTTGAATGAGATTATTTTCCATTATTAACCGGAAGGATTGTTCTTTCAAATACAAAAAGAAATTTGTGAAAATATCGAGTAGTTTTTTTTTTTATAGAATTTTCAAAAAAAAAAAAAAGTTATTTGGCGGACCCTGTATAACAACTCCCAACTGTAAAAAGTTGTGTTGGTCCAAAGTCATTTTTTTTTGTTTGTAAATAGTTGCCACAATAAAGATAATAAAACAAACATTGAGTTCAATTGCTCGTAAAATACAGTTTGACAATGTCCAAAAATCAAATTACATTTTGCCAAATTTCAAAATCTGAAAAAGGTAGAAATGGTATAGACAGTAAATAAATAAATATATATGTATGTACATATATGTATATAAATAAAATATGCATATATATATAAATATGTAGATATGAGCCATCCGACTTACTCCTTCCTTCTTAAATATTAAATCAAACTATGTTGAATTTATTTATCACCCGACCCCATAAACATGAATAAATTAATGCATAATTAATAGCACACACATTCATGAGACTAATTATATTACTAATTAGGTGCCGCAAATTCGAATAAAACAGTTTTGAATAAAAAACTAATTAAAAATTCTGTTTGTAAGCAAAAATAATTGAAAAAAAATCAATTAGTGCAACATTAATCACACACATAAAGAGATTAATGCTAGTGTTAATCACTGTTTGAATAATAGTGTTTTTAAAGCCTTTAAAGAGATTAGCTGGTTCACCTGGTCCTGGTGAAAAGTGCAGTAATGTGTGTGTGTGCCTAATTGGTATGAAAACTGTTACTTAGTTTTTGTATTAACGTATTCCGTATTGAAATATTTTCAAATTAAAGTTATAAATTATGGATAGTGGGATTTTATTATGTGCCACTACTAGTTATGTTGGATGATACAATAGGTTAGGTCGAGGTAGTGGAAAAATAATCTATTCTTTTAAGAACATTAAACTCGCCATCATTTATGTTCGTTCCGGAAATATGGTCATATCTAATAAAATCGTGCCACCTGTTTTTTTAAATATCTCTGTCAACATACAAATTGCATGTTTTTTGTAATATAAGTTGGTATCTTTTGTCAACGGAATTGGTGGAATTTACAAAAACCCAATACGTGTCGACAGCTGAAGTTTTCATTCGTCTCAGACGAATACGTTTTATAAAAACAGATGGTTTACGTGGACGCTCCAGAGACTCAGGAGCGTCAAGTAGCGTCTAGTGACACCGTTTTGAATAAAGCTGTTAGACTATACAAAAGAAGTATTTTTTCCGTTTCACCTTCATAATTTGTAATGAACGACTTTTAAATTAAATTGTTTGTAGCCGTAAAAAAGGGCTGTAAGTACACGACGCACTAAACTAATTATAATAAGCAAATTCAAATTCCCCAATATTAGACCCATGTAATGAGCTTAAAATATGGTTTCATTTAACATTTCTTAATTTTCCCACAAAGTTTAAACAAAAAAATCTTTGACCTTTTGTCAGATATTATCTTAGTGGCATATTGACATTTTCTTTTTTCCCCTTTTTACCAAAAAAAAAAGGAACAAAGAGAAAGCCGAAAGTCATTTGCCCCTACTAAAGCCGCATATTGACAATTTTTGAAATGGAAATTAAATTGATAATAGGTATTGTGACTGGAAGGGGTGGCGAATAATTGAAAATGTCCTATAACACTGATCACTACTTTAAAAAAGGGCACACATATTTTGGTGAATAATTGTAATCGTAAAAAACATCTAGTTTTCCGCGGACTAAATCCTACTTCCTTAAGACCCACAAATATTCAGAACATAAAGGTTTCCCGGATTAGAACTTACAAATAAAATAATAGAAGAAAAACGAACATTTTCGTGTTGTGTTGTGGGGAATGCAATATTTTAATTTTTTAAAAAAATGTTGACAGCAACATTCAAAATTGAATTTGTATATTTTCAGTATGAAAAAATAAAGAAATCAATCAGCAGCACATACGTCTTGTTAAAGCCAAACCTGAGATTTTTGTAAAGTATACAGAATTTACCGATCAATTTCCACCATCTAAAATTCAATTACTTTTGATGTAGTAAACATTTTTAAGGTCTGTAACTGGACATGTTACGCAATGTTCTTCAGACATATATAATTTTATATATATAAGCGCCTACAACAGTGTTGCCAGTTTAGTGGATTTCCTCCTAGCTTTAGAGGATTTTGTGAGGGAACATTAATTAATAAAGTGTTGTCCAATTAGTGTTTTGTACATTTCCCAAAAATATTCAACCATTCGAAAAGTGTTATCATGGACAATAAATATTTTAAATATAATTAAATGTAGACTGATCAAATAGTCTAACTGCAGAATCTGCAAACTGGGACGGGGAACTTCTCTCGAATCAGTGAGCTGTGCGCGATATTATCTGATTACTCGCTGACCGGGACCTACAATTTAAAGCCGGCTATAAGAGTCTTCTGCAGTGTTGCCACTTTAGTTGATTTTCCCCTAGATTTAGGGGATTTTTTGTGGGAAAGATTTTTTAGATGATTTTAGGGGGGAACATTTTTTAATACGGTGCTGTCCACCAAAAATATTCAACTCTTCGAAAAGTGTTATCATAGACAATAAATATTTTAAATACAATTAATAACATGTAGACTGATCAAATAGTCTAGCTGTAGAATCAGCAAATTGGCACAAACTTTATGATCCCTTCCATTTTCCACTCCCTCGGTGGAACGGGCTATGTCAAACTTTAATGCTATGAAGAAAAAGTGGTGCATATATCGCTTAACACGATGGAACTCACGACGAACTTATCTCGAATGAGTGAGATGTGCGCGTGAGATGTATCATTTGGTGGTCCAGCTAAGAATATATATATATATACTATGTATATACATACATACATATATATATCAGTATAGATAAAACACTATTTGGACTTCACATCGGCTTATCATAGACAGATGAGAGAAACTCTTCTTTTAGTCACACAACAAACCTGCGGAAGGGTATCTATGTCCTTATCGGTGTAACCCTGTTAAAGCTCGTAGTTGACACAACCACCTGTCAAAATATCGTCAGTACTATTGAAAAATAAAACCATATATTTACATATGGCCGTTTCAATCGAATTCATTATTATTTCGTAGTTGGTTTACAAAAAAAAAAAAAAAAAATGAAAAAAGAAAACATTAAAATGTATTAAATTTATGTTGATTCAATGAAAAACGATGCATTTACTACCTTGTGACCATGCACATAGAGATGCGAACAAAAAACAAAAATCCGTAAACAAACAATTTCGATAGAAACGACAGCCAAACAATTCGTTCATTTTCGCCACACCACTCCGGGCTTTAATAATTAAGTTCATACCACGTTACGCATCCATTGCGGAATTCGCTGTGGCAAAGGACGAATAGACAGGCACACACACATACATTTGCTGATTGCACAAACCACAATAACGGTTTTTCTATTTCTGCATTTTTGTTGTTGTTAATGAAATGTATACACGCGCATGTAAATGGAATTTTGTACAATTTGTAGACAGCGGCTGGTGGTTCCTATGAACCAAAGGTAGATTGGAAATTCAGTTTTCATCGGAACGAGGGTTTCTAAATTCCCCGAACATCTTGCACTCCCGGGATTCGAGAATTTTTTCGACGTTTTCCCGTGACTTGATTTTATTTACAACATATAATGGAAAAAAAAAAAACTATTAAAAAAAAACTTTAATATTTATTGTTTTTTTAAACATTTTTTTTTATTAATATACTTGGTAAAGTTATATTGTAGAGGGTTATCCATTTTGCTTTTTAAAAGTAAACGTAAATAAAACACATATAAAATATTTTTTTTCATGATATTTCTTTTTTATTATAATATTATGTGTGAAACACTACATCTTTTAAATGAGCACCACGCGAAGTGTTGCCAGCATTGATTCTTTTGAGGTAATTTTGGGCCACTTTTTGACACATATTGGGCGGTATCTCAGCCATAACTTGACGAATGTTGGTTCTTAAGTACTTAAGAGTTTATCTGCATAAACACGATCTTTCGTGTAGCCCCACAAAAAAAGTCTAATGGTGTCAAATCGCATGATCTTGTCGCCACGACGAGAAATTACGCGGCCAGGAAATGTCTCTTGCAATAAAGCCATATTCGCTCGAGTTGTGTGGCATTTGGCACCGTCTTGTTGAAACCACAGATTCTCCAAGTCGTATTCTAAAATAAAGCAGGCAAAAAAAGTCGGCTATCATACGACCATTACGCTCCGGTGACAGTCGTTCCCTCGTCCTTTTCAAAGAAGTAAGGTCCAATTACACCTTCCGACCAAAGAGGGCACCAAACAGTGACTTTTTGTGAATGTAATTGGCTCTCTTCAATTACTTGAGGATTCTCAGAAACCCAAATAGGACAATTTTGTTTATTAACATACCCACACA
Source organism: Hydrotaea cyrtoneurina (assembly GCA_958296145.1). Lineage (NCBI taxonomy): Eukaryota > Metazoa > Arthropoda > Insecta > Diptera > Muscidae > Hydrotaea > Hydrotaea cyrtoneurina. Next base: position 120,494,926 of record OY282512.1, read on the forward strand.
GTGAGAAATGTGCTTCATAACCATAAACCATAATCGCCTCTTAAAGCACGATATGTGGCTGTGCCAGAATCACCATTTTTGTCGTAGGTTCGTAGGTAGTAAGCGATCCATTTTCGTCAATGTCAGACTTCCAACTGAAAAGAAAAAAAAATGGTTTAACAACTTAGTTCGACTGATGTCGAATTCCAGTCCTATACTTTTGAAACCACGAAATGGATAACCCTATATTATTGGCTCCAAGGGTAAACCGACTGACACAGAACATATGGCTAAATTATTTCAGCCTGGAGGGAATCGATCGCTGATAGACAAGCACGATACCAACTCGTCTACCGGGGCGAGTTTGTAGCGTACAAACTTGAAATGATTAATAAAACTTAAATAAATAATATTAAAAATAATTCTAGCCATTTTAATGTAAAGGATTCTCAACAAGAGGAGTTATTTTGAATCACCTGGTATTTCGGTAGCTGTCACTTTTGAAGCTTTTATTATTTGACAAGTAGAAACTACGACATTACTAAAAATGGAACCATACACGTTTCAACAACGCATTGAAATTATTAACATTCACCACAAAAATGGTGAAAATCTTGCAGTCACAGTTCGCAAAACTAAAAAGTTTCCGGACCGTGTTATCTCTCGAAGAGGTCATCGAGATCTTGTGATTTAACATCTTGCGACTTTTTCCTTTGGGGCCATGAGAAAGATAACGCCTACGCCCACAATCCAGCGTCCATTCAAGACCTCAAAAATAGAATTCGTGATGCTATCGAGGATATAGGGCAGCCACTTTGCGGCATACCTTTCTGTTTATTATGAAATAAATATCCGATAATTTATTTAAAAAAATTTAATTTTTCTTTCAATGGAGAAGCCTCTTATAAAATCAACTAGTTCAGGAAGCGAGAAAATCGTAAAATTTCTCGGTTAAAAACCACAATCACGGTTGTAAAAAGATTGTAAAATCATACATAGTTGCATGTTTTGGTAGTATTTTAATCCCGGTAATCCCGGAAATCGGCAAATATCTCGCGGGAATTCTCGGTTTAAAACCCCTAATTGAAAACCGCAGTTTTGTGGCTGTTTCTTTGGTTTTCAGAAAAAATACCACATACCATCACAAAGGATTACATTCGCACGACTATTGATTGAATGAACAGAAACAATTTACTACCTTGTAGCGGGGTATGTTGAAACGAGAATAGAAAAATGGATTAGAATTGACATCGAAAAAAAACTAAAATATAATGAAATTTATTCCGTGCAATCCGTGAAAATTCTAATGCCGCATAGATTCACTAATGCACATACATACAGACATTCGTTCGTTGATTGTGTAAACCACAGTAATGTTTTATTTCAGTTTATTGGAAATCAATGGACATTACTCTCGGAGCTGATCTGGAATATGTTGATGCTGCAATGGGCTTTAATTCAAATTAACGGCGTGTTCCCAAATTTTCTGAAATATCGACAGAATTCTACATGGATTCCTATAGTTGATCATGGTACACCAGACTAGTTATTATTATTATCGCTACTGCCGCTGTTTGACAAAATCAATGAATTTGCTCATATCCGAATTGTTTATTGTATCGTTTTGAATTCAAGTCTCCATTTTTTCATCATCATCATCATTAGTGGACTCTGATTGATATCAAAAGGGCACTACAATTGCCATAGTCCATTTGAAACATCATTAAAGTTATGTGAACCCGTCACAAATATTCTTCTTTACGATTTCGATGTCTTCTATGTCGAAGCATATTTTATCTTGAAGAATAAATCGTATGGTACCTTATTCCACTGAACGTAACGTTGCGACCATCATCGTATTGGGATCGTTAAATCAATGCTAGCTGACGCTGGTGAACAACAACAAATGTATTTTGTAACTATACAAATTTGTATGTAGGCTGAGAACAGAAATGGTCAACCTTCATTTCCTACGGATAGGATTTTATTTAAATTTAAATATTTTGAGAAAAGAGTGATCCGAATATTTTGAAATAAATTTTGAAAAAATAAGTTTTAAATTATCTTTTGCATTAGAGCTTTTGAATCCTTTTAATGATTGCCAGGTTCGGAGTTCTAAACGAAATCACAATTATTACCCAAACTAGTAAGTTGTAATGCGCCTATGGCGCCCGTTGAAATATGGAAAAAAAAAATTTTGTTGAAAAAAAAAATTTTGTTGAAAAAAAAATTTTGTTGAAAAAAAAATTATGTAAAAAAAAAAAATTTGTAAAAAAAAAAATTTTGTAAAAAAAAAAATTGTAAAAAAAAATTTTTGGAAAAAAAAAATTTTTGGAAAAAAAAATTTGGGGAAAACACAATTTCTGTACAAAAAAAAAATTATATTTTTTTATTATTATTATTTATAGAAAATTATAGAATGCCTATTTAAATTCCTACGAACTGCGTGACAGAGTCAGTGAATCAGTGTCGAGGGTAAATATATATTAAGAAGAAGATGAGATGCCTTTGCTAAATTGTGAATAAAATCGATTTTTATGATAAAGTTATAAAAAATTTAACATTATTTTCTTTCTTTATATTTGATGAGTTTTAAAAAATAATTACCTTTAAGTACCTTTAAAAACGTCACCTTTCAGCATGAACGTGGAGACTTCGATAGAGAAGGATTCGTTGTCATAAGAAACTCAACTCGCTAACACACAGGACCAGAATTTCTTCAAGCAGCCAATGCCCACAACAGTTTACAGGGCGAACTTTGCTTCAGTTAATATCCGGACTCTCTGTTTCTCTAAGTTAGTTCCTTAATTAAAAGAATTCTAATTTTTTCACTTTTATACAAACAATATCTTATAGTCCATGGCTAAAAATAGATTGGCTTGCTGCTACGCTGCGTGTGGAATTAAACAGAACCGGACAATAGAATTTGTCTATGCATAAAAATAGAATATCTGTTGCTATTGTCGTCTTTATTCATGCATGTGTACAACGATGTACACTTGTATGTGTGGGGTTTTGTCTATAAATTGCTCACGTGCCCATTGACGAAGACAATGTTAGTGTATCCGGAGTTTAAAATAAATGTAACCACTAAAATAAAGGGTGGCCAAAAGTTAAAGCAAGACAGTGAATTCATGACAATATGGGGTCATTAAAAATGGAGAGTTACATGCTACCCATTTTAATTATTAAGCATTTTGTTTCTAAAGTAAGGGAATCACGAGAAACTCAAAGCTTAAGATCTATTTACGACAGCATTGTGTTATTTATTAATTCAGCAACATGCTGTGGAACAAATGCAAAGTTTGCAGAAAAGACTGTAAAAGAAGAACTGTGGCAAAAAAATAGAGACAAATCGCTTATAAATTATAACTCCAATTGATTTTAAGTGTAACACTCAGTCGTAAATCAAGATTTAGTTATACTGGACCGGCAGATCGCAATAGGTTTTTATCTCACGGGGACCTTAAGACCTGGAACGCCATAAAACTTCAAACTAATGATGGAATAGTTTCGAAAAATAGTTTCCACAATGAGTTCAGAGTAAATAAATTAATAAACGATTTACTCGTATTCACAAAAGGATAAGGATAATATGGTTGGAAACAAAAAAAAAAAACGTACGAATTTCCCCAAGCATTCCTGAAAGAAAGGTCGGAACTGTGCAGGATTTGTAATTTCTACAGAAACTACTGTTTAATGCGGCTCCGAAAGGAGCAATTTTACATAGCTTAGAGAATACTCGCTGGCATACAAGAGTTAAAAATGGCCAACACCCCACTATTGTCCTTTGTATATGAACATTTTGGCAATAGAATCATGTAATAGACGAAATTCTAATTTCAAATTCAAGATTATGAAACCTTTTTGATCGAATTGGGTTTTTGTCAAAAGTGCCGGGAATATCAGTTGCCTGAGAACTACATGTAGGCTGTCTCAAAAATACTCGCGGAGATGCTGAGACTTCTCGGCAAAAGTGAAGAGTTTTTGGAACGTTTGGCAACTTAAATTTGTTATATGGCTGAAAAGCATTAAATACAAATGACTTTTTTTCCAGAGGAGTTAATGAGATAAGTTTGAAAGCATTAATTCACACAAACATTCCACAGAAAGTGTAGTAATCTCAATGGGACAATTTTCAATAAATTGCAATATATAAATGATGGTATCCCTACAAATGTAGTGAAAATGTTACGGAATAGTTTTTAGGTGAGAATATTAGTAATATAGGGTCGTGGTCTCAAAAGTATAGGGCTGAAATTCGACATCTGTCAAACTAAATTGTTAAACCAATTTTTTTTCTCAGTTCGAAGTCTGACATTGACGAAAATGGATCGCTTAACTATCACACAACGCGTAAAAATTACTAAAACCTACTACAAAAAATGGTGATTCTGGCACAGCCACTTATCGTGCTTTAAGAGGAGATTATGGTTTACGGTTACTAAGCACATTTCTCACTCGGTGGGTATGTTAATAAACAAAATTGTCGTATTTGGAGTTCTGAGAATCCGCAAGTAATTGAAGAAAGGCCGTTATATCCACAAAAAGTCACTGTTTGATGCGCTCTTTGGTCCGAAAGTGTGATTGGACTTTACTTTATATATATGTTTTATGTACGTTTACTTTTAAAAAGCAAAATGGATAACCCTTTATTAATATTCAAAATAAATAATATTAATATTATTAATAGTTTTTATCATCGAACTTTAGGTAAATGTTAATAAAAAACCTTTGTTAATCTTTGCTGTATTAAAGTAAACTGAGATATATAACAATATTCTATTGTAGATTATTCCACCGGAGATGCAATTCAAGGAATTGCAAAATATCAGAAAATAAAAACAAAAATATAACATCAGACCTCGAACTCGATTTTTATTAACATTTACCAATATTACTATTTTTTTTTTATCTTAATATATATTTATCCTCGACACTGATTCACTGACTCTGTCACGCAGTACGTAGGAATTTAAATAGGCATTCTATAATTCTATAAATAATAATAATAAAAAAAATAATATTTTTTTTTTTTGTACAGAAATTGTGTTCTCCCCAATTTTTTTTTTCCAAATTTTTTTTTCCACAAAAATTTTTTTTTTCAAATTTTTTTTTTTTTAACAAATTTTTTTTTTCAACAAAATTTTTTTTTTCCACAAAATATTTTTTTCAACAAAATTTTTTTTTTTCAACAAAATTTTTTTTTTTCAACAAATTTTTTTTTTCAACAAAAATTGTTTTTTGTTTGCAATTTATGTTAATAAGTATTAGTGTGTATATCAGAGATAAATTTAATTTGCTTAATAAAATAAATTTTATTTCATGTATATGAAAATGTTTGTTGCATCCGTTTTAAATTAACACATATTTTAACGGGCGCCATAGGCGCATTACAACTTACTAGTTCATATTAATATTTGTGTTCATAAGTCACAAGGATTATTCATGAGAGCAGTTAAAAACTGGAAATTTTTTTCTTAACTCCGGTTAAGCCTTTACTGTTTGTGACCAGTGATTTATGGCAACCAAAAAAAAATAGCAGTAAAAGTATTTCCATTAGAAATAAACTTCTCGTTGGATTTAATATTTATGTTGACGATTTTCGAACACAAATTTGACGGGAGCGGGAGTTTGACCATCCTAATTCCGGGAAATCATCACAACTTTTAATGTCAATGTTGTGTTCTGTACATATTGTTAATGCTAAGTGGGAATCAAAAACCTAAAAAAGTGTAATATAAATTTCTGAGGAAATTTAGTTTCATTGGAGAACACATACATCCATTGCTGTATCAGAATTGTTATCTTTTGGGTGGGGGAAATTTGTAACACAAAAGTAGTAATGGAATTTGAGAGCAATATATGAATGAACTGGAGAAACAAAACTTTAAACAAATGCAAAATTATATTTTACACTACGGCATTAAATGTTCAATAAGTCAGCGTATTATTAAAAGCAGAATAAATCCACATTGAACTACAGGAAAAACTGTTTTTGCAATAGTTCAGGCTGTGATGTGTCACATATAGTAACTACCTCGGACATGGTATTCTTGTTTGAGAAAACTTCCCCGTTTGGGAAATAATAAAAATAAAAACATTCCCTAAACATGAGGCCTATGATGAGTTAGTGGACGTTAAAATTTGTTTGACAGATTTTTTTTTTAAATTTCCCTGATATAGTTATTTACTCCACAGTTATTTACATATTTATTTAAAAAAAAAAACACAGTTTTTGGTATAACCCTCAACCTGGTATTGCAAATGTTAAAAAGCCGCTACTATAACCAGAGTTATTGATAATGTTAACGAAACTTAAGTGAAGCAAAGGATGGCAAATATACCTCAGATGGGGAATCCATTACCGCATCACCTTCTCTGCTCTTTATGCGTTGGAAAATACATGACAAATCGGAAAGAACAATCTGTAAAGTAATCGATATTTCATGGAATTCATCATAAATACGACCCCATATCCACCGTTCAAATGGAAGTGTAAACATAATACAAACTTCGGCGTATGCAAACGTAGAAGTAGAATTGCATGATGGTTAAATGTAATAAAACAAGTGCTGGTTGGGCTTACCCTCAAAAATGTGGGAGCTTTTTCCGAGAATTATATAATGTCGCAGTGAGGAATACAGGGGAATTTATTCATTCGGAATCAATCGGTATACAGATATGTTGCCAACATCTGCATCAAATGACAAAAGTACCAGTACAGTACGTGAAGACGAATCACATTTTCACGTCTGAGTGTAGTTCTCTCGATAGATGGAAATGTGTGCATTTCAGAGTTACAGTGATTGGTGACATTCAAAAAGAATACATTATCTATCGATATCATATGGAATATTTCTTGGAATTATTGCTCGTTCTCTTGGGATAACACGACTGGGAATTATTAAAAGTTCTTTTAAGAAACATTTTCTTTGGGAAATTCACACCTGTAGTCCCAGCAGCCGCATACACTTGTGCAACATTGGATGTGTTCGATTGGTCATACGAACCAGAATATTTGAAATTATTGTTTGTCTGTTCTCTTACTTTCTTAAGGTAACTCGCTTGCTAAGCGAGTTTCAATTACTTTCCTAGCTAAGCAAGTTAAAGACAGATGGTTTGCTAAGCGAGTTTCATAGAATAACTTCCATAACGTAATCCTTAATTTGAAAAGACCAATCAAATCGGCCTATTCAATGTATTTTTCCCTTAGAGAAACGCATGGCATTTTGTTCGCTCTCTTCTATTGTTGCGTTTGTTCTATGGACCATAAATATGGATAACTGAATGATGGAAATGGTATTGCTGTGATTTTTCCATTGTTGTCGGTAATTCACTCCGCAACTGCAGCAAGCCAAACAATTGCTCATATTGGCCCGGTATGAGTGCCAGAATCTATCCACAGCATAAGCGACGTTTTCTTCTTCTTCTTATTTTTATACAGGACTCTTATCATATTTGCCTGGAAAATATCGATCCAAATGTTCGGCAAGCACAAAGGAATTTTCGAGAACAAAAGAAAATGAAATCAGGAAATATTTTTAAAAGATTTGCTTTATTCAGCAATGCTGTTGAATCGTCTGGTGTTGGTGAATCGTAAACTGATATCCTGGCATATCAATTCTCTATTCACCATCAAATGAAGAAAATGAAATTACATTTGTCGGATGGCTTGGAGAGCACGGGGTCAGGGGATTGGAGAGAGTATGGATAAGCATAGTTCTTGCAAAAGAAAACCATGTCAGGTTTTTGAAAAAAAACGAACATGTATGGCATTTATTTGGAGGATAGTTGCAGTGGTGAGGAAGACACAACAGAAAGTGAAAGCCCTTGGGAAGTAATGCTCTTCAGACTTAAAAGCTGCTATCGGCTAGAGGTGTTACTTAACAATGATAGAGGATATACTAATACATTTTGGGAAACCTTTTGTTTTCTATATATTTTTTTAAAAATTTCCTTTGGGGATATTGCAGACTATGTCAAATTATCACAAATCTGAATTTTTTTTTTCGATTAAACATCAAACGATTGAAGACTTCTGTGATAACTCGAAAATAGGAACACCACAACAAAAACGTATATTTATTTATTTTTTGATGAAAAATAAGAAAAATAGAAAACAACGAAAACTCTGCAAAATCTAAGTACTGTGCCATGGAAATATTTTCAATTGTATTAAATTGTAGTCCATTGTAGGAGTTGCTGAAAGCAAAGAATGAGAAGTCTTAAATTAGATCTAAGAACCTAACAAATTTGTATCGTGGGTACTCTAAAAAATCAGTTATAATTTGTGTCGCAGCATCGGTCATACTCCACAGGAGAGAAGGCAGAAATCAGTTCGTACCCCTGAACATTTCGAATTAACGTTGCTGTTTTTGTAATTTTTTTTGTTCAGCTATTTGTTCTAATAAATAAAAATTGTAGCGTTAAGGAGACAATAAACTTTGTCTCAAAAACATAGATTTTTAAAGAAACATAAAAGCAGAAATTGAAAATTTTTAAAAACGGACAGGCGTACGAACGAACTGATTCTTGGCGGAATAGTATAAGACCTGACGAAGGACAATTGCACAGAATTTCTTAAGTGTCGTAGAAGAAGTTTGCCTTATCTCTGATGCCATAGAAAAAAGTCTACAATGGCCCGCAGAAAAATCCCCTACATCTACTGGTCGACTCAATTTAGTCGGTGTGAGTATTCCAAAAAAAAAAAAAAAAAAAATAGCTTAGAGCTCTAGAACCAGCTTAATTTCACGTATACTGAGTTGGACTTGATTCAAGAGAGAAAAGACTCTAAGGCCAGCCGGAATCACTCCACACGGAATACTTTTAAATTGACTATATTTTAATTTCAATCGATTATGGAAACGTAAAAATGTCCCAATTTTTTTTTGTTTTTCGTGCGATATTCTCATAACAAATGTTTTTTTTTTTTTTTTTGGGTATTTCGCATAATATTTGATGGTTTTTGTATTGGGTAATTTTTCATAAATTGTTTGGGGGATTTTTCAGAATTGTTGTATTTTTTTTTGGATATTCTCATAAAAAAAAATGTTTTTGGAGTATTTCGTTTTTTGCATTGGGTAATTTTTCATAAATTGTTTGGGGGATTTTTCAGAATTGTTGAGAACATTTTAATATAAGACTTTTTCATTTATTTTGGGGAATTCTTCATTTGGGGCATTTTTCATAGAGCCTCGCAGCACAGAGTCGAAAATACAAAGATTTTTCTGGTTACATGTATCTGGGTAAATTTTTTCATGGTAAATGTTTGATTACAAAATTACGTTATAAAAGGTCAAATGTATATGCAAATCAGTTAAGTTAACATTGTATAAAGTTGGATTTTTCGAGAGCGAGGCAGAAATAAACAACAATACAAAGATCATTCGGCTCTGTTGTGTCCGAAGTTTTTGAACTGCTTTGTGTTAGACGAAGTTCAGTATTATGTTACATGAAGTTGCAACGAATGCAATTGTCTTTGATGTTAGGACTTTCAGCCCCGATATGCGGCTATCCTGGTGATCAGACGACGCATTACAGGGAAAATTTGTTTTATTAGTCAAAGTTCTCGAATGTGGCGAACCCTTGTAGCAAGTGTGTTTTCTGTCAGCTGTGACATTCTTAAATTCAAGACAAATGTCCACACTAGGGTGATGACCAAATAAATGTTTAATTTCCACATATGAATGTGTGTTTGCTTTTTACCTCAGATGAAATTGAAACCTTTTTTTTTTGCAGGTCTCTCTATAACGAATGTTCTCTACAACGTAGTAATTAGCTGTGTTCGATGTAGGTGCACATTTGTTCATTCATTCTCCGCAATTTTTATATCACTTATTCGTAATACATTTTTTGTTTGGACAAAGTGTATTTGAAATCCAAAATGAAAACCAAAATCTGTTTTGTTATAATATTGATTGCTTGTATTATGTTCGCACCAATTGGAAAATGGTTTCAATTTTCTCCATTCAATCGAACAATATTGAATTACGCAAAACCCCCTTAAAATAAAAAGGGAATCTAATTGACACAGACTTGTGTATGTAAATTAAAGTACCTACACAATTTACACACTTCGCGTTGGCTAAAATTTGAGAACCCAAAGACAACCGGAAAGTCGCTAATAAATACCTTTGGGAAATAGGAAACGTAATCAACATTGACATTCTTATGCGTGGGTTATGTAAAAAAAAACATCATTGTATAACATTTGAAAGAACTTTTTCTATGAATATAATTAAAATGAAGGTGGGCTAATGAAATGTATTAAAGAAATACTGCAAATATAATTTCGTAGGATCTAATTGCTCTTATTTATTTCAGTACATAGAAAAAGACTTGAGTATAATGTTGTCGTAAGAACATTACTTTTTTTAACAACAGTGAGTATACGATAAGAACCCTCGATTTATCAATCAACTTTTTAAATGTGATAAATGGACCCTTAGTTATTGAATTACACATACTGAAAATTCAACTTTCTCGCCCTATACCAAAAAAGTACAACTCCAGTTGTGCACACCATTACTTTGACTTTATGTCAACATTAATTTTATATTCGAATCTAGTTGAACACAAAACAACTGACCAGCCCTCATATTCCCTTGCTGAAAGTAATTTTATTTTCGCTATCACACAAACTAAATGGTGAAATACACACAATGCTACAAAAAATTAAAACTATAAAAAATGAAACAATTGTATACATTTCCCTTCAAGGACAACGCTAAAATGAGCAGCACTTAAGATTTTATTTTACGAGCCGCGGAATAGGAAGACAGACAACCATCTCCACATGATAAATTGCGGCCTGCTGGCAATTCAATTGATTCTTATTTTTTACTATCAGCTAAGTGATGTAACAAGCTAAGACACGCCATTGCCAATAAAAAATAAATGAGTCAGCTACATTCTGGAGACTAACAAAGGTAGCGGTTCATGATTTCCACAAGTCCTGCGTACAACATCTGGCGGGATGTAATTTGTATTTGTGGTGTTTAATATGCGAGATGGATTGTAAAGGAAAAACATTTTAAATCACAAATATTAATAAATTTTAGAGGTGCTAATATTATTAGAATTTTGTTGTACTTGAGAAAAAAGTTAACTAACGGAATGAATTTGGCTGTACATCCTCTTGCTGCCTTTGGCCAGTTCAATAAGTGTCTTCCACATACTTTGGTCAAGGGTGCGCTGTCTCCAGGTTGTCCTTGTCTTCTTCCACTTACTCTTTCCAGCGGTGCTGATTCCTAATCCACCAATAATCGCATTTTTTCGATTCTTTGTCTAAAAGATGTTTAAATTACGGGATGACAGATAACAAGTCCATTTATTCTTGATGTCTTCGGAATAGACAGCATTTGACTGATGTTGTTTCTCATTATTAACGACATACCGTGCTCTTTATTGTGAAATAAACATCCGATCATTTATCTCCAAAAACGCCATTTTTCTTTGAATACCAAAATAACACCTCTTGTTGGAGAATCCTGTATGTTTACTTTCCTTGCCTTGGACAATTATAACAATAAAAATATACACAAGTTTGCGAAATGTGGATTTCATAAATCCAGCATTTTTTCTTAAAGAAATTTGTATTCAATTTGTATCTCGAATGAAACTGATATTAGATACTTATTTAAAAAAAAAAAAAAAAAAACGTTACTGAAAAAGAAACTCAAACTTGAATGACCCTAATTATTGAAATAAATCATTTGATAAGCGATATACCCATCGCACACATACACACAAACATCCATTGTATTGAATTGCATTCACTATGCATGAACTAGTGTTATTGAATGTTCATATCCAAGAAATATGTATTACAATTCTGTTATCGTATTTCATACATAATTCCAATACTATTTGTGGCAACAAAACGATATGAATGAGTGTTCTGCGTTCGCCCTTAACAATTGATTGTTAGCTTATGGCTGTGATATCAAACACTACAAAGGATATGGATCTGTCCTTAATCGAAATGAAGTAGAAAATAATTGGAAAAACGAAATATAACACCGTGTTACACTCACTCTGTCCTATGAACCAAATTTAATTTTTCGGAAAGAGGATAAAAAATAAAAATACACGTGTATCGGCGATTTTCATGTACACGTCAGAATTTTTTTTTCGTAACGCTTGAGTAGTTTAAAAATTTGGAGTCTCTTCAAGTTATGCTAAGAAAAGTGAAAAAAATATTTTTTTTTTCAAAAATAATAAAAATTGGGGAAAATCTGAGAATTGATAAAAATTGTTTTTAAAAAATTTGACGTGATACAGACATTTCCACGAGTCTTCCTGCCAAAAATCTGCTCGATTCTGAAGTGTACATGAAAATCGCCGATACACGTGTATTTTTATTTTTTCCCCCTCTTTCCGAATATGTGCATTTGGTTCATAGGACAGAAAAAAAACTATTTTTTGTAACACGGTGTAATCAACAGGCATGTGATTCAATTAAATATATTCAAAAATATGACATAATAATGTCTACATTAGGTGTACTCAGATTAACAATTGTTTTCGTCTACGACTAACATTTGATTGATTGTCGGATTGAAGTCATCGCACTAATTACATTTATCTTAAACAGCCGAATTGAATTTCTATGGGACACCCACACATTGAAGTCACTCATTAACCATCCCATGCACCGAACTTGTAGATGTCGAAATCTTTTCACAAAATCAATATTGAATTTATTCACTGCAGGTGTGTGCAGAAATCGTTGAAAGTGAGCGACAGCTAATGCACAATGGCTTGAAAGTGAAAAATATTCGAAATTCGAGACAACAAATGTGAAAATTTATTACAAAATTGATGTGTAATCTAAATGAAATACTTTTAAGATTATTTCATACTGAGACATTCAAGTGTTGAGGCATTCATTGTCAAATGACAGGATGTTCGAACTATGCACTCCAAGAAAAAATCCCTCTTTAGTATTCTAAATTCTAAATAATATTCTATTCTCAAAACTCAAGGCAAATGTTTCTGAAATCATTTGGATTACAAGATCGCCAGACTAAACAAATTAAAGTGAGCCTATAGAAAAGTAAGGTAAATACTTCTCAAAATGAAAGAAATTTCCTCTGCCATGTATGAGTTATGGATAACAATAAATTTGTTGCCATAACTTTCGCCATCTTTTCCCATAGTGTTGCGTGACTGAATGCTTCAGCATTCAAGCTGCCATTTATGAAAGAGCACTGACGCTTCTTTTATTTTCCGTAGGGGAATACGCCACTTTAGCTCTAAATATTGAAGTGAACACAAACCACGCACGCACTCACTCACCTCATCGTATACGTGTATGGCTGTATGTGCATGTGCCTTATTTTGTTGTAAGGCTATCAATAGATTTTGGATTTTATGGTTTTAGATTTATTATATTCCAATTTACGCAAATACACACACATATTCATATTCGCACTCTTGAAAATGTTAACAATGTGTGTGTTTGGGGGTTTCGGATAGTGGGGCTGTGAAGAATTAATAGTACAGTATTAAAATATCCTTAAAACACGATTTTCAAATTATTTCAGTTTCATTGGCAACAACATTTTGGTGTCACCTCAGTAACAGGATGATATCATGTCTACGTCACCGCCATACAATGTTTGTCAATACACCTGAGTATTTTTCGGTGGAGGCGCGGTGGTTTAGTGAGTTGGAACTTGTTTGCACTTACTGTCAACAAAGAATTTCCCATGCATAATAATTTAAAAGTTCCAACAGATTTCCCCGGAGTTCGGTTAGATGTGATTTTGAGCGGTATATGGGAATAGAGTTTACCGGCAATTTATGGTCGACAGGAAAGTAATTTCATGCATGTCACGAAATAATTCATGATAAACTTAAGACTTCGGCAACAGTTTACAAAAAGAAAAAAAAAAAACGCCGTAATATCTCAGGTGTCATTAGCTGGAATAAAATGTCACAAAATCTGTTCTAGTTTAACGGAGGGCTGTCCAACTCATGTGGGACTACTAAATGTGTTTTTTTTTTTTTTTTTTTTTTTGTTGAACAATAGTTTGGTATTATTTTTACAGTTCATGAAGGAAATATAAAAAAAACGACAAATGGGATTGACTTATCAGAATCATACGAGTTGTAAATGCGTTTTTTCATGGGTCTATTAATATATTTCTGCTTTAGGGAGGCATGAGCATTAGTAAAGCTGTGTAGCTGCACTTTACGGGGTCAACAGGTACCTGCACAGCTTGGGCGTATAATTATGATGTCAGGTTACACTGTTGCAGTGATTTACAAATTACGTTCTTAAACTCCTCTAGCGCATGTCACGATAGTCGTTCACATTACAGGCCAGAACACGTAGGCCTGAATTAAAAACAATGAAAATATTTCATAATGTATACTACATAATCACAAGGAAATCACTTCAAAACTGCTTGTATTTTGTTGTTCTATTGTGTACTAGTAAGTTGTAATGCGCCTATGGCGCCCGTTGAAATATGGAAAAAAAATTTTGTTGAAAAAAAAAGAATTTTTCTTAAAAAAAAATTTTTTGTGGAAAAAAAAATGTTGTTGAAAAAAAATTTTTTCTTGAAAAAAAAAAATTTGGAAAAAAAAAATTTTGTTGAAAAAAAATTTTAGTAAAAAAAAAATTTGTAAAAAATTTGGGGAAAACACCATTTCTGTACAAAAAAAACATATTATTTTTTTCATTATTATTATTTATAGAAAATTATCTTAATATATATTTACCCTCGACACTGATTCACTGACTCTGTCACGCAGTACGTAGAAATTTAAATAGCCATTCTCTAATTTTCTAAAAATAATAATAATAAAAAAAGTAATATTTTTTTTTGTACAGAAATTGTGTTTTCCCCAAATTTTTTTTACCAAAATTTTTTTTTCCACAATTTTTTTTTTACAAAAATTTTTTTTTTCTAGAAAATTTTTTTTTACAAAATTTTTTTTTTTACAAAATTTTTTTTTTCAACAAAATTTTTATTTTTTAACAAAATTTTTTTTTTCAAGAAAATTTTTTTTTTCCACAAAAATTTTTTTTTTCAACAAAATTTTTTTTTTCCACAATATTTTTTTTTTTCAACAAAATTTTTTTTTTCCACAAAAATTTTTTTTTTCAACAAAATTTTTTTCCATATTTCAACGGGCGCCATAGGCGCATTACAACTTACTAGTAGAATTTAGAATGCCTATTTAAATTCCTACGTACTGCGTGACAGAGTCAGTGAATCAGTGTATCAGTTAATCAGTGTCGAGGGTAAATATATATTAAGATTACACAATTTCAATAAAGTTTTTTTTTTAATTGAAAATTGTTCCGAATAGTTAAACAGACCTCGACTGTTGTGCAACTAAAAAAAATAGTTCTGACAAAATCCCTAATTTCCATTTGGCACTTTTTTCGATATACAAAATCGAAAACACAAAGTTGTTCAAAAGTAAAAATTTTAGAGAAGTCTTCACAATTGTTTATCTCACAAATTGTGTAACAAGAAAATATTCAATGCAAATTACATTTCAGTGTAGAGACTGCGCCGCTACATCACGAGGCTTAACGACTAGTTCCAGGCTGTAGAGATCCCTGTCTCTACTACAAGAGGTTTTAAACCAATTGTGGTTTTAAACAAATTTCTCAAATATGTGACCATAGTCTAACAAGTCGTAAAACTATCCTCCAAAACCGCGATCATGATGTGATACAAGTAACAGTCAACAGTACGAATTCTTCAATATACGACTGTGGAGGTCCACTGCCTCTATATTGCGATGAGAACAAAACTGTATCAACAAAGCTGTCAATCCTGTCAATCAACAAAGCTGTCAATCAATACCCAAATTCATTACCGAATTAAAATTAAAATTCGTACACTGATTGTTAGGCTCCTAAGGAGCAGATCCTTAAAAACAACAGATCCCAAGAAACACAAACCCCCATCCATAATTCAAATTACTATTACCTTAATTCCAAATGACGAATATCTCGTTAAACATTTTTGAATTTCATAGAGATTAAGAAACATTATAATCAACATGTTTTAATTTACACTGAAAGCAATCGATGGTTGCTACCACCCACTTAGCGACCGGCACCAAATAGTATCAAGTTTAAAAGGGGATTCGTTAAAATATATAATCACATTTGCATTTCCGTGATCCGGTTAAAATTACTGAATATGAATCAAACTGAAAAATATGCAATTTCAATTTCCATTTGTTGTAGGCTCGTATTAACACAATTATTAATTCCTTTTCGCATTTCCACTTACAGATAAATACGTTAAGAGGCCGCCGCGCAAAGCGTATGGACGCTTGAGTGCTGATTCCGATGATGCGGCTTCGGCGAAACATAAAATTGATGATCCTTTTGATGAAATCGATAATTTCGAAATGATTACGCCCTCCACCAATGGCAACGGAGGCCCCAACACAACAACAACAAATGCCAGCATACAAAACGGTTGCCACCATCATCCGCACCATCACAATCATCATGCGGAGAATGATGTCGGTGGTGGTGAAGGAGGAGGCGGTGGCGGTGTGGGTGATGGTGGCGGCAGTGGTTGTCGTGGTGCTAATGATGGCGAGTGCGGTGGCATAGGGCTGTGTGGTAATGGCTTAAACAACTCCTGCCTAGTGGGCTCAAACATCAACGATGGCGGTCACTGTACCGCGCCTGATTGTCAGGGAAATTTTGCCGATAGCAATTTGTGCCAATTCAATATGAACAACTTGTGTGGTGGTGGCGGTGGCATGTCGGCAAATGGAATTTTAAAAGTAACCACCTCATCGTCGCATCTTAGCAGCAAGGAGGTTAATGAAAACACAATAAACCGATTACAGTCAATGGCAATGTCTGACGACGATGACTATGGTAAGTGCTTTTCTTGTGGTGTCTGCATTACGATATTAACAAAAGAAATAATAACAAAAAAAAAAAAAAAAAAAAAAACACAACACAAAATCTGGAATTGAATTTTAATGAACTGGTGATAAAAATGTTTTTTAGCTTTTTCATGGATTTCATGAGGTGTTCTTAAAGTCTATAACCTTTTGGGTTATGTTTGGAGCAACAAATGGTGTTGTAGCTTACACAAACAAAAAAAATACTAGCAATACACGGATTAATAAAACTTCATCAAGCCAGTATTTGTTTTCATAAATTGTCAGTAGATTTCAATGTCGCACAGTGGGACATTATTTTAGATCAAAAAAAATCCAATTGTTATAGATGGGAACTCATTCATTAAGCATGTGTGTTCTCTTCCCAGCAGATGCTTTGGTCTGTCGCTGTAAAAATCAAGCCGTAAGGTCTGTGTCATCCGATTTACAGTTGGTCCCATAATTAGAATATAAATATATTTTGTATTGTAATTAAATAAAATAAAAACGAGAATCTTCCTCGCAAACTAAAACAACCCTGTAGAAAACGTTTATTCTACCACTACTTCTTTACGTTGCTATCGCAATGATGGAGTCGGACCATTCACCGCCTTGGTGAAAGCAAGGTCGTAGCTCAGGATATTTCCAAGACTTTCGGTAGGGTCTTAGACCTTATGGCACTTGGTATCAGTAATACCTTCTCTTGACACGTATCGAGTTTTCTTACATATCGCTGTATCCATTGGGACTCATCTAGTGATCACAGGCTGGCCGCAGCAGTACCACAAGGAAAATATTATATTTGAAATCAAAGAAACTCTTGCCGTTTATAAGCTACAAAAGAGAATATTTGTCGTACATTTTTATATAAATGGCCCATTTATAGATTGTTAAGTTCAACATTTTTCTGTATTAGCCTGATTTCCCAGAACACTTGCAGTGTGATTTCTGCTCTACTTGTTGGCCCATTATTTCTCAGTGAAATTTAAACACGCATTCTTATCTTTTTTGTTTTACAGATGAATCACTTACCTGTAATGTGTGTGATCGAGCATTTCATTGTCACCGACAATTGGCATCACACCAGCAAAAGAAACGTCATTTCGGGTAAGATTTCCCAGCGTGCAAATAATTTATGTAAAATAATAATTTTTCAATGGATTTGTTTTTCATTGTAGCTGTGGCGGATGTGATAGTTTGTTCCCCTCCCTCATGCTGCTGGAACATCACAAGGAGGAGTTTGAACATTGGAGTGACGACGAGATCAGTCGACGCGTTTGCTGTCGTCGCAATCGTGGTGATGACTATTTTACGGACACCGATTCCTTTACAAGTGATGCTGAAAGTGAAGATTTAGAAAGGCTGTTATAAGTTGTCAGCGCAACGCAGATTGTTCAAATGGAACTCATGAATTTCTGGAAACTGTTTTGAGAGACAAATCATATCCTCCCCCCCTCCCAACAAAATGCTAACAAGTGATGTCTGTAGTCAACATGAATTGTTACAACCAAACAACAACAAAAAACAGAAAAAAACCAACAAAACCCTGACCACAGTATGTGGTAGGATTCAGCAAGTAAACTGAATCGATATTATGTCTGTGAAAAAAAGGAAGTTTTGGAATTGCCACTATAGGAATCTTTAGATGTTAAGAGTAATTGAGTTTAATAACAAGTGAGATACGCAAGTGTATGATAAGAAATAGGTTATTTGTAAAGTTTGGTAAACATAAGAGCTGACAATGAAACAGATTTTACAATCTCCACCAATCAATGGAAAATATTTACTTTAATGAGTCCATCCTATGTAGTAAATTATAGCTAAATGAGGTTTAGGTATAAAAAAAATAATGGGCTATGGATTGTAAATGCGGTTTTTGGGGTTATTTTGATGGTTTTGTCATCGGGGTCTATTAACCATGTTTAGATGACTGGCCTACTTGAATATTATATCATGTGGTTGCACCTTTTCTTGTATACGGAGAAAAAAAAATATGTTAAAAATATGATGGCATCCAATGTTTGGGAACATTGCTGTTAACCCAAACATAATATATTTGGGATCTGCTCCAAGCAAATATATGTTGCCTGCGAATTATATTTGGGACAATATGTTACAGAGGCCGGGGTTTTCCTCCGTGAAGGATTTTCAATATTCTAGTAATGTTTTTTGGTTCATTGCTTATTGTTTACTTTTATTTATTTACGTCTTTGGAATCCTTACAGACCACAAGCAAACTTCCATCTACGGTTTAGCCTTTTTTTGAAAGTTATTCCGGAGACGCAGATAAATGCGCATTAGCCATCCAGATCATTTAGTGTGATCTTATAAAGTTATATAATCAGTTTTATAAGCTCCGCGGTTGGCGAGTTGCTGGCGTGCTTGCCTTTCAGCGTTGGGTTCGATTTCCACCAGAGTCTTGGGTCTGTCGCTGCAAAAATATGGTCTGTGTCACCCGGTTTACCCTTGGACCCAAAATTAGAATATAAATTTACTTTGTATTGTAATTAATAATAAATAAATAAAATGTTCCGTTTTTATTTTTAGTATTTGCTGACCCACAGGGATCAATTGACATGTATATTTTATAGATGATTTCTCTGATGAGATTTAGAGAGGTTGAGGTTATAGCCCAACCGATAACGTCATCGACTTTGTTCACTAAACATTAAGGGAGCTTAATTAGACGAATAGAACTTCCATTTGACTCCACTGTCAGACATTTCGGCCGCTGTCAAATAGTTAATTTTTTGTTCTGCTTCGCAGTTTCATCAAGAACCCACTGATGAATGTTCGCCGATTGCGATAATTCTGAATTTTGGGATCTATGAATTGTCCTTCAGCATCCGCACTCCCGGATTCTTAACTGTAGATGAACCTGGAATCTTAATATATATTTACCCTCGACACTGATTTTTTTTTTCAACAAAAATTTTTTTTTTTCAACAAAATTTTTTTTCCCACAAAATTTTTTTTTTCAACAAATTTTTTTTTTTCAACAAAAATTTTTTTTTTAAACAAAAATTTTTTTTTCAACGGAAATTTTTTTTCCACAAACTTTTTTTTTCCAATTTGATTTTTTTTCGAAATTTTTTTTACAAAATAGTTTTCTCAAAATGTTTTTTACAAAATTTTTAAAATTAAGTAACAAATACTTTCTCAAGCAAATTAACGGGCGCCATAGGCGCATTACAACTTACTAGTATCTAATATAATCCTATAAACTAAAGAAACTTGAAAAATAAAATTGGCCTTGGAGATTTTAAAGCCAATTGGAAGTGGAGTTAAAGGTCCACAACTAAAGTCAGAGAACGTAGGTAATATGCGAAATGCCAATACTCAGATCATTACTTTACCGTTACCGTGTTAAGCATATAGTGAGAACAGAGGAAAACTGCATCTTCCTAGCAAATACTCTGTGGGCATATTAAGATTCATATATCAGACTAAGGTCCCTGACAAATGTAATGTATTCCGATAGAAAAGAAAACTGAGATGTGGTGATGTGCACTGCACGTGTAATAGTGTGAAATCTTCTACCCAGAAACATCCATCGGAGAAAAAAACTCCACACCAATCAGAGATGATGATGTACGATGCAAATAAACTAGCGTAGACGAAGACTGCTATGGCTCACCTTAAAAATTGTAAAGCTGCAGGGGTTGAGTTATTGCACAGCAATTGGTTTTGAAAAATATCAGGGCAGCAATTTATATGTTTACAAAGCCCGACATAAAAAAGCTGTTCTAAAACATGACTGACACAAAATCGACAGTTAATGTAGGGCCTTCACTTTCTTCTCCAAACTATTCCATGCGAAACGAAGCTTTAGACAAATGTTAAACCTTTTTTTCACAATCTCTGAGGCGTTAAGGGGAGGAATGATATCATGTATAACCCAAGCATATATGGAAATGGAGTCGGGACTCGGAATGCTTCCCGAAAATATCCACGGCATCTGAGTAGGCTAGCAATGATAATTTCGACGTACGTGTACCTCGAATGAACCATCGAAAAAATGTATGACTTCATTGTCAATATAAAAGCCCTCTAACAAAGAACCAAAATCTCGCTCCCCAATAGCAGATAAAGTAGAGTTGGTGGAGTTCCAGAGAAAAAATCGTATTCGAAAAATCGTATGACTCGCCCAAGAGGAGGGCGAATTTCGGCGGTTAGACGTAGACTTAGTTGGGCTCCAGAAACAACAAAGATTGCGGTGAATGAAAGATTCGAAAAATAATATGACCAGCACAAGGATTGTGGTGGCTGTAAAAAAGGCTGCGAGTGAATAAAGCTGCTGCGATCCTGACAACACTGCAAAAACCAAGTCCAAGATTAATTGTAATAATCAAGTGTACAAGCACAAGACAGAATAACCTAGAGTTGTTATTTAGAAAATATCTCTTAAGATTGTGAATAGCCGTATAAGCATGTGTGCAACCTGATAGAGGACTGGTGTGCGAATTCAACGTCACCTTCTGCCAAAAATCCAGCAACAACCTGGTCCGTTTAGAAAGCGATCTCACCAAACTCAAGAATCTCACAGTCATCTAGTTTTTTTTTTTGCCTTTTTGAATACAACTTCGTATTTCAACAAATGACTGTTAGCTTTTACTGCTGGATGCGGGTGAGAGATTTTAAACATTCCAACGAACACCTGGATTTTACCGCATTCGAATGTAGGACTTTGACGGCCGCAAGACTGTCCATATACAATTTTATCTTCATGGGGAGGGTAACTCCCGCTAGGAAATCATTTTGGCTGACATGTGAATGGCGACATGTAAGTTATTTATAATCAATATGTTGGTTTTTGTTTCACTAATTTTATGGTTTTCTAATTTTTGTTTTAATAATTTTTAGTTTAAGATTGTGTGCAGCAATTCTATGATTACACCAAAAAAACATACATTTGGCAACTTAATGAGGAGTATATCAAATTTGGATTCTCATTTATAATCATGGATGAAGAACAACTACCATAAAGTTTTGTCAAATGACAAGAACAATTATTGATAAACAAAATTGTATTTTGTTAGGTTGGTCTGAAGGGGACGTGGCAACTTATATTTGCCTTTGGGGGACGTAAGCTTGAATGTTATAGGGATTTCTGCATTCTTTCGTTTTCCAGGAAATTACCTGCAAAAAAGGATAGTTATCTACGAGCCGCAGAATTTTTCCATTAATCCAGAAAATTCTGTTAATCTTTTTTAAGAGGATCTTAATAGAATTTTAGTTAGTATAACGAATTGTAGGACGAACATTAGAACAGAAACTCACACAGCTACAACTTTAATTTGATGTATTGGTGGAGATTAAATAAATTCGGCCAATGTCGATTTACAGCGTTAATTGATTTTGAAAAGTTGCTGCAAAACTTTTTGATACTATTTATTTTAGAAATACCTCCGCTCCACTCCCTCAAAAGCCGTTGCCAAATATTGCGGGAAGACCCAGACACACAAGAAAACAATCTGTCATCATATCAATCAAACCTTATACGATAATGAATTTATTGAAACAAAACAAATTTTGCGAAATATGTACATGTAAAATTCCAATAGAATAGTGGTGAAATTTCCAACTGCTGTGTGAATGTCCCTGCCCCCTCTCACTAAAAACATCCGTAAGCATATTCCGAAACCTTAAATTTGTGTACAAATATTAGTGTAAATTAAACAATATAAATGTATTTTAACGGCATAACAGAAACAACAAAACAAACAAAAGGAAATTTATGCAAATCTCTTTGTTGTTTGGTCACAAAAACAAAAAAAACAATCATAATCATCTACACGTAAATGGTATATTGACTTACTTTACTAAATTCTATATTTATGTAGTATGTAATTACATACGTATGTATATGTATCTCTTGTATGTATTCATTTATTTAGTTGCAATTATGAATTAAACTCAAATATACCTACTATTAACATATATATATATAAATACATATGTACGTACGTTTATGTCTAAATAAAATTATATAGTTTGCTAAAAAAAAAACAAAAAAAATACACACCTAATTGAGGTATACACTTGTCGTTTCCTTTCATTAAATCGAACACCGAGGGAACTAGGATGTATGATAATTTCAGAAGATGCTTCAATACTGCGTTTTTGTCAAAAAGACACACAGCATTCTCACAGGAGTCATTGCAGGCGACTGTGGGGCAAATGGCAAATTGTATGGGTATATCCCGAAAGGTGTACTATAGAGCCGTCAATATCGCCAAAGACGAAACATCAGTGGAGCATTTGTTATGCCACTATCCAGGTCTACAGGAATAATGACTCACTCACCATGCGAGCAGATAACTTGACAACCTTAAACAGTTTGGTCAGAGCACCTCTGACTTCCCTAGTGAAATTGGCCGAAAGCATCAACTGGTTGTAGACTGTACCTCCACCAAGTGTATCACTCCACTGAAAATGGGTATCACATGGGCCAATTTATGGCACCTTAAGTACGCGCCTTAGAGACAAAAGGTCTAAAATTAGTAATCACTTCTTGTAAGCTTAACAATCAGCCCTATTGCGGGAGTCAACAGACGACGTCGTTTAGCGTCGTTTATAGTCGTTTAATGGTTATCGACTACTATCGACATCAACAATGATGTTGATATTGTCTTGAAACGACTCTGTTTTTTGTCGGAGCACGTGCAAACCAATTTGTGAAACGTCTGGAAGAGTTGGAGAAAATATCGTCGCTTGCCACTGTTCCAAGTAATTTTCAACAACAACTGGACGACATACCAAAGTTGTTAAAATATTCTCCCTTACCCAGGAGATTGGAAAAAGATAAAGAGATTGTGAATTTGTATGGTGCATTATAAAAACACAGCATATGTTTGGTCACCAACAAAGCAGAATGTAATGCCCACCAGTGGCAGTAGATTTAAGCAATTTGCTCTCAGCACGCCGGATGGGGCGGTGGCGAATCTGCTACAAAGGGATAAATTGTGCTTTCCAAGACATCCAGAGACCCAGACAGATCCTGCTAGACAACTGGCAGCGACAGTCCCAAATTAAAGTCGATTCCATCAATCAGCTGGGCAAAAGTTTCAATGTTGCCGACAATTAAGTTTTTTTTTTTTCTAAACTAACACTCAGGGGATTCCCCCTATGAATGCAATGCACTATGTTAGCGATAGGAAGTAAGGGTATTGGAGGGAGGCAAGATGGAGTAGACAATAGAGTTGGATACCCTACCATCCCCAATCATCACCACCGCTCTCCTCTGTACACGGTCCAAAAGCTGCAAAGATGTCTTTGGAGCTCCTGCCCATACATGGGAGTTATAGTCCATTCCAGACTTCGATTTTGACACTCACTTTTAATTTTTTATTTGACGATATCTGACTCCTGTCTCGGTACTCTTCTTTGATATATTTCATTTTGTTTATTCGAAGCGGAATTACAATCAGAAATAAAAAACATTTTCCCAAAAAAAGCACCAAATAAAATAAATAAACCGACTCAACCGCTAGAGATGCCAAATTAATTTATTCGATTTATCGAAAACAGTTGTCGTCGTTGTCGCATTCATTCAAAATGCCATGTTTGGATTGAATTGATGTCGACGACGACAAGAAGTGACGTTGACTCAAAAACGACGACGACGTCGACTCCCGCAATAGGGCTGAATATTTAATCATTATTTTATTTGGACACCTAAATTCGTTGTAGTGCTTTAAAAACACTCCGTAGATTTAATAGTATTGGAATCTTGTCGCAAAAAACGTTACTCAATTTAGAAACTTAAACCTTTCATAACACCTTAAATACGCGCCGTAGATACATTTCTTTAGCTCAAAAACGTATTATGTCCTTGGGAGAATTAAAGCCATCATTACTCCTTAAAAGCATGTCGTAAAACGGAAAGGACTGATATATGTGATGCCAGAAAATAATAATTGTCCGCCATAAATCCTAAAACTACGAGAGGTAAAGGACAGTAAGCCGTGACCACTTTTTGTAGCCAAAAAAAAAGTCATTAATTCTTTCGGATATTTAAAAGGACTTAAAACAGTTTTTGTTGTTCTGCAAACCTAAAACTGAAATCTGCGATCACTTCTTATGGTCCGAAAATCATTATTTCGTTTAGAAACTTCTTAAAACTCATTTCCCATGTATTAGACCGTGTTACACACATTCTGTCCTATGAACCAAATTTACTTTTTCGGAAAGGGGATAAAAAATAAAAATACACGTGTATCGGCGATTTTCATGTAAACGTCAGAATTTTTTTTTTTTAAGGTTAAAGTATTTTGGATCGATTTTTAACCCTTTTTCAGTGATCTAATCGAGCTGATTTTTTGCAGGCAGACTCGTGGAAATATCTGTATAACGTCACAATTTTTATCAATTCTCAGATTTCCCCCAATTTTTATTATTTTTGAAAAAAAAATATTTTTTTCACTTTTCTTAGCATAACTTGAAGAGACTCCAAATTTTTAAGCGTTACGAAAAATAAATTTTTTTGAACTGAAACCTTAAAAAAAAACCATTAAAAAAACAAAAAAAAAGAATTGAAAAGAATTGAGAATTGATAAAAATCTATTTTGTAAAAAATTTGACGTGATACAGACATTTCCACGAGTCTGCCTGCCAAAAATCAGCTCAATTGGATTCTGACGTGTACATGAAAATCGCCGATACACGTGTATTTTTATTTTTTCCCTTCTTTCCGAATATGTGCATTTAGTTCATAGAACAGAAAAAAAATCTATTTTCTGTAACACGGTGTTATAAAGTAAAGTGTACGTTTGTCCACTTTCCCTAGGACAAGAATTTACAATGACACTTAATTAATGAGTCAAGTTTGATCTTCGTTTAAACTGAAGTTAAATTTAAAATTCAGTTTTTCAATACACGTTTAAACGCAGTTTAATCGCCCAATATTGGGCGTTTACACCTCTGTTTAATAGTCATATGATTGTGACAGCACTCAACGAAAGAAAGGCGCCCCGGTAGTCGAGTTGGTAGCATGCTTGTCTATCAGCGTGGGGGTTGTGGGTTCGATTCCCAACAGAGTCTTTGGTCTGTCGCTGCAAAATTTTAGCCAAATGGTCTGTGTCACCCGGTTTACCGTTGGACCCAAAATTAGAATATAAATTTACTTTGTAAGCGCCCCGGTAGGCGAGTTGGTAGCGTGCTTGCCTATCAGCGTGGGGGTTGTGGGTTCGATTCCCACCAGAGGCTTTGGTCTGTCGCTGCAAAAAATCAAGCCAAATAGTCTTTGTCACTCGGTTTATCCTTGGACCCAAAATTAGAATATAAATTTACTTTGTATTGTAATTAAATAAAATAAAAATAAAATAAAATAAATAAATTTACTTTGTATTGTAATTAATAAATAAATAAATAAATAAATCAACGAAAGAAGAAGAAGAACCAACATTATTTTGATTTACCAAATTCCACAAATAGAATAAATTACATAAATAAAGCTGCTATGTAATTTTGTTGGTGCTGAAATTGGTTTCCGAATACCACCAGATCCATACATGTGTCTTTTTCCCAGAGTTTTTTAATTCTCATATTTTTTCTAAAATCCCCCACAACAATTTAATATCATTTTAATTATTAATTATTGTTTTCCGATAAAAGTGTGACCACTCAAAAACGTATTTGAAGTTGAAACTCAGTTGTATTGGAAACTGAGTTTTACATAATCGTGGTTTAACTACGATCTCATCTATTGGCCCTTAATCGCATGTAAAGACCTGGAATACGTCAAACGTTACTCAATAATCCATTGCTCATCAAGACCTTGTTCCACTACCTCTAAAGTGGAAATTAACCTCCGCACATGATGTCCAAAAGAGATCGGCCTTTGCCACCACGGTTTTCTATTCCAGTAGAAAAATTTGGGAATTCAACACAACAAAACCGGGTCTACAGATTTATATGGGTTTATTATTCTTCGAGTTTACAAAACTCTCAAAAAATCTGTCTTTTTTAAATGTTTACACACAAGTAAAACACGTGTTTGGACGTTCAAAAACTGAATCCATTCGCGGCAAGTCTATTTGCAGAAGTTTCCATACGCCCGTAAACTGTAGACGTCGCTACCTTCCTCACACTGGAAAAAAGGTTCTTCAATTTGATGAATCGATATCATTTTCCAACCAACTACACCTTTCTTCAAATTGATGTAGAACTTTTCATTAATTTTTCTTCAATTCCGTACATCACTTTGATGATATTCTATATGTATTTGATGAGCATTGTACATCAACTTGATGGACATTGTGCATTAATTGAATTTAAGGAAAATTTTACATTTCTATAAAAATAAGACATTTCTATTTTCCATTTTTTAAACAAAAATATTTTCTTTTTTTTTTCTTTAAAGAGTGCCCATTGCAGAGGCTACCTCGCTTCTTAATCGGTAATATAAGGCAGAGTTTTTAACGTTTAAACGAGAATTCCTCTTTAGTAGCGCATATCCCCAAAAAATTCAAACAGTAAAGCCAAAACAAACATATGCACAAACTTCTTCGTTGTGTGCAACTGTGTTTTAAAATGACCCACACTTTCATTCGATGAACGCAGAAAAAAATCGTCGAATTTGTTCATCAAATCAATGAATTTACTCATTAATTTGATGTAGAACTATTGAAGAATCGTTTTCATTGATTTGATGTACAGTTTTTTTTTTTCGTAGAAATGGCGATGCCCTCTGTTGGAAAAATCAGTTCGTCAGTTCCATTTGTCAACTCTCTATTCAGTTCTATAGGTTTTGTTTTTGTACATTGACAAATTATGAGGTTGCTGTCCAAAATTAAAAAACCAACACGAAAAAACAAAGTGGCAACGCAAATTACGAAACGGTATGAACCTTCGCTATTTAGAAATATAAGCTCTGTTCCACAAATCAAAATACCCACTACAAATGTGTGTGTGTGTTTATCTCTGCAAAAGCTGAGGGTACTGATAAGATAAGAGAGCAGAAACATTGTGCTGTTAAACGTTCAGTCGACAGTTAACATTTCGACGTATGACCGTTTCAAATCAAACTGAATGTTTTTAAAATACTAAAACAGTTTTTTTTGTGGGTTTAGTTAAATAAACATAAAGCTCCAGGGTATTTTAAGTTTGAGTTTCTTTTTCAAACGCAAATTAAGCACACATTTTCTATGGAAATTGATCATCTGGTTAAAATGAATGACAAATTGTATCCTCTTTCCAGTGTGCCCGCTTACAAATGGCGATTATTTTGTGGAAATGTCAGAAGACAATTTGTCATAATTGTTTTCTTTACAAGCTAACTATTACATTTTCATTAAAATCTGAAAAAATATTCATGATAATTAGGCGCTGTGAAAAAATATTACAAATATGTACAACTATAAATACAATTTGTATTTATTTTCTTCTTCTTCTGTATTAGTTCACAATGAATGATGCCTTTGTTCACTTGGCTCCATTAGATATTGACATTTTGTTTTTTTCAATGCTGGCAATGCTCTGCCAACTTAAGACACAAACTTATACGATAACTTCTATCCATGCATAATACCGCTTACCTCTCCATATAAATTAAGCGGTGTAACGAAAATACGTCTATTCTGGTTTTTTGTTAATAAACCCTATCTTTGAGCAACAAATCGTACAGGAGGGAAATGCGAAGTTGTATCAGCATATTAGTTGGGATTTTCCAATGACCAAAGGTGGTATTCACAGATTATCCACCATTTCCGTAGTAGATTTAAATTATATTTATTCGCCTCTCAAGTAAAATGGTAGTTATTTTAATGGTGTCAAAAGAAAACACTAAAGAAATCTGTGAAACTAAATACAATACTCCTGAAACAACTGAGCTAGTTTCAATCTGGTTAACCGACCCCAGTAAAAATATTAAATTTTGTATAAATATATTAGACGAGTTTCAAAAGTGTATTGGGGTTATACGAGGATATTTCAAACGTGTTTCTGCTGAGTGTATAGTAATACACAGAAAAAAGACAATCCTTAAATTTTAACAAATCCATTGGTATACGAAATTTATCACCACTCAATTAAATATTTCGTAAATATGCTAAAACTTATCCCCACTCAATTAAATATTTCGTAAATATGCTAAACAAATTCATCAAATGTTGGAATAAAATTTAATGAATGAAACTAACAAAAAAATTACTAAGAAATATCTCAAAGTTTGAAAATGTTATAATTCGAGAACAATCCACTTCTCTTATCTAGACAAAATACATGGATAGAAAAAAATCATACTCAATCAATATAGGAATCATTAGTTAAAAATATTTTCTTGTTTGGGTTATAGAAATATATTTTGAGCCAGCCGAGGCAGCCATTTGAATGAAATTATTTTCCATTATGAACCGGAAGGATTGTACTTTCAAATAAAAAAAGAAATTCGAGAAAATATCTAGTATTTTTTTTTTAAAAGAAAGCAAAGACGTTGCAGCTTCTGAAGCGGAGCCAGAGCGTTGGTGATGATAGGGGATGGCATCTCCAGAATCCGTTCATTGTCAAATGACCCTTCTTCAGCCGAATTCTTCGCATGTGGAATAATCTTCCTACAAGTGTTTTTTTGTGCCTGTTATGACATTACCAAATTCAAGGCCATCGTCAGCAGACACTACTAACTCTTTCCTTCCTTCAATATTCTTATTTTCTATCTAGGGGACATCCCCCCTGAGTGTTAGTCAAAAAACAAACAATAATAATAGACAAAATGACTTTCTGTTTACAGACGTTGACTCTACATCATGCACTTGTTTCGAGAGTCAGATTTCTTTTATTAATCTTAGGAAATGTTAGGAAGGTACCTGTAGTTTCAGGTCTTTAGCTAAATTACACCGTGTTACACACATTCTGTCCTATGAACCAAATTTACTTTTTCGGAAAGGGGATTAAAAATAAAAATACAAGTGTATCGGCGATTTTCATGTACACGTCAGAATTTTTTTTTTTAATTTTGAAGTATGAAGCTCGTGGTGGTCAGTGTGAAAGCCTTTGGACCGATTTTTAACCCTTTTTCAGTGATCCAATGGAGCTGATTTTTGGCAGGCAGACTCGTGAAAATGTCTGTATCACGTCAAATTTTTTAAAAAATAGATTTTTATCAATTCTCAGATTTTCCTAAATTTTTTTTTTTGTAAAATGGTTATCGTTTTTTTTTAAGGTTTCAGTTCAAAAAACATTTTTTTTCGTAACGCTTAAGTAGTTTAAAAATTTGGAGTCTCTTAAAGTTATGCTAAGAAAAGTGAAAAAAAATACTTTTTTTTTTCAAAAATAATAAAAATTGGGAAAAATCAGAGAATTGATAAAAAATGTTTTTAAAAAATTTGACGTGATACAGACATTTCCACCAGTCTGCCTGCCAAAAATCAGCTCGATTGGATCACTGAAAAAGGGTTAAAAATTGGTCCAAAATACTTCAAACTTAAAAAAAAAATTCTGACGTGTACATGAAAATCGCCGATACACGTGTATTTTTATTTTTTCCCCTCTTTCCGAATATGTGCATTTGGTTCCTAGGACAGAAAAAAATCTATTTTTTGTAACACGGTGTTATGAATGCATTTAAATTGCAATTCAAAAAGGTCTGACCAGCCCCTTGTGTAAGTCCGAGGGTTAAGTTATGTTATTTTCGTCTATACGGGAGTGTCAAATCTAATGTTTCTTAAATTTTTCTCCCAAAATAATCAATTGAGACCGGCCAACTGGTAACAAGTAAGCCATGTACAACGTCAACAAAGAAAAACAATTAGCCATTCCAAGCCGGCTTTAAACAATAAAACGCAGTCAGTGAGTCTACAAAAAGTATATCGTACACAGCTCACTGAGTGGAGAAAAGTTCCCCGTCTGTTCCTTAATGGAATGTTAAGGGAAATTAGTTAGTACATATCTACAAATTCATTAGACCCATTTGGATCCAATGTATTGCCACACACATCGATAACTTTCCAAGTATTTATACAATTATAGTTACGACCAATATTGACAATTGACAATTAAAACAAATATAATACAACTTAATGAATGTTCAATTAATTAAGGAATTCCCCGTAATATATTCTGGATTTTTATGCGATAATATCATCTGTTTAATTCAATTACCATGGCGATATAAAGAAACACTTTCTTTCATCCATCGAAGGGAACGACATGAACAACAACACCGCATACAAACCGGTTGGATTTTGAAATATTTCATTAAAACCATTAGTTGACGAAAGAAGTAGACAAATGTTTTGAATAATTATGAATAAATTAACAAAAGATTAGATGACGAAGAGAGTTTAACCTTGATCTTGAATTGAACATTTGTTGTGATTATTAAACGTGTATTGTGGTTCTTGAACGCTCTAAAACTCAAGTGACACAAATTGAATACTCAGATACGCGCAGAGTAACGAACGTTCATATTTAAAGCGGCAGCTAAAGCTGCTGGAGACGTACGATTGGTGTCAAACGGTGAGCAACGAGTTGAGTGATTCTGCGGTTGCTCTTACAAATACACGACGATTCGAAAGATATTCAAACGAGGAAGTTAACCACAAGTGCTGTTTTCTTGTTGTTGTTGTTTGTTTGTTGGGTACTTGAAACAATGTGGAAATTAAAGTTATCGTATGTGGTAGGTAAAGCCGGTGCGCTGCTGTTTGCTTTGCATGATGTAGACAAACATATTTAAAGATTACTTTGTTTTCTACATATTGTTGTTACATGCAGCTTGTGTGCTTAATTCAATTAAGTTGGTCGGCTGAGTTCCAGGGCGGCCCTCTAGATATTGAATTCTTCTCCTTTAGCGCCCCGGAAGAAGCCTTTCGCCACAAACCTCAAGATTTAGAGCGTTTGGCCGCTCCGTCGAACAGGCATCAACAGGTGATATTTATTAAGACTCCTGAAAATCGTGTCCATCACAATGCTTTGCCAAATTTGGACGAAAGTGCATCTGAACCGAAGACGCATATTTACGTGTTCAATAAGGAACCAAGCAACAAGGTCGCAAAGCAACAATTGCCGCAGAGTCATCAGTACACCCATCACAAGCCACCAGAGGTTAGGTTTGTAAACTATCGCCACCCCGTTGAAGCTGAACAAATACAAGCCCAGATTATTCAGCAATATGGTGGACGAGTTTAATTTGTTTTTTTTTTATCGGTTTGATATTGTAACGATGTGTATAGGTGTGTGTGACTTGAACTACAATAAATACGTTGAACTTTGTATAAATTATATAAATGATATATTATTATATAAATATTATGGATACGTTGCATCAATTGTTGTTCGATGTGAGCTGATAAACGCGTGACAAGATTCGAATAGCAACTGCCCTAGAACCAGGATTCGAAGTTTCATTGATTGGACGTCAATTGTAGGGGAACATTTTTGTAATTTAAAATTAAAATACAGTTTCATCAGTTGAACGAAGCACTTCGTG
Source organism: Hydrotaea cyrtoneurina (assembly GCA_958296145.1). NCBI lineage: Eukaryota > Metazoa > Arthropoda > Insecta > Diptera > Muscidae > Hydrotaea > Hydrotaea cyrtoneurina. The sequence continues at coordinate 120,527,210 of OY282512.1, forward strand.
AATGTAAACTTTTAAATTGATATCCACCCAACTGCGACATTAATAACAGCCTAATGTTAGTTTCAAAATTGTCCCAGAGTGTTAGAAAACTTAAACAGTGCCGGTATTTGTACGAGTATTAACTTATGTGTACCTTACAAATCTTATAGAGGGGGAATGCACATCTAAGCCTATTGACATTTATGGATTGTTATGGCTAAGTTCATGTTAAGATATTTCACAAGATAGCACGCGGTAAACCAATCACATAGTCTAAGAAACTTGTGTGAGTCACAGTCCATCCATTATATTCTGGCTAGGGGTGTCGATTTTGAAAGTTGTTACACTGAAGTTTCTCGAAGGAATCAATAATATTACCCGCACTAGTGTTATTGCACAGAGAAAGGGAGAGAGAAATTTACTAAAATAATTGCATGCTTCGGATTCTTATCAAATTGCATAAATAAATAAATACATACAAATTGTATTTGTAATAAGGGTAGGGTAATTTTATAAATTTATAATGCACAAGCTCACAGACAATCCTTAACCCTTAAATGCTCGGTGTTTCCTATAGAATACAACCAAATGATGACCATGTCGCAATTTACAGCCGCACAGGTCAACTTTTGTGATAGGAACTCAATCATATTTATCACCAAAATAAATCATAACACCGTGTTACAAAAAATAGATTTTTTTCGGTCCTATGAACCAAATGCACATATTCGGAAAGAGGGGAAAAAAAAAATACACGTGTATCGGCGATTTTCATGTACACGTCAGAATTTTTTTTTTTTTTAATTTTGAAGTATAAAGCTCGTAGTGGCCTTTGTGAAAGCTTTTCGACCGAATTTTTAACCCTTTTTCAGTGATCCAATCGAGCTGATTTTTGGCAGGCAGACTCGTGGAAATGTCTGTATCACGTCAAATTTTTTAAAAACAATTTTTATGAATTCTTAGATGTACACCAATTTTTATTATTTTTGAAAAAAAAAATATTTTTTTCACTTTTCTTACCATAACTTGAAGAGACTCCAAATTTTTAAACTACTTAAGCGTTACGAAAAAAAAAATGTTTTTTGAACTGAAACCTTAAAAAAAAACGATAACCATTTTATAAAAAAAAAAAAAATTTAGGAAAATCTGAGAATTGATAAAAATCTATTTTTTAAAAAATTTGACGTGATACAGAGATTTCCACGAGTCTGCCTGCAAAAAATCAGCTCGATTGGATCACTGAAAAAGGGTTAAAAATCGGTCCAAAAAATGCAGACGTGTACATGAAAATCGCCGATACACGTGTATTTTTATTTTTTATCCCCTTTCCGAAAAAGTAAATTTGGTTCATAGGACAGAATGTGTGTAACACGGTGTAATTTGTTAAATTGTATACAAAAAACTGGGAAATTGTGTAGACTTTTTTTGATTGAACTCATGGTGCACTCTGCGCATTTAAGGGTTAAAGTGGCCCTGTAACTGTTTTTTTTTTTAATATTCGATGACTGATTTGAACTGTCGTGGTATTTTCTTCAGACATTCGTTGGCATTTCATCATGGAAAGGCATTTTTTACATTGGAGTAACATTTTTTAAAAATGTTGCATCCACACCCGGAAAACGTAACACTTTTTGTGCTAACTAATGATCAAATTGGGGTGCAGCACTTAAAGCGTTATACTTATATTATAAAAGAACTCAAACCTACCGGTTCAGTGCAACACGCAGAAAAAATGTAATATTTTGATTACTGTACAGCAGCAAGATAAAACACTTGGCACGCCTTAACTTTGAGAAGTGGGTTTATTAACCAAAAAAAAATTTCTGTGAAGTTTGTGAGACTGGCACGTTATCGGACAACATGCTAATGGACAGCACTCACGATCCCCATTGTCGTTTGATGCGTACTACCATAGAATGTGTGACTCAGTCCTGGAATATCAAATACGCAGAAAAAAAGACAACCAAAAAATTTCAATGAAAATATTTGTACAAGAATTTCATCACTTCTCAATGAAACTTTTCGTTAATATGCTAAAAAATTTGTCAAATATTGAAACGAAGTTTGATGAAATGTATCAACAAAACAATTCATCAAATATTTGGATATTTTTAATAAATTTTTTTGTTGATCTCATTTATCAAATTTCGTTTTAATAGCATATTTACGAAAAATGTTATCAAATGTTGAAAGAAATTTGATAAATTGAATTGACAAAAATTTTTATATTTTTTATGATTTGTATTTTGGTTATCTAATTTATAAAATTTCTTTTAATATTACATACATTTTTTCATATTAAACAAAATTTAAAAAATAATAATATTTTTCGATATATTTTATTAAATTTCGTTTCAATATTTAATAAAAATTTTCATAAATATGCTAAAAAACGAAATTTGATAATTGTTGATGAAAAAATTTATTGTTAATTTCAAAAATATTTTTAATGAACGACATAAAAATTTTTTTGTATATATGAAACTTTCTTCATCAAAGATATTTTTGATAAACAGTATACGAATAGTTTCTTTAAGTTGACAAATTTTCAATGAATTTTTTGTTTGAATTCGTGAATATTTTCATTGAATCGAAAAATTATTTTTTTCTGTGTAGTTAAACCTCGATTATGTAGTGGATGATTTGGGTCACACAAGATTTTCGGAAAAAATATGAGAATTAAAAAACTCTGCTACTTTGGCAAGGGCCAAATTATCGAAATTGGTTATCGGTGGTGATCGCAAACCAATTACTGCATCAACAAAATTACACAGCAGCATTTTTTTTGTAATTTATTTTCTTTGTGGAAGTTGGTGAACCAAAATAATTTGTATTCTTCTTGATCTTTCATTGAGTCTTTAGTTTAAACACCCAATATTGACTGGAAAAATTAGTTGCAAGTTTAACTTTAGTTTTAACGAAAAACGAAGATCAACCTCAACTCATTTATTGGGCCTTAAATGGCTCTATGAAAAATAACACAAAGGAAAATTGCTTCAAAAAAAAAATTACTAATACCCCAAATGAAGAATTCCGCCAAATAAATGAACAATACCCCCAAACGCCAAACAAAATTCTGAAAAATTACCGAATGCCAAATCCCCTAAATATTATGAAAAATACCCCAAAAAAACATCAATTGATTTTCATAATTTGGAAAAAAGTTTCAAAATATCTTCAAAGTTCTCGCGGCGATATGGGCATTTCATTTTATCCATATTGGCAGCAATCGCCCCGTTAACAGTGACCCCTATGGAAAATGGGCACAATTCAAAAATAAAGAACACTTTTGGAAAAATCGTTTTTTTGGAGTTATGACACTATTGAAGTAAATGAGTGATGTGTATTTATTTTTAGTTTAATTATGTTATTTTGTTTATTTAAAAATATATAATTTTCTTTTTTCTGCAAGTTCCTATTATGTTCGTTTATTTTCTTCATTTACCATTTGCTATACGACGTTAAAAAACCGAAGAAGTCGAATCATCGATAATTAGCTCGGCATCGATAGTGGATGGCGTGAGTAAGCCCCTGATGTTAAAATTAATGGAACTGGGTTGAACAGGACCGGATCATCGTCCTTAAGTAAACTGCCAAATTCTGCGAACCCAATTCTCTAAACCTTACACGATTTGATGTCTAATGGTTCTCGCCTCATACCTTATTTACCACATGTTCATCCCTAATGTGCAGTAATCAAATAATAGGCGTGTTTGGTTCCAGGCTCATTATAGAGAATACAAAACAGATTTCTATGTAATGTGTTAATTTGTCATTCCTTTTCCTAAACGAGTCGAGGTAGCAGAACTGATGAATCAATCGGAATTAAAGTTGGCTGTATACGAGTTCCGCGATATGTGGTTGCAGTTGGATGGTCGTTTCGCAGTCGCATTACAATGTAAACCGTTCCGTTTTAGTTAAATGATTATTCCAGAAATACGCTTTAATTCTCGCAACATTCGTCTAGAATATATTTTTTTTCCTAAAAATTTTAAATTTGTATCCCAACTAGAGAAAATATTGTTGTAAAAATCTTTTCTATTTCGCCATTGTTATGACGGTCTACCGAGCACGTACTCGTTTCGATGGCGAGCTTCGAATCAAACACACCCAATATTGTTCTGTAGTCGGGCATTTCACACATTGTGGTCTGTCGTGCAATCCAACTAACGAACAGTTGGTATTCATATTTGATCTTATTGTTTATACAATGTCTGTCCGTTTGTATGTTTATATTGTATCGACATACAATTCCATACACATAGATACAAACATATGATCGTATGTCAAGTGTTCAACAGCAATTTTCAACATAGAGACATACCCGTGCACACACACACACGCACACGCACACACGTTTGTCCATAAATGCGTCTGCCACAATTTTATCAAGAGCCCACCACTTATCGATACTTTGGTCGAATGGATGGAAGATAAGCAAAAAGGTGCTATGAATGAATCAAAGCAAATATATGTGTTCTTTTCTTTCTTTCGGTTTTTTTTTTTTTTGTTTCTGCCCGAATTCATGAGAATTGAAAAATATACAATTAGTAATTAATTTTAAACGTACGGGTAATGTTGTGTTCGCCTCCTGTCGCTGTATAGTGTTTGAGCCAAAGCTACCAAATTGAAAAATGTTTTGAGAGAAAAAAAGAGAAAACAATATTGTTAAGATGAAAGTTCTGAAGTTTCTAATAATCTGGGCCTTGGCCACCCACATTGAGGCAGATGTGGGATATTTCAAACCAAAGGTCATTGATGACAGCACCGAAGAAGCCATAGAGACCACGAAGCCCGTTCGTCATAATATGTACTGTGAGCAAGAGCAATATCTGAATGAGTTTATCAGTGAGAACAACAAATCGCAAGAGCTGTGGGTTACCTGGAACCGCACAAAAGCGGGCGAGAATGCGGTCTTGCCGAATATGTGTTACGCCCACACCGGATTGCCGTTGCGTCGTCGCTGCTTCTTGTCGCCCTCGCTGCACGTTGCTGTTTGGGAGCCACAAAACAACCAAACCGCCATGATTCAATGTCATCTGAGTATGTTTTGTGAGGCCGAAACGTTTGAACATCACTTTATCCAGGGCGATGAACTGGTCAGGCATGTGAATTCGTGGAAACGCACCCGCATCTATGAAAAGTCCACACTGCAAGACGTTTGCTTGAAAGTGAATGGTTTACCTTTGACGCGCCGTTGCCTGTACGACTCCAAAATACATAGAGCCACTTGGGAGTCCATAGCTCAGTACAAAGATTTAAAATGTCTGCATACCACCGAACAGCATATCATCAGCAATGATTTGAATCATTTGCTTGGTAATGTAACCAATCGAAGTCGCAACACCAATCAGAAGACACGCTTTGAAGCATCCACCCGACTGTTGAGTTTGCTGGAAAGTCCCGAGCAGCGTCGCTTGCCCGCCGATGTTCACCTAACCAACGAGATACTCAAAGGTCTAGTAACGGATACACAAGATGTGGAGCTCTCCTCGAATGTTCTCCAAATTACGCACAACCTAATGGCCAGTGATGCCACCGTACTGCGCATATCAGCCGAACTGAATGCCACCAACACATTGCTGGAAACTTTTGAGACCTACATGGACGCCATAGGCGACAAGTTTGTACCCCAGGACCAGTGCAGTAAAACGAGTGCGACCCTCGTACCACTTAAGGCCACAGCAGATAAGAACGTCACGTTATCAGTGGAAAAGCTGGACTACATTCATATCGGCGTTTACGCTCATGTCAGCGGAAACATTAGTGTGTTCTTTGTCAACCCACATTGCGCAAATATTTCAGGGATTGCAATATATCCCTCGAAAATGTCGTCGACACCATCAAAAATGATTTATTATGATTCATTTAATGACTTTCATTATCGATTCATTTTCATGAATGAGTCGGTGACGGATTTGATGAACGATTCGGAACTGGAGTTGGCTGCATACGTGCCCCGCACTATGTGGCTGCAGTTGGCCGAACATTTTTCGCTTTTGCAACGGAATCCGGTGATTATCTTTAAGGTGTACGCTCACGACGGCCTTTTCGTGGAAGCGCATACGTTGCGAGTGAGAAAGCCGTTTAGTAAAATTTTATCGATTTCAATACCGGGTTACGAAGGTGAGTGAGTCATGGCGCGGTCTATTAAAAACTAGTTACAAAGTCTAAAATAGTTGCGCTTTCCGCTCTTCCAATTTCTTTGAAATTCTCCTACGAAAAGTATTATCTGAGTTTTATGGTGAAAGTGTGTTGTTGTTGATAATCATATCTTAGATTACGGCCATAACATAAGAAACGTCATTGCTAGGGGCAGTAGTTTCCATAGGCACCGGTAGATGTCTAAATGTTGTAAATAAATACATTGAAGGAAAAAAGACCTTGACAAATCATCAACGCTTGTGCACAAATGTAATGTGTTGTGTTCTGAAATTATCCGTGAACGGTCGTTATCAAAATAAGGGAAATTCAAGTCTTGAATTGTTGCTGTCTTATCGACGAATACCGTATACTTTCCAATAATCCCAACGAAATAAGTCCAACGGTGTCAAATCACATAATCTTGGCGGTCAATTAACATCGCCACGACGTGAGATGACACGGCCATTAAATTTGTAGCGCAAAAGATCCATTGTTTCGTTAGGTGTGTGGCAAGAGACACCGTCCTGTTGAAACCACATATCGTCCACATGCATATCATCCAATTCGGGCCATAAAAAGTTCGCTATCATCTCACGATAGCGAACACCATTCACAGTAACTGTCTGATGGGTCTCCGTGTGGAAAAAATAATCCGCACCAAAACGTTCGCCCAATTGCGGCAATTCTGCTTATTGACGAATCCACTGAGGTGAAAATGTGCCTCATCACTGAAGATGATTTTCTGCGATATGCATTTTGATATGAACGCCCATTTGCATAATTAGCCTGAATAACTTTAACGCGTTGCTCGCTTGTGTATCTTTCCAAGGTTCAAATTGAGTTAGTCTGAAATTGAGAAATGTCAAATGAAATGCAGAAAATAATTTGACGTTTAGATGTGGTTCACATTCAACATCGGCCCTTACAATTTAACCACCCTTTATTACTTCGTTAGTGAATATGAAATAATTGTAGACGACCTTTCACTTTTTCTTTTTGGCTTTCTTCTTAAACAAAACTACTTCAGAATAGTTTACAGTTTTATTACAGTGTTATCCAGCTTGTTTATTGTCTCAACAAATTTAACATGGTCAATGACACAAGCCTACACTTAATTTGTGCTGGAGATTGATGGAGAATTCAAGGGGTAGTATTATCGGAAGAGCTATTCCGAAAAGCTATGAACTCGAAAGAACTAGAAAAAAAGAAAATCATGAATCAGATCTGCTCTAATCCTTTCCCTATCACTTTTAGTTTATGAGACATCATGAAATGTCATTCGCCCATGCACTGACAGCCGTGCGATTAAGAAATCACATGCGATTTGTGAATCGCCAATAAATGTTCTTCCTGTCATACACTCCACGCGCTTTAGCAAATGTTAGCAGAACTTTTGCACCAAGGACCTAATGAAAACTCTTTTTAAATACACGTTTTTAATAAAAATAGTTTAGAAAAGCATTTTTTTGTGATCATATAGGGAGAAAACCTATTAAACTGCATCGTTTTTTGATGCTTTAAAAATAAATTCGAAGCAAAAAATATGAGTTCACCAGATAGAATGCATGCGATCGACAATCGTCAAATATTATGCGATCTCTGTGACTGTGAATTTTGCGATTTTTAGCTAAATGTGATTGTCTAGATCTCCAAAAATTGGAGTTGACTCCTAAGAACTATTCACAGTTCAGTGAAATCTCTCAAATTACTCTGAGAGCGAAATTACATTTTCGTCATTTTCGGCGGCTAAGCGAAGAAGCAGTCGAAAAGCCAATAAAAACCTAAATTTTTCCAAATCATGTTATCACACATTAACCAAATCAACTAAGAACTGCCGTCTTAGCGTGGTGTGCTAATTCGTAATCTACAAGTGACAGAGAAGACCTCAAAGTATTTCTGTTCGGAATTTGTTGGGAAGTACTAGGTCATTATAGCAAAATCCATAAAGGGCCACATTTGTTTGTATGACCTTTTATTTCTTTTCCTTATCTTGAGGTTTTTTCGCTTTCAACAAATTAGTTTGGCATAAAACGAGAAGAACTATTTCGATTTTTCGAAACAAGCGAAAAATATCGAAAATCATCTGAAAAAAACTGAGTGTCTACATGTGCACCTGCATGTTCATTTACAATTTGTCGTCGCACGAATGAATTCTCTCAAGATTTTGCAGCAGCAAACAATTTTCGTTGCCAGTTGGCCGGCCAGTAATACAAATGTGTGTGTATTGGTAACAAAGTGTGAGTGTGTTGAGTTTTTCGAACAATTACTGCTCAGTGTAATGGCTGGTAAAATAAATTTAGAAAAATTAGGAATTACATTTTCCTTAAATTATATAAGGTTTCTCTATATAACCAACAGTTCTGCAGTTATAAATAAATTTATGTAGAAAAAAAATTATTTTTTTTTCAAAATTTTAAACGTAAAAGTGATACCGGTGTAATAAACGAAAATGCCTTCATAGATTTTCATAAAATATATTTAATTTTAATCATAGGTTATTTGACTTTACGTAAAAGTAATAAAACTTGAAACTTTTTCCGCATGGGCTTTTCTAAAAAAATGTATTGTTCATACATTTATTTATAACTGCTAAACTGTTGATTCTGTGGAAAAACATTATATGGACTGATTAGAGGAAATGTAGTTCTTATTTTTTCTATAATTATTTCAGAAAAATCCAACTATTGTTTTATCAAATAATAAAACCAAGCAAAAAAGCCTCAAGAGAAGGAAAACAATGTGGCCTGAGAATGTCAAATGCTTTGGGGGTTCTACTACAAAAACCTACTACATTCACCTAACTTGGTGAAGTTTTTAAAAAATGTTTCTCCGTAATTTGTGAAATTATTAATACCTATCTGGACATTTTAATAGCTGGCCAATGTTTTTTTAGTGGCACTACCCACCATACTAACGACTGGTTGCCGGTACACTTTGGTTACTAGAGACTATCAAATGATCTGGTTGTTGGGATGGACCAACGGCATCGCCGAACCTCAAACAGGCTATGTGGTCGAATCGATAATACCACCAGCCTACAATCCACGTCAAACTTGCTGCGGCTTCATTTCCATTTAATGGACGCTGCAGGTGAATTCCTTTTCCGCATACAACACTCAGAACACATACACTTAAGCGGATTTTCTCAAATATTCTGATTTTTCCAATTCCAGCAAAAAAAAAATTGTCTATGTCATCATTCAAAAGAAAAATGTTCGAGTTTGGATTTCATGTACAGTAAAAACTCTACTCGGGGACAGCTCCCGTAGACGGGCACATTTCTCGGTCCCATGCGGGTTTTTTTAAAGCAAGTTAATCTCCGCTGGACGGACAAAACCACTGCGACCGTCGGTGTCCGCCCATCGGAGCTTTCACTGTATATAAATCATTAGTTTTGGCAATTTGTTAGCAAGTTTAGCTGTCATGTCTGTTTGACACTAAAGAGGAGAAGGAGTCAGAAAAACATTTTATCTTCACTTGCGCCGCACTGGCGAACAAGCGTACCCGGAATAATGGCCTTTATCCTGAAAGAAACCCGAAACACACAATCACACATTACGAAGACTTTCATAAAATCACAAAGTATTAGCCACTTCAGGTAACACTCGAACTTCGAGTACTCTGTTCTGCTGGTTTCTCTAATATCTCCATTATTAAAATTCAAAAGTCAAACAAATGTATTGTTCGCCAGATGGCATACAACATTGGGAAGATATACGAGGGCGACCGCAAAAGTAACTGGCCTAACATAAAAAGAATTATTATTATTTATTTTTCAACATAAACTCCTTCCAACTCAATACACTTCATCAAACGTTTTTCAAGTTTTTTAATTCCATCCGAAAAATACGATTTTTCAAGACCTTCAAAATATGCCTCAGTTTCGCTATCGGACGAACATTTTTTGCCACCGAGAATTTGTTTTTAAATTTGGAAACAAGAAATAATCAGAAGGAGATAAATCTGGACTCTGTGGTGGATGCGGAGCAATTTCAAATCGTAATTCGGCCAGTTTTTGTTGAGTTAAAAATGCAGTGTGTGAAGGAGCATTATCTTGATGAATAATAACAGTTTTTTTCTAAATGCGCTCGTTTTATCTTGATTTCTTTACTCAACCGATCCAATAATGCACAATAATATTCACTATTTATAGTTTTTCCTTTCTCAAGATAATCAATAAATATTATACCCCTTGCATCCCAAAATACTGTGGCCATTACTTTTCCTGCTGACTTAACAGTTTTCACCTTCTTGGGACCACTTTTACCAGCTTCTATCCATTGTTTTGACTGTTCTTTGCATTCTGGGATGTAGTTTCATCTAGAGTTATGAATCGGCGCAAGAACTCTATTGGATTACGCTGATAAATCGCTAAAAGCTCCTCGGACTTGGTCCAACGGACGATTTTTTGGGACAAAGTCAACAAACGCGGCACCCTTCTTGCAGATAGCTTTTTCATGTGGAGTTCATCATGTAAAATACTCCAAACTTGTTTTTCGTGTATTTTAACAATATCAGCAAGTTCTCTGAGCTTTATTCGTCTATCTTTAGTCACTTCATTAAATATTCTTCTAATGTTTTCAATAGTAGTAGCAGTTTTCGGTCTTCCAGAGCGATGTTCATCTTCCGTACTTGAACGACCCATTTTAAATTGTTCAACACAGGATTTCACGGTGGAGTATGATGGTGCATTATCACCATGAACAGAATCCAATTCATCATTGATTAATTGTGGCGTATAACCTTTCATATTTCAATTTCGAATAATAACACTACACAATTGCCACATTATTGGTTCACTGTTTGATACACTTTTTCATTGTCATATACATTTTAAAAACAAAAACACAACTAATGTATCTGTATATTTTCAGGAACTCTACCCGAGAATCTACCATTTATCTTGCGCCAGCACGGTGCTGCACAAGGCAAAAGTTTGCCGAATCCAAACTCTGGTTGCGGTTACTGGAACTACAGCACATGGACAAGTGTCGGAGTTCAGACATCAAGCGGTGCCCCTAATATCGGTCCAAATACACCTATGCTCTGCTACACAAACCACTTGACGCAATTTTCCTACTTGGTCGGGGGCAATTTCAAGCAGAACGATCTCACCGATGAAATTCTAATTACGGCCACTCACCAACAGGCTCTGGACATCATCTCCTTGGTCGGCTGCACGCTGTCTCTAATAGGCATGCTGGGCATTTGGATAACGGCGCTCATGTTTAAAAGTTGGCGGGCACAGGCTTCCAATAAGGTTCTGCTCAACATGTGTGTTGCCTTGACACTGCAAATGTCACTGTTCCTGTTCGTTAATACCGATGATATATCGGAGACTTTGGTACACGAACACAATTATACGAAATGTGTATTTTTGGGAGCTTTGCTGCAATACTCGATATTGGTGCTGTTCACATGGATGCTGCTGATAGCATGTTTGCAGTTTCAACGCTATGTCACGGTGATCGGTATACAGCGACCCAAGCATTATATAGTAAAATCCGCCATTCTAGCCTGGGGATTGCCGTTGATACCCACGCTGTTGGTGGCTTTGATTGATCCAAAATCATACATACCGACCAACTATCAGCTGGTTACTGACACCGGCATTTGTTATCCCACTGGCAGTGGTTTACATTTTGGCGTCATCTTGCCAATTGCGCTGGTAGTTTTTGCCAATTTATCGATATTCCTCTACGTCTTCTACAGCATATCGCGTACATTGAGCATGAGCATACCGCGGAGCGAAAAGAAATTGGTAATCAAACAGATACGTCTGTCCATCTTGTTATTCTTCCTGTTGGGCCTGTCGTGGATCTTCGGTCTGTTTGCCTTCATGAAATGGGGCATTGTGTTCTCGTATCTCTTCTGTATTACGGCGACAATGCAGGGCTTCGTGCTCTTTGTATACTTTGTGCTGCTGGACGCGGGTACACGTAGATCGTGGATGCAGCTACTGTGTCCACAGCGTGCTCAGAAGACCCAAAAGGAATTACAGTCGATGACTACGATGTCAACCTCGAATGGTGCCGATTTGAGTACTGGATAACATTAACAGTCCCAAGGATTTAAGAACTTAGCATATAAGTATTGACTGATGGACAGATTTTCAGATGCACATCATTTTCGGCTGCGGTTTAGATAACATTTTCAAAAGACCGCCGTCCGACCGCTACACGAAGGCGATGTTAGTCTGAAGAGAACGACCTAACACTAGCATACACTGTGACATTCATAAACACATTCAGCAATCATCGAACATCACTTTTTTTGTATTATTTATTAAATACTAGTGTATAAATAAAAAAAAAAATAATAAATTAAAAAAGAACAATCTCACCTTACTCATCGTAAAAGAAATTTCCGAAATTGTATTTTATCGGATCTGCAGTGTAAATAGCTTGCTGTGATATGACTCACACAACTGCTGCTAAGTTTAACCGGGATGAATGCCGTCGTGGTCGGAAATCGTCATATGCAAAGCGTAGTGATGCAGCGAGAGTAGAACACACAATAAGGAGACAAAATCAAGATATTTCCATAAATGGAAATGTGTTTACACATATTTCCATTAAGATTTCATTGAGAAAATCATTATATGATTTGGATACTCACACACAGCACGCAGAACACTATTCTGTACTCTGGTTCTTCTGAGTCTAAAATGGCTGACATTTTTTTTCTATGGACAGATTTTATACCATAAATTACCATAACGAAATGTATATAAAAAAAAATCTATAAATTATTTACAATCTTCGTTTTTAGTGCCTTTGAATCTGAGCGATAGTTTCAAAGTTATAAACAAATTTCAGCCGAAATTTGTTTTCATATAAAAAAAAATTCCATTTTCAGTAATTAGCTTATCACAAAGCCACATATGTTACAATTAAAATGAGTTATATGTCATTAAAATCTGTAGAATAACTGATGAGATAAATTTTTTGGACTTAGTATGCGGCCTAAAAAAGTGTAAAATATACCACCACCTCGTCACTTAAAGGTTAACAATGTACTATGTCTTCCGACACTCCTAGCACATTTTGTTTTGCCCGTCTCGGCTGGCTCGAAAACATACCAGCAATATTCGACCACTTTTAGTAATAACGAATATTCTCTTCCAAGGCGTCAACCGTGTCGAGCTTATCGGCGTAGACATGCGACTTCGCATAACACCACAACAAATAGTCCAGCGGTGTTAAATCGCAAGACCTTGGAGGCCACGCCACAGGCCCACATTAGAGAATGTAACGGTCTCAACAATGGCTTGTGGATTTTCATTAATCCAAATGCGATAATCGGGATCGGTAGCCATCTTCTTTTGGGCCCATTTAATATGCGAAGCGCTTGTTAGTCGTTCGGCTTCAATTCTTGCACGAGTTCGATTTTATGAGCCCGCAAACCGAGATCCTTCCGCAAAATCTGCCATAAATGGCTGCGCGCGATGACGGACGGACTCATTCGGGTCTTCTTCGACACTCCTTCTGCTCCACAGTAGAGAGCGCACTGTACAGCATCTCTGATGATGCGTGGTGCGAAACCGATTCATGGTTTCTCCAATTACCGACTCTGCTGGGCGATTATTGTTTTTAATAAAATTTTACCAACATTTGTTATATAAAAATCACGCAAAATGTATTACATAACTAAATAAATATAAATGCAAGTGATTTCTTTAATTACTTACTGGCAGCCAAACATGTTTGTGGTCAACAGCTGTGAAGCATTTCCGTCAAATATCTATTTATTATCGAATCAAAACAAACACAATGCATAAAGTCTATATAAAATAGAAATTTATAAAAGATCTCGGACTCGATATCTTTGTTTCGGCAGCAAGTGTGTGGTTACCGCCAATTGGATCTGTTATCGAAACAATACTCTTGAATAAGATAACATTTCAATATGCACTAGAGTGGGTTGCGTCTATTGCTATTGTCAATATATTTTGTGGTAATTGAAAAATAATTGTTTTACTTTGGCATAATATCATAACCAGTGAACGAACATGGTTTGCTAAAATATAATGTACTATGCCAGATTTGAAAATATTAGTAGTAAGAGGCGACAGTACCATAAATGGACATGGACATTTGTCTGCGACCTATTTCAAAACACGATTCTTTACATAATCCGATCTGAATGGATTTTCTTTAATTTTAATATCTTTAATTTCACACTTTGTAGTGATAAATCCCTATATAACACTGGTCCCTGGATTCACTATATTCAACCAAAAGTGTAGTGACAATTACAAAACAGTTTTTATGTAATATTTTTGTATGGGTACGTTTTTAATTTGTTGTTTTATAAAGGGTGGTTTTTATTGGGGTATAGAACTTTAAGTTGGCATCACTTTTTTAACTGGCGGCCATTTTGTCAGCTGTCAAGTGATTAATATTTAGTTTGGTTTGCCATTTCATCATGAACAGGTTGACAAAAGAACAACGCTTGCAAATCGTGCAAATTTATTTCGAAAGTAATGGTTCAGTTCGCGAAGTTCACCGCAAGCTCCGTCCATTTTATGCCATTACATCCACAAAAACTGACTGTTTGGTGTGCTCTATTGGTTGGTGGAGTCATTGGGCCATACTTCTTCCGAAATAATGCTGGAGAGTCAGTTACCGTTAATGGAGACCGGTATAGAGCCATGATAACCGACTATTTTGTTCCCGAATTGGATGGCATGAATGTGGATGAGTTGTGGTTCCAACAAGTGGTTGAAAATTGGACCAGTAGAATTGGCTTTATTCGAGCCAGCCGCGGCGGCCACATGCCCGAAATCATATTTAAACATTAATGGCATAAAATTATCCTTCCAATAAAGCCAAATTGATGGACATTAAAACGATTTTCTTGTGTTTTATTTCAATTTGAAGTTCTATACCTCAATAAAAAACACCCTTTATGTAAATTAAATTTTTTGGGATAACTCGAAACCGACAGTATGGCGTCCGTAGAAACCGATCTACTGGAGACCTGATGTCGTTCCTTACGGAGCGTTGGAGTCGATCCATTCACCGCCTTGGTGAGAGCAAGGTCATGGCTCTGGATATTTCCAAGGCGTTCGATAGGGTCTGGCATGGAGCACTCATATCAAAACTCATTGCATTTGGTGTCGGTAATATATCTAGTTTTCTCAGGAATCGCTCTATAAAAGTTTTTATAGATGGGGTCTCATCCAACAAGCATAGGTTGACCGCAGGAGTGTCACAAGGCTCTTTCCTTTCTACTTCTCTATTTCTTATTTTCATTGACGACCTGTTGGGTCAGACTGTGAACCCGATCTACTCCTTTGCGGATGATAGGAACCTCTGTCATTCGTACTCATTTGAACATCGGCCAAGTCCCTCGGAGGTCGAGGACAAAAGGCGAACGATGAATAACTTACTTAACCGCGATTTGGCGACGATTTGTGAGTTTGGCCAAATGAACAGAGTAGATTTTAATGCACAAAAGACCCAGTGCTGTTTGTTGTCACACAAATGTTCCACTGATCCAGCATCTTCGTCAATCTCTATGGGTGGTGTGGATATCGACGTATCAGATACTCTTGATGTTCTGGGCATGACGATACAGGGCAAACCATATATTCGAAGTGTCGAAAGAAGCATTCAAGTGTTTAGGCTTTTTAAAGCGGTGCAAGAAATACTTCACCTCATCTGATTTCGTAAATATTTACACCACCTACATCCGGCCTAAAGTGGAATACAACTCCCAGGGCAGGGGCTCCAATGACATCTTTACAGCTTCTGGACCATGTATAGAGGAGAGCGGTGGTGATGATTGGGGATAGTAGGGTATCCAACTCTATTGTCTCCCTTCAGCATCGCCGTAATGTGGGTAGTATATCGCTATTCTATAGATATTTTAATGGTATCTGTTCAGAAGATATCCGTCGTCTGGTCCCTGACGTTAGAACATTTTGCCGGAATACTCGGCCATCCAGGGTATCTCATCCGTTCATTGTCAAATGGCCGATTGACCGGACGACACACTATAGAGATAATTCGTTCTTCAGCCGAACTGTGTGTATGTGGAATAATCTTCCTGCAAGTGTTTTTTCTGCCTGCTATGACATTACCAAATTCGAGGCAAACATCAACAAACACTACTCCCTTTTTACCCCTTCCAATACCCTTTCTTCCTATCGCTAACACAGTGCATTACATTTATTGGGGGCATCCCCTGAGTGTTAGTGAAAAAAATAGACCCCAACAACTTGGCGGTATGTCCGAAACTTCATTGGGCTTTATGACAGCTCTAGGAGCGGTCGTAACACCAAAAATAAATTTGGACCTTATGTCCGCATAAAGACGGATTTCCCAAGTGGACGGAATGGTAAATTTCTATGGCAGGTATGTACCAAAAGAGGATATCACTAAATTGTGAATAAAAGAGAAAATCCTCCATACATTTTAATGTTCTATAACTCATTTCAGTTGTAAATTATGTGATTTTATGATAAACTATAAAAGAAATGCATATTTTTATATTTTTTGATAATGACTCCGCAACAGTCATTCAGATTAAAATGCACTAAAAGTAAAGACTAACCCTTCTGTTCATGAGGATCGTTTTGATGTTCAAACTTTAAGGCCAACAGGGAGACACACTAAACGGAGGGCTAAAGATAAATTAGTGGCGAAATTAAAATGTTCTTAAAAAAATAAAATTGTAATTTCTTTTGGCTGTAACTTTCACAATTTTCATTCGATTTTTATAAATTACAATTTAAATGAAAGATGCATTTCTTACCAATTAATGTTCGGATAATAATTGACGCAGTTGTATTCAAATTACGATTACTCTCAAATTATACGTACTAGCGCCAAACGGACACTCAATTCAGATTAAGGAGATCATTTTAAAGTTGGTTTTGTCTCAAGGACGGCTCAAAAGTTAATTTTTGTGGAACAGTGTTATGAATCAAGAAAAATAGATTTTTTTAAAAAAACAGGTTACAAACTCAGACGACTCTAGTACATCAGAATAGTATAGGGTCGTCCATCTGTCAAACTAAGTTGTTAAACCAATTTTTTTTCTTTTCAGTTGGAAGTCTGACATTGACGAAATTGGATCGCTTAACTATCATACAACGCGTAAAAATTATTAAAACCTTCTACAAAAATGGTGGTTCTGGCACAGCCACATATCGTGCTTTAAGGGGAGATTATGGTTTACGGTTACGAAGCACCTTTCTCACTCGGTGGGTGTGTTAATAAACAAAATTTTCGTATTTGGAGTTCTGAGAATCCGCAATTAATTGAAGAGAGGCCATTACATCCACAAAAAGTCACTGTTTGATGCGCTCTTTGGTCCGAAAGTGTGATTGGACTTTACTTCTTCGAAAACGACGAGGGAACGACTGTCACCGTCAATTCGGAGCGTTATGGTCGTATGATAACCGACTTTTTTTTGCCTGCTATTGAAGAATACGACTTGGAAAATATGTGGTTTCAACAAGACGCTGTCACATGTCACACAACTCGAGCGAATATGACTTTATTGCAAGAGACATTTCCTGGCCGCGTAATTTCTCGTCATGGCGACATCAACTGGCCACCAAGATCATCATTAGACTTTTTTGGGGCTACACGAAAGACCGTGTTTATGCAAATAAACCTGTAACACTTGAGCACTTAAGAACCAACATTCGTCAAGTTATGGCTGAGATACCGCCCAATATGTGCCAAGAAGTGGTCCAAAATTACCTCAAGAGAATCAATGCTTGCAACACTTCGCGTGGTGCTCATTTAAATGATGTAGTGCTTCACACATAATGTCAACGTTCAAACTTTATAATAAAAAATAAATATCATGAAAAAAAATATTTTATATGTGTTTTATTTACGTTTACTTTTAAAAGCAAAATGGATAAACCTTTACAACCAATATTTACTACTAAAACAGTTTGCCCGTGTAATTTTTTTGCGAAACTTTTGACCATAGCACGCTTGTACAAAATATAAATAACACTCTGCGACAAATGATAAGAGTCAGTGATCGGTTTGGAATGAAACCACCGGGGAAAGTTATATTGGTAAAAAAAAAGTCATACGTGTTCCAGCGTTTCGCTGGGTCTCATCTAGGAATCGAGATATATCGATTTGAAGTTAGTAAGTATCGTATAGGGGAATTTGTCACGTTTTAGGCTCTTTTGTTTGACATAACTCGAGAACCACTCGTCCGATTTAGCTGAAACAAATTTAGAAAAATTAAGAATTACAATTCCTCTAATCTGTTCTTAAACCGTTTTCCTACTTAAGCAACAGTTTCGCAATTATAAATAAATGTATGAAAAAAAAAATTATTTTTGCCTAAAAATTAAAATTTTTTTTTTTTTAATTCATAAAAAATCCAAAACGGTAAAAAGTGTCAAGTCCTATTACTATTACATAATCTATGACCTGAATGAGACATAAATCAAGTTATGTCAAACAAAAGAGCCAAAAACGTGACAAATTCCCCTATACGATACTTACTAACTTCAAATCGATATATCTCGATTCCTAGATGAGACCCAGCGAAACGCTGGAACACGTATGACTTTTTTTTTACCAATATAACTTTCCCCGGTGGTTTCATTCCAAACCGATTGTGGCTGTCGCACAGTGTAAAGTGCGTGCGGACGGATGCCAACTGAATTCTTGCGGATAAAAACCTCAATAACCGCAATAGACTATTTTCGGTCATCACATAAAGCAGCTCTGAGTAATTCCCCAACGATACGTTCATCATACTTAAAATACATCATCTCATCTTAATCTCAACAGTCTAAAATGTACATCCGCTGTGACAAGTCGTCGTTCTAAAGAGTAATTGTAATGAAATTATATCAAATTATAATACTTATTTATGCGCTGGCCCACATTGGGGCAGAGCAATGGTGTGTAAGGGATATGTACGAAACGAAACTTCGGACTGCTGAGCGGGATTTGCATGTTCTGGTTATATGGTTCCCGGTGCCGTCTGGAACTCATAGTACCATCCA
Organism: Hydrotaea cyrtoneurina; assembly: GCA_958296145.1. Taxonomy (NCBI): domain Eukaryota; kingdom Metazoa; phylum Arthropoda; class Insecta; order Diptera; family Muscidae; genus Hydrotaea; species Hydrotaea cyrtoneurina. Next base: position 120,546,330 of record OY282512.1, read on the forward strand.
GCTGTGTTCGAACAATACGGGTCTGCCGATTGAACGACAGTGTTCGTACAATCCTCACGGCCCCAACGCTACTTGGAGTGTTGCTGACGAACGCACGAGTTTATTGAATTGCAGCGTACAAAATGAATGCACCGAAGAGGGGTTCGAACATTATTATATAATGAAAAACAAAGTGCCCTTAAGCAACAAAAACATGTGGCTGCCAGCTAAACTCGGAGAAATAGGCCAAACGCAAGAACCCTGTCTGCTCGCGTCGGGACTACCATTAACGCGAAAGTGTATTTTCAATTGGCAACTTAATGTGGCCCAATGGGAGAAAAATGATTTTCGTAATGTTAAATGTCTTCATGACGTTAATCAACCCATAGTAACATATGATCTAAATAAATTGTATCGGGAAGTGCGAGAAAAAACGCCGGAGAAGGAAGATAATCTAGATGATGCCGTAAAGCTGACTGATCTTTTGGGCAAATTGGGAACTGAGCTCATACCAGCCGATCTTGCAATAGCAACGAATATATTGGAGGTAATAACAGACAATAGCAACGAATGGCAAATGCCGCCGAAAGTTCTCCAAGCAGCCAATCTCCTGATGAGAAGTGACGACAATGTTGTTCTCAGTTCCGCTAAATTGGACGCTCCAAATGCATTGATAAAAACAGTTGAATCCTATTTGGACCGTATGACCAGTAACTTTAAATCGAATCCCAATCTGACATTTGCTGATCCACAATTACCACCTGTCCCACATGGAGTTTATTATATTCCGGGAAATTACACAAGTGCCTTTATTATAAATCCCACCAACTCGAATATATCAGGCATTGCCGTCTACAATGCCTCGATGCACGCTTCGCCGTCACTGAATTACGACTCAACTACAAATACGTACTATCGATTTTTGTACTTGAATCAGTCGCAGGAAGAGATTATGAATGAACCTCATCTTGAGGCGGCAACATACTTTCCAGAGACTTTGTGGACGATGTTATTGCGGAAAGAAGACGGCGATCCTGTGACGGCTATGAGGATTTCATTGTACCGGAATAAAAACTTCTTTGTCGATCAGTCCAATAGTCGATTAACGCCTCGTGGTATTGTATTGAAGGTCTCACTACCGGACTATACAAGTAAGTGAAAGTGTGTGAATGAATTAAAGCTAAAATTAAAAAAAAAATACACTTAGTTATTTCCCTTAAAATGCCATGAGTGAAAAGACGGGGAACTTCTCAAAATCCATGTTCGAAACCGGTCAAACATTTTGAGCATAAATGCAGGCGACTTTACGACTAAGAGTGTAATCTACAGAAAAGCCTTAGTCGTTTGGTGAAGGCTTTAAAAACACAATGAGTAAACAAATTATATCGCCCAAGAAACAAAAAATATGCCCGCTAGTCGTTAAAAGGGATGGGATATGTAATTGAGAAGCGCCATACTTCAGTTGTAGTTTATGAAGGTCGGTTTAGCTCAATGCTAATTACAACTTAGTTGAAGTGTATTTTTAGTCCAGTATTTTACCATGTTAAAAAGAAAATAATTTATTTTGAAGGACGAAAATTTGCTAAACTAAACTAAAAAATGTAAAATTGTTTGCGTTTCTTTTTGGCTATGTAAAGCTTTTGTGAATGGAACCGAAATTCTTTGTGAGCATAATCAGTTTTTTTTTTTGCATATTATCTTCTTAATATATATTTACCCTCGACACTGATTCACTGGCTCTGTCACGCAGTACGTAGGAATTTAAATAGGCATTCTATAATTCTATAAATAATAATAATAAAAAAAATAATATTTTTTTTTTGTACAGAAATTGTGTTTTCCCAAATTATCTGTTTACCAAAATTTTTTTTACAAAAATTATTTGTTTACCAAAAGTTTTTTTACAAAAATTTTTTTTTTACAAAATTTTTTTTTTACAAAATTTTTTTTCCCAATTTTTTTTTTCAACAACATTTTTTTTTCCACAGATTTTTTTTTTCAACAAAATTTTTTTTTTCCACAAAATTTTTTTTTTCAACAAAATTTTTTTTTCCACAAACAATTTTTTTTTCAACAAAATTTTTTTTTTCAACAAGAATTTTTTTTTTCAACAAAAATTTTTTTTTTCAACAAAATTTTTTTTCCAAAATTTTTTTTTCCCCAATTTTATTTTTTTTTCGAATTTTTTTTTACAAAATAGTTTCAAGTGAAGGTGTATATTGAATCGAACCCACAGCAAGGGAGGTTATTTAATGACCACAGACAATTCACGCGCAATGTTGTTTTCCAAGAGGTTCTTCATTAAAAACCATTTTTTGTTTGCAATTTATGTTAATAAGTATTAGTGTGTATATCAGAGATAAATTTAATTTGCTCAATAAAATAAATTATATTTCATGTATATGAAAATGTTTGTTGCATCCATTTTAAATTAACACATATTTCAACGGGCGCCATAGGCGCATTACAACTTACTAGTTAATGTATATTCTTAATATCTAAACGGTGCTAAGCTCGAACTGGAAGTCGTAGTGCTGCCCTGCCCATCCGGAGCCTGTAATCTAAAACCGCTGGTGATAACGAATCACAAGGACGAAAAAAATTAAACAAAATGTAGGATTTCAATCAAAACAATCTCAAAATTCCAAAAACGCGGGGGGAAATTCCAAAAAAAAAAATTTTTTTTTTAGTAAATATGCTCTAATTTCCTCAATTCTGGAGAAACTCTCAGATGAAAATTGTTAAGAAGACATGGACATACAAAAATCGGGACTACACTTTGGCAAGTTTTGCTTTGCAATTCGAGAAATTGTGATCCAAAGTGGGAATTGGCTTAAAAAATACAAACCACTTTTTTTTGTTCATCTAGTTAGTTTAGTTATGGTTTTGAAAAAGCCAAGTTTTTGTATGGTCAGCAAAAAAAAAAGTGTAAAAACAAAAGTAGCTTTTTTGGAAAAAAATACAAAAAATCGAATCGAATTTTCTAAATTTAAAAGTTTCAACGACTATAACATTTTGATCATAAATATATTGTTCTGATGTCTTAACTTGGTTTTTTAATAATTCTGTTTTCAAACTTACTAACTATATTGGACTGAAAGCGGACTTCAAATAGTTCAGTTATTGGGAATAAACTGAAGGGAGATCGAATAAACATATATTTTTTTTATTAAAAATGCGCATATCTCGCGTACTAGGAGAAAGTACAAAGTGTTTTGACAAGTCTTAACCACCAACAAATTCTTGTTAAATATTAGACATATTGGACTTTAAATAAAAATAAATGGCGAAAGTTTTCAAAAAAAACAAGGTTTAAGGTTTGCTTTATTGAGACTTACGACATTCTTAAAGAAAAAGGAATCTTACAACTAATGAATTTTAGAAAACATAAAACTATTACGTATTGTTTTAATTGTATGTGCTGAAGTCTAATGTGTCTTACAAATTGTTGTCAGTGTGTTAGAATTAAGGGAGAAATAACGCAAAAAGAATACAACAGTGCTTGACCCGGCACTTACAGTATCTTAGTAGAGTTGTATCTACTAAAAAATTATGCTTAAATCTAAACTAAATAAATAAATATAATAAAAAAAGGTAATAATAAAATGAAATATCACCCTCTGTGAATGCCGGGAGAAGAGTGCGAATAAAAGTTCTGTCCAGACACTGTATCAATATTTTCTTTTAGAATGTCAATTGCTGAAATATAGTTAGTGTTCGACCAACTGTACGAGTCCTCACTAGTAAAAATATCTTGTACTAGTAAGTTGTAATGCGCCTATGGCGCCCGTTAATTTGCTTGAGAAAGTATTTGTTACTTAATTTTAAAAATTTTGTAAAAAATATTTTAAGAAAACTATTTTGTAAAAAAAAATTTCGAAAAAAACTAAAATTGGGGAAAAAAATTTTTGCTGAAAAAAAAATGTTTGTTGAAAAAAAAAATTTTGTTGAAAAAAAAATCTTTGTGGAAAAAAAAAATGTTTTGAAAAAAAAAATGTTTGTTGAAAAAAAAAATTGCTGTTGAAAAAAAAGTTTGCTGAAAAAAAAAATTTTTGGAAAAAAAAAATGTTTGTTGAAAAAAAAAAATTTTGTGGGAAAAAAAAAATTTTTGTAAAAAAAAAAAAATTAAAAAAAAAAAAAATTTGGGGAAAACACAATTTCTGTACAAAAAAAAAATATTATTTTTTATATTATTATTATTTATAGAATTATTATAGAATGCCTATTTAAATTCCTACGTACTGCGTGACAGAGTCAGTGAATCAGTGTCGAGGGTTAATATATATTAAAGATAATGCATCCCTCTGACTTTTGTAACCTTTCCATAATTTTTTTCATAAGACATAACGCGTAATCTGCCAAAGGTATTAAGGAAGCTTTCTCATATATGAATTTGTTTGAAAATCGTTTGGTATTAGACTGAAAGTTTTTCTCAAAGCATTTCCGTAAAATATTTCTTTCGAAAATTTCCATTTTTCCCATAACAGTGGGAGGTGTTATGTACCAAATTGGAAACGCATAGAGTAGTAACGGCCTAATGCATACTTTATATAAAAGTAGTTTTGTATTTATCGGCACAACGAGATTTGGACTCTGCTCCGTCCAAAAATGTGTTAGTTAAGATTTTTTAACACTGTCTTCGATATTAGATTCTTCTAGTCTGCACTAGAGGTGTAATTCTAGTGAACCATATCATGGTTTACTTTAAAGTCGGATCAATGAGTCCGTGACTTTTCGATAAATAATAATAAATTGATTAAAACATAAACCATTTCTAAGGCTGGGTTTCGACGGGAATTTTATTAGGCGTCGTCACAGACAGGCGTAATGAAATTAGTGGCCCTTCGATATGCCTCTGAAAGACGAGATCTTCTCAAAATTACCAAATTATTTACAATTGCATTTTTCTCATTGGCCGGACGTGGTGTGCGACTATTACACAAGTAAACCCAGGTTCAACACCGGGTAAGACCATCAACACATTTTTCTGCGGCTGTTCGACCTCGTAAATGCTGGCGACTTTAATTCCCAAAAGAAGTATTAGCCATTCGGAACCGGCTTTAAACAGTAGGTCCCGGGATATCGCGAACAACTCACCGATTCGAGAGTTGCTTCCGCCTTTTCCTTCATGGAATGTTAAGGGGGGAGGGAAAACCCCAATATTTTTCACATATGTTTTTTCTTTATATTTTACAGGAGATCTACCCGACGACTTGCCAATCATCTTCAAACACCATCCGGTAAATGAGAAGGACTCGCCCCAGTGCGCCAACTGGCTGTATAAGTTATGGACCAGCAGTGGCAATGCAACCGTAAATGCTCAAAATCTTGTACTATGCCGAAGCAGGCAGATAATGTCCTTTGAAGGTCTTGTCGGCGTTAACTATGAGACTCGTCTCATAGCCAACTCGCCATTGCTGACAATTATTGTTGAATTCGCCCTTGACTTTATCTCCGTGGCCGGTTGCGGTTTGTCGCTGTTCGGCCTGATGTGGATCTGGCTGACGGCCATGTGCTGCAAACAGTGGCGTTCGCAGTCGTCCAGTAAACTCCTACTCAACATGTGTCTCGTCCTGACGCTGCTTATGGTCTACTTTTTGTTCATCAACCTGCCCGAGCTACGACAAAATATTGTCCATATAGATAATCCCATTCACTGCATAGCGGAGGGAGCATTCTTGCAATACACCCTGTTGGTACTGTTCCTTTGGATGCTTTTCATAGCCGTATTACAATATCAACGTTATGTCGTCGTTCTTGGCTATGCAAGACCACGCCATTTCATAGCCAAATATGCGGTACTTTCGTGGGGTCTGCCACTGATGCCAACGGCGTTGGTGATTTATTTGGATGCTAAATCGTATATGCCATACTCGAAAGGACACAAGGACGTCAATTCCATATGTTACCCATCCGGGATCAGTTTATATTGCTCGTTGTTGTTGCCCATCACTGTTATAATTCTGGCTAATGTCGGCATTATCGGGTATATACTGTGCAGTGTTCGTCGCTCGTTCCGCTTCAAGCACTGTAAGGAGCGCAAAAATATTATGAAAGAGGTGCACCTGTCGATTCCGCTGTTTTTCCTTCTGGGCATATCATGGATTTTCGGCATTTTGGCGCATTTGGATGAAAGCCGAGTGCTGTCGTTGCTCTTCTGTTTGACATCGACAATGCAGGGATTCATTCTGTTCATATATTTCGTGGTCCTGGATAAGAGTTCACGTAATTCGTGGTTGAAGTTTTGTTGTGGCAGAGACTATTCGACATTGGAAGAAACCATGACGCCGATGACTCAATACGACAACAATAGTTGATTATGAAATTTGCGTATATTTGACTTCCGGTGAGGTTTATGTTTTTTATTATCAATTTTTATTTCGATTACAATGAATCTTTCTATGTACATATTTGTCTTATATATTTGAAAATAAAATGATGCATTTTTATCTTTTTACTATACTTCATTTTTGCATCACTCTTCAAATTGTTAAGACCTGGGACACTTCAACCAACATCCACCGACATCAATTACTCTGCAACAGCTACTTTGCCCAAGGGATTTTTTTAAATATTAAATAAAATAAATGTATGCATTAATTTTTTGTTAAAATATTTTTTTTAAATTGCTGTTTTTCGGACGGCCGACATGACCGTAGGTAAAGCTATTACAGGACGATGCTCGTTGGACTAGTCATGTTTTCGAAGTGTCATAAGAACAACTTTCATATGCATACGGTCACTCCCGGTAGTAATAATAAATTGTGTCCTGTTTCCCGTTATCTTAATATATATTTACCCTCGACACTGATTCACTGATACACTGATTCCCTGATTCCCTGATTCACTGACTCTGTCACGCAGTACGTAGGAATTTAAATAGGCATTCTATAATTTTCTATAAATAATAATAATAAAAAAAATAATATTTTTTTTTGTACAGAAATTGTGTTTTCCCCAAATTTTTTTTTTACCAAATTTTTTTTTTCCAAAATTTTTTTTTTTACAAATTTTTTTTTTCCAAATTTTTTTTTTTCAAGAAATTTTTTTTTTCACAAAATTTTTTTTTTTCAACAAAAATTTTTTTTTCAACAAAATTTTTTTTTTTCAACAAAAATTTTTTTTTTCAGCAAAAATTTGTTTTCCACAAATTTTATTTTTTTTCGAAATTTTTTTTTACAAAATAGTTTTCTCACAATATTTTTTACAAAATTTTTAAAATTAAGTAACAAATACTTTCTCAAGCAAATTAACGGGCGCCATAGGCGCATTACAACTTACTAGTTATTGAATATTATGCTCGACAAAATAATGGAACAAGTAATTAGCACCAAGAATGATAGAAACAAAGATAACGCCATCCCGCGCAGAAAATAGAAATGACGTCACGTGTGTTCATATCTTCTTCTTAATATATATTTACCCTCGACACTGATTCACTGATACACTGATTCACTGACTCTGTCACGCAGTACGTAGGAATTTAAATAGGCATTCTATAATTTTCTATAAATAATAATAATAAAAAAAATAATATTTTTTTTTTGTACAGAAATTGTGTTTTCCCCAAATTTTTTTTTACCAAAAATTTTTTTTTCAACAAAAATTTTTTTTTACAAATTTTTTTTTTCCAAGTTTTTTTTTTTCAACAAAATTTTTTTTTCCACAAAATTTTTTTTCAACAAAATTTTTTTTTTTCGACAACATTTTTTTTTCGACAAAATTTTTTTTTCAACAAAATTTTTTTTTTTCAGCAAAATTTTTTTTTTCAACAAAATTTTTTTTTTCAACAAAATTTTTTTTTTTCCACAAAATTTTTTTTTCCATATTTCAACGGGCGCCATAGGCGCATTACAACTTACTAGTTGGCTGATAGTCAAAGTGGTTTCAATTGCAGGGTTGCCAACATAAGTTCTGACGCCGTGTTTCAATCTGAAACATATCACTCGTTGTACACACAAATAGAGTTGGCAACCCTTACAAGGGACTAACTATGCCATCTAACGGGAAATCATGCACATGGCGTAATCTTTTTTTTTATCATTCTTGATTAGCACAAGGCTAGGCATGCCATAGGGTTTACAAGGACGGCTTGAAGATCTCGATTATGCGGACGATATTTGCGAACAATCATGAAGATGTGCCAGCTAAACTTCATGCCCTACATACGACTGCACGTGGCGTTGGTCTACACATAAACATTGGAAATACCAAATTTCTTCGTTTGAACACAAACAACATCTCCAAGTGCATGATAAAGGGCGAGGCACGTATTCCACAGGCGGTTTAGTGGAAGACATCGTAAATCGGCTCAAAAAAGCTCATCATGCGACAAAATCATCTGAAAACTAAATTTCCTATATTTTCATCCAACGTTTGATCTCTGCTATTAAATGGATCGGAATCGTGGAATGCAACAGCAAAAAATCTACAAGAGATATAGGTTTTCATAAACAGATAACTGCGGATGATTATAAAAACATTCTAGCCAAATATCATCTCAAACCGAGACCGGTGGAAACGATCAGGAGAAACAACCATCGGAATAGAAATAGGCAAAAGTTAATCGAATTGGATCGGGCATATTCTGAGAAGACTAAATGATGACCCTGCAAGAATGCAGAAAAAAATGATAAAAAAAAAAAAAATACACTGATAAAAAAAAATTATGTAATCCCTACCTGAATCAAGCCGTATCGGTGTCAAAAGTATTGTAAGTACGGGTTTCTTTAAACCAAGTAACAAAACTGGATTTAAGAACCGATTTTCATGGCTCGGAATTCTTAATTTTATCCATAGCTGAGCCCGAATGGTCCTTACTTTTAAGATAGACTTAAGATCATAATAAGATAGGAATACGTTCGAAATGGACTTATTCCGCTTGGATTAATTTAAGCTCGAATGAATACTTAAAATGTTCGGAAACTGGGATTGATTTAAGGAATCTTTAGATTAACTTGATATCACAATATTCTGGTTCTAAGAATATTCAATTCATAATAGGATGAGTTCGAAGTGGTTTTAAAGAGAGCACACTTTTATACGGCCTCAGTTTTCTTTCGCAAAAATAGTTCTACAAATTTTTCCACCCACCTCACTTCAAATTGGACTTACTTTTCCTTTTTTTTATCATTTTTTCCTTCTTCTTTGTTTTTTTTTTATAAAAATATGTTGTTAAATCGTGAAAAATGTTAAATATTAAAGATAAAAGGTTAGTTCCAGCCATTTCCTTCAAGTGGAAAATTAAATATATGTACATTCAAATGTTTTAAATAAAAATCTTTTCCTAATAAATATTTAACTACACTTAAATACATCGGCATTGACATTTGCAATGATTTCGTCTCCATGTGCTCTAGTCTTCCGTAATTAAACGAGAACCACTGTTTACTGGCGCATAGTCCGAAAAACGACAAGCAGTAAAGCAAACAAATAAGTCAGGTATTTTATTCTTATTATAAGAAGTTTCGTACTTGATTTTAAATCTATCCCCTTTATACTAGTTTTAAGAACAACAAACTACGAATCATATATATTTTTTGAAGTACGACTTTAGTTCAAATTCAGAATATTCGGCTTGAATTTAGAATGTAATTTTTCTTTCTGTATAGGTCAGACATAACCACATACAGATGAATGCGTTGGTGATGTTAGGCGATATTAGGTATTGAATTATATTTTTTTTTTTAAAAAATTGCTTTAACTATATATGCTTTTAGGATACTCGTAGTCATCCCAAAAAAAAAAATACGCGACTAGCCAGGGACTCTCATCAGTACATTGTAAAATAGCCAGTCTTCAGCCGAATTGTTCCTATCTTCTTAATATATATTTACCCTCGACAATGATTCACTGATACACTGATTCACTGACTCTGTCACGCAGTACGTAGGAATTTAAATAGGCATTCTATAATTTTCTATAAATAATAATAATAAAAAAAAGAATATTTTTTTTTTGTACAGAAATTGTGTTTTCCCCAATTTTTTTTTACCAAAATTTTTTTTTTTCAAAATTTTTTTTTTCAACAAAAATTTTTTTTTCAACAAAATTTTTTTTTTCAACAAAATTTTTTTTTTTTCAACAAATTTTTTTTTTCCACAAAAATTTTTTTTTTCAACGAAATTTTTTTTTTCAACAGAATTTTTTTTTTCCACAAAATTTTTTTTTCCAACAAAATTTATTTTTTTCCTACAAATTTTTTTTTTCAACAAAAATTTTTTTTTCAACAAAATTTTTTTTTTTTCAATAAAATTTTTTTTTTTCCACAAAATTTTTTTTTTTTCAAAAATTTTTTTTCCATATTTCAACGGGCGCCATAGGCGCATTACAACTTGCTAGTGTGGAATACTCTTACAACACGTGTCTTTCCTGGCAACTGTTACAATCTCCAATTCAAGACAAATGTCAACAAAACCTACTTCCTCTTCGCTTCTTCGAATACCCTTAGTACCTACGGCTAGCACAGTATACTTGCGTTTACATTTATACACACTGAGTGTGTGTGAGTATACAAAAAAAAAACGTCAATAAAAAAAAACTGTAATAAAACAATTATTTCTATTTTTTTATTTTAATTTTTTTACTTTTCCGTATTGATCGAGGTCGTCTGCGTCATGACTGACAGTTCTAGCTTGGTGTGGCGTTCGATACAACAGAATTTCAGCCATAAGTAACGTGTACTTTTATCGATGACCACAAAGTATATGAATAACACAAAGCCCTGCAATGATGATGTCAAACAGAACAGGAACGATAACACCACACTTGCGGTTATGTTGGCCAGTACACCGAAAAGCCACGATATGCCCAAGAGGAAAAACAAGAAAATCGATAGGCGCACTTGTAGTAGCAAATTTGTTCGATCCCCGGCACACTGGATATTTTTGTTAGAAAGTTTAATACTGCATAGGATATAAAAAAAAATGACAAAATTAGCGGCAATTATAATGCAGATCGGTAACATAACGGCGAAATAGAAACTGTAGCCTGATGGGTAACATACGACGTCCTTATTGTCATCCGAAAATGGCATATACGATTTGGAATCAAAGTAAATGACTAACGCTGTGGGTATAAGTGGCAGACCCCATGCGGCTAGAGCATATTTGGCTATGAAATTCCGCGGCCTTTCGATTCCCAGTACTGTGACATAACGCTGATACTGTAGTATGGCTATGAAAAGCATCCAATGGAAAAGTACCAAAATAAGGTACTGCAGCAGTGCCCCCATTGCTGTACAGTGAAGCGGATTTCTCATGTCAACAAGTGAGTCGCGCACATTGGACATGTTGATGAACAGGAAATAGGCCATAATTAGCGTCAGAACAAGGCACATGTTGAGTAACAGCTTATTGGAGCTCTGTGAGCGCCACTTTTCGAAGCACAGGGACGTCACCCATATGCACATGAGGCCGAACAGCGATAAACAGCAGCCTGCGATAGAAATAACATCCAGAGTCGATTCATTCATTATGGTCAATACCACCGAGTTGACTATTTGCAAGCCTTTGAACTCCACGCCCATAAAAAGAGAAAATGGCGTCAGATGCGTTGTCTTACATAGTAGAAGATTTCTGCGATCCAATTCAATAGCTGAGGTGGTAATACCGGTAGCGTTCCATGTTTCATAGTTCCAGTAGCCGCATTGCATTTTTTCGTGTCCGTCCAAGTGATACTGTCGTAAGATCAGAGGTACATCTGCGGGAAGGTCACCTGCAAGCAACATTAAAAAAGGATATAAAATAAAACAAACTTGCCGCAACGACAGATCTTGTTTTACCCAAAAAAAAAAATAATATTTCCTACATCATTGCTGCAGATATAGTGTTTCTTTCTATTAAGGGGCATGATACGGCCCACATTGTCCAAGACGTGTTTATTTCTCTACAAATAGTAAATGTACCAAATCGCATCTTCCTATCTCTAATAGTTCGTGAGATATTGTGGGTCAACAATGTAAGGTGGCACGCCCTTTACTCTGATCATGACTTTATATAGCATATGACATCTTCCGGATTTAAACATAGATTTACAGCGCTATTTGACATTTTTTTTTAGTCATTTTCGAATTTCGAAACCAGTCCCTAAATTGAGGTAAACCTGAAATCGGACTATCTATTGCTTGTGATTAATACCAGTTCAATAGTATTGTTCTTTTGCCATAAACTTTTCTTTGAAGAACTGTAAGACAAATTTGTAATAAAATTTAGACAACGATTTATGTACGATTTAAATGTTAAATTTTACAATGTAATTTTTAGCCGGCGTTGAATTTGAAGTAGATTTTTGGAACATCACAAGATTTCAATATACTGAATGCTTTTATTGAAAACTTTTGGTTGTTATCGACTGAAAAAATATATGTTCCTATTAACGTTGGTGGGGAGAGAAGCCATTTTCAAATTAGAATAACATTTTTATTTTTAAAGATAAATATTTTTTTCTCAGTTAATTATTTATAAATCTATCAAATGAGAACAGAATGTGTCTCTTTAAAGAAAAATATTTTTTTCTCCAATTTTGTTTTCACAAATGATATTTATATTTGTATACATTCAGAAGAAATCACTAAATCTACACTGTTCTCTCTAAAACTAATTTTTAAAATTCCAGTCAGCATCTGCTATACTCGGGTCACTAATGTTTTTAACATCTTCGCTCAAGCTTGATAATATCTTTCTCTATCCACCTTGTTTTGTTGTCAATCGGTGGCATAATCAGTATTTTCACTTGCGCTTCATCATAAATTAATCAGGGGATTTTTTTTTCCTTAAGCTCTTTTTCACACCTTTTCGTGATAAGAAAAATATTTATCGTATACAATGAATTTCGAACAAACTATTTTTTGTAGAAGTTTTTTTTTCGGAATGAGAGTTTTGTTATATTTCGTGAGAGAGAGAGAAAGAGGAGAACATTTAGAACAAATAGTAATCACTCATGGAAAATAAAAGTTTTTGGTTTTTCGGATTGAGAATTTTTTTATCTTTCGTGAGAGACAGATAGAGAGAGGAGAACATTTAGAGCATTTAGTAATCACTCATGGAAAATAGAAGTTTTTGTTTTTTCGGAGTGAGAATTTTTTTTTATCTTTCTTGAAAGATAGATAGAGAGAGGAGAACATTTAAAGCATGTAGTAATCACTCGTGAAAAATAAAAAAGTTAACTTTCCTTCATAAAAATTACTTTCATGAGAATTCTGTTGTTACCCTCCCTCGTGAAGAGGGATTCTCTGCATTATGGTTTTTACTTCATGTGTGGAAGATAAATATATTGCAGATAATTTCTATTGAGTGGGCCTACATTTAAGCCGAAAAAAAAACTCCGACTTAGGATATTTCCCCACTTTATAGAGAATAATTTTCTTAGTTTAAGCGACATCATCGCCTTTCTACTAAACTTCCTTTAACTACAGGTTGACCCACTTTTTCGCCTCAGTGTAACTTTACTCAGCCCATTCCTCTGCTCTTTGCCCGTTAATTTTTGTTTTTGCTATAACTGCAGTGAAACGTCCATAACTCGAACTTTCTTTGTCTCCTTAAATCGAATGGTGGTTCGAGTTATGGAAGTTATAACTCTTTTAAATGATATTGTTTTGCAGCACAGAAAGCCACTACTCACCTGTATAGCCCGGTATCGATATGGTCAACACAACACTGTCTGGCATTTTTGCATTACTCTGGTCCTGTCCGACAAAGAAAATCCTATTTCTGTATAAGGTCATCCTAACGTTCAGACTTCTGGCCGTTTCTTTGACCAAAGTATCGAATAAAGTTTTCGGAATATAGGCGGCCACTTCAAGATGCCGTTCGTTTATCAATTCATTCTCTGATTGATTCAAATAAATATATCGGTAATAGGTATTTGTAGTGATGTCCTTATGCATCGACGCTGTAGGCTGAATGGAGATATTGTATACAGCAATGCCGGATACATTCGAACAAACCGGATTAATATAGAAGACACTTGTGAGGTTTTCCAAAATATTATAAACACCATATGGGACTTGGGCACATTTAGATGTCGATACCAATGTAGTGGCCATATCATCCAAATAGGTCTCAACCGTCTTTATCAAAGTGTTAGGGGTTTCCAAACTATAGGAGCTACGAACAATGTTGTCGTCACTCTCCAGCAGGAGATTTGTAACACTGACAATCTTTGGCACCAAATCCACTTGCCGGTCAGTTTGTGTTAACACTTTCAAAATGTTGGTGGATATTTCCAGATCTGCAGCTATGCGAACCGTTTTAGCTTTGGTCAAAAGATTCGTCAGTTTTTCGACGGTTTGCATATTTCCCTCATTACTTGTGGCGCCACTTCCTTTAACATCATCGTGCATTTTGATGAGATCATATGTAACAATTTGTTCTTTAGTTTCTTGAAGACATTTAATGTCTTTGAATTGCTTCTTCTCCCATTCGGCGGTATAATCTTTGGCATTGTAGAGACACTTGCGCGTTAGGGGTAAGCCGGTTTCGAGCAGACAGGGTGTTTGGGCGTTAGCCAGTTCTCCGATTCCAGCCGGCTGCCACTTGTTACGGAAGACTTTGGTTTTATTCTTCTTCATTATATATGAATGCTCGAATGAATCGTCTTTGCAGTTGTTAACAATAACACTGCAATTTAGCAGTTTTGTGTGCTGCTCAATGACATCCCATCTGGCGTTGTTCCCCCGACGATTGTAGGAACAATGTCGTTCAATCGGCTGGCCAGTATGCGTCGAACACAACGGCAGAACGTTATGGGCACCGGCCCGCAATGGAAACCATAACACCAGAACATCTAATTCTTCGATTGGGGTATGTATTTTAGTTCCATATACATCTATTTCACACCACTGCATGGGGCTAACAGTCGACAGGAGGTGCAGCCAAAATACAATTAAAAATAATTCCATTCTTATACCTTGAAGAAGATCGCAACTTGTCACACCAGCTATCAGTTCAACACTAGGAAGATATTAAAAAATGTGTATGATGTTGTGGCCACAGTGTCTTTTTTTTATTTATTTATTTTGTGGGTGGGTAAAAGACCATTTCTTAAGGCTGTGCCGATCAGGCAGCCACAGATCGGGAGTTCAAATATAAAGACAACGCCGAATAGACAGAGCTTTTTATATAGAGAAAATTCTGTTGACGTTGGTTGACTTGCAACGTCGATGCTATTTATGAGGTGAAACCACAGCTATCAATTTATAGATATTCTTAGTTGGAGCATATGTCACCCTTCGGTCGGTGTTAAATGAAACGTCGAACGAATTGAAACCTTTACCAGTATCAGTATCGAATGACTGAGAAATATCAAAAAAAATAAATCGTGTACGGTAAATAAAATGCGATTACATCGATGTAAGGTAGCGTCTTTTCGGAATTGCAACACTGCACTGCACGTACTGCGCAACGCATTCGTAATTGCAATGTCCGGCAACACTGCAATCGTCAGATGTTCTAAAAAGAAACTAACAATCATATGTTGGGCAAACATACTTAGTAACGAGTAAGTATTAAATTTGTTAATTATTTATATTTCTTATATTAAAGTTACTGTTGTGAATGATTTTTTAGGGTGGAGATGGATGGACATGGAAGAGGAATTTGTGTCCGGAAGGAAGAAAACATCGGTACTGTGGACAACAGTTTTACAAAAAATAAAGGAGAAAAAACCTGAATTCAATCAGAATCATCTTCATTCAAAAATTAAATTTATTACATATTTTTCCACTTTCGATGTTTTCGCGTTGTAAATTGCAAACAAAATAAGCAACTTCAACAGCTGATCGGCAATAGCTGTGCAACAGATTCAAAGTTGCGCAACAATTGCAGCGCAACGTTTCATTTCCGAAAAGGCCCATACGCTCCATTTCAGACAGTATTCGCAATTGCCATTCACAGTTAGGGAATTTCCGGGAAATTTTCCGATTTTTTACCTTCCCGATTTCTGGGATTATTGTTCTGGATTACCGGGAATTAAATACTACAAACAAATTAAAATATAGACCATTTCACGCAATTTTTACAACTGTGATTGTGGGTTTTAACCGGGATTTTCTTTATGAAACATTCCTGAATTAGTTAATCTTATTACATTTAAATTGTGCAGGATTTTTTCCAATATTAATTGTCTAGGATTTTTAATTAAATAATTACTAATCATTTCATGGTTGTAACATACCTGAATTACATATTCATATGTTTAAGTTTTGGTTAAACAAAAAAAAAATATAATTTGAAGTTTTTTTTTTTTCGTGAAAAACTTTTACTGACACCTACAATTATCCTGTCTAAGATCTCTTATCGTAGTGTATAGATCGGACGTGACATTTTGCAGAGATCCCATACGCCGGCATGACCGTATCGAAGGCATTATACTGCAATGAAGAGATGTCATGGGTATGCATCAAGACATTCATTTAAAATGTTGATAATCTCGGAATTATCATAAGAGTTTGTGGTAAATGGTTCTATTCAGAATAACCAATGTATTTAATGCACTGCTTTGTTGTTTCCAGATACTCTACTTTGTTGTTGTTGAAGATATATATTCACATATAAATTCAAATTTTTCCTAGTATTGAAAACTGATTGATTTCGGGAAAATTCAATTGCTTGATAAATTTTTATATATATTTTTCTTTTGGCATGTTATTTGCTGTTAACCAAGAAAAAATCTTTAAAAATCTAACCAAGGACGAAAGGAAAAATTGAAGCTAAAAAGTGGTCACAAATTTAAAAAAAAAAAAATTGAAATTAATAATTGATCTCGAACTCGTTTAATAGAAACAGAAAAACTGTTAAAGAAAAAATAAATTTTTGGTTTTTTTAAAATAACAAATAACAAAAATGTATTTTTTCTTTTAAACGAGTTCGAGATCAATTATTAATTTAAATTTTTTTATTCAAATAACAAAAATTATTTCAAATAACAAAAATTATTTTCAAATAACAAAAATGTATTTTTTCTTTAACAGTTTTTCTGTTTCTATTAAACGAGTTCGAGATCAATAATTAATTTCAATTTTTTTTCTTCGAAATAGAAATATGTTTAAAAACGCGTTCTCGTATTTAGACAAGAACTAATCATTAGAAGCACATTTCTCCCCCAAAAAAAAAAATATTTATTAAACCATTATTTTTTTTTATTATTTCCTCTAAAAATATCAAACAAAAACTTTAAAATATTTACTTCGGTTTTTTTTTATATATTGCACTACCTTTGGCCATGTGTTAAGCCTGTTAAACATGAAGCCACAAAATTCAAAACATTTTAAATAATATTCAAATAATCAGATCCAGTAAATAATTTAACAAAGCCACAATTTTGTAACTTTTGCCCTCAGCGATGTTTATAAGTTGGAATACTAACTTTTATATGTCATATTCCGAAAAGGACTCAATATGTTACCCTAATACCGCAGTTTACCCGTTTTCGGGATTTCCCCCATTGATGAGTGCATTCTTTGCCTTATAGTGATAAGCCTCGTTATTTGACTAACGGAATAAATATAGAAAGATTGGCGGTTGTATGTCCATACTCATTTCATATGTGGCAGTAGTCGTATATAAACCGTCATTATCGTAGGAACTCAGCAGAATATATAATGAAAATATTTCTGATCACAATTTTAATATATTCAGTGTGGGTTGTTAGTTCTGGTAAACGATCTGAAGCGCAAAAATATGCAACCAATGCTCAGACCGATTTCAAAAGATTTCAAGTTGGTGTGGGTTCTCGAAATAAACGGCAAGTGTGTTCGAACGTTGCGGGTTCGCCAATTGAAGGAGATTATGATAATGGTCGTCATGGTACAACTGCCTCTAGGCGTGACGCTGACAAGAGAACGAAATGCGAGGGCGAGTCCTTCGAACATTACTACTTAACGAAAAACAATGCCAAATTGAAATACATCAACAAGTGGCCATCAGCTCAAATCGGAGAACAGGTCTGGCCGGAGGTATTCTGTTTGCTTAGGACTGGCCTGCCTTTACAACGGAAGTGTATATGCAACACAACTAATTCGAACGTAGAATGGGAAAACAAAGAGTTTAAAAATATTACATGTCTCCGTAACCTAAATCAAAACATCGTAACGCACGATCTCGTCGATTTGTATCAAATGTTGAAAACAAAAGCGACTATAAAAAACACGGAACGCCTTGCAGTAGCCGAAATGTTGACCAAGCTACTGTCCAAACCGAATACCATGCGCATAGCTGCTGATCTTGAAATTTCAACTAATATACTGGAAATCATAACACGAAATTACTACAATGCGGATTTGCTACCGGAAATCCTTAAAATAGTCAATCTGCTTATGCAAAGTAGTGACGAAGTTGTTCTCTCTTCTAAAGCCTTGAATAGTCCACGCACTTTGATCAGAACTGTCGAAACATATCTTGACCGTATGGCCAATATGCTGCTGCCGTCTTCTGAATGCAATGAAGTATCACGTGGTGTAAAATATTATTTCCAGAATCTCACAAGCGTTTTCTTTATAAATCCGTTGTGCTCGAATATATTCGGTTTTGCTGTTTATCGCACAGAAGTCAATGCGCTCTCGAATATTGTTGATCATCTTACGAATACATCCATACGATTTCTCTATAAAAATCAGTCCATTGATGAGGTTATTGATGAGCCTTACCTCGAGATGGCAGTACATTTCCCCATAATACAACGGATGCAGATTTTTAAGAAAGTCTTCCGATTTTCATTATACAGAAATGAGTATTTTTTTGTCGATCAGGATAATTATAATCGATTGCCTATAAGTACTATTTTGAGTATATCAACTCCTGGATACAAAAGTAAGTAATTTTGCAATAAAATAAGAATTGTAATGACTAACCAGTATCCAATTCTGATATACTATGGTCCTTTGTACGCATAGGTCGATTTTTGTTTGTACTAGGTTTTTTTTTTCTAACAAAATTTTTTGAGTCAACGCAATGCAACAGCCATTTTGTTTATGGCATGTTAATATATACTTGGGTGTATATTGGCGTCCTAAACTCATGAAAAAAAAAACATTTCAAAAGTTTTTTAAGGTTCATTATACCTTAAATATCATTTGATACGGCTCAAAAGTGTAGCACCTAGAAATATTCACATTAGAACCCAAGTGTCTTTGAACCAAATTCGATTCATGACTTTCTAAATCGTTTGAGCATGTCCGTCTGTCCTGCTGGTACGCACGATAACTTTCGAAAGAGTTAAAAAATCGCTTTGAAATTTGGCATGAGTTAATATTTTCCCAAAACTGCTTATGGGTTATAAGTGGGCGTCTATTTCGCCCACTTTAGAAATCGAATAATAATGTCAATATGACCAACGCGATCTTGCCCATATTCTGTAATTAGTAAAGCTATAGCAAGACAAAGTTTTGAACAAAAACTTGGAAGTCTGGCAACTCCACTTCTGGTATCTCCCATACAAATGCACCATCCCGCCCCTTGTAAACCGTGTAATATTATCAATATGTCCAATGCGATCTTGCCCAAATTCTGTATTTAGTAAATCTGTAGCTTGACAAAGTTTTGGACAAAAACATGGAAGTCTTTCAACTCCCCTTCTGGTACCTCCCATACACGCTAAAAAATACGTCTTTTTTTTTTTTGTTTACACACAAGTAAAACGCGTGTTTAGTGTTTGTAGCAAGTAAAGCTTATTTCCTTCAACACAAAGCTTATTTGGATGTAAATATAACTCGTTTGCTATTAGTATATAATATTTGTGTACTAGTAAGTTGTAATGCGCCTATGGCGCCCGTTAATTTGCTTGAGAAAGTATTTGTTACTTAATTTTAAAAATTTTGTAAAAAATATTTTGAGAAAA
Source organism: Hydrotaea cyrtoneurina (assembly GCA_958296145.1). NCBI lineage: Eukaryota > Metazoa > Arthropoda > Insecta > Diptera > Muscidae > Hydrotaea > Hydrotaea cyrtoneurina. The sequence goes on from OY282512.1 coordinate 120,566,142, forward strand.
CTATTTTGTAAAAAAAAATTTCGGAAAAAAATAAAATTGGAAAAAAAAAAATTTGTGGAAAAAAAAATTGTGGAAAAAAAATTTTTTCTGAAAAAAAAATTTTTGTTGAAAAAAAATTTTGTTGAAAAAAAAAATTTTTCTAAAAAAAAAAATGTAAAAAAAAATTTTTGGAAAAAAAAAATTTTGGTAAAAAAAAATTTGGGGAAAACACAATTTCTTTACAAAAAAAAAATATTATTTTTTTTATTATTATTATTTATAGAATTATTATAGAATGCCTATTTAAATTCCTACGTACTGCGTGACAGAGTCAGGGAATCAGTGAATCAGTGTCGAGGGTAAATATATATTAAGATAAGCAATAGCGTGTTTGGGAAAAACAGACAACGAACTTATTAAATTCAACAAAGTACAACATTTGGGTGCGAATAAGTGTATATTTGTAATTGTTTTCGTAATTTTTTTTTCTGTATTTACGCTCTTCAAAATAAAAGCAATACCGAGAGAATGAGATGGATTGGTATATAGAAACTAGTAAGTTGTAATGCGCCTATGGCGCCCGTTGAAATATGGAAAAAAAATGTTGTTGAAAAAAACATTTTTTCTTGAAAAAAAAATTTTGTTGAAAAAAAAAATTTTTGTGGAAAAAAAAAATTTTGTGAAAAAAAAAAAAATTTTGTGGAAAAAAAAAAAATTTTGTAAAAAAAAAATTTTTTTTGTTGAAAAAAAAATTTTGTAAAAAAAAAATTTTTAAAAAAAAAATTTGGGAAAAAACAAATTTGCAAAAAAAAAAATTTGGGGAAAACACAATTTCTGTACAAAAAAATTTTTTTATTTTTTTTTATTATTATTATTTATAAAAAATTATAGAATGCCTATTTAAATTCCTACGTACTGCGTGACAGAGTCAGTGAATCAGTGAATCAGTGTCGAGGGTAAATATATATTAAGATTCACAAATTGAAAAAAAATAAAAAGTAAGTCAAAAATGCATACATATAAATTTGATATTTATCACCTACAAACAAGTTAATGTTTGTGGTATGGAAAAATATATATATGTTTGATGCGAACTTGTTTTTCCATTTTTTTTAACTTAATCAATATGGTGCTCTGTGCCAATTTTCAATGGTATATGCAGTCATCCCATTGTTTGGCGCTATTGGCAATATTTGTCGAGCCAGAAAATATCGGCCGAGTCATCACGACTCTATATGTGAAACATAACCTCCAATGCGTGTCTAGTCTACTCTTTGTCTCTTGTTTGATTGGATTCAGATTTCGTTTTAGAAATTCAGTTGAGAGTTCATATTTTTCCACACAATTACCAACTGAAAATCATATTTATGAATCATGTAATATTTAAATGTATAGACAACTAATTTGTTTTACATGTTCTATATTTATATCATATAGGTAAAATAAAAGGAAACATTCAACTAGCCTTCCGAAATCATCATAGCAATGAAGTGGAAAAACCAATATGTGCCCACTGGGACTATGACAAATGGCACAGCACTGATTTTGGTAAACAGAATGCCCCAAATCGCACAAGATGTACCACCAATCTTCTGACGTCCTTTGAAGCCCTAATTGGAATTAGAAATATGATCTCTGACAACGATGTATTACCAGTAGTTACAACTGTGGATGTCGCTTCTATTATTGGTTGTGTTGTATCGTTGATGGGTCTCTTCTATATATGGGTTACAGCGATTTTCTTTAAACAGTGGCGTTCGCAGTCAACAAATAAGCTTTTACTCAACATAAGCGTTGTGCTAATGCTCGTAATGGTCTACTTCCTAGTCATCAATATTGTGGGTGTGCGAGATGCTACGCACAATAGGCTGAATCGTTTCTATTGTATCGCAGAGGGGGCGTTCCTGCAATATACAAGTCTGGTACTGTTCTTGTGGATTTTTTTTCTAGCCTTCATGCAGTACCAGCGTTATGTAGCTGTGTTTTGTGGCAAAATGGCCACAGATTTTGTCATCAGATATGTTATAGCAGCCTGGAGTCTACCGCTTTTGCCAACAGCGTTGGTAGTTTGTGTGGATCGCAGTGCATACCTGGGATATTTGGAAACGCCCAACAACATCTATGGCATATGTTGCCCTTCCGGTTTTAGTTTGTATTTCACCGTGTTATTGCCAACAAGTGTTATACTTGTGGCGAACGTTGGTATTTTTGGTTATGTCCTGTACAGCATGTGGCATTCAATGAAGAAATTCCATTCCACTCAGGAGAGCATGAATGTTGTGGTGGAAATACGTATTTCGATACTGTTTTTCTTCTTTTTGGGCATAACATTTGTTTTCGGAACGTTGGCGCATATGAATGATGGTAGAGCTTTCTCCCTCATCTTCTGTTTGACATCGCCAATACAGGTATTCGTACTGTTTCTATATTTTGTGGTCTTGGATCAGAGTGATCGATATTCGTGGCTAAAACGTGTTTGTGGCAAAGACTATTATCCGATGGATGAGCCATCCTTGTCGACGCTTACCCGTTTCAATTCTCAGCTGTGTTTTTAAAAATGTATTTATATTTAAATTGTAAATGTTTTTCAGGTTATTCACGTGTCATATAAAGTTGTTATTTATTTTTATATTAGAATCGTTTTTTAATTAGAGATTTTTACTACAGAATTGAAGTCCGATATCATCTTCTACGATTTTGCTCAAATAAATTTTAAAAAATTAATCACTAAATTATTTTTAAACTTTGCCTTCAGTGTCTTTTATGCCTGCATTTTGTAAAACGTAACCTAAAACATATTTTCAAAAACGTCAGGTTTAACATTTTATATTTCGTTACGATATACAGAATTTAATAAAACGTAAATTACTTTGAGTTTCGAACAGAAACGAAATTTATGTATAGGTTTTACAAAATGAAGGCATTAATCTGAATGACAGTTTCAGAGTTTATTTCTGACAAAGACATTTTCTAGATTTTTTTTTTTAGAATAGAATATCTTAAAAATAGATGTAGAATTTCGCTTTAATTTAGAATTTTCGCTTAATGATGGCCGTTTGTGTGGCAGATTTTGGTTATGTATGGTTTATAGTGTAACGACGAACAAAAACGACATTCATTTCGGCCGTCCTAAATTGTAACTGTACCTTTAAACGTCATACCCATGGATTCTGTTATAAAGTGTTATATAATTGTTGTAAAGTGTTACCATTTCTGTATTGCCCGAATAATAAACAATTAAACGAATTCGAACAGTTACGACTTCCTCCAATTCACCACTCCTTGAATAGGACGAAAGAAGAAGAAGAAAAAACGAAGCTTTTGCGAATACCACTGAAAGTTCCAAGTCAAATACAGATGGAGCAGGTAGAGGTGGAGTGCGGGAATTCACTAACAATCAACTCGCTCCAAGTTCGCAAATTCAGAACACTTTTGGAGACTATTAAAAAAGCTTTAGGCGAAATAGACATGGATAATTTTAAAAATCGGATAAATCGATAAGTTGTCTGCAATATTCAACTAGACAAATACAATAATTCTACAATTTACAAAAATCTCTGAACTAAAAAATCTACATATTCACTTACCTCTTGTTAATTTTAACAGACCGAAATGGAATTAATTGGGGTCAAAATAATTGGCAATTGCTTTTAAACAAACGGAAAAACTAACACATACATTTTATAATTTCTATTTTTTTAATAAAATTGCAACATTCTTTTCAAACACAAGGGTTGCGTTTCAATTGTTGTTAATATCGGCGTTATAAACGCACAGTTCTTACACAAGTGTAACGCGCACTCTCTCATACACACACACACACACACGCGCGAACACGTATTTCATACACCGAACGACCGGCACATACATTTCCTTTATTTTCGTAAATTCCGTTGACGGCTTAGTATCCGACGATATATTCAATCAATTTAGGACTTTTATGCATTTTCTTTAACACTTTACATACCGGGTTTCATAATTCTTTTCTAATTATCTGTAATTTGTACGTTGATACAGTAAAAGCGCGGCGGATGAACTGATTAACTGAATTGGTTGTAGTCATTGTTCTTATTAGACCAAATACAGAATTCGCATGAGATGAAAAGAGACAACTGCATGTGTAGAAGTGCGAAGGGATGCGTTACATAAGGAGAGCTAGAATTCGCATGGCTAATGTTGCCAGATCGATTGATCGAAAAAAGTGTTCGCTGATATCAACGCGGATTTGAAATTAGACGTTTTTAGAAACATGTGTTTTTACGTGTGAATATTATAATAAACCAAAATAACGTTTTCGTTTGACATTCAATATTTTACGTTTTCCCGAAGTTTCACTGTAAAAAGTAAAAGAAAAAAGCATTATTTGATTCGAATATGAAAATCAAATTTAGCAATTTTATGTCCATGTTTTCCACTGACAAACTTGTTTTCTTCTCGTTTCTTACCAAAATTGTGGAAAATACAAAAATTTGTTAAGTCGTAAAAACCGTTTTTATTTTGTCAGTGAGCGATATGAATGTTATTCATAGAGTTGCGTTGTTTAGTCCCAGAGCCGCCGTCAATTACGATAAAAAAACACTAATCATTTTCTTTTTCTTTTCTAAACTCTTAGAAAAGTAAAAAAGAATATGTGCAGTAGACAACAATGCACTAAATCATTTGAATTTTTCTGTTTTCAATTGTTTTGACATAGTGAAATTATTGAAATCATCAAGATCAGCGCCCACGTCGTCAATGATTATACCTTTAGGCCGAAATTTTTAAGGAGCTGGATTGAAATGTCGACCATCCTCGATTGACGTAAATGATCCATTTCTCCGGTTGTACGTAAATGATCTATTTCAACTGTCGGAGAATTTTAAGGCTAGATCTGAAGATATAACGATACAAAAGTAATATTTAACCCCCAATTGACGCAAGACCCCCAGCAATATCGAGAAAAATAAAAATGTTTTGAAGCTGATTTTTGGAATAGCAGTTTCGGATTAAGTAATTTACGGCAAAACAAAATTGTTTTTTTTTAAATCAAATACTTCTAAAAGGGTCCATTTACAATTATTTACTGTAAGGCTCGATACACCAAAACCTAAATTGCGTCGTGGTTACGATCCAAACTAACACGACGCAAAGTGAATAATGATTTTCTATAGCAAACCATGTAAAGATCGAAGATAGGTTCCAAGGTTAGGAAAATACTACTTTTTAAAAAGAAAATTTTATAAAGTACAGATTTAAAAAACAAAATTAATATAACTCTGATAATAAATAAATTGGAAAATATTTCCTTTTTCGTAAAAATGTATTATTCTGATTTAAAAAAATAATATCGTATTTTTCACACAGGCACAATCAGCAATTCGCATGTAGTACACAAAGCATAAGTCTCTGCTTGTGCGTTGTGATAGCAGCATTTAACACACCGAGCAAGAACAATCACCCTTATCGCCAATTAGTTGCGAACATTTTATTCCCTCGGATTTTTGTTGAACAATTGATCACTTCGAAACATATGGCTGATTTCGAGAATGATCAGCTGTTTACAAATTTCTGTTGAGAAAACGAAAAAGGTTTCTTGGTGGTTTTTAAATTACGTTATTGATTAAATAAAAAAAAATTAAAATGTCTCAAATTGGTAGTATTGTGTTACTTCAGGAAGAAAACAATCAAAGGAAGGCAAAACAAAGCATTATTAGAAGAAACCTTCGGGATGCCTTAAATCCTTTGGAATTGACAAATTCACAGTAAGTGCTAACGATTTTGTTATACAGCATCAATCTAAGACTTCTCTTTTCAGATTTTCTAAATATTTTCGGGTAAATATGGCTGCATTTACATATCTTTCGAAAATGCTCACAAATTCTTTATGTTAGGAGGTGGTGCCACTTCAGTAATTATTTCTTCCAGAATTTCTTCAACAACGTTTTGATAAATTTAATTTTCTTTATTTTTGGAAGTATAAGGCGTTGGAACACCAAACACACAGGTATTTTGGACACCTTCTACAGATTCCCGCATTTTTACCAATTCATAAATAGCCTCCTCTGTAGATGAGAGCGGTTTTATTTTAAACGGGCCTCCACCTGTTGCATCTCGTTGCCTTGCATTTGCAGCAGCCTTTTTACGGATATACCTCTTCTGATCCGTCCATTTGATTCTTATTAGTTGAATTATTCCTGAAAATTGTTTTTATTTTTTATTTGAAAATAGAAAAAAAACTTACATTTTACGTACGCCGACAAAATGCAAAGTGAACAAAAAAAGAAAATGGCGAACAAAATTCCTCTACAAAAGTCGTACCATACCAAGAAAAAAGAAAATTTAAAAAAAATAAAGACTCGAACCAAAATCAACGTATCCCAGTGAAAATTAGTGCTTATTCAGCAGCGATTTGTTGTTCTGTATTATTTTAAGTCGACTTTATTATGACTATGATATTAATAAGTAAATTTTGGTAGTTGACATATATTTTGGTTAGATATGGCAGGGAAATAAGTTTGTCAGTGGCAAACAAAGACATAATATTGATAAATTGTAATTTGGTATTTAAACTGACAAATTAAAATATAACAGCAACTAAAACCAAACAACTTCAAAATAAAATATTTTTAGTTTTCATATAAATACGCAGATAATACTTGCAATTTTGAATTGCAAACGAAAGCGTGATTTTGACTTGGCATATTTTAATATAATCGACTTGTACACGATATAATAATTAAATACGTAAAACACACACTTTTCTAAAAACGCCTAAATTCAAATCCATATCAAAAGCGTTCAATCGATCTGGCAACATTCACACATAACTTCGATTTCCTCCATCTAACGCATCCTTACACTATTTCACTCTTGCTAGCATGCGTTTGTCTCTTTTACACACACACTCATATTTGGAATTTGGTGTACAATGAACCAAAGCTACAAGTTCAGTTAATCAGTTCTTTCGCTGCTCTTTTAGTGTGTCAACGTACAAATTTGAGATCATTAGTTTATTTGTGAAATTTCGTATGAAATAATATTAACATTAATAGAAAATTGATTAAATGTGTTGTTACATCCAAACGAAAACGTCAACGCATTATAAGAAACAAATAGAAAACTTTAAATCGGTCGTCCGATGTATGAAAGTCGTGTGCGCGAGTGAGAGTTGCGCTTGTGTAACAACAATGCCGCATCTTCGGTTGGACAAAAAATAGAAAGCTTTTGGATACAACAACACTGAACATATCCACTTGTGGTGAAAACAGCAACAATTGAAACAAACACCTGTATGTTTAAGCGAAGTGTTGTGATGTCAGTAAAATCATATAAAATAGTTTCCGTTCGTTTAGAACAATTTGTAATGTTTCGTTGTTAAGATTAAATGCCGCTCTACTTAAGGGTAACAAAAGGTAAGTACATTTGTTTTATATTTCCATTTAGAGCTTTCGATAACATTTAGCGTTTTACACTTGTTTTTTTTTCAATATCTATTTTCTGTTGTGAAAATCCAGCTTTTTTTGACAGTTTCGCTGGTGTGAAGCGATTTGCTAATTGGTAAATTTCTGCACCACTTACTCCATCTGTATTTGAGTTAGAACATTCAGGGATTGTCCGGTTTGTGTCATCGCTATCATGCATGTCACCATCTTTAAGGAGTGGTGAATTGTTATTATTCAGACAATCAGATATGTGCTGGATATCATTAGTGATTGTCAAATTACCTTAGTGAAAATTAGTTATACTTCACCAAATGCAAATCACATCAATTCATTATTTTTGCATTGCAATTTTTTTTGCATTTTTATCATATTACTCAGAAAGAAGACAAACTAATAAATTGGTCATATTATTGAAACGCATTTAATCCATGTTAATTAATTCTGTCGAAGGGCTTCTTAAGTACAGAACCAGAGCTCGTAATAATTAGTCTCTGTCGTGCTTAGAGTTGGGTTTTTCCCGAAAAATTCTCGAGATTCGGGATTTCCCGAAATAACGAAAATGCAATTCTCGAGAATTCTCGAAATATCGTTCGCCCTCAAACTTCGTTCTTCTTCGGTTTGGTCTTCGCTAGAGCGACTAGCGTTTTTGATCTCTTCCTCGGGTCATTTGTTCTCTTGAGACACTTTACTTCAAAAACATTCGGCCGAAGGTCTTCTGAGAATGCATGCGTGTTGATGCGCATTTGTATATGGGCGCCTGTTTCTCTTCTCCCTTCCTCTTTAATGCTTTAGCCCCAAGTAGTCAACCAATAAAGTAGGTGACGTAAAGTAGTGTTATCGTAACCGTAGAAGAACAAGTGCTCATCAAACGGGTATAAGAAATCGTGACGGGTATAAATTATCATTATTTACACATTTTTATACCAGATGCCTATCGTTTAAGGACGTAATATTAAGAATTGTCAAGCAATGAGAAAGTTCAAGGAGTGCACATGAAATGACTAGTAAAATTAAATGTTATTGTCTATTCTTATCAGACAGTGTGAAAGATCACGTTTGCCATCTTTGTATTCGAGCATTAAATTATTTTTTTTTTATTGATTTTGAGTAATTTTATCAAAAAGGTGTTAACTGGTTTAAATATTGATTATAAAAACAAAAATAATCAACTTCACATTTCAAAAATGTTCATTGGAACAAAATCAGAAGTATGTACCACGATAAATGTGAGAATTTGCAATTTATTGAAATAAAAACTAATATTTTAACATTTTTTGAACTTGAACTTCTGATCAAATCAAGAGATTTGTTTTTGAATGTGAGGACATAATGCTATTAATCATAATTATTATTAATTTATCCATTTTGCCCCTTATTCAAAAATTTTCAATACTAATTATTTTTGAATTAAAAAGTTTAAATGAAAACTGTTTTGTTGCCATTTTCATTTATTTTAAAATTTTGGTCGGCTACAAAGGGTTTTGGCGGGTTGTTGGAAATTTTTGGCAGGCAAACAAAAATTATAGTGACAACGCTGGTTATGGCTCATGTTTAATACAAAGAAAACAATTAGGTGATTGTGAAATCGAGCACAAGAATTTCGTGAATGACAATCACCAGCCTATTATAGGGAGAGAACACTTTTAAAAATGGTTAAAATTCTTTAATGTTTACATATTTTAATAATAATCTACACTGAAAAAAAACTGTACATCAAATCAATGAAAACGATTCTTCAACAGTTCTACATCAAACTGATGAATAAATTCATTGACCTGATAAAAAAAATTCGTAAATTTGAAGTACTTAGTTCTTAGGGAATTCTGCGTTCATCAATTGAATGAGTGGGTCATTTTAAAACATTTTTGCACTCACCGAAAAAGTTTGTTCATCAAGTTGATGTACAATGTTTATCAAATTGATGTGGAATTTCATCAAATTGATGTACGGAATTGAAGAAAAATGTATGAAAATTTCTACATCAAATTGAAGAAAAGTGTAGTAGGTTGGAAAATGAAGTCCAAATTCATCAAATTGATGTACAAATTCATCAAATTGATGTACAAATTCATCAAATTGATGTACAAATTCATCATCAATATAACATTTTTTTTATGTAAAGCCGCTTTACAATTGTGATGTACTATTTTTATTTTCTATGAATAGGTTTTTTTTTAAATGCAATGTTAATGAGGTACTATGCAACATTGTATGGGAGGTACCAGAAGTTACCTTCACTAAAATGTAAATAAAAGCAAAAATATCCCATCGATTTTTATAATCATTATAAGATGTAGGGCTTTATGTTTTCTTTATAACTCTGAAACTGTCATTCAGATTAAAAGGCACTGTAGGCAAAGTAAGAAATATTTGGTGGCCAATTTTTAAAAATGTACTTCAATAAAAATTTTTTAGTTCCTTTTTTTAAGGAAATGAGAATTGTTTTGTTGTATTCATCACAAAAACATTTCTTTGTAGCATAGTGTTATTATTTGGCTATATAAAAAAAAAACGCTTTTAACGATATCTGAAAACGAAATGTGCAAACCACCATTGAACAATCCAAACATTTATCTAAGGGTCATGAATTAACAATAATAAAATGTATCCCCCCTTCCACAGTAACCGCAATATGTTTTTAGAAACGTTTACTCATTCGAAAAAAACCACAATTATAAACGCAAGTTAACGTCTGCTCTTTAGATCTGTCATCAGTCTTGCAAAGTTAGCCATTGTGACAAATGCGCGAAAAGAAATTGAAATGGATTTTTTTGCTATTGTAGTTTGTATATTCTCCTTGTCAGTTATCGGTGCTGAGCAAGAGTGTAAAAAAAATATCTACGGAACTATATTTCATACGTTATCGAAAGAATCAGATGTCCGAGATGAAGTTCTTGCTATCTGGTATCCGGCACGCGTTGGATCACATAGTGTTGTCCAGTTGTGCTCAAGTGTCACGGGACTGCCAATTGAAAGGAGTTGTTCACATGATCTTCGGGCGCCCCACGCCAAATGGGATATCGTTCATAACGAAATGGACCTGGTCGACTGCAGCGTCATTACCAACAACTGCGTGGAGGAATCCTTTGAACATTACTACGTGATGAAAAATAAGGAAATTCAGAAACACACCAACAAGTGGCTTATGGGCAAAATTGGAGAGCTGGCTAAAACACAAGAGCCCTGTTTACTTAAAACAGGTCTACCCTTGATACGAAAGTGTGTCTACAACACCAAACACTACATGGCCGAATGGGAAAAGAAAGACTTCAAAAACATTAAATGTCTACGTGACATAAATCAGGAGATCGTTACATACGATCTTAATAAATTGTATGATGAAGCGAAACCGAGTCATCCGACAAGTGATCAAAACAATACTGGAATAGCCACACAGCTGACAAATCTTTTGGTCAAGGACAATGCAGTGCGCATACCAATGGATCTGGAAATAGCGACCAATATATTGGAGGTGATCACGCAAAATGACAAGGAACCAGCACTGACACCGCAAGTCCTCGAAATAACCAATCTTCTGATGAACAGTAGCTCGAGTGTTGTTCTCAATTCCAAGGCATTGGGCACCCCACACACTTTATTAAAGACCGTTGAGACATATTTTGATGGTATGGCCAACACAATCATGCCGACATCTAAATGCATCACTATTCCAACTGGTGTATATAATAAAACGGAACGTTACACTAGTGTTTTCTATATAAATCCGGTTTGCTCGAATATATCCGGAATTGCTGTCTACAGTACTTCGGAGCACTCCTCATCGGCGGTGTATTACGATGCACCTTCAAACACATACTACCGCTACGTGTATTTGAATGAATCGCTCGATGATATTATCCGCGAACCAGATCTGGAAGCGGCCGCCTATTTTCCGGAATCATTGTGGAATACTTTAATGAAAGAAGAATCAGCGGACAGCTTCAATATAGAGGCGGTGCGTATCTCCTTGTATAGAAATACGAATTTCTTTCACGATCGTGAGAATCGCAAAACAACACCGGCGAGTGTTGTTTTAAAAATCTCAATACCCGAATATACTGGTAAGCAAGAACAATAAATTGTTATTATGTGTATTTTTGAATTGGTCGCCATTTGAGGGTTGTACATTTTGACGTCACACAGACAGTTCAGCGTTGGTAAATAAAGAATACCACAGGGACGAGGCAGGAAGAAGGTGCAACGTTGGGCAACAAACGTTTTTGGTAATAAATAACCACAATGTATTCAGAGGTACAATGGTCCCCTTTAGAACAAAAATGGACGAAATTTTATATGCTGTGGTCAAGTTTAAATAAAAAAAACAGAAAAAAAATATCGGGATCTTTTTGTAAAAAAAAAAAAAATTGGTGTGTCATAAAATTTTTTTTTGTCGGCCACATTTTTTCGTATATTGAAAACTACCAGTCCGACTTCGTTGGTATACATTCAGCACTAAATTATGTATTATTATTCTATTTATTTATTGCATATATATTTTACAAAAACTAGTAAAAACAAGTAGACAAATAGTAAGTTCGGCCGGGCCGAATCTTATATACCCTCCATCATGGATTCGTTGCATTTCGATACCCATACGTCCATGTTTGTCAGGGGCCGGTTTTTGGGCCACTCGTGACCCGATAGTCCCAGGAACCCCATCACAAATTTTATCCAAATCATGAAAATAAATGCATATTTGGGTTCGCGAGAAAATTTCGTTGCATTTCGATACCCATATGTCCATGTTTGTCAAGGGACGGTTTTTGGGCCGCTGGTGACCCGATAGTCCCAGAAACCGGATCAAAAAATTTAGGCAAATCATGAAAATAAAGGCATATTGGGGTTCGTGAGTAAATTTCGTTGCACTTCGATACCCATATGCGCATGTTTATCATGGGCCATTTTTTGGGCCCCAAGGGTCCACGGAACCCATGAGCACGCCCATTTTTGGGATTTTTTTCCCCATCTATAAATTATATAAACTTAGAACAATTTTACCAAAAAAAATCAGATGTAGTGAAACAAAATATTTGAAAAATTTGATTATGGCCGGGATATATTTAGTCCCGTAAAGGGGAACTTTTTCCCCTTTGGTCCGATATTGCCCATTCTCGAACTTAACCTGCTTATGGGCAAACATAATTTCAGCTTCTTAGCGTTGGTCGTTCGCACTCTATCGTGATTTCAACAGACGGACGGACGGACGGACGGACATTGCTAGAATGTCTTAGAATATTACACTGACCGATAATATATATACTTTATAGGGTCGCAGATCACTCTTTCGAGGTGTTGCAAACGGAATGACAAACTTAGTAAGTACTCCATCCTATGATGGAGTGTATAAAAAGGACTGGCTGCTAGGGTCTTCGCCTTGACTAAATTGTAGTTAATCTTTACCTTTAATGGAATTTAATCTAAATTAAGATCCTAGAACCCATTTTTCTACCGAAATGAGGCTGACTAAGCAATGACACTGGTGCTCGATATTTGACATTTGCTCTGATCGACAATTCTGTTGACTGTAAAATAAACGTATTGCGCGATACGTATTTCGAATAGAACCATGATTTTCACAATAAATTTGCACAATTTGGAAGAGTTGTTCAGGGTTCAGTTTATTCTTGTTGAAATGTCAAAACCAACTAAACGCAAATCACTTGACAGCTGACAAAATGGTCGCCAGTTAAAAAAGTGTTGCCAACTTAAAGTTATGGGGAATACTCGGTTTAACACTCTATCCTAAGGGCACACCTTTTTAGGATAGCATGTTCCGAAAGCGACGAATGTAGGGCATGTGGAGAGGACACCGAGACGGCGGATCACGTCCTGTGCCAGTGCCCCGCTTTCTAGCAGATCAGGAAAATCGAATGAAGAGAGGATACCTTAGATTACGGTCATCAAAGGAATGGACATAGAAACTTTATAGAAGGGACCGGATTCCTAACGTAGAAAAGGGACAGGGAATCTGAGGAATAAAAGAAGGAGTACACAACATGCAGAATTGCTGGCCCAGGTATATGTCAACGACGGTCATTCGTACATGACCGATCCTCCGACAGAACCTAACTTAACCTAAAGTTCTGAACCTCTATAAAAAAACCCCCATTATATGTGTCGTCTAGATGTGCATGTAAAATTCGTGTATTAGAGAAATCCCTCCTGTTATCTCTAAGTTTGATTTGATCGACCAGTAAGCGTAGTCGTTCTTGAAAGAAATATGGACAAAGGAGGCCCCCAGCATTATTTCTCATAAAGCAGTGCCCTTTTGGGGATGTATGGGAGGCGGTGGGAACTCCTGTCGATTGGTCGAGTCCCGAATTTGATAATTTTGTTTTGTTTGTATCAAGAATGGGCGATGCTCGCAGAATACCAGTTTTGATAAAAAGCAATTCTGTGGTTTTCACGAATAACAACGTAAGTTATAATAGTAAACTTCTGAGGAGAGCGAATACGAATAATTTTTAAAATTAACTTAAGATCTTATTAACAAAGTAGAAAATGTAACGAATCATTTGTATTAAAAAAATAAACCAATAAATCAAAATCCCCTAAAATGTTCTAAAGCAATTATTCATGAAAACCACAGAATTATATCACGTTCACGTGTTATTCCATTCTATTTTCTTCCACGGTGCTTTTTGTGCACAACAGACTAAATATGTAAATGACATCGGACATTCGACAGATCTAGCTTCAACAATAAGGCTGCTTTCACTTGTCAAAGTTCGGAAGTTCCTTTTAGATGAGCCTTTATATGTAAGCAAACTGTCAATCTCTGTATGATACGGTTGAAGTAAAACCCATAATGAATTGTATTTATGATAAAAAAGTACCGGCCTCCAATAGAAAGCAGTAATGCTACGTGTTCTCATCGGAGTCTGTTATCTTAATTATATCCCTTCACCACGTCATTGGTATTGATGACGGCTATTGGGGTTTACAAATTCATTAAGTCTTTCGACGTTATTCAAAAAGCACTCGACCCAATTTCACCATCTACTTGTGTACCACATTTTAAAAATATTTTTTTTTGGAAAATTACAACATTTTGCAGTAAAATAAAAAAATCTCTATAACTTGAGTTTCCCGGTGCATGTGAATATATGAAAATGTTATCAATTAAAGTAGCATATTTCGGAAACTATTAGTCTAATCTATTCAAATGAAGTCAGTTTCTTCCTCTGGACGTATGCCAAAAATGGGAAGCGCATCTTTCAAAATATGAACATCCTGCCTAGACAATTTACAAATTCACTGAGACAGCCGACATCCCATGGGACCATTCACAATATGCATATTTCCATTAAGACAATTAACCAAATTGCAATTCACTTTAATTCCAGGTGATCTGCCCGAATATGTGCCACTCGTTTTTCAGCATCGTCATGCGGACAACAAGCCGGAACATCTCCAATGCGGCTCCTACGACTACAACACATGGAACAGCTCCACTGTATTCATGAGCTCACGTGTTCCGAATATTGCCATATGTCGAACCAAACGTCTGAAGTCATTCGGTGCTCTTTTGGGCCTCAATAATAAGCCGCGTTTTATAACTGATTCGCCATTATTGACCATAATTGTGGATACAACCATTGATGTTATTTCGGTTGCCGGTTCGATTTTGTCGATGTTTGGCCTAATGTGTATCTGGTTGACGGCCCTGTGCTGCAAACAGTGGCGTTCGCAGGCCTCACATAGGCTTCTACTCAACGTATGCTTTGTTCTCACGATAATTATGGCCTACTTCCTTTTCATCAATGTGCCAGATATCCACGAAGCCGTCATCAATATGAGCAATTATCATTGTATTGCAGAGGGAGCATTCCTGCAATATATGATTTTGGTGCTATTCCTTTGGATGCTGATAATAGCAATACTACAATATCATCGCTATGTTATTGTAATTGGCGTTTCCAGACCTTCAAATGCCACTGTCAAGTATTCGCTGGTAGCATGGGGTCTACCACTTATACCCACAACCTTGGTGGTCTACCTGGATCCGATGTCATATATACAATTTTCGGACAGCGCATGCTATCCATCCGGCTACAGTTTGTATTTCGCTGTGTTGTTGCCAATATCGGTCATTATAACTGTGAATGTTGGCATTTTTCTGTACATATTGTGCAGTGTACGAAGGTCCTTGAAGAAGTTTAAACGTGCCACGGAGCGTAATGATATTGTAGCGCAAGTACGCTTGTCGATTCTCCTGTTCTTTCTTTTGGGCATAACGTGGATATTCGGCATTTTGGCGCACGTGGACGATAGTGGAGTGTTTTCGTTACTCTTCTGTTTGACGTCGACATTACAGGGATTTGTACTGTTCATATATTTTGTGGTCATCGATCAGGGTCCCCATTACACGTGGAAGAAATATTGTTGTGGCGGCAGGGATTATTATACAATGGAAGATTCTACCATGACCCGACTGACTTCCTTGCATTCACAGCAGTGAATAATTTGTTTATTTATTAATTCTGAATATTCGTTGTTAAACGTTAATGTTTTTATTTAAAGTTTAAATATCATTGGTAGATGTTAAGCCTATATGAAATGACAATAAAATATACATTCGACTATTGTTGTATTTTATTTATACTTTTGTTTTTGTGACTTACACTCAGTCAGATAAAACATACTACAAAGTATCCGAATGCCAAAAGTGGGAGTGGTTTATTTATCACCATCAATCAAGTTAATGTTTGTGGTATGGAAAAATATATGTCTGTCTGATGCGAATTTGTTTGCTGAAATCTGTTAAAATGCCCATTTTTTTCGGCGTGTACAGTAGAAACCCGATTATCCGGACACCGATTATATCCGATTATCCGGACTCATTTGTCTCGGCTGTAATTGTCTAATTGCCGCCTCCGACAGGTTGTCTTTTATTTTGGCGGCTCTGTACTCTTGCTGTCATTTGTTTTTATTGTTTCATTTTCTTTGCGTTCAATTGAATACAGTGAAGACCCTGGATTCCAAATATTAACTGATGAAGAAATCATTGAGGATTTAAACAGTAACGAGAAAGAAGATGAAGAGACGGAAACTGGGGATGTATGTCAAGTACCATCTCACGCAGAAGCTTTTGAAGCTCTAGATGTTGCTTTTAAGTGGTTTGAAAGACAGGACGAATCGGATCCCATGCAGTTGTTACAACTCAAGCGCATCAGGGACATAGCAGCAATAAAAAGATGTGATTCATTACGTCAAAGATCAATAAAAAGTTATTTCCAACCAAAATTTTAAATTACATAAGTATTATGTAATTCATATAAATGTATATTGTATATATATATATACATATGTATATCGTATTATCTAAACGACACTTAAACGACATTTAAATATGTATTGTTTTTTAATTTGCTTTGAAATCGATTATCCGGAATACCCCTGGTTTTAATTGATCCGGATAATCGGGTTTCTACTGTACTTTAAAAGCAGTGAATCTAAACTGGTAGGAAGACATCGAGGGCATGAAATGATTTCTCTAATGCGTTACTCTTTTGAGTCGTATTACATGCTAAGGGGTTATCAATTTCGTGGTTTCAAAGTATGGGGCTGGAATTCGACATCTGTCAAACTAAGTTGTTAAACAAATTTTTTTCTTTTCAGTTGGTCTGACATTTACGGAAATGGATCGCTTAACTATCACACAATGCGTAAAAATGATTAAAAAATTTTGATTCTGGCACAGCCACATATCGTACTTCAATAGGCGATTATGGCTTATGGTTATGAAGCACATTTCTCACTCGGTGGGTATGTTAATAAACAACATTGTCGTATTTGGGGTTCTGAAAATCCTCAAATAATTGAAGAGAGGCCATTACATCCACAAAAGGTCACTGTTTGGTGCGCTCTTTGGTCGGAAGGTGTGATTGGACCTTACTTCTTCGAAAACGACGGGGGAACAACTGTCACCGTCAATTTGGAGCGTTATGGTCGTATGATAACCGACTTGTTTTGCCTGCAATTGAAGAATAAGACTTAGAGAATATGTGGTTTCAAAAAGACGGTGCCACATGCCACATAACTCAAGCGAATATGGTTTTATTGCAAGAGACATTTCATGGCCGCGTAATTTCTCGTCCTGGCGACATCAACTGGCCACCAAGATCATGAGATTTGACACCATTAGACTTTTTTTTTGTGGGGCTACACGAAAGATCGTGTTTATGCAGATAAACCTTTAACTCTTGAGCACTTAAGAACCAACATTCGTCAAGTTATGGCTGAGATACCGCCCAATATGTGCCAACAAGTGGTCCAAAATTACCTCAAAAGAATCAATGCTTGCAACACTTCGAGTGGTGGTAATTTAAATGGTGGTAACATAATGTCAACGTTCAGATTTTATAATAAATAAGAAATATCATGAAAAAAAATATTTTATATGTGTTTTATTTACGTTTATACTTTTAAACAGCAAAATGGATAACCGGTAAGTAAAATCCATTGCTCTGTTAAAAGCATCCATTATTATTTGTTTATTTATTCATTTATCTCGTCTATGGAAATACAATTCCTTACAGATTTGTGCTTAATAATAAATTATTCTATATTTAAATTAATTTCAAAAATTTACTGCATATTTCATTGAATTGTCTAAGCGACCTTATTATAGGATCATTCATTCCATAGTTTGTTCTATGGAAAGGTATATTAAAATATTCACAATTTCTGAAACTTCTAGGAGGAACATTAAAAATGTATACAAATTTATTTTATACAAGAACATAATTGACCGATAGTATCAGCGCTTGACAAGCAATGACAAATTGATAAGTTTGCATCCGGACTCGTACGACGGTATTCAGAGATGACAAAGCAAACATGATGAAGCAAATTTTTCTCTGCACTCTTTCAATTCTGGAGATTATTTTTGTGGTATAAGGATTCCATACCATCTACCATGTCTAGAATCCTTTCGTGAATAATCATTCGGCCAAACTTTTGTTGTGCTTGTTTTTGTCTAACATTCCGTTTCGGCCTGAACACCAAAATTATGACTCGGGTTTTGCCTTAACTAAAACCACACTGACATCTGCAAAATTGTGCACCTGTCAGCACCATAGCCAGCAACCACTAAAAGCTTTAAGAAAGCTGTATGCGAATGCTCTCTCTCTCTCTCTGTCTCTCGCACGCACAGAGAAATTCACAACCAACTTTTGACAGTTGTGCTAGGTCCTGCCAGCCAGCAGGCAGGCAGACAGACAACTGGTGACACACAGAACAGCTGAGCCGTTTATGAACACACAAAAAGCGCCATTTATATTAAACTATGCTAAGCGAAAGTATCCTTAGTCTTAGACGGCTCTTTGAAACGAACGGAAGTAAACGGCGAACAAAAGAGAATTCAAAGTGAAAATTGAAATCTGACGGGTCTCTTGTTTTCTTCTCCATTCATTCAATACAAAAGTAAAAATCTATACATACATGTATGTGTTCCTGCTTGTGTTTGTGTGTGTGATTAAATATTTCACTTTCTGTCGGTATCGCTGTGAGACTGTGTACGTGCGTTTACATGTGTTTGTGCGTCCTCTGGTGTCTATATGTGTGTTCGTGTGTGTGCCTGTAAAGTAATAAATTATACAAAAAAAAAAAACAGAAAATAAAAGAAAAATGTCCCAAGAAAAATACGACACCAGAGGAATGCACATCAGATAACAACTACGAATTCCAAAATAGGGAGAAAGTGAAAAAAAAACGAAATAAATAATAAAAGAAACGGCCCGTGAGCTTTGAGGGCAATAATCGAAAATATGTATTTTTCTTCCGAGCCGCGAGTCGAGTTGAATGATCTAGTAAATGCCAAGGAAATCATTGCGAAATGTGTTTGTTCCACTGCAACAACAGAAAAAGTGAAAGTTTTAAAGCACCATTAAAGTTTTATGGCAATGAACGGAGGCAGCCAAGAAGAGTGCATGAGCAGGATGGTGCCGAGCACATTAATCGATGATCCTTTAAATGCTTAAAGGAAACAATAACAATTGAAAATACTCGTACTTTTGTGTGCACACACACATACACATACATCACTCATTTATTTTTGTTTGAATTTTAATGACATTTCTTCGAAAAACAAACACTTGTTGTAGCCAGCCAAGAAAACACAATACAGCCACTGCTGCTGCTGCTGTAGCTGTAGTTCGATGATTAATATTTTGCGTAATTAATACGGTGGAATAGGAAAGACATTTTAATTGGTTTCAGTTTAGATGTGCCATGCTTACATTTCAGAGTACCCAATGATTCGGGAAAATGTTGTAGGATTGTGTTTCCAATTTCACATTTAATGTTGAAAAATTTGCCAAAGTCACTTCTGATCTCCGTTGTTGGGAACCTTAGTTTGTTTAAGGTTTTTAATTCCTATTTGGAAATCATGAATGTGTGAAGTGTGTGCCAACAGAAAAACCAGTAGATCGAGACTCTTAAAGGCAATCTAAACCAGAATTTTCCAATTCGCATTTGCAGTGAGGGGTAATGAGAAAACAGTTCAAAGACAGCTTCTGGTTTATAACTCCAGGAAAAAAAATCCGCTTGACCAATTTACGTGAACAACAGTGACAGTGATTGAAAATCAATGTGAGATTTTTGAATAACTGGTACGATTTGAATGACATTGAGACACATTCCTTGCCCAGAAGAAACGTGTTAATTCCCCGAATATTCTATGAAGGAAACCCCACAGGAAACTTCTCTTAAATCAGCAAGTTGTGTACGATATAATTTTTATATCCAATGACAAAAACTTACTGCTTGAAATCAGCTCCGAATGGCTAATCATTTTCTAATCAGGTTTTACATGACTTAGGGATTACTTTCCGGCATTTGAAAATAGCCGGTGAAGAAGATTTGATGGCCTTACAAAAAACCGCAACTGGGTTTGGTATGTGATTGTTAAAAACCAGTTAAAAACCAAAACACAAGAATTTGGTATCCCTGGAATGCAAATTTGGATGGTGTAATTTTCAAATCATAATACTCAGTAAATAGTTTGTTTAGTGATGTGAGGCAATGCCATTATCCATCCTATTTAATATTTTTAATCATAGTTGGCCTTTGCTTAAATTATGGACAATTTTTTTTTTTTTGGACTAACACTCAAGGGATGCCCCCTATAAATGCAATGCACCCTGTTAGCGATGGGAAAGAAGGGTATTGGAGGGAGGAAAAAGGGAGTAGTGTTTGCCTTGAATTTGATAATGTCATAGCTGGCAGGAAAAACACTCGTTGGAAGATTATTCCACATGCGAACAGTTCGGCTGAAGAACGAATTTTCTCTATAGTGCGTCGTCCGGTCAACCGACCAAGAAGTTTTCAAAAATGTTTTTCTTTAGAAACATAGGGGATTTGGTTTTAAAAAAAATCAAAACAATTCCATATTGTGATTCCTTATGAATTTACATTTTTTTTTTTCAGATTATATGGTATTTTTGTTAGGAGCGTTAATTTGTAAGCAACAATAAAAACCACTGGAAATTCTAAGAATTTTTCAGAAATCCCTAGCTCAATTTGGTGTTTTTTTTTTTTTTTTCAAAATAATCATTTATATACTCACCCTACTGGTAGGTAAAAAAGTCTCCAGAAAAAAACCGTGAATCCGTGGATATTTTTAGCTTTACGAAAACCTTTTTTTCTGTGCCGTATTACATCGCTGGGTTAACATCGATTTGTAAAGTTGTTATACCCTATCCCCTACGCGTAGGAGGGTATATATCATTTGATACGGCTCAAAAGTGTAACATCTAGAAATATTCACATTAGAACCCAAGTGTCTTTGAACTAAATTCGATTCATGACTTTCTAAATCGTTTGAGCCATGCCCGTCTGTCCGTCTGGCCGTCAGTCTGTCCTGCTGGTACGCACGATAAACGCCCAATTAGTCTTGACGGTAGACGATCAGCTGTTTTAGTTGGGGTTGCATTTTGCATGTGTTAGAGAGAGACAACTAAAATTGACGGTAGACTTCTGCAGGTTGCAGAATCAACCGTCAAGACCGATCAGCTGTTTATTGTTATTGATTTCACTTCGACATTTTGCGCGGGGTAATTATTTATAAGTTGTAAATTAAATTTTATAGTTTAATGTTATGAGTAATGTATTTATAAACGAAATCAAGTTATATTTTGTACAAATGTTCTTCAATTAGCTGTTTTTGTTTTGTTTTGTCTTACCGTCGTCTAGCGTCATAACTAATCGCACAATATTGAGCCTACCGTAAACCGTCAACCGTCAAGACTAATTGGACCTTACCTATCGAAAGAGTTAAACAATCGCTTTGAAATTTGGCATGAGTTAATATTTACCCAAAACTGCTTATGGGATTGCAAATGGGCTATATGGCCACACCCCTTCGGGTACCTCCCATACAAATCGTCTATTTCGCCCACTTTAGAAATCGTGTAATAATATCTATATGACCAACGCGATCTTGCCCAAATTTTGTATTTAATTTTGTTTTGGAGAAAAAACATGGAAGTCTGGCAACTCCCCTTCTGTAGTGTAATACCGGTTAGGATCTCATCTCAAAAAATAACGACTACAATGGAAAATTCATTACTCTCTATATATGTAACTGCAACGATTTTGTATTATCTTATTTTATAACTTAAAGAAATTTACACTCAGAAAATTTTGAAAAGTCTGATTCATTACCGGTGTGAGATTACATTACACCTTTGTCCCTTACGTTGAAAATATTCTTATTACAATGATTTTATTTTAGCTTTGTAGTGTGAATAAACAAATCGTCTATAATTATAAAATATCGAGGAAGTGAATGAAGCCATTACCCTCTAGTTAATTAATACCGGCAATTACAATCAATTCCAATAATGCTGTTCAACTTGTATGACATTATGGTCATTTATCACTATCCTGTAATGCCTTAGGCAAGTCAACGGGTTCCTTCATGGCGAGCAGTCTGGGTAAATCACCCCTTAGTCCTCTAATGAAGGTATCTAAGGCCTTATCTCTGTATGTCTGCGTTAGTAAACAAAGTGATTCCCGGCCTATAAGTTAACAACAAATACTTCAAACTCAAGTTAACCCATTCATCAGTCAATAACCAGCAGTCAAATATGCTGACTCAAATCTCTACTTACCTCGAAACCTGAGCTAACACATTTCAACGGTCAACAACCGACCAACGAAATGTGTCACACCAATTTCAACACATGCCGGCCACAATTAATAAAGCGCTGATCACAACAACATTGCGACATGCCGTCCAATTGATGAGCAAGCAGAACTAATGCAAAGCAGAAGTATAATTATAAGTTATATTGTAAATTTAACTTTACTTTCATTTTGACTAATAATCAATAAAGTCGCTTCAGACCAATTCGGTTCTGAAGTTTTATAAAAAAATCTTTTGAAACTAATAATTTCATTAACTTATACAATCGACTGTTACCGCCCTTCCAAATGAAGACATAAACAATCTTATTTACTGACAATTTACTGCTTTAGTGTTAAGCTCTAATAACCCACATGCAAAGCGATTTGTTAAGGATGACATTTATGATCATCGGTTGTATAACAATGACCATAAAGTAGTGTGAACAAAATCGATTTATATTATCTACATAATAAACAATTTGGGGTAAAATGGAAGTTCAAATTTAAAAGGAGTAAAGTTGATTTGGAACGAATCTAAATCGCCCTTCGTCCAAAGAGACTTTCTGGAATACTCTTATGGACCCCAAAAGTTCTATAAGCCCTAAAAATATTAAAGTTCTTTAATCATAACAAGGAGCAGGAGATTCATGAATTATTTAAGTTTTCGACGATTCTGATCTCCAGATGCGACAGTTTTGCTAGTAATTGTGCAATTGTCAGAAAGATAATTTTGCCAAAAAATCTTTGTTCATTTCGCGCTGATCCCAAAACGGAGTCCCAAACGGAGAAACAATAATGAAGCGGATGGTCGTGTGCCTTTTATAGTTACAAGCGAATAATGCGAAACTGGTGCATCAAGTATTTCGGGCTATGTCTAAGTCGATTTACACATACAGTTCCAAAAGTTCCTTTTATAAGTTCCGACGCACTCAGCATTGACTTTGTTAATTAGTTTGCATGTTTCCAAATATTGTTCAAGCGTTAAACGATACACGCTAGATGGACCAGCCGGCACATCAAAAACTCAATGCCCATTTAAATTTGCAGGCTTGCTAAACTTTCAAAAGCAAGTTATGATTTAACTCCGATTCGAAGTACTTTTATGTGGCAAAATCAAATGCTCGTTCTAATCGTCTCAAATCATTACACAATACAAATATTTTCCATCCAGACTTTTAAATAACCAATATTGTCTTGTCACATTTTGTAATGTTTTTTTTTTCATTTTCATTTTCTACCAAATTAAAGATGTAACTGGCAGACTTAATGCACCATTCTTTCCCTGGGTTATATAAGAAGACCAAAATGAAATTAACTAAATAAGTCCTTTGTACAAAAGCAGACAAGGCAAACCAAAATATACTGTCCGCCATGATTTATGTTGACGACATCATTTTTATGATCCCCATAATGACAAACTGGATTATACGTACATACACATACATTCATTCGTTCGTTGCTGTGGTTGCTGCTGCTGCTCTTGCCAAGGTCATGCCACATTTTGATGCCCCAATTTAGGTTTTTCTTTATGGGTTTCCAAAAAATGTATTTATCCAAGGCAAAGTACAAATTTCTAAAGATTTCCTTTTCTCATAACGTGTATTTTGATAAATTGCTATTTCAGACATATGCCTGAGTATTGATATCCTATCATACGCGGTAATAAATATAAAATTATTTCATCTTGTTACACGATTCCATAGAATGATGAAATATAAAGGTGGGTTTATGAAATTGTATCGCATCTATGTACATATGTATGTAATTGAAAGACGACCATCTATGTAGCGTGTCTATGAACACCGGAAGTAATGACTGTCCGATAAACACTTGGTCATAAGTCAATCGCTGATCGTTTATTTTCGGTGCAGGCATGATTGTTGTGAATGTATTTTTGACATACAGGTTTTAGCAGTGCCCTCGGTGTTCCATTTCCAATAAAACATTGTTAAATTCGGCGTGGACATTTATTTATTTCACAAACACTCGAGGAGTGTGTTCTATAGGGGAGAGGAAAGAGATAGAAGTATTTGTTGATATTTGACTTGAATTTGGCTCGATAGCTCGATAGTAGATCGGTTGTCCTACATCCAATTCCATTGTTGTACGTCAATACAGAAGAACGCGCACATTACAAATCCACTCATACAACGAAATTCCAGCATCCCATATGAGTGTGTCAGGTACAGCTATGTCGAGTTGTTGAGAAACATCAGGAGTTGAGACAAAGATCTCCCCAACTATTGAAAAATCTAAGATATTTGAAGAATGTGTCCCTCTTTTCAGCGGATTTTATGGTTTAATGTTGAGTATTAAATTGAGCACTGTCTCTGCAAAGGGGATGACCCCTATAAATGCAATGCATTGTGTTAGCGGAAGGAAATTTGGGTATCGGAAGGAGTAATCAGGGAGTAGTGTTTGTTGACATTTGTTTAGAATTTGTGAATGTCACAACTGGCAGGAAACACATTTGCTGGAAGTATATTCCACATACGAACGGTTCGGCTGAAGAACGAATTTTCTCTATAGTGTGTCGTTCGATCAACCGGCCACTTTACAACGAACGGATGAGAGTCTCTGGAAAGCCGCATGAATGTTCTAACATCAGGGACAAGACGACGTATATCTGCGGAGTAGATACCGTTAAAATATCTACAGAAAAGATTTTCGTTTTTAAAAAAATGTTGTACGAAAAATCGGCCAACAATAAAAATTAAATGTGGCCCAACAATTTCCCATGTAAATTTGTGCAACATTTCATACAAAATTTCGCTGATATGCGACAACTTGGTTTATGTTTATTCTTTTTTTTTTTTGAAAATTTTACGAAAATTTAACGATATTTCGATTTTTTGTTTTTCTTATGCCAAACGCATTCGGATTTATTTTACTTTTTGAGCGATTTTTCATTTTATTAAAAAGATGCATGAGTTTTTCAATTTGTCTCTATTTTTCATCTATTCCGAATATGGAAGTGCCTCATTAGAAAAGAAGAACTTTTTCTACAAAGAAATCGCTCGAATTTTCGTAAACATTTTTCACATGCTGTGTTTTCTTTCCTCTTTCCATTCGCAATACAAAAATAAAAGTATCAAAACTTGCTTTAAAAAAATCGCGTCATTTTTAAGAGCCACCATTTTTATGCCCAATATACTTTTGTCTTGTCGTACTTTTGTATCTGTAGAATACACCGTGTTACACACATTCTGTCCTATGACCCAAATTTACTTTTTCGGAAAGGGGATAAAAAATAAAAATACACGTGTATCGGCGATTTTCATGTACACGTCAGAATTTTTTTTTTTTTGTTTACGTTTGAAGTATAAAGCTCTTAGTGGCCTGTGTGAAAGCCTTTCGACCGATTTTTAACCCTTTTTCAGTGATCCAATCGAGCTGGTTTTTGGCAGGCAGACTCGTGGAAATGTCTGTATCACGTCAAATTTTTTAAAAACAATTTTTATCAATTCTCAGATTTTCTCCAATTTTTATTATTTTTGAAAAAAATATTTTTTTCACTTTTCTTCAAGAGAATCCAAATTTTTAAACTACTTAAGCGTTACGAAAAAAAATGTTTTTTGAACTGAAACATTAAAAAAACGATAACCATTTAAAAAAAAAAAAAAATTAGGAAAATGTGAGAATTGATAAAAATCTATTTTTTAAAAAAATTTACGTGATACAGACATTTCCACGAGTCTGCCTGCCAAAAATCAGCTTGATTGGATCACTGAAAAAGGGTTAAAAATCGGTCCAAAGGCTTTCACACAGGCCACTACGAGCTTCATACTTCAAACTTAAAAAAAAAAAATTCTGACGTGTACATGAAAATCGCCGATACACGTGTATTTTTATTTTTTCCCCTCTTTCCGAATATGTGCATTTCGTTCATAGGACAGAAAAAAATCAATTTTTTGTAACACGGTGTAATATTTAAATTTAAATGAAATTACATTCACTACTATTTGTTCACTTTTTCAACTTTCACCCCCATAAAAATATTTTATAAAAATTTAAAAAAAAAAAATGTATGAAAATGCAAAAACAATGTTCACACATTTTTCCTTTCAGAGGTGTTTAAAATTTGTATGAATACGGGGATTTGGTAAAGAAAATATAAAAATAAAAAACTCGTTTCGGTTTATGGTTTTCATACGATTGGCAAGAGTTTCAGTAATTTGTTCATATGCAAGTATTCATGTGTTCCCTCATTCCTCATGAAATTCTGTTTGTAATATTTTTGAATGTATTTTATAGGCGATTTTCGAACCTCTTTTGGATGATCTAACTGTCGTCATCACTTGTGACGGTACGACCACAACGGAATTCTGTAAACCTTCTTCCGCATTTTCTTGGTTTCAGCGTCCATGTAAAACTTCACTATAAAAAGCATAAACTGTTCCGAACCACCTGTCAGACATTGCTCAATGATTTGAAAGAACTTCTTACTTACTTACTTTCCATGAAGGAAAAGACGTGGAACTTTTCTCGAATCAGTGGGCTGTGTACGATATAATTTGTATACTCACTGATCGGGACCTACTCTGTTTAAAGCCGGATCCGAAGGGCTACTGATTTTATAGAGACGATTTACATGGCTTAGAGATTGCTCTCTTACTTGTAAAGTCGCCCACATGTACGGGGTGGAAACAGTCGCTGAAACATGTTTGATGGTCTCAGGTTCTGGAACTCAGGTTCTTCTGTGTGATAGACCACACCACGGTAGACCACAGAACTGCACCCTGTGTTATTTCATGGACTGCTAGCTTTTTTTACAGTAGTTGACTTGCAGTCGACGGGAACTATAAGAGAATTACTTAAGGTCACGAAATTGCCATTTTTTTAATTTAATTGTTTTGTTTTATATTCTTGCGTCACTGCCTGTATCCTATTTAGTTATCAGAAATATATAATACAATAGGATCTTAATGGCTTTTCCTAGAGATCAACTGACCTACCGTCCTACAATTTTCTTTGAAAAAAATAAATCAAAATTTAAAATTTTTCCAATTTAATCCTTGATCAAATTTATTACTTTGTAGCAATGGGTTTTATGAAGACACATTGGCCAGCATATGCACTAGGTGAAATTGTTTTCCTCAAATCCTGAAATGACCTCTTAGGCTAAGTAGTACTTACCGCCCATTGGCAACTGTTCAATGATCTTTGCCCTTTTTTTACCACCAATTTCACTGATGCCCTCAAATTTTAATAACACTAAAAACAAGAAAATTGCTTTCACTTCTTAGGTTTTTAGTTTTTTTTTGTTTTACTGAATTTTCTTTTGCCCCTCTGTATTAAGTAGTAAAAGGTTTCTTTAAGGAGAAATGTTAACATTTCAAAATGAAGTCATGCAAATCCACACAAACACATGCACACTTGTATTTGCATATGCATATAATATTCATAATTACATATATGTATGTAGACGTATGTGTGAATGTTTGTTTTTGTACATACATTAGCGTGTATTTCTCATCGTCTCAACATGCTACGGCAGTTCTTGGCTACGGTGCTGTGTGCTGAGCTCTCCCTGCATTGGTGGAAAGGTAAATTGGACCTGTCGTCACTTTGGCTACGTCCAGTGACCACATTTCACTCTCAGGATTTACAATAAGAAATAATTTCCCTAGTAATCACATGAATGGCAAATTGAGAAATTGTATGGAGATACCTACTACACATAACCGCATGTTTGCAAATAGAACAGCAGCAGATACACTTTGCGATTGTGGTTTATGACTCGTTGTGAACATGATAACTAAAGAATTGCGATTGCAGGCCTGAAATGGATATCGTTGTCACCCTATTCTGGCTAATCTCTTAAAAATATATCTACTGATAACATTTCAATAAAAGCCATTATCTCATTACACTTCTAAACGGAAAGAACTTTAAATTTGTCTTTAGTTTACCTTAAGCACAGAAGATTATGTTGTTAAATCACAATAGTTTCTAAGCTTTTATAGCTGCTGATATTGATAGCAAGCCGAGTTTTTGCTACAGATCAGCATTTATTGAAATTAGTTGCAGCCGACTTCCACAATTTCATTAAAGTTATTACTCAGTCATGTGGCTTCTGTGCAAATGGCCGAAGGGCATCTATTATGCCTGGTTGCCTGACATGCACAACACTCCTGTACCTGTTTCTCGTTAGTTACTATTTTTTTTTTTTTTTTAAATTACGTTTATATCGTAAAAGGCAGATTAAGGCAACCTTAATAAACACAAAGTTAGTTACTTTGTTCGTTTGTTTACCACGCTTTAGGTTAACTTACCACGCGAACGACTACAGCAGAGTTTTGTTTAATGGTTTTCCGTTTTTCTCTCTCTCTCTCTCTTTTATTTTTTTTTTCGCTTCATTTCTTCTTTTCTGGCATATGCATGCCACGTAAGTGCAGCCGTTGTGAAAATATGTGTGTTGGATGTTTTAAAACATTTGCAAAATTTAATGAAAATGTGTCTACAAAAAAAAAATAAATTGTGCTAATTTAAATCGCAATGAAAATGTGTGTGTTTCCTTAGTTTCCATAGTGTACTAAACAAAAAAAAAAGTAAGAGTGTCTTTACATAAATCGAATTAAAAAGTGTGCAACATTGTAGCGAAATAACGCACAAAAGATTACAGCAATTGTGCAGTTATCAACTCAAATTACGAAATTTGAAAAATTGAATTATTGCCGTCAGCAGCGTCACATTGAGGCAAACACATTAAATCTACCAGAGCAGCAGCCCTCGACACACACATCACCTACACAAAATGGTAAGTAGACAAAGGTTTTGGGTAACACACACATACACCTGCATATACACTCACACCACGACATGTGTTGAGGTAAGGCACGTATGTGTGAGTGTCACCCTTAATATGTTTCAAAACTGGCAAATCTGTATCACGTACTCCGGTGTTTGCCAGCGTACACCGTTACGTATGAGTAATGGCAGCATAAATAAATTATACGCTCCAGTGTACCCCAAATATAGTGATTCGAAACTTAGGCCAACGGAAGCCGTAGACGACTTTATGGTGATGCTACACCAAAATGCCCATTAAAATATTCAAGTTGAAGGGATCGAAAGAAAAATTACCACATGTGCTGAAAGTTACTCATAAAACGGATTGGTAGGATCCAATTTAGGTTCACCATTATAAATACAACTCAGACCAAAGACAGTGTACTCTCTCATAAGCGGACACCTAAGGGACTGCAAATTTTGTCCGCTTATGAGAGAAGTGCACAAGAGGATTGAAGCGGAGAGGTGTCCGCAAGGAGAGAGTGGTCTGTACTGGTTAAATTTGATGTGGACAAAAATTTGCATTGCCATGTTATTTAATGACTTTAATCATGATTACTTCCGATTACTATAAATAATCAGAAATAATCCAAAGTAATCTCTCAAAGTAGTCGGATTTTTTTTCTGATTACTTTTGATTCGTTTTGATTACACTCTGCGACAAATGGTAAGGGTCAGTGATCGGTTTGGAATGAAACCACCGGGGAAAGTTATATTGGTAAAAAAAAAGTCATACGTGTTCCAGCGTTTCGCTGGGTCTCATCTAGGAACCGAGATATATCGATTTGAAGTTAGTAAGTATCGTATAGGGGAATTTGTCACGTTTTAGGCTCTTTTGTTTGACATAACTCGAGAACCACTCGTCCGATTTAGCTGAAACAAATTTAGAAAAATTAAGAATTACAATTCCTCTAATCTGTTCTTAAACCGTTTTCCTACTTAAGCAACAGTTTCGCAATTATAAATAAATGTATGAAAAAAAAAATTATTTTTGCCTAAAAATTAAAATTTTTTTTTTTTTAATTCATAAAAAATCCAAAACGGTAAAAAGTGTCAAGTCCTATTACTTTCACGTAAAGTCACATAACCTATGACCAAAATGAGACATAAATCATGAAAATCGATGCACGCGATGCAAAAACGTGACAAATTCCCCTATACGATACTTACTAACTTCAAATCGATATATCTCGATTCCTAGATGAGACCCAACGAAACGCTGGGACACGTATGACCTTTTTTTGACCGATATAACTTTTCCCGGTGGTTTCATCCCAAACCGATTGTGGCTGTCGCACAGTGTTATTTGCAGTAATTAAAAGTACTCCTGATCAATTTTAGATTATTTGTAATTGTAATAAATTATAAGTCCTGAAAAACTGAATATAATCGTTACTGCACATCTACAGAAAATGAAATTTAATTAGAAATTATTACGATTAGTAAACATTACATAAAAGCTATACTGCATTGACCATCACAATCTGTTAAATTACTTTTTAACCAGGGTTAAAAGTATAAATTCAGTTACTATTCTAGGTAAAACTAAGGAAGTTGTTGACTTCCAGATACGTAGTATTCGTAATTGATGTGTTTATTTTGTGGCAACTCTTATTGGTGTCATTACCGATTGTTACCAATCAAATTTCATAATCATATCCACAAATGTCGACCTGCAGATTTTCTAGACTCCAAAAATACAGTTCCCTCACAGTTGAATAGAAAATAACCTGTAACCGATTAATGGTGTAAATAATTGACCAACATTTTTAAAATAGAACGGCACAAATTATAATTTATTATTCCATCATCGCTATCGGTATTTGCTGACTGTCCAAGAAAAAAAGCACAGTTTTCAACCTTATTCAGAATACCAGATTGCAACCATCACTTAGCATACCTAGGTTCGCAAAAACATTTTTCAGCGATTGTTTTGATCTCGGAAATGTCGGCGACTTTTTGAGTAGGAGAGTAATCAGCCAGCTATGTAAAACTCTTCTAAAAAAGCTTAGTCGTTCGGAGTCAGCTTTAAACAGTAGGTCACAGTCGGTATGTGTAAACAATGTTCACTGATTTGAGAGAATGTTAAGGGAAATAAGAGTCAGTGTTCTCTCCTTAAAATCCATGGTCGGGTTTAGAAAAAATTGTCATCCTGAACGAACAAACGACCGTGAACGATCCACTCCTGTAAAAAATCTTCAGTTACTTTTGTTTATTTGCGAACCCTTTTTTCCAGGCATTTTTTCAAATTTCCCCAAACATTTCAGAACTAGTTTTGCTAAAATTTATATGTTGGTTTCATGTTGCTGAATCCAATTTTGATTTCAAACTGTGTTACCATTCTCTATTTTATAAATCCCCTACAGAGCCGACTCGTTCGGTTCCAGTGGTTATAAAAAAAAAAATTTACAAGAAGTGCATCTACATAACAGTTTAGAGCGCACAACAAGCCGAATACTATTTTATGTGTATGTCTCAGGACATGAGGCGGAGAAAAACCGCCTCCTCTTCTCAACCTATCCTAACCTAACATAACTAACGTTTGCCAGCTACACTATAAGATGGTTCCTAATGGATTTCGAAAACAAATTTTTTTCAGTATTTTTTTTGTACTTTTCCCAACTAATTTTTGGAGATTTCTTGTTTTTAAAGACTTGGGTACATTTTCATTGTACACATTTTTATTATTTTTGTATATAAAAAACTTCCCCATTTTCCCCAATGGAAAAAACCATCCACAGCATCCAACCTCCATCGCCTTAAAATTGGAAAAAAATCATAAATTATTTGGGTGATTTTTTCATTTATTTTGTGAAATTCTTTATTTGAGACATTGTTCATTTTATGTTTGAGGAAATTTTGCATTTGGGTCATTTTGCATGTGACCAGAATATTTCCCTAATTTTTTTTCAAGAGGCCTGAAGTATTTAACTATAAAATGTATTCGTTAAATATCCAAAATCATCTGGGAATAGTGGAAGCGTTCCATCACGAAAACATTTGAAGCGTTATGGATTTACCAAAAATACGACACCTGACAAGCCCTTGACAAGCCTCGCCGCAACGATTTTTTTCAGAATTATTGTAAAAAAAAGTTCAAATTGGTCTTTTTGTCTATTTTACGGTGTTCTTTTTTTGGGCAATTAAGCATTTTCATCGTTTTTTATAGAGCCATTTAAATCGGTGAGAAGCAGCACCTTCGACTAACCGACGGTTAATGAGTGGATATGGTTCATCACTTCTTCCAGACGAATTTAAAGTAACATTTTGCAGTGTATCCGATGTTTACTTTAGACAGTTCGTGTACTATATGATAACTAGTAAGTTGTACTGCGCCCATGGCGCCCGTTGAAATATGAAAAAAAAATTTTGTTGAAAAAAAAAAAATATGTGGAAAAAAAAAAATTTTGCTGAAAAAATTTTTTGTTAAAAAAAAAATTTTGTTAAAAAAAAATTTTTTCTTGAAAAAAAAAATTTTGGAAAAAAAAATGTTGGAAAAAAAAAAATTTGGAAAAAAAAATGTTGGAAAAAAAAAATTTGGGGAAAACACAATTTCTGTACAAAAAAAAAATATTATTTTTTTTATTATTATTATTTATAGAAAATTATAGAATGCCTATTTAAATTCCTACGTACTGCGTGACAGAGTCAGTGAATCAGTGTCGAGGGTAAATATATATTAAGATAATTATCTTTATTAGTCTAAACAGATTTCAGCACTAGCATAATATATACGGTGGGAAGATTCCGTGGAGCTATCCTTCTAAAGGTTTCTGCTGAAATACTTAATTCTAAATGCCGAAAGTTGAAATCAATCTTCCATTTGTCGCTCCCTGATGTGATTAGGGAGTTTCGCAACATTTATCTTTCCACTGATAAGCAAGGGTTCATGACCAGGTAGTTCATGTAACTCGTACTCGGTTCACAAGAGCCTTATGATCATTATCCAATTGAAAAGTCTTGTGTATCCCTCTGCAATAATTGTTGCCCCTGGGTAACTCACGTAACTAACTGGCTCCATTATCGTACTCGGTTCACATGTAAAATCAGCCTTAGACTTATTTGAGGCAACACTTCATTTAGAATTGCCCGGAAGAAATAATCCAATCGAAAAGTCTTGTGTATCTCTCTGCAATAAAGTATGCCCCTGGGCTGTCAATAAAAACTTCGATATAGTTTTAGTACTTCCACTGAAATTGAACACATATCGCCCTTTTACTTTTCTAATATACGCAATGCCCGCCAGGCACACATAATTACAAACACTCCCATCTAGTGTTCGTTTGCCTTGCATGTTTCATTTACTGCGGACATAGTTTAAGATAAATTGGGAAATTATTTGCACTAGTTTGAAAACTGTGTTTGTATGCGCTGGTCGAAGATATGTTGTAACTTTAAATGAAATATTTTATGTAAATATGACTATGACTCTATTGACGTATGCAAAATGTCGCATGGATTCATCCATGTCCACAGTATGGCTGCCTTTGAAAGAAAAATATCCTAAGTCAACTTTTTTAAAATATTATAAAGGAAAAAAAAAATTGTTAATGTCTCTGTAGCGCTCAGCGGCAACCGATATGGAGTTTCCAGCAGCACTTTCTAAAAAAAAATTGCCCACCAATGCCACCGCTCCAAAATCTCCACAAAAATGTCACCTTCTGACGATACATTGGCTTTTGGACGAAACCGTGCGATCATAGCCGCCGATATTTGATTTTTTTTTACGTTTATACTTGAATCTTGTTGATTCGTAACAACATCGAAAAGGAAAATGAGTGAAGTCAAAAAGAAATGACAAATAAAACCCTCAAATTTGTGATTTGTGACTTTTTTTCTACCCCGCAATCATCCTCACACCTTCCGCCAACAAACTGGAAAATCTGTCTCCTTAAAGCTAAAAGTTTTTTTTCTTAAAACTAGTAGCAACAACAAAAAAAATTACAAAAACAGCAACGTCAATTACATATTAAAAAATGTTCAGGGGTACGAACTGATTGTGGGCGGAGTAGTAATATCGTCTGCTAAAAACTCTACAAGGATATTTGTCTGAAATAATTTTCAGAATACCGCATTCTTCGCCTGGAAATGTGAGTACGGCAAAAATGTAAGAATTCGACATTCTGAAAATTGTTTCAAACAAATGTCCTTCTAGCGTTTTTAGCGGACACTATTACCTGGCCTTCATGGTAATAGACATGTAACACTCTCGACATTCTGTTAGCTAAGTCGCTTCTAGTTTTATTTCAATTTCTTCTAGCAAATTGCTGAAGTCTTTCAATGCTAACTACATTATTTGCCACATGAATCTCTTCGTTTTGAAGTTTTTGAGACTACTTTTCAGACAATCAACAGACGATTTTGCCATTTCTTCAAATTAAAGACGAATATCAAAAGTTTATCCAGTTTTAACTCGATAAACAATTTCGAAGGACAAAAAAAATATATTCACAATTTATCAATAATTTAAAGTTTAATATGACTTTATGATAATTTCAACCGAAACCAACTGTGGAGCCAATTTTTGTTCATCTGATATTTTTTCATAAACTGGACTTGGTGCCTTTTCATTCCAAGAACGTGTCCTGTCCACCATGTTTTGTCTGCAAATACTTTTATCATAAAAAGCCAAAAGAAAAGGTCATTGTTTAGCAAAGGCTTCGTTATGTCGCTCAATTTGTTCGCTGACAACTTTTGGGTTTCAGCAGCTGTGAGATGTGTAAAATCCTTTGTTTTTCTAAATTGAATACCAAAAAAAAAACGTACAAACCCGTAAACAAAATGTAAACTTTAACAACTTTTGTGTGATACCAAACACACATCATAAGTGGAAACAAAATAGGTCGATATCAGCTACAAGAGTATTAAAATAATTCCTGAGAAAATACCTTAACGAAATAAATTGTCACACATCTTGAACGATTTGGGTAAAGGTTGGTTTTATTGTTTCAAATGAAAATTGACAGATGAAAATTATTGGGAAAACTGGACGAACGAAATAGTCAACCTGAGGTTACATCAATGATAAGGGCTTGTTAGACATAATCCAAATTTATATTTATGTAGAATTATAAAAAAACAGCTTATTAAAGGACTCTGAAGATTGTCTGAAAAATAGACTTCAATACAATTATCCACACCAAGTAAAAGTAATTTCTCGATAATCTGTCATTTTGACATAACCTTCCCTCAAAACCATTTACTGTACGAATGTTTACATCTTGATTAAACTTCACTACTCTGCCCGGGATGGTCTAAGGTGGTGTGGCCATCGTTAAGCGCTTCCGAAATGTATTACAAATTAAATTAAACCTGACACGACATTCCCATTCCCATTATTCACAGCAGCACTGTGAGTGTGCGTGGGTGTATGTGTTCCATGACAACTATCTTGATCGACTCGAGTTTTTGTATATTCTTAATTAAGCAAGAATATAAACTGACTATCTAATACCATTAATCAGTCGTCCATCTTAAAATAAATCTAAATGGAGATTTTTCTTTCTTTTCTTTTATTTTGCAGTATGGATTTGTTAATTACGCTTTGGAGCTATTGGTGCTTAAACATTTCGGCGAAGAGATATGGGAAAAAATAAAGTAAGTGTCCTCATTTAATTGATAATATTTTTTTTTCCCAAGAATTCCACTTCATTAAAGTAAAACTCTACATCCACCGTGTGGAAAATACACATCCACACTGGCACATAGAGATAAATCTTCGGAAATACACAACAACAAAATGATGATAATGATTATTTACCCAAAGAACGAACGAACGAATACAAAAAAAAAATCCAATTTCCATCGAAAACTGTCAATATTATTTAGGATTCATTCATAAGTGTGTAAGTGTGAGTGTTCTTAGGTAACAGTGGAATCTCACACTCAATTGTGTTTTAGTGCCCGGGAAAGGAAGACCCACACAATTTACAGGACATGACACGACTGACATACAAACGCAATACATACACAAAATGGAGTGACAGCAAACAAATACAAATAACCACTGACAGTTGACGATAAATGTAGTTGTGTGCGTGCGTACAACCTCAATCTGTATGTGTGTAAACGGAAAAAAAGGAAGACAACACATTTATAGTATTCATACTTTCCAAAACATACATGTATGGGCCAAAATCAAAATATTTACCTTTTTTTGGGATTTGCTTGAGAACAAAAAAAAAATGATGTTAGACCCGATTCGGAACCCTGAAAGAGATTCTGAATTTTGTATTGAGCTTATAAGACCGATTTTCAACTGTAATAAATCTTACAATTAATTCGAAATTTTTAAAAAATATTTAGTTTGAAGGCGCGAAAGATATGAGACCTAAAAACTACTTTCTTAGGAGGACAGAATTCTAAACGCTGAAAAAACGGTTTTTTTATATGTTTACACACAAGTAAATCGTGTATTTGGAGGTTGTATCAAGTAAGGCTTATTTGCTTCGAAACAAAGTTTATTTGGCTGGACATATAACACATTTGCTATTATTATGAAGTATTTGAGCAGAAGCATTAGCGTGTTTGGGAAAAATAAACTTATTAAATTGAACAAAGTACACGATTTGAGTGCGAATAAGTGTGTATTTGTAGCTGTTTTCGTATTTTGTTTTCCTCTACGCTCTTTCAGATAATAACCGAGAAAATAAGATGAATTGTTATATAGATTTTCACAAATTGATATAAAAAAATACAAAGTAATACAAAAATGCATATATATATTTGATACTTATAACCTACAAACAAGTTAATGTTTGTGGTATGGAAATATATATATGTTTGATGTTAATTTGTTTTGCTGAAATTTGTTGTCAGCGTGTACAAACAGTTTAGGGTAGGCAAAGCGAAAATGTCAATATAAACGTTACAATTTTTAAACTATCATGTTTTCTCTTATTATTTATGGAACCATTTGTGTGGCAACTACAACAACAGTACAATCGAATTATTAAAAATCTCTTTTGGCAGAAACGTTTGACTTTATGGATATCAGCTGACATTATGAGAGCTGTAAATTATTTCTGGTATTATAGTGATTTCGAAAGTTCATATTTGTATATATTTTGGTAAAATTTTTAGTGAACTGGGCGGAAACTGGAGTCATAATACTACATCGAGCCAAAAGTACAACGATTTTTTTAACCATGTGTCTGGTTAATTTTTTCATGGTAAATATTTGATTACAAAGTCAAAATAACGTTATATAAGGTCAAATTTACATGAAAAATAGTTGAGTGAACATTATATAAGGTTGATTTTTTCGAAAGAGAGGCTGAAAAATGTGCGAAATAAACAACAATTCAAAGATCATTCGGCTCTGTTGCGTCGAAGTTCTTGAACTGCTTTGTGTTAGACGAAGTTCAGTATTATGTTACACGAAGTAGCAACGAATGCGATTGTGTTTCCCCGCCTCCCACACTTTTTCCCCTTTACTTTTCTCTTAACATGTGAGAACGTTATCTCGCTCTTTCAAAAACCCACCACCAAATGCTATCGTCACTGCTTGTTGAGCTGTTGGTTTTCAATGCTTTATTGCTTGCTTTTTCTGGGATATGCGCTACTAAACAGTAGTTCTCGTTCAATCGCTTAGAGCTAGGACACTTATTACACCAATATTTGCTGCAGAAATCATTGCAAATGGGTAACGATGAAGAACTGTAACAGCTTCCGAAACCTTGCCGGCAATCAAAGCAAACACAATTCGTGAAGCTTTTTTGAAAAATTAAAGAAATATAAAATTGTTAAATTGAGCATGCGTTGTTTCAATAAATTAACAATGAAATTTTTATATTAACAATTTTCATGGTTAAAAAATTCAACAATGCATTGTTAAAACAACAATAATTATTTTTATATCAACAAGTTTCATGGTTAAAAAATTCAACCAGGGAGTAGGTAAATTAACTATTATTATTGTTAAATACCAGTCAACAAGAAGATGTTCAAATTAACCATATATAACGTAGACTCCAAATCATGTTTATTTATGGTTTAGTTAAGCTTATATAAGGTTAATTTTTGTCTCTGTGTACGTAGTCTTACCGGAGTTTTTAGTCGAGTTCTGACCCCCCTTGGGATAGATCCTTCTTGGAGTTTTGAGTTGGTTGGTTGTTTTAGCATTTCAATCGCAGGAATACTTCGGGTCGGCGTAGAGTTGTGATCTTAACTAGGTGCTACCACGCAAGAGTAACAGAGGCGTTAAGTTTGCCGCAACCCGACCCAAACTAAATGATTCGAATTGGCTTTGCTGGTCTACTGGTTTTACTTAGTATAATTTAGGACAATATTAGTCGTAGTTTCCCTTAGCTGTGATGGTACACGATAGTTCAGACCGTCGCGTTGATAAAACTCTTGATTTATAAGGCTTGACCGGAGAATAGAATTTTGTACCACGGGTAGTTGGAGGAACACGAACATGTTCTGTTAAGACCATTCGTGGAGAACTTCGGCTCCGTTGCAGTGACTTACAGGTGTTTGTATAGATCTCGAGCGCTAACAAAGAGGGAGGTTTTGACTCGAACTGTTTCTGGCGAATTTGACCCGCATAGTATCCATTGTATTCAGTCTTAATGAATATTTCAATTACAATAATTATGCCTCAGCCCAATTGGTTGGCAACATATTTAAAAAAAAAAAATTAGAAACAACAAATTAAGAGGAAAAAAGAAATAAGTTTACAAGTTTTGGTAAATTATGAGTACATGGAAGTGTTTCCACATAAAAAACTACATTCTCTTTAACTTTCTTTTAAATAACGGAAATTCGACTAACATTGTTAATATCGTAAGGCAAACACTTAAATTCTAAACTACCAATATATTAAATATATATTTTGTCATTTCTAAACGACATCTAACTATTCTAAGAGTCGTGTTGTTTCTGGTGTTAAATCGGGTCTGATTGGTCTCAAATGTAACCGTGCGAGAGCCGAGATTTTTAATAGATTTAAGGATATACAAAATCAATTGTAATTTATATAAACCATTAATTGGCAGGATATTGGGTGAAATGTCTTTGTACAGCGAGGCTGTGGAATATGTCAGTGACAGGTTGTAAACGGTCTTTGGCGTCTTATTTTGCAATCTTTGTGGCGATTTCAGTTCATTGCTTCACCTACTATCCCGCCGACAATAAGTTCGTAATATTTTATAATATTTTAAATTTCTGCTTTTATGTTTATTTAAAAATCTATATTTTTGAGACAAAGTTTATTGTCTCCTTAAAGATAAATTTTTTACTTCTTAGAACTAATAGCAGAACAAAAAGTACAGAGTAGTACTAGCCTGTGTAACAGGCAGCCAATTGAGATCGATATGTATTAGTTACAGATACAAAATTAACTTAGTTGATCGATTTTTTTTTAAATTTTTTAATTTATAAAGCAGTCCAAAGTTTGATATAATCTGTTCAATTTAAAGAAAATTTGTATATGAAAAAAATAAACATTTGTCCTACTGCTCTAAATTACGGCTAACTGTTTTATGCCTGACAAGGTTAACTTAACAATCAATACCGCATAATTGACGTTATATAAGCGTAATGGCTTTAATTACATTTGTGCATGTTCGAATGTGTTTATTTATGCATTTATCCGATAGTGTAGGTTAGACAATAAACGAAGTAAAATGACATGTCACATTAATTGACTACACTACGAAAGGTGTTGTTGGTGTTTATAATAGCGAAAAACGGCAACAATTATTTGAATATTTCTTTACACACACACACACACGCACATACAGTCACATTAATAAATATACAAACATATTTCGTGATCTAATTGATTGTGTTATTTGTACTGCTTTTAGTATTGATAAACATCAACCACAACAACGAACAAAAAAATAAAAACACCCAATGTCCACAGAGCATTTAATCAAGTTCAAATGATAATGACTTCATTACGTTCCTCGTTTATTTACTACAACTAATACAAATATACATTCAAACAACAGTGAACTGTTGTCTAACCCAGTTTGAATGGATTTTGAACTCACATAATACGCCATCCTTTTCGTTGACGGCAGACCGCCTTCACCGGTGCCACACAAATTTGTGAGCGAAAAGCCGCCGTCACCACCCACGTGAGCAATGCTATAACCCCACCAACACAACAACAACAACAAACTAAAGACGACAACAACAAGTTGTGCTATTTGAAGTAATAAAAATCCATTAACTAACGTCGACATGCATGCACATCGCAACGTGTAAATGTGTGATATATGATATTTTATTTATATGTGTACACCAACCTGCACAGTCATACCCAGCCCACGGTGCGCCGTGCGGCAGAGAGTGAGTAGGAGCCACAGACATTTACTCACACAATGATCTATGTCTGTGGTTGCGGTTTGCTTTGTATCGGGCTGTGTTTCTCGATGTGGCTGTGTGTGTGCGATGGTGTGCTCTCTTTTGCGTCAATATTGTGTTCGATTACACATTTAATACATCGTCTATTGACTTTGGTTTCTTGGCCCTTCGTTACTTTTCACTTTCTATTCGCATTAATCTCTACGATTCGTATACAATCGGGGGTACAGATATACACAACCACCACGTGCACAAGGACCAGCCGAAGCAGAAGCCACGACAGAACAAGCAGTGAATGACATATAATTTATTTGAAACTCAACTAGATCCTTTTACATTTGCAATTTATTATTTGGCCAAGTCTAATTAAACCGAAATCCCCGAATAAATTGTAATGTGGTTGGATGTTAAAGGTTAATTAAGATACATGTGTATGTGTATTGGTGTCGCGTGCATGAGTGTGTAGCAACACAATATAAAGTATATATGAGGAATTTCCCAGCAAAAAAAAAAAAAAATACTCATAATTTTTGAAATGTTTGAGAAATGGGTACACTGTCTGTGGTCTCCGAAATACTCAACAGACGATAATTCGAGATGCAAAATTCGAGACAATTCGAGATCCAGAAAAAAATATTAGGAGTTTTATGAATTTTTCGATATTTTGAAGCTCAAAGTCGGCATGATTTTTAAAGTTTGTTGTGAATGAAATTTGAGGGAATTTAATGTTTTTCTTGTGCTGAATTTTTTTTTGTTAGTGCGAAAAAAACACGTAAATTTTAATTTAATTTTTTTTTAGATATTTCCGCAGAATCGCATTTTTACAGGATTTTACTTCAGATTTGCGGTTTTTTTTTTTTACTAACACTCAGGTAATGCCCCCTGTGAATGCAATGTACTGTGTTAGAGATAGGAAATATGGGTATTGGGGGGAGGAAAGAGGGAGTAGTGTTTGTTGATGTTTGCCTTGAATTTGATAATGTCATAGCAGGCAGGAAGATCATTTGGCACTACCACTTCGAAAGTGAGTCAACTCAAACTTTTTAATTGCAGAATTCACGTGTCTATCAAAAAACAAAAGACCAATTTTTTTTTTGTTGTTGTAAGGATTTTCTAACAAATGGTCATTTGTTAAAAAAAAAAAACAGTATTAATCACAAAAACAGTTTTTAGCATTTTCGGAAAAATTCAAAATTTTGAGTTGTGTCACCTTTGAAGTGGGAAATCTTGTTCGCCTTATTTATGGGCCGATCTGTGGTAAGAAGTTTGAAATGGAATAAAGTATTATGTTTATGAGCTATATCCCGACTTGGATATAGTTAAGCGATTGCATTGGTCGGTCGAAAATATAGTTCCCACTACCACATAGAAGGACCAAGTTGCAAAATACATGAAAATACTTGGTATTTGTAGAAATAACACACAATACCAAATGGGTTGGAAAAAGAATTTATTAAACAAGCCAATACCAACAAAGATTGATGATAACACCAATGATCCAATATATTTCAAACTTCTATCAATTTATCTGGAGCTTTATGGCTAAAGTCGTAAAGAAATCAAAACGTTTCCGGCGCATACGGATTGCTGGGTATGAAATGTGTGCAGTAAAAACAAATTCCCTCATAATATACATATGATTATTTCCAGAAAAATTATTCATTCCAAATTCTTCACAAATCCAATAAAGTTTATCTAATAAAAAAAAATTGTCGGTACTTCAGAGATGAACAGTTGTTAAACACAAACTCTCTCAAAACTCTCAAAATTGTACAGTAGTCTGTTAACAGATCGAGTTGCATTTCATATAACTACGAGTAAAGGGAAAAGTCACGGAATTACTAATCAGCCCTCGTATTGTCTCTAAACGTGAATAGGCAAAACACTCTCACCCACATAATGCTGGAATCTCCACATGATCCATTTGTTATTTTAAATTCATGTTTATATTCAACCTTGAGAGGTCTTTCCTCCAAATAGACAATTTGTTTTTCACACAAAATTGTATGCAGATTCTTTGATCCATTTTCGGAAAAAAAGGGTCCGCCATCTACCGTTTTTTTTTTCAACTAGTGCTTATTTCGTTTTCGTTATTTTCGTCGGACCATGTTGAACGAATTTTTGTTTAAAAAAATTTAAGAGGATTATATTGGCAACATTTGGTTTCAACAGGACGGCGCTACGTACCACACAGCCGAAGCTACACTCGATGTTTTGCGCCCTGTTTTTGAAGATCGCATTATCAGCCGCAGAACTGATGTCGTTAGGCTATTGCATGGCTAGCCTAGGCAGCTATTTGAGTGAAATTATTTTCTATTATTAACAGGAAGGATTGTACTTTCAAGTAAAAAAAAAAATTTGAGAAAATATCCAGTAGTTTTTTTTTATAGAATTTAAAAAAAAAGTTATTTGGCGGACCCTGTTTTTTCGATTCTCACAATTCTCGCAATAACGATGCATATCCGTCTATCAAAAGGTGTTATAAACTTTACCACGGACATTTCGCCATTATTAAATCTAACCAGACCAACGTGACTTCGAGTATTCACTCTTAACGCAACAGTATATACATATATCTCAATTGAGAGTAAATATAAATATTATATTATCCTTTAGGACAATATTTCTTATCTGCACTTTTTGTACTCAGAATAGAGTTGCGGTGGAAATTTAATATGACAATTAAACAATTTCCACTTCCACTTAATCGGTGTGAAAACTATATGCATATCATAAATTAAATATTCTCAACAAACACTTTCGTTTGTGTATGATCAGAGTGGTGAACAATTAAAGAAAACAAATATACAAATATATGTAGTAAGTGATAGTCCTTAGGTGACCATAAGCATTTGTCTCAAGTTGTGATTTGTCATACAAAAAGCCATTTTGTATACATATGTACTTTGTTTGGAGGTGTACTAATACACACCCACAAAATGCGATACCTAAAAACA
Source organism: Hydrotaea cyrtoneurina (assembly GCA_958296145.1). Lineage (NCBI taxonomy): Eukaryota > Metazoa > Arthropoda > Insecta > Diptera > Muscidae > Hydrotaea > Hydrotaea cyrtoneurina. The sequence goes on from OY282512.1 coordinate 120,609,739, forward strand.
TATATACTTGTTATTATATATCTATATATATGTACATTAGATTGCCTCAGTGTTACTAAGTGATAATTACATGGGTGTGGCCAAGGGCCCTGAATGCCCAACAAACACTCTATACAGAGAATGTCAAATAGAATGAAATTTCTTCACGGCATATTCTTTTACAATTTGTGTCCGAACCCTTGAGAATCCTCCAAATAATGTCAAATAAGTTTCTAACTGAATTACAATTTTATCAGGAATCTTTAGGTGGGAATACACACCACCATGGGTTACATAGAAAACTATCGTAGTTTATTGTGAATCTTGTGGAGGAATTCATTTCCACACGTTGCTGATTAATGTTTCTATACTATTAACATTTTATGATAATTTATAAAAAAAAGGCGTAGAACCGCCCATTTATTTCCAATGAGAATTGCTTTATTTAGCGGCACCATAAGAATTCAGGACACATAATCCAATATATCGTCCATACCATACAGCGTATGACCACAGGACACCTCACCCGAACTTGGTCTTTGAACCGTTTTACAGGTCGAAAGATATCATAAACCATCAGCAAAAACAACTTAATTTTATTTTCTATGTGATAAAATTAACTATTATTTGATTTTTTTCTTCGCCGCCCTAATGTACACCAATACTCAGATAAACAAAGGCCATTATAGTCCTGTGCCCTGACAATGAATGGTTGCCATTTACTTCTGGGTTGAGTCGAATAAAGAAATGATTAATGATGGCTATGCCAAGAAATGAATTTACAAATATAAGATACATATGAATTGATTTACTATTTAATATATCAATACATTTTATTTTTGGGGGCATTTACGATTCCCACGAGAGTGATCAATAAATTGGACACATAACTCGTGTCAGTAACATTAATTATTACACTGTGTGACTGAAATTTCATTCGGGAGAGCTGTTATGAAATGGCTTTTACATATAAACTAAGGGCAAAGCATATGGAGTAATCAAGAATAAGTGGATAAAACAAGGAGTTACTAAATTGTTCATAGAATGGAGTGTATACTTTTATTTGAAATGACCAACACTCAAGGGATGTTCCCTGTAAATGCAGCGCACTGTGTTAGCAATAGCAGAGAAGGATATTTGATGGAGTAAAGACTGACTAGAATGCCACAACTGGAAGAAAGACACTTGCTGGAGGAAAGACTGATCTCAATATGAGAAGGCCACAACTGGCAGGAAACACATTTGCTGGAAGGACGAAGAAATTGGTCAGGGGAAAATATGACAGTCACCAAAGGAAATGACGTAGGACTCTCCATTAAGCACAGAGGCTTAATATCCATTAAAAGTGGCGATTAATTCAAAAAATTAACTTAAATTTTCACAACTGTATTTGGTATCAGGTGAAAGTAGATACAATTCCAATTCTCACAATATGAGATTTCAGCTAACAAACCGTAGAATTTCGTTTTGCGGGTTTTGACTTGACTTAACTTAAAGTTTTTTTGTTTTCTCTTCAAATTAAAAATTTGCTAAATATTTATTAATTTGTATTCCGTGCGCCTTCCGTGGTAAAGGGTGTTTTTTATTGGGGTATAGAACTTTAAGTTGGCATCACTTTTTTAACTGGCGGCCATTTTGTCAGCTGTCAAGTGATTAATATTTAGTTTGGTTTGCCATTTCATAATGAACAGGTTGACAAAAGAACAACGCTTGCAAATCGTGCAAATGGAGTCATTGAGCCATACTTCTTCCGAAATAATGCTGGAGAGTCAGTTACCGTTAATGGAGACCGGTATAGAGCCATGATAACCGACTATTTTGTTCCCGAATTGGATGGCATGAATGTGGATGAGTTGTGGTTCCAACAAGTGGTTGAAAATTGGACCTGTAGAATTGGCTTTATTCGAGCCAGCCGCGGCGGCCACATGCTCGAAATCATATTTAAACATTAATGGCATAAAATTATCCTTCCAATAAAGCCAAATTGATGGACATTAAAACGATTTTCTTGTGTTTTATTTCAATTCGAAGTCCCTATGAAATACGAATCCAGTGTCGATCCCCGCCAGAGCAAGTGCAGAGAAGATGTTTTGTGGACTTTTTCTTCTCTAGATCTCCACTGCTTCCGCTGTGGTCACTTGTTGCAACCTTCAGTTTCATTGCATTCCTTCGGGTACTGATTGCAATAGCATAGTGTGAAAACTTTTTATTTATTAAAGCAAGCAAAGTCTTTTATAAGATCACGGAAAACGCCCACCTCTCGTTTGTTTCTCCATAGGATGTATCACGCATTAGAACTATTCTTATCGATTTCAGGTCGTCTGGAATCTGTAAGGTAGTGTCAGCTTGCCACAGTTTTTGTGGCCCGCTAACCAGTTAATGTGAATGATTAACTGGTGAGCCATCTCGTTGTAAGATCTGCAAAAGTCATGTTGAGTTCAGCAACACGGAATCCAGTGGTTTTATGTCAGCTTAACTTTCAGAGAATATATTTGTGCCCACTGTAGAACGGACGTTAAATCTCATCTATTCTGCTACTGCTTTAATGCGAAAACGCTCAGCCTGATGAATAGTAGAGTGATCCGGTAGTCTATGTGTTACATTAAGATCTTTGGAGTAGACCCAGAAAGCACATTGATTTTGTGACGTCAGTTTTTAAATCGACATACAGGGTGGAACTAAAAATTATGCTATCGCTTTCTGGTATATGTGTGAGGTACTTCTTGTCGAACAGTGGTTCAGACAGAGGGTTTTTTGATATGTCCCTTAACGTGTGATATGTCTGATACGGCCATTGCGATTACTCTCTCCGTCTTTCTGCCGCAGTTGCAACATTCTGTGGTATCGCCCATACAACGTACAGCTTTCAACGACCACTCTTTCTATTAGAGAAATGAATGTGAGTTTTAGTATATTTGCTAGTTTGATACAGAAAGACTCGGACTCATTGGCATACATTTGATTAAGTACCTATTTGCAGATATGTTCGTTTTTTTCCCATCTCTACACAGAAAAAAAAATAATTTTTCGATTCAATGAAAATATTCACGAATTCAAACAAACAATTCATTGAAAATCCTGTGATAAAACAATTTGTCAACTTAAAGAAAATATTCGTATACTGTTTATCAAAAATATCTTTGATGAAGAAAGTTTCATATATACAAAAAAATTTAAAAATATTTTTGATGAAATCAAAATAATTTGTATTGTTTATCAAAAATATTTTTGATGAAAAAATTCGAATATCTATAAAAAAAATTGTAAATTTTTTATAAATTAGATAACCCAAATACAAATCATAAAAAATATAAAAATTTTGTCGATTCAATTTATCAAATTTCTTTCAACATTTTTCGTAAATATGTTAAAACGAAATTTGATAAATGGGATCAACAAAAAAATTCATTAAAAATATCCAAATATTTGATGAATTGTTTTGTTGATACATTTCATCAAACTTCGTTTCAATATTTGACAATTTTTTTTAGCATATTAACGAAAAGTTTCATTGAGAAATGATTCTTCTAGAAAAAAATTCTTGTACAAATATTTTCATTGAAATTTTTTGGTTGTCTTTTTTTTCTGTGTACGCTCTTTAGGATAATACTAATAACCCAGAGAATAATATCAATTGAAATAAAGAGGTTTACAAATTAATAAAAAGTAGCACAAAATTGTATATAGACATTCGTACATATAACCTACAAACAAGTTAATGTTAATTAAATGTTGTGGTACGGGAAAATGTATATGTATATGTTTGATGCATAATTTGTTTGCTGACATTTTTTAAAATGGTTCAGCGTGTAAAGAGACCTATTTGGGACAAACTCCCCCTTACAATCTACTCCGTACCGTTATTGAAATTGTAGCATACATATCATGCTGCTAATCAGCAACAGTAATCAACTCCACCGTGTCGGAAAACAAAATATAGTACAACAGGACTTCCCTTTAATCAGCCCACACCTGATTTCATTTCCATCAGCAAATAAATTAAATTCATTTGATGTGGGCCACATTTGGTCTGTAGTCCATAATGGCAATTATTGTGACATAAAGGCAACAAAAAAGTGAAAATAAAACAATTGTGCCGCCATTAAAAGGCTTAAACAAATGACTGGCAAAACCGTCATCATTGTCGACGTCGTCGTAGTCATCGTCATCATCATCTGTGAAATGCAAATAATTTAATCCACTTTCGTAATGTGAATACATTTTGCATGCATTTGAAAGATAAATTGTCTTTTTTTTTTATTTTATTTTAATACACACAACAACGAACTAACACATACTCACACACGCACACACACACACAATAACTAAAAAGGTTATAACATTAAATAATATGTGTACATGTATATAATACTTACATACACATCTGCAATCACCATGCTCATATATTCACACTCATATGCACATTCGTATTGTATTCATATGCAAATGCATTTGTCTATGTGTGTGTATGTGGGAATATACAATTATGTATGTACTCGGATGTACTCGTATGTGTATATGAGAAATTGGTTGCTATATTTAAATATGCGAGTAAAACGCAACAATTTCTACTGGATTAACTATTAGGCTTCTACAGATTTCCCTCAATATTTGATGAAGGAACATACCAGGAAGTTCTCTCAAATTTGTATACTCAGTGACCGATATTTACTGTTTAAAAGCGCCCCGGTAGGCGAGTTGGTAGCGTGCTTGCCTATCAGCGTGGGGGTTGTGGGTTCGATTCCCACCAGAGGCTTTGGTCTGTCGCTGCAAAAATCAAGCCAAATGGTCTTTGTCACCCTTGGACCCAAAATTATAATATAAATTTACTTTGTATTGTAATTAATAAATAAATAAATAAATAAAAATAAATACTGTTTAAATCCGACTCCAAACAGGTCGGAAACGTCCACTAGAGCTGCTTATCACACCACCAAAATATAGTCGAACTGTTGTAAATAATTCACAATTGATTAATTTGGTTTATTTACTGTTGATCTTTTTTCTTCACACAGTTTTGTTTCTGTTAGTCGTTGTTTCGAGATCATTGATTATTTCTATTTGCAGGATTTCTAGATCGAGTTGTTGGCAGCCACGTAAGGTGGATACTTAACTGCTTAGGAGATCTGTGGCAATCTTGGGCAGATGTTATGTTCTAGAAGACAGAATCCTGTGATTTAATGACAGCTTCAGTGTCAGAGAATATGATAATCCCCACCTTATATCTCAGTCATCCTGCTACTGTTTGAATGGCCGCAAATACAATGTTAACCTCAACGATTTCCTCGTAATGCGGTGTAAATTTATTTTAATGGAAAGACTGCCTCATCCGGCTGTAGGTTTTACACCAGCAGGCGAAACTTGTTTATTTTTTTGGCTGGTCATAGTTATACCTTAATCCAAGTTTGCTTTAAAATATTTCATTTATTAAATACTTTGTAAACTTCCTTAAGAAACATTAATGTACAATTTAATAAGTCATTACTAAAAAGTTGGCGATTTCATAAAAAAAAAAAAACACTTAAACTCCCTTCCTTCATATTAGTTTAGCTATCTAAATATTTGTTAATATTATCTAATTTATTGAGAAAGGTGTCCCGTCCTTCCTTTTTATTAATTAATAGAAATCTCTCAATTATGTTAAAGTGTCCTGAAACGGATTTGGTCCATGCTTGTCTGGGGTCTTACAGGACTACTTTGACGATATACGCCAAGCCAATATTATGTGGGTGTAGACAAATTGAGAATTGAACTTAAGACACGGTCTTTCAGACGACTGATTATTTTACCGAATAAACCATTATGGGAGACCTCTCCTTTATGCCGAAATTTCCGAATAAGACCTTTTTTTGCGCTTTTGAAATAAGAAGGACATTTTGTTATTCGTAATTTAGACATTGAAAGTGTGTATACCGAATACCCGGCATTGGACTTATGTTGGAGGAGAATATCCCTAAAATCGGTGTAAACAGAAATAATAACCGGCGTATATAAGTTCGCATTAGTAAGGCATGTCCTAGATTATACAAACTAACATCCTAGGAAACTTTACTTTTCCTTCATTACCGCCCCCCGCCAAATACTGCTCGTGAGAACCTTTTCGGTAGCATGTTGTCTGTTGTGTTATTATCACGCCTCAGGAACTGTCACATTGGTCTAATGATATTCACCAAATGGCAAATGGACCAGTTAAATCCTGTGCGTACTGTCCCATATGCCCAGCTCCCTCATGTAGTAATGCCAGAGCATAAAGTCAGTATGTATGCATATATTTTTCATTCGCAACAATAAAATGTGTTATGTGTGTTATATGCGAATATATTAAAATAGAAAAATACAATAAAATGGAATGAAACGAGTGAACAAAAAAAAAAATAAAAAAAAAAACTCGAATACAAATGCAGGCTGAAAGAGGACACACAGAAGCTAAGGATGTGGCTTATAGAATACAATGGTCGTTTTCATTTGGTTGTTGCTTTGTTTTTCATGGCGTTCGTACTGCTCTATGGTTAAGTCCAACTAATGAAATGCATCTATTTATCTGGCTTTTGTTGGCTGTGTGAAAAATGAAGATTTTTGACATATTGAAAACAAAATGGTACATCTTCTTTCTTTCGGGGAAAAAGTCTTGGGGTTTTTGAAAAGTTGTTACTGCATAGCTTTGAATATTGAGGACGAATGAAGCTATATGGTATAGATAGTCATTTTGGCCGACAAAATTCGGAAGTAGTTTATATATCAGTGGGTCTGTACGATCAAAATGTCATTTTTTTTTATTTGTATGACTCTCTGGCAGTTACCCTTATTATAAAATGTAATTGGGGCAAAATGTTTTCATTATATACGGGTATTGACAGTAGTCACTCAAAATGTTATGATGAACTATTTTTAGGAATCTGGACACTGGGCAACAAAAGTGTAATGAATAACTAGCGTACAATTCTGTTGCAATTGGGACCCGAGTACAGAAATGACCGACATTTCTTTACTATGATTACACTCTGCGACAAATGGTAAGGGTCAGTGATCGGTTTGGAATGAAACCACCGGGGAAAGTTATATTGGTAAAAAAAAAGTCATCCGTGTTCCAGCGTTTCGCTGGGTCTCATCTAGGAATCGAGATATATCGATTTGAAGTTAGTAAGTATCGTATAGGGGAATTTGTCACGTTTTAGGCTCTTTTGTTTGACATAACTCGAGAACCACTCGTCCGATTTAGCTGAAACAAATTTAGAAAAATTAAGAATTACAATTCCTCTAAAATATTGAAAAAAAAAATTTTAAAAAAAAAAATTGGAAAAAAAAAATTTTGGTAAAAAAAAAATTTGGAGAAAACACAATTTCTGTAAAAAATATTACTTTTTTTTATTATTATTATTTATAGAAAATTATAGAATGCCTATTTAAATTCCTACGTACTGCGTGACAGAGTCAGTGAATCAGTGTCGAGGGTAAATATATATTAAGATATAAGTTTTTTACTTTAGTTAATTGTAAAGTTCTTGAATAGTTAAATTTACATGTTTCCTATTTCACCCCGATATCTCCAATGACATAGCAACTTACTATTTATATATTTAGAATGTAAGAGTTTTATAACAAAACACGATATTTTTAACGATATATATTCTAAAGTAATATCTTTATATTGATATTTTTTGATTGTTGGGCATTTTTCAATGTCAATAATGACATTTTTCAAGTCATAACTGTTTTTCGATGTTAACAAAAATAATTCCTTTGTAGAATTCCTGAAGATGTCTTTCGACGAAAGGCGAAATATTGAAAATATAAATATATAAAATAAAAACAAAACAACAAGACCTCGGGCTCAAATAAATAAAATATTAGTCCATATTTTCCGATATGTTTGAAATATATTTTAAAAATTTTACCACTAAATTATTCCAAACCTTGTCCTTTAGCGAATTTGAATTCGAAGTACAGTGGCAGACTTATTAACAAAGCTAAGACGAAAAAAAATGTTCTCTTGAAAAAAATTCAATAAAAATTCAGAAATTTGTTCACAAAGCCACATATCTAGCAATTAAAATGAGTTATATCTTATTTAAATTAATGGACTTTCGATTTTATTTATTGAATTTAGTGAAGGCATCTTCTGGTGCTTCCCATACAAATTTTTGGTTATGTGTGATTTTATAAAAAAAAAAAAACGCACCTTCACTAAATTGTGAATTTAATGGAAAGTGGTTTATCGATTTAATAGATCTATACTTCATTTAAACTTTCAGATATTTTGTAAACAATGTACACTTTGTTGTCATTTTCGAAAAAAATCTTAACTCTGAAACTGTTCGGATTTAAATGCACTAAAGACGGATTTGGGCGGAAAATAATTTGGTAAACAATTCTTTCAATTTATTTCAAAGAAATCTGTCGATTCGTCTATAAGTTATGACAATTTATATGACAAAAATATATTCGGCCATTTTTGTACTCAGGCGACCACAGTACATAAGAATTGAATAGTGGTTATTCATTACAAACAGTTTTGTACTTTTTTGTTGCATAGTGTTATTAATGGGGATAGAACATTTTCTTTTCTATAACATTCGGTATTTTGAGATTGCTATTATGACATTTCATCAGAGGGTACATCCAATGATGGTAGCCACGCTCACTTTTGACTTTCCGGTACTTTGGAATATGAGACTCGTATGTTTTTACTGAGGGTGAGGGTATATATAAGTCGGTTTACCCGACTGCAACTTTTTTACTGGTTTATATTAAAATTGTTGAGCTTACATTTTTCGGAAAACCTATTTATTTAAATCTATTAAAGTTTTTACAATTACGTTCACCGGAAATCTCTTTTCGAATTTAATATTAGATATATTAAAAATGTCCGAAATCTATAATTAATCAATTTCCCTTTTCTTTTCATTTACAGGTGAGTTTTCAATTACATACATTTGTATAATAAAACCAATAAGAATTAAATGAAAGTAAGTTGTCTCCACAATATTGCTTGTATACTTAATGATCTTTAAAAACTTTGGAAGAATACATAATTCTACAATCGGAATGTTACGACGTGTTCTCACTTAGGCTGAGGTAGAACTCAGTGGCGAAGATTAGGCGGTATCGAAGCACAGTGGTCCAGAATTCAAAAGCCTGTAACTCATTTTTTACAGAACTCAAAAATATTGACCGATGGAATTGGGTTCAATGACACTGTGCGACGTAGTTTAGGTGGAGGTGTCAATTATCAGTTGGCATGAGTTCGCGCAAATATTATACTTTGGTAGAATAGTGTAAAGACGCAGAGTATGTTCATCTACGTATCATAGGCTGCATCCCTTATCACAGGCGGCATAGAGCGAGCGTTAGTTGGAAAATAAGGAAGAAATCACTGGTTCAGACTTGTCTATCACCCTTTAGGCTTGGACAACATTTAAAAGGCAACATCTAGTTCAGAATGGTTTTCATCTTTGTTTGACAGGCAACTCGCGAGTGTTGCTGGCCCTTTTATAGCCTTGTGGAACCAAAACATTTAAATCAAACGTCTGTATCGAGACATTCATTTCTAGGCCTACCGTACAGTACTCGCTTCAGTGAACACTGATTTCCTGCACCCATTACTCTTAAAAACAACTGAATGACGCGAATAATGTAAACTGTTTGATTTTACAAAACAAAGCATTACACTGTTTATTCGTCTATAGCATTCGTCTTATTCGTTTTGGTTCATCAAAATGCCGGAAGTGAGTACTCAATGTTTCCATTGTTGTTTCACACAATGGTCAATTCGTATATGCATATACAGCCTAGAATTGTGCATCAGTATGCAAATAGATGCCATTGTGTGAGGGTGTGTGCTATACATACGAAAAAACTCGACAAATAACAATCGACTGTAATGAAAATTAAAACAGTAATAAAAATATTGACAATAAATGATTTTTTTTAGTGAGTGGTTGTTGAAGTTTCGTATGGCCGTACACAGATCCGATTTAAAATGTAGGGACAAGAGAGACTTGCAGAAAACAGCACTTGAGAACCACTGTAAAAAGAGAGAGAATATTTGCCAGATATCCAGAATGTACAAATTCTCCAAATAGACGAGATTTACAACAAACGGTTTATGTTGGGAATAAAGGGTGTTTTTTATTGAGGTATAGAACTTCGAATTGAAATAAAACACAAGAAAATCGTTTTAATGTCCATCAATTTCGCTTTATTGGAAGGATAATTTTATGCCATTAATGTTTAAATATGATTTCGGGCATGTAGCCGCCGCGGCTGGCTCGAATAAAGCCAATTCTACAGGTCCAATTTCCAACCACTTGTTGGAACCACAACTCATCCACATTCATGCCATCCAATTCGGCAACAAAATAGTCGGTTATCATGGCTCTATACCGGTCTCCATTAACGGTAACTGACTCTCCAGCATTATTTCGGAAGAAGTATGGCCCAATGACTCCACCAGCCCATAGAGCACACCAAACAGTCAGTTTTTGTGGATGTAATGGCATAAAATGGACGGAGCTTGCGGTGAACTTCGCGAACTGAACCATTACCTTCGAAATAAATTTGCACGATTTGCAAGCGTTGTTCTTTTGTCAACCTGTTCACGATGAAATGGCAAACCAAACTAAATATTAATCACTTGACAGCTGACAAAATGGCCGCCAGTTAAAAAAGTGATGCCAACTTAAAGTTCTATACCCCAATAAAAAACACCCTTTACAAATTCCCCAAATAGACGAGATTTACAACAAACGGTTTATGTTGGAAATACTTCATATAATAAGACAATGAATTTCAAAAGCAATATCGAGAGAGTGGCTCAGCGTTGTAGATATATCATAACAAAAAAACAACGAAAAGATAATTTATAATAATAAATTAAAAATTATAAATTAGTAAGACAGGTCGAAAAACAGGATAACATCGGAAAATAAATTATGTTCTCGAACAGCATCATCTTTTTTACATCGTTTTAGTGATTACATCGTGTTATTGATCCTTCACAAATTAATTTTTAAACGCCTTCTAGGCGTTTGTTTGTCTATGAATAATCTATTCACTATTCATTCGGTTTTCAAGCATAGAATGAATACTATATGTCGATTCAAGATATTCGTTGATTACACTAAGAACGGCGTTCACATCATGAATAATTTCTTGTCGATATTCACCATAAGCGCAAATGTGATTTATCTTAAATTTTTATGTGAAAGAAATAAAACCGAAAACTTTCTATTAGACAATTTAAACATTCGTGGCGCCATAATGTCTTAACAAGGCACTGTACTCTATACAATTTTATATTTCACCTAACATTTGTATTTTTCATTGCTCAACAAAAATGTCCACAATGCATCCAAAAAGACTTTCTATGACTTTTAATGTTACTCAAAAAAGAAAAAAAAAACCTTTTGTATATCACATACAAGTGTCTACACACAACTGTAACTACATGTGTGTGCATATGTACATACCCGCCTAATTGCGTAATTTACATGCTTTCATTTGGAAACTACAGGGAAATAAAAAAAACAGAATAAAAAACTGTGATTACGCTTTGCCAACGTGCTACACAGACGCTCAGTCGTTGCAACCGCAAAACAATGAAATGTTTAACCTTCGGGCAATAGCTTCGAGAAATGATGATTCAGCCGTTGCTTGGTTGCTTATGTTAATAACTGAACAAAAACAAAAAGAACACAAAAGTCTTAATTACAATGGGATTATAAATGTTTTTTATATTCCATATCACACACACACACACACACTCTCACCCTCACGCTACAATGTATGGTGGATATTTTAAATTGTACACATACTTGCAAATGATTAGTATGAACATGTGTGCAGATATACTGAAAATGAGCAAAGTTTTTTGTTTTATTATATTTTGTGAACCTCATAAAATTCATGCTTATTTCTGCAGCTGTTTTGAAATGTTGAGAACTGTGTGTATGTTTCGATTGAGGAATTCAAATGCGTAGCTTCAGACAATTTTTACAAGACTTACAAATTAATATGTTACACGTTGAGTAGTAGGCTTTTGGATTGGTTAAACAAGTGATTTACAAATCACTATCTGATTTCGAATCATCGAACAAATTTTAATAATGCATTACCCCCATTGTATTTACTTCTCGTTTTTCCCCTCACTTTCTACATTTTCCCCCAACAAAATGATAACAATACCTGCACTATACAATACTAACAATCCCATTTCTAACAAACACACATACACAAATGCGAGTAGAATATGATCTAGGATAAAATAATTTGAGTTCACAACCAATGCACACCCAACACAATCCATGTTGTTACAACATTACGAAGGCAAACAACAGCAAGTAAATCATAGCATTGCAATTTAGCCCACAATTCCCCAGTGTACTCGTATCGAAAGATGTGGTATCTAAACGATATTATCTGGTTGACTGCAATTGAGTCCTTGGCGAAGCAACAAACAATTAAGTCGTAATAAGTGTATAGGATATCGTATGCCCACCATAAGTTACTACTAAATAGCTAAATGCTCATATATCAAACGATTTACTCCACAGCACATAATACGGAAGTAAAAATCCCGGTACATATGTGTAAAAACATAAAACTGTCAAATAATGTAAGCCTAATTGTGGCCAGGCTTCATTTCGTCTACACTGAGGAAAAGTCGTGGTCGTAACATGGAGTAGACGTGACAGTGAGTGTCTGTTTTGCCCGGTAGGTGAACCGAAATATTGGATGTATTTAACACACGTCCACCTGGCGGTTCAGTCTATCATCAATATATTAATGGAATTTCTCTTATTCTAAAGAATAAAGTTTATTTTAAAAAAATCAAATTTTTCCCCGTGTACCACGTCAGGCTAAATAACTACACAGCCTCATTTCAGCCAGAATAATTGGCGGGGAAGCAACAATATGTATTACATACTCAAGCTATTACGGCCACCAAAAACATACAAGAAAATACAAAACCCCCCAAGACCAAAGTTGTCCATAAATATTTTGGCAACAATAATCAAACAAGTCGGCAACAATACGTTCATTGGTAGCGTTCTACACTTTGTAAGGATACGATTGTGTTCGACTACAAAGCGTTAGTTTGTGGCAGGACGCCTACATTGTTACACATTTAAGAGGATAAGAGAACACCAGCCACCACTACTACTTTCGCCATTACCCACCACCCCACCAAACCCACCCATCCAGTCGCCCACTCACATGTACATAAATATTATCTTCCAAATACATACAAGAGCATCCTAAATATGCTGCCATTCTCTTGGCTGGCGATGAAAGCGAAATAAAACGACGACGTCGAACGACGAACGACAAAAAAACAGAAGAAATGAGGTCAGTCCAATAAATTTGGATTAAATTTTAAAGTGTGTTTACAGGAAATTTGAGATAGGGGTTTTAAATTTGCGATAAAATGCTCAGACTTTGGCAAAAACAACAAAGCGTTGGTCTTATAGCCCTGACACTGTAAAGCATACTGTTGAAGTGGGGGGGAAGTGGGTTGGAAAACAAGATTGGTTGAAGGAATTTTAATATTCCAAAGGTCACAAAAACAGGTCACTTGAGAATTTTGGCATACAACTTTTCTTTCGTTTTTTTTTATTTTTTACAACCTAAACCAACAGGCTGATAAAATATGTGTTCGAGTATCATGTTTCAAAGGGGATAACACCAACCCAAAGGAAGTTTCAACTTCGTTGCCTTACAACACATGAACGACCCAAAAAAACTGGGAGTTGATTTAGCCAAAATGTCACTTATGATTTTTATACGGTCTATGACATATTTCTTTAACTTCCGTAGATATTTTGAAACGAATTCCATTGCACTGTGGGCCGTAATGTTTTTGTTAAAAAAATGTTTTAATAAGCGTTTAACAAATAGCCCACAATGTTGATCAAATAATTCCGACTATCATGTTTCAAAGCGTAATTCACCAAATCAGATTAAATTGTTTCCTTGTTTATATTCTGGGAAAGGACAACAAAGGGAATCCCCACACAAAATCGTATTTATGATCGACAACGAAATGTCGTGGTAGCAGCTTTTCACGGAAGCTGTTAACTCCAATATATTGATATCAACTTTGTAACGTAATCCATTGCTCAGTTTTCTACAGGTGGAGGAGATAGGAAAATTGTTTTTTTTTTCATTGTTAACGATTCACCCTCTGTAGCAAGAGACACGTTTTCTTCTTCTCGGGGTGATTTATATAAAATTTAAAAAAAATCGTATGCTGGCAAATGTATTACCGATCTTTGTGGATTTTAAAGAAGATTAAAGAAATTTTAAAAGAAATGTTGTGGTTGAAAAATATACAATTCGAAATATTCACACTTTTTGGGGATACAATATCTTTACTCTGACACACAACAAAAATTGTTGGATACAATTTAATCTTAATATATATTTACCCTCGACACTGATTCACTCTGTCACGCAGTACGTAGGAATTTAAATAGGCATTCTATAATTTTCTATAAATAATAATAATAAAAAAAAAATATTTTTTTTTGGTACAGAAATTGTGTTTTCCCCAAATTTTTTTTTCAACAAATTTTTTTTTTTTTACAAAATTTTTTTTCCAAATTTTTTTTTTTTACAACAAAAAATTTTTTTTTCCACAAATTTTTTTTCCATATTTCAACGGGCGCCATAGGCGCATTACAACTTACTAGTACATTAATAATTCGATAAAAAGTATTATTCCTATTTTGATCGAAATTAAACATAATTTAAGACAAAACTAAATAAGAAAATGTTGTTATAAACTTCAGTTGAAAAATATTAAGATAAAAAGTTTTAGATTGCATTTGAAATAATAACTACATCTATTGGTTTTGAAATCCTTTTAAATTTTTTTTTAAACGTTTCAAATCTGACTGACCCTCAAGTAGAGACATTCAGGTATGTGAATGTTCATTTGGTTCTAGGAAAATATCGATACAAAATAATGTTACAAAAAAACGAAAATTTTCTTTTCTTTTTTATTATTTAATCGTTCAATTTTTTTTGTGCCCTTCAGGGAAAATCCTCTAAATAGTTGACAAGAAATCATGGAAAAAATATCCTCAACAAGCCAAAGTATTTGCAAAATGAGATGGAACCGAAACCGAGAAACTTTGGCAAACCATTGCATCCAATCCGAATAGAATTGGACCACCAAATAAGTCTCATAAATTGCAAATAAATTCAAAATTGGTTCTCATGAAAAACACTTCATACTTACTATCTTGGCAAGTATGTGTACCTGGTGTGATTACTGAAATGGTGGCACCATTAAAGAGTCGCTCCACGCCCCTCTGTTTTTGCTATTTTGGTGTTGATTTGAAAAAAATACTAAAAATTAATTAATTAACTTATTCGAACTTTGTAAGTTTGATTTTGTTCCGTATTCCAATAAGTCCCGATTCGCGCTAGGTAACTTTACTTGCGGCAATTTTTATGATTTCCTCTTGTGTTCACTCAATGAAATTTTTGTTTTCATTAAATCATTTTCAACTACAAATGACTGTCAAACTATCAAAATACGAAAAACACAAAAAGTACGAGCTTTTTTTTTTTTCCCTTTCCATTCCCCTTACCATTCTTTCCCTCAAACTGAGAATTGCGGCAATTAGAATTGTATAGTATGAATCGTGACTAAACGTATTTGAGGCAAAGAAAGGGGTTGATCGAACAATATTCGTAGCATTGATATCGATTTCATGTTAAGGTAATTTTCTTGAAGAGCGTTAATTTACTTTTGAGTTAATTTACTTTTGGCAATTTTTCGACCATAAAATTGTTCTTTACATTTTCCATTAGCGGGTCTGATTGGTATTAAAACTGAGAACATTATTTGACCAGAAACTGTAAACAAATTTAAATCAACACCAAAATTTCTTAATTTTAAGGCATGGCGCGACCTCTAAAATTTTGTTACAAAATTTTTCCTTATTGCTTCTCTCTTTCCGAGTGTGATTTTTTGTATTTCACTCCACCCTAATACATACATATATGCATCCAACAACATCCAAATGCAGTAATGTTTGTTTGATTTCAAAATTCGTTGGAGATCAGTTTGTAATTTTATACAATGTTGGCACAACTCTTGTTCCAATAAAAGATCCATGAAAGCTGCCTTCAGCGAAAAACCTCAAAGTTGCTTTCAACGGGATTGTTAAAGGAATGGACGTGTATGTACCATCCACTGAAGAGTTTCTTTACTAATGCGAAATGATTATATAAAATTTAAAAAAATATATTAATTTAGCTTTTGATGCCGAACTTTTTAGCAAATTAGTAATAATTATTCTCATCTCACATTTTTTCTGGCAAATCCAATGGCTTTGATGTGTCCCGTAACATTTTTCTAATAGTTTCGTTCTAGTTCCCTTCTTCCATTGGTATGAAAGAAGATGCCACAACGACAGACAATTTCTTAACGGCAAAAAAATTTAGTAAAGTGATGCAAACAAATCGTAAGCCAAGTTGATTTTTTTTTTGAAGAAACATACGGAAATTAAACTAATATGAAAAAGGAAATCGAACCGATTTCAATTTCACCCACAATCGGATTGGTGGTTTTGAAATATGGATTTTGTTATAAAACGAATCGGTTTCTATTACTTACCTGTTTGTAAAATATTAAGTTTTGCGACTTAAACGTTGTCTGGTGAATTCATCGTATTACAATGTAAAACTTTGATATACTCTTGGAATGTAGAAACCCAACTCGCTTTCATACTCCTAGTTATGTCGGGTAATTTAGTTGATTATTCCCAGGACGAAAAACTTGAACATTACGTCTGAGTTCGACTTGTCACAGCTTTTGTATACTAGTTCCCATAACAGAAAGGCTTAACATTACAAAGTTGAAATAAATAAATTATAAATAAAAAAATTAATTAAAAAATGGCTATGTGCCATCGAAGTCGTCAAATGTTGTTCGTTGGAACAAAATGCGATATGTACATCTGTAGAATATGTTAAGATCTCAGAGTGTGATATTTGTTCGGCAATATGCTAACAGCTTTGATAAATTAGAAAGAACAGTCTATACCACAACAATCCTATACTATTTCCCGAATGTCTCTCATGGCAATGCTGTATAAAATTATTTTGCGGTAATCTTACTCTCTTCGTCATTTCCTTTGACGCTTTGAGCGCTAAAAAAAAGGGAACCAAATACACCAAAAATTCGTTGTATACATTTTCATTTGAGTGTAATTTCCCAGTAAATATTTGGCAATTTTTGCCAAATATTAATTAAAACTGCATTTGAAGTTTTTCCCAGTTTCTAGATAAAATTATGCACAAACTTTTCTCGATTAACAAACAGAAATACTACGCACGATTCTATTTATAGAAATGCGAAAAAGTGTAGCTTTAAATCACTAAATTATATACATTGCGTATTCATGTACGACTTTGTTTCAAATATTATCCTACGGGTTTGCTCTTCAATATGTTCTGGGGATTGAAATAGTTGTTGGTTTTACATATTTTCAGCAGCCATAGGAAATAAGACGAAACGTGGTAAGCAAATTATTGAAGTAAACCAAAAAGCCATTTAGATTTCCATTCATTATGTGAAGATCTCTTTTGTGGGCGGTGATACGCCCACAAACGTAAACTCATGTTATATATACATATATATAAAGAAATCAGCTTGGAAGGTCCCGCACAGATCGTACCCTAGTTAGGCCATTGGCTTCACCGAACAAACTTCGTTGCACAGTGGTTGCAAATCAAACATATACATATACTAGTAAGTTGTAATGCGCCTATGGCGCCCGTTGAAATATGGAAAAAAAAATTTTTTGAGAAAAAAATTTTTTTTTCTCTAGAAAAAAAAATTTGCTGAAAAAAAATTTTTTCTCGAAAAAAAAAAATTTTGTGGAAAAAAAAAATTTGGTTGAAAAAAAACATGTAGTTGAAAAAAAAAATTTTTGTTGAAAAAAAAAATTTTTGTAAAAAAAAAAAATTGTAAAAAAAAAATGTTGAAAAAAAAAAATGGAAAAAAAAAATTTTGGGGAAAACACAATTTCTGTACAAAAAAAAAATATTTTTTTTTTATTATTATTATTTATAGAATTATAGAATGCCTATTTAAATTCCTACGTACTGCGTGACAGAGTCAGTGAATCAGTGTCGAGGGTAAATATATATTAAGATATTTTTCCATATCACAAACATTAACTTGTTTGTACATTATAAATATCAAATATATATGTATAGATTTTTGTGTTACTTTTGTTTTTAAATTGTGAATCTCTAAACTAGGTTCATCTAGTTGCAACCAAAAGTCGACTTTTCGACCTTTTAACTTTTTCAGAAATTTAAAAAGCACATTTTTAGACTTTTCGAGTTTTTTGTGAAGTCGACTTTTTAATTGAAAATAACACAATTTCATTCAAACTTATGAAAATTCAAGTTTAAAACGTAACAAATGATGAAAAAAAAAACAAGAGATCAATTCAGTTCCACTTTATGGTATATAAAACTAAATATCTACTTTGATTTGAACCACATACCCTGTTCAATAGATCGATAAAAAAAAACGATCGTTATATAAAGGAACAGACATCACTCTACAAGTTTTCTAAACGTCTCCAGTAAGCATATTTGGTGATTCACATCGTGAACTTGTATCATTACGCACTTGAAGAAGAACCCTGGTGATCTGGACTTCTTTAATTTTAGCTATATCGGTTGTTTTTTCGCTGATTGTCTTTGAAAATCTTTGAGTTCTTTAATAGGAACCTCACTGCTCTTAAAGAAGCGAACCATATTTTTATACACTCCATCATAGGATGGAGTATATACTAAGTTTGTCATTCCGTTTGCAACACCTCGAAAGAGTGATCTGCGACCCTATAAAGTATATATATTATCGGTCAGTGTAACATTCTAAGACATTCTAGCGATGTCCGTCTGTCCGTCCGTCTGTCCGTCTGTTGTCTGTTGAAATCACGATAGAGTGCGAACGACCAACGCTATGAAGCTGAAATTTAGGAAAAATGTAGGAAGATGTTTTTTGCCCATAAGCAGGTTAAGTTCGAGAATCGGCAATATCGGACCAAAGGGGAAAAAGTTCCCCTTTACGGGACTAAATATATCCCGGCCATAATCAAATTTTTCAAATAGTTTTTTTCACTACATCTGATTTTTTTGGTAAAATTGTTCTAAGTTTATATAATTTATAGATGGGGGGAAAAATCCCAAAAATGGGCTTGCTCATGGGTTCCGTGGACCCTTGGGGCCCAAAATAGGGCCCATGATAAACATGCGCATATGGGTATCGAAGTGCAACGAAATTTACTCACGAACCCAAATATGCCTTTATTTTCATGATTTGCCTAAATTTTTTTTTTTTTCACCAGCGGCCCAAAAACCGTCCCTTGACAAACAGTCTTACTTTCTTCATAGTTTTCTTATTTATTGACTTTTTAAGGATCCATGATGGAGGGTATATAAGATTCGGCCCGGCCGAACTTACTATTTGTCCACTTGTTTACCTTCAGAAGGAGTTACAGCAATGGTGTAGACTCAATATTGTCTGCTCACTCATTACAACTATTCTCTTCGTCGGAGTCGTCAGATAGCTGTAGAAACTCATGTCCAGCAGCAGTTTCTGGTATATTTTATTTCAATTTGGGCAATTTTGTAAATGGTGTGCCCGAAATATCAAATGGCACTCATAATATTATTTCCACTGACCGGCAAAACATATTTTCAATTAAACTAAAATTAACCAAAAAGTCGATTTTCTTGACTTTTTCGTAATCAAAAGTCGACTTTATTTTTCACCATTTTTGTCGATTAATCGACTTTTCGTGAGTCGACTTATACAACCCTACTCTAAACATTGTTTCATCTTATTCTCTCGGTTATTGTTATTGTTACCTCAAAGACCGTAGTGGCCAAAAAAAAAATCGAAAACTGCTGCAAACACACACATATTTGCACTCAAATGTTCTACTTTGTTGAATTTAATAAGTTTGTTGTCTGTTTTTCCCAAACTTATGCGTATATGCAAATACGTAATATTAATAGCAAATAAATTATATTTACATCCAAATAACCTATGTGCTGAAGGAAATAAGCTTTACCTGTTACAAACACCAAACACGTGTTTTACTTGTGTGTAAACATTTAAAAATATTGAATATTGAAAATACTTTCAGAATACATCTAAGCTTCATTAAATAATCTAATTGACATCAATCGTTTAAGTATTTTACAAATAATACTGCCCTCATTAACCGAAAACTTCAGGCGAGTGAAAGTGATACAATTGGGTTAGTTAAACTCTCCTAAATATAGCATCAATTTGGGTGTTCCATCAAACTCACACACACACACACACATATACGCATACATATACTATGGCTAAAAATAACACCCTACTATCCATCCATCCCCTAAAGCTAAAGGCTTGGATGCATACAACACTTTCTGTTGTTGTTGTTGTTGTTAAGATATATTAGTTTTATTTCGGGAATTCTCTTGTAATGTGTCCGTAGTATGTCCAATGAATATGAAAAGGGTCAATAGCAACGACACAAGGGCTGTGGCAAAAAAGCGACAACACCGCCACACCACTAATGCCGACAGCAATAATAACAACAACATCAACAATACAAAAGATAACAATTTTCATGAACGTCTTCATCATCGTCATCAGGGAAATAAATTTCATTTTGAATATGATCAGCCATCCTTTTATTTCTGCTGCTCCTGCTTCTGCTGTGGCTATTATTGTGTTGTATGGCGGCAAAGCCTTGGCGTGGATGTGGTCGTTGTTAAAAATTTAACACTGGCTACTGTCGTCACTTATGCCTACAGCAAAAGCCTTCCATGGCCTTCCAGACATTGACAAAACAAAACAAAAAAACCGACACTGCTGGCCAACAACACAAACAGAATTTCTTCATGTTATTATGGAGGAAAATATTTTTGTTTTTTTAAATACGAAATAAATCTGTAACACGAGATCGGTTGATGGTGACTTCATACTGTAATTGTGGATGAGGTTCGAAAAGTGTCAAAGTGGATCTGAAAACGGCTAACTAATACGGAATTGGGTGGATTTTAAAACCATAAAAAGCTCATGGATTTGTTCCTTAAGGAAATGGTGAATTGCGATTGAAGCAGTAATGTTGAATGGCTTAAATCAGTGGTTACCCAAATTGTTGCCAATGATCGCGAAACCCTGAATAGGTTTTAGACAACGACTTTTTAAAAAGTAATGGGATAGTAAACGCATCAAGTATTATGTTGGTAGTCCTGTTTTTTTTTTCTTTTTGAATTAGACAAACTGAGCTCGCATTTTGGTTGCAGCATGTTTGATTTATGGATATTGTGGAAATGTGAATATATTAAACAGCATTCTTATTATTTTCATTTAATAAAATATATCCAGCGGACCACTAAATATTTTCGTGGAACTCCTGGGTTCCGCCGAACTCACTTTGACAATGATAATTGGAGGTAATTGCAACTAGGAGAACAAGAAATAAAGTGAAGTACTCCCAAGTTAAGCCAGGCCGAAATGTATACATCCATCTTCATGATTTGTATTCCATTGACATTTAAATGTGAACCTGATCTTTAGAATGGATCATGAAGTGTTCATGATTTCCCATACATTTGTATAAACAGATAGAGTCGTTTTTCGGACCGGTGAAAGACACAGTAAAACAGTTTGTAAATGATGGACAAATAATGACTGATTCAGTTTTCTACTAATTAATTTCACAGAGTTACACCTGAGCTTCTGTCTAAGAGATGGGGAACATGTGGATACAGAAAAAACATGCCCTAGACGATGATTTAGAAATCTGCCGGGTCTTTGGGGAGTAGTGACATGAAGTACTTTGATCTTATCATACCAATGATTTGCATGTATTCTTCCACTTGGTCCTTCCTCCGGGGTCTTCGTCTGGCATTTAAAGGGTTGGGTCTTTGGGGAGTAGTGACATGAAGTACTTTGATATTGTCATACCAAAGATTTCCATTTATTCTTCCACTTGGTCCTTCCTCCCGAGTCTTCGTCTGGCATCCAAAGGGTTTTTCGATGGAGCTTTTGTATTTATTCGTCCGACATGGCTCTGGCAGCTCAGTTGCTATACTTTTATGCGCTAACTTTATTCATTTCGAGATATAGCTCATAGCACACAGTTCGTTCGACGCCTATACTCCTCGTCAACATAGTTCGAGGCCATAGATTTTGCAAAGGATTTTTCTTTCAAAAACATTATTTCAAAACATTCATCTGCTTTCGCAAGCACCCATGTTTCAACGCTATAAAGAAGCACTGGTAGAAGAAGCCTGTTGTTCTTGAATTGCTCTTTAGTTGTCTTCATTTGCCAACACGATACTTGGCTTTATTTCGATAATGAGGTATATAAATTCTTCTACTACCTTGAAGCTGCAATTGCCGGCCTTCCCAATGTCGCCTTTATTATATAATAAAACTTCCTTTCTTTGCAAAACATATGGATAGCTCGGCTTTAACATTGATCTGCATGGCCCTAGCAGTCAAACGAATCCAAATGTTCCAGTGATAAAGACGTTGGACGACAACTGTCAGGGAACCTCGATACACCTATAGAAGCATTAAATCGAACTTATGAATATTATTTATTGTTTTTTCCACATTTTGGATAGTCACTGAAATTGTGCTGGCAAGTAATAATTAATTGAGCTGACACTGTCGTCCTCGTCCTCATATAATGGGAAATAAACCGCCTCCATTTGCTCACTCTGCTGTTGTGTCTTGTCATCTTTTATCACTTTAGCCTAAAATCGATTATGAACTGTGTATTTGTGTGTGTGTGTTTAGTAAACCCCTATTATTGTGATGCTTTTGTCGCGTGTTTCACAGCCCTAAGTCTGACGTTGTCGGAGGTGGGTCAACAACACAGCAAACTTTATATTGTCAGTTAGTGCCACCTCACATAAAGACCACTTGGCCAGGCACAGCATGGTCAAATACACACTCACATGCATACTTGTATACGCGGACAATATCTCGGACTAATGGTTTTTGCCCAGCAATTTCTGGATGAACTTCGAGTATTCAACAAAACCTAAAAGCAAACTAAACCGAAGACTGATAGGGGGGAGGTTTGCTGTTATCGCTTTTATGGTAGAGAATGTGGTATTCATGAAACGTTCTGTTATGTGGTGTTTGTTCCAAATATACGTGTGTCTGGCCAACACATTAGTATGTCTGCATGTTTCTGGTCAAAAATGTTAGCCGTGATGTAGAGCAGTAGTCGACCAGCAGGTATGGAGGGAGTAGGGTAGGGTATACACGAATTTTGCATTGCCTACTTAGAAATTCGTTGCCAACAAATCCTCAGCACACTCAGGCATAAAACTCATTTATAATCCAAAACATTGAGGGACCTCTACCACCACATATGCATATTACACTCATCAATACCCATACACACACACACACACATAAACGTTTAGATGGTTGTGTTGTAATTTCATATTTTATAAACGAGTTGTAATGCCAGTGTATGGATGTGTTGTCGTGTGCATGAGCACTAAATCCAATACATTCTCAGCCAATGTGAAATTGTGCCATAGACTCGAATGTGTGTATGTGTGTTTGTGGAAACGGTGTAAGATAAATTCATTTTAAATTTGGCCTTGATTCGATTTTCACCAGAAAGAAAAAAAAACTGTTCCTAATTTGACTGCATACATAGATGTCTGTGTAAATATATTTATAGATATTTGTACATGCATGAGTGTCTGTGATAACGAAAACGCGTCAACGTTTACACATCTGTCTTCTTCGAAATATAAACCGTGTACTTTTACCGCTGAAATCCCCGTTACATTGTAAATCCGAAAGTGTTAAAAATAAATTTTGTAGCTTTCATCAATTATTCTTTTTTTAACATAAAATGTATACATGTGTATGTAAATACACATGTGAATGATGGAATGGAAATATCTACGCTTACATGAGTGCTAGGAATTTTGTCATGCATAATAGTAACTTATTTTCTGGTAAATGTCATATTTTACATTCTGAGAATGTAAAAAAACTCGAGGCAGACACGTAAAAGTAAAGGTTGGGGTGAACTTGTTTATAGACACAGTAATTGATATGAATTAACAAACATTTCAAGGAAATCCTTGTTTCATTTTAAGTTTAATTTCTGCCATACACTGATACAAATCCAAAACTAAGAATCGCATTTCTTAGTCTTGTCACTGCAATTCCGTGCAATCTACTGCTAAACTTCAGAATTCTTATCATTTTCTGGGTCCGGACAAATCACACAAAATCTCAATTGGCCCCAAAAATTACACGTTCAACTGCAACACACAATTTCGAAAAAAAAGTCTCGAAAAAAAATTCTCCGCTTTATGTTTTTCTAGTAATGTCGACAAATTACTTCCATTGTCTCTTTTCACAAAATCCTCGGTTGTGTTTCAGTTTGTGAGCTAACCAACATTGTTAAAAATAGAGTAGAGGCGGTTCCGATCTTATCAAAAATCAGAGTGAAACTTTTATAAAGATTTCGGTACAAATTATCCTAAAATACACAAAACCGTAATTATAGATTAAACTCTAAATTCAAAATTATTAATTATAATTCTGAAATAATTTGGGGCCATTTTTGTTGTTTTCTTCGATTGTGGTATTATTTTTTATATAACAAATTCTTCAAATTAAGTTAATAAAAACAAAATATTATATTCTTTGGGTGATATTTGGTTCATACTGTGGAGTCGAGCTAAATTTCGTATTCTATAGTGTGGCGATTTTTAATGATCAAAATTGTGGCCATTTGTCACTGGGCTACTTTTTCTGGGAGTCAAGTAAATCCTTCATTTTTTTTCATGAACCTTGTTTCTTTGCAGAAGTTTTTTTGTATAAAAACCTGTGGATAATAGTTAGAAAAGGGACGAAAAAGTGGCAAAAACGTACCAAAACGGGATAAAAAAGTACAAAAGTCGAAAAACAAAAATGTGTGAAAACAATTTTATTCGACTGGAATGGGCCAAAAAAATGGAAATAATGGAAAATGGGACTAAATACGGCACAAAACTGGAACAATAAAAATGAGAAATAATCTATAGCAGGTGGAAATAAGTTAGAGGTGGGACGAAAAATGTGCCAAGATGGGGTAAAAAAGGGACCAAATGGGGGGAAATTAAAAACGAGTGAAATAGATTTTTGCCAAAACCAAGTGGGTAACAGTTGGAGAAGGGTCGAAAAAGTGGCCAAAACCAAAACGGGATAAAAAGGCTACAAATGGGGCAAAAATTAAAATGTGTGTGAAAAAGTTGTTGTCGCCAAAAATTTAAAGTAATGAAAAAGCGAATTAAAATCGCCCGAAACGGGTCCAAAAATGGTATAATGTGAATGAAATATAATCTATATACATATATATAACACATGCGTGACTGGCTGATTCATTCGGTCCTCGCCAATGGCCGAAGCTAGAACCATGAAATTTGCTATGAACGGATTTTTGCGAAATTCGGATAGGAAGGTGATACAAATGGTAAAACGGGAAAACCCTTCGAACTACCCAAAAATACATACAAATCAAATATTGTGATTGTTGTTAAGTAGACTTTCCCCAGCATAGCTTTGCTAATAACAAGGAAAGCCTATTTTGAATAATGCATAACATTATTATTATACATAATAATTGCATAAATTGTGTACAGACATCGACCCGGCTTAATAAATATTATGACAATTTTATTTTTTACACAATCCCCTAATATGGCTTCAGTTGCTTTCTTTGATAGCTGAGGCGAATTTGTCAGTTTTGTATATTTTTGACTCAATATATTCGAGATGAACTTTTCCATTATGAAGAGGAGACATTTATCATAATAAATCTTATCTTGCGTTACTTTGTACGGATTTCAAAAACAACGTCGGCAATCTGTAGCTGCATGTGATTTATTTCATCCTTCGGCAATTTTTTTTTCTCAGCAGGATATGTGGCCGCTGGTATGCTGCAGAGATGATGTCCTTAGCACACTTTTGGGGTAGATGTCAGCAAATGTTTATAGCCATCTCTGCATGGGGCTGTGAGAGTGACCAGCTTTAAAGTTATTGGTAATAATTAGTGGAATTGTTATTTAAGCGGTAAACAATTTTTAACTTTTTTTACTTTCCAAAATAAAATTTTAGAAAAAGTCTGAATAGATAGTAATATACAATTTTGTTGGTTTTTCCAACAATCCAGAAACCTGACTCAAATCAGTGTTTCCGTCATCTGAAATGTTTTCCGAACAACAGTCACTCCTCTGCTGTAGGAAAAACTCGTAGTCCTAGTCCTTGATAATTTGTTTCCCAACTGATTTCGCTTGCCTTCAATGCGTGTATGTATGTAGGGTGTGTAAATAAAGTTCAAGCTATGCCTACAATGATTATTCACAACATGGCATGCTCTTTCATCATGTCAAATCGAATACGTGTATCATGGATACGTCCTGCTGTTTTTCATTCAAATCGGTAATCCTTCACATTTATCTTCATTTTGGGCGAACATCGAACCTAGCACTAGCATCGGCACATTCACCAAATCATATAATAAATCGCACAGAGAGAACAGATAGACAGCGACAGACACGACACAAATGATGACGACTTCGCCGTTAACGAAAATTATCTTAACGGAATCAGCAAGAAAAGTCATAATCACATCAATAACTGACACAACGTGTCTCCCAAAGACTTTGCTCAAATTACGAATGAATACAATCGACAAAAAAGGTATAACGAATCAGGAGATGGAAAAAAAAACGCCGATGAATAGCAACCATATCCTCAATTTGGGGAATCTGAGAGGGAGCATAATAAATGCCACAATGTTCAAATGACAGACATATGACAATGTAATACAGCAAGCAGCCGGTAGGCATGCGTACAGAACTCGGCCAAGCTATTATAACGAGATGTACCAGTGATGTATTATAGAAATATCCATAAGAGATATAAAATCTAATCGGGTGCTTACGAAAACCTTTGTTGGTGCAGGATTAATGGAGATCCGCGCTTTAGAAATAGAAAGACTCAAATATTGGTTGACAACTCGAATGGTTGACAATGAAACGGGTTTCTGACAGAAAATTTCGATGACATTTCACACTCTCTGGCTGCATCAACAGCACTAAATTTCATATTATACACGCTTAACGAATAATCCACACATGTGCATTAGGGTGGAGTGAAAACATGTTTTTTTTTTAATTTGAAAAAGTTAACCTCGGAAAGAGATGTAGTCTGGGGTCCTAATGAGGGGAAAAATAAAGAAAAAAATTTTAGGGGTCGCGCCACTCCCTCGAAATTTGGAAATTATCGCTATTTTGGCGTTGATTTTAGAAAAATCTTAAAAATTAACGACTTAACTTATTCGAAATTTAAAAGCTTGTTCAGTGCCCAAACAAAAGTATTTGAGGCAAATATGAGGATAATCGACTAATATTTGTAGCTTTGGTGGCGATTTCATTGTTCAGTCAATTTTCTGAAGAAGGGACGATTTGACTTATTTTACTTTTTGAAATTTTTGAACAATGAGAAAATTTTTTTTAAATTTTTTCATGCCCTTATTTCATTGTTTACGCTATTGCAAATATTTACAAAATGGCGATAATTTCCAAATTTCGAGGGAGTGGCGCGAACCCTAAACATTTTTTCTTTATTTTTCCCCTCATTAGGACCCCAGACTACATCTCTTTCCGAGGTTAACTTTTTTTTTTGAATTTCACTCCACCCTAATGTGCATACACACTGCCGAATGTCACACTACAAATCAAGAAATTAAGTTTCTGGAACGAAAATTCCCTAGACATTGGATATAAAAAAGGCGACCTTGTCTGGTAAACTACTCTACAGATTTTTTTTTTTTTATTTTTTTTTTTATTAATTACAATACAAAGTAAATTTATATTTTGGGTTCAAGGATAAATCGGGTGACAGAGGCCATATGGCAAAATTTTCGCAGCGACAGTCCAAAGACACGCCAACTCGCCTACCGTGGCGCCTACTCTACAGATTCTACATATCCAGATGCCTTTCTATACGGATATTTTTGAAAAATATGTACATCAATCCTTGACGAAAACATTCGCGCTGAAATACAATTAATAAGAAAACAGCGTCTCAGAAGACGAGAAATGCAAATTTTGGCCTGTAAACCCGATCTACTCTTTTCCGGATGACAGCGACCTCTTTTATTCATACCCATTAAAGTTCTCTGGAGGTCGAGGTAAGGTAAACGATAATGAACGACTCATTTATTTTTTATTGTTGCACAAACGTTCCACTGGTCCAACATCGTCTTGACGTTCTGGGCATGGAAATACAGGGTGATTCTCGCTACGATTGTCATATTTCCGATGTGTGGAAAGAAACATTCAAGTGTTAAGGCGGCCAAAGAAATTCTTCAGCCCATCTACATCTAGGATTGCCAGATGTTGAAGTAAAATTACTGGACACTCACCAAAGAAAAGGCGGATTTAAACAATAAATCCTAAACAACTTACGAATTTAAATTATGTTCAAACATTCTTTTTATTTTAAAGAATTATTTTAATTTAAAAACAAACGAAAAACATAAAACAAAACATTCAGTGTTTTCCTTGGGGGACCTTAGCCCAGCCATTACCCTGGGCAGTAATTGTTCGAAAAACTCAACACACTCACACTTTTTTACCAATAAACACGTATTTTTGCTGCTGACCGGCCGACTGGCAATACAAATTCAATGGCAGTGAAATTTTGGCGCACATGCAGCAGAGACGAATGTTAGAGTTCTCCAACATTTTTTTTGTGGCATTGTATGGGATAATTTTTATTGTGTAATTGTGTTTTGACCGTTTTGTCGTAATAAAAACAGTTAAATTTTGTGCATTATTGTCAACTAGTAAGTTGTAACGCGCCTATGGTGCCCGTTGAAATATGGAAAATAAATTTTGTTGAAAAAAAAAAAATTGTGGAAAAAAAAAATTTTTGTTGAAAAAAAAAATTTTGTTGAAAAAAAAAATTTGTTGAAAAAAAAAATTTGTGGAAAAAAAAATTTTTTTGAAAAAAAAAAGTTTTTTGAAAAAAAAAATTTTGTAAAAAAATAACTTTTGTAAAAAAAAAAATTTGTAAAAAAAAATTTTGGTAAAAAAAAAATTGGGGAAAACACAATTTCTGTACAAAAAAAAATATTATTTTTTTTATTACTATTATGTATAGAAAATTATAGAATGCCTATTTAAATTCCTACGTACTGCGTGACAGAGTCAGTGAATCTGTGAATCAGTGTATCAGTGAAAAAAAAAGTTTTTTGAAAAAAAAAATTTTGTAAAAAAATAACTTTTGTAAAAAAAAAAATTTGTAAAAAAAAATTTTGGTAAAAAAAAAATTGGGGAAAACACAATTTCTGTACAAAAAAAAATATTATTTTTTTTATTACTATTATGTATAGAAAATTATAGAATGCCTATTTAAATTCCTACGTACTGCGTGACAGAGTCAGTGAATCAGTGAATCAGTGTATCAGTGAATCAGTGTCGAGGGTAAATATATATTAAGATAAAGAATTCTTCGGGCGTGTTTGAAGTACAAAAACCAAAAAGTTGACGTATTTATGAAAAAAAAAAAAATTGGTTGTCCATACTTTTTCCCAAATGCTTTGACAATTTGTGTTGTGTTTTTGTTTGCTGCTGCGGACGGCAACAACAACAACAAAAGAAGTTACTCTTTTTTCAGATGATTTCCGATATTTTTCTTCTGTTTCGCAGAGAATATGTGTACTCAACTGGCAACGAATTAGATGTAGGTGTAATGGCAGGATAAATTATATTTTCATGTGCTGTATTTTCTGGACTACTTGGCATACACGTATTTCCTGAACAAATAAAATTTGTCCTGAAAACTAGACATGATAAAAAAAAACTAAAAAAACTTCCGTCGAATTCAGGGCAACTGTTAATCAACAAACTCTACTCCCTCTTCCCTCCTTCCGATACCCAAATTTTCTTCCGAAGTCTTCTTATGACTTCTCCACTGAAGATCATCACAAAGCCCAACAGTTGGACACTCTCCCTCCCTAATAAGTTGCCGCGGTACTGTAGCCACACATGAGCATGTGTGAATTTATGCGTAGGTGTTTCTACATGTGATGATTGAAAAAAACCGATTGCAAAGGAAATGGCAAGCAATATCAGGGTTTTGTTGAAACAAATCTACAACAAACCAGGTGTCAAAAATAACACAAAACAACCGAATACAAGGCAACGCCAACAAAAAAAAAACACAATGACGATTGTTATAATAAGATGAAAGTGCCAATGGAAGCAGGACAGGATGACAGACAATGGATGAATAGCACACACAGTCGCACGCATACGACAATCTCTCACCCCCCCAACCACGCCTCAGCAAAAATCGAAAGTGAAATTGTAAGCAAAAGATAAATCCCAAACAAAGCGAAAAAAAAAGAGAAAATAAAGAACAGAAACGAAAATCAGGCAGGTTGGCTTTTCCGTTTTCAAAAGGAAATTAACTGATTTTGACTGACTTAATGTTTGTAAGGGATCGGCATTTCGGTATGTCTGAATTTAAAATCTGCCATAGATTTCAAATCCTGACTGATTTTTAACGGAAATCTTTCAAATTTTTGTTGTTGTTCTTTTACGTAGGTTACGTAGTGGGATATATGTGTGTGGTATAATACAGACACACATGTCTGCACAGATATTTAGTGGTAGACATTTCTGAAGTGGCCATGGTGAAATGATAAAAATAGTTTTGCTCTAAAATTTTTTTTTTTTAGTTGTCTGATATTTGTGTTGTTATTGGATGAGTTATTCCAAAGTCTCGTTTTGCAGTGAACCCTTGCTGTAGACAATTTTTGAAAATACTCAAGTAGCTCTAACACCGGGGGGGGTCTATCTAGTGGTTTCTTTTTGAATCATATGTTCTTTTGACAGTTACAGCTCTTTCCCGCTCGAAATCTTGACAGAAAGACAGTATCATATCCTGTGGATGGAAATGTATTTTTAAATTCTGCACATTTTGTTTCGTTGTAGTCAGAACTCAGATATGTAGCCGAAACATTGTGATTATTGAAAATAAGTTCTGACCGAATTTGTGACTTGTTCATATTGAAGGATAACATGTTGTCATATGGTGGGCAATAATGAAAATAGCCGAGAGTAAGCGACTCAGTCCTGGAACATCGATTCAATACGCCTTTATGCAACTCATTTAAGAAGAAACACAATAATAGTGGAGAATTGACAGAGCAAGTGATAATAGAGGAGGTGACGTATATGGCCAATGGAAACGGTGAAAATGCTATAGTAGGTTCAATAGAATTTATTGTGAGATCAGATTGACTCCGTTTTATATTTTTTTAATTTTAAGGATTTTGTGGAATTTGCTCAAGATCAGTTCTTGGAAATGTTTAACGGACAGTCTTTTGTTTTCATCTGACCACCTCAGAAAAGTCATGCTATACCTGATATATATATATATATATATATATATATGTGTGTGTGTGTATAGGTATAAAGATAAAGTTGTTGTTTATTCCAAAGAAAACATTTTGTCACTTTGACATGTTGATGTTAGAATTTGCTTGCCGTAGCTTGGCCATGATGAACATGTCCTCACCCCATCTGCAGTAGTTCGTCGTTGTCGAGAGCACAAAATGCCGCAGGTGTTACGTACGAAGGCGTGAAATGCTAAGCAATGATAAGAATACAATTTACCCATACCCATGTACCAGCTATACATGTGTACATACTTATACACACAGTTATGTGTACATATAAAGGTGACTGTATATTCCGACCCATAACTACCCTGTGAGTGTATTCCAAAAACTTTCTGACATTATTCACAGGACATTGGTACGTTTCATCTCCGCTCTCTCTCTCTCTCTCTGTTGCTGCTGTAGTTCACACTTTTATTGGGGTTTGGGGTTGCTACAACGTTTATTGATTTTGTTGTTTGTTTGTTAATATTTTACTCTATATGACAACTGTTGAGCATTCGAATGTTTATGGGGATTTAACCAACATTCAGTGGTAGTAAATATTTCCTCAATTGTATGTACATGAAGCGCTGACTATTTTAAGTTATTGGTTTTTGGGGAATATATTGGGCATTGTGAACTATGCGAGTGAAAAGGATTCGGCACTTTAATTTGTCAAAAATTTCGCTGAAGAACACAGCTAAACTTCAATAGGCAGAAGTTTTCAGATTTATAATTATTTGTCAAGGTTTAGTATTTCAAGAATTTTTCGATATTTTTTTCCACCACCGAGACTCCGGCCATATGATGAGGTGCGCTGTCATTTCGTTTGTAAACCACATATATTTTGAAAATTGTAAAGCGCCTTGGAGACGATCAAATAATTCCATCAATCGCGTGCATATGTATTAGTGTGTGTCTTCGTGTTTTGCCCGGAAACGCACCACAAAATATGGCAATCATCACTTTGTGTTTGACTTCGTTGTGTTCGGTTGAAACTTTCATACTACTTTTGCTGCAAAATAAAAGTAAAAAGGTTCGATTCTCCCCAATAGTTCCTACAGCTTTAGATATAGCGCTTTCAATTCTTCACCAAAGGGTGGTTAACAAATTTCTAGAACAGTATACTCCCAAAAAAATAATTTTTCCCTCGTTTTTATCCAATAAAGTCGATAAAAAGAATTAAAATTTTTTAGTATAAGTAGAAAATAAAAATTTCGCATTCAATGAATTTTAAAATGAATTTTTTTTCACCCGCGCACTTGTCCATCTCGCACATTTTTTTACTACTAAATGAGTCATGCTTGACAAGCGTAACTGGAGACCATCAACGCAAACGCCATCAACGAAAATATCAAAAAATTTTGTTTTTTATGTCAATCATTGCCGACGTCGTGTACGTGTAGCCGACGAAACCCGATTAGACGCACACACACAACCGATTGATGGAATTATTTGATCGTCTCCAAGGCGCTTAAGATGTAATATCTTAAATCGTTACAACTGTCTGCACAACGTGAATAAGTTGTACAGCAATAATATTTCATTAAACGATTTAACAAAAATGCGTGGCAATTTGTATTGGTATGGTGGCGTATGAGTAATATTTCTAAAACGTCGTGACGCTTGTAATGCGTATTAGGTGGCGTATGAATAGTTTTTTATTTGAATGGTTTGTGGACGGCCGTGCTGTGGTCGGTTGTATGAGCGACTACCACACATCGAACATTTTTCAGCGGCTGCTTCCAGATCATAAATAATAGCGACTTTACGAGTAAGAACGGAATAGTCGCATATAAAATACATCTTAATATATATTTACCCTCGACACTGATTCACTGACTCTGTCACGCAGTACGTAGGAATTTAAATAGGCATTCTATAATTTTCTATAAATAATAATAATAAAAAAAATAATATTTTTTTTTGTACAGAAATTGTGTTTTCCCCAAATTTTTTTTTTACCAAAATTTTTTTTACTAATTTTTTTTTTTACAAAATTTTTTTTTCAACAAAAATTTTTTTTTTACAAATATTTTTTTTTACAAATTTTTTTTTTTCCACAAAATTTTTTTTTTCCACAAAATTTTTTTTTTTTCCACGAAAATTTTTTGTTTGAACAAAAATTTTTTTTTCAAGAAAAAATTTTTTTTTCAACAAAATTTTTTTTTTCCACAAAAAATGTTTTTTTTCAACAAATTGTTTTTTCCGTATTTCAACGGGCGCCATAGGCGCAGTACAACTTACTAGTTCAAGTATATTGTGTGAACGATTAATTAAAAGCATGTCTGCGTATAAAATACCAACAAGGGTGCTCTCCGAGTTATTTACTTCTACAAGAGGTCTCAAACAGGGCGACAGCCTATCGTGTAACTTCAATAACATCCTGATGCAGAAGATATGAGAAAACTGCAAGGCCGACGTCGCCTCAACAGAATGGCGGCATTGTGAAGGCCGGCAATTGCTGCGTCGTGGTAGTAGAAGAATTTACATACCTCGTATTGAGAGATCTCTAAGGAAACTCGATATGAATCGGGAAGAGGTATTTATTACCTATACCAAATGTAATAAGTTTCGATATAAGTGCACAGTACCAGATCCCATCGAACGCCTTACAAATATCCCGAGGCACTACCTTGATTTCTCTATGTCTGTGAATAGCTCGACTCCATCGTTCGGGAAACAACGCCAGTAGTTCGATCTCTACGGAATCCATACTGGCGAACATTGAGAAAGCCAATAGACTCGTGATACTTTTCCAAATGGTGGTTAACTCTACGACCGTAAAGTGCTGTAGTTGAAAATGAAATTTGGCGGAATTTAATTAAGGCCCCTCGGAAATACGCCCCAAAAATAATGCGTGGAACAACGCATCTATAAAAAATACCCCCCATAAAAATTAAGATTGACCCAAATGAAGAATTCCGAAAAATAATTTTAAAAAATCCCCCAAAGGGCCACTATGAAAATTTCCCAAAATTTCTGAAACAATTTATGAAAAATATCCAAAAAAAACTGATTTTTGTAAATTGGAAAAAGTGTATTTTTTAACAAAAAAAATTTCAAAAGTATAAAGAATCGCCCCAAATTTTTTGTGATTTTTCAATTGAGGTATTTTTCACAATTTCAAAATCAAATGTCATCGCAGCCATGGATTGTAAACTAATTTTAATTTCTGACACACAGATTCTCTACATTTTACACAATGGCTGGCAACACACTTTCCCCTTTTACTCCAAAATTACGGCATCACCTTGAAATTGCCACTCATACACTTGATGTCACACACCAGAATCAGATACACACACACACATACTGTCGTACGATTATTTGTAATGATTTAAAAACCAAATTATACTTAAACTTATACACATAAATCGCTCTCACTTTTGTGGAAACTTTTCAACTTTAAAACATTTCCATTCAATATCGGTACTTAGCCTGGGGTAAATTAAGTGCACCCTTAATCACATACAAACATGTTGCGAACCTCTCCCCACACGGCCCCCACTCCCCAACTAACCACCTAATAACATCCGCCCCCTAGGAGAAAAAACAAAACAAGTTCATTTATAAACTGAAACATGTAAGAGTGTCTGCTACTTATGTGCAGATATATACAAAGTATGTATGTATGTATGTATATTATACATATAGTAATGTGTGATTGTGTACGTAGACGAATGAGTTTGTATGAATGTTGGTATTTGTGTATGGGCATAAAACAAATAGCTATACATTTCTTTAGTTCTTGCGTGCAAGAGTACGTACTTGATGTGATGAGTACGTGTTTGTGTGTGTGTGTGAGAACAGAAATAAATTCTAATTAATAAAAACACTACAACATCGGTTTATTAACGTTACACCGATACTTCAGTCACATACATTCACAAACACACAGACGGAGAAAACCAGTGAGAGAGATAGAGAGTGGAAGAGACAAGCTGCCATGCAATGCACGTGAATCTATTGAGATGGGTCTTAATTTATATGTTTGCGCGTGAAGTCATTAATTCAAGTAGTTCGAAGTCATAATTTGTTGTTTTTTTTATTATATGAAACGATTACAATAATTTCTTACAAATGTGACTGCAGATTCTTGAATGAAAAATTACCGATCGGGAAAGATTGACTGGTAATGTTGTAATACAGACATTTTTGTATTTAACATGTGTTCAAAATATTATTTTCAGGCCAATACTTGTAAAGCTTTTCTATTGTAGTGACAATGGCACACATGCAAAAATAATTTTTTGGCTCAACCTGATTTTGATGCAATACGTTAAAATTCAACCAACGAATCATTTGTTACAATCGATTGACATCCATAACTTTGAAACGACAAGAGTAAAATTAATTTTTTTTTTAAATAACTTAGAATTCTACCGCCTTTCAAACTGCATCATTAGTTTTTTTTTGACTTTCATGAAATTTTTGAAAAGTTGTGAAATCTGTGGCTTCGGATTTTTCAAGACCATAACTTTGGAAAGCCAACTGTAAAATCGATAATTTTTTTTTTGGGAAATTAGTTAACATTTTTGCACCATTAGTTTTTTACACTTTCAAGCAGTTTTTAAAAGTTATGTCACGTTTCTTTTTTAGTTTATGTAAAATTTCCCCAAAAATTGTGTATGTGACAGCTAAAAGAGCAAAACAAAGTTTATGATTTACGTACATCAAATTAAAGGTCGAACATTTTTCTTTTGAAATGATGATGCTACGTCTCGAAAATGCTTTTTATTGTCCAACTTGTGCTTTAACTAGGGAAAAACTCAGAAAATCTGAATTTTTCGGAAAAAAAAAAAACGGTTTGTGACACCTCTTAACTTTTTCAAAAAATCCGAAAAAATTCTCAAAAATACTTAACCCCATATGCTTGCAAATAACAGATGAAATTCGAAACAAAATATATTTTTTGGACACCCCAATGTACACTTTCAATATTTCCAATTTAATAAACATGGACCAAAATCATTCTCAATTCAAAGAATTATGAAACCTACAAATTAGTTATAATAATGATGCTGAAGAAAAACTAATGAGTAAAATAAAAACTCATTTCGTCAGTAAAAAATCGATAGAATGGAAAGGGTCAATCTGCCATAAAACGGTGCAAAGGAGATTTGGGCTGTGGCATGGGTCCAAATTATAAATAAACTAGTTGCTCATGTAAACATTTGTAATGATGTTTCCTTCATTTTTAGAACATATGCGACAGGGAAGCAAGTCCTTATATTGAAAGGCCTGCGCTAATGTTCCTCTAAAAATATTTATTATTAATTACAATAAAAAGTAAATTTATATTCTAATTTTGGGTCCAAGGGTAAACCGGGTGACACATACCATATGACTTGATTTTTGCAGCGACAGACCCAAGACTCTGGTGGGAATCGAACCCACAACCCCCACGCTGATAGGCAAGCACGCTACCAACTCGCCAACAGGGGCGCTTAAATGCTCAGACATTTTCGAAAAATTCTTACGGTACACACTAGGTCAGAATTCGTTCAGACATGTCTGAACAAAATATTCCTCAGACCCAGAGATCAAAAAACATTCAGAATTCGGTCAGACGTTTCTGAACAAAATCAAAAAAATAGTCCTCAGACCTGTAGTACACAAATCATACAGATTTCGTTCACACCGGTCGGAAGAAAATTCTAACAGAATTCGGAACGAAATCGATAAGATTAGTCGGATGAGATCAGGCACGTCTAAACAGTGTCTCATATCCGATATTTGGTTTGCTGGGGAATTAGACCAGGAGCAGTTTTAATGTTCTTACCAGGACATGAACCTAGAATTGCTGTGTAGTTGCCAGACATCATGAATCATCACTGTGACGAAGAACTTCCTTACCATTTATACTCACCCAAAAAAAGAAAGGATTAATCGGATATTTCTAATTGTAAATGGAAGCCTTTTTCACCATAAAGCCCTCCTAAAAAAAAGTATTGGATTTAAAGGAGGTTTTAAAGAGACTATGACGCCAAAAAAAAATCAAAATATATTCCCATGAATCTTCTTAACCGATTGAAATGAAATGTATGAAGAGGAGCATCAAAAATTTCAAATGATCACTTGATAAACTCTATTCTGACCTTTCAGACCCTGTAGTATGACTTCAAAGAAAAGAAAATATCGCAAATAGAACACTAACATTTTCAGTAACTTTTCGAAATATGAACTAAATTTGTCAAAGAGTATCCTTGTTCCATCAAGTTTACAACTATTTTTAGTTTTCACTGGACCATTTACCAATTACAGACAATTTAACTCCGAACTAGAAAAGTCTTTAATCGAATAAAAATTGATACTTCAATTTAGTTTCCCTTGTGTGCATTTCATTGCACGCTGTAATTATCTTAATATATATTTACCCTCGACACTGATTCACTGATTCACTGATACACTGATTCACTGACTCTGTCACGCAGTACGTAGGAATTTAAATAGGCATTCTATAATTTTCTTTTTCTATAAATAACTAGTAAGTTGTAATGCGCCTATGGCGCCCGTTAAAATATGGAAACAAAATTTTGCTGAAAAAAAAAAAAATTTTGTGGAAAAAAAAAATTTTTGCTGAAAAAAAAAAAAATTTTGTGGAAAAAAAAAATTTTGCTGAAAAAAAAAAATTTTGTGGAAAAAAAAAATTATTGTTCAAAAAAAAAATTTGTTGAAAAAAAAATTTTTTCTTGAAAAAAAAAATTTTGTTGAAAAAAAAAATTTTTCTTGAAAAAAAAAATTTTGTTGAAAAAAAAAAATTTTGTTGAAAAAAAAAAATTTGTTGAAAAAAAAATTTTGAAAAAAAAAAATTGTAAAAAAAATTTGGGGAAAACACAATTTCTGTACAAAAAAAAAATATTTTTTTTTTTATTATTTATAGAATGCCTATTTAAACTCCTACGTACTGCGTGACAGAGTCAGTGAATCAGTGAATTAGTGTATCAGTGAATCAGTGTCGAGGGTAAATATATATTAAGAAGATTAAGATAATAATAAAAAAAAATAATATTTTTTTTTTGTACAGAAATTGTGTTTTCCCCAAATTATTTTTTACCAAAATTTTTTTTTTACAAATTTTTTTTTACAAAAAATTTTTTTTTACCAAATATTTTTTTCAACAAAAATTTTTTTTTTAAAAAATTTTTTTTTCCAAATTTTTTTTTTTTCAACAAAATTTTTTTTTTTCAACAAAATTTTTTTTTTCAACAAAATTTTTTTTTTCAACAAAAATTGTTTTTTTCAAGAAAAATTTTTTTTTTCAACAAAAATTTTTTTTTTCAACAAAAATTTTTTTTTTCAACAAAAATTTTTTTTTTCCCACAAAAATTTTTTTTTTTCAACAACATTTTTTTTCCATATTTCAACGGGCGCCATAGGCGCATTACAACTTACTAGTGTTATTATAATTTTCCTTTATTTTGCAATTTAAGGTAACGAACCTAGGAATTCGGTGCTATTTTAAACAAGTGTCCATTTAAATGCTATAATTCTAGTTAATGTAACCCTTTAACGAATGAACACCAGAAGGTCAGTGTTTCTGCTGGCCTAAATTGAGCAGTTCCTTGAATCTGCCTCTAGCTTAAATCTGCCTCGAGGAAAACTTGTGCCATGAATAGCAGCATCAGCACCATTTGGCAACACTCTGCATCTCCGAATGATTCAAGGCATACAAATTCTTGCATTATGCCACACATCTTTGCCAAACCAAATTAAAGTTCAACATTATGTAAACATCCTTTAAAAACGTACATGTAGAATATGAATTGAGTATGGATCTTCAGCCGGATGTATACATTTTATGCAACATAAATTTCGGAGTAATTTTTACTTCCGTTGAAGTGTAACCGAGGTACGCACACACTTACAAGTTCATACACACTCGTAACAAGTATGTTGCATACATAACATGTAAATATATGAATGTACGAATTGTTAAGCGATGAAGGATCTCCGGGATTTTACTATGCACATGTATGGTAGTTGTTGTGGCAGTGTGTGTGTGTTGCTTGTACATGTTTTTGGAAAATTTATTTTGCTATTGTTTCGGTTTAGTCTGTTGATTTGAAACTTTTCACAAGTTTCCATTTATGCAACATTTGCAAATATTTTCAACAACAAATATAAAGTCAAAATTACGAAGTTGCATATCCTGAAGCTGTTGTCATCGAATGCATCATGAACTTGGTATGTGTGGCGAATGCCATATTCTTTGTTGTGTCATAAAGTTTATAGAATTTGGTGTGATAAAGACATTGCATGGGAAATTGATTATCAAAGGAATTTAATAACGGCACTTAAGTAATGTGGCAAAAGTACAAAATGAGTTGTTTAAAGTTTTGATATAATTGCGAGTAATTGCATGGTAAAAAGTCCATGTTGTTCCTTAAAGTGGAAACAAAATGTAACTGGGTTTCTAGTTTAAGGTTTATCCTCTATTTTCTGTGCCTTTTTCATTGACCACCTGTTGGGTCACAGTGTGAACACAATCTACTCTTTTGAGGACGACAGCAACCACTGTCAATCATACTCATTTGACCATCGGCCAAGTCCTGTGGAGGTCGGGAGGTCGAGCGATGAGAAAAAAGCCTTAACGATGAAACTGCTTCTTCATCTGTCGGCGATGATACCCAATTGGTTATCGAACTGGTGGATGACTTCTTTGATAAGATGGAAGTAACCGTGACCGTCGTTCAAAAGGCCAAATTGTAATGAAGGTTATCGAAATCACTAGTCACACTAAAGGTGATAGTACTCTGCAATGTGGATTTTCTTTTCGGATCTTGTGGCCGATAATTTGTAGATTCACTTTCGAAAATTATCAAATTATTTTTTATTTATTTATTTATTATTAATTACAATACAAAGTAAATTTATATTCTAATTTTGGGTCCAAGGGTAAACCGGGTGACAAAGACCATGTGGCTTGATTTTTGCAGCGACAGACCAAAGCCTCTGGTGGGAATCGAACCCACAACCCCCACGCTGATAGGCAAGCACGCTACCAACTCGCCTGCCGGGGCGCCTAAGTCAAATTATTTAACTACACTCTTAGCTTGATTTGTTGTGTACGCTCCATCTGATTGTTTCACTTCAAAAAAAGTGTCATTGACCAATTGGTTTATGAACAATAAATCGGCTATCCTTGTATTGCCACCATCGTGTGTTGCCAATGCCTTTTTAGACGTCTGAGGTGTAAACATTAGGGTGGAGTGAAATTCCAAAAAAAAATTTTAACCTCGGAAAGAGATGTAGTCTGGGGTCCTAATGAGGGGAAAAATAAAGAAAAAAATTTTAAAAAATTTTTATGGGTCGCGCCACTCCCTCGAAATTTGGAAATTATCGGTATTTTGGCGTTGATTTTAGAAAAATCCTAAAAAGTTTTATGTCAATAAATGTTTGCAATAGCGTAAACAATGAAATAAGGGCATAAAAAAATTTAAAAAAAATTTTCTCATTGTTCAAAAATTTCAAAAAGTAAAATAAGTCAAATCGTCCCTTCTTCAGAAAATTGACTGAACAATGAAATCGCCACCAAAGCTACAAATATTAGTCGATTATCCTCACATTTGCCTCAAATACTTTTGTTTGGGCACTGGGATTTTTCTAAAATCAACGCCAAAATAGCGATAATTTCAAAATTTCGAGGGAGTGGCGCGACCCCTAAACATTTTTTAAAATTTTTTTCTTTATTTTTCCCCTCATTAGGACCCCAGACTACAACTCTTTCCGAGGTTAACTTTTTCAAATTAAAAAAAAAACATGTTTTCACTCCACCCTAGTAAACATATCAAAAGCGTTCTTTTTTTTTGTATTCATAATCAATCATTGAGTATAAATTCACATATGCGTGTTCAGTGATTAAATCGATTAATTCAATTTTCCATTAAAACACTGAACAAGTACGTGGGTGAGCGTGAAATACAAAAGGAGTTAAGTAGGCAGCAAAAGTGAATTAAAAGTCGGTCTAGTGATTGATGATGTTGGCGTAATTTCATAAAGTAAATTACAAAAAAAACTGCCTATTCTTAAGATCTGCAAAATTATATTCCATCTAAGTTACATATGTTTCATACCAGACATAAAGTACACAGTTTGCCAACAAGAGGTGTTTTTTTGGTACTCAAAGAAAAATGACATTTTTTGAGATAAATGATCGAATGTTTATTTCATAATCAAGAGGAAGATATGCTGTTAATAAGCCATATTGCCACCACGACCACGCTTACAGGACCATATCGTTTTCTTTCAAAGTGGCTAACCTATATCCTCGATATCCTCACGAATTCTATCTTTGAGGTCTTGAATCGACGCTGGGCGTAGACCTTATCTTTCACGTGGCCCCAAAAGGAAGAAGTCGCAAGGTGTTGAATCACAAGATCTCGGTGGCAAAATTGTGATTACCTCTTAGAGAGACAACATGGTCCGGAAACTTTCCCCGTAAAAAAGCAATGGTTTTGTTGCTTCTGTGGCACATGGCTCTTAAATCGCTCGTGCAGAATGTCACATATGGACGTTCTGTTGAAATCACATTTCGTTGGTGTCCATATCGTCCAATTCAGGTCAAAAGACGTTGGTAATCATCAACCCATAGAGGTCACCGCCAATGTCCTTTGTAAAGAAAGATGTACCGTTGACACCTACAGCCCAAAATCCACATCAAACACTGAATTTCTTCGGCATGAATTGGACGCTCTTGAATGCTCATGTGTATAATTTTGTTTGTTCAGCATGAAATGGTCGACGTAGATGATTTAACATACATTTTTAAAGTACATCTCTTGACGCTTCTCCAGACAATTTATTCTCTTACATGTACTATTTAAAACTAAATGGATATCACAGCAAACAACCACAGCTTTTTTTTTTCATTCATATGTCCCTAAGATCAAAGCTACGCAAACATTGTGGAATGAAGATAAAGATACTTTTGAAAAGCGTGCATAAAATATTCCTCCTAAATCTGATAAGAATTACCTTTACATTCAGATGTTGATAAAGATCTGGCAATTAATTTAAAAGGATATAACTGACACGTTTCCGCCCAATTAAGATGATTAATGTTGTGTTCTAGAGAAATATGTTTTATAAACATGTGTTTTTAAGACACAAATAAATCACTTTTATTGCGTCGTCTTACAAATGATGACACCCTTTTGCGGATCATAATTGTTTATCATATCTGTATTAGGGAATCAAATGAAATAAATGTTCGTAATTTATTTGCATTTGCATGTGTGTGTGTGTGTGTTTATATGTAAGAATGTCTGTTATATGTCACTTAATGTCTGTCGGTTGCACCACACGAATGTTATTGATACAAGATAGTTTTGAAGTACTTTTAGAAGACATTGAAATTTCCCATAAATGTTGAGAGAATTGAAATTAGTGCCAAATGATAAGTTGATGTAGAAAAACTTTAAGAAAAATATATTTTGAATATTTCTAATAGATTTGCATTTAAATTAAAGGTAAAGTGGCAGTTTTATGGGTATAAAATCGGTTAAATCTAAAATTTAATAACATACGCTTATGCTGGGGCAAAACTTTAATTACACTAGTCAACAGTCAAAATGTACTCCGGATGCGATAATTTTTTCTGTGTAGATAACCTTGACATGAGCTCGAAAAGCGCAATAAAAAAATTTTTTTTTCGTTTGGTTTTTGTTTTATTTTTTTTTTTTTTAATTTTAAAAAAAATTTTTTGGTTAATTTGTTTCGTCCGGCATAACTCGGGAACCACTAGCCCGATTTAATTGAATTAAATTTTAAATTTAAAATTACAATTCCCTTAGTCTGTTCATATATTGTTTTCCTATACAAGCAACAGTTTCCAAGTTAAAAATGAATATATAAAGGAAAAAACTTATTTTTTGCCTAAAGATTTAAATTTTTTTTTTTTAAAAAATCCATAAAAAATCCAAAATGAAAAAAAAATGTCAAATCTTATTACTTTTACGTAAAGTCACATAACCTATGAGCAAAATGAGACAAAGATCATGAAAATCGATGCACGCGTTTCGCTTTTATTCGCAATTGAGTAAAGGTATGAATTTCAAAAATTTATTTTTGTCATATATTTTTGTCACCCAACAAATTTTAATTTTTTTTGTAATAAAAAAGAAAAAACCTTACCATAGACAAAGTTGTGCATATGTCGAGCAAATTTTTGAAATTCATACCTTTACTCAATTGCGAATAAAAGCGAAACGCGTGCATCGATTTTCATTCGAACTCAGTACGTTTTTTTTAATAAACATTTTTTTTTTAAATATGCCTTGGTCATGAATGAGTTAAGGAAGTTATTCGATAAAATGGTTATTAATTGTAAATCGGCCCTTCACGCGTATCCACAAAAAATAAGGAAAGAGACGCAATTGGTGTTATTCGACTACCTGTACGATTTAAGGTAAAAAACCCGGTCAAAAACCCTACAAAATACAGCTGGTGCAGTATCGGAAACCGGGCAACCTATCACAGCTTCGTCTTTTTGGTGAATATTAAAAAACGCAATTCTACATTCCTTTGATTTATTGTCAGAAAAACAACCACTTTGCGTTGTGGATGACTTTTTTTGTGAAGCACACAAAATAAGCTAGTTGTAAATATTTTAAAAAATTAAACGTCACATCT
Source organism: Hydrotaea cyrtoneurina (assembly GCA_958296145.1). Classification (NCBI taxonomy): domain Eukaryota; kingdom Metazoa; phylum Arthropoda; class Insecta; order Diptera; family Muscidae; genus Hydrotaea; species Hydrotaea cyrtoneurina. Next base: position 120,653,877 of record OY282512.1, read on the forward strand.
CAACAATTCTTTTAGATTACGTATCCAAACGATTAAAGCGATTCGTAAAAAATTACCCAAATTCGAAATGGCTCCAAAGCGAAAATGATAAATGTCTCCCTTTTTTGCTAGTGCGGAGAAGAAAACAAGAATATTTGCGGCATTTTTCCTATCAATTCTATTTATTTTCCTACTAAAATTTGGCGCCATTTTTTATCAATAAAAATTAACCCATATTTTTAATAAAACTTGATCTCAAATTCAAAATTTGGACAATTTATCGCATTGATTTTACCACAAAACGTATATTTTTATATTGTGTTGTAATTCTCGGCGCCATAGAAAATTGTCCAATACAAAATCGCCAACAAAAAATTACGAAAATTGGCCTAAAATAAAAATGATCAAAAAAATATGAAATTTTATTATGTGTTATGAACATGGGTCATTTTTCAAAATTATTTTCCATAATGAAAAATTGCCAAAAATTAAAAAATAGAAAATTAACAACAACAAAAATATGACCCAATTTTATTCGGCAATATTTCGTATGATTTTCTTTAATTTATGTTTACTGGTGATTTTCTTTTGGGTGATTTTTCGTATATCCGCAATTCTTCATATTGCAAATTCTGTAGTTTTGGGGCCATATTGTTTTTTTGTAAAAAAAAAAGTAATTCTATTTCTTTGGGACATTGGCAAATTTTCACTATCAAAATTATCCCAACATTGGAGCCATTGGTCAGTTCTCAGGGTCTGTCTTAATTTACCCTTAAATGAATTGCCTATTTCTTTGGGACATTTTTTCATTTCATCATTTTATAGTGGGGCAAATTTTCACTATCAAAATTACCCCAACATTGGAGCCATTGGCTAGTTCTCAGGGTATTAATTTACCCTTAAATGAATTGCATATTTCACCCTTGGCATTTAGCTTAGGAATTTCAATTTCACAAAATCCCCTTTGCATAAATTTGTTGGAATTTTTATTTTAAATTTGTTTAAAGCATTTACCATTCACAGATATCGCCGATTGCAAGCATTGTGTCGCTGGACAATTAATTTCATTGCTTACAACAAATACATATTCAGCATTTTACATGGTCATGTATCAAATCCATGTGTATGCTGCAATTAATTTTCATTTAACAAATCGTTTCACGTACATAGTACACAACAGACAGTTCAAATAATGCCACCACTCAAGACAAAAGCTTTCGAATCGCAGTGGAAACGTTAAAAAAAACAAACGCGGGCAACTCAATGGGCATAAAACATGAAATTAACATTGAAATAACCCACTTCTTCGAAACGCTTATGTTGGTTGTCTGTCTATTGCATACGTATGTGTACTAGCGTACGGCAAAGTGTATGTAGGTAAACAGATATTTGAATGTACACTGCTGATGATTCAAATAGGAAGTAAGGGTTTCAGAGCACTAGATTCTACTATTCTTAGAAAGTGGTGTTGAAACAGAGATAGGGTCGCCAGGGGGCTAAAATATAACTTAGTGCGTCTTGATTATAGTTTCCTTGATGACTTCTCACACCAACTCGGGTTAGCATATCATTGCAATTCAAATATCGCTCAGGCAGAAATACAATTCTGTTCTGTATTTGGTAAATTTTGTCCGCATATTACACTGTGATTGTCCTTAACCACATTCAATCGATCAGCAGTGTAGGTACTTAGGTGTCCACACACAGATACAAGTGCTATCAATTCTTTATCTACATCCCATTCCCCACACGACTTAACCCCAGAGAGAGAGAGAGAGCGAGAGAGAGAAACCTATAAAAACAAACAAAACCAAGTGAAAGCCACACAAACGCGAACATACTCGTACATGGTTAGGTTCTCATATAGAACTGCATAATCAAGGGCAAATATTTAACTGCCGCTTAAATCCTTCGTAAATATAGTCATGCTTATATCACACACACACTCACACACACACACATACCACAAAAGATGGAATACTATTGTAAACTTGGCCCTAACAACGAGCACGTACACGAGGTAAATGCTAAAAAGAGGCATTCTTGCACACAAATGAGCCAACAGGACACACATATGTCGACACATAAACAATGATACGGTCAGACACACATACACATTTACGTGCAGACGATAGCTGACCTTTAATGTTAAGTGTTACATTTTTATATGTTTTCTTTAAATTGAGTGTTAAATATTTTATTGCGTATAATTCGGTAATATTTTTAAGCCCAAATCAGACGAATACGAGTACCGCCAATAGAAATTGCCCATTTACCGGCCAATAATAACATGTTCATATCCCATCCCAATACTCTTACCAACGGGCGATACTTTAGATCAGTGCTGTGCAAATGGAAAAATGTAGTTGTGTTAGTGAAGAGATGAAACTGCCAACTTTACAGCCAAATCATAATGTCAGTAAGACCCAACATACCAAATGACTTGAGAATAATATTATAATAAGCTTACCATCTCAAGCCTCAAGCTTGAAAAAGAGTTGAGAATTTATTGTAAAAGGCTTGGATTTACTATTTTTATAATATTGTTCTCAAGTTTTGTGAATTTACTATTTTTATAATATTGTTCTCAAGTTGTGTTGAGATTTTATTCATATTTGGTATGTTGGGGAGGTTGAAAAACAATAATTATATGTATTCATATAACTAAATTTTTTTGAGTGTGACCTGACTGAAGCAAGAGCGTAAGAATACATGTGAATTGAGCGACAACAATTGTTCAATGAAATGAACAGCACTGCTTTAGATACAAATAAATTCAAATGCAGTGAACATCAGCGGATGGAAAAAGGTGTACGTGTCGCTGCTATTACCCAAAGTCGTTGGAAACAAGCGTGTCTGGAATAAACAGCAGTCGGCAATCTGCTGCTACTCTAAGTGTAGGCACTTAATTTTCCCATATCTTCAATACTCCGAGTATTGGCTTTTAATGTTTGCCTTGTAAATTAAGCTATACTGGCAATGAGAGCAATACTCGAAATAAAATTATGTTGTGTGTATCTTTTGGCCGTAAAAAAGATGATTACTTAATTAAGTTCCAGGGATGCTCCATACATGAGTGTGAGCAAAACAGGTGAATGAAGTGTATGAAACCAATAATTGTTCCTGTACAGGTCATAGACCGGAATTTTTAAGCCACCTCAAATTGTTAAGCCACCTTGGAAAGTTTTAGATTTACACAAACACTCCGCAATTAACTAATCAAAATTAAATTTCAACCCTTAGTATATTTTTGTATTGTGTAATTCACGGCGCCATAAAAAATTGGACAACAAAAAATCGCACACAAAAAATTACGAAAATGACCAAAACAATATGAAATTGTATTCATAATTAGTTTGCCTTATGAAAAAGCGCACAAAAACAAAAACTGAAAAATTATCAAACAAATTAAAGTATGATTTTTCATTTATGTTTTCTGTTGATTTAGTTTTGGGCGATTTTTCGTATATCCGTAATTCTTCATATTGCAAATTCTTTAGTTTTGCGGACATATATTTTTTTTGGTAAATTTTTTTTTCCAATTTTTGTGAAATTTTTGTATTGGGGGCAAATAGTGAAATCAAAATTACCCCAACATTGGGGCCATTGGTCTTCGATGTTCCCAAGCCTTGGGAAATTTTAGATTTGCAAAAATGCTTCTCAATTAACTATTAAATTCGATCCATAGTATTATGTGAACAGGAGATCAAATGAAGTCAGAAGTGACAAACCTGGGAGTCCTTAGCCATCACTCAATCCCGCAAGCACATATAGCGTTTTACTCTTCATTTTCCGAATATAAGCTGAGCAATGAGGACTATTAGACGTTGAAACAATTTCTCTACAACACCCCGCAGGTAGAATAATTCTTGGTACGGAATATATTAGACGTATTGGGTGGACTAAACGAAATTCGTAATACTTCTCCACTACGTAGAACCTATGTAGATCCTTGAACCTACTATTGAAAAATCATAAGAAGTACGATCATGGTTTTAATCGTGGTTAAAACAACAAAAGTAAATAGGAACATATATGATTAACTAGTAAGTTGTAATGCGCCTATGGCGCCCGTTGAAATATTGAAAAAAAAAATTTAGTTATATTTGTATAAATAAAGTTATATTTGTCCAAAGTCAATTTTTTTTTTGTAAGTAAGTTTTTTATGCGCAATATAAACCGTTATGACACAAAGTGTAATTGGCTGTGGAGGCTCCCACCGCTACTTCACGAGCTTTAAGAGTCTCTAATATGTGAATATTGTCAAGATACTCTACAGCGCTCAACGACTAATATCAGGCATTGACACCCATAACATAACGAGAGTAAAATTAAATTTCTTTTTTAAAATAACTTAGAATTTTACCACCTTCAAAATCTAAAAACTGTGCTGAACTCTGCAAGCCGAGTTCGAAAACGTTAACTTCATAAATTACTATATCGATGGCTTAATTTAGAAAGGGTGTAACTCGCATTTTCGTAACTTTACAGGAGAAGGTAAAACCTTTATAACATTTGAAAAACGTCAGACATAAAAAAATTTTATATAAAAATGCGCAACAAATTTAATTCTGAAACTAATTTTTTTTTGGATTTTGGTTACGCTCTTTTGCAAAAGGCCAATAAATCCGGTATTTTTAATCAAATAGTCGTTTGTGGGATGTGTATTTGACAATGGTCTACCAAAATATGTAAAAAACGCGATTTTGAAAAAAATCGAGTTACGCCCTTTCTGAATTAAGCTCATAATGTATGGAATCCATCAACTCCTCTTCATGTTAATAGACTTTCAGAGCCAATTTGAACTTACGAAGCCCGCTGTAAATTGATAAGTTTGCCATCACCAACAAAGCGTTATGCAGTTGAATCTGTGAGAATGTACGATTGCCTTTAAAGAAAAAATGAATTGAAAACAAACGAAAATATTAGCCTTCACCGAATCGTCATCGTCATCTTACCCCTGTGCGAGATTTGTTACTGTTTCTAAGATGCCACTTGCCATATGAACTTGCAGCACAACCCAAGAGTAGGCACGAACAGTTGCAGGGCTGACGGCGATTTCAATGGAACTCTTATACAAAAACTGAGCTTGAACAAAATGCTACTGGGCGTGTGTGTGTGTGGAAAACACAGTGCCCACAAACCAAACCAAAAACAAGGCAAAATGGGGGAAGTATACCTCACACATATGCTCAAACAGCCAACGTTAATTGGGGGGAAACCATTTGAAGTCATGTGGAAAATTAAAGCAAATGATGCATTTTCATTTATGATGCTAAGGCAAACAAGGCAACAACGTGATCATCATCCTGAAGGTGATACGTGATGATGATGAAAAATAGCACCGAAAAAGTAAAAGGAAACGGAAACGAAATAAGGTTAAAAGCCACTTAAGTCTTGGCAAATACTTGAGCATATGCGACACATTATTTAGCCAAGACCTGCATCCACACACACACACTTTCCCCTTTGCTGTATAATTGCGTGGAGCGAGGACTATGGCATTCCAGCACATTATCACGTGCATGTACGTATGCACACACACACACCCACAGACATACATATGTACTTTAATACTGGTAAAAGTCAAAGAACGAATTCCATCGTATGTAATTTTACAATACAATACAACATTTTTTCGTGTGCAAAACTGTTTGTTCGTCTTTACTTGCTGCTCGCCTGCACGAGTACTTGCCACGAGAATTTTTGCAAAATTTCTGTGGATATTTCATAACTAACAAATGCAGAAATAATGAAAGCCATCTTATCTTGTGTGTGTGTGTATGTGGTGTTTTTTTTTTTTTTTGTTGAACAGACTGAAATGAATTGCATTTGAGATATTTCGAGGACAAAACTATTACAAAAAGTGGCATTGCTTTGTAGTCAACCATGGGATATTTTGAATGATTTAATATGAACATCATTGCAATTCAAGGTAAGAATAATTGAGTTTACTTGCATAATGAGCTCGACGGCCGCAAAAAAAAACAGTTGACATTCAATCAGTGTAAAAGTGGCATCAATTGTTATTTTTTTTCTTCTTTTATTTTGAAATCTGCTCTGCAAGCGGAACCTTTTCTACGAAAGTTTTTTATGGATTGGGGATCATTCTCATACTTGTAAAGTCAACGCGAAGTGAAATTGTTCTTCAAATCCTCAGAGTTTTAGCATGACTTTGGGATCGTCTAATCTCAGAGTTTTGCCATCAGTGCATAGTTTACTCAGTAATAAGATGGATTAGAATAGAGAGGCATTATGATTTTCATTGACTCTTAGCGATGATTTTAGATTTAGTTTTTTATCTGGAGATACATCTTTGACCTACCTTTTGTCAAAATACCCAAATTCCTAAAACGGCACAGTATATTTCAAAAAGTTTTATTCCAGATAGCCGACTTAGCTCATCTGTAGGTATCACCAGCATACCTATGGCTGTATTTCGTCACCTGAAATCCAAAAAGAACAATCATCAAAAAAAACAAAATCATGTTGTTGATTGTTTCGTGTAAAATAGCCCTAAAAATATCCAAAATTTACATTTTTATAGGCGAATTCCTTAAAGAAGAAAGAAAATTTCGATTTTACGCCAGTATTTGTCCTCTCCTGTGAAGTTGTGAAAATGCTGGTTCAGTAATTTTTTGATTTTTAGTGACGATTTGTTCTTATTCTGTAATACTTACATTGAGTGAAATATTTCTTAATGTCCATAAACATCACATCAATATTTGTAATTACAACGAACAATTTAATGTTGTTTAAAGATTCAAAATTGGTATGCAAAGATAGTTCTACGTAATTTATTATATGTGAACAACATTCCACACGATCATAGACATTCAACCTTTTTAGCTTCTGTCAATGACAATGAATTTATTTGTTGGACACATAGAAATATGTGTGTTTATATTGAACGCATTGAAATGGATACGTGCAGCTCCTGGTTTTATTATTTTATCTCGCATACATTTCTATAAAATACAAAAAACATGATTTGGGTACAATTATAACTTTTGAAAACATAAAAGTGTCAACTTGTTAATGGTATCTGTTGGTAAAGTCTGAACATGATTTAGAATCATTTTCAACACATGTTCTTTTTTTATGCCATGATGCCCAGCAAACTGTTTGGTTGGAAAGAATAATTAAGGAAACAGATCTAAGTCTAGATAACCTGTTCGGCTTTTGGTTCTACCCTCGATGATTTCTACTAGAGTTTGTCAAAAAAGTATCAATAGTAATTTTGTTTTCGAGCTTTTCGAAAAGTCGGTCTATTTTACAATTTTTAAAAGCAGCATTAGTTTCAATTTCTGTTCAACATCGATTGAAAAGGAGCCCAAAAACAAATTCCATAACATATTTTATTCCGACCGTTCCACGGAATTAAAGAAACATTTGTAGAATATACGATTCAGTGAACCGGTTCTAAAAAAATATTCTGGGTAATGTCGGGGCTTTAAAAAAACACTAAATCAAATTGTCTACCATAAAAAGGATAGTAATATCATTTTGTCATTCCACTTGTGATAGCTGCTAATATTCACCAAATGTCAAATAAAAAACATGTGTCTATGCGAATATGTTCAGCAGTTGTAATCGTTGGGAAGATATTTAAATGTTTGAAACATTGTAGATGATAGTGAAAGTCGTATTATAAAGTGAAAGTAAAAAATAAAAAATAAAATAAAAATAAAAAATAAAAAATAAAAAATAAAAAATAAAAAATAAAAAATAAAAAATAAAAAATAAAAATAAAAAATAAAAAATAAAAAATAAAAAATAAAAAATAAAAAATAAAAAATAAAAAATAAAAAATAAAAAATAAAAAATAAAAAATAAAAAATAAAAAATAAAAAATAAAAAATAAAAAATAAAAAATAAAAAATAAAAAATAAAAAATAAAAAATAAAAAATAAAAAATAAAAAATAAAAAATAAAAAATAAAAAATAAAAAATAAAAAATAAAAAATAAAAAATAAAAAATAAAAAATAAAAAATAAAAAATAAAAAATAAAAAATAAAAAATAAAAAATAAAAAATAAAAAATAAAAAATAAAAAATAAAAAATAAAAAATAAAAAATAAAAAATGAACTATGAACCATGAAATATTGTTTGTTGTGGGAGAATGAACACAATTCGCCTCTTCTATCATCCTACAGTGGCCCACAAACCTATTACAAGGTCAATAACTTTTAACAGTTCGACAAAGTCGGAATGTTAAATTCAATTAATGTTGTTAGATCCGATTTTCGCGATTCAAATGATGATTTTTAAGTTTACATTTCTCTTTGACTTTATACATTTTCGGTTTCTTTTTTATTTTACACATTTTACTTTTACAATTTGATCAATTTCTACACCAGATGTAACGTGATTGGCCGTGGTTGAATGAATATCAAAATATTTTGATTTCAGCTCAAGTTGGTTGGTACGTGTGAGTGCTCGTCATTCTACTACTTTACTTCATTCGCATTTTGTCATTGATGAAGTAAATATATTTTCTTACCAGTGTTTTTGAAAATAATAACAAATTAAAGAACGTGTTGAAAAAGTGATTGATTTTATTGAGGAATATACAAATATGCCTCAGATGTGGAATTGTGGAATTCCATGACTCGAACTTCCATAAACCGAATTTTCGAAGCACTTCTAGTGGCAGTAAGTAATTCCATAACTAAAAGTCTTCGTAAGTTATGGATGTGGGACTGTAATTAAACCAAAAAAAAATATATAATAATAGCATATGCGTTGACGCAACGAAAAATATTTGAAAATGAGAATGGATAAGAAATTGGTTTTACAACCAGTAGTATCGTGCCGCAGTACAAATCAACAAGATTCAAGTATAAACGTCAAACGTCACAGGGAAAAAAGTCAACGTATAAATTCATACGTGAATTAAATTTCCAAACTTTCAAAAACTTAAATCACAAAATATTTCCAAAATATATCCAATTAACTGATGTTGAAACCTAAGGCATTAAACAAATCACTCAGACCTTGCGTACAAACAGTTTTTCACTGAACTCAAATATGTCTACTAGATCAACAGATTGACTTTTGGCGGATGGAAGTTGTTTCTGGACTAGATCAACAGATATTGACTTTTGGCGGATAGAATTTTTTTCTGCGGCCGTAATTTTTTTTTGTAGTTTACCAGGAGGACCGTTGTTATGTTAAACCCTTATAGCGAATATCGAGCATGTCGATAACCTCTATGAAGGTTTTTTAAAAATGTATATACAGGAAGCTCTACCTCGAAACCAGCCGAAGCTGACGCATCATTCGCATAAACCAATAATATCCAAAAAGAAAATAGACTTCTGTTAATATTTTAGAATTATTATGAAAATATCAAAAGAATTTTCACACATTTTTCTTAACAATGGTTTGTAAAGCTGTTTTAATTTTTTATGAATTCGACCGTCTACATTTATACGATTTCCCGATGTAAACTCCGTTCATAATTGTCTATTTTTTCGGTGTTATTGCAATACTATTAAACTGTTATTCAGTTTGAATGTGAACTATGAATAGAGAATTGAATTCAAAATCTCAGAGGAAATACCCATTTCCTCTGACAACTATAAATGGAAAAATGTATGATTTACACAACCAATTCTGGTTTTTGTGGCCTTTTGAGCATTCTTTTGTTTTAGCATTTCATGGAACATTATGAACATGTATACACTTCTCTTTTCTACTCCTTTGTTCTGTGGGTTTGTTCGAAATTAGTGTAGAATTTCATGAGTTTACTTTAAAATTTCATTTTGAACTAGTTAGCTTTGAGTGTCCTTGGCGACTCCCTTCACTATGGCGACCGGCTGCCCCAGATGTGAGTTTCTAATACAACGTATTCCATATTCTATCGCCGAGACATGGCTTGAATGGCCAAAGCCAGTCGAAATATGCTTGCTGTGCCATTTGCGAATACAGGACGGAAGTTAATTTGCAAAAGACAAGAGAAAATGTTAAAGCAACTATAAAATGTAAACAATAAACTATAATGCCATAAAGATACACGAAACAATAACAACAACTAGAACAGAAAAAAACTTTGCTAAATTAATGTCATAATTTATAAAATGAGTTATGAGCTTTTCCTGCTCTTCGAAGGAAGCAAAATAATAATGAATCGCATAAAAACCAAAAAAAAAAGAATGTGTGCAGTTTAAATTTTTTATTAACAACCAACAGAACATTTTTACGTAAAACTCATGCCATTCTCGGTTATGGGACCGAACATTAAAGCGTACTATCATGTTAGTCATAATTCGTGCATGTCCTTTTACAGCTCGCAGGACTTACGGAATATACGGAATGCAGAGATTGAGGTAGCGGCGGCTGTGTTGGTGTGTGTTAGCGCTGGTTGGTTGGTGTCGCCCACAGCCATCATTTATTACAGCAATCGATTAATTTATTGTCATTTTGTGTAGCGTTAAACTGGTTAAAGTTTTGGGTCATCAATTTGAAATTGTACTTTATGCACATTCGTATGGGACATTTGTTTTTGGGACAGCAGAACGAAAAAAGTAGTAGTTTGTATGAAATATCTTTACGCCCGATAAGCCAGACAGTGTAGATTAAGTACCATTGATACAGATTGATGTATCAGCAGTTATGTGCGTAAAATATTCGTTAATTAATCAATCAATCAATATCGGTCTGGAATTGTAAGGGAAATGGATTTGGGCGAGTAGTTTACTAGTTTGTCGGACAGCCTACAAAATGGAAATGCTGTGATTCAGGACAACGGCAGGATGACGACAACACCCACGAACATGTGTCGTCACAAAATGTGAATAAAGAAATTGATGATGAACTTGGAATAGAGCCCGAAAGCATAATGAAAATGGTTTATTGCAAATGGGATTTTCATGGAAGAAAAAAGATTTGCTTAGTTTTATAAGCGTCTTTCATTAATTTTGAATTACCCGAGAAATCGTCCGTTGCAAATATGAATGTAAATATGCTGAACCTCACCCAAATGTTGTGCACGACAGTGGTGTGTTAGATGGTGTGTGCCACTATCACACAGTAAACCCAGGTTCATATTATCGTGAGAATATCGAATATGTTTCAGACGTCCCTATACTGGAAAGAGAGTATCTTAAATTTTCTAGAAAGTGCGTCAGCCGTTTCGAGTCGACTTTAATAATCCGGTTGGTCCAAATGCTGGTCTATTTGTCAATCGTAAGTTACTCGGCCAGCTCTATTCCGTTCAAAATCTGAACCGAAAGTAAGAATAATATCTCCGTGAATCAGGTTACGCTTAAACAGCTTTTGGGAAATAATGTAAATTTATAAAGTCAATGGTGTGTAGCCCAAACAGGGCAGTTATTGAAAAGAAGACTCCGGCATATGAGGAACTCACTGCGTATTTTGTATGCAAGTTTTTCGTGAGACTCGAATTGCTGGTGTAGTGCCTTTCTGTATCATACTGTAGCAACGCGTTTATCGCGCTGTTTGACATCAGCCTTAGGGAACTTCGAAATGGACCTCGATTTTGCTTAAAAAATCATATATTCGAAAAAAAAGAATTTTAATCTCAGCAGCTGTATTAACAAGCAAAATTGACGCATCTCGGTATGGCAAAACCAGCACATCATTGTAGAGAAACCAAAGCATCCTCAGAGAGTGACAGTTTGTAACGGACATTGAAGTGGTGGCATAATATTTCTGATGAATTTTTTTTTGAAAAAGGAGTTTGACAATCAAACTTCTTTCAAAATGTAAAAAATTTTTGTCTGAAATGTAAAATATGCCGATTCACATAAAAATGGATAACATTGCATATTTCAAATAAATCAGAATTTAGAAAAATTTAATAAAAATTGTAAAAAGAAGTGTAATTTTTTTTAATGTTGTGTTCCACTGCCAATTGTACTCAAATTCTGGAGCTCCTTATTGATAATCCGACAAATCATAAACGTTTTTCTCACTGTAAAAACAATATCTAAAATTACAACTTCTGTGTGAAAATCCTCCTTTAAAATCATCTGCTGAATCCGAATATTTCATTCATTTTGCTCTATCACGTACAGTTTTCGAGATATCCCTTCTTTGGGAAAGTATTATAAACTATATGTGAATATAATAAACCGTAAGAAAGCTTCAAAAAGCATTGACGAAAAATGATCTCACTGACAATCCTATCGCCACCAAAACGAAATAGTCCATTCTACCAGAAAAACACTTCCTTCCGAACAAATGATTCAGTAGGCTCAATTTCAAGTGTCATCACATTCACATAAAAAACATCGTTTATTGACTCAAGATCTGTGTGGTAGTTTTACACTGTGGATTCCACTCAGTTTGCAAAACAGCCCCAGAGGATTTTTGGATTCTAATTGAGTAAAAACATTTTCTAAAACACTATTCCACACCAAATCTTAAAACATCTTACCCAACAATCGATAGTTAGCACATAACGAATATTTACGCTTCAGGAAATCATAGAAAATCTGCACTTATTATTTATTCAGTTCGTTATTCGAAATTTCCATATCTGCTCCTGCCATCTCTTACCACAGGGAATTCTACCATTTTGTGGTAGAATTTTGTAATAAAATCAAAGATGCCACAAGTAGTTCATAACAATAAACTGAAACCAAATTGTCAATGGTTTTGTTAACATGGCAAAAAGAGAATGAAAATTAAAATTAATGAAACTGAAACTGAAACTGAAAATGACAACAGCAAAACGTTCAATAACCTAAAGGGCAAGGAAACAAGAGATAGTCGAGTAAATATGGATGTCGTGTACACTGGTACGTATGTTGAATGGCGAAAAGAAATCACGTATACGATCGGTTGGCCAAACAAACCCATTAACATTGACAACAAACAAACCAAGACCGAACCCCAATCACACTCTGTTCGCATTTGCTAAAAGCCAGGAAAATATTATTTTGCATATTAAATAATAAAAAAAACATTTTTGTAGGACGAATGAAAATACAAAAAAAAAAATACTAAACATGTATCTGTGCGTCTGTCCTGCTTGCTCTACATTTTCCCTTTCCCCAGCCTAGCCATCTTTCTTTTTGGGCTTCCCACTAAACAGAAGAGTTTGGCACACACATGGAATCATAAGAAACCCCAACAAGAAACCGACAACAAAACAAACAAACAAATACACACAATTACATACAGACCGAGAGACAGAGACAGACGAGCGGACAGACTAAATGACATGTATACGATGAACACACAAGAAAGCAAAGACCGAGTGGGAGCAGTGGATGTACGCGCAGAGAGGAAAGAGAGAAAAAAAATATGTAAATTGTTAACAGCCTTGACAGTGACATGGTCGGATAGACAACCCCTCACATGCAAAGGCAAACAAATGAGGCGTACGGAAACAAAACAAGGACACACTCGTACTTGTCGTCGTCCAGGCTCTTGTTTGTTACTTGCCAATGCCTACGCCATTGTCATTGCTGTTGTTGCTCGTGTTCTTGTTGTTCTTACTAATATTTGAACGCGGCCGGCTCACACACATATGTGCATACGTACATACATACTTATATATATGCCCCCCTCGTTGTAGTGGTGTTGGCAGAATATTCGTAAATGCCAACTTTATTTTAGTCTTCAGTTTCATAGCCTTTTTGTTTTTGTTGTACTTCCTTCTCTGGCAAATTTATTATTATTTAAATTGGATAGAACAAAAAAAGTGATTTTACCTGTCCTATGGTTCATGTATTCTCTGTCGCGTTCAGTCACTTTGGCATAATTGATCTGGAGCAATTGAAATTTGTCAAAACTTTATTTACCTTTTCAGACAGTCATTTAGTGAAGGCTTCCGGCAATAATGTAATATAGCCTATAAAGCATAGAGCGGGCCATGGAACCGACTAATACATTTTAAATATTAAAAACATTTCCAATTGTTTTCTAGTTCGTATGACAGTTTGTTCTTCATTTTGGTTTAATTAGTAAATTTTATTTTTTTCATAATTTTAATGGAAAGATCTGATCTTGTAAAGGGCTGTGGGGCGTATGATTAGTTTTTTGAATGTGTTATTCATATTTCCAATAATAATTTTAATTAATTTGTGGTATTTTTTTCAACCAGATATAAAATTTGAATCGTGGTACGATTTGATTTTACTAACATCATTGGTGGGCCTGTAAATAGACTATTGTAGGCTTTACTAACTCCGTTAAGCTGAATACACCCAATCAAAGAATCTAAAATGGCGCGCAAAGTACCTGGATAAAAATGTAGTATACATCGAATTTGTTTTTATTTTGCAGTGTATTATTTTTTTATTTCATATTTGTTCCCTTTAACAATAAACGATCAATTGATCCAATACAAAGTCAATATGATTTGGTCCTCTTGCTAAGTTCAAATTGCAGGTATGGCAAATTACTATTTTATAATTTAAAATCTGTACATTGCCCTCGTTAGTATTTTTATTTATTTATTTATTAATTACAATACAAAGTAAATTTTATATTCTAATTTTGGGTCCAAGGATAAACCGAGTGACAAAGACTATTTGGCTTGATTTTTGCAGCGACAGACCAAAGCCTCTGGTGGGAATCGAACCCACAACCCCCACGCTGATAGGCAAGCACGCTACCAACTCGCCTACCGGGGCGCTTTCGTTAGTATTATCTGACGGTTAAGTCAATGAGATATGAATGAATGGGCATATCTCAGCTCTTATCAATATCGGGAAAAAAATTACTTTATTCCTAAATGAGTTTTGTAAAATTTGCTAAAATGATAAATTGTTGAATTACCCACCCCCGCCCCCACCCCTTCTGTACTTGAACTCTTATTATTTTGAAGCTCTTGGTAATTTGAAAATTGTCTCTTTTCCCTTGAGTTTTAAATTATCGACAGTTGATTGTATTTAAACTGTTTCATGGCATTTGGTTATCCATTTTAGACAAGGAAGAACTCGGCTATCACATCGTAAAATTGAGCAAGAGTCACTGCTTTGACGGCGTCATTTTGAAAGTAGCTTAAGGTTCAATGACCTCCAGCCTAAACTCATCCCGACAGGATTTAGATGCATTCATTTCTCGACAATCACATAGAACTCATATGAATCGCAAATGACCTTTTATGAATCCATCGAGGCGAAACTGAGCTTCATCATAAAAAATGCTCATTTTCTCGATGATACTGAAATACTTATTCCTGTAGTGCATAACAACCCTCAGAATGCTTTCTTTGTTTGGCAAAACTTTATCGCACAAAATCCAGATCTTTCGTTCACTGTATAAATCCTGCTACATAGAATTGGAATATCCATAATTTCTATTTCTTTGAATGCCATATAAAATACAAGTACTGTTTTTTTTTTTTTTTTTTTTTTGTTTCTCGAAATCCTTTAGTGATTACTTCTACATTAAATACAATTTGCAAAGATTTCACAATTCAAGCAATTATTTGTTTAATGGCTTGCGGATATTTGAATGGCAAACTTATGTCCACAACTTTAGCTAAAGCATTCTTAGCATTATAATTGATGATAAAAGCAATGCGGAACTACAAACACATTTTGCATGCCGAGAATAAATAAATAAAGTTATTTCTTCATTAAAGCATTCTCCTTATTCTTAATCTTCAAAGTAATGTTTTTCTACAGCAATTGTGATTTGTAAACAATTCATAAATTACTCTCCCAAAACTTTGCTGTCGAATTGTATTGATAAAGAAAGGCTTATGCATTGCAATAAAATACCCAAAACCCCAACAATTTGATCGCCTTTAAAAACTCGGGAAATAATTCCTTTTAAGTAATCTCTAATTTATTTAAAAGCAATACATGCTGCAAACGAAAAAACTTCTTCTGACTATGAGTAGATTTTGTGAAAAGTTCCTCTTTTTTAAATTCGTAACACGACTACTACCGGAAATTACATTTTGTCAATTCGTTCAAGTTTTTTTTCTCTCTCTCTCTCCCTTTGGAATTTTTCGAAGAATTCAAAATGGGGTTTCTTCATTGAAGTGAGTGTGTATGTGTATGTGTGTGTGTGAAAACTAACACACATTCATGCACAACTTTCTTTTTGTGAACAAATTTGTTTGACAAAATTTCACTTTCTAGTTAATGGAACTTTATTTACCTTGTTGTCAATCTCCTTTTGAATACGAACATGTTGACGATGTCAAAGGATACAACATTCGAAATTGAAAAGGAAAGTGTATATTTTGTTTTTCTTAAGAACAAATATTTTGCATTTAGCACAACCTCTCGTCCCTTTTCAAATAAAACACATCATTGTTTTCTTTACAAACAAAAGTCAATTAAGGAATACAAAAAAGGACACTATGCCTTTTGGCAAATAATTGCCAGAACAGTTTCCGGCATGTCAAGTTATTAATGATGTAATGGGTTTCCAAAAGAGTTGGTTTTTTGTTTCATCAACATTGTTGTTTGTTTATTTATTGGTGATAGAACAAAGTAAATTTATATTCAAAAATTGTAGTTCAAGGACAAAACAGACCACTGCGGCAGACCACAAGATCTGGTGGAAATCCCAGCATCGAAGGCAACATCAACGTAGGCAAGAACGTTCCCCAATATCATGAAGGGGCGCTTAGCTGCATTTTTACTTCACCGCACATATTTCTAAGAAATCCCAGACCACTCAACAACAAATACTGCGAATGAATGCTAATGATCCAGTAAACTACCATAGAAAGCGCAGACTGCAAAGACCAAGACTGCGGGACTAAGTGGAAGAAGACCAAAATGGAGTGCGTCCCAAATGAACAATGAACCACTCTCGTTATTCAAGACTTCTTTCAAAACCCATCTCTGATAAAAACCTATCTATTGATAAAACTTGACATTTCTTCTTTAAAACCCATCTCTGGAGCCATTCAGTTGGAATGTTTTTTCCTGGGGCTTAATTACATTCCATACATACCTTTAGTTGATTGATTGGTTTCTATGAAAAAAGTCCGAAAATTGGAGCTTTATTTACATATTTCCCTTAGTTTCTATATTCCATTTTTTTTTACAAATCTAATAGTCGAATTACCTAATCTGTGTGTAGACACATTTTCCAAACAGAAAAATCCTCATTCTCCCGAACTTATTTCTTAGCATACATATTGATAAAACTTGACATTTCATTATTCGAGATGTGTAATAATTTGTGTACTTTGTTTCACCTACTTTCACGGCTAAACAAGGTAAAAGAAAAAAAAATGACAATCAGAACTTTAATCAACAAAACTTTTTTTTACTCGGCGTAATACAATAAATTTTTCCAGACATGTTGTCTTCATTCCATTTGACTTTTGCTCTAAACGTAGAAACGTATTCCAGCCGTACAGGGAGTTTCTTTGTTCGTGAATGACACAAGGCAGCAGGGACGAAAACTTGTCAAATCTGTGTCTTTATATCAAAATTCAATTCTAGAAATACCATTTTTTTCTCTTTCTCTCTACCGCAGCAAACTTCAGCACAAATGTTTTCATTGAGCTGAGGTTAGGGGAGTACAACAAGTGACACGTCACATGGTACGGATGTCTTCACATGGTTCCCATTACATCTGAACACATACAAATATTTTATTTACATACACACATACATACATTATGTATGTGTGTGGATTTTGTTTTAATACATTAAATACACATTATTTCTCTTCGTAATTGTTTATTTAACAATTTTCTTTTTTGTGCCGGATGCTTGTTTGTGTCCCCAAATGGAATACAATTTAATTGTTCTTAATTGCGCTTAATTTGCGAAATGCAGTCCGCATTCATTATTCGTTCTCGTGACATTAAACAAATATCCTCAATCCATGCATGCATCCGTAGAGCAGTCGTTGATGCATTCAAATGACACTGCAAAATTGAAAATTGTGAAAAACGTTTTTAAACAATTGAAAGGAATCGCTTAAAACATTAAAATATTTGCGATTTAATGACGAATTATAACGACTTTATGGGAATTTATGGGAAACAATTAAAACATTTTGTGCGACCACATACAAAAAATGTCTGTTGTTATGACTTATGGCGATACCAGGGGATACAAGTATTGCGTAGTTCTCCATTAAATATATTTCGGTTCATTCAGAAACAAAAAAATAATGGTAAAACCCATTTTGTGGTATAAAAGTAGAAAATAGTATAACAAAAGTCGCAATATGCTCCACTGAGGTAGACATTTGTTGTTTTATGGTTTAATTTAATTTTTAATAGGTAAGGCCCAATAAATGAGTGGAGGTTAATCTTCGCTTTTTGTATAAACAGAAGTTAAACTTCACATACATTTCTCCATGAAAAGTTTAACAGATTGTGACAGCTCTCACCAAAAGAAGAAGAAGAATTTAAATTATTTTGGTTCGCCATATTCCACAAATAAAATAAATTATATAAATAATGCCATGTAATTTTGTTATTGCTAGAATTGGAATTCCGACCACCACTAGTTTCATACATGTGTCGTTTTCCTGTGCCAAAGTTCATTTAGCAGAAATTTTTCAATCTCATATTTTTTCTAAAAATTTTGTGTGACCAAAATCTTAAAGTTTAATATAATAATTTTAATTATACACGGGAAACAAATGTTTTCTGATAAAAGTGTTAGTGTTGCCACATCAACAGTGGAAAATGTGGATTATATTAACACTGCCATTACACCTGCAACTAATTTGTTGCCAGTTGGGTACATATATTCTCTTGGAAACAAAAGAAAAATATCGAAAATCATCAGAAAAAAACTAAAGGTCTACATGTGCACATGCATGTTCATTTGAAAAATGTCGTCGCAAGAGTAACTTCTCACAAAAAATGAGTGTGTTGAGTTTTTCGAAAAATTACTGCCCAGTGTAAATGCTGGATTAAACTTTCCAAATTTTTTGTAAAAGGTTTTTTTTAATAATTGTAATAAACATAAACGCACAAAAAACGTGCATTATGGAAATTATGATATAAATTATTTATTTATTTGAGTCTTTGGGAAAAAAAATCCTTACAGACTAGTTAACAAAAAAATTATTACTGATGTAAAAATTATAAATACAGAGTTTTTTAAATTATTTCTAAATATTCAGGCATAATATTATTCAATAATAAATTGACCAAACGGGTAAAATGTGTTCCCAAACCCCATCGAAATACGCAAAAATACAAAATAATTGAATATAGAGAGTTTTGTTGGAAAACTGGTCCATGATTACGATTGGCAAAAACAGGTGGAACTGAGTTAGATGCGTGACGGAAAAGTGGCCAAAAAAGGTACAAAAGGGGAAAAACAAAAATGTGCGAGGCCAACAACCAAAAGAGGATAAACAAGTGGACAAATAGTAAGTTCGGCCGGGCCGAATCTTATATACCCTCCATCATGGATTCGTTGCATTTCGATACCCATATGTCCATGTTTGTCAGGGGCCGGTTTTTGGACCGCTCGTGACCCGATAGTCCCAGGAACCCGATCACAAATTGTATCCAAATCATGAAAATAAATGCATATTTGGGTTCGCGAGTAAATTTCGTTGCACTTCGATACCCATATGCGCATGTTTATCATGGGCCCTTTTTTGGGCCCCAAGGGTCCACGGAACCCATGAGCACGCCCATTTTTGGGATTTTTTTCCCCATCTATAAATTATATAAACTTAGAACAATTTTACCAAAAAAAATCAGATGTAGTGAAAAAAAATATTTGAAAAATTTGATTATGGCCGGGATATATTTAGTCCCATAAAGGGGAACTTTTTCCCCTTTGGTCCGATATTGCCCATTCTCGAACTTAACCTGCTTAAAAAACATCTTCCTACACAATTTCAGCTTCTTAGCGTTGGTCGTTCGCACTCTATCGTGATTTCAACAGACAACAGACGGACGGACGGACAGACGGACATCGCTAGAATGTCTTAGAATGTTACAGTGACCGATAATATATATACTTTATAGGGTCGCAGATCACTTTTTCGAGGTGTTGCAAACGGAATGACAAACTTAGTATATACTCCATCCTATGATGGAGTGTATAAAAATGGACAAAAAGTAGAAAAATAAAAAATGTTAAGCAACAAGTGGATAATATTTAGGGAATTGACGAAAAATGGGCATTCACGTACCAAAACGGGATAACAAAGATACAAAGGGAAAAACAAAAATGTGTGAAAAATAATTTAATCGACAGGACTGAATGGAAAAAGGGAACAAAAAATGCGTCCAAAACTGGTAAAAAAAAAGAAATGAAAAATAATTTACAATTTGGGAAGTGCAAACAGTTTTAGGATACTGAAAAGGGATGTGGGATAACGTTTTCAAAATAATCATAAAGGGCGAGAATTACGATAAGAAGAAGAAGGGATCAAAATGATGAAAATTAAAAAGGTGTGAACTGCCAAACATTTGAACAACGCGGTAAAGGTTCTGAGCATTTTTTGGCAAACCAATGCAATTAAACAAATATTTTAAGTTTAACTGGGAATCAAAATGTACCCTTACGAAGTAGCGGCTATTTGCTAGTTATTGATAAAGATCTGGATTTTTTTTGTCATTAATATATTTCATTCATTGAAGATCAAGCCAGTGATCTCATTGTATGCTCATTGACAGGGATCTGCTATTTAAAGTCACGTGACAATACCTACTAATATAAATAATTACTTATTTTTCTTAACATTCCATGAAGTAACAGACGGGGAACTTCTCTCGAATCAGTGAGCGGTTTACGATATAATTTGTATACTCACTGACCGAGACCTACTGTTTAAAGCCGGCTCCGAACGGCTAATGCTTTTCTAGAGACGTTTTACATGGCTTAGAGATTGCTCTCTTACTCTTAAAGTCGCCAACATTTACGAGGTGGAAACAGCCGCCTAAAAATGTTTGATGGTCTTACCCGGTTTCGAACTAGGGTTCTTCTGTGTGATAGTCGCACACACTACCTACCACACCACGGCCTTCCACAACTTTACGGGATGCATAAAAAAATACTACTTTAAGTACATTTTTTAAATCCATTCTTTTCGGAATTAAAGATCAAATACATATATTTTGAGTATATTGAACAGTTTCAATATATCCCTGATATCCGATGACAGACTATTTATCATCGCAATCATAAATATTCTATTATAGTGAAATACGGTTATTGTCTCCCTCTCTCTGTCTTTGCTAGTCCATTATCAATTATGATTGTTATTAAATGAAGTATATCTGCTGTTTGTATCTAATAACCATGCATGTGCATAATTGTACATGTCTATATTTTCCTACAAATGTCCATGAACATACGCATACGTACGTATCTGCATATATGCTAACGTCCTAAAAAAAAACGAGTGTATAAATTATTAATGGAGGTGATAAATTATTAGCAACAGTCACAGAATGTGTTATTCACACTTCCATGGCAAATAAAACCAACAAAAAAAAAAAAGCGATGGTAGGCATCAACATCATTATTTTCCATTTAAGCTGCAATTATTAAATGAAATTGCTTTTATTGTGACAAATTTGAACACAGTTTAACTGAAGTACAATTTATGTTGTTTTTGTTTAACTTTGCAGAAAAAAAGCCATGGTCTCAATGGAAGGACAATTTTTGGTGCGACAAATTTATGACGATGAAATTACCTACAATCTGATAGGAGCCGCTGTTGAAATCTTAAGTAAGTATTCGCATTAATGTTTTCGTTTGTATGCAAAATATTATAAATAAATGTATACTTACTTGGGGTTGTAGTAATTGTTCTAGCATATTTTTAAAGTAATTTAAATTCCATTCTATTTTTTTTTCAGACATACCCGCTGATGACATACTGGAGTTGTTTGGTAAAACTTTTTTTGAATTCTGCCAAGATTCTGGTTACGATAAGATTCTGCAAGTGCTCGGCGCCACACCACGAGATTTTCTACAGGTAAAATGTCCCAATACAATGCACGACTTTGCAGGTTTCCTAATTACATTAAAACAGAGAGAAAAAGAACACCGTTTTATTAACAACAACAACAGGTGTCTATTTCCAATAGAAAATGCCTCTGTGGTTTTTGTAATTATCAACACTCATTATTTTCCCAGCTCCATGGTGATAAGTGTCACGCTCCGGGGAATACTAACAGTAATTCCCCGAAGAAGGAGACAACAAAAGGACTCATCGCTTTTTCATTAGATCAATTTATTCGTATTGTTGTTCATGGTTTATTTTTATGATGAGTGCGCTGTTGCTGCTGCTGCTGGTGCATTCGATTTAGTCTCCATTTCAAATGATTTTCATTTCGTTTTTCTTTCATATCCTGTCTGCTCTCCTCTCCGTCTGCCCGGTGCTTGGCTTGTGTCGTCCATATATTTATTTTAACTTAATAATACAATGGCTTCTGCTGAATTATCTGATATGGCTTCCATGATGATCCTCATCCAATCTGCTGCTGTTGTTGCGGACAAATGAAACTACAAAACTGCTGCTGCAACAAATGGTGTGTGGTGGGGGTATTTGTGAAATATTTCGATATTGAAATGTTATTTTGTTCATGTACCGGCTCCTTTGTCATATAATGGGAAATACGGTACAATTGAATTCCTTGTTTTCCTCGACAATCGCTGACGACAATGACGATGGCGACGACGATGGCAACTGCTGTTGTGGTGCGGCACGGTGCTGGTGTTGCATATTTTCACACCGATACTGTATGTTTTGTGATTTCTACAATCGATGAATGCAACCAACCAACAACCCCGTCCATCTCCATTGTTTGTTCGGTGGAATGCCATTGGACGATGATTTAATGCCTTAACCACTCAAACAAAAACCATGAATGCCGCCACTGCTACTGCTCCTGCTCGATTCTCTGTTGCATTCAATTATTGTTAATACAACAACAACAACGTCGTTAACAAACAAAAATGATGTTGAATAGAATCTGGATGCCCTACATGACCATTTGGGCACACTGTATCCGGGCATGAGAGCCCCCTCATTTCGTTGCACAGAAAAAGATGGCCAACTACTGCTGCATTATTATTCAGAGCGACCGGGCCTCGAACACATTGTCATCGGCATTGTTAAGGTTCGTATAGAGTGTTCCAAGTGTTGCCATACATTCGTTACGTTTAATAAATAACTGTCGAACTGGTATACAAAAAAAAAAAATCAATATGCATGTCCTCTTCTTGTTCTTCTCTCTGGTCTTTTCTATGGTAACGCTTAGGCTGTGGCCTCAAAGCTTCATGGCGTTGAGGTGGAAATCGAAATTGTTAAGCAAAAAGGAGATCCGGTGGAGGAAGATGAGAAGGATGATGTTTTCTCACAACAATTGCAACAACAATCACACACTTCCGCTACATTCTCAAATGAGGAAAATAACAATCACAACAACAACAATCTAAATAACAACAACGATGATTCCACGGATAATCTTATAAATAACCGAAGGCCAGCAGGTAAGGACTTTCAGCTTGACAAAGACGTCATTTATGTTTTGATATTTAACTGCAACAAAAAATTAGTGATATCTTGTAAAATGGTGTGCGGTAAATTCAGTTTATTATAAAGTCTTCAGATACGGTGCCACGTTCGGCAAGTTTTCCAGAACAAATTGTAACTTTTGCACGTCCAATCTGACGACAGCGTTAATGTGCATTAGTAGATTTAACACAAATAAAATTGTGCACAAAATGAAACTGCATTTATGTATTTCATATGGCAACACAGCCACAATCAGCTGATGTCAAATTGTTTGCGGTAAGAAAGAAGAATATTATTTGAAATTACCCAAAACACCCTTAAGACGTACGTATATTAAATATATCCTTCCTTCGACCGGCATCCTCACTTTAATCGTATTAGAAACGTTTCGGATGTGCTGTACATTTGGTCGATCCATAATGCTTCCAAATGTTTTCTGTGTTGGCATGTCGGTTCCATCATTCCCAGATAATTTTGAAAATTTCACGAATAGCTTTTAACTTAAATACTGTAGGCTATTGAAAATAATTGGAGATATGATTCATTGATTCAGATATGAAAAATTGCACAAAAATGAAATACGTATGGTGAAAAAAATTGAAATTTTCTATGGGATGTTGTTTCGTTTCGGTCATCTTTCGTTTTTCTTTTGGGGGCATTTTTCATAGAGACCTCCAAATAACTGTTTGATTATTTCAGAAATAACATTCAAAACTGAAAGT
This sequence comes from Hydrotaea cyrtoneurina, assembly GCA_958296145.1. Classification (NCBI taxonomy): domain Eukaryota; kingdom Metazoa; phylum Arthropoda; class Insecta; order Diptera; family Muscidae; genus Hydrotaea; species Hydrotaea cyrtoneurina. Next base: position 120,677,985 of record OY282512.1, read on the forward strand.
GAAATAACACCCAAAGAAATAATCCCCAAATGGACTTTTCGTAATTTTTTTCTTTGGACATTATTTTGGTCCATAAGCGACATTTTAGACCTAAAGTTTGAGAGGTTTTTGAATTTTCAACATATGGATTTAACGCTACAATAACGCACAGTCTTGCAAGGCTATTGAACAACCACAGTGACTTGCAATTGCTACGGCTAACGTTGTCTCTTTCAAAGATCCCATCGAATCAGCCATTTTCGCTCGATTAAAGGTATACAAAATTATACACAGCGAGTGGTGGCTGATTCGAGAAATGCGCTTAAAAATAGATTTGACGCTTGGATGTTTGGTGGGCAAAAGGTACCAACTTTGAGGACGACACAACAAATTTGGATGACTTGAATAGATGGCCACAGTGTTATAGGTAGTGTGACTATTGTACAGGAAACCCCGGCAAGAATATCACACATTTTTTTAGCTGCCGTTTCCACCTTGTAAATTTGGATGACTGTACAACATCTGTCGAAAAATCATTAGTTCTTTCTGAGTCGACTTTGAACAGTAGGTCTCGGTCAGTGAGTATGTAATTATATCGTGCACTACTCACCGATTTCAGATAAGTTCACCCTCCCATAGAAAGTTATGAGAACTATTACGCACATGTAAACCGTTTTTTTTTATTGACCAGTTATCGGTAATTTTACTACGGAATGCATATACAATTGATTCGGCTTAATTGAAAAATCCGCATAATTGAAACGAAATATTTAAAGCTGTCTTCTTTTTCATACGTTTCACTCTGCTTGAAAATCTGCTTAATTGGAAAAAATACTCTTCAAAAAATTCTATTTTAATGATATCAACGCCGTTTAATTGAAAATATTTAATAATTTAAAAAAATCCATTCATATTGGCAACGTTCCGATTTTACGTAACGACTAATTTCACATTGAAACGATCCGAATTTGTGACGCCTCTGAAAGTGAAGTTAGTGCCGGCTCCATACTCTGCATGTGATCAAACAGCTGTTGTCTATTTGCCAAAAATATGCAAATCTAAATTGAGTGCGCCACAAGAAGTTAAGTTAATTTTTGTGTTGATATGTGAACCCACTTATCTGAAAGTAAAGTCGACGAAGAAGTTATATACATAAATTTCAAAATTACAGATTTTATTTGTATTGTGGTAAGTTTTTTCGGGGATCTGCAAACTTGAGGTCCATTGAAATCTCACGGAAACGTCGTCGCTCTCTAAGTACGGAATATAGATAATCAAGTACAATGGAAATTGCTCACGAATATAGTTCTTTGACCGCATCCACAAGGGCCGCAATTTAGACATATTCATTTTTTCCCTGCGAAAATGGATACATTTTGGTCTGTAGGTGCCAAAATACAGATTCCCTGATTGATTAACCTGCCCTCCAACGCTAATTCGACGATTATGCCAATACCAAGATTCCACGGCTCCGAAAACCTGTTTCTTTATAATCATATAAAATTAGTTATCCTCACGAATCTAAATACCCATATCTCGCAAAGACTGTCTACTTTTGGGGACTACTTCCATGAAATCAAGTGCCTTCCTTTAGACACACCTCAAGTTGCAGGTGTATAAAATTCGGTCTGGTCGAACTTCACCAAGTATTTCCGTATTAGTTGACGAATTGTCATATTTTTTTGTATACAACATTAATTTTGAAAAACAAATTTGTTTACATTTGTTTTCTTTACCTTTTTACAGAACAATGTCCATTTACAAGAAATAAATCGAATTCCGCCTCATCAACGACTGGACCAAATGCCGAAAGTTTCGATAGCGATGACAAGGAACAGAAGTGTTTGCGTTTGCTCAAGAACAAAAGCGATGACATTGAACGTTATGACCATGTACAATTTCTGATACGTGAAATATCGAATAACAAATCGGACAATGTAGCGTCCTGCACAAAGGACGAAGCGGGAAAAGAGCCGCCAGATGACACCGATTATTTATGTGATGGTTCGTAATGTATACACCTATTGCAGGATTTAATTAAATTAACATTTTTAATTTTGTTTCAACGAGCAGCTCCTCTAATATCGCCCGCAACATTCTGCAGAGTATTTCCATTTCATCTGATATTTGATCGACAGATGAAAATCGTACAGGCTGGCAAATCCGTGTCAAGAGTCATACCACGGTATGTATTACGGAAGTTTCTCATGTTTTTCTTTGGTCTTCTTCCTTCAAGTGCTACTAAGGGGAAGGGTAGCCTCTGATGTAGATAACGCACATACATACAAAACGAGTCCTTTATATCTTCCGCATCGTTTGGATGTCATAAATTCATTCACAGAAATACAAACATACAAGTCATCATCATCATCCATTTGGACAGCATGAACATCATCTCACTCTCATGGAATCGGAACGTTTAAGACAATTTCTTCATTCTCTTCCTAGTTCTCCTTCCCCCATAAATATCTCCTTATATCGGGGTAGGTGTGGGTGTAAGACAAATGTCCTTTACAAGTTTGTTTTTTGTATGTATGAGTGTCTGTACTACATAGTTCAGTTATTTGAAATTGTTGTCGTTTGGTTGTTATTTTTCGCATTTTTTTATATTGAATATCTTTTGTTTTTTTCTTGTCTTTCATTTTCCTTCTTTCTTTTTCATTGTTTTGTGTTTCCGTAGAGTGGCCGATGAAAATTGTTCAATAATAGAAGTACTCGAAGCTATACGTCCTCATTTACAGCTGACATTCGAAAATGTGTTGGCCCACATCAATACCATCTACGTTCTACAGACACGTCAAGGTGCAATGGGCAAACATGAACGTTATCTTAGACTGAAGGTATGTACGTTTGTGTGTATTGGTTTACAGTACTGCTGTGTGACATAGAAAAACGTGTTCAGTGGTGGAAAGTTGGGAGAGGAAGGCCTTCCAGAAAGGCCTTCTAGAGAAAATTAATAACCATGTTTGTTTTTTATGTAATTTCAATATGAAAATTAATTGGATTAATTAACATATAAAATTCAATTAGTTAATCTATTAATTGAGCATCTTCAGTGGCTTGAAGTCAATTACATTTTAATTGAGGTTATTATTTTTGAATTGAAACTCAGTAAAATGTAAATTTATTTAGAGTTGAATTTATTATTCTAAGAGTACACTTTCAAATTAAGCATTTGTAGAAATACACACCTTTCAGATGTATTATGTGTACGGCTTTTAAGTATTCCAATTATACATAGAGTAAAGACCAGAGAAAACGTAACGTTCAATATTCTTCGGAAAACTTATAACAGTCATGGATCCTTAAATGACTCAAAAAAAAAAGAGTAAACTCCATATAAGGAGTAATATTAGATCGATTTTTTAAACAAAAACTCAGTATTATTGTGGAAAACCGTCATACGTACGTATTTCCATGAACATTCTCATACGGAAAAAAATATTCTGTCAAGTACTTTTACTAATTAAGTCACTGACATTCCTTCTTTTCATACAAAAATGTTATGTTTTACTTTGAAACTTAAACAGTCATATAGCTTTTAAAAATAAAAAAATCCCTATTGCGAAAGGGAGTAAAATCTCGGATGCCTTCTCTCTATACAAAAATGCAATATTTTTGTTCATTAAAATATTTCATTAACCACGTGTGTATCCAAACAGGACAAAAGGTTTCTTTTAGTCTTTAATTTTTTCAAATATATATAGAAATTTTACAATATTCTTAATGACTACATCCACAAATTTGTTCATTAATGTGTAGTGACATGACTCTGACATTTACTTTAAATAAGATAAACGTTCCATTCGGTCAAACGAAAAATTGTATACCCGTCATAAAGTGAATTACAATAGTGTTGCTTACAAAGAAATTCATATTCATGATTCTTGAGGAGTTTGCATTCATTTGATTGTCCATATATCCTTGTTTGTTATTGGATCGTGTGTTCAGCCGCATTTTCAGACATTAAAAAAGGCATATTTGGATTTGTGAGGTAATTTCATTTGATTCTAGTACACTTCTGACCATGTTTAGAAGAAGACTGTTAGTTGGCCCTCCAAAATATTTACTTCTATTGGACCCTTCGGACCTCTACCAATAAATAATCTTCATGTAGAAAAAAATTACTTCAGAATCATTCGACTAAATGTCTCTTATAGGTGTGAGTAACATGGGGTTTCATTAAGAACATGTTCGGATATTACATTAAGGGATTCTTTTTTTCTGGAGGGTATTGTTAGTATATACGAGGTTAATATGAAGTTCTTTTCTCCACGTAGTAGACCAGGGTCTTTCAATATGATTCCAATAATAGATCATATATAAAGGCTCTAGCAATTCGAAAAAAGTGTAGAGTAGTTTGAATCTGCCACCCATCATGAATGACATGTATGTCATGTGATATATGAAGACTACGTATGTGTTAACGGATTAAATGACGTATCTTTAATTTCGTATCTAAATATAGAATTGCTAAAATTTCAAATATTTTTCTGTTTTCAGGTTAATTTCTTTTTGTAAGAAAGTTGATAAAGGGTATTCCATTCCTCTGAAACTTACGATTCCATAATTGTGTCTGCACAAAATATTTTTAAAAAGTCCGGTACGTTTTTTATTACAAATTTCTTTGAAAGTACTTGAATTACGCCACTGGCAATCTCCTTCCACCGGAGATTCGGTGTTCCAAATAAATATTTCTTTGAGTATTGGTTATTACAAAAGTTTGTCTAAGGGGTCGGCAATAATTTTTTTTTGTAGCATCAGACAACACCAGAGATTCTTTTGATGACCCTACTATATTTAATCTATGTTGTAATGCGAATAAAATTAGTTCTTCCAAAGAAATTAAAAATGAAAGAACTTAATTTTAATAATTATAAACTAAAACATATATTGGATTGGTTCGATATGGAATGTTTTGTAAAATATTCTCATTCATTTTGGTACAGTGATGCCCACATGTTTTCCCAATTTCATCTCGACAATATCCATAATTTAAATAAACATAATTAATTAGTACCCTTCTCAAAAATTTGTAATTATTAAACTTGGTTTTAACATTTTGTGTTTATTATGACATTTGTTCTTCTTTGTGAAACACATTCGAAAGAAAACCCCAGCATATCCGAACACATTTATCCATCACTACATCTAGTCCTCACACTTACAAGAACACATAGTCATGTTTATAGTTTTCCAAACTTAGTTTGAGTTTTAATATTATTTTTGGCAACAACATAAAAAAAAGGAAACTAAAAATAATTTCATTGGCAAATATGTGTCAATTCCAATCAATTTACCAAGTGGGAGAAGTCTCTAAAAGGATACGATAAATTTCGAAGGACATTTATAATTGAAAAATAATATGAGTTATTTTTGCTATAAAGAAGTCATTCGTAAAGTTGTCTGGGTGTGGGATTAAATATCACACACACTTTAAAAGGAAAATAAATTAAAAACTGTTTTATTACAAGTCATTCTAAAGTTTTTATTGCGTTCCTTGGATAAAAGATATCAATTGAAAATTATCTTGAGTAATTATTAAGGACATTCAGCACAAATAATGCAAAGAAAAGTGGTGTGCGGAATAAAATCAGAGGTTGATCACCTCGCATTGGGGGAAGTGAGCTTTAATTGTGGTAATAATTCTAGGTCCTAAATAAAGCGGAATACTTTTGGTTTTCTTCTGGGTAGTTTGTTCTGTTGTAATTTGAATTTGAGTCCCTATTGTTGTCTATTATAGATTATTCTCCATAAGCATTTAACTGTTCTACTATAGTTTACTCTCTGTTACCTCGTCTGCCCACTCCTGTTAAACGTAAGAGTATTTCTATAAAATAAGCCTTTCAAATTCCCAACCACTAGTATTTAATGTTTATTACAAATCGCTGAAAATTAATACAAATTGATAACTCCTTGAATGCAACCTGGATTTCTTACCTTTAACACTGTCCCCTTTTAATGCGCAAATGTTTTTGTCAGTCACCAAAACATATTTCGAAACGCTGACTGTTTATCATCTTTAAGGCCAATTTATGCGTTTCAATGACAGGCGATAACTTCTCGGATACCACTTGTGTCAAGTACACATGTCACAGATATGTCATAGAAAATTAATTTCAACCGTTTGGTGTTTACTCGCACGTATTTACAGTTCAATAATAAATACAATACAAATCATACTTTTCATAAATTTTAAAAGTTAGGGTTCTCCTCTTTTTGTTGTTGTCACTTGAAACATTCGGTTACATTGAGAAAACATTTCTTTCGGCAAAAAAAAAACATTTAACATTTCTTTGCTGCTGTTTGGTTGGCAGTCAATGTTTCTGACACTGATGTCTACCGCAATTTTCTGGTTATATTTTACAGTCAAATAATAGTCCTAAACAGGCTCCCCATTAAAGGAGGCCTTTTGGCTGGGGTGGGCAAACAATGGCAATTGGTTGGTTGCTACAAGTGACACTTCTTCAAAACCACAAGAACGCCAATCAGTTTCTCCAGATGTGAGACGGTATGGGTGTAAATATTGAATAGAAGGAAAATGAAATCAACTCAACATATACATATACATATGAAGGGCTTATTGCAAAAACACGATAAGCCACACGATTTCAAAAAGTGTTTTTTTCAGCTCATTCAATTACTTTACACCATTGCAACGTTCACTGAAAATATTTTAGCAATTGTCCGTTTAATTTCTGACCTATAGCAAATGTTACTTTTTGCATTTCGATTTTATTCATAAATATTTTTTGTCAAAAACTCGATAAGCCACAACAATTAAGAAGACCGTAATACAAAACGATGGATTCTGGTGAAGATATTAGCGAAAGTGACTATTTTATTGATGATACTGCTGACAGCGTGGTAGACAAAGGCTTTTTGCCGACTGGGTATGAAGTAATTTCAGAAACCAGCGAGGTATGATTTATTTTATCTGGTGTGGCTTATCCTGTTATTGCAAAAAAAATCTAATGAAATTACATATGAAGGGCTTATTGTAAAAACACGATAAGCCACATGATTTCAAAAAGTGTTTTTTTTCAGTTCATTCAATTACTTTACACCATTGAAATTATTTAATGTAATTAACATTTTAATATTTATTTCATTTACTTTTTTAAAAAAGAAAAATAAAAAAATTTGTACTGCAAAAACACGATAAGCCACTTTATTTCAACCATAATAACAAAACTTTTGATATTCAAAATAAAAAAAATTTAAATAAAATGTATGCAATAACTCGATAAGCCACACTTTTTTTTTGAAAATAGCGGTTTCCGAAGTTTTCTAGGTATTCATGGACTGGTATGTGATAGTAGTCTTCCTTAAACACTAATTACAAGTATTTAAATCATGATTTCATCAAACCCCTATTTTCTGCATTTTTTTCAAACTTCAAAGGCGATTTTCTCAGTATTTTCATTTTGTGGCTTATCGTGTTTTTGCAATAAGCCCTTCATATGTATATGAACACATAAAGTGAATTGTAATGATAGACATATATTTAAGAAACACTCTGGAAACTTAACAATTCATATACGTATGTATGTAAAGACATATGTATACGCATTGTATATACACATGTAAAAGACGTACATGTACATAAAAGCCCTTGGTTGAGGCCGACTCATGTATCCCAGCGTACGATTTCGTTGAAGCAATTATGAACAGTGGGAGAAAGTCGCTATCATTCTCTATACCCTCTATCGGTTTGCCAGAACTTATAATTATCACCGGATACTCTATTTAGACCTTAGACTATGAAAGTTGGCATATTGGTATGAGGTGACTATCTACGGCTAATGGGGATAATGATTTTTCGGACACATTTGACGTCCTCGAAGTGAATATACAGTGATTTTTGTTATGTTTTGCCTGTCGTTTAATCGATTAATCTTTCTAAGGCGATGAAAGAGAAACAGCTTCATCTAATGCATCAGTATAACAGAATGTTTTTCACAAAATCACAATATAGTTAGAAGCTAACCAGAAGATATACATTTTAATTTATGGAGAAGTTAACTGTCTTAACCGAACATTGTGAAAATGGCCTAATAAAATATAAAATAACTCTTATATACGGACAAATGATCCAAAGATATATTTCGAGCTACTGTAAGAGGTTCAGAAGTGAGAGTGACGATGATACGTAGTTGATAGCGGAGTATGAAACACTATGGTGTGCCTTAGTCATCGCCGTACTATGGGATTTGTTACAGAGTTCTATCGGTATTTTCGTGGCAGTTGTTTAATTTTAATTCCAAACGTTGGATTATCAAACCGAATCTCGATGTTCTACAATCCGAGTACAGACCAACCATCATTTTATAGCGAAAATATGCTCTTTACCATTAGTAATTCGCATCCTACTGAAACTAAATTTGAACTAAAATTTGTACATGTATTCACTTTAAGGAAATTAATGGGGGGAATATGCATTTTTACATACATGTTTAATATTCCACTACCGACTGATAAAATCATTAAGTTAGGTTTGAATAGTTTGGCGAACTCTGAATACAAGTTGATCCCATCAAAAATATAAATTCCGGTCTTCACACTATCTCTTGATATATTTTAGTCACAAGAAGCTGTTCATCATTTACGACTATATTAAACTATAGAACTATTCGATGATTGATAGCACTGTTAGTAACTAACTAACTAATGAGGATGTTATGAGACCAATTTATCAAATTTCCGACATCAGCGCAGAGAAATTGGAAGTTCCACAGATCTCGGAAACGCAAGCATTCTGTTGGGGTTTTCTGTGACAAAAATTTGTTGGGGTAATCACCAAAAATTTGAAAACTTCGTAATAAACACTTTTACTAATTGAAGTAAAGCTGTAGCAAGCTCTAGTAAATAATTATGTGTGCACTAGTCGACATACCTGCTCCTGACGATGAATTGTTTAAGATCTTCATATTTGTTTTGTGTTTAATATAAAATATCTTCTCAGAGGCGAGGTAATATAATTAGTCGTAAATATTAGTCCCAGGTTTGTTTTTATCTGAAAAGGGAACTTTTGAAGTGTCATCTTAACATGAAGTATAGTGAAGACAAGGTGTGGAAGGACGTGGTTTGGTAGGTAGTCACACAGAAGAACACGAGTTCGAAACCGGGTAAGACCATCAAATATTTTTCAGCGGCTGTTTCCACCTCGTAAATCTTGGCGACTTTACGAGTAAAAGAACAATCTCTAAGCCCTGTAAAACTTCTCTAGAAAAGCATTAGCCCTTCAAGGCCGGCTGTAAACAGTAGGTCCCGGTCAGTGAGTATACACAATTATATCGTGCACAACTCACTAATTCGAGAGAAGTATAGTGTAGACAAGCATCGATCTTGCCGACAGTTCCTCTGATATTTGGATTAGTGAATTGAAACATTGGCTAAACAAGATTTCCGATACTATATGCACTAGTAAGCTTTATTTTCAAACAATTTACATGCGGTATCTTTCTAAATACCAAAATCTAAATGCGTATAAGCTATTCATTTGATAGATAATAAGATTGTAGGGCTATGACAAGTATGTCGGCACCCGGTGTAATTATGAAATTCATTTTATACAAGTTTTCGATATCGGCACGCAGATTTTAAGATATGACGTCTATGTCGTGCAACATTTCCGAAAAACATTCTTCTAAACGCATTCATTATAGGAGATTTGCCGAGGAAGTGCTGGAGTGTTTCCGGTCCCCGAAGATTGCAGAGTGTGCATTGATCTTCTAATTCTGTTAAATATCTTCGCCTTTAAATATATACAATCACATGGTGATTTTATTATCCAAGTTATGTCGGTTTGGTTGTATGAGTAGTCGATATAGCGTGTAGTATTGATATGATAGTAGTAACGTCGGGTGTAATAATAATATATTGGTGGATTGATATCCAATAGAGTGAAACTGTCTCGAAATTTAATCACAGTGGCTTCAAACTACTGCTTGGGGTCGCTCGATAATGACGACCATAAAATGGGCGTATCTTTGCAAAACACGTTTTTCATATTGATACGAGTTCGAGTATAAATGTAAGTTTATATCATTTCAACAACAATTCATTAATAGTGGCTTCAAACTACTGCTCGGGGTCGCTCGATTATGACGACCATAAAATGGGCGTATCTTAGCAAAACACGTTTTTCATATTGATAATTCAATGACTTCATTTCATTTGTAAGTCTATTCATATTCGCTGAAACTGCAAGGTATACCGAACATTTATGACTTTGACACATGTCTCAAATCACACCGTTTGCAAAAACTTAACACTGAAAGAAGAACTGGCCAAAAGATCATCCTTTACAATGAAACACGTATTTATTTGTAACTGCTGTTTTTATGTGGCTCTTTATAGTCATAGAAATATTGTACGTAATTCAAATACATATAGAAAAAACAAAGGAAACCGAGTTTCAATTCAAAATTTATCGATTTCCAAGATGCTCAATTAATAAATAAATTTATTAATTTAATATTTCATTGCGTCCAATTAATGTTTTCATTAAATTAAACAGAACAATTACAAAGCTGATGTTTTTTTTTTGTGCAGTGGAACAGATTTCAATGTAAAGGGGTCACCATCTAAAATTTCCCCCATTTCTATAAAATTGAATTTCAATAAAACAGGCGCACTGGTGGTTTTTACATTCAGACACCGCATACGACAAATCAACGACAGCCACAGTGTTTATCTGGGATGCTGTGCAGCAGTAACATAAGACAAGCGAAACATAAACCTCAAGTCATCCATCCAAATGGCCCAAAGTGGTGATGGTGGTGAATACACGAGTACCTCAGTCTGTATACGCACAGCTTTTCGGTAATTTTATACGCCTAAATTGCTACTCACAGACGATGAAGATGATGATGCTGATGGAAAGAAACAACGAGCACACAATGTACCAAGGCACATTTTCAGTCTTAAATTTGATGTAAAATTTTGCGGGAATCTACATAAAATTTAATGCAACATTATGTTTGATTATGTATCAGAATGTATTGTGTTATTACCACCATCACCATCCCGCAAAACCAATTCGTGATGGCCAACTGGATGACTGAATTGAAGGATGTGAATGTGGGTGCGGATGCGGATGAGTGTATACGCCATGAAGAGATGATAAGAAGTGGTTTGTGGTCCGTTTGGTTGAAAGATTCCGGTTTATGGTTTCGCATTTGTTTTAACGGAGTTTCTCCAGTCCTGCTTTCGTCTTCTAGCACGTCCGTCTTCTATCCCAAAACAGAAGTGAATTTTTACGCAAGATTGCATTTTATTGTCAAATAATTGAATAGAAATGGGAATATTAAACAACAAAAACACAATCACATATTTTATGTTACATTTTTCATGAACTTTGTATGTGGAGAATTTATCGTTTTCTATTTGTCTGGTCTTTTCGTTTCGTTTATTTCCAGGGTCAAATGATGTATATACCGGAATCGGATCGTATCTTGTTTCAATGTTATCCCAGTGTTATGAATTTAGATGATTTAACAAAGTAAGTATGAATGGGTAAAGTAATACAAATTTTTTGAAAATATTGTGTGCTAAACATGCGAAACGGACAAATTTGTTGTTACTTTCGTACGGATATTTTCCTTATTGGTTTATAGAATGTGAATATTTAATGTGAAAGCAGCATATTTGTTAACATTGGGGTTTTAGCTGCGGCTTGAGATCTCATACTGAATAGAATTCACTGTGCATCAAAACAAATTTTTAAATAAGAACTATACAATTCTGATATACAGGGATTTCCAACAAGATAAATGATCGGATGTTTATTTCATAATAAAGAGTATGTTATGCCGTTAATAATAAAAAATAACAACAGCCAAATGGCCACCACGACCACGCTTACAGGACCATATCGTTTTCATCAAAATTTCCATAACCAAATTGCAAAGTGGCTGCCCCATGTCTTCGTTAGCCTCACAAATTCTATCTTTGGGGTCTTGAATCGACGCTGGGCTGTTGGCGTAGACCTTATCTTTCACGTGGCCCCAAAGAGAGAAGTCGCAAGGTGTTAAATCACAAGATCTCGGTGGGGAATTGTGATCACCTCTTCGAGAGATAACACGGTCCGGAAACTTTTTAGTTATGCAAACTGTCACTGCAAGATTTTCTCCATTTTTGCAGTGAATTTTACTAATTTCAGTGCATTGTTGAAGCGTGTATCGATCCATTTAAAGTAATGGCGTAGTTTCTACTTGTCAAACGTCAAAGAATAAAAGCTTCAAAAGTGACAGCTACCGAAATACGGGACGATTCAAAATAACACCTCTTGCTGAAAACCCCTTTACTCCGATCCCCTGTTTTTTTTTAAGATTTATATAAATTGATTTCAAAATTTGTATGGAATCTACGAAAAGGAAAATGTGCAAGTTTTATACTCATAGAAAGTTAGTAAACATATTACTGCGTTAATCCAAAAAAAACTGTTCACACTTCATTCCTTTCATGTCCGGTAGACAATAAATTTATGTTTTTATGCAAATGCAGAATTGTAATAAATTCAATTGAAACTAACTATAAAAAACATCAATTGCGAATATAAACTAGTCTGGTATTTTCGTATATGTACGAGTAAGAGTATAAATGTAAGTTTATATCATTTCAACAACAATTCATTAAGTTTTTGTGTAACAATTCCATTGACGAAAAAACTCAAACAACCATTTCAATGGATCTGATGACCCCCGGCCTTTTTAATACTGTGATCTTATGTCCCAGCGTGTAGTCAGTTGGTCCTTAAAACATTTCCACCCCCACCCAACCCTGATGTTTCTGTTTCTATTAAATTTTGTATCCCATGTAATTTGTCATTCACGGACAAAACTTGTATTGTGTGAACTACTACTGTTTTTTTTTCTTCAATCCAGTTGTGTTTTCACTGCTTATTTTTAAAAAAAAATTGAGTCTATAAAGTTTTCCACAATAGTTGCTGGTCCTTTGGTTGTTGCTGCTGCAGTTGTTGTCTGCTGTTGTTTGACAATTTCACTTTTGCTCGGTGACATTTCCCATGCCATTTACATTGGATCTACAATATTGTAGGTATGGTAGTACTCCTGGTTCAGGAGCGGATTTTGCAAAGGCCTTATCATAGTAGGGGTTTATGCAGAGTATTTTTTGAGTTTCCTTTTTTAACTTCTACCGATTGATTGAAAAGTTGTAGCGTGTGAGGTGAACGACGCACTTTTTTGTTAAACTCAATTGTATAACCAGTTGTAACGTGTGAGGCATGTACAACTTTTCTAGGAATCCATCCATAATATTTTGACAGAATTTTGTACAGTGTATTAGATTTGGATTTGTATGAGAAGAGATCCAGAATTACTAAATTCGGTGGGAAAATACCCCAAAAATCAACAGTTCAACAGTTGGCAACACATGGACAGTCTCATATTTAAATTTCTCTGGGGAAACAGAGTACCCAGAGCAAAATCAATGAGCTTGTGAGAGATTTGCGGAGTGAGTTTAATGGGCGCATTAATGATTTAAAGGCCGAAATAAATGATTGCCGGAACACTGTGGATAAAATCAAAAATGATGTTCAGAGCAGGTTAGAGGTTATGGAGAGACAAATTAATATCTCGCAGAGGAGGTCGAATCGTGCCAACATCGTGATAAATGGTCTTCCACAAGGCATACGGGATATTCGGGAGCCGATAAGAAAGATTAGTAGCCTATGCAATGTTCAGTTGAGCTACTCTGACATTCAACATAGTTGCTATTTTGCTGGTGGTAGATCAGTGCTTGTTAAGTTGAACTCTGTCTACGCACGGGATGTCATCATGGCTAATTACTACCGGTCTGGACCGTTATTTTTAAATGATGTTATTGGTGGTGAAGTACGATCTAGAGTGTACCTTAATGATCACTTGACGGCAGATTCGGCAAAACTTACACATTTATGTCGAAAGATGCGTGATCGAAAGCTCATCATCAAGTACACATTGATCAACGGCGATGCTCCAAAAGTCAAGATAGTTTTTATTAATAATACTATTAAGTGCTTGAATATCCAAGAATGTGAGGCTATATTAAGTAGAATCTCAGAAACTCCACATGATGTAAACTTGTAAACATTGTGTTCATTTCGTAACGTATGCCTATTCGGTTTTGTCAGGACTCATTCTAGTAATTCTATATATGATAATATTTATTGTTTTATGTACATGGGTTTGACAGGCTTAATATGTGTACGCTCTTCGAATAACAAAGTATATTGTTTTGTATATTAACTGTGATATGTCGATGTGCTTCGATAATATACTGTAATATTTGCCTCAGGTCTTCAAGTACAAGTTATGCTTTATTTTTGTTTTGATATTCTTACTTAATTTCAATATTATGTGCCTAAGTTATAGTCGGGCCGTTCACACGTCCATAAAGTAATATCACTTAATATTTCTTGAATTTTTTAACACTTGGATTAAGTAACGAATTTATGTTGGTGATATATAGTAGTGTGTGAGCAGTCCCTTTCTAATGTAATTTATATCATTTTTTTTCGATTGTGTAAATTTGAGATATTTTTTTTTTTACTGATGTCTGTCAATAATTTAGGAAACGTTATAAGTGGCAATAGATTATTAAATTCCCAGCTAGGCGCTTACAATAATTGTATTCATTTTGCTCATTTCAATTGTCAGAGCTTCAATATTAATCCGTCATCTTCAAAGATTTCGGAAATTAGAAATATAGTGGAAGGGAGTTTGTTAGATATTGTGGGCGTTAGCGAGACCTGGTTGAAGTCTTCAATATCCTCGAAGAGTGTTAATCTTGCCGGGTATTCATGTTGTAGGGTAGATCGTCCCGTTCAAAGGGGTGGCACTTTATATTTCGAAAAAACTGAAATATAGAGTGGTTTATAAAGGAACACGTTTTGGAATTGTTGAATGTCTATTTGTAGAGATTGTTTCGTATGGTGAGAAATTACTTGTTGGAGTAGCGTACCTACCTCACGGTGATATTAATGTATTTGAAACTGATGTTGCAGATTTAGTGTGTAGATATTCCAATATTGTCATTATGGGAGATTTTAATAATAATTTGTTCAATTTACCATGTTCCAATGTAGTAAGAAATGTTTGTAACAATTTGGGTTTACATGTTCATCATAATTCCTGTCCAACACATTTTGACGTAGTACATCAATCGACTTCATTAATTGATTATTTTTTAATAACCCATCCTCAATATTTGTTAACGTCAGGTCAATATGTTTGTCCCGCAATTTCTAGACACGCGTTTTTGTATCTTTCAATGTATATTTCAGTACAACGTACTGAAGAATATTTTGAATTTATTGACTATAATGCTATTGGACAAGACGTGTTATATGACGCAGTTGACTGTTTTGATTTTAGAGGTATTTATAACACATCAGATGTAAATTTGCAGTTGGATGTAATAATGACAGGTTTGAATTCCGTGCATTCTATTTTCCCAAGAAAAAGAAGAAATTGCAGCAACGATAAATGGTTCTCGTCTCCTCAGATAAGGTACTACTGTTCTGTGCGAGATTTAGCATATAAAGCTTTTCTCGAGGAGAAAAGTCATATTAATTGGAAAATTTTTTGCAGGGCTAGAAATAAAGCCAAGGCGGTTATTAGAAAAACCAAGAGAGAAGCTCATTCATCCCTGTTTGTTGGGAACAATGATGCCAAGACAGTATGGAGGAGATTGAGAAACAATGGATTGCTGGGCGATGTTGCCTCATCAGAATCAGATGTTGATGTTAATGACTTGAATTCACGTTTCATCAATAACCAACTCACATTCTCGTCTGACAGTAGTTTTTTGAATTCACTTAATGGTAATGGTGGCTTCTCTTTTCGTAACGTCTCTTTGAATGAGTTAATGTTAGCTTTCTTGTCAATCAAGTCTAATGCTTCGGGGTGCGATGGGGTTTCTCTTAAATTTCTTAGGGTAGTATTCCCATTTATAGGGAACCATATATTGCATTTAGTTAACACTATAATAACTACTTCTTGCTTTCCGATGGATTGGAAAGTAGCTAGAGTTACCCCCATTCGGAAAAAGTCTTGTCCTAACTCTTCCGATAATTTAAGGCCAATTTCGTTGCTTCCTATTTTATCTAAAGTCGTTGAAAACGTTTTAAAAACACAAATATTAAGTCTCATTGAGAGTGAAAAAATATTGCATGATTGCCAATGTGGGTTTCGCCATAACAGAAACACATCCTCTTTATTAGCTGGGCTTACGGACTCCATAAGGATGAATACGCATGGTCAAAAGTTGTGTGTTTTGTTGTCTTTAGATTTAGAGAAAGCCTTTGATCGCGTAGACTATGGTTTGTTAATAGATAAATTACACAGAAATTATGGCTTTGGAAGGAGTGCGTGTAGCTTGGTATCATCCTATTTGTATGATAGACAACAATTCGTTAGTGTCAAAGGTGTAAATTCGTCTGTTCAACCTGTTACCAGTGGTGTTCCCCAGGGTTCTGTTCTTGGACCAATTTTGTTTGTATTGTTCATTAATGATCTCTTCAGTAGCTTGGGAGATTGGTGTATACCCTATTCGTTTGCGGATGACGTGCAACTATTATTTTGTGGAGAGGCTCAGTACCTGGATGTTCTTCAAGCAAAAATTGATTACGTTTTAAATTCATTGAGCTTTCGGATGCGTTCAAATTTAATTACTATCAATCCATCAAAAACAAAGGCGATGCTATTTTCCTTACACTCCCCTATCAATTTATGCTTAAGATATAATAATAATGATATAGAGTTTGTTCACAGTATGAAATGTTTGGGCGTAATCTTAGACGATAGGCTATGCTTTGATCAACATATTCGTAGTGTTGCATCACACATACATGTCACTCTTCGGCAGCTTTACAACACTAACCTGGTTTTACCTCTTTCGACGAAGTCAAAATTGGTCCATGCCTTAATAATGCCGAATATTCTGTACTGTTTACAGGTGTACTCTGGCACTACTAGTAGGAATATAAACATTTTAAAATTAGCATTTAATAGAGTTATGCGGTACTTATACTCCGTTAAGACATACACTCATATATCACCCTTTGTTAACGCATTTTTAGGGAATTCATTTGTCGATTTTGTCTACATTCGTGTACTGTGCCTTTTCTATAAAATACACAAAGTTCAATCTCCTCTCTTCCTTGCTAATTCGTTTGTATTCAGTCACTCTGTTCGTAATAAACAATTAATTATTCCAAAAGTAACTCCCCTCATGGATCGGTCCTTCCTCGTTAGAGTAGCCCGTTTATATAACGTATTACCCTGCAGCTTAAAAACTTTTAATGGGTCTGCATTCACTTTCCGTAAAAACTTACTTCAACAATTTTCCTCGTTAGAGTAGCCCGTTTATATAACGCATTACCCTGCAGCATAAAAACTTTTAATGGGTCTGCATTCACTTATTTCAACAATTTTTCTTCCACTAGTAACCTATAATTTCAATTTATTTGGTTTTCTCTTACGCCTTCCTGAGATTTTTGTTTTTTCTTGCCACTTATACGCATATGCGCTTGCCTGTGCAATAGGGCTTATTATTAATATATATATATAGTTATTTATTTTTACTATACCTTTATCAAGTAGATTACTCTATTTTTGATGCATATTGTAATTTAGCTTTAATAGGCCAATGGGCTTTGAATTACAAGTTTAATAAATGAAATGAAATGAAATGAAATGAAATGTGATCAAGTAAATGTGCTATGAGGTTGATCAAAGTTTTAGGAGAACGGATCTTAATCCAATTTCATTGAAATCGAATCAGACAGTTATATATGTTATGCGGCACACAACCGTTACAACTGGTTGTACAACTTGATTAAGTTGTACAATCAGTTGTAACGTGTGAGGACTTGTTGGTTTTAGGTTGGTCGTCGGTTGGATGAAAATCAAAATATTTTGATTTTACCTCAAGTTGGCCATCTAGGTTGGTGCGTGTAAGGGCTTGTCATTTAACTTCTTAACTTCATTCCCATGTTGTCATTGATGAAATGAACACAGTTTTGTAGCGGAGTTGACGCTACAAAAACTATTTGCAAATGAGATTCGATAAGAAATTGGTTATAAAATTTTAACCAGTTTGACGGCCGCATTAGATTAATTTCCAAAAATATTTGTTTAAGATAATTTAGATTTTTTTTTCAATGAAAAAACATTCATTTCGACCTAGAATGGTTTCAACATTTATTCCTTACTTGTAAATTCGGCGGATTGATAACAATCACCGTTCTGTTAACAAAAATAAAAACCCACTAGACGGGCCTTACACACCTCTACTCAGACATGTCTGCATCAAAAAACTACAATAACAAAATCGTACACTTAATTTCTCCAGCTACCAATTATCAACGAAACGAATTGTTGAATTGCATTGAGAGATGAGTCTGTATAAACATATACATATGCACGTATATAACATAAAGACAAGTACATGTATTTATATACACTTATATGGACACTCTGACATATGTCGGAGAAATAGAAACTAAACATGATTTTCTCATAAATATAATATATATTTATGTGTGCATGTGTATTTTCGGTCTCATATACTTGATTGTAGGTTGTACACATCCATGCACACATACGTATGTGTATGTGTGTGTCCAAGTGTCAGTTTGTGCCCAGTCATCTGTCAACTTCGCCAACATACACACGCACACAGCCTTGTTCCTTGCGACATACATTCATTTAATCGTCCAAATGTTCCAATGCATACATATGTATGTGTGTATTCATCAAACTACAGCATTTTATCATCAGAAATATACGGGTTTCTCTACTTTCTCTCCCCCATTTCGCTCTCTCATCTTTCCCTCTTGGCCCCAACCAGCCAGCGGTCCATATAGCCAAAAACTTAATTCTATTTGTTAGTTTCATTTGTACGTACATACATCAAACACTGTTGTCTATCTGAACCAAAAACATAACTTGTCTGATGTTCCCAGGATGCCCTACTTCCGGTACATGAGTAACTTATAACATTATCCATAGCACAGTGGTATGTAGGTTAAATTTGGGGTCGAACTGGAAATTTTAATGCTGTGCGGTGTCACCGTAGTCGGTAATAACGCGGGTGGACAGGAGCACTTAGGATGGACCGCTGGACAAAATCTGCGATCTTCACTAGATGTTGAAGGATCTACATCAGCTCATATGTATAACGAAAACTAGCTGGATGAGATTTAGGGCCCACATGTTTGTAGGGCTGCTGGACGTTCTACTTATGGGATTGAAATTGGGTCATATTGTTATGCCTTTTACTAGCACCTCTCATTTAAGTGAACTATTTCGCCAAATTATGGAATTCGTGTAATATACAGTGGTGGTTCTATAATTAGAAATGCTGTTTTCAAATCGGATTTCTGTATTATAAGTTGCACCTTATACGATATCTTCTGTGCATACATTTTACATTTGTTTTTGTCCTTGAACCTGTCTCACCTAATTTTCTAACTGACGCCAAAAATATAGAAACGAACATTGAAATTATACTTTATTATAAATTATACAGCAAATATAATAATTACAAATTAATATGATAATACAACAATAACAAATAAGCTTAATACATCGTTGGGAACCGTTATTTTTAATCAATTCAATCCATCTTCGTGGTAAACTTTCAACCAAAGTCCGGCATCGGAAAGGTGGTTTCGAATCCAAAACTTCCTATATATTTCGAAAGGGACTTTCATTATTTTTCGGAGTCTTTGTTTTCAACATTCGTTCGACATCTCCCTATAGGGTTTCCATAGGATTTAGGTCCGGACTTTGCGCTGTCTAGGACAAAATCGCGCTATTCGTATCCATAAACCATTGCTTCACAACACGGTAAGTGTGCTTAGGATTGTTATCGTGTGGACAAATATACGAAACCGGTATATTTTCGAATGTGTATGGTTCCATTACTATCTAAAATATTTTTTTCTATTGATGTTGGTCTATGCGGTATATGGGGCCAACACCATGCCAACTAAATTCTTCACATACCATCACATTTCCCCCATCCGTGATTAATCGTCTCGATCGATCCAAAGATTTGTTTAGGGGCCGTGTTACATAACATTGAAAATCTAGTCCGAACAAATTAATCTTCAGGTGCTGTTTTGCAAACAGTAAGCGTTTCTTAATATTTTTCTGGAAACGTGTGGTTTTTTTTTCGTGCAATGCATCCAGCTTCTTTTTTCCTACGTCTGATAGTTCTAGATGATAAATTTTGTCAAATTAGTGGAGTTACAATAGCATTTATTTCACTTGAGCTCAAAAATTAATTGGGTTTGCTCGTTCTATAAATAACTCTATTGTGGTGTTGAGTTGTTTTTCTTAGTTTAAAAAATGAATTGGGTTTGCTCGTTCTATAAATAACTCTATTGTGGTGTTGAGTTTTTTTTTTTCTTAGTTTTGTAATTTTTTCGGGTTCTTAAAACTTTAGTTTTTCGAAAAGATAGCAAAACCTTTTTTCTATGGCTGATATCGACTGATTTTCTTCGTAATAGCAGCGTACAATCCACTTACGACAGAGAGAGTCACTTTGGCGGAAAGTTATACAAAGAAATGTAAATCTGAACTCATCGTGACCACCATGGTATTTAAGTCGGTTCATCTGCTTGTTTAATTCCAAAAAGAATAGTTTTTACATCTGCACAAATTAAATCCTAGCTGAACGAAACTTAGCGTTCAAAGACTTTTTCATAGAATTTTACGAAAAATTTAATTGATGCATTGATGAACTTTTAATATTGAATGTTTTACAGATAATCCAAAGGAAATTGTTTTAGTGTGTTTATTTGTTAGTACTAGCTACGAGTAAGAAGTAAACGGCTGCTGTAAAAGATTGTTAATGTCCCTATCAGGATGCGTATCAGAATTGTTTGCGTGGTCCTGCCTGTAACGCCACGGCTACCCATAAAATAAGTGCGATGAGTACCATCATTTTAAGCCGAATCGACTTCATATTCTGCTGGATACAATTCGGCCCAACTAAATTTACATCCTTGTCCCCTTCCTATGTTACAGTTTTTTTTTTTGGTAATTAATTCATTTTCACCACACTGACCTATACAAATTCCGTTGTATATAGCAATTGTGGCGCGGGAACTAGTGCCGTTTGTCCAATGCCAAACCGCATCACATCACATGATACTGGAGAGTAGTTTCCATTGTCTCGTGGTTTGAGTTTTACTTTTGCATTCGCTTATATTTTTTGTGTTTTTTGTTCACCCACATCCTGACCGTCATTGTTTCTCTGGTCATTTGTCATTACTTCGGTTAAAGCAGCTTCACGCATATCTCTCTGCGGGACAGATGAATGGAGGCAACAAACACACACACACACAAAGTTAAACACACTTATACACCGAACAAAGTTCTTCAAAAACCATTCATGGCGTGTAGTATGCTGACGAGGATACTCGAGGATTAATATTACTTTTTTCTCTTTTTTTTAAATGGGATACTTTACGTTATGAGTATAACTAACAACCACTGAGTGTTAATAACTGTCAGGAAATCCACTGACAGATTTACTCAACTTCAAATTACCACACATACAGACGCACGTGCCTCCTTAACCGCAAAATTGTAAAAACATGGGTCTGAGGCTCAGTGAGACACCGACAGATACTTTTAAACCCACGAACAGGAACATGACACTTGGAGTAATAGGGAAATGACGTTTTTAGTTTTGAAAGGCAAACTGTTCAAGTCGTGGGAAATGGCGTGAAAAAGTTTTTGTATCCAAAGGTTTATGAAAGCATCTGCTTGGTAGAATGGATTTCTGGTTTTCTCTGAATGGACCGAAATGGCGTTTCCACCAGTAGTCTCAAACAATCCGCACCAAACTAACACTTTCTGAGGGTTTTCAAATATCACGTGCTGGTTTTTCGAACCCCATGTGCTCCAGCTAGGGTTACACTATCCATTTTCCAATAGTCATAATTTCCATTCGTATTCATATACTAATCAAAAATTATTACTGAACTACCCATTCCATTTAAAACACCCTGATTATCATGGATTTTTCTATCACTCAAAATATCTCTTCTCATATTTGAGTTTTTAATTATAATAAAAATGAAAAAAAAAAATACCGTCAGCACAAGAAATTTCATTAATCAAACTGATTCAAAAACTTATTCACATTACAGAAAAGGCTTACACATCTCTGATGTGCCGCTGCATGATGCCACCAGGGATTTGGTATTGCTGTCTGAAAAATTCGAAGCTGAATACAAATTAACCAAAAATCTAGAAATGCTAACGGATAAATTGCAACAGACCTTCCGGGATTTGGAAAGTGAAAAGCAGAAAACTGACAGGTAAGTAATGTTGGCACAAACCACCCGACAAAAGAACACCACCATTTTGATTCAGCCGACCACCAACCTACATACATCCATATAAAACCACAAACTTTACCTTTAATTTTGTTTCTTTTTTTCTCGTCGGCCAAATAGACTTTTGTACTCTGTGCTACCGAAATCTGTGGCTAATGAACTGAGACATCAAAGACCAGTAGCACCAAAGCGGTAAGTAAACATCAGTTGATGATAATAATGAGAGCACCACCACCATCATCATCATAGCCCTCCAAAGAAAATTAAACAACAAAAACTCAAACAAAATTTTTGTTCCCTTTGACGAACACATGCATCCGTTTCATATTTTTTTGTTTGTTATTTAATTTCAGTTATGATTCGGTAACGTTAATGTTCTCCGGCATTGTGGGCTTTGGTCAATATTGTGCTGAGAATACGGATCCAGAGGGCGCCATGAAAATTGTGAAAATGCTGAATGAGCTCTATACAGTTTTTGATGCTCTGACTGACTCCAAACGCAATCCAAACATTTACAAGGTAAATAATGCAACAGAAGTGTACTGAAACCCACAAAAGACAAACTCAAAGTGTAAAAAAAGCGAAAAAACTTTTCGATTGCTGACTGAGAAAGAAAAGTCAACACCTGCAGTCATACGAACATTGTTATATTTGCATTGGAACACTGCCGCACTGTATCTCTTTAACAGGGCTAGGTGGTGGCAGTGCAGTTGGCCAGCACCTGTGGTGGCCAATACCAACATAGGAAATTTCAGGTGTTAAGTATACTCGTAGTGATATGAGAGATATGCAAACCATTCCATTCCATTTTGTATGCCAACCAATAGAGTATGTATGTATACTCTTGTTGCACTCTTAGGTTCCAATAACGATTCATTATTCCAAATGGTGCAGACTAGCTAATACCTGCATCTTATCAACTCATCTCTATTCATATACAACATATATTCCATAGTTACTTTAGCTTTTAAATTGTTGTTTTTGCAAAAAAATTATATCGTATATATACCAAATCTAAGTGGGTATTAAAGCTGTCGGCTTGCATTAACATGTGTTGAAAACCCAAAAATATAAATTTTAGGGATTCCCCGAAATCAAAGAGGGTTAGGGGGAATGAATTCAGTCTGTGATTAATTTCTGGTTGCTTCCAAATACTCAGAAAACTCCAGTTTCTTCTCTACACGAAGTTAATCCAGTAGACTGGAGTTTAGTTTAATGTTTGACCCGTTGGTAGCATTTTCTGGCCTCATTTTTCTCCCCATAAAACTCAATCTCCTCGCATTTATCTTTTATTTCTTTGGAGTAGACAATTTTTCTCCCTCATCAAATCTGCATGTTGCTCTGACACAGCTTGCATCAGCTTAGGCGCGATGTTCTGTCGTCATGAATGCCACGTTCTTAGCTTGGCGTAAAATTGGCTTCATTCTTGTCGCTTTCTGTAATCAATTTATTCTTGAAATTATTCTTTATTGCCTTTGATCGCTGATATCATCAGTAGAGAGAGGTTTCGCCAGCCATTCAGTGAATGCAGTCTTTCTACGTCTGGCTTTCGTAGTTCGGAATATCCCTACGTCCTACGGTCTATCATAACGTGATCTATTTGGTTTCTTGTCTTTCCATCATATGCCAGCCATATGAAGTACAACTCCATGAACTCCTATGTCCAACTATATGAACTCTTATTTCCACTACTATTTTCTCGATTTCTTATTTTCATTGACGACCTTTTGGGTCAGACTGAACCGAATCTAGTCTTTTGTGGATGACAGCAAATTCTGTCATTCATATTCATTTGATCATTGGCCAAATTGTCGGCGAACGTTTTGGCATCGAATTATGATGGGTTTAAATGAACATTTTAATGTACGTAAGATCCAGTCCTATTTGTTGTTACACGAATGTTCCACTGATCCAGCATTGTTGTCAATATCTATAGGTGGTGTGGATTTCGACGAATCAGACACTGTTGATGTTCGTTGGGCTAGCCATATTTTAATTTGCATTTTAATATTTGCCCTACACACATCCGGTCTAAAATTAAATATAACTGTATTATGTGACAAGGGCTTCAATGAAATCTTCTGTGTCGTGTATCCATTTCTATTTTCTCCGGTCAACATTGCCGATATGTGGGATGTATATCTTTGTACTATGGTTATTTTCAGCTCTTCGGATATACGTTGCCTTGTCTCAGATGTTAAGACATTCAGTCGGGATATGCGGCTATCCAGGGACTCGCATCCTTTCATTTTCCAATGACCAGAGAAAATTCATTCTTCACCCAAACTGTATACTCTTCCAGCAAATGTCTTCTGCCAACTGTGACAATCTCCAATTCAAGACAAATGTCGGCAAATACGACTCCCTCTTTATTCATTCCAAAACCCTAACTTCCTACCTGAGTGCATTGCATTTATAGGGGGAATGCCCTGAGTGTTCCCTTTATAAATTAGCTAAAACTGACATGTATTTTCTGCCATTACAATTTGAGTAATGTAGGACACCTCAAAATCGGCCGCTCCCGTGTCTTTTTGCCTTTTCCATTCTTCGCTGTTAAAGCTTTTGCCGGAAAATTGAAACATTTTTCCAAGATAATAAATTGTTCGCACGAAAAAAAATCCCTGCACCCAAACTCATCACAAGTGGTCTGGTCTTTGCTTTGTGTGCTTTTTCCGTTCCTTTTTTGTTCTCTCTCTCTGTTTTTTCAGATCCATTGCACTAGTTCAATAAAAGGCGGAAAGTAAGAGGACAGAATAAAAAACGAAGAACAAAAAAAAAACAGCTGAACTAAACTATGGGGAATATGGCTTCTGCTGAGTTGTTTTGTCCGGTTGGTTTGTTTTAACCATTTTATTTTTGCTTGAATTGTGTCAGGACTCGGATGTGATTTGATTGAATGTCAACCAGTCATGAGAACACTCAATTGCAGCAATTTTTGTTCAACTTTGTGGCATTCTGATGGCAAAAAAAGTCCTTCAGAGAGTGGTGCTTAATATAATTATGACGGGTTTATTGTTAACCATTTATAATAGAAAGTGTTTATTACTTCGAATGCGACTACGGTACATGATGCTGGTAGAGGGGAGAGAAGGAGCTTTTAAGGTGTATTGGTGGTAGTTTTTGTTTAATTGGAGAGGATAATAAAGTGACAGCTAATCGTATTAAACATTTCGTGATTGGCCATCTAAAATAAACCTCTTATGTCCTGTTGGTATAAAAACATATCGAATTAAACATTTTATAGATGAATGACTCGATTTTGAACAATAAACTTAATAAGATTTACAAAAAGGAATTTTTATAAAATAAATTCAACAAACTTAATAAGATTTCCAAAACATTTTATTTATAAATAAATAAATAAAAAAAACTCAATATTTTAAAGTGTAATCACAGTTTTAGTTTTTGCAAATAAAACAAAACGCTTTCAAATTTGGATTTCTGTCATAATATCTACTAGGGTATCCAATTATTCGGGTTTTTGACTTATTCGAGTAATCGAGTTATTTGAAATGTGGATTTTTGACTTACTCGATTAATCGAGTAAATTTTAAAAATTATTCGAGTAAATTTTTTTTTAATTGTAGTAAAAGAAGCAAAATATTTTAGTTTCTTGTAAGGTTTTATCAAAAAAAGTCTTAAAAAAAGGAATAACAACAAAAAAATCTTATCAATTCATTGGACTTTTTTATATTAAAAAGTTAAAACGTACACAGTAAACTTAAAATTTGTACTTCAAGTGAGATCGTTGCGTAAAATAATGCGTAAATAATTTAATAAAATAATGTTTAGACATTTAACGTTACAGGTATTAAAAATTAGGAATAACAAAAAACTGTAATACAGGTGTAATTAATACATTCATCCTTAGATTTAGAGAAATATTTCCACACTTGGCTCATTCTAATCTATTGAGAAACATGAGCTTTGTAAAAATACGTTGAAACTTATTTTTATTTATGTTTTTTCACTTTTGTATGTTTTTTTGGTGTAGGTATTGTTTATTTCACTATTTAAACAAATTTTTGAGAACCATATAAAAAATCCACACTTTGCCTTTAAACGTTTAACTCAAATAAACGTAAACAACTTATGTGCATAAAAAACAGCTGTAAAATGTCAACATTCTTTGTTCCCAATCACACTAGACGATTCTCTAGTGCAAACGGGAACTATTCAAACACAATGGAAGCAATAAGCGAATGTCGAATAACTTCCATATAAACGAAACAATAGATAAATATCATATTGTTCGTCTTTGGAAAAAATTAAAAAAATTGTTGCAAGTAAAAATTATGTAATATTACGAACTTACTCGATTAATCGATACATTTTGCTCGAATAATTTCTTAATCGAAAATGTTGATTTTGAATTACTCGAGCAAAATTTCGATTATAATTATTCGATTAATCGAACAAACATTATTCGGTTGGATACCCTAATATCTACTATATTGGCCCAATTATTTCACGAACCTAAATTTATGTGTTAACTAATTACGGCCTTTCGTTACAGGTGGAAACAGTGGGTGATAAATATATGGCCGTTTCCGGGTTACCCGATCATTGTGAAAATCATGCAAAATGTATTGCACGACTGGCACTTGACATGATGGACATGGCCAAAAACGTCAAAATGGGACCCAATCCAATGGTAAGTGGCAAAAGAAAAACGTTATATTTATTTCTCCCCACTTTAAGGCAGTTTGCCGTTTAAAAACTCCTGGAATACGTCATCGAACACGTTTTATTAATTCCATCGATTTGTGTCAATTTAATTATCTTCGGAAATACATCTGCTGCATTAATTGATCACTTTAACTTGTTACACAAAAAAAAAAGTTTTGTGTTCAGGATTCGCAGACAACTTACAGTGGTGTCAAAGCTAAATTAAACTGTGACAAAATGTTAGTATTTCGGAAACTGTAGGAACTTTTGGATTATTATAAATGGACAAAGCAGAAGTTTTAGGAAAATAGTTTAGTTACCTTTTTTGAGGAACATTCTGGGGATGCCCCTATAAATGCAATGGACGATGTTAGTAATGGGAAATTGGGTCATTGAAACAAAAAAACAGGGGTGTAGTTTACATTTGTCTTGAATTGGAATATATTACAGCTGCTAAATGTTACAGCTTATAGAAATTACAGTACGGCTGAGGAAAGGATTTTCTCTACAGTGCCTCTTCCGGCCAACCGGTCATTTGGCTGTAAACGAATGGCATCGACCGTTCAACCGGCGATTCAAAAGTCTCTGAATAGCCAAGTATCCAGCATCAATAGCACAATGATATACAACCCACGTTTGGAAGATGCTGAAGTGACACAATCGAGTTGGAAACACTATCATCACCACAGCTCTCCTCTATACAATTTCCGGGAGCTGCTAAAATGTCTTTGAAGCCACTAGTGAAGTATTTCTTGCACCGCCTACAAAAAAAAACTAAATGATCCTTTCGACATTTCGAAAATATGCCTTACCTAACGAGCATCCCCTGTATTGTAACATCTAGAAGTGCAATCGTCTCCGTTTTGTCGATATCCACATCACCCTTGGAGATTGATGACAATTGTGGATCACTGGAACGTTTGTGTAACAACAATCAACTCTGTATTGTGCATTAAAATCGACTCTGTTCATTTGACCCCAATTGGAAATCGTTGCCCAATCAGAAATATCGAAACGACGGACCTACAGTTTTTTCTCTACATACAAAAGCACAATCTTTTGTATTGCCCCACTGTGCAACACACACATACTTGAGCGTTAATGTTCTTCTTTTTAAGCAGCAATAAACAACACATAGGAAAAAGTTCAATGGTAGCAATTAAATTAAGTATTGGATTTAGTTTGAGACAACAACATAAAAGTACAGCAACAACTTAATGTTGTGTCATAAACATGAGCACGTCTGTGCCAGATGTAGTCGGTCGAGGAAATATTCCCGTGGTCGTTCAGTATCGAACAATTATCAACGTGACTTGCAAAACTACACAGCAGATGTGAGCGAGCAATAGCTGACTGGCTGTCTTGACAGTGGTGCCCAACGGACGAACTGACATGGCAACACTTCCCAAACAACAATTACTGGAAATCTTGCGAAAATTTGTCAAACTTTTCCTATTCACATTTTTGTGCATAAAACAATTCTCACTATCTCCTCATACACCCCCCCCCCCCCTAATGTAAGCACTGTAAATGAGGAATTTGTGTTAGGTTATTTTGGCAAAAGTAATAAACAAATTGCTAAGTAGAAAAGCAACAAGGACAAATAAGGAAAAAAAAAAGAGATGGCAGAGCAAAAAAAAAATAACTAAAACTTTGTCCTTTCTGCTCGTAAATGTGCATACATTTCATAGTACGAGGCAGCATGGAAAATCTGTACAGAGTACAAATCCTGGAATGGAGTGGAAATTTGTGAAGATGATAAGAAAACTAAATCACTTTTACTTGTGTTTGTTTACCTTTTTGGGAGGTAAGACTCACGCGTACGTACTCGTAAAAATAATAAGATTTTAAAACTATTCCCATGATCGGTCACGTCTAAAGACAACTTGCCGTAAACTTTAATCTTAAGGTAATGTGATAAAAAAAACTTGAAATGTTCTAATAAGTAATGCGATTAGAATTTCGTAATGAATCATGATTAATAAAGTGTTAGTCTTAGAGTCTAAAACTGTTTAAAAAAACGTTTGCTTTCGCAAAAAGGTTGTAGTTTTTTAAACGGAGCTGATAGACCTCCACCATAGTTTTAAAGTTTAACCGGGAATTTCAAAAACACGAGTTTGGTCATTTGTTAGAAGGCATGTGACAGGTACTATCTCCTTTCAACATATGCAAATACATCGGAAATTATTGTGGAAATTATGAGTTTTATTTTAAGCACGGATATGGAAATTATAATGAAAAGAAGGGACGAGGTATCCAATTTTTCTTCATTACTAAATTTAAATTTAAATCAGATTGTCTGGAATATATTGAAGATATTAAAAGAATTCGGAAGGAAGCTTGAATGAAAAGGATGTTTTATATAACTGGGACACTAAGATGAGTCCACAAGGTGATAAATTGGAGAGCAGAGAAAATATACTATATGGGGCTTGGACATTGTTTAAATTTTCTTTCGTCTTATTTATCCCTTACTAGTGTTCATAACCGACGGAGTAAATAATAGCAACACCAAGAGCAATTTCGTAGAGTTCCTACACACGCACCGTCTCTTCTTGTCTGACTCTTTGTGCCGACTTCTGGCATAAGCTTTGAATTGATGTGACTGAAGTATCCAAAAACAGATCCATCAGATCATAGTGGTACTCAAGAAAATGAAAGTATCCCAACAAATTCAGAATTAACAAAAATTTGGGACATGGGTAACAGAAGTTATCCATCTGTTTCTCACGGAATGCTAATGTCATGTATGACTTAAATATTCTACTGGAGACTTAAATGAATATCCATACTGAGCAGGCAATCGAACACATGTCATACGATTTCAAATGTCCTGAAATGGGTTTGGTTCGTAGATTTTAAATGAATCCTTTAAACACTTGCGCCACTCTATGTATATCTAAAGTTGAGGCACCTGCCACTGCACTAATACGTATTTCTCAAAGATTGAAACAATTTTTTCCGCCCGAATGATTCAAATCAAAATATTACATTATCATTTGTTAAACAGACATTACTATTCTTGTTATTGAAAATTACGATAACCTGAGCGAGAATGTTTGAAAAACTTTTTTAGTATAAGACTAGTGAACTTCGTTCGATTTCTGCTGCTTCCCACATCATAATGGACCCCTGCGGTACGGCTACGTGTACTGTGTCAAATCCAAGGGAGGCAGATCCCATCCTTGCTAGTTCATCAGCCCGTTCCATATAAATTCCTGTGTCCAGGTATCCCCACCAAAGTTAACTCAGTCTCGCCAAGACCTCCTTACATTCTCTTACACAGGATTTTATAGAGTTGAAGGCCGCTAGGCTATCAGATGCGCCTAGTAGTGTATTGATGGAGTTATTGCAGACAGGCATTGTTTATGGTAAAAACTTCTGCGTGGAGAAGGGAGAGGGTAGTAGTGTTGGCTTCACTAAAAAATATTCCCGAGCCAACTCCGAAATCCATTTTAGAGCCATCCGTTAAGACTTTCACGTCGACGTCAGACGTTTCAACCCGATTCCATTCGGCTCTGAATGGAAGACTAACTTTGTAGAGTCGGCCGAAACTAAGCTAAGGGTCCTCTAGTCTGTAGGAAACTTAAATTCAGTGTCCAGACTGCACATGTTACAATATAGTGTCCTCATAGGAAATCTTAACATCTTAAAGGGTTTAATGGCTTATGTTACATATTGTGCAGAATCGATTTTATGAAGACAATCCAGCGACCGCTAGTTGTGTTCGCAAACAAAAAATGCACTTTAGAATTTTTCTCCTTCAATTTTCTGTTCATCAAGCGAAACTTAATTTATTTCGAATCGAGACTTATGATCTTAATATATATTTACCCTCGACACTGATTCACTGATACACTGATTCACTGACTCTGTCACGCAGTACGTAGGAATTTAAATAGGCATTCTATAATTTTCTATAAATAATAATAATAAAAAAAATTATATTTTTTTTTTGTACAGAAATTGTGTTTTCCCCAAATTTTTTTTTTACCAAAATTTTTTTTTCAAAATTTTTTTGTTTTACAAAATTTTTTTTTCAAAATTTTTTTTTTCAACAAAATTTTTTTTTTCTACAAAATTTTTTTTATTCCACCAAAAATTTTTTTTTCAACAAAATTTTTTTTTTTCAAAAAAAATTTTTTTTCCAAGAATTTTTTTTTTTTTTTTCAACAAATTTTTTTTTTCCACATTTTTTTTTTTCAATAAATTTTTTTTTCCATATTTCAACGGGCGCCATAGGCGCATTACAACTTACTAGTTTTAAATATTTTGTGCAATAAACTGTTGTTGGGGGAAAGCAGGATAATTTTTAAGAAACGCTGAGTTGTGAGTGTCCAAACAAGATAACCAATAAGATAAACTGTTGGAATATTTAATATCTTTGTATATATATTTATTAATTACAATACAAAGTAAATGTATATTTTAAGTTTTGGTCCAAGGGTAAACCGGGTGACACAGACCATTTCGCTACATTTGTGCAGCGATAGACCCAAGCCTCTGGTGGGAATCCAACCTACCACCCCGACGGTCTCTTTCTCGTTTTTTTTCTTCTCTTTTTTTAATCTCTTTAATGGAACCTCCAATAAGGAATTCTTTGTTTCATCCTATTTTAGAAAGTTGAAAGAAGTGGATATTTCTTGCCTTATCAATTTCCCTATATTTTTCAAAATTTATGTTAAATTACATTATTCCGACTGTAGGGCAATACATGACAACGTAATCAGATGACCTTCACTTAATACGACAACATAATTTCAGGCAAATACTGTTTTCATCATCATTTGCAAAGACTGATTAACCTTTTCACTTTCTCCAACAAAGTAGCAAACATCATCAGAATCTCATAATATCCAGTCTTACATTACAGGGTACCTCCAAATCACTATACAAATACACACTCACTCACACACACACTATTCTGACATTGTACAGGGAAAATGAAGTATTCCATGAACTCTTTACATAAAGTCTCGCACAACTAAGCCATGCCAGGGCACCTGTTAAACGACGGGGAAATTACATGCAGACACACGGCTATAATCTCATAACCGTGAGCAGAACAGAAGGAATATGGCGCAAACAAAAAAAAAATACTTTCCTTTTCACTTTAGCAACACGAACGGCAGGCAACATGCCCCGATAGTCAAAATGTCAGTATTTGTTGATGTACACAACAACAAAAAAGTTGAGCAAAAACTACGAGTAAAAATAAGGCGTTCTAAAGTGTTCAAATCCAAGGTTGAACACGGAAAACAATGTGGGGTCTCTATGCTAAAGTACGCAAAGCCGCCCTGCATCAGCAGAATGTGTTACGATATTAAAACAATAGAGGAGACCGATGAAGAAGAAGTGGAAGAAGAAGGAAACAAGTGAGATTCTACGTTGTCATAATACCGACAGCATTGCCTAATTGTTTTTCACCATCTGTCTGTCATTAAAACGCACTGGTACACATACACACAGCAATAGTTGCATGACAAAGTTTTCAGCTGAGGCGTCAAAGAGAAGTTCTCGGAATGCAAATGCAACTTTACACACAATCGCCAAACCCCCACGAGGGTCTAGTGCAGAGGAACAATGATTACCGGAAATTCTTGGAATCTTTTTTTTCTTTTTGTTCGGGAATCTATTGTTTTCTGAGGAAAATAGAATCGCTTGTCAGCCACGAATAAAAACTTGATTGTTGAGATTCGTTTTTCAAAAGTTCATAGTCAAACAACTGATGAGTGGACGTTTTTATAACCTCACCCTACCTCACCTATCTTAATATATATTTACCCTCGACACTGATTCACTGATTCCCTGATTCACTGACTCTGTCACGCAGTACGTAGGAATTTAAATAGGCATTCTATAATTCTATAATAAATAATAAAAAAAATTATATTTTTTTTTTGTACAGAATATATTTTTCCACAATATTTTTTTTTTCAACAAAATTTTTTTTTTTCCACAAAAATTTTTTTTTTCAAGAAATTTTTTTCAACAAAATTTTTTTTTTCAACAAAAATTTTGTTTTTTAAGAAAAATTTTTTTTTTCAACAAATTTTTTTTTTCCACGAAAATTTTTTTTTCAACAAAAATTTTTTTTCAACAAAAATTTTTTTTTCAACAAAAATTTTTTTTTCAACAAAATTTTTTTTTTCAACAAAAATTTTTTTTTTAAGAAAAAATTTTTTTTTCAACAAAATTTTTTTTTCCACAAAATTTTTTTTTTTTCAACAAAATTTTTTTTCCATATTTCAACGGGCGCAATAGGCGCATTACAACTTACTAGTACTTCAATAGTGTCACAACTCAAAACACGTTTTTTTCAGGTGAGCCTAAACTGAGCAAATATAGGAAACAAATTATAGGTTTTCCGAATTAGTTAGTCTCCTGACATATGTATATTCTATATACGCAGAAGAAAAGTCAACTCAAATAGGAGATTTACAGCTAGAGCAATAACATAAAAAGTGAATTTTGAATTGTGATACTTGAAGTAAATGAGCGATATCATTTGGTATGACCAACAAGTATAATGTTAATATAACGAGTGTTTTATACTGATCCGTGGTTTTTGTTGCGAAATGAAGAGAACTGATGGGTCAGCGAATGTACACTGTACACAACCATAGGTAGACGCGTTTCATCGTTGACTAAGCGATTTATCAATACCTTCGTATTTAGTAGTACAGACCTGCCGTTGCATATTTCTTCGTCTTGTGCCGAGACAGTCGATTCAATACATAGTCTTATGGAAATTCTTTTCTGGGTAATAATACTTCCTTTCTTAAGGTATCTTTGAGACCTCCTTGGTCCCTTCACTGACGAATCTGTCATCCTATATTCGTTCTGAGGAATTTGTCATTAGATAAACTTTACCGTGGAACTCTACCGACACGCCTGTAGTACCTCTTACATAAATAACTTCATCCATTCTGAATTAAACTCATGTAATTTAAAAAATCTATATTCTAAGGCTCATATTCATAACAATTTAAAAAAACTTTGTTAAGAAATATGTTACATCTATTTCTTATATATTTGGATGTGATTTAATTTCTTAAGGGTTAATTTTATTAAGCTTATGAATTGTTTCTTTAAACATGTTGACACTTCTTACTGTTCGGCTACATTTTTTGGCAATAGAAGATGTTGGTTGATGCCACACCACTGATGATACCTTCTGTAGAAAGAGTCTTTTCTTCTTTCTAATAAGAGGTATTGGCCACACCTCTTACGAAATACCCTAAACTTCGGCTCTGTTGAAATGTAGGGAAATATTTGGAGTACAGCAAAGATACTCTTAGTGAGATATACCTTTTGATTCGTCCAAAACAACAATCCAAAATTCATTTTGTTGGTTTTTTACACCACGAATCTCACTTTCGAATTCTAACTGAACTAGGGAGAATGTTTCAGTTTTCACTGTCAGTAAAAAACATACAAGTTTCATATT
The DNA here is from genome assembly GCA_958296145.1 of Hydrotaea cyrtoneurina. NCBI lineage: Eukaryota > Metazoa > Arthropoda > Insecta > Diptera > Muscidae > Hydrotaea > Hydrotaea cyrtoneurina. The sequence continues at coordinate 120,712,445 of OY282512.1, forward strand.
CTAAAGAATCCGAAATCCAATAGAGGGCCACAACCATTGGATTTTACATATGGTAAAATGTAATAACAGCAACCAGAAATACAGAATTTTACAGAAAAAAAAATCACTAAAATTTCTCCCTAGTGGGCGGAGTGTAATATTAATAATCATTTCCATCAGAATCAGCATCTGTGGTTGTTTTGTATTTGTCGTTTAAAGCAATTCGACGTAGCGATTCCGGCTTCGTTCTGAGGTATGTGTAGAAGTGAACGCATTTGTACTTCAGATTACATTTGATCGCCTTCAATGTTTGCACATCTAATCGGGTTTTGTCTGACGTCCAAGTTTTGTTCACTGCAGAGAAGATTCGTTCCATTGATGCTGAAGTTCCTGGCAAACATAAAATATGTTCAACTATCGTGGCCATTTCTTTGAATTCTCTATCGGCTTTATTGAGATGAATAAATATCTCCACCCAGCGATCCACAATCGAAACATTGCCTTATCTCCATTGTCACTAATGCTTATTTTTGAAGTAAATAAAAGTATTTTTATTATGTATCGAAAAGTTTGAGGGAGATAAGCAATACGCAGTTTTTGATGTTTTTGATGCAAACAGTACAGATACGAGCTTTAGTTATGGGCGATACCAGAAGAGGCGTGGCTAGACTTCCAAATTTTTTCACAATAAATACAGATTTTGGTTAAGATTGTGTTGGCCATATTCATAATACTCACGATTTCCCGAAGGAAATTAGGGAATCAAAACGAGGAAAGAGGGAGTAGTGTTTTAAGAAAATATTAACACATATAAAGTTTCAAAGCCGTTGGCTAAGTCTATCGATGTTTATCGGGCGAACCAGCTGGACACCGAGACGGACAAACAGGCATGGTTCAAATGTTTTAAAAGGTTGCCAAACAATTTTGGTCATTTTGAACACTAAGGCTCCCGTTCCCAAAACATAGCTAACGGTTTGGTAATGTAGTTGTAGGGAAAAGTGTTGTTGGTTTTAGTCTTAAAAACATATATTCTGCATGGAGCAAACCCCTATTCCAGTTTCTTTACGAGAGTTTCTTTGACGTAATGAGTTCAGCACCATCTGAGATCCTCAAGTACGATTTATAAATAGACTGCAATATGTATACGAGATAATATTGAGCATTCAGGTAGGCCAGTTTGGGTGGAGATCATATATTAACTAGTAAAGGGTGTTTTTTATTGGGGTATAGAACTTTAAGTTGGCATCACTTTTTTAACTGGCGGCCATTTTGTCAGCTGTCAAGTGATTAATATTTAGTTTGGTTTGCCATTTCATCATGAACAGGTTGACAAAAGAACAACGCTTGCAAATCGTGCAAATTTATTTCGAAAGTAATGGTTCAGTTCGCGAAGTTCACCGCAAGCTCCGTCCATTTTATGCCATTACATCCACAAAAACTGACTGTTTGGTGTGCTCTATGGGCTGGTGGAGTCACTGGGCCATACTTCTTCCGAAATAATGCTGGAGAGTCAGTTACCGTTAATGGAGACCGGTATAGAGCCATGATAACCGACTATTTTGTTCCCGAATTGGATAGCATGAATGTGGATGAGTTGTGGTTCCAACAAGTGGTTGAAAATTGGACCTGTAGAATTGGCTTTATTCGAGCCAGCCGCGGCGGCCACATGCCCGAAATCATATTTAAACATTAATGGCATAAAATTATCCTTCCAATAAAGCCAAATTAATGGACATTAAAACGATTTTCTTGTGTTTTATTTCAATTCGAAGTTCTATACCTCAATAAAAAAACACCCTTTACTATTCACAAAGAAATTTGTAATAAGCCCGCACAGATATCTTGGTGTATTTGAGTCTTTCGAGAAATTTTTGTCATAATATCAAGAAAATTTTCGAAGAGCCTTATTGTCTTAAGGTGAAATGTTTCCCATGATATTACGAAGGCCTTTCCACAGTCTACATGTAATCCATCCCACAAATCCATTATCCATTATAATTAAATTAGCTATGAAGATCTATTTTACATATGTCAAAATACAAATTTCGAACTAAAAATTCAGTAGCGATCTTCAGCATTGCAATGTATATAAAATACATTCGCAATGATTTACAAAAAAATTCACACCATGACAACGTAATTCACTTTACCATACTCTCGCTTTCCTCCACACTCCCTTTTGATTTTGTTTTATTTTGCAAATGTTTGAATTTTAAATAGTTCTCGTAGAAAATGTGGCAAATTGCGCACCAAACAAAACTTTTTATCGTCATTCGTTTTTTTTTTTTTTTGGTATTTTTGTGTTTAGGTTTTAATCTGCTTTCAAGCAATTACAAAACTGAATTAAAGATCATGGTTGCCAGAGGACAACCCAGCACAATTTGAACAATTTGTAGAAACTGTTGACATACTGCAAAAGTTTCAACTATAATTCATGCACAACTTAAAGGATGAGAGCAGGATGAGCGGAAGTTTTCGATTTAAATGAATAAATTGAACAATTTAAATTAAAAACCCCTCCACTTAGTGTTTATTTTAACAATGCAATATTTAAGTTCACAACCTATCACAATGATGTTGGCATTTTATGTAAACCTCTTTTGCAAAGAGTACAGCTCATGTCGGCTTTTCCACCATCCAATTCTTATGATGCCTTAAACAACAATAAAGCAGTTAGTAAAACATTATTTATTGACTGCAATTTTCCTCTTCCTTTTCCAAGCGAACGGACAGAATAGTTTGTAAAGTAATACGGAACGGGGGAAAAAAAAACACAAATTGCGATAAAGTACAATAAAAAGTATGAAAGGCATACGGAGGGGAGGGGGAAAAAACAAGAAAATAGCAAAACGATAAAAGGTCATGACTGAACATTTGAAATTCTATACTTCCTGGCATCAAATCTTTCCGCATCACGATGATGCGGGACGGACTTACATCTTCGCTGGACATTGTTGTGTTCAGAGCGGGCGGGAGGGGCAGAACTGAATGTAGTTTTTACTACAACTTCTTGTATTTTTGTTCCAGTTAAATTAAGTTTCCACTAAAAATAACACTTTAAAGTTTTCCTTTTTCCAAACTTCCCCCATGATCGTCGTTCTTTCACCCATCCAAACTAGGCCAACCATTGAAATGGAGGTACTTTTCTTTGCAACTATAACTACTTGACACTCACATAATAAATCATGCATTTTACCAACATGCATTCATGCCTCTGCCGGCATATCGGGCTCTGTGCAGCCATTTTCATGGCTGATGGCAGAGAAAAAACATAAAATGAACAGCATAAAACTAGCGTGCATTTCTATGTGTGTGTGTGTGTGTGTTTTTGTGAGCGCCGGAAACGGAAGTTCTTACAATGTTACAAAAATGATAAAGTATTATTTTTGGCATATAGTAGTTATGCTAGTTCGTTCAGCTTTGTCGTTCCCCTTTACAAGCAAAGTAAAGAAGCCAGAATAATTTCCATCCAAAGCAATCAACTTTTTTTCATTGAATGGACAAAAAAAAAACATGAATGCCATTAAAAGTTTATAGATGGACTTAATTTAAACAATGATAGAAATAAAGTAAAATTCGTTTATGGGACATCTTTTTATAGGGAAACTGTAAAACATTTAATCACATTCTCACATAATAATTACCATGTATTGAATATTCTGTGTTTTTTGATTCTTAATATTTAATAAGAATGGGAGTCAGTTTTGTGGTGGTGGAGGTAAATCGGAGAAGACATTTGAGTTCATTAATAAAATGCTTTGGTATGGTCATTTGCCTTCAATGGTTGGCCCACGTATGAGAATAATGCGATATTTTTTTTTTTTTTTGTGAAATTCACATCAGTATTTTGAGTGAAATATTCAGTTGTGGAGATCGATGGCGAAACGATGTTCTAGGAATGAGTCGCACACTTTCGGCGACCCACAGTGGTCCACATTCGAATTGCATCAGACAAAAGTCTGTAATTTTTTATTAAGAAATTTCTCTTCAAAATATGTTGCATCAAAATCGGAAAATATACAATTTTCCATTTTAGAAATATTTCCAAAGTTACTACTACTTACCAACTTACTACTACTACCAAACTACTCTTCTTATTTTTCTATTTTATATACAATTTTTTTAAACATTTCGACGTAACTGCGCATACAAAAAAATACTTTTTTTTTCCAAATTTTGAAATTTGAAAAAATAATTTCTTGGCCTTTTCGAATTGTATCTCGTACATTCTAAGAGCTATTTCACTCAAATTATATAGTGCATTTTTATTATAAATTTTTTAAAAATATATATTTTGGAAAAGTAAAATTACTTCGGACCTACAGAACGTTTTACAGTTAAGAGATGTGTAAGAAAGCAATACCAATTAGGAAATGTGGAAGAGGTCCCTATTTTTGGTGGATAACTTTTGCCTGCTCACTTGAAAGAAACTCAAATTGTGTATTTGTTTTTCTCTTCAACTTTTGAAAGATGAGCAAAATTTCTTTCCCCTAACACCAAATTTTATCCCAATCGGAGTTTCTATAGTGTTTACTAGATCAAAAGTGCAGGCTTTTGGCCAAGGGAATTGTCAAAGCCATGTAACACATCTTTGGAAAAGCATTAGCCGTTCGGAGCCGTCTTTAAAACCCCCGTCATTTCCTTCATGGAATATAAGTTTTCCTAAGGGAAATAAGTAATTGGATTTCTGGGCCACTGTGAGACGGTAGCTACATTCTCGTATTGTCCAACTAGCCAGGCTAAAGAACTTTTTCAACAAATTTATTTTTAATATTGTATTGAATTAACATTGTCAAAAGGACATATGATTCAAAAATAACCCACTAGGTGGATCACACGGTATTAGGAACATTATTACTTCTTCCTCAAAGTGTGTAATTTTTCTGGTGCCTGTTTGTCAGATATCCAATCAAATGGTTACAAATAAATTTTTAACAAAAGCCATCCGATTCCAAAATCCCTCCAGGTTCAATGGCTTCTGAAATAGCAGGAGTCTTCTTTGCTTACGGACTTATACAACTTTTTGCGTAACGTGTAACACATTCTTGATGTGTTATGTTATATTGGCAACAGAATTCATAGATGCAGTCAGATTTCATTCTACTCTTTATGCTTCGACTTTCCTTAATAGATGTGACCTTGCTCTTGTTGTTTGAGAACTGGGCAAAAATTTTTAATTTATTTTTTTTTTTTTAAATGGTTATCGTTTTTTTTAAGGTTTCAGTTCAAAAAACATTTTTTTTTCGTAACGCTTAAGTAGTTTAAAAATTTGGAGTCTCTTTAAGCTATGCTAAGAAAAGTGAAATAAATATTTTTTTTTCAAAAATAATAAAAATTGGGGAAAATCTGAGAATTGATAAAAATTGTTTTTAAAAAATGTGACGTGATACAGACATTGCCACGAGTCTGCCTGCCAAAAATCAGCTTGATTGGATCACTGAAAAAGGGTTAAAAATCGGTCCAAAGGCTTTCACACAGGCCACTACGAGCTTCATACTTCAAACTTAAAAAAAAAAAATTCTGACGTGTACATGAAAATCGCCGATACACGTGTATTTTTATTTTGTATCCCCTTTCCGAAAAAGTAAATTTGGTTCATAGGACAGAATGTGTGTAACACGGTGTAATGATGGAATAAAAAAGAGCTTATAAGAAAAATTTTTAGAGGTTTTTTGAATCTGTATATTTTACAAATTTTTACGAAGAAAACCGATGAAATCATTGATTACAACCCACGTTAATCTAAAATTCTGACGTGTACATGAAAATCGCCGATACACGTGTATTTTTTCCCCTCTTTCCAATTATGTGCATTTGGTTCATAGGACAGAAAAAAATCTATTTTTTGTAACACGGTGTTATTTTTTCCAAAAATGCTTTTGTTTCTTGATTTAAGATAGTCGGTAATTTTGCAACAAACAAAAAAGTTTTGGACAAAAATGGTGATAAGGGACTCATAATTTGGTCAATCTGTAATAATTAAAAACAAAATCGAATATCAAAAATCTCTGATATCAGATCTATCAGAGCTGGATTTGTTACGTGTGAAAACCAAATGTACTGTAAAAACCAAAAAATATGATATCATCATTAAAAAAATGAGATTTTAATCCATTGTTGTGACTCTAAAGATGAAATTTCTGCTGCGAGAATATCGACCAACTCTAATACCCCCACAGACATTTGTACATCTTCAAGAAAACATCCTCAGCAAATTGACAAACACCCTCGTTAATGAGAAAGTTGTCGACAATCATGCAGCAACCGCATTCTAAAATTATTAGTATCACTAATTACTGGAGCAATGTCATCGCAGCTGACTGTGCATTCCAACAAATGTCACACTTAATAAAGAAATTGAAGAAAATGGTCTATAAATATATGTACACACCGTTAGTGCAAATGTAAACTTTTCATGTTTTGAAACAAAAGGTGCAGAAAAACAAACAAATTCTTGGAGAAAACGCATACAAAGATGGCAACTCAGTCCTTGAGAATCTCGAATCAGAATATCGTGATTTATTTTTAGACTAGAAAAATTATCGGTTCGACAGCGCATTGCTGCACTTTAATCTTCCAATTTTGGCTTAAGGAAGTGAGGGAAAAAAATATTCAAATAATCATTATTTTTGAGATTTATTTCTTTTTTTCTCAAAAATGATTACGGGCTGATTTTTTTAATATTACTCAAAACGTTAATTTCATGGCAATGTTAGTCACTCACATACACTCAAAACCTCATTACCTTACGGTACTGCAGTTGATGCCATCGGTTTTTAACGGCTGTCGTATCTTATAATTTCCGTTATTTCTCCACTAATGTAAGGGGACATTAAGCAGATACTTTAATAAATTACTGACATATTTGTACAGCAATAACAACAACATATACGATTGTCCAAAGTTTTGCCATCACATACATTCGAGAACACAGATATTGCCCACAAGTACATTTAATGTTGCCACAAGTTGCACTTTTTGTTTTCAGGGAAGAATAACTTTGACCATACACTAATTAATGGCCCAAAGATATAACACGAACCGAAGGGGGGAAAACAAGAAACAACTCAAACGGGAACAGATGTAATCGAACAGTGACGAACATAATGATACTTGCTATTCAAAGGGCCTTAAAAGGAGGACCTACGTCCTAAATTTGTAACGCTGAAATCATCTCATGCTCTAACTAGAAGAAGTGTTTTAATCAGATTCAGTGTCCAAAGGACATTTGTAAGAACTGATTACAAGAAGCGATAGATCGAACAAAGCCCAACGAAGATCTTACGTTAATTGTAATCATGTCCATCTAATGTGGTGTAAAAGTGTTAAGCGACAAATTCAAAAGAATCTGTAGCATGTCCCGGAACTCAAAGCGATAAAGTTAACTCTCAATTCCCTGGTAATTTGTGTGTGTGTGTGAGTGGGTGTCATTTGAGACATCAAAGATGAAATTATGTGAAGTTTGCTCTATCTTTTGTAATGACCTGAAATGAGGTCAATGGCTCTCATGTCCCACGTCCTTGGCACACACCGACAACGATAGGTTAAAGGATATGTATTCAAGTGTTTACAAAGTGTGCGTATATGTTACATGCAAACCACACATACGCATACTCAGGCTGAAGGATGCATATACATATGTATGTACGACGTACACATTCTTTCATATATATTACCTTGTTTGTATAAATAGAGTGGAATCAATGCTCTTTATAAACAACTTAAATATGTAGAAACACTCGCCGGGGATAGGGATATGTTCACGTTAAATCTGTACAACAGGAGAAGCAGACGTATGCAGAAGTAGAGAAAGCTAGATAGAAGAGCACAAGACGACCATACCGAAGATGTTCTTCAGCTATGGTTCCGTACATGCTGATGGAACTAACGAACCGTACATAAGTGCGTAACATTAAATGAACCACAAAACAATCCACTACACTTTGGTATAACAAGCAACAAATGGTCATTACCAATTGTCCTTCACATCGACTAAAGCACTAACCGTATCCAACAAGCTGTGGACGTTCCATGAGGCACACATACATAGATACCGTACATATGCACATAAATACATGGGTATTGGACTGGTCCGAACATAATCAAATTCGGTACTTTTCATCAGTACCGGTTATAATGTGCTGCGGTCTGAAGAAATACATAAACACATGTCGCAACGGTTAGAAGTTTGGGAGATTTGAGTTAAGGTCTTTAGGTCGAAATACTTACCCAATGACATTAACAGTTTATAAATGGAGCTTTTTAAAGTAGAGTTTTCGGAAAATCCTACAGCAATAGGATTTTGTGAACAAATACATATGTTCTCAATTTTAGCCCGATCTCATAAAGAAAGACATTTTTGGATCATAAAGAAATTTTCTTTAATTTATTTACCCATGTGTTCTTGTTTATTTCTGAATTTTGTTTTATCAGAGGTACTTTTTTTTGGCTCAAAATTTATCTGTCCAATCACAACTCTCTACCTCTGAAGTAGTTGTTTGTCGTCGACTGATGTTAATCCAATAGTCGTCCTGAGCCAAGCCAAGATCTCACAAACCTAAACCCTACAATGTGCAGTTATGCTCGGCTTTATGCTACAAAAATGGTGAAAAATTATGTCGACTTTTTAGTTTAATTGAAAATATGGTTTGTCGGTCAGTGAAGGTAATATTATGGCAATAGGACCTGGAGACCCCGACGAAGAGAATTGTTGTAATGACAGACAATATTGAGGCTACACCATTGCTGTAATATGGTTTGCTCTTTTAGGAGCAGTGAGGTGCATGCTAAAGAACTCAATGATCTTCAATAGCTTAAATTAAAGAAGTCTGGATCAGGTGTAATTGCTGTTACGAAATGTTAACCAGGGTTCTTATCCAAGAGATGAAATTGAGTAACAGACATTTTGATAACTTTTATACTGAAAATAATGTAACTCTTATTCCGATGGTAAATGTCTGTTCTTTCATGGAATGTTCAGGAGGAAAATAAGTCAGTAACGATATGAATAGCACCGTGTTACACACATTCTGTCCTATGAACCAAATTTACTTTTTCGGAAAGGGGATAAAAAATAAAAATGCACGTGTATCGGCGATTTTCATGTACACGTCAGAATTTTTTTTTTTTTAAGTTTGAAGTATGAAGCTCGTAGTGGCCTGTGTGAAAGCCTTTGGACCGATTTTTAACCCTTTTTCAGTGATCCAATCGAGCTGATTTTTTGCAGGCAGACTCATGGAAATGTTTGTATCACGTACATTTTTTTAAAAAATAGATTTTTATCAATTCTTAGATTTTCCTAATTTTTTTTTTTTAAATGGCTATCGTTTTTTTTAAGGTTTCAGTTCTAAAAACATTTTTTTTTTCGTAACGCTTACGTAGTTTAAAAATTTGGAGTCTCTTCAAGTTATGCTAAGAAAAGTGAAAAAAATATTATTTTTTTCAAAAATAATAAAAATTGGGAAAATCTGACAATTGATAAAAATCAGCTCGATCACTGAAAAAGGGTTAAAAATCGGTCGAAAGGCTTTCACACAGGCCACTACGAGCTTTATACTTCAAACTTTAAAAATTCTGACGTGTACATGAAAATCGCCGATACACGTGTATTTTTATTTGTTCCCCTCTTTCCGAATATGTGCATTTGGTTCATGTGGTTCAAAACGAAGTAGACTTTTTGTTTTACATACCATAAAGTGGAACTGAATTGATATCTTTTTTTTACCATTTGTTACGGCATGCCGTGAACGATGTACTTCTCAAGAAAAAAATACTTCTGCCAATTTTTTTTTTTTTTTTTTTTGGAAAATAATTAGATTTTGATGCTAAGACAATTTCAAAATGCTTTGAACACTATAGAGAATTTGCATTGCATTTTCGTAAGAGATTTGAAGAAACACGAGACTTTTATAATATACCCTTAGGAAGTCCAGTCCTCATCTGCTTTCGCTAGTATCCATATTTGATGCGGATTGTGGCCAGTCGTTAATCTGCCAATGAATTCACAGCCAAATTCGTGTTCGCTTTAATTTCACCTGTTTTTCTTACGCCTTGTTCTGCCCATCGCATTCCCTGGATGCCGGTGATGTCGACGTTTTATTAATTTTATGAAGCAACAGACAAACAGCTGTCTGAAACTGTCTACGATACATTTGTGTACTCATTGACCGGAACCTACCATTTGAATCCCAGCGGCCAATGCATTTTCTAGAGAAGTTGTACATGACTTAGACAATAATCTCCCATTCGCCGTCCTAGTCGCCCAAATAGTTCATGTTCTTCTCATAATATGAACCTGGATTTGCCACAAACACTACCTACTACTCCCGTACACCTTCCATCGCTTGCGGTTATTCTCGAAAACAATGCAACTATTTTGGTTCGAATTCAAATCTTTTCAGCACGTTATTTTTGTAAATATAAATGCCCAAAAATCCCCATTCTGGAAAACCATATCGACCCCTTTGCGCGGAATTATCGTATATGTCAATTTTTTCGAAATTGAGTTTTTGATGCAATTTTGTTCTACATTCAAAGACACGTCACCTGACAAAATATTGTAAGCGAATTCCACTTCGTTGCTCCAAAAATTTAGTGAATAATTTTCATTTTGATATTGCAAGCGAAAGCGGAGAAAAGTAGAAAAATGGCTCTCCTGTAAAATTTGGATTTTGGCACATACGATAATTCCGCGCAAAGGGGTCGATATATTTACCAATAGATTATTTCACAAATGTCCGGTAAAAAATAGTGTAGTTTAAGCGCCCCGGTAGGCGAGTTTGTAGCGTGCTTGCCTATCAGCGTGGGGGTTGTGGGTTCGATTCCCACCAGAGGCTTTGGTCTGTCGCTACAAAAATCAAGCCAAATGGTCTTTGTCACCCGGTTTACCCTTGGACCCAAAACTTAGAATATAAATTTACTTTGTATTGTAATTAATTAATAAATAAATAAATAAATAGTGTAGTTTAAACAACAACAAAGTACTTGGAACAAAAAAGGAAACATCCTCCATGGGCACTGAAATGATAGGCATGTCCTCGCTATTGCATACATATCTGTTCAGATATCCGTCGTTTAGTCCCTGAAGTTAGAACATTTAGCCGGAATACGTAGCCATCCATGGTCTCTCGTCCGTTCATTGTCAAATGTCCGTACAACGAACTAAAGATACAATTCAATTTTCTGCCGGACTGTTCGTATGTGGAACAGTCTGTTTTTCCTGCCCGCTATGGCATTATCAAATTCAAGGCCAACGTCAACAAATATTACTCCCTTTTTCCTCCTTCCAATACCCGTATTTCTTATCGCTACTGCACATAGGGGCCATCAACTGTTGGACCCGTGGAGCTCCACTAATCCAAAATAGGTCCCAATTACAAAAAGACTAAACCATCATTTTCGAAGCCTATGATTCGATGTTACAAGAATTGAGAATTTCATTTTGGGATAATTATTTATTTAACCGTCGCTTTGCCAGCTCCTATTCTTTGGCGGTTCATTGTCTTCCCCGAATAAGTAATTAGTCAACAAGCATAGATATGTTAATTCATTTCTAGTTTATTAGTACCATTTTCTTTTTTCTTAAATATGAAATTAATACTATGTTTAGTACAACTTATGACTAGTTTTTGGTTTATACTCTTATTTATTTCAGCAAATTACAATCGGCATACATTCCGGTGAAGTTGTTACCGGTGTTATAGGAAATCGGGTGCCACGCTACTGTTTATTCGGCAACACCGTAAATCTGACAAGTCGCACCGAGACCACCGGCATACCGGGGTGCATCAATGTCAGTGAGGAAACCTACAGGTAAGTCGCTGTCCTTAATATCCATTGTCCATGGAATCTGAAGTCCGATAGTTACATGATTAGATTGCTTATAACTTTTGCTGCATGGTCGTATTGCTCTTAACCCTATTATGAAATCAGGTAAAACAATGAAAAATAACACATGAGAACCTAACTGGTTTTTGGCACACAAGCCAAACCGAGTGAAAATGGTATAACAAACGAAAGAAAGAAAGAAAATCTGCAACAAAATCACAAAGAAAAAGGTTTGTCTATAACTATTGTCGGTGGGATAACAGTTGAAGCAGACGCAGCGGAAGAGGATGGTCCTTCATCATCGTCTACACTACTCGAAACTGACAGTAGTGGTGGTGGCGGTGGTGATGTTGATGATAATGATGGTGATGGTGTAGCTGCCGCTACTGCGGATGCTGCTGTGGAGGTAGTGGGTATCTCTTTGTCTTCACCTTCCTCGTCTTCTTCCTCTATTTTCGTTTTAATAGTAACCTTTTTCATTTTGTTGGCAACACCGCATCCTTTTTTGCTGCCCTTGCTGGTGGTGGGAAAGTCGTCGGGTTTCGTGTTGTCATCCTTACTTTCAGGTCCTTCGATTTCCTCCATTAGATCGATATAACGCTGTAAACGTCTTGGCAAGCGTAATGTATCAATGCCATCGGGTAATTGTCCATTACTGCGCAACAAATCACGTATACGACATCTACATGGAGAGAAAATGAAAGAAAAAAAAACAAGAATACAAAATGATGAGATTAGAAGTTGTGGTAAAGTTAAAAGGCCGCGAAGCGATTTTTGTTCAAACAAATTTAATATTTTAATATGTCATCATTTGTTGGGAAAGTGAATTAAGTAAAGTACAAATAAGTCAATATTTGTAAGCTGTGCGTTATACGCACTGGTTTGACACGACGGATAATTAGGGGTTTTTAGAGCATAATGTTAATTTAAATGTTTTATAAGTAGTCAATAGGGGAAAGGGAGGTAGTTTTTTTTATCTACGCATGATTATTTCTATGTAGTTTCCATTAATACTTTCTCCTTGAATGTAATTTTCTACGGACAAGTGTCATGTTATAGAGATGGCCCCTTAATATGGACTGAGTCATTTTCATGTTTTCGAATTCCTGAGCAAATGTAACTGCCTTGTCAATTTCCCATGGATTTCAACAAATAAAGGTCCTGAGTCGACCGAATCATATGCGGAATCAATAGAAAACTTAGAAGGAGTCAACCATACACACAGCTTTCATGTTTAAAAGATTATAAGAATCAATTTTTATTGAGTTCTTGGTTAGCCTATTTATAATTCGGACAGTATCATGGAGGTCTCATAATCTTCATTGATTTCCCAGAAATCGTTTTCATGTATAAGTATACCACTACCTTCCAATCAAATATATGCTATCGATATATCTCAACAGTTACTACACTCCTTATTGAAGATTTCGAACAATACGGCCTGGTCCAAATATAACCTGTTTCATAAGACGCTTTCAATCTTTATATTTAAATCATACAAAGTATGTGTGAGATTTCATTACGAATAGCTTGACGGATATTCACCTTAAGAGCCCGAATCGGTAACGGATTGTTCGCATAACAGACGATATACCAGGACTGAGTCGCCTACTGTCGGCTCCAGCAGTCACAACATTGCATACATCAGACACGGTAGGTGCCTAATTCTGGCTTCTTTTAGATAAATGACTTGTTTGGGCTACTCAGCATTGACTTTGGAAATAAGTTTGAATTGTTTTCTCATTTCGTTGCACGGACTTTCTGTCAAGATTTCTAGCGCGAAATAGCTATCACTGTCCACTAGATGGAACTCCTGGTGTAAATCATACTTTGAGATTTAAAAGTATTATTAAACTGAATTAAAAACGTCTTTCAGTCTCGCTGATCACATTCTACTACTGCAATTTCGTTTAATTTTCTCAACATTACTCCAAATACAAGTGATATGAAAACTGAGTGAGTTTTACTTAATTTATATTCTAAAGTGACATGCCCAACCAGAAAAAATCTACTCAAAATTTCTAAACAAAATTCACGAAAACTTTTGCTGATTATTAAGTAAAAACATTAAATATTTAAGATTCACTCACACGTGGCTACGCGTGTGTGTGTTAGCTAAAAAAAAATTCCTTGGAAATTTACGGAGTTTATTAAATTTTATAACACGTTCAAAAGTCACCGGGCAAAAAGTTGCCAGAGCTTTACAGAGTTTCGAGTTTTCATTTCATCTGCTAAAACAGAACACACGCCATTAAGTGTAAGATGTGTGTCGGTCTGTCTTGTCTCGAAGTGTGTCAGCGTGTGAGTGAGTGAATGTACTTTCCGTTTCGTTTCACTTTGAACTTATATTCGACAAGTTTCTTCTTTTTCGTTTTATTTTTTTACATTTGTTGTATTTGAAGTTTCCGTTTTTTTTTTGTTGTTGTTTGCTTTCTTTTCCTTTTTTTTGGATACAATCGTAATCACAGATTTTTTGCTTTTGAAAATGCAGAATAGAAGAAAGAAAGTAATACCGAAAACAGAAAGAAGTAAATGCGACTCAGGACGTTTTGTTTAAGTGTAACATCAAAACTTCTTCTTCTTGTTTTTTTCGGGGATAAACTTTATGATTCCTTTTGAGCGCATTAGAATCAAAGAAAAACAAACTGCGAAAATAATGTTTAATGGAAAATATAATGTAACTTTCAAATGCACCCTACAATGAGGGTAACCATAAACCCACAAATATTTTCTATTCAAAAAACAAAACAAAAAGTCTTGAAATATGAAATTAATGAAGTCGTAATAAAAACATTTGGCGGACAGCTGTGGTGGTCCGTGTCAATCCGTGTGAATATCGCACAGCACAATAAGAAAATTAAACGCCGGCAACATTGCGAATAAAAGAGTAATCTACCGGCTATGTTAAACTTCATTAGAAACAGCATATAAAGTGGGTCTCGGTCAGTGAGTACACAAACTATTTGAGAAATGATTCTCGTTTGTGCGCTTATGGAGTGTTAAGGGTATCGACAACATTTTTTCCCAATCTATGAAAACCCTAATAACAATAACTCTACATTTTGGCAATAGCTTCGCACAGGGAACAAAAAAATTGTATTCAAAAACGTATTACTGCAAAATATTTTCTATTTTTTTTTATTTCTTAAGAAGTTTGTGCTGTGCTCTGACAAAAACAAAGTATTTTTCCTAACTTTTCACCTGCCGTAACATTGTCCACTCTTTACTGAACTAGTGACTCTTTCGTAGGGTACATCCGTGAAAAAAATAGAATTAGCACAAAAGCGAAAGTAAAAGTTTTTAATAAGTTTTCTTTTTTGGATTAGCACACCGAATTTATCGCGCAAATACATAATGGCCATTTGCTTTATTAAATTTATAAAAAAAGAAAAACTTCATCAAGTATTCAAGGTCAGCATTAAAGAATTTTGTGTACTTGCCAACGTACAACTCTCAAAAGACATTCATAGACATTAGAAAATTTGTTTCAACCATTCAACATAACCTTAAAAGCTGTTTGTGTCATGTTTATATTTATGGCTTTTAATAATTAAGTTCTATTGGGAATGTTATGTTCTTATACAGAAGTCAGCAACTGTGACGAATTTGAAATGTGCTAAATATTTTAAATTGTTTTCGAACAAATCTTTAAAGAGAAACGTGAATAGACACCAACAGAAAAATACACAAAATGTTGTGTATCAAATAAAGCGGATTTAAAGAGGATTTCATTCGCCCTAGACCATGACAAATGAATTGAAAATGGCGGATATGGTCAATTACATTTAGTTCTGAGTGCCACGGAATATAGAATCATTAAATAGAAATAATTAAAACAAGCACTTATCAATATTCTGTCAAATGTTGTCAGTATTCGGACTCTATTCAATTCGATTTCATGAATGATGGATGGATTTTCACTATATTATAAATTCACGGCACGATTTATTTGGACAGACGATGCTGCCAACCTAAAATCCACATTACACAGGGACTTTTTTGGATTGCATTGGGCACTCTTGTATCTCATTCATCATAAGATGGGACTCATCGATTATGGCGACCCTTAAATCGGCGAAGCATTCAGTACGTTGTCCATACAGAACACCCATTTTGATAAAATAATGTTATCATTTGCACATGTCTGTCCATGGAAATTTGACTAAACAGACTGAGTAAATGGCAGCTTAACCCTTTAACCACTAAGAACGCCTACAGACGGCCATCACTATCCTCCATTTCTAATGGTTACAGGGATCGACTTCATTGGTTAAAGGGTTAACCGAAATTGAGTCTCCAGCTGAATATTAAAAAAATGGCTCAATGATGTAGTTAAATCCAATAAACCAACCAAGTAATCTCGGTACGCCTGACCAGTCAATTCTAAAATTCGCCTCTGCTACTCTTTGACCGGTATCACCCGGCTGAGATCAAAACTCCACGCTGAGCCCAACTGTCCCTGCGATTTAGGTGGTCAACCTGATTGGTGGAACAATGTCTAAAATATAAATTCTCTAAGTCCATTGCACGATGACTACATCATTACATCTGTGAGTTATCAGGTGGCTCCAATAACCCCTGTGGGTCTAACAATACCAGTGAGAAAAATGTTTACGAAATAATTCTGGCCTGAAAATTCATCGAAATCTAGCCAAATTGTCTTAGATGTTAAGTCTAAGCGCAGTTTGTCGGCTGTCGATTTCACGAAAACTTTGAACTTTCATTGAATTCGTTTATTTCTGGTCCAACATCACAGTTGTTTCTATAAGAAAATATTAAATTATTTTCAAAATTTTCGGAATTTGAAAAAACAAATATTTTTGTCTAAAATGTTGCTCAGCGCCAGAGAACCTATGTACGTCACAAGTCGGCGTAATGGCAATTTTATTTCTCACATAAACATTTTCGAAGTTAGAGGACTTTTTCTTACATATTTATATTGCTTTATAAAGTGAAGTGATAGATTGTCTCCACATCGCTTAGGCACGCTTAACCATGCGAAATACTAAACGTCTGCCAGCATTGAAGTGGTAACACAGCGTATGAGTGTTGAAAATACAATTTAATATAATTCATACGCCCCAAGGCACCACAAAAGTACACATACAAATGTGTTTCGTTGTATTAAATTGTTTTCAAATTGAAATAGCTTACAAAGCCGTCTATCCGCCCATCTATTGACAAATACACAAGAGATACTGGTAATTGATGAGTTTTGTATACCGCTGAACGGCAATGATGACAACCAATGAAATATAATCCAACGAGAGATGGCTGAAAACGTTTAAACCTTTTCCCCCCACTGATTTCCAGTCGATCTGACATTCCACTCTCTTGTGCCAACTAAAATTAATGATTTTCTCCATGTATTTATATTCTAATAGATAAAAGTACATACGCCCATAAGTTATGACTGTTTAAATGTTGATAATAAATGCTAAATGCGCGAGAGAGAGGGGCGCTTCAGACATCAAAAACGTTAATGGTTTAAAAGAAACAACAAGCACGAACTGAAATGACTTGAAGGCCTCTTCATATTCTTTGCACAATTTTATGACATTTTACGCTTTCTGCATAATGGAGTATAACGGGTTGTATTGTACATTCTCACCCGCGCACACACACACTCACACAGAGAACTTAACCATCCGTCCAATATGACCCGACGACCATTGAATAAGACAAATTATAAAAATTCTCACAAATCCGTATAAAATCATAAATCACCGATAAATTCTAAAAGCACACAAACACACACATGTACATAAAACGGTTTTTTTTTTGTTTTGTGTTGTTGCTCAATACTTGTCAAACACTTGACAGTTACGCCATAGATTTCACTTTGTAAACGTCAACTATTAGTTACCACTTTTGCCAAATGCTACTGTGTCTGTGTGTGTGTGTGTGTTGGGTTCATATGTGTTTCTGTCTCTCTGAGCGTATGTGTATGCGTGTGTCTGATAGGGGTTTTTGTGTGCGAGCTTATACGGCAAATGCTCTTTTGCACATCGATTGGCCAATAGTTTTTGTATTCATTGTACGATGTACGAAGTGCGAGGGTATGGTGGGAAATATTTGCGGCTGTAAAATTAAGAGAGCTGTAGCAATGATCATACCATATTATGGGAGCAGTGTAATCCTTAATATGATGCCTGACGTCTCAGGTATCGTTGACTACACTCAGCAATCTCCAAAGACCTAAACTTAAAGCTGTACGGAAACTAGCTGATCGCGCTTATCAGACCATAAAATAAGTAGCAGAATGGCTGAGATGTAACGTCCTCGCTTGTAAACTTCTACTGCATGACAGTTCATATAGAAAAACAAACAATAGTTGGCCGTCCGTCCGAGGCTGCATAGACCGATGTGGGTGGGTTTAGTTAAGAAACGTTCCCACACAATGATGTCGCTATCAAGACCCTATATTTCATTGGTTGCATCGTCTACAAAGGATGTTGACTGATTGGAAGGTATGTAATAATAGTGAAAGTTGCGACAACCGCAGAAGCTGTGGGCATCAAGGGGTGGAGCAGTCCATAAAATACTTTCTCTTTGCTTTACATGCTCTGGAGAAGTCACAAGCGCCACAATTTCAAAACTGAGGTAAAGTCAGATTGGGAACCCTGAACAAGATTCTGATTTTTGTGCTAAGCTAATGAGACCCATTTGCAAGTTAAATAAAGTTTACTCTTAAAAGAGTAAATTGCAGTGTACTGTACTAGGTTTAAGGACCCTTATAATATCTTATCGCTGTATTCACAATGCAAGACGTTAAGGATTAAAACTGCCTTCATTTCCGAAAACTTTTTGAACTATACCCTCGCTTCAGATCAATGGCTGACAGCGAAAGTGTACTCCGAAATTGTTTTATGACGCTTCTTTTTTTCACCAAATCTGGATTGACTTAAAGGTCATTTGTCACTTGTATAAAACTGACCGTTCAGTCAGTAAGTGGAACAAGCAGCGAAAATTGTAGCAGATGAATTGAAGGTGCAGTCCAAACAGTAGAGAGGGTTAAAGAATGGAAAAAAAAACATATACAATTCTCAAGTGAAAATCTATCGGCAATACTTAAATAAATAACTTCTACACAGTTGAGCGCCATTTAAGGTAAACAATATATGTTTTTAAGAAAATCACACTGATGAAAAATATATTTATTTTTGGAACTCATTATTGTTATTGCGAATATCATTAATCGTACAAAACGTAAATCACTTGGAAAAAAATTTCAATAAATTAATTTTTGCATTTAAAACCGATTACGAAGAAACCCAATAAATATGCTAAATCAATATAAAATGCTCAATATGCTATATCAATATAAAGGCCATTTAAGATAATTCCTGCTGAATAAATGATTCCCATTCCGGATTTCTCCGAATTCAAAATTCTCAGAAGACAATGGAGGGGTCGACAAAGAAATAAACATAACGTATAAAATACGGCTGTAATGTCTTATTGAATTAAAGGATATGCTTAGTATTACATTTTCAGTAGAGTTTTTACTTGGGTGTTGAAAATAATTTAATCTATAAAATTTGCATTAACAAAAAGGTTCTTTTACATAACTTGTAGAATTTGCATAGAAGGTTTTATAAAAATCGAAAGTAGTTTAAAAATGTTAAAATAAAAGATTTTTATTAAATAAATATGATGTATATATTTAACCGTGCTTAATTAAAATCATATTAGCCAAGGTGAACTTCTATGATTTTCTAAGTACAATAGACTTAACGAATATAACCTGTAAACTAATCACATCGCTTAGAATAGGTTCAAAAAGTCATTTGAAATGTTGGCACAGAATTCTTTAAAGCAAATTTCGATGACCGATGAGATTCGTTAGCAGGGGGAAATGGGGACACCTGGTAACATGAAGTTGGAACCATGTGGTCCCGCAGATGAGAAATCCGCGGTGTATGAGTTGTGCTACCTGCCAGAATTCTGCCACCAGTCAGATTGTGTTGGTCTGAAAACTGAAAGTACGTGGTCTCACGTGGTCAGCACAGTCTACAAATTTGAAAAAAAGTTCTTCTCTTTGTTCCATAATGGAATATTTAGGAAATTATGTACTTAAAATATCCCCTTAACAAAATTTCGTAGCAGTTCCTTTAAAACTGCAGTCTTTCCTCATAGGACAACACAAACTCTGCCAACCACTATAACAGAACAATTACTATAAATCACCCATTAACCCTTTCGGTCGATTTGTCGAATATTTTCGACACTTCATATAATTTTTAGCACGTCAAAAAAAGTATTTGCCACGTAAAGGGTTAACATAGTTCTGAATCATTTTTTGATTTTTTTTTTTTTGCAAATTTTACTTTTTAGCTTGATAATTTATTTTACGATTTGTTTCATTCAATTTTTTTCTCTCAGCCTTTGTGTCTGTCCAACTGTCTACTTTGCTGCCTCACTCTGTCTCTGAAGTCATCTTAGTGTCAATCTCTTCACCCGTCCATCTTTGCTACCCTAACCCAGCCTCATTGTTTAGGTCTCTTGGTGGTCAATAAGGGGATTGCAAATTTGTATGTGCAATTCCATAAAAAAAGAAAAGAAAACAATTTCAAATACTAAAATCTATCTTACACATCCTTCCCTCTCCGCCTAACTCAAAAGCAACTTCAATGACTTGGATTGTCTCCCCTAACAGCAATTGCAGTGCTATACTGTCACATGTCGGTTATAGTATTTGTTCTTTACTTGCTACACACAGAACAGATGATGGAAAAAAAAACAATTTATAGTCTTTGGCAATTTACGGCAATAAATTTTACGAGTTCAATATTTTGTATAAAGTTTGGCCATGCCAGGCAAAAGCCAACAGCAACAATAGCATTTCCAGCAAAAGCAACTGAGTGGAAGACAAGGAAATTAAAATTTTTTTATTAACAAAAACACATTCAACAAAAGGGAAAGTTTTAAATATGCGACGACTACGCGTTTTCTATGCTGTGCAGTGGAATGTAAAAAAAAGAATAAGAAGATGAAGAAGAAATTCCAATATTGTAACAAAGAAATATTGTAACAATGCAAAGAGAGAGAACG
This sequence comes from Hydrotaea cyrtoneurina, assembly GCA_958296145.1. Taxonomy (NCBI): domain Eukaryota; kingdom Metazoa; phylum Arthropoda; class Insecta; order Diptera; family Muscidae; genus Hydrotaea; species Hydrotaea cyrtoneurina. The sequence goes on from OY282512.1 coordinate 120,733,304, forward strand.
TCGGTGTAATCAAATATTATGTGAAATCCTATTAACGGCCTCTTATGCATACTCACTTTGCCTGGTTGGCAGAACGTACGTAGTGCCCAGAAAGTCAAATGCCAAATGTTTAATGCGTCTACAGATGTCTATGCCTACGCCCACTCATACATATGTATGTACGTTTCCTGTACCCATTGAGATATGTTGAAGTTTATAGGAAATGCCAACAATGATGTTGGATTTTCTTTTATGTTTAACAATAAATGAAATTAAATGTATTCCAAATTCAATTTGTACAATTTCTCTTAGCAGCAGAGATATCTGTGACTCCCTTTCTAAAGTGTTTATGTGGTGTGTGTGTGTGTTTTTTTTTTCATTCTGCAGAATTGGACAACCTGTGGCAGACGCACAGCCATCGTAAAAAGCATTAAATGCAATAGGAATTCAATTACTTGTCTTCAATTAGTTGTAAAATTCGGTATGGTGTTCACAGTGGTATGTGTATGGGAAAAGTAATCGATGCGTATTTATAGGCTGTTAAAAAAATATTCTCTGGAAGGGCAGGAAAAGCACACATGGACGGGAAAACGAGGGTAGACACTACGGGAAACCAGGCAGATGTTCTTCAATATTCATACGATTATTTCATCAAAATCGAAAGGGTTCAACTTAAATTCTGTTATGGTTTCGCGTTCTTTTCGAACTAAGCTTTTTACATTTTTCAAAATTTTTGTTAGTGTTTTTGTAAAAAAAACACATCGTTTTACATCGAATTTTTACCCAGGTGAGCAGGCCAAATAGTCACAAAATGGACATCGGAGGAATCTTGGCATTTCTATTTTCTTTCATGATTACCAGAATGCCACTGAGGAAGACACCTACAGCTGTTCTCGGCAAAAATATACTGCCTGTTTACGTGAAACGAATTTGTCGGTAATCAGAGACCATTTTTTTGTCGATATCTACCAGATATCTAAAAACCACAATTGAATGAGTTCAGCAACCCATTTCATAACTCTTTCAATCAATATTGACGGTCTGTAACAAGCGAATTCAAATTCGTTTTTTCGGGCTTACAAAAAGTCACTCAAATACAAATTCTCTAAAACAATATTCAGCCATTTTTAAAATAATTTCTGACTTTTTGTGGCAGAAAAGGAAAACAAAATTTTTGGAATTTTGTGATTAGGGCTCCAATTTTTATTCATATTTTCCCTCCTTATGCAATTCCTTACATTTTGAGTATCCACACTTGCGTAATGTTGGGAAGGGGGTATGCTAAATACATACATATGATGTCCTGGGAGCCATCAGAGACCACGCTCCCAACAGAACAAGTACCCATTTTTTGTGTGATTTTTGGGATCTCTTTGGTGGCAGGGGTAGTTCCCCGTGAAGATGGTGGGTCTTTTTGTCGCTGTTCTCAAATCAATGCCCAATTTAAGTTAAATACTAACTCCGAGCGGCCAATATTGTCTACAGAGAATCTTTACAATGTCACCCATAGGGTGAAGTTTCAAAGACGCTACACTGGTCTTAGCAACAGTAACTTACAGTCCTACATAATTAGTTCATATATCGATTCTCCGTGAAGATGGCGGGTCTTTTTGTCGCAGTTCTCAAATCAATGCCCAATTTAAGTTAAATAGTTCATATATCAAATACTACTGTTACTATTTTTGTGGAATTCCTTTAGAGAGACAAATTGTCTACAATCTTATTGACTCTTCGAATAATCATATGCCTCGGCACCCTGTATCTCACGATGTAGCCAACAGTTTACCTCAGACGGTAACCTTAGAATAGCTGGACATTCGTTTGTCCCCCTTCCGGTCTTGGGCACTTTCGTAACCCCGAGTAACCTATTTTCGATTACCTAACCAATAATAGTAATTACGAAATCATATCTCTACCAATCATACTTATAAAAATTTTACAACAGAGACACTCAATTTTCTCAATGTCTGTACTCACTTTCCTTGTCAAACTTTTCAAATAAAGTCATTCATAATTTAGATGTTCCGTTTACTTCTCCCCTTATACTTGCGGACTACTATTGGTTCAAAGAGAAAAGTTGTGGCATCCGCCAGAAATTCTCTGGAGAAAATAAAACTTTCACCGCACCGTATCGTACAACCCCTGACAAAAGGAAAGGTAATAATCCTCTTCCACCAGCCAACGACAAAAAAAATGTCAAATCTCGCATTGGTTCATGTTCACGGGTGAGGGGAGATTCTTGGTAAATTACTTCAATAATGTTCTACTAACGATGAGTTAAACAAAGTTTATGATGACATTTAATGAAAAACATTGTTCCAATGAAACACACGAACGAAGTTTCGGTGAAAAGGAACAACAATGTATTTGACAACAAATACGAATTATACGGAATGAAATGAAATGTAATGTAACGACCAGAAAAGTTGTCATCATCAACATTACCTGGCAGAGGACAATAACAACAATAACAAAAGAGGCGAAAACAAAAACAAACCAAAAAGAAGCCTAAATACAAAACCAAAAAATAAAAACAACATCCAATATGAGAATTGCAGAATATTCTGAAATTGTGGCGTACAACAACAAATACAAGGACGACCGCTATTAAAAACCCCCCATAACACCACACAGTCCTTAGAAGTACTTGAGGTACTTACTGCCGTTCGCCTCAAATGCCGCCTGATAAAAATAATTCTGGTGATTTTCCATCACAAATGAGTACGCATTCATTCGCATTCGCGTGCTGGATCTTATTCAAATGTTTGGAATTCCTCAGCCACGCTTTGTACATTTCAGACTTTATTGTTTTTGACAAAAATTCAATAACATCAGAATGTGCGCTATTGTAGCGCCCACATCTCAAGTCCTCACACCATATTTCACTGTATGAGAATGTTCAGTTTCTACGAAGGGAATTTACTTATCTTTGTTTATAACAGCGGTCGTTGTCATCTTGGGCAGACCCTACACTTGCAAATGGATGTGGATAGTGGATATAGTCTTAGGCATACAAATTTACATTCCTACATTATCTTTGTAATTATTTCACATATCAAATAGGTACAGTAGGGTGGGTCCAATTTTTTTTTTTAAGAATTTCATTTGTCGATCACTTCTAATTTGTTCTTCTAGTAAATTGCACAAACAAAGAACCAGTTTGCAGTGTTCTATTAAATTCCGTTATTAATTAGAATAACTTGTTTCTGGGATAATTTGAATATTTTGCTCTATGAGTACTTGTTATGCCAAATTTTGACCGAATCGATGCATATCTATGACCTATACCGACAGCAGAAGGATGGTGGGAACATTTCAGCTCAAATGTCTAAGAGATCTCACCGTTTTGCCAATATTGAGATGTCCACCCAGTCGACTGTAAATTCGTTATTATGACTGTATTTAAGGATATGTACGCAATTTGAGATAATCAAAACGAAAATTTGTTAACCCAATTAAAAATGATTACCTTTAGATTATTTTTTGATGTAGATTTGTCCAGGGTTAGATATATTTATGAAAATGCAAAGTACTCCCTATGATCACAAATAACTTCGCTCATTTACATCAATAGTCTCACAATTCAAAATTCACTTATTACACTACTCAACAAAATGAAAAAAATTTCATGTACTCCGGATGCGATAATTTTTTCTGTGTAGATAACCTTGACATGAGCTCGAAAAACGCAATAAAAAAATTTTTTTTCGTTTGGTTTTTGTTTTATTTTTTTTTTTTTAAATTTTAAAAAAATTTTTTTGGTTAATTTGTTTCGTCCGGCATAACTCGGGAACCACTAGCCCGATTTAATTGAATTAAATTTTAAAAAATTTAAAATTACAATTCCCTTACTCTGCTCATATATTGTTTTCCTATATATGCAACAGTTTCCAAGTTAAAAATGAAAGATTTAAATTTTTTTTTTTAAAAAATCCATAAAAAATCCAAAATGAAAAAAAATGTCAAAAATTTTTTAAAATTTAATTCAATTAAATCGGGCTAGTGGTTCCCGAGTTATGCCGGACGAAACAAATTAACCAAAAAAAATTTGTTAAAATTTAAAAAAAAAAAAAAAAAAAAAAACCAAACGAAAAAAAAATTTTTATTGCGTTTTTCGAGCTCATGTCAAGGTTATCTACACAGAAAAAATTATCGCATCCCGAGTACATTTTGACTGTTGACTAGTGTTATTTTGTTGTTCAATAAAATGCTGTAAATCTCCATTTTAAGTTGATTTTTGTTCTACGTGTATTATACAAACATATGTCAGGCCTCTAGTTTATTCAGGACCACCTCTGGCGAAAATGCGCCATATAGTGGACGAAATTATAGCTAATGGGTCGAATGAGTTTATATTTTAATATACTTGACATCCATATCGATTTGAGGTCACCCATCCTTGGAAGCCACATCTGCGATCCGATGTCAAAGTTGATCATTATTGGCTTTCTGGTGTGCCTTTCGAACAGGCAGGATCTCAAATTGGAAGAAGGTCTTTTATAGAGGTGTTCAGATTAAACAAAGGTCTAACCCAAGATAAAAAAAAGTGAAATAAGTAAACAGATTAGAATATAATTTCGTATAACACATTTTTTCATGAATTCGGTAGACAATAAAGAAATTGTTTAATCGCATAAAACTTGTACATCAAAATTCTATATGGATGCTCAGTATGGGGATCTCGTGCCATCTCACATAGGAAAAACTAGAAAATTTGCCAAAATAAGATAATGATGCTTAATCTCCCATGGCATTACTCAACACAGTTGCTACATCAAGAGAGTAACGCCCATAAAGTCCTGGAGAGAATCTTAATATATATTTACCCTCGACACTGATTCACTGATACACTGACTCTGTCACGCAGTACGTAGGAATTTAAATAGGCATTCTATAAATAATAATAATAAAAAAATAATATTTTTTTTTTTGTACAGAAATTGTGTTTTCCCCAATTTTTTTTTTTACAAACATTTTTTTTTTTACAAAATTTTTTTTTTTCAACAAATAAATTTTTTTTTTCAACAAATATTTTTTTTCCACAAAATTTGTTGTTTTCCACAAAAAATTTTTTTTTCCATGAAAAAAATTTTTTTCAACAAAATTTGTTTTCCATATTTCAACGGGCGCCATAGGCGCATTACAACTTACTAGTAGAAAATATTACAAACAGATTTAAAATGTCATGTTAAAAGTCGGACAACGAATAGCCGTAAAAGACTAGTCTTAGTCTTATGTACAAATTAGAATTACTCAATATATAAGGTTAAGCCAATATTGGCAATATTGAAGATAACTGTAATTTAATCAAATTCATTTAATAAACCCAACTCATTTAATCGCATTTGAATAACATTTTCTAAACAATTCAATAGAAATTGGAACGTGTTTTATTGCAAATACAATAACAAAAGTTCTAAGAATTAATTGTTATATTGAATATAAGAAATGTTGACAGAGTTTGGTGTAGGTTGTCATATATCGTCTTTAAGTTGTCCTTATCAGTTCCGAAACCAACGATGATTGTGCTGCGGGATGAAGCACAAAGGATATGGAGACAGTTTCCTTTTTTTTTTGGATTAATTCAAATAAGATGCAGCCTATGCAAATGATATGAAGTCCTCACGATTCCAGGGAAAATTGTCTATCATTTGTTCTGAAGGATGCTGTCGAAAGGAACAGATAATACAAGCAGACTTATCAGCAAAAAAAACCCCTTGTAGCTGAATGGTATACAAGGGCAGATCAATAATTCCGTGACTTTTTGAAAAAAAAAAAAAATATTTCAATATAATCTTCTTTTAGCTCAATACACTTCGTCCAACAAATCTTCAAATTCCCATAAAAAAAAAAAGGATTTTTCGAGGTCCTCAATAATTTCATCGTTGGAACTGAATCTCTTTTCACCGAGTTATTTCTTTAGGTTTGGTAATAGGAAATAGTCACATATTCCAGAGAATATGGCGGATGAAGTACCTCAATTGTAAAGAAAACTTTTAAGTTTAAGTTTATTGAGTCTTTTATGAACACTTATATGCAACATGGTAAAATAACATATGAATTTCCTATAACGTATTGTTTTTTTGCAACTTGCTTAACATAATTAAGTTAATATATTTGAATATACTATTGGATTAGATTAATGTCCGCGCTTGCTGCCGGCGCTAACAATTAACTGGCCTATTACATGATTTGTGTGACTGGATACACTGGAAAGTTTTTACAATAACGATTGTGAGATTGCTATGAATTGATGTCGTTCAAATAAGAAAACGCAATTTAATCATCTTCCCTAATGCAACTCGATGGCAACTCAAAGTGGAATTAATTAACGAAAAATCCAAGTTAGAGTACCGTTGATCATGCTGATGGCAGTCATCCGTCACGGCTATTTAGAAAGCTATTACAAAGAGGTAACAACAATATGGGGAATCAGCCGTTGCGGCCGATGTGCCATTGGCATTACATATTCTCTAAAATACTTTTTACTACTCCTTAAGCTTTATTTTAATGCTTACTGGAGCAAAACCCAGTTTCAGTTTCTTCTCACCATCTTCCCCAATAGGCCCTTGAACACTTTGTGATTGACTCTATTATGAACTGAGTAGGATAAGGACTCAATGAAGAAATTTGAGTACTCAATTCACCCTCAAGGATGTCTCAATTTGTGGGTCTGGTCATCGTTTATGTTTTCATTGTTAAATTGGAATTTATCAGCTTGTATTCCGGTCTATTTGCTGAATACTTCCCCTGCCCAGACGCTTGTGTTTACATATGAAGACACAATTATGAGACGCTCGTGCGGCAGCCCCACCTCCAATTTCCAGCCAACCACAACATCAAATTTCCAGCATTTTGTTAATTTCTCATTTAGTAGAAATTAATAACGAACATCGATGTTTGTTTGCTCTGTTGTTTGTTTCAATGAAATTAAGATAAGTTTCAAGTTTGTTTTATGGCCAAAATAATGTGGTATCTACGTGGAAAGAGGGGATGGCGGCAGAGAGATGGAGGCAACGAAAAACAAAACAAAAACAAGATATTAAGTGATGAAATAAAAACAACTCACAAAACAATGGAATCAAGGAAATAGAGTCGGGTCGGTTGGTTAGTTTATTTAGCCGTTTTGGACTTTTCTCTTCCAGTTGCCTTTTGTAAAGATTAATGGTGAAATATTATAAATAACGACAGTTTATTTAGATACTCTGCCGATATCAGCACAGCTCTAAAGGGTATCGTATGAATGGACTTTTCAAAAAAACAAAATAGAACAAGTTTTTCATAATCATTTTACAATAAAGTTTTTTATGGTTACCGCAAAGCTCTGGGTTAGAACAGCCCAAATGAAACCATGAAGGAAGAATTGCCGGCAATAGATGACAAATCATACTATCATTGAGGCTTAAATTGGGGTCTGGCTAGAATTGATGGTGCCGCATTTGATTATTAATTGTATTTGAGGAAAAATCTGATGTGGGGAGATTACATTCCCTTTTTTGTAAGGCACCATTAAATCTGAGCTCTTGCTTAAAGGTTTTCCAAAATGTAATATTAAAATTTTCTGTGGATTGATCTTAAGTAAAGGGAATTTTAATTAGTTGACAAGTATAACTTTGTATTTGAACACTCAATTTTTGTTTTTTTTTTCCTGCACTGGTGGAGTTTCAACGGTGGCATTTTCCAATGTTTCCAACCTCCAACTCAATAGTAGAGAAATATTCAATTAAAAATTCAAATTCTATATCGGCCTAATTTAGAAGGTGTTGGTTGTTATCGCTGTTGCTGTGGAGAAAAATTGCAATTTATTTCCAACAATGAAGCGAAAATTAATTACAAAACCCCAACTAAACTACATTAGATTGCTTTGATGTTGGCAAAATGAATGACAAATAAATCAATTATCTTTTGCCTGTTTTTGGCAAAATGAACCTCACAATATTCATTTTCTTTTTTTTTCAGTTATTTTCTTTTGCCAACATTTTCATTATTTTAATTGACTTTCATTAGTATAATTATTTATCAACATCGATGTGCTGATGATGTGGTTGTTACGTTTTTTTTTTTCTTTCTGTTTCAAAAATTTAATTACCGAAATTCACTTTTCCATATCTTCGTCAACTACCGTTACAAATGTCTTACTTACCGACACAAATGCCTCAAAGACATAACGCCATAGACCTGTTCCTTGGGTATAATTTTGTCAATTAATAAACAGCCATAACGCGTAAAGAACATCTCTCGTCGTGTACTATAAATAATGGGCTGAAATGACATAAAGAGAACAGAGCATACAGAGAAACAGAAGAAGAAGAATAAGAATAAGAAGAAACGGGGTAAAGCAAAAACAGAACCACACAAATAAAATTATTAATATTATATTAAAGTACAGTCAAAAAGTAAAAGAAACTAATTACGGTGGCGGAGGGAGGGAGGGAGGGAAAATTCTAAAAGCATTACGTACAACGTGTTGTCAAATAATTTATGTGCAACCTTTTCTGGGTGTCCCCGCAATGACAGAGGGGGAGGGCGAAAACGAAGTCCTATTGTTGAAATTTAAAACCAAATTTCTCTAAGGAAGCGAAAGATGATGCAATAGTTACTTCAGCGTCATGTCAAAGGAGACAATTATGTCATGATTATGGCCAATGTTGTAGACCATTCCAACAATGTGTATACTGTGGGGAATTTGACACCAGACATTACTGCAAATTTACATTGATAATTTAAGTGACAAGCAGAATGTTTTCTCAACGAAGTGAACTCAATTCGAACGTTCCTTTCGACTGCTGCTGTTACCTAAAGCGGCAATGCCGTAAACGGCTGAGCGGCGAGTTTTAATTACAGGTGATTTAGACTGAGCTTCATTGGTGAGTGTTTTTTTTTTTTTTTTTTTTTTTTTTGTTAAATGTCATTGTTAAGAAATGGGTGCTTAATGATATTACGCGAAAATTGTATTCCTATTTATAGGAAGTTAATACGTTTAAGAAAAACATGATTTGCTTTTCCTTATTTAAGTCGAACAAGGCTATACGGGAAATTTTCGATAGATTTTAGTAATCCTGCCGTATGTCTGTGATTTACTGTTGCAAAAGGTAAAAAAAAAGTAATTCTCTGCGAAAAGTTTTTATATCTATATATTTTTTTAAAATTTTCTATTTGTCTTGCCCAAATAACGTCCGCTAAGCTGCTCACATAATTTCCATAACTTTACGCTCATTTCTTGGCATCGGCCTAAAAATAAAAGCTAAAGGTATTTCTTTGTCTGCAACATCGGGATTTAAGCCCAGTAATTTATGTGATCGGCAGTTCCATGTTATGTTATAAGTAATGGCATAATGCGGATTTTTTCCCACGGAGAGCAGCTATATCTTTATCTACGAAAGAGACACATCAGAATCGTAATATCATCTAGAGTTTGCAGTCGTACTACAACTTCTGTGCATAGACTTAGGTCATCTGGCCTTTAGACTGTCTTAAGTAATGTAAGAATCGAAATTACCCCAAAATAGACTAAAGCTAAAATTTATAATTTATATAAAATTTTGATCAGCACCGTGATCCAAGCTTTTGTGAACCGTGACCCACTCCAATGTACTTGTAAACATTGACATTTCGAGCAGCAGAAATACAGGCATGACACACTGAACAAATTATTTCGTAAAAATCATAAACATTATCTTAAATCATCGTATGTAGACAAAACAATTCACAATATATTTTATATAAAAATATCGAACGAAAATCGTGGAAAACGTTTTTGAAAAAATTATAAAAGATTTTTCATATTCATTTTATCATTTGCTTTGAATAGACGTTAAGAAATAAATGAAGTAAAAATGAAGCAATTCACAAAATGTATAAAATATTTCCTGGGCGTCGCGGTTGGCGAGTTGGTTGCGTACTTGCCTATCGGCGTGGGGGTTGTGGGTTCGATTCCCAACAGAGGCTATGTTCTGTCGCTGCAAAAATCAAGCCACCCGGTTTACCCGTGGACCAAAATTACAATATAAATTTACTTTGTATTGTAATTAAATAAAAATAATCAATAAATATGAAACATTTCCAGCCTGCTACACGAGGTCGAACGTTAGCGTTCGAAAAACAGCGCAAAAAATTCGATAATCGTGTTATCAGCCGTTTCGGTGAACATTTGGCGTGTTCCATAGACAATGGAAATGTTTGTTTTTTTTTCGAATAAAATAGATTTTTGGGGAAATATTGTTTTTCGTTTTTTTTTGAATTTTAAAAAACCAAATTTGTAGTTGGACCTCCCATTGTATTACCAGCGATCGTGATTCATGCAATGGTTTCTCACACATTTTGTATGAATTGTATCATATTTTTGATTTTTATGAAATATTCCGTAATTTTTTTAAAAATTTAATATTTTAAAAAATTTTATGTTTCATTGGGATATATCACAATTATTTTTTTAATACTTCTGTCGTTGGCTGAAGACTGTGAAACAAACCATGATTTTTACGAATATAATTTATCAGTGACACATTTACAGCAATAAATAAAAAAAAAGAAACGTTATTACCTCGCGATCCCATTCCTGTTAGAATATTGAAATAAATAAAGATGTAAATGTGTTTAGTTTAGAATAAACCGGTAGAAATATTCAATGAATGACAGTTATGAATACAACTTTTGCCGTTTTGGTGAAAATTCCCCCCGATAGAATCGATATATAAATGTGAAGGCGACGAAGAACTAAAAACTTGCAACCGTCACCGTCAGAGCTTACAAAGACCACCTTACAGTTGACGAAGCACCGAAAATTCTCACCGAATTTAATATGAATTTTCTTTTAAAAATTACTTCTCTTCTCTACTTCTATGTAGACAAAAAAAACATTTGAATTTTGTTAATCACTAACGTTTTTAAAAAGAATCTTATTGGTAAAGTATACAGTCCAATTTTGTGTCACTTTAGTCTGGCGGAGGCCAAACTCCGTTGCTTTCCAAATTTCAATCGCTTTGGAAATTTGATTCACCGGGTAGAATTTCGTGGTTTTCCAGAATTTCTGAACGTCGACAATACTCTTATTGTAATTATTTCAACGTCAGAGTTTACTACGTTCAACCATACTGAAATTGTTGTATAGTACTCGTTGACAATCATTGACGTGGAAAATTTATAGTGATGACATATTTTCGCCCCCCCTCAAATCTTTCTTCACTCCAAAGATATTTAAGCGGAAGGACGAACATGTGTGAATGTCTCGCGTAAAATGACATTTCAAATTAAGAACGCCCAAGCAGACGAAGCTGTATAATATATTTATGATGAAAGCATCATCATCATTATCATTATCTCAAGAATTCATAGAAATATTTGGTTAGAAGTGACATCATCTTCGGTCTCTATTCGTAGGGCCTAAAATGTCATGGTTTCTGGGGATTAAAAAAAAAGCATCTTTAAATACTTCATACATATATTAATCGATCTACAACAAACACGCACACACATGTGCATTGCCCAGACATAAGTGACGTCGGATACGGAATATCAAGTGTTCACACACATTCATACGAGTACATACCTTGTATGGCAGTTCTATCAGTGGAATATTACGCAAAAGTATTTGCAAGCACGACACATTTTGATAGACATAATTACGACCATTTTCTGTCAATTTATCAAGTAATGCCAGTACAGCGGATGAACCACCATCCGGTGGATTCGGATTGGCGCCATATCTAAAGAAAAGAGAAGAAAAACACAAAGACATTTAGAGTGTTACCTTTTTTTTTTTTGTTTTTTTTTGTTTTGCTATCAAGCCCTGTCAAGTGTCGTGAAGTGAAAAATAGAATATAAAATCAAATGTTTAAATATTAAACAGCTTCCTGTCGTCAGTCATGTTTGTTAAAGTACATTTACCTTTTAAGGGATTAGAAGTTTCAGAGCATTTTCTTTTTTGTTACATTTTGTTGTTGTTGTTAAGTACCCGTCTAAGTACGTGTCAGGAGTTAAATGGCAGCTCCGAAGACACTTATAAACTTAAATGGGTACAAATTGTTGCCATGATGTTTAACGAGGAAGCTAGATACAGTCAAGACACCTTAAATCGATTACTTTCCGTCACCGATTTAAAAAGAATAAACCTTTTGTTCCAAAATATCTAAAACATTTTTATTTAAAAAAGGCTCTATCTCGAATTAAATTGGCATTTATGAAATATGGAATGTACATGTTTTCTTTTTTTAGTTTGTTTTTGATCTTTATTCTGCTTACAGTTTATTGTTTATAGAATTTACGCAAAAGTTATTGCGAACAAATACCAAGAATTTCGAAACAATTTAATACATTACATGATATTTTTAATATTTTTCGTTGTACGGTGAATTTTTTTTGTTCTCAGTTTTCAGTTTTTGGATTTTTCGTAAAGTTTTTAAAATCTGTATCTTGTGGTAAATTTCCCAAAAAAAACCCCAGAAATAAAAAAGCGACTGTTTTTAAAACCGTTAAATTATTGTGCCTGGCTAGCCTATCATAACCGCACAAAATTATCGGTCCCTTAGGTGTCCACTTATGAGAGAACACTGTATATATTTTCAGTTTTCAAATTAATAAAGGAAATTTTCGAAAATCGTCCAAATGAAAAATTATTTTTTTTCATTTATAAAAGCTACATTAGAATTGTAAAAGTCTCGTTTGCTTCTTGCAGCGAGCACACCCCAGCACAGTTTTCACTTTTCTTAATACAAATTTCAGTTTTCGAAAAAAATGCTGGCAATTTTTCGAAATTGGCGATTTTTTTCGATAATGGCCGCAGATACAAATTTTACGTAAACGGCACAATCACCAAAAAAAATAGCGGTGCTGGCACTTTTTTCGTATTTTCAAAATATATCTCGGCAAATTTTCAAAATTTCGAAAACGGTTTGCTGCACAAATCAGCACAACTCAACACAAGTTTCCTTTTTTGGAATTTCGAAAGTGGCGGTGCCATCATCATGCTTAATGATTTCTCTTTTTATGAAAAATGTTATCGGGTGTTTTTTTTAAATTCTTGAGAGCTTAAAATGATAATACTGGGTGTTCCAACAAGAGGTGCTATTTTTGTATTCAAAGAAAAATTGAATTTTTTTGAGATAAATGATCGGATGTTTGTTTCATAATAAAAAAAAAATATCCTTTTCATCAAATTTTCCATAACCAAATAGCAAAGTGGCTGCAAGTTTTTCACCATTTTTGTAGGGAATTTTAATGCGTTGTTGAAGCGTGTATCGTTCCATTTTTAGTAATGGCGTAGTTTCTACTTGTCAAATGTCAAAAGAATAAAAGTGTCAGCTACCGAAATACCGGGTGATTCCAAATAACACCTCTTGTTGGAAAACCCTTTACAAGACAGAAATATTGTTGAAATTAAATTTTTTGTATTGCCATCTGGTAGAAAATGTCTTGGCATTTATTTTGTAAATATAATTTCCGTCATGGCTAACGAGCTACATGATCCATTCGATCACACCAATTGTTGGCTATCTCTTCCAATAAATCGGGCCGTATGATGCCGTAAATGATGGTGTCAGTCGATCCATTGGGGCTGAAAAAATCAGCATACACTTGTCAATAAAACCCCGTTTAATAATCACAATAACCCTAGCAAATCCGACAAATTCCTATCTTGCTTACTTATGGTCGATAACAAACGCAGAATCCTCTTTGTCTACTCGACCGACTCGCTGTCTACCTACGCTGTAATAACATTTCTGTCCTATCTGATTTGATTGGAAATTTCGTTGGCACATTAATTTCAATTTGACTGCAATTTAATATTTAAATGTTTCTCATAAAAGCCATAAATCAAATTGAACACATAAAAAAGACACACACGCGCGCACGACAACTTCATACATGACAATAAACCATTTAATTCTTCCCCAATTTCCATTCTATTCACACGAACAAAAAGAATGAAAGTAGCCCAGCAGTTTAACAGACGTTGCTGTGATGAAACGCTAAAAGACCCCCAGAAGAAAAAAACCCAACGAAATCTCAATAAAAGCCACTTTGAGTCAGTTTTATTATCCTCATGCATCCATCTTGCCGAGGCAATCTTTAAATGCAAATTTCTCCGAAAAGAAAAGATGAAAATCAATTTCCATTTCTAAATCACATTGCGAAATTATCATACGAACGTTATTATGACAGTTTTGTGAATGTGGCGCCAAATATTATTTTTGTGTATGCGATGACAAATACATAAACATATACACACACACACACATGTATAGCCAATACATATGCGGAAATATACGTGGATGGGGGGATATATCGTGTACAATAGAATTGTGTATAATCAGTAAAATTCATGGGAATGAGCCGTATTGTACATATGAATTTCCTTTAGTGTTATTTATTAATAATAAATTATGATTATGGTTGTTTACCTGGTGCGCCGGCAAATCTGTAATATGGAGATTAATCGATAAATACTCGAAATCACATTTACCGATAAACATCTTTTCAAAACGTGTGGCTCTTTCAACAGACAATGAGGAAAATCCAATTAAAATTATATCATATTTTTATGATGATTAATACTGGTATCACTTCAGTGATGATAATAACATTTCCAAAACCGTTTAAGCTTTAAATCGCTTTCAGGCGAGCAAACAGAGAGGCAATACAAGAGTGGGCAATGCAGTCAGTAAAAGGTGGATTTTATAACGGTGCAACCAGGGCAACGTTGAATGAATTCGTCCGGTTTTCTGCCCAAAATGGATCTGGATAAAATATCGTTTCTACAAAAATTCATAAACATTTAAAAAACTTTGTTAAGAAAAATGTGTGAAAATGTTTTTTTTTTATTTTCACACTAGTAAGTTGTAATGCGCCTATGGCGCCCGTTAATTTGCTTGAGAAAGTATTTGTTACTTAATTTTAAAAATTTTGTAAAAAATATTTTGAGAAAACTATTTTGTAAAAAAAAATTTCAAAAAAAAAATTTTTGTTGAAAAAAAAAATTTGTTGAAAAAAAAATATGGTTGAAAAAAAAAAATTTTTCTTGGAAAAAAAAAATTTTGTTGAAAAAAAAATTGTTGTTGAAAAAAAATTTTTGTTGAAAAAAAAAATTTTGTTCAAAAAAAAAATTTTTGTTCAAAAAAAAAATGTTTGTTCAAAAAAAAAATGTTTGTTGAAAAAAAAATTTATGTTAAAAAAAAAAAATTTGTTCAAAAAAAAAATTTTGTGGAAAAAAAAATTTTTGTTGAAAAAACAAATTTTGTTGAAAAAAAAAAATTTGGAAAAAAAAATTTTTTAAGAAACAAAAAAAATTTGTAAAAAAAAAAATTTTTTAAAACATAAATTTTGGTAAAAAAAAAATTTGGGGAAAACACAATTTCTGTAAAAAAAAAAAATATTATTTTTTTTATTATTATTATTTATAGAATTATAGAATGCCTATTTAAATTCCTACGTACTGCGTGACAGAGTCAGTGAATCAGTGTCGAGGGTAAATATATATTAAGATATTTTTTTTAACACAGGTTTTTTAAATTTTTATAAATACGGGGGTATGTCTTGTTCCCGTGCTTAAGACCTCGTGTCACAACATACTGTGGAATATTGGAACGCGAATATTTTCAATCCGGTTTAAATGTTGAACATTTCGAAAACAGTAGCACAATACATTGATTTTGTAGAATTATGGTATTTCGATGAAAAAAAAAACTGGCGACGTGACAGATGGATTAGCGAACTCTTTTCGAATAGTACACCAGTGTCCTAGCATTTATTAGTTCCCCTTAACCCGAGTCTACTGTTTTTTTTTTTAAAATGTTCAATGGCATATTTGTGTCTATAACACCAGAGTATAAATGTGTGTATGCTCACAGTCTCTCTCTCACACACACATACAAACATGTAAACACATTAACAGCGATCAACACATTTTGCCAACCGAAATGGCGAAAAACGCAAAAAAAAACACCGACTTCAATATGCCAATAAACCACAAGCGCTTGAATAGTTCAATATTTGAGCAAAAAATCAAAAGGCATAAATCAACTCTTGGCGTTCAACAAACAAAATTTTGTTTGAATATATGCGTGTGTGTGTGTGTGCCAATATTGCCACAGAACATTTTCCTCACCACACCTCATTTATTATGCACTCTCGCACAGACACACATTGACATATAGCCAAACTCATAGCCACAATTGCCGAAATCTACAGAGATGCATGTCGTCCTCGTCGATGCTCTCAGACACACGCACACATGTAGGCATGAATGAGAGCTGCAAACTTTTGACAATGCCCCGGTGGTATGTAAGTGTGTATGCATGTATTTTCAATCTACCACACTTTGAGCATTGCGGTTAGTTTTTGTTGATTTGTTCTCTAATGTTGAAGTAGTGGTTTCTGCCACGGCTACAAGTAATTTCTGGAGTAGCCAGAGTTTCCTTCGTAGCGCCGGAGAGTGTGTGGCCCGCCCGATTGCTCCGAATGCTGCTGGTAACATGCCAATTTGGCCCAAATGTAGACATTATTTGCATACAACATGCCGCTATACTCCCCCGTCACCACTGCCATACACCCACGAAATTAGTGGCCCAGTGTGTGTGTGTGTGTGTGTATGTAGAAGTTTGTTTCCAATTGCATTTTGCATTCTATGGATATGAGACAGAAAACATTGCAAAGGCAGAGCATGGAATCCTTTCCGTTTAAATTGTAAAACATTTAAGAATTAATATCCAAATACTATAGTTTTGAAAAGAGCAAACGAATGGCTTTGTTTTTAATATCCTGTAATGTATTTTGTTTGTATGTGTGCGAGTGTGTGTTTAGAATCCTCCATGTGAGAGCACATGTAGGAAATAAATTGCTTTCTTGTTTACCAGTGGATGTTGTTGGCTTTTTTTTAAAAAAAAAACCAAAACTCTACCCTACAATGATGGAGTATATTAGGTTTGGCGATTGGTTTGACGAAAAACAAATCGAGTTTTAAAATTCCAGCCTCTAAAAATGTTTGATCCACATATTAATTCATTCAATTAATAGTTTTTATCGTCGACCTTTAGGTAAATTTTGATAAATGTTAATAAAAATGGAGCTCGAGGTCTGATGTGCAATACAAACAACAGACGATGGTAGTCACACTAATCTCCTGAAAATGCAGTTCAAAGTATGGCGAAATATACGGAAATAATAATAATTTTTAACATTTACCAATAAATTAATTCAATTGATATTTTAGAACAGTCAATTCCATTATCTAATTAAACCAATACTGGATTTAATTTGTATTTTCTCTGTTATCCAGCATTTGTAGAAATCCTCGACGAATTGATATAGGGTTCGGATCTTGTTAGATTCACATTGAATTTATGCAGACTCATCTTGTATAGTCATGTTTCAGGTTTGTATTGGTTATCATATAATCGAATATTTTGATTGAGTTCTTTTAACCACAAACCAAATTGGAAATTCTGACCAAACATTTTTTTTATCCGTTCAGTGAAATGGCCTGCAAGTCCCCGAATAATGCTGATAATTTTAGCTAATAGAGGTCTGATTTTAATGAGTTCTTACTAATGGAAAACTTCTTTCAAAATCAGTAATCTGTAAACCATTTATAAAAACCCAAATGAGACCGTTTAATTATCCTCATGCATCCATCTTTCCGAGGCAATCTCTAAATGCAAATTTTTCTGAAAAGAAAATCAATTTCCATTTCTAAATCACATTGCGAAATCATCATATAAACGTTATGTCAGTATTTTTTTAGGCATTACTACTTAGAGGTCCAATTTCAATGGACAACTTCTTTCAAAATCAGTGAGCTGGGCACTTCAGAATTTCTGAACTAGAATCCGTAGGTATGCCTCGGGCTACTTGCAAACTTCTTCCTCATGATAGAGAAAGACAAGACAAAGATAGATGATCGCCTGCATTCAATATGAGAACCGTTCCCATACGAAAAGTTGTCCCTGTCAATGTGTCTTTGGTGGTATCCGTCACGACAGGACACAGTCTGATTGGAAGGCTTGTAATAAGACTGAAGGTTGTGACTAGCGACTCCTGCAAAAGCTGTGATTATGAACAGAAGAAGTACAGTGTACTCTATCATAAGCGGACACCTATGCGACTGAGAATTTTGTCCACTTATGAGAGAAGTACACAAGATTACTGAAACGGATAGGTACTAAAAAGTGTTCGTTTATGAGAGGTGTCCGCAAGAAGAGAGTACACTGTACTCCATAAAACTCCTTTCCACATAATCCACACTAGAAGCCTAAGCCATAATGTTGAACAACAACGTTCGTATGCTTTCTGAGTGGCAAACAGCTGATTTCCAAGCGACTAATTTGTTGTTTGTAGCTTGGAAAGCATTCGAACGTTGTCGCGGCTTAGGTTCTTATATCTTTAGGGAGTCAGAAGCTTCTTAGAGCGCTCAGGATGGTTCAACGCGGGATACGTCGTTTTTGCCAGTAGAATAAATTATTTCTTCTTTGGCTTAGACATCCAAACAACTAGAAGCATTATTACTTACATATTTCCCTTAACATTCCATGTAGTAACAGACGGGGAAACTGTACTACTTTAATATATTCTCGCGGTAATCTAAAGATCCAAATTTTTCTCATTTCCACTCGTGTTGAACCAATCCTCCAGATATATGTTCACGGACACTTTAGACAGACCATTGTGACGGTTCTTTTACATTGGACTTTGCAATTATCAGAAATTCTAACAAAAATTGCCCCGAAGTTCTGAAGATAATGTCGTTTTAACCTCAGCGCCTAAAAGTATGCTTTAAATTATATGCATTTTTCTTAGATAATTGTGTCAGTCTGGCAGCACTGGCAATGATGTACAGTCAGCGCCATCTCTTGGATGAGGGTAGGTCAAAATGCAAATTGCATTTTTCGCAAAGAAATATTATGGATATTCAAACACTCGTAACTCTTAAACGGGAGATGCTATTTAAAAAATCTAAACGGGAACGTGTAGGTCTGAGGTTCTTCTTTTCAAGTCATAAATACTTTTAAATGAAATTTCCCTGCTCTGGGTGTTAGAAGTATAAACCTGGTTGCGAAAGGTTTCTTGAAATAAAAACTTGTCCACGCCGTCTTTGTCTTCGGTAATAATGTGGGCGTCATGTCTACGCCCATAGCTTCAATATTGAGACGAAATGTTTTCTAGTTTTTGTTTTTTAGTTTTTAGATCAAGAACATTTGTTCAATTGTTCAGATTTTTTAATAATTGTTGGCTTTAAGACTTTATGTACAAACAATTTGTGCCGATTGAGCCCACATATGGCGATCTATGACTAAAATAAATTAACTTACAGCTTACTTTAATGTGTTTCATTTGTTTTAATATACATTACATTTTCCAACGCCTATTGGCCTTAAACTACACCAAATTTGTACTCTAAACAGTTTGTGTTCGATGGTCGTGGACCTCACCTTGACCGTGCAACTTTGATGTTGTATCAAAGTGGGCGTGTTGCGGTTGTAATTGACAAAATGCTTCATGTTATGTTTCTCTCACCTACACCCGTTTCACATGAAATTCCCTCAAAATTCCCTGTTGATTACTCAAGAGGACCTTTAGCTCTATTCAAACCTGTTTGTCTTTCTAAAATAATTTATCGCGTTTAGAAGTTATAGACGTTTGAATATTGTATTGATTTCTTGCGAAAAAAACATTTTGCAATTTGCACAACCATGGTCCAATAGATGGCGCTGACTGTACATCGTTGCCAGTGCTGCCAGACCGTTGGAATGATCAAAGCAATTACATCACAATTCGAGCATACTTTTAGGCGCATGAATACATCGGCAGCAAATCAGTACGTACTCGGCCCTATTGCGGTGATTCCATCTAAATTTTGCATTTTGTATCAATTTGAGACGAAGTTGACTGTTTATCAATAAATTTGGATTAAAAAAGACTTCTCTAATGGCTGAGTCTGTTTATTTATTTAGCTTGGTGTGTTTGTGGAAAAACCCTATTTATTTCCGATTAAATTCCGCTACGAATGATGAAGATAAAAAATAAAAACTAATTTTAGAAAGAGGACTACTGAGAGAGCAG
This sequence comes from Hydrotaea cyrtoneurina, assembly GCA_958296145.1. Classification (NCBI taxonomy): domain Eukaryota; kingdom Metazoa; phylum Arthropoda; class Insecta; order Diptera; family Muscidae; genus Hydrotaea; species Hydrotaea cyrtoneurina. The sequence goes on from OY282512.1 coordinate 120,753,335, forward strand.
TCAGATATTTTCAAAGTACCACAGGAAATGTGAGAATCAGAGTCTGTCGTTTCCTGGACCTGTATATTTTTTATTTCTTTAAAAGGTTTCAGAGTTAATTGCGACTTAATAAAGCAGCCTCTAAAGATGTCCTGGAAATAATAACATCTTACATTGAAACACGGAATCAGATAAACATTCGCTGAGATTATTTTTTTGCCCACGGATCGTACCAGCTGTGTGTTGGAAACGACTGCACAGTCAGTCATTTTCCATATATTGTCTTAGACTTTGGAAGCCTTAGCAAGAAGTATTTGTATCCCTCTAGAGGGCCGCGAGGAAATCGCTTGAATTTTTCGCCATCGAAGGCATTACATTCTGCTTTGTTGGCGACCATTTTAATTTTTAACGTTGTGTCTCGCCAAACCTTTAAATAAATGTTGTTTTTTTATAATGAGCCATATAAATCCAGAAACAGGTTAAGGCTGTAGTCAACAACTAAAGCATCTGCGACAAGTCTTTGTTTGGCCTTCGATTCCTAGAAGGCAGGCGGCAGATGAAGGAACTCTCTGCCAAACAAAAAGGTCAAGGATCCCCTTGATTCCATGCCAAAGGGTACTATAAACTTTGATGACCACAAGCGTGTCTTTTCCAACGAAGATGAAACAGTTTCAATTTCATACTTCAGAGAGAAGTTCAAACACAACCCACATCTGGTGAATACAAATACAGCGATGTACTGAAAAAGACCTTCCTGTCCTGCAATGCCCCAACAAGATGGACAAGCCAGCCTTCGCCTCTGTCTGTGTATTCGGTAACGACAACTAAGTTTTGTTCCACTGTCTGGGTCACCGATAAATTAGGACACCAGCTAATAACTCACAGGTGAAATCCTCTAAGCTTAATTTAAATCTTGTGGGTTTTGAATTTCACAATATTAGGGAATATCTGTGCAATAGAGAGATGTTGTGGGAAATTCCAGTGTAATTCTCCCACTGACCTAGTTAGTGACCAGAAACTGCGTTTTTTTTTCAATAAATCTTCCTTGATCCATGTAGTTAAACCATGATGTAGGTCACTAGTGATTCGTCTTCTCCCAGCATTATACCACAAGTTGTATGTACTCACGTTCAGATTTCATTTTGGCCAAATTATCCTTAAATGTTTTTTTTTTGTTGTTTTGCGGTAGGAAATTTTTGGTTTGTAAGTAATTTGTTCGTTTGTTATTCTTTGTTTTCATGTGTGTGTGTGTGTGTGTGTGAGGAAGGATACTTTGCCAAGGCGTATATTACACAAAGTTCCACACATGCACGATACACGATACGTATGCATGTATTGTTTTTCCTAATGTTGTAGAAAACTTGTATTTTTGCAAAATGTTGTCTTAACCCTTTGGAGCTTTTTGTTTTTTCGCATAAAAACAACATGAAATTTAATTTAAAAAATTCCTGTACATAAAGAATCTTTGCTAAGAGAATACACAACATTTGGCGAATGGACTGAAATTAAATATAAAGTTTTCATGGTATCCGAAGAGATTGAAAGTAGAAATCTTTTAGATGTTTTAAGAAAATTGAAGAACAAAAAATTAAATCAAAGACGTGCCTATTGCAGCCATTAGCTAATTAAAGAAAAGGGCCAGTAGGTATACGATTTTGATGGAGAAATCATTAAACTTGTGAAGTAATTTGTTTATTTCATCTCCCCCTTGAACTAACACTTGTTTATTAATATAATAAACAAGATGTCATTACACATATGATTATACATTTGTGTATGATTTGTCAACACAACTAATATAGAGATTTGTTAGTATGTGTGTAACAACAACTCAGTCTAATCTTTGTCACATCATTGTCGAATTTGTAGAGACTCGGATTTCCAAAGAGATGGATTAAACAAAATTAATGATATTGTCTATATTATTTTAAGGTTTTCAAATAAGAGCCTATTTCAGTAATTAACAAATGAGTAGATTATATCACATGTGATAGAAGAATATTTGTCGGGGGCAGGCAGGTGTAGAAAAAGTAATAGGAAAATTTCTTTAAGAATAACACAAATTTAATGACTCACCGCCGTATTCAGAAACATGTATAACAGCCTTATACAAATTTATAACAACATTATAAACCTGTGTTAAGAAAGGTGTGTGAAAACACAAAACAAATTGTGCACACATTTTTCTTAACAAAACGACTAAATATGTAAAGATTTTCTCTCCTTTGATGTGCGATTTAAGGACTTGCCCACGTATTCAGAGCAATTTATAACAGCCTTATAAACCTTTGTTAAGAAAAATGTGTATAAATTGTTTTCACACACTTTTCTTAACAAAGGTTTATAATGTTAGTATAAATTTTTAAAAACGACTAAATATGTAAAGCTTCTTCTCTTAATATGACTAAAATGAGAAATGTCATTAATAGCTGAGTCTTTCTTTAGGACACAGTATCCTTAGACAAGAACTATTTTCTTTTTCCGGAAACGAAACCATCAAAAGTTCGACCATTCCGATTGTAATCACTGAGATAGCTTAGACTCTGTGAACCGGTGAATGTACTCAACTCAACATGTTACACACTAGTCTGATGGGAATTTTGCACAAGGACCTCCTATTATTCGCTTACAAGGTCTAATTGTCTCTCCAGCTCGAAATTGACAAAGATGTTGCTCGAAATCTCATTATTTCTGACAAAACGCATTTTCATCAGGGCAGCTATGTCGAGAAGCCAATTCATCCTCAGCGAATGACTGAAAAGTCTTTAAAACTAATGAAACGATAAACAAATTCTTTTAACTTTCGCGATCCCTGCCAGTCCCCACTAACATTGAATAAGAAATTGCAAGTATACATTTTGTCTCGTCCTCGTTCTCGCGAGAGGCTTTTTAAGACGTGCTTAGACGAAATTAAAAGTTATTTCGTTGTTACAATTCTAGAAATTTCTATTCTTCATAAACACATTTCAATTAAAATTTTGTCAGAGACTTTCGTGTTACAAAAACCCAAACTGACTTATTAAATTCACTCCTAATTTGAACAAAATAAAGATTACTGTACAGATTACGCTAAAGTCTTTGAAGTATTCTGTCCTTTTGTTTTTATAACACAAATTACTCCGCTCTCCAAACAATGAACGAAAATCGATTTTCGTCCATTTCGGTTTATGTAACACGAAAGTCTCGGACAAAATTCAAATTGATTCCAAGTTGTGTGACTTAGCAAAAGTCGTCTCAGACGAATGCGATTTATAAGAACAGGTTGTGTATATGCGAGCGGTGTAGGGTGTCATGTAAAACAACTTTAATTTTGTTTTCGTTACCGTTGTAGCTACTCCTTCCTACTCTCACGTATTGCTACATATGTCATCAATTTCGTTGTGTTGTTTGCATTCAGTTTCTCCCTTTAGCAAATTTACAAAAGTACTCGTTCCAAGAAAGGACTCACATAATTTGAAAATATTTCAATTTCCATATGTTCAATGTAATAAATCACGCCATTACAACATAACGTTACAATTTGAATTTGAAGAAAACCGAAAAAAAAACACATTTCCCTCACACAGGGAGGACACGCACACAGATGCAAAATCAATTGTCTTCAAAAACATTTCGATAAATTGATTGATTTACAATCCACTCGATTTGCACACCCTTACCTCGGCTAAAAACGGCACACAAACACACAAAAGTTAACAACTCAATGAAAGGGAAATGCAAAACACCATCAACGACACCCCCACAATAACAACATTTGCATATTTCACGCTTCTATGGAGGGATAGCAAATAAAATGTAAACTCATATTATGCCAAAAAAAAAATGAAGAGTGTAGAAGATAGGAGCAGAGTATAGATCTGAACAATACCCGGGTGTATAACCTTGGTTTCTGGAGCATACAACAAACAAAGAGAACAACAAACCCCAAAGAACAGCAGCACCAACCAACAACCTAAAGAGATATTTGCATAAAGATTTCTCACACACAACTGCAACACAATAAAATGTTCATCTTTAAATCATACATAAACACAATACTCAGTATTCGCTGCTCGAACAAATTGCTGGCTGCAGTAGACTGAAGTTGGCTGATATGATTGGTGGTGCGGTGCGATGGTGTCACGGCCAAAGAAGTTTTAAACAACAACAGCCAGTTGAACATATGCAAATGTGTAGAATGTTTACAGTAGTGCAACTTGGCAAATAAATACACATGTGCACACGGATGTGTTTATCCGGCTACACTTCGAGTGGGATGCAAGAGAAACAAATGGCAGAAGAAAATGAATTCGTTTGTTCGTTTAATGATTCGACAACGTTTAACGCTTCTTAGAGTAGCAGTTCACAGTGGCTGCGTAATGATTATTTGCCGATAATTAGTTAAGCAAGAGATACAAAAAAATGGGTAAAGGACGGCCGAGACGAATCTTAATTACTTTACACTGGGGTTTTGTCGTCCCTAGGAATATTAGAACAATCAGTAAACGGCTGACAACGGACATGACATTTCTTGAGGAAATTTATTTATTCAAAATAATACTTGAAGCCAAAAGAACCATGCAGTGTATCTTTCAGGAGAACAAGCACTGGAGATTAAAAACTATCATACAGTGGATCGAGGAAATCTTACGCTTTAACTTCTGAGCAGGAAATGCCCAACTGTTTTGTAATATCCGCATATGTTGACTGTTGCACTTTATTATATCCTTCTCTATTTCTTATTTTCATTGACGACCTGTTGGGTCAGACTGTGACTCCAATCTACTTCTTTGCGGAGGACAGTAACCTCTGTCATTCATACTCATTTGATCATCGGCCAGGTCCTCTGGAGGTCGAGGACAAAAGGCGAACGATGAATGACTCACTTAATCGCGATTTGGCGACGATTTGTGAGTGGCACCAAATGAACAGAGTAGATTTCAATGCACAAAAGACCCAGTGCTGTTTGTTGTCACACAAACGTTTTTTTCTATGGCTCGTGTGGATATCGGCGAATCAGACACTCTTGATGTTCTGGTTATGAAGATACAGGGTGATGCTCGCTGGGCAAGCCATATATTCGAAGTGTCGAAAGAAGCACTCAAGTGTTTAGGCTTTTTTTTAAGCGGTGCAGCTTTTGCGCCAAAGCCCTCACTGGGATATTTTTCTTCAGATAAGCCGAAACGGTAGATGTGAATCGATTTTGGATCTGGACGGTTAATGGCTTCAAACAATGAAGTTTATGCAACAAAAATTCCTAAACATTCGATGTGTAAACAGCGACATTGATTGACCATCCAAATCTCCAGGTTTGAACTCTTCGCACCTATTTCTGTGCAGTTCTTTGAAAGGCAAATTACAAGCCAGCACGGCTCAGATCTTAGATATGCTCAAGGCGAACATTCAAGCCGATACGGGCCGTAATGCCAATAACCGAGATTTCTGTGGCCAGTTAAGGCGGCCATTTGACTTCTGTTGTATTCAAAAAGTTGTTCAAATCAAATAAGATTACTTCATGTATGGAAAAAGGACTTTTTTTAAATTATCGTTCGGTGTTTGGGCACAACGTCTTTACAAAAACTGCGTCGGAGGCTTTTACAACATGTGGTCATACATTAGAACAAACCAATATTTTGGCTTGAAGATTCAGCTTGAGGCACATACCCCAAAAAATGTTGCATTTAGAACCGTCCGAATTTTTGTGGTGTGATATTCAGTGTGCTTTTCGCCAACTAATTTGTCCTTGAATTATTTTTTGTAATAAATTTCGACAATGATTTAAATGGGAAGCTAACGACTGTAATATACTTTGATTTTGACTGACGATACTGCTTCAGTTATTGAGATAAAAGCGACCATTAACCAAATTTACAATAATACCAACAAAAAACAACAACAACAACACAACAGACAGATAATAAAAATGTCAATCCAATGCTTGTTAGGGTGCAGTCGTTGTAATACTAACAAGAGCATCATTGTTGTTCATATCCGGGTTTTATATGCAAGAAAAATATCCTTCGAACTGTGAGACATTTTGGCGACTGGCTGACTGTGCATGCATACCAACACAGACACATAATGAAGATGTTTGTTTTGCTTGTCATTTGTCGCTACACATTCAAAAGTAACAACAACAACAACAAAACACACACACACAGTGAAGAACATAAGATGCACTTTTCTTGCCTTTCTATTCCACAGTATTCGCAGAGTATCTTTTATGGATTTGATGTACGGACTGTTGTTGGTGTTATTATTTTATATGGATATATCCTCACGTACATATACACATACATATGCACACATATTTTTGGATTGGTTGTTATATCTCAAGGATACCGGCAAACATGCATGCATAAGTGTGTATGTGTGTGTGTGTAATATCTGTTATACTTATTCCAGTGATTGTACTTGTACCTTGTTATTGTTAAAAATAGGGTTTCATATATTGAAGCCCGAATATACCCTACAGCACCCTAGCACACATGTGTGGGATTTGTAAGTAACTGATGAAACATGAACGCAAAGCTTTTGCCCGGGCAACAGCCGTAGGGATGATTGCAAAACCAATTAAATGCTTCTCAATTAAAAGAGAGAAAGAGGGAGAGAGAGAGAGAGAGCGACAAAGTGCCATCAAAATTGGATGTTTTGTGGTTTCAGGGCACAACTGTGATATTCATGCGAAAGCAAAGAAATCTTTGCTTTAATTAAGAAATTGATTGATTGATGGATGGATGGATGGATGGATGGGTAACGGAATACAATTGAACAAATTAATTGCATGAATTATGGAAATTAAAAATACAAAGTCAATAAATCAAACAAAGAGATTTTGCTTGACAAAAATAATATGGCAAATTTCTAATTGTCCAAAAATGTTTAATACAAATTTGGGTCTTAGACTCACTGTCTTAGATTGAACTAAGACAAAAGAAGGGATTAATGAGCTGGGCATGATATATTTTCTATAATCATTGATGTTATTTGTGGTTTTAAAAATTATAGCTCGATTTTCTAGTCTGTAGGCGAAACGAAAATAAATTAGGTGTAAGTCATACGAGAACGACGTGAATTTTACAAGATTATCACTGTTAAGGCCTGAACCATGGTACGCTACCGCACAGGGGTCGCTAGAATGCGACAGCCAACGCCTCCTTTAGGCTAAGCAGGATGGAGACCATCAGGTTCAACCTGCGGTAATCAATTTCCAGCATGCTATATATGAATCATCACTTCCCTATTGGTTTGGGGTCGAGGTCTACCGAACACCTCGGCACCCGGTTGCAATGCAACACCACACCGAGACGAACCTCTCGCCGCGATTTAGTTTTACACCACAAGCACTTAGGCGACAAAGTTCTTTACAAAATATACGAATTTCGGAGAAGAATCTCACTGGCATCTGAAATTATAATGTTGTTTCAGGGGATTCTACCTTTGATAAGTTTTGGTTTTAAATCGGAGTCATACGGAAATCGATGCGAACGAAATCCAGTCACTTTTTATTGCATAAAATCGACCGACAGTATTATGACTGAAATGCTTATGTTTTCTTTCGTTCGTATTATCGTTGTAGTGACTATTGATGGGTGTTTGTCGCAATGAAAGCAAGCGCGGAAGTTCGACTGCAAACCCCAGTTGTCACAAAGTCTTTTGTAGAAGTTCAATGGTAATTAAAGTTTGCAACTAACTTAGAAAGTCTATCAACTTAATTGTCGTTGTTATATTTGTTTACTATAATTCTCCCATTAGTCCATGATTATGTTTAGATGCTCAACAGCAGAAAACAGTCCAAACTTTTTACAACTCCGTAGGTCACTTTGCGTGTCGCTGCACTCCAATCACCCTCATTTTCAATCTACTTGTATCGTATGTAAATCTTGTCTGGTTAGATGATGTATGAACTTCATCTTACATTGCAGCTGATGGATGGATTGTCTTGTCATAGCAAGCACATTTATTTCTGCGTTCAACTACTCTGTCGAATTGTGTGCGTGTGTCATTCCAGATAAGAAGACTAATCGAACAATATTGCCACAAAATATATCATCTTTCTTTTTGACATTTACAGCCAATTATGGAAATTGTGAAAAGTTTCTTAAATTCACATTCACTTCAGTTAATTTCTGTATGCGGATTACGCTGTGCTATCTCCGGGCACGTTGCCATTTTTCACTTACCTCAATAAGATCAACAGTAAATCAGGTGCACTCGCCTGTAACGCAACACGTAGCGGTGACGAACGACCACAGGACTCTATGGGAATATCAATGAACCTGTAAATAAAATGAAAATAATGATTATATTTTTTAAGGTTTTCTTAAAAGAGAATTATGGCGTTATACATTCAGTCAGAGCGAGATGAAAAAAAAAACAAATTAAAAAGAAACGTGTAGACGAAATCTTGAGAAAAATATAATTGATGGTGTGATAAATTGTTGTTACGGTAGGTTATCCGTTACAAATTCTGTTGAATCAAAGGCGGTCTTGTTAACAACACCGAAGATAGCGGACCAGACTCAGTTATGAATGGGACTTATAAAGTAGCGTATTAGAGTTCGTGCACCAGAGAAAATCATTTGTTATGACCGATAGTTTGACTAGAGTGGGTGGGGAATATGAAACCATTATTTTTAATTTGTGTAAATAAACATAAAATGTTCTGCTCTGGGAGATTTAAATCACAACTTTGCGTTTTGGTTCAATTGAAGTTTTCTCCGAAGGACGTGTCCCTTCGCGACTTCATTTGGGCGTGTGAAGCCACTGAATAATGGTGACATTTATTACTGGACTAAATTGTTGTTACTACTATTAGCTTTTGATTAGAATGGCATTCAAGTACACTATTACGCCGTGGTCGGGTACAGGCTTTACAAGCGGTTGTCGTCGTGCAACATAACTCATTGGCCCTACCAAAGTATGAGTAGTGTTTGATGTCGTATTAATCATACGATACTATTTTACGGTATTTTAAATGTTTGCAATGTTAGCGTATGAGTAATGTGGTGTTTAACAACACTCATACGTTGTTGTAGACGTGTGTTGGACACCTATCTAAAGAGGTTGTCCCAATAAATGCGTTCGATTTGATTTACAAATAAAAGTCGTATTGTTCTATAACAGGTTCCCAGAAAAAGTGAACCTTTTTGTATTTGGCAATTTAAAATTTGACAGCTGCAGTCTACGATTGTGCCGATTATTAAAAATGCAACAATAATATGCCGATTTTTTTGTTGAGAAATTTTGCGTGATTTTGAAGTTTTCAGTTTTTGAATATTGAAAAAAATACACAGCAACTATTTATTAGAATCGTTTAATGAATGTCTGCCATTTACTTTTTAGAAATTATTTTTATGAAAATATGAGACCAAGATTCAAATGGTCCATGCAGACAAATAACGGACACGCTTTAGATCACTCGCATTATATCTTGAATATGTTCCAATACTTCTTACGTCCTTCGAGCTGTGTTCGTCTGTGTGTCTCTATGATGGATGTCAGCTCCCATTATATATGGAACAAAAACTGTGAAAAACATCTTAGCTTCTTGGTTACGGGGTGCCACGAGTAGCCAAGAGCACGACTCTTTTCAGAAAGAAACCAATGGTCCCTAAATATCACTCATGAATATATGTATTTCTCTATAATTGTTGTCTTCCACCGTAACTTTCGAAGGGATTGCAATGATATTGAAAACAATTATAAAACATTGGTCCGGGAATACATCTTAATATATATTTACCCTCGACACTGATTCACTGACTCTGTCATGCAGTACGTAGGAATTTAAATAGACATTCTATAATTTTCTATAAATAATAATAATAAAAAAAATAATATTTTTTTTTTGTACAGTGTTTTCCCGAAATTTTTTTTTTCCAAAATTTTTTTTTACAAATTTATTTTTACAAAATTTTTTTTTTACGAAATTTTTTTTTTACAGAATTTTTTTTTCCAATTTTTTTTTTTTTCAACATTTTTTTTTTTCTACAAAATTTTTTTTTTCAACAAAATTTTTTTTGTTTTTCAACAAAATTTTTTTTTTTTCGAGAAACAATTTTTTTTTTTTCAACAAAATTTTTTTCCCATATTTCAACGGGCGCATTACAACTTACTAGTTGTCAATAGTAGCTACACTCCCATCAGCCCTGGCAAAGGTGGATTATCCACATTTTCAATACCAGAAAGGGATTGAAATATTTCACCAATATCGGAAACTGAAGTGGATTTTGATGAAGTAGAAGAAGCAAAACCAAAGAAAGAGTTCGCACAACTTTAATTAAACTTTGTCACGAGTGGTTTGTTATTGTTTTAAACTCATTTTCAAAGTTAGAGAAAAAACAACAGATAGACAATTGATCTAAATTATAAATTTTGGTGGGTAACAGATATCATATTTTAAAAAAGTCGTAACGGTACAACAAATTTAATCCTAATCATAAATATCTAGTGCTGATTTCATATATTTTTAATTCTTACGAAGAATATTCCCTTAGGTCTTGAGAACTAATCTCAAATGCAATTTAAATTCTATTAGGTAGTCACACTCCTAAATCAAATTTATCGCGCTTATCGGCACACTCACACATAAATGTACACACATGAGTGTGTGTGTGTCTAAAAAATGTCTCCTTTATACTGTAACTCTAAAGTCTTCCGCCCACGTGAGTGTGTGTGTGTCTCAAAATAACGCCTTCACTTCAGCGTACAAAGGACCAATAATTCCCTAAAGTTATTTCATTTTAAAGTCAACGGGGAAAACACGATATCTTTGCTTTTTTACAAATTATTACTTTAAATCCCCCTTTTTCGAGATGTACGAACACAACGAGACTATCTATGAAATTGTTGTAATCGTATGTGTGTACGAAGGGGTGAGTGAGTGCTGGTATATGTCGGCCGTGTCTGTACACGTTGAATTGAGAACACAATGTGTGTTACGAGTGTAATGCCACCCTGACACAATGACACGCTTTTAATGTTTATTGTTGTTGCTGTTGTTTTTGTTTTGCTGTTATGTTGGTGTTGTGTTTGTTATAAAACTGGCAGCCGTAAATTTTGCACTACTTGTCGCTGTTGTAAAATGCGATTTAACGTAATTTCATCATTAAAGGGGTTGGTTGTCTACCTCCTCACAAACCATTCTTTTCCAACCACCACCCTGACATTCCCGGCCCGCGGACAAGTTGAAAACCTCGCGTCGCTGATGTAGACAATGTGTAAGAAACAATAACATCAGTCAGTGGTTAAGAATGGCAAAGAATGTATTTCGAGTTTTCAAAGTTTTCAACTTTTTTTTAATGATAGGAATCGAAATTTAAAAGTTACCGGTCTCGGGAATCTCATGTAGTGAAATATTTTCTTGATGCTTCGCTCTCTCTTTTTTTCTGCCTGTGTGATTTTAATTTTTGATGTGAATTTAGACTTTTAAAAAAGCTAAAAGCCTTTGTCTGCCAATCTGTTGGTCAAATATTACCACAATGAAACGTGGAAACAGAGGTTTTTCATTCCTAGAAAGTGAAAGTGATAGTTTTCATGTGACGTATAATTTTGAAATTTTTCTTAGTTTCACTTGTTGGATAAATTGGAAACAAGTTTCAAGGAACTTTCGAAGCTCTAATTAAAAAAACAAAACATTTTCTGAACCCCATTTCTCCCGCACAATTCGTTCAATTTTAAAAATGAAAATTAATATCGTCTGGCTCAGACTATGGTCCACTACGCATTACCAAAATTTCAAAGAAATTAATTTTATTTTTTTATAAAAAAATCTAACATTTTCATTTGTATAAGTATTAGTATTACTATTAGATGTAGATGTAGACGTTGCTGTATTGGATTTATATTAATTGCTGAAAAACTGGACAAATTGTTTCAAGGGAATTACGAATCTCCAATTTTAAGAAAACGACATTTTCTCATGCAAATTTCTCCAAAACTATTTCTTCAATCGAAAAAATTAAAACAACTTTTTATTCAGATCAATGTCCGCTATGCATGAACAAAATTGCAACAACATCTATTTTTTCAAAAAAATCTAAAATTTGCATTTTTTTTGGTCAAAATTTTTTTTTTCGAATTTCCAATTCTTTTTTACTTTGTTGAATTCTGCCACCGCTATGATAAAATTATAGCCACATAAAGTGTTTATAACTTCAGCCATTACAGATTAATGATCAAAAAACACATATTAGTATTACTATTAGTATTAGTATTAGTAAAGTCTGGGTTTAAATTTTGTGGTTAATATTTAAGAGAAACTGTCTGAAAACCATGTAAGAATTTGGTCTTCCACATAATTAAACTAAAGGTATTAAGAGGATTTCTGTATACTTCACAACCCTACATTTGGTTCCAAAAATGTTGGCACACCATCCAACTATCACATTTAAAACACTGTGCATTTCACACAAAAAAAAGGAAAACAATAACGCCGCTGGCAGCAAAATCTGCAAGGTTGATGTGGTGTTTGCCTTGTTTGCAGTCATCATTCCACGATATCGCACGAAATTGTTAGCAACAATTTCGACGTTTGCCTCTGTCGTATCGTATGCGAAGACAAACAAAAGGAAGGCGGCACGCTCACACAGATGAACGAAGAAAAGAACGGCAGAACGAACTAAAGAACGATATTATTCAAAGTTTATAATGCTGTTCGAGATATGGATTCTCCTTCAGTTTGTTTGTTTTTTCGTAAAGGATTTCTTTTTGAAAAATGTAAGACTGCGTGTGTTTGTATATGTGGTTACAACATGGTAACGGAATGTGTGCGTGTGTTTCTCTGTGTCAATAGGTTTTTGTTTTTTTGGGGCTAATACATATAAAATGGTTAAAATGGTTTCGTTTTAAGCTTTTGTGCTATAAAAAACAAACAAAAATATACACCCCCGTACCTGCTAAAGCAGCTCTTCTTCTCGAGCTTCTACAGTTTACGTTCGTATTCTTACTCAGAATTCTCCCTCGTATACTCACAGCAGAAAAACGTACGTATGCTGCTGTTATTTTTAGTTCGTGTATTTTTGTTCGCTGTCGGTTCGAGTCTTAATACAATTGTATTGTAACTGTTATTTAAGACTTGTTAAGACCATAAATAGCTGTTCTGTTTCTCTCTCTATCTCTCACTCTCTTGAGTTTTTGTTTTTTTGGTTTTGGGTTTCCTTAAATAATTTCATATTACACACAATGATGACGCCGATACATTGCAAACGTCACGCACAACACATAAATTACAAATTTTGTTTATTTAAACCTCATAAAATACCACGTTTGAGGCATACGGAAGGGGTTTAAACCAATATTCCGGGAGGGTGGTAGGGTTGACAGTAGTCATGTTGTGTTGGCTGGCTGTTGAAGTGTCTTAACGCCTTTTTGTAAATTGGGTGCAAATAAGACAAGGAAATTGTTACATTTATATGTGTAATATACTTTTTGGTTATAGAGATGTGTGTGCGAGAGAGCGATTAAATCTGAGAGATACTACAATAAGAAAAATTTTGTTTTATTGTGAACTTTTTTTTACAAGAATTTAAAAATGTCTTTGATAACATTTTTATAGCACAAGGCGAAATACGCTCAGCACTAGGCGATATTCTGAGATAACTTAAATCAGTATGAATACTCTCGCCGCTTCTATGGCCGCTGTTTACAGTAAATGTCCTTAGATCCCTCTAGTCGGACTGTGAAAAGATTTTCACAAACTAATTTCTCATCTAAGCTCAGCCACGTCATACAAACAGATCAGCTACGAAGAGTGGAAGCTAAACGAAAAACCACATAAGACCGTAACACTCCGCTGACTACCTTGACTCAGTGTTGTGAAAGAAACCAATGATAATTCGCTAAGGATGCTGAAGGTGCCGAAAATGTCGAAGTTTGCAAGTGGATCGACACATACCTACGGATTCCAATTCAGCTCTACAGTTGCCTATGTCCCTGTAGTCCTACAGCCTGATAAGGTGAATTATGAACAACTGCTCGGTGTCTTTAAGAGATCTCCGGCAATCTAAGTCTGTTGTTGAGTTCAGTCACAGTACAGAAATTAAATTTCAACTTAACCGTTAGAGAGTGTGTTTATCGCCACTGTGATGAGGACGTTATATCTCAGGCATTCTGCAACTTCTTTAATGGTCAACCTCTCTACACTACGCAACTGTGAGCTGGTGCTCTTATCGTTTTTTTTTTAAGTCCATGTCTTTTTGAGGAGACTTCAAAACCTTATCGATTATTTAATATAGAGCTGTCATTATATAGATACAAATCTAGTCTTGTATCAGGACGTCTTCATTTCCTCCTATCTGCAATAAGTGTGTGATACTTCTCGTCAAACACTGATTTACAAAACCATTACATGTTTGTATTACGTGTGGTTCGAAACCAATTTACCTAACCTGAAATAACTCCATTGTGGGTTTTTTCCAAGTCGAAAGATATGGTTGCGGTACAATTCTTATTTCTTGAATTGGTTCATTACGCCCTGAGAGATTGTGATATTACCGAATTTAATTTTGCGTCAATCCAACATCCATGTCACTTGTTGCAATATACTCAGGTTGAGGTCCCTCCAATACTTGTGTAAGGTATGGAATTCCCAATTTATTATTCATATTTTTGTTTTTGGTGAAGGGAATTGTTCATGTGTGTTTCAAATGTTTTGGACGAGATACTGAGTACCTCCTGTAAAATTTTTCACAAAATCTTATAAATCAACATCATAATTCTCAGAAAAATTAGAGAGATTTTTTTTAAATCATGCACAATTTAAGTGAAAGAAAATATGGCTGACATCAAATACTTCTTTCTAATCCTTATCAAGCCCACACAAGTGTCTTCATTATCCATGAGATATCAGATAATGTAACAATTCCTTAATTATTATCTGACTTTATAATTAAAATCTCAAATACGGTGTCAATTATTCTGACTGTATGTCAGGTTTCTCGAGAATTCGTTTCTGGTGGTAATATCTCAAATTGACACATACGGAGGTAAGCAAGAGATGCCAAAAAAAAAAAAAGTAACAAACAACAGCAAAAAGAAATGAAACAACAAAATACGAATCGAAATGAAATGAAAGTGTAATCTAATCAACAAGTTTCCAAGAAAGCATTTTTAATATCCCTGAGATGTACTAAGGCTGTTCTGTTGGTTGTTCATGACAAACTGAATTATTTCCTTTTTCATCAGAGCTCTCCTGGTGTTGTCGCCCTTGCTGCTATTGTTATTGTCGGCTTATCAGGCATTGCTGTACACCCACACATACCAAACAAAAATATATTAAGGCATTTATTTTAATTAAATAAAAGAACCAGCAAACAGGACACATTGTTGTCGTTTATTCCCCCTCCAGTGTCTTATTGTTTTTTTTTTTGTTTTGTCATATGCGAGACACTGACACGTACACACACGCGCATATAATTTAATAAACACTCGCAGGCTGAAATCACACACACACCCATCATTGTATTATATGTGCGTGTGTCTTTTTTAGACTTTTCGGCTTTTTCTCTCAGACTGAGGAATAAACCAAAGAAATCTCCAATTTTGCTGAAATTGTCAACTTTGACATTTTGCTTGTCTTGTTGTAAAACACCAAGAACAGCAATGAATTCAAACAAGACCAGGCCAACAACAAAACTCAGGCAAATAAAGGTGTTAAAAATGTTCTTGTTGAGTGTGGCAACCAACCCTTTTTAAAAGACCAAATAGAACAGCAACGGCAATAGAAAACAATCTGCCAACAAACAAAAATTTACATTTTATGTACAAATGAATGTATGGTTGATGGCTGTGTAAAATGCCGCAATGTTTATTTAAATTTGCAAACCACTCGCAACCCTTTCCCCCTCTTGCATAAATTTAACACAAGGAGTCGTCGAATGTAAAACTTTTCGAAAAAGAAAAAAAAATACGCCCAAAGCACAAATGGTTAAGAAAAATAAAAGTTGTGTACTTACTTTACCATACGTTCCTGCTCATAACGCGCTATCCACACGGGCAGTGTCATATCAAGACTTGTTGCGTGATGTAGAAAATAAACCATGGCTCGTGTATTCTCATCCTGTGTCCGCAGGGGGGAGGTGGCCCAAACGATGTTGGGCAAGGACCCAAGACAATAGAAGCAACATCACCGAAAAGAAACGAAATAAAAACAAAAACGGCAACCCAAATATGTTAGTAAAGGGATAACAGAAAGACCTACAGTGGTTTCCAAATACAAATAAAAATTTAGAAATTCATGCAGGTTGCGCCACATTGAATAACTTTGATAGGTCGGCAACAATTGTCTTGAGCAGACTAGATTTGGAAATATATCACATTGAGACAAAGCGTAGAGAAAAAGTAGTCCAGTTGCGTTAATTCAACGTGTATATCGTGGATCATAAGCATTGTCTTTCAAGTGTTTTATGCGTGTCGAATTTTTCGGAGAACGGGACAGTGGGAGATCATCGAAATTCCTGTACTTAATACCCAAGACGTTCCACTGGTTGTTGGACGTTGAACTGGTTAAAGCGGTACGACAGAAGAAGAGTAAGAGAAAGTGTTTTCTCTATTAAATCTATTAGTCACCGAGCTCAGCATATTGGCGTCAGGGGAACCACATTGCAAAGCAGTCTGAATAATTTACGAAGTCCAAGCGTTCACTGGAAAATATTTTGAGGGTCTTGCCATGAACCCATTTCAGCTGTGCAAACTTATCACAGACAAACGCGTTTTCCAAAATTTACAAATTCAAATTTTGTTTGGGAAATTTCTTATAAAAAAATACACATTTCTTGTTGTTTGTTTGGAAACACTGTAAGCCAATATGAGAAACACATACTACATATAAAAAAACAGAAGTGGTAAAAGAAAAAACAAAGCATAAAATTAAAATCCATGCCATTGTTTAGGAAGGCAACATCTGCTTTGTTTTTCCTTTTTTTTTTGTTGGTATAAGCGGCTTAACCTGATCCCGAAAGTCACTACGCCAGCCCGCAATGAAGTGTGGTGCATTTGGTCCGAATAGGGCACCCAAGAATATACGCTCGAATGTCTTCTCGCACGCGTAAATTTCCTCTGCAAAAAAAAATAAACAAGCAAACAAAAAAGTGAATGAATAGAAGGAATACACATGTATGTTAGGTGAATAAAGACAGAGATAGAGAACAGTATCAAGACGAGTATTTTCTTAAACATATGTAAGACCTAAACACACACACACGCACTGACACAAACACAGACACGCTCGCATACTTACATTATACAAGATAAATATAAATTTCAGAATTTTATGTACACCCGACGTATGATGATTATTATTTCATTTACATACACGTACGGTTATGGATACGGTTATGCTGACGGATGCGGATACGTTACATACATTTGCGTATGAAATCGCTCCGAAACACTCATACGCTCCGGGGGGGTATGATGTCTAGTAAATTGTGGCACAAAAGCTCATTAGTTCATTCGACATAATCCACTCTCCACTCACACACACCGCTCCTGATTCGCATTCACACAGATACACACACTCATGTCTGTTATTTCTGTAATGAGAAATACGATTTTTTTTCGCAATTGTATATCTTTATGTGTGTGTGTGTGTGTGAGTGTGTACTCTGGCATAAATTGAAATGTTAGTCTGCCCTTATGAATTCAAATAAATGAATGCCATACTCATACGCTCTGTATAGTTTATAAATGTACAAGTGTGTGGGTTGTATTATTTCCGTTTTTATCACAATATTTATTTATCACCCCCCAACTTTTGGGCACAACCCCTTGCGAATTTGTAATACCCCAAGGATTTTACAGCAACTAAACAACTTGTGACGGAGTATGCGGATAATTACATGATCAAAATTATTTAATTTGAAATTATATATGCAACATATCATGAATATGGATAGATAAGTCGACATAGAACACATTCATAATTTGTCATTAGGTTTGTCAGTCGTTTTCTATAGGATGTCAATTTATTAAATTAGACAGTTCAGAATCAGCTTACGCAGTTTATTCAAATGAAGTGAATGGAAATGTGTAAAATTAGCAAAAGAAGAAAAACACATAAGTAAGTATTTAAAATGGTTTGTAAATATCGTCACCTAAAACGCAGGAAATTTGTATAGAAAATTTGTTTTGACTCCAGACTCTTTCTTAAAAAATAACGATTACCACAAGGGCTATTACCACAATTGCATAACACAAAAGTCCGTTTCAACACTGGTGGTAATTTAAGGTGACTGGGCAACACGGACATAACGCCCAAAAATCATTTTTGGACCTTATGACCGCTCTTTTTGTTAAGAACCGCATAACTACATGGATTTCCAACAAGACTTGTTTTTTTGGTATTCAAAAAAAAAATGAAATTTTTTGAGACAAATCTGGATTTTCTTCAACATTTTGGGCTACAGCAGCAATATTCCCAATTGTTCTTGAGCAACGTACACGGGTTTTATTCTTCACATCACAAACTTGTCCCAGCAGCTCGAATTTTTCCACCAATTTCTGTATTGCGGTCCGACAAGGTGCTTCACTACGACCCAAAAATGCTTTAGTTTTGCGAACTGTGACTGCAAGATTTTCAACATTTTTGTAGTGAATTTTAAGAATTTCAATGCGTTGTTGAAACGTTTATCGTTCCATTTTTGGTAATGGCATACTTGTCAAATGTCAAAGAATAAAAGCTTCAAAAGTGACAGCCACCGAAATACCGGATGATTCAAAATAATACCTCTTGTTGGAAAACCCTTTACAATACAGAATTACCCTAAAGGACGCATCTGAGTAACGGAAAAGTCGCAGATCATCGTAAAGAAGTCATTGCCTCCTCAGAGAGTGTCAGTTTGGCGGGAAAATTGTAGAGGAGGCATCATTGTTATATTTCTCTTTGAAAATGCCGCCGGAATCGATTAACCGTGAGAGCCACAGAGAGCAATTTTTGGTGGCCGGATATTGAAGACTTGGACAATCTTAAGTTTCACAGCCCACGCCACAATTGATCTTTTGCGCACTAAGATCGGTAATTTGACCAAAAATCAGGGGATACCCCGATGAATGCAAACACTAACCATATGAATTTAGGGCATCGAAGTGGAAGTGGGAGTAGTGATTGTTGACACCATCCCTTCTTATAAAATAAATAGGAAGCCAATGTTTAGGGTCCCGTTATGTACAATCGGAACCCAGCAAGCTATTAATTTTTCAAAAATGTTCACTGTTTCACTTACTTTTCCACACATAACTCAATGTTCCACTACTGATGTTATCAAGCAACTGCATTTTGGTTGAGTGTTTGTTGACACCATCCCTTATTATGTACAATAGGAACCGAACAAGTTAATAATTTTTCCAAAATTTCACTTGTTCACTTACTTTTCCCTGCAAAACTCAATGCTTCACTACTGATGTTATCAAGCAACTGCATTTAGTTTGAGCCACAAGTGTCTGTCGCTAAAAACAAAAAATTAACCGTTCCCAGAATAATAATATTTCTTTTAAATGTTGTGGCTCTAGTCCGAAGCCAAACATGGCGCATCATTTGAGTAACAATTAGTATTTCAATAATTTAAGTTTACACTTCCGTCGCGCCACAGGAAATAAATGCGCCTTTATAATGATAACAAATTCCGGGCAATATAAATTTTGTGCATATGAATATTCAACATTTCGTGTGCTCTGTACCAAAAAAAAAAAACTATAAAAATTGTGCATCATAAACTGCATTCGTATATTCAGACATTTGGAAAACATTTCCACACACACACGCATGAATGACTGCAGCAGCATTGGATTTCAAGTGCCAAGTTTAAAAACTAACAACAACAGCAACAACAACAGAATTAGCATCACCATCTGAATGAACGCATGAACATGGAAAACTCAATTCAAATTCTACTTAAACTTGTTGATCACAACAGCGTTCACACTGCAGTGATGGTTTTTCAACGTTATAACGCAATGAGTGGCGATTGTATGGGAACATTCGTACACATCCGAGTACACGAGTGTGTATGTGTGTGTGTGAATTCAGCTATTGAACGAATAAGTTAGGGTGCACCTGGTTTAAAAAAATATTGCCGTGGCAAAAGAAATATATGTATGTATATGTAAAAAATGAACTTTCGTCGGCTTATTTGTTTCATATAGACTAAACGGCTAGATCGGTCATCTGAAAATGATCAGAGAATGTAACTGTATATCCGTGGGTAAGGTGTGTGGCTGAGTTGTGTGAAATATAAAATACCCCCGGGTATAAAGTTATCTACATTTTTTTCATAATTTCAAAAGGATTACATTATTTTTTACATATTTATTTTGTGGACGTATACGGCACGCTTTCATAATGCAATCTGCCCAAAATATTCCGAAATGTATTTTTTTGCAATTAATTTTTTTTTTTAAATAAGGTTCACCCTAGTATGCATATATGTATGTGTGTGTGTGTCTATTGACAGTGTAAACAAAATGCTTGGAAATATGAATATTTATGAATATTTCACAATATTAAGCAACCAAAAAGACATGGAACACGAAATGAAGCCATAATGCTTCGAGCTTCAATATGAGAACAACTGAAAATGTTACAGTGTTACAAAAAAAAACAACATTTTAATGCATTCCGGGAAAAACAAATATTCTATGAAAATATTTTGTCCATGTTCATGCAAGTACTACAGCACGAAGGTATCGATAAGTCGCTTAACCATCGACAACATAAAGGGTGTTTTTTATTGAGGTATAGAACTTCGAATTGAAATAAAACACAAGAAAATCGTTTTAATGTCCATCAATTTGGCTTTATTGGAAGGATAATTTTATGCCATTAATGTTTAAATATGATTTCGGGCATGTGGCCGCCGCGGCTGTCTCGAATAAAGCCAATTCTACAGGTCCAATTTTCAACCACTTGTTGGAACCACAACTCATCCACATTCATGCCATCCAATTCGGGAACAAAATAGTCGGTTATCATGGCTCTATACCGGTCTCCATTAACGGTAACTGACTCTCCAGCATTATTTCGGAAGAAGTATGGCCCAATGACTCCACCAGCCCATAGAGCACACCAAACAGTCAGTTTTTGTGGATGTAATGGCATAAAATGGACGGAGCTTGCGGTGAACTTCGCGAACTGAACCATTACTTTCGAAATAAATTTGCACGATTTGCAAGCGTTGTTCTTTTGTCAACCTGTTCATGATGAAATGGCAAACCAAACTAAATATTAATCACTTGACAGCTGACAAAATGGCCGCCAGTTAAAAAAGTGATGCCAACTTAAAGTTCTATACCCCAATAAAAAACACCCTTTACTCTTAGCAAAACAGAACAACAAATATTATCAACAACAAAATTTAAACAAACTGCAAATGGCTCAAGAGATTTGAGTCCAGTGACTCCATTTTGTTTAGATCCACTGTGCCCTGTGGCTGTTAATGCCTGTACACACTAAAACACACCGCGACTTATAGGATGTAATCCAAAAACAACAACAAAACAAATGTGATTTAATCATTATTTACTTTACAATGACAACAAATGTTTGCGTATATTTGCCAAAAACAACACAAAAAATGTAATGAAGCATAATTGTACATGTAGACCAAAGCTAAACAGTGGCATCATTATGATCAAATAAAATAACTTAAGCATTATACACATAATTCAGATAATTTGTAATCAGCGAGAGCTGACACATATACACACAGAATATAGAATATTTACATGGTGTATAAAAACGCTACTTACCCAGTAAAACCACAACGACCGCAGAATCTCTGACACCCCAGTCCCAGCAAGTACGCAAAGCGATATACAGGATGTTATGATATTTGCCCATTAGACATACCTACAACAACAAAAAGCAAGAAACACACACTGATTATAATGGGATTTTGTTTTTAAATGGATAAATTAAAAAACATAAATTTATATTAAAATCTGCGTAATGACCGGGCTATAGAAGTTTATCCTTCGCAATTACTTCCATGCAGACTTACACATTATTCACCTAAATTAAAAATGATCAACGGAATGCAACTGATATGGCCTACAAATCAAAACAAACTTTGCGAAGAAGTATTTAACTGAAGTAGATTGGCTTTATTAACATTTCTTTAATAACATTCGGGGCGAAATAGACCAAGGCAAAACAAGTGCTTTCTGTGAACTTACACCACTTAAAGGACACAGAGATTACTGGGAATGCATTGATGAAGAGTAAATATATATGAATGTTCTAATTCCAGGAATATTAATTACATTTGACTCTAACCTTAAATATGTCAAGGTTGATATCATGTGTATAGTAGAGAGGAAAATATTTCAGTTGGCACTGCTCTAAACAAATGCGTACGCTACTGCGAATTTGAGGTATAGTTTAAATGATACTAAAATAGGTTAGTATTATGAAAGATGATAACGTATGAACGTTTCTTCATCATTCATTGAATGAATTGAATGAATTGAATGAATTGAATGAATTGAATGAATTGAATGAATTGAATGAATTGAATGAATTGAATGAATTGAATGAATTGAATGAATTGAATGAATTGAATGAATTGAATGAATTGAATGAATTGAATGAATTGAATGAATTGAATGAATTGAATGAATTGAATGAATTGAATGAATTGAATGAATTGAATGAATTGAATGAATTGAATGAATTGAATGAATTGAATGAATTGAATGAATTGAATGAATTGAATGAATTGAATGAATTGAATGAATTGAATGAATTGAATGAATTGAATGAATTGAATGAATTGAATGAATTGAATGAATTGAATGAATTGAATGAATTGAATTAATTGAATTAATTGAATTAATTGAATTAATTGAATGAATTGAATGATGAATTTGTTAGCAAAATAATTGTCCATATCCAGCTACCCTTAGGCCCAAACTGGAAACGATAACGGAACGACTCGTAAAATGTTGAGGTAGATCAATGTTCCAGGATTTTCATCAGTGCGCACACTACGACTACGTGGATCATTAATTTTCGCCATTGTACTGGACTTATTCGCATTTGTGACAAGATTTATACTTCTGACCAATCCAAATAGTCGGTCCTAAATCATGGCTCCACTGCCCGAGATGGTCGCAAAAGTGATGGGAAATGCAGCAAAAATTTCAAACTTTGCACTGGCCAATAAAGGTGGCCACTTGATTGATGTTGCAATCAAACCGTAAAGGACCACATTATATAGAAATGCCCAGTATCCGTATATTCTTTTAATATTCACATAACGACATACAAAATGGAGCATAAAAAAGAAAAAACTTGAATTTTTCCTTAGCATTCTATAAATGCAACTGACGGGAATTTCACTGCAATTATTGAGCTGTACACGATATAATTGTTATACTCACTGACCGAGAACTACAGCTTTAAAGGCGCAGGCTAATAATTTGTAAAGTGTGCGGAATTTAGGAAGTGGAAACGGCCGCTGAAAATGTTTTGATAGTCGCATATACTGCCATACACACCATGGTCACGATATTGATTGATTGAAAATATAGTAGCTCCATATGTTTTCTTACTCAATTTTGTACAATTCAATACTAAAAAAATCTTCTGTATGGCGCCAATATTTTATATCCATGACAAATATTACTCTGCAGTTTAATAAATTCTCATAAAATAACTTAACGTTTCCGAAAGCCATAACCAGAAATAGTTATCAAACTAAGAAAATAAATAAAAAAAAAAGTTTAATATTTTATCCTTACATCACCGTTGCCATCCTTTTGATCCCGATGATAGCGTACAGCAGACAAGACGGCTATGCGGGCCACCTCCTCCGTGCGCATATTTTGACCTAGAAACACACAAAGAAAAATAAACCAATCAATTGAAAAAACAACCAATAAAACTCACCATCGCTACAACCACCGATGATGGCATTCAAATGATCCAAAACATCACGACGGGATGAGCGATCCTGTAGGCCGCTGCGACTGATTTTGTCCAAAGTATCCGTATAAAAACATTCGAAAATAAAATCCATTCTAGGATCTTCAAATTCACACTGCCAACAGGTACTCTCACTATTTCGGGGACACAATTATAATCCTCCTCTAGAGTCGCAACTTAATTAAGGCCTTCTTTTGGCTTTTAAATGCATACAAATGTCTTGATGTTTTTCACTTTTTTTTTATTTTTTTCCCATTCGGTAACTAATTCTAAAACATAACAATGAAGCCGTACAAAAGCATGTACATTTTGGTTTTCATTTCAAATTCATTTACGTCTACCCATATCTTTGGTCATGACATAATGACATTCTAGTGTTCTTGTCAGAACCGATTGTTATAAGTTAGAATGTGTCATTGAACTTTTTAATATTTTAATTAGTTTATGTTCATTGATAAACAAATAATTATAAAATTAAGAAACTGCTTTCGATTAATGTAGCATTAACCTTCACAAGAAACGCATCTCTTGCTCACACTTAAATCTGAAACACACAAACTGTTCTCACTTAAATTCTCTTTGGCTATGTTTTGGTTAAATCAGAAATTCGGTGTTTTCTTTGGTAAATTTGCCGGTTCGAATACGAAATATATGAAATCCAAAACAAAACTGAACACTGTACCCAGTTGTTGTGGAAATAATAGCATAGTTTTTGGCGCTCTTGTTATATTATTTGGTATTCTCTTGCGATGAGAGCATCTAAATAAGTGAGAAGAGAATCAAACTCGCCGGGCATCAACAAGGTGATATACAGGGTGATAACGCGGTTTAATTTGTTTATCTCATACAGAGATGCAAAATAAGAAATTCCATATAAGCGCCCCGGTAGGCGAGTTGGTAGCGTGCTTGCCTATCAGCGTGGGGGTTGTGGGTTCGATTCCCACCAGAGGCTTTGGTCTGTCGCTGCAAAAAATCAAGCCAAAATAGTCTTTGTCACTCGGTTTATCCTTGGACCCAAAATTAGAATATAAATTTACTTTGTATTGTAATTAAATAAAATAAAAATAAAAATAAAAATAAATAAGAAATTCCATAACAACGATATTTCACGGTAACCCACAAAAAAAGTGTAACAACGTCAAGTTGGAGCTCCGAGGTGGAAAATTGACATATCCGAGACGAATATTGAGATGGGTTGCGAGTCCATGTTCCAGGACTGAGTCATTCTCGTCAGACAGAGTCCAACTTAAAAAGACGGAGACCGTAAAGGCCTTATTACTTGACCGTTGCCGGAACGTAAACGTAATCGTAACCGGAACGTTGATGTAGTGGTGGTTACCCAAGATACGTGAAGTACCATATGTTGTATGTAAACAAACAAAATAATTTGTCTGTTTGGTCTGTTTGTTTTGATAAAAACGTAAAAAAATCATTAATAATGAAAGAAAGTGTTGTGAAGAAACAATTTATCCATTTTTATGTTTTTATTTTATTATTTTTCTAACAAAGTCGTTTCTTTTACTTTCTTGCTGTTTTTTTTTTGCTAGAAACAAATCAGCTGTTTGTTAAATGTCACTTGCCGGATAGAAAAATCTATTTTCTACAGGTTCATCCGTTACGTTACGATTACGGCCAAGTAACCATTTGTACATGTTTCCCATAAGGAGAACATATCAGCTGACACGTCACGGTTACGATTACGGTCAAGTAACTCGGCCTTAAGAGTTGCCTGTCTCACAAACTTTTGGTAAAAACTTTTATACAACATGTGTGGGGTGGTGCCTCATTTCGGTCAAAACATATTTTCAATAATCGCGCTATTTGGGAAGTTGGTTTGCATTATTTCACAACAGCAATTCAATAAGTTTGGAAGTTGGTTTGCATTATTTCACAACAGCAATTCAATTCATATCGTTCCCTGGCAAAGTAACAAATCAAAAAAAAAAAACTAGATATATTTTTTTTTTGTTAAAGCTGTTGTTCAAAATTATTAAAAAATACAAATGTTCTTTCTCCACCAACGGATATCACTTCAAATGCCCAACAAGTGTCACATTCATCATCCACGATTGCATTTCAATCACCCTGTGTATTACAAATACTCTCGCTCTCTTATCTAGACGATACCAACACTGCGCATAACCATGCAGAAAGAATACTCCGAATTGGGGTGGTGTGGAATTAAATTGGAATGCACCGCAAGTATGATGATGGTGACAGAGAGAGGGAGGGTTGTTAGCAGAAGTAAAAACGTTGCCTGTCGGCTTTTTTGTTTTGTTCTCACTATTCTATTAAATATTGTTTTTTTTTACACATTAATGCAAACCAAATTCACAGCGAAAAATTTACAACAACTAAATTGATAATTTTTACATGACACTTCAAAAACATAAAAACCACATAAAAACAAATTAAATTCATTCAATCGAATCCAATAAAACGACAAAAAAAACAAATTGTGATTGCTCAACCGCAAATGCTTCTGCCAAAGACCACAAAGTAAAATGTAAACATTTACTGACGCACAACACATCAAAGTAAACAAACAAAAGTTCATTCACAGACCACTTCGAAAAAAACGTTTTAGTTTTTTTTTTTTATTACATTTTATAAAATGTATAATTCAATTACATTTACACTTCACTACACATTCCGTTATTTGACTTCTTCTATTATTATCTTTCTTTCATGTTGTAGAAATTGCTAAAAATATATAGAGGAGCACACGTTATTGTCGACGTTTTGTTTATTTCACGAAAGTAATACTAAACTGACAGTAATTCTGGCTGTCATTTGCAGCTGAAATGAATTTTCATTTACATTTTCATGTTCTCTCCTGTGTCGCGCTCTTTCCCTCTCTGTGTCTTATCACAGTGGGTATGTTCAGTGTGTGTGTATACTAGTAGAGCCATAGTGTACAGTGGGACTTACAACAAATAATGTGATCAAAATAAAACAGAGGCACAAAAATCATAAATTAAACACACTGGAGTCGCTTGACTAGCGATTTAATTTTATTAGAGAGAGGGAGAGAGTAATTGGATTCTGATGTGTTCATTTTATTTAAATTAACTCATGGTGTAGGTGTTTTTTGTTGTGCCATAAAAATGTTTATAGAGGCTATGGCTTCCAATTGTGTCACTGTCTTTTCCTGTCTTTGCAGAGTTGAGGTTGGTCTTCATTTGATTGTTTTAAGCGCCCAAAATTGAACGTTTCAACTACAGTTGGATAATGAAAAAAGAAGAAGAATAAAAATTATTTTGGTTCACCAAATTCCAAAAATAAAATAAATTACATAAATACTGCTCCTGTGTAAGTTTGTAGATGCTGCAATTGGTTTCCGACCACCACCAGTTCCATACATGTACTTTTTGCCCGTACCAAAGTTCATTTAGCAGTTTTTTAATTCTCAAATGTTTTCTAAAAATCTTGTGTTACCAAAATCCACTACAAATGTTTAATAATATTTTAATTATTCACCGGAGACATATGTTTTCTGATAAAAGTGTGAGTTTTGCCACATCAACAGCCGATGACTGATGACTGACCACTCAAAAACGCATTTGAAGTTTAAACTCAGTTTTATTGGAAACGGATTTTTACATAATCGTGGTTTAACTGCGATCTTTGTTATTGGTCTTAAGAGGGCATAAAAATATCTTTTTACATTTCATAATTTTAGTCTTTTTAAAAAATTATATGCCAACATCAGAATTTTATTGGACGATGTCGAAGACTTGTCGAGGAAAAGTACAAATATATTCATGGATATATTGAAGCAAATTAAGTACAGTGTACTCTCTCCTTGCGGACACCTCTCATAAACGGACACTTTTTTCAGTACCAATCCACTTCAGTCCTCTTGTACTTCTCTCAAAAGCGGACACCTCTCATAAGTGGAGACAATTCTCAGTCCCTTATGTGTCCGCTTATGAGAGAGTACACCGTACAGACATTAAAATAACGCGTTTGCGTTCTTAATCATGCCAATCGTGGCAAATCATTTCATGAGTTTCACATTAAAAACTAGCTGGAGCTGAAAAAAATAATCTGCAATGACAGAATTATCGTAGAGAAATATCCATATTTGCTGGTTCCACAATTCCGGACATATTTTTTCGTATTGCCTCTGGAAAACGCCGAAATTGTATGACACATGCCAAGTATTATACTCAAGATCTTCTCTAACAGCTGTTCGACGAGTTTTCGTGACTATTCTTTATCATTCTGTGATCGGTTGCTGACCAAAAAAAACGAATAACAGGTGTCCCTTAATATTCCATGAAGAAACGGACGGGGATCATTTCTCGATTTCCATACGCATTCCTTTTTTTAATGTCCTCTATTATATTATTTTTGCTATTCTGCCGGCAACACCTCGAATTCATGGTATGTGCTAAATTCGAAGATGATTTGTTGTCGATCCATCTGTGGAAAACATGTTTTAATGTTTAATGTTTTTATTAAGATGAGAACCTGGGATTGCTGTGAGATAGTCACACACACCTCGACCGACCACAATGAACACTTGCACACTTATTAAAATAATGAAAAATTATTAAATCAATTAAATTTTAAATCAATCATCATTAAAACGAACTGATAAGACTTTAACATCGATATGATATTACAGTTTTTTTTACTTACAGTTAGGGAATTCACAAGGTGTACTAATGTTGTAAGTTGTAACAAAGTACGAGACCTACAATAGTATGTATGTGAACAACCTGTCGTATGTGTATGTACTGACATCTAAGAAACGTACATTTTCAAACGTCAAATGTAAAAATAATAAATAATAAAAAAATTAGTTGAATAGAAATGCCTTTCGAAAGCGAAAAAAATAAAATATTAACCGCTTTATGCGAAAATTTTGCATTTGACATACTTATGGTTGAGTCAAGTAAGTGCTGGGTTCTTTCTTTCGCTTGTTACAAAAAAAAAAATTTGTCCAGGTGATGAAGATGAGGAGGATGAAATTCATGAAAATTTCAGAATGAATATGATTTGTTTGATGAAGAATCGAAGAAGTGTTCACCTGGGACTACCTAAATCAGCGGCTTGGCAGCAGAAAGTACCAAAAATTGTACAAATGTACAATTTCTTCCATCACTGTCCCTTAGTACGATTTCAAAACACATATCCAAACGTTGTACTGTCGTACAATTCTTTTATATAGAAAATATCAACAAAAAATATACAACAGTTGTACAGCTTTAGTACGTACGACACTTACAACACTTAGGACACCCTTGTGAACACCCTAAGTATTTTTGATTTTAACCAAATTTCAGAAAATTTGTCAGTTATGACAATTGCCCATCTCAGCGACGCAATGTGTGTTTAGTTTTGTTAGATACGTGTGTACACGTTCTATGAAAGTTGTTAAATCATTGTAATGTTCAAATGAAAAAAGCGAAAAAAAACCGACTTAAATAAATCGCATCCATATTAGTCAACATGTTGGATACATTAGTTGTGCACCCACACAATGACGCTCTCGCACACACGCTCATACACTTTCTCGTTCTCTCAGTCTTGGCTAGAAAATCATCTATGATAGAGTACAAATTCTACGAGAGTACATGTGAGCGCCGTACACATTCAGACGACCGCATTCGTAATCATCCAAAGGGTGAAGGAACACATGAATCTGTGACCGGTTTGTGTGTGTGTGGGTTTACGTTTTGGTGCAGGTGTTCATCTCTGTAAATACGACGAAACATATGGAGTGGATGTTCTTAATTTATGTTCTACATTGAATTGAACTTAACGCATTATCTGTGATTACTTTCGCAGGAAATTGTGGCACGTCACCACTTTCTGTGTCCGTCTGTCTGCCTGTCTCTGCGTCCGTCTATCTAGCTGTGAGTGTGTGTGTGTGTGTGTGTGTGCATACAACAAATTGCTGGGGAATAAATTTGAACATAAAATGATTCTGAAAACATCAACGCTTGTCGGTTTGGGATGGGGTTTCAGTTTTCCAACCCGTTGCATGTTATGCATTTCTTATTGGTGCACTAGTTGGAGAGGGCGATGTCCATCATCCTTTCATCATCCTATTCGATCTTAGTATCCTTGTATTTATTTCATTCCATTTCGCTCTTACTGCAGTCATTTACTGTTTAGTAAGGTATGCTCATGCATCAATGTGACTGACGGGCAACGCTTTCATCGCACGGTGGTTCCAAGGCAGGTGGTATTATAAGATCTTTGTTTCATAGAAAATAATAGTCGGTAGCTATGATGCGATAAACATCGCGTATATCAACCAAGAAACGAATCCGACAATTCGGATGTGTGAACACATCCTTCCTTTTGGTTAGTGGTTGTATACTTTCTGTGTGGCTCTTATTCAAATTACACGATTATTATCTTTGGGTCGTAGCTCCCGTTTGAGAATGGAACTTAAACTCGATGAGATCTTTCCTGGTGATTTGGATGATAAGACACTGCCACTGACAATTCCCGGTTGGTTAGGCTAGGAGAAACATCCTTACTTACTTACATTCCATGAAAGAAAAGACGGGAACTTCTTTGGAATCGGTGACCTATGCGGGATATAATTGTGTATACGCGATATAATTGTGTATACCCTGTCTGGAATCGAAGCATAGGAAGAAACTCTTTAAAGAAAACATTTCAATTTTGAAATAAATTGAAATTACAGTGTACTCTCTCATAACTGGACACCTAAGGAACTGAGAATTTTGTCCTTTTATGAGAGAAGTACACAGAAGGACTGAAGCGGAATGGTACTAAAAAAAAGTGTCCGTTTATGAAAGGTGTTCGCTTAAGAGAAGTGTCCTCAAGGAGAGAGTACACTGCATAAATGATGTAGCATTTTCATTAAATGGATCTACAATTTTCATCAAATTGATCTACGGATGTACGAATTCATCAAATTGATGAATATTTTGTTTGTGTACGAATGATTGACAGGTTACCCGACTGTTGAGACGGTACTCTGGCCCGCAATCCAAATAAAACGTTTGTATACGGGATGTTTAGCTAATCTGGTCGGTTGGACTGTTGAGCCAACTACATTTACCTCATACTATTGTGGATGTTTATTAGGCAACCACTGTGCATCGTCTATTTCCTAATGATTGTAAGAATAATCCTTTGCTTTTATGTTTTCCTTTTTTATAACCTGCGACTTTACGAGCAGCTATCTTCTATATACATATATATATCTTTTTATACTTCAAATAAATATATATGTCTGTGTATAGCTAGCAACTTATTCAACATTTTTATTGCATTTGTAGATTACTTTGCGAAGAGATCAACCAGGATGAATCATTCCATTTGGAATACCGTGGGCCAGTCGTCATGAAAGGCAAACCGACACCGATGAATTGTTGGTTTTTAACACGCAACGCCACAACCAGTCAACCCGGCAGTACCGGCGGCAGCACCAGTGGGGCCATGGATTCACCATTGCCACCGCCGACACCGACCGTTGCGCCCCAGGCATCCGCATCACCATTCTCGACAACAGCAAATGCACAATCACAACAACCCCCAACTCCAGCGGTGCGTACGCAGTCGGCAACAGCGACACGTAAGACATCCAGTACTAGCATCACATCAGAGCCATCGTCATCATCATCGCCTACACCTTCAGCTTCAGCATCCGCCACGGTCCTTGGTGCTGCTGGTGGTAGCGGTGTTGGTGAACATGCAAATGCTGAAGCAGCAACAGCCAGAACAACAACGGAAACATAGAAAATGTGCAAAGACTCGTCCTGTTGCTGCTGAAATATAC
This sequence comes from Hydrotaea cyrtoneurina, assembly GCA_958296145.1. Lineage (NCBI taxonomy): Eukaryota > Metazoa > Arthropoda > Insecta > Diptera > Muscidae > Hydrotaea > Hydrotaea cyrtoneurina. Next base: position 120,784,984 of record OY282512.1, read on the forward strand.
TCTAAAGGATGCGTTCGTATATTTAAGCGGATATGGTTTTTACTACTACTAACTAAAGGTAATTTATTTTAATGCATCTCTAGTATACTAGCAGCACATCCAGTTGGAAAACTGCAGCCATGGCATTCTCTCTCACACACACACACACACAGAGACACACCGCCATAACTACACAATGACATATCGCATACTAAGCCTCACGGACATATGCATACAGACGACTACAACCTCTAACGATGAAGGATGCCTGCATGCAGGATACACATGCTTGCATATGTGTGCCCTCCCGTCCGTCCGTCCGTGTATCCGCCTGTCTGTGTAATACCACATTTGTATAGATTTCCTCTAGATCCTTATGCAAATTCTCTTTTATTCACAAACTAAAGAGTCGTACACAGAGAATAAATATGCAAATGCTTCCTTTCTTATTGTGTGATTATTATAAAGTATTCGAATGCGAGAGCTGGGCTGAGCTCCTTGTGTGTTGATCTAATAACTAACACGTCTTCTGGTGAATTATGTATGCCGACATGCGATGGAAATTCTGGTAACGGCTGGGACTTGTTTCTAACGCATGTCGGAGTGTGTTTGGATATTGGTGTAATTCTTTTCCTGCATCATTTCATTTGTCAGATTTGCAACCTAAGTCGAACATTATTGCAAATCATATCTCGACAATTCATAAATGATTGAAGGATATGCAATTGCATTGAAACATTTGAGACAGCAGTTGAGACAGTGTGTCCTTTTTAGAAGGTATGGAATGAATCAAAGGGTGATTCAAAGAGTAGGTACCCTATACTATTGCCGCAACATACTAATCGAGGAGTTGCCCATAACAAAAGTTGCGGTAAACGAGTACGAACTGTACTAAATGCAGCGTCCAAGTAAAAGAAAACGTTTTTTGGCACAACCACTAACTATTGCCTTATAAAACGTATTCGAAAGGTCATTAGTTGCTTTCACATGATGTTCGCTTTCATCCCACAATTACCAAGCAACGCTGTGTCAACTCTCAAGATGATACGAATTATACTAAATTACCCCAAACATTGGCAATGACTTCAATCATTGGCAAGGTTGAATTAAATAATTTTGGATTTCTGTTTCACTCACTGGTAACTTTTGCCAAATGAACAAACATGACCCAACCCAGCCCAGCCCGGGCCAGCCCGCGTTACTTATTCATTAATTTCTACTTTGAGCCGTGGCATAATCAGAACGTATCGTATGAAAATAAAAAGTAGAAGAAGAGATACATTAAATCGGAATGAAATGCAAAATGTAAATGAAAAAGCCAACCAGCAGCCAACAACCCAATTACAGTCAGCCAACAAAAGTGGAGAAGTGAACGAGTGAAAGTGAATGTGAAAAAGCAAAGGCAAAAACACCGAATGCTGTTTCATAGCAAACAAATACGAATTTAAATGATGATGATGACCCTCAAATGATGGCTCAGCCGTTTGCAAATTCTCTGTGTTGGTGTTGGTGGATTAAAATAAGGTTTTTTTTTTTGTGAGAATTCACAGGAATATTGTTACCCTACATTTGAAATAACAACCAGGAAAGGTTTAGAATTCATTGTTATATTTCAATTTGAGGTTCACCGGAATTTAAATTGGAGATGGTGACAGTACTCTTTTATATTGGCCTGTACATATGTACCTGATTGAGAAACGTTCGACTTTTCCCCTTTGATAAATATTGGGGGATTTATCTTTTGAGTCCCTGAAATCAACTTGGCTTATAAGGATAAAGGACGGAATGTTCGAAAGTACACTGAAAAAAAATATTTTCGAAAAAGTCCTATGAAATCGTTCTTATTTCCGAAGCCATATAAATATTGAATTTATGCTTGTTTGTGGATAGAATACTCCACTGCTCTTAAAGGAATATTAGAATACGTTTTTTCTTATTTCAAGTGGTCGTGGCACAATTAGGATCAGTTTGCTTAAATTTATACCGAAAATGACAGATGACTCCTGGTCATATTAGATGGTAATTAGACAAACGGGCGTGACAGCTCTCACTGAAACGATGCTTTAAAAACAACATATCACTGACGCTATTGGATACAATTGGCTGGAATTTTAACTGAATGGTAATAATGATAGGGGGATGTTTACTGTCTATATTAGGTGATAATTGGGCAAATGGACGTGGCACCTCCAACTTATGTAATTTAAAATTCCAACAAAACTTCAGAACTGTTAATTTAACTCAAAGAACAACAATCGATTTTCATACTTTTTCATTTTGGAATTTAATTGTCATGAAAATGTTCAGACATCAATTGACATTTGAAATATTCAATTTTAATTTGAAGAAAGTATATTGAAATTCGGAAACTCATGTGGAAATTCAGAGAACTCCAACTGAAAAAGACATAAAAGAAAATTCAAAAGACACCAAATCAAAATCAAGAGACATCAACTGAAGTTTAGAATATTCCCTTTGAAATTCAAAAACTCATGTTCATTTGCAATTCAGAGAACTTCAACTGCAGTTCAATAAGATTCCTATATAAATCAGCAGGCATCAATTCAAATTCAGATTATTCCATGTGAAATGTAAAATTTTTTGTATTTTCTATTTGAATTGGTTGCAAAATTTTCTAAATCAATAGGAATTATTGAATGTCCACTGAAATGTTGGAATGTCAAAAGGATTTTTTTAATAAAAATATTTTGTCGTTTTCGATTTTACAAAAAAAAAATGTTTGGCTTTGGTTATAAATTGCACAGAAATCGGACAAGACGTGTTTGAATTACGGCAAATGATGACTCAAACAATTTTAATTTTTTATCATCAAATGTGTCAAATTAACTGATGGACACAAAATTTGTCATGCTCTTATAAATTCATTCGTCAGTAATTAATGCAATACAAGTGTAAAAGTCACTTCCATTCCTCTCCTAGGATTTATAATTCAGAAATCGTATATCAAGCGTGTTCGGTGGTCACGTTGAATGTTAACCATGACGTAGAGTACTTTCAAAATCGCCTACACCGAACATTTCGCCAATTCTAAATCCCACCATAGTTTCTTTTAGAATATTAATGATTTACAATAGAAGAAGCCCGAACTCTCGTCGTGTTTCTTTAATTAAAATATGATTTGTACATTTTATTCAATTTTCGTTAGAATTATTTTCAAATAGTCCGTTATCATTTCGTGCTGACATTTAACTCATTTCACCAGAAGCGGTCATTCCAATAAGCTTTTGGGATTGCAAATCCTTCAACAGCGAAAATGAAAAATCGTAATCAAATAAAAAAGAGGCAATTTAATGGATTACGTTCAAGCTGTTAGATTAAAGGGAGGTGGCAAGTGCTCACACGCCAGAATCGGCCATGGTGTGGTTTTTAAAATATTCATTTAGCAAATTTTACTTTAGCACTAATTTATTCTTATTGGCCTTCTAATGTAAGTCAGCATTTGTTTTGTAAACAATATTTTATTATCAAGGCGTTTGCAGTGGTGCAAATCAAACAAAGTCACACAGCGGATCTGGATCTTATATTTGTCTCCAACTATCAATCAACTATTGACATTTGCTAAATACTGAATCTTTAGTGACTAAAGTGTAACTCAATTTCAGTGGATTAATGTGACTAGAAATTGATTGAATAATGGTCAAGTTTTAGCAAAAAAAGCGGGCACACTGATACCGGCACGTGAAAGATAAGGTCTACCCCAACAGCCCAGCGTCGATTCAAGACCTCAAAGATATAATATTGGCATACCTTCCTCTTTTTTATGAAATAAACATCCGATCATTTATCTCAAAAAATTTCATTTTTCTTTGAATACCAAAATAACACCTCTTGTTGGAGAACCCTGTATTATATTATAAATATTATGTATATTATAACCAGAAGATAAATATATATTCAAAATATGTGTTCAACTGACATTAACAAACCAAATGCGAACTTGTAAGACCCAGCTCAAACAAATTGTATTTTACTATACCCCACTAATTTCGTAACCCTTTCTATAAACTTCTATAAAGTCAGCCATATTCTCTATTATGGTAAATTATTTGTTTACTGTTTGTTCTCTTCTTCCGCTGACATCATGTGCGATGTAAATGCAATACATTCTTTGATTTATTCGTTTACGTTTAATAACGTCTGCCAAAAGACAAATTGTACCGAAAGAAACATTCGTTCCGACATCTATTGTTCGGTTTTGATGGTGGCCAAGAAGAAGGCCCCTCTGGCCTCCCATTTCGGAAACGGCTTTTTGGACAAAACAAAACACACATTCAAGTTTTATTCATAAGTACCTACACACACACACACAAACACACGTACACATATATATATACACAATGTCATCAATAATAAGTTTGACTTACACGTGTTTGCTGTTCAAAGGAGGATGTCAGTCGCCAGCACAAGGACATCATAAATAAGAATAAAAGTTACATTTTGTTTTGGCTAAGGCAAATCTCATTCACGGACTTTGACTTAATTTTATGGAGATTTTTGTGGAGTGCGGAGCCTATAAAACCGTAGGCTGGCAATATTTAAATGTGGATTTGTTTTTCTTTTCAAAGCTGATTTAAGATTTTCGATTTCTCGCAAATGACATAATACGCCTGAAATATAATTTTCCCTAAGCGCCCCGGTAGGCGAGTTGGTAGCGTGCTTGCCTATCAGCGTGGGGGTTGAGGGTTCGATTCCCACCAGAGGCTTTGGTCTGTCGCTGCAAAAATCTAGCCATATGGTCTGTCACCCGGTTTACCCTTGGACGCGAAATTAGAATATAAATTTAGAATGAGCGAGCGAAATCAATTTGAGCAGAACGTTTGTATCCGTAACATAGATCGTAATTCACCATTTTTTTTAAACACTCAGGAGATGCCCCCTATAAATGCAATGCATTGTGTTAACGAAAGGAAATTAGGGTATCGGAATGAGGAAAGAGGGAGTAATGTTTGTTGACATTTGCTTTGAATTTCTGAATGTCACTACTGGCAGGAAACACATTTGCTGGAAGAATATTCCACATATGAACGCTTCGGCTAAAGAACGAATTTTCTCTATAGTGCGTCGTCCGGTCAACCGGCCATTTCACAATGAACGGATGAGATATATGATTAAGCAGCTTTATCTAAATGGATGGATATGTATGATCATTAAAAGAATAGTTGACAGATGGAAGAGCAGCGTCGAATCGTTTCAGTCATTTTAATATTTTTTCTTTCAAACAACTGATAAATATGTTTATTGGCCAATATATGGGGCAAACCAACAACAGAAGTCATCATTACTTAAAATTTGGTAAACCATGGAATTACTTTTTAAAATAAATTTTTATTCAGATATCATACTGAAGGTAATTATATGTCGTTGTGTGGCAATGAGCTTTTTGTAGCGGTAATACTCGTATTTCTTTGGTGCGGGATGAAAATTAAGCTCCCTTTGGAATTGCCACAATGTTTCAACAATAATTAAAATTAATTAAATGTATGAGAATTATTTGCTTTTTAAAAATAAACGTAAATAAAACTCATATAAAATATTTTTTTTCATGATATTTCTTTTTTTTTATTATAAAGTTTGAACGTTGACATTATGTGCGATACACTACATCATTTAAATGACCATTACGCGAAGTGTTGCAAACATTGATTCGTTTGAGGTAATTTTGGACCACATATTGGGCGGTATCTCAGCCATAACTTGACGAATGTTGGTTCTTAAGTGCTCAAGAGTTAAAAGATTATGGTGTCACAAAAAGTGTAATGGTGTCAAATCGCATGATCGTGGTGACCAGTTCAAGTCGCCACGACGAGAAATTACGCGGCCAGGAAATGTCTCTTGCAATAAAAGCACATTCGCTCGAGTTGTGTGGCATGTGGCAGCGTCTTGTTGAAAGCACATATTCTCCAAGTCGTATTCTTCAATAGCAAGCAAAAATAAGTCGGTTATCATATGACCTTAACGCTCCGAATTGACGGTGGCGGTCGTCCCCTCGTTGTTTTCGAAGAAATAAGGTCCAATCACACCTTTGTACCAAAGAGCGCACCAAACAGTGACTTTTTGTGGATGTAATGGCATCTCTTCAATTACTTGAGGATTCTCAGAACCCCAAATAAGACAATTTTGTTTATTAACATACCCACCGAGTGAGAAATGTGCTTCATAACCATAAATCATAATCTCCTCTTAAAGCACGATAAATAAATGTCCTAGGTTTTAATAATTTTTACGCGTTGTGTGATAGTTAAGCGATCCATTTTCATCAATGTCAAACTTCCAACTGAAAAGAAAAAAAATTGGTTTAACAACTTAGTTCGACAGACGTCGAATTCCAGCCCTATATTTTTGAAACCACAAAATGGATAACCCTATATATGTTAAATAGAACCTTAGTTCCACATAAATTACAAACAAATAATTCTCATTCAAGCGCCCCGGTAGGCGAGTTGGTAGCGTGCTTGCCTATCAGCGTGGGGGTTGTGGGTTCGATTCCCACCAGAGGCTTTGGTCTGTCGCTGCAAAAATCTAAACATATGGTCTGTGTCACCCGGTTTACCCTTGGACCCAAAAATTAGAATATAAATTTTCTTTGTATTGTAATTAATAATAAATAAATAAAAATAATTCTCATTCATATTGATGAGATTATGAATACATTTTGGCGCGAAATCGTTTGTGGACAATATATTTTTAAAATATCCGTGTAAGTGAAAAAAAAATATAAGATTATTAGAGAACAATTTGATTTTCTATTAAATACAAAAACTTTTCAAAACAGGTTGAGTAATCGCTTAATTACAGAACTTCAAAAGAGTAATTGAAAATATTAAAAAAAAATTTGATTGCTCTAGTTTTTACATCGACAGCTGTAGTATTGACATCAAATCCACAAACAAATAAATTTCAGTAATTTGATTTAAAATGGCCAGAAATCAATAAAAATAAATGCAATTGAGTTTCACTGGCAAGAAATTGTAAAAGCAAAACTCATCAATTACTTTTTTTTAAATTTTTTCTTGCCACTAACACACATTGTAAATGCAATTTCCAATTCAATTGCTTTTTAAATGATTTTTTTTTGTCTTTCTATAAAGGTTTTTTTCCTGTGTGAGATTCGTATGACATAGGGAAAGAGTATATGAATCATGTTTTCCAATACAATTGCACTATTATATTTATTTCAAATATTAATTCTCTATCGCTCCAGTCCAACTGAGACTCATGAGATGACCACCTAAGTGTAAATAGAACTCTTCAACCATTCAAACCCATTACATATTCGATTACATAGCAATATTCTACCTGTCAGCGTTTATATGTCTGTAAAAGTCCCATAATGTATTATTCCACCTTAGGCCTGGGTCCAACAACAATTAATATTAATACAAATCAGTATTCCGTACATGGCATTATTGTCACAACTAACATATATACGGGTATAAAACTCCCATTCGTTTTGAATTTCATGTCATATCATAACACATACTATATGCATATGTGTGTGTGTGTATATGTGTTCCATATGTGTATGGTGGCATTCCAAACATATTCCACACATATAAATAATTAGTTAATGAATAATAAAATAAAGATTGTACACGGAGCATTTAACATGTAATTATTGCTTATGCCGACTACAGATGACACAAAACCCACCAGTCTGTCCCCACTCCGCAACCTCACACACCCGGTTGACACTGTTACAACTTGTGTATGTGAGCAAAACAAAACGAGAGGATGTCCTTTCACTGAATAGATCTTTGAACATGAGCTCACGTGTATGTGTCGGTCATGAATAAATGATGCTCTCGGACAGCCGGATGATATAGCAGGAGCACTAACAGGATGTGGCTTGACAAATAAATACCATAAGGGATTATCTTCATGTGTATGTGTGTGTGAACAGACACACACTCGCTGAAAGCATTTAGTTTGATTGTCCATGTACATTACAGCTACACAAACAACTACATGCAACTGCTTAGAACAATTCAAACAAATTTAACACACAATTAAAGTATGAAGAACGACCACACACCGATAAGGAGGAGTAGCTGCAGCACTGAAGGACTTTTTAGATATAAAGATAAAGTTGTCTTACCAGAGTTTCCATTGGAAAACTCAAGAAATTGTTTAAACGAAATATTGATTGAATTGCTGAAAAGGACAATTGATATCTAATGGCATTTGCATAAACAAAAGTTAAACGAAATCTACATATTATGATACGATAAACCATTAATTTCAGAGGGTATAGGTTTACCCGGAGGGATGATGCAAGTTGGAAATTGTGAACGTAGTCTGTAGACCTGATTTTTGTTTTTAAGTAATTGTTATTTTTATCGGAGTGGAACTTGAATTACATGTTTTTTTTACGAAATTTTGACATATCTACGTAAAACGAAAATCTGAGAGACTTAACTGCCTAATCTGGGGATCGGAAAACCCGCACGTGATCGCCAAGTAACCAATGCATTCTCGGAGAGTCACATTTTGGTGCGGATTTCAAAGCCCATTTCTCTAGAAAATGCTGATGAGAAAGTCATTTCAATTTAGACGCATGAAAATCCGTTTTTTTTTTGTGGCCGGAAATTGAAGTCACGAACTTGGGCAATTCATGTCTTCATTCGATCTCCTGCGCACCAAGTTCGGCAATAGTGTCAGTGATGCCAATTGGCTACCTTGGAGCTACGATTTGACTCTGTTATATTTTTTATGGGATACCGCGAAGGTCCTTTACGATTGAGACCCTTAAGGGGAATATTTATCAAGCTGTTAGTGAGATAGAGCCTGAAACGGTGACTAAGGTCTTGGATGCAGCCACATGACTCAATATTTTTCAATAAGTAATCGACATGTTTGCTCTCTTTAGAATAAACCAATATAATTTTGAAAAACATAGATTCTGTTTTTAATTAATTTAAAAAAAAAACTTTGTAGAAAATTAAAACTAGTCACACCAGACCACGCTGACATACATTATGAGCCAACATCCACCGATATCAATTCCCATTGACTGTTTCACCAATATAATTCCGTTATTTTTTTTAAAGAAAATTTTAAAAAAAAACTTTGTGTAGAAAATTAAAGAACTCGGAAGAAGTTTGGTTTAGTTTTGGCGGCTCACACATCGATTTCGATTTCGTGAGAATTCTCCGTTCTCCGACTGGGGCTATTTTGCTTGCTAGCGCCGGTGTTCCGTTTGGGGCACCTGATGGGTGACGCGATTACTCATACTCGACCATAAGCCAACCCAGGTTCTGATCGGCTAAAGCTCTTCCAGAGAAGTTTTACATGGCTTAGAAATTACTAATTCGTAAAGTCACCTGCACTTTCGAGGTAAAAACATTTGATGTTATTAGCAGGATACGAACCTGGGTTTTGTTTTATAATATTTTCCTATTCCTATGATGAAAATCTTGACTTACACGATCGCTAGACTCGCCATCTCATGAAGGGCTATAATTTTCAAACAGCCTAACATCTGTCAAGCCCTCCTGCTGACCCCTTTCGTATGTGTGTGTGTGTGCACCGATAAAGAAATACTGACACACACACACAGAACTAATAGTTTATGCCTTTCTGCAAAGCTAAAATTAAATTAAAATTGTAAATGCCGGTCTGTGTAAAAAGTTTTCTACAGTTGTTCGAAAACTTATTCATATTACATTAAGGTTCGAATGAGGACAGGACAGGACAGGACAGGATTGGGGGGGGGGGCTGATGGAAACAGACGAATGAGCGAACAACGAACAGACATTGTGTTCGCAAATGCCAACAAGAACAAGAGATTGTTGGCAAACAATTTCGAAAAGGGCACAATCAGATTGAATAGAGTTCCATTAAGTTTTTCGGGTTTTCAATTATTGCAACACACACGCACACTTGTATAAAAGAAAGTTCAAGTGAAATCATTTGGATACAATTATAAAGTTTCTCTCTTGTTTTAATATCGTATTTATCCGTACAAATTTAATCATTGCCAATGTAATCGTAAAATTAAAATAAAGATTAATTAGTTACTTTAACTGTAAGTTATCACACAAAACACTTTCTCCCTATCAACACACTCCCTCTGTCTGTCTGAGTCGTAATTTGTTTATAATTTAAGTAAATGTAAATAATAATAATTTTGAATAATGATAACAAATAATTCTCTGAACTCACGCTCACAAACCAGACAATGAAAATGTTTCAGAGATTTCATTTTTCTTTTTTTCCCAAAACAATACTTTTAACAAGGGTTACACACAGAGAGGGCTAATGAGAAAAGTGTCATGAAAAGGGTTAACTTTCTATCTAAGTAAAATGGCAATTAACAAAAGTACCTCAAACAAGGCCAAGTCCTTTTGACACGACGCTATAAATGCAGCTTATCACACACACAAAATCGTATACTTCTGATGACGTTGGTAAGGCCAATAACCCTTGGGGCTTAACCATTAACAGATTTTTATCATACCGAGACAGATGGGGATATGATTTTCAGTTTTAAACAAGTGATAATTATTCATCGTGTCAGATAAGTTCCTCATCTGTTTACTAATTAAGGAATGTTAAGGTACATTCGGCAAAAGACCTTGGCCATAGTACATTCCATCCTTCGATGGCTGTCAATCGCATTTGTAAGTGCATCCTTTTTTAAATGCATATCCTAAATATCTCATACATATTTCAAATTCCTTTTAAGAGCGCTTAATATTTATGAGTTATGTAACATAACAGCAGATCCAATGGGATCCCATATTCTCAATTTGCCGTAATCGCGTAGCTTACGAGCACAGGCCCCAAATTAAAAATATCGAATGGAGTCAAGTTGAACCCAAAAGCAAAAAAGAAGAAAAAAAATTCTAAATGCAAACGTTGTTCTTCGTCTGCAATAAATATTTTAAATCAACGTGTCGAATGGTATTCAACCTTTTCGTTACGCTGGCATTTGTTTAATGTGTTGGTGTGGTCCTTTTCTCATATATCATAAATTATTAATAAATATTTAACCGAAAAAAAGAAAACTTTTCCATCAATATCAGAATATGGTCGAGCAAAAAAACTTTTGCGGTTACACATCTGGGGCAAAAAGTACTATGAGGCAAAGTATCCCGATTACCTTCATTCAAAAAACACACATACACTCACACACATATGGTGTATGCTCACTTGTGTGCATGGATAATCCTTTAATCCGGCCTACGTGTATGAGAATTTAGAGAGATTGAGAGAGAGTGAGAGTGGCAGAGAGAAAAAGGAAGTGAAGGATGCCCATAAAGTCCTGCAGGATTGTTGTTTTGTTCTTTTTTTCCCCAGACGATGTGTGCGTGGATCTTTATCGCACAAAACCTTTTTCGTGGATAAACTTTTATATGAGAATCTTTGAACTGTTCCGAATTGTTTTTTTTTTCGGGGGCAGCTGTTGTGGACAAACTTTGCAGCTCACCATCCATCATGTACATATATCCAACAACGGAGTGCCGGAAAAAAGACTTTGTGGAACCAGACCCATTCCAATATGTGCACTAGACTATACACTAGACTGGGTCGAACAGAGAACAAAATCAGACTGTCATGACGGAAAAGTAAAAAAAAATTTCTTTGTAGCCATATTTCCAGAGATAGCTGCTAAATATCTTTAAATATAGCCAGCCGTGTTTATTTTAATCAGATCAAAGAAAAATTAAATTTTTTGAGATAAATAATCGAATGTTTATTTCGTAATAAAGAGGAAGGTATGCCGTTAATAATGAAAAACAACATCAGGCAAATGGCCACCACGACCACGCTTACAGGACCATATCCTTTTCATGAGATTTTCCATAACCAAATCGCAAAGTGGCTGCCCCATGTCCTCGATAGCCTCACGAATTCTATCTTTGACGTCTTGAATCGACGCTGGGCTGTTGGCGTAGACCTTATCTTTCACGTGGCCCCAATGGAAGAAGTCGCAAGGTGTGAAAAATCACAAGATCTCGGTGGCCAATTGTGATTACCTCTTCCAGAGATAACATGGTCCGGAAACTTTTTAGTTTTGCGAACTGCGAATGCAAGATTTTCAACATTTTTGTAGTGAATTTTTATAATTTCAATGCGTTCCATTTTTAGTAATGGCGTAGTTTCTACTTGTCAAATGTCAAAGAATAAAAACTTCAAAAGTGACAGCTACCGAAATACCGGGTGATTCAAAATAGCACCTCTTGTTGGAGAACCCTGTAAAATGGTACAACGTCTGTCGACAAATACAACGTTTGTCTCATCGGGACCTGACCTTGTCATCGTTATGTTAAATGGCAACCTCGGAGCTGTGATGTGACCCCATTAGACTTTCTTTGTGGAGTAACCTGAAGAAGCGATGTAATGCGTACAATTCAATTGGGTTGATCGTGTTACCAAAACTATCGAAAAAAATGAATCTGTTATTAAACGTATTTACATTATAAAAGTAAACGCATATGTGGACCGCTCTATGATGATAAAAGGTATCCTCGTGAATCCATACACAATTGATCTTCTAAAGTCGCGGAATTTTCAAAACGAAAGTTGAAAAATATGATTTTTCCCTACCAGCATATGAACATGAGATTGTAGTTTTGTTCCTGGTTTATCCAGTTTGAAATACAAAGAATTTTCATGTCTTCTTCCATTTGGTCTTCTCAACTCAGTCTCGGCCATCCCTGTCAGCTCTGTACGCGGTATTTTTTGTATAACGCCTTTATGGCTGTATCGTATATATCAGGATATAGCTCATAGAGCTGAGTAACTAATTTTCTGTAGAATATAAAATGAGAGTATTTGTTACTAGTAAGTTGTAATGCGCCTATTTTTGTGGAAAAAAAAAATTTTTTTTTAAAAAAAAAATTGGAAAAAAAAATTTTGTTGAAAAAAAAAAAATTGGAAAAAAAAAATTTGTGAAAAAAAAAATTTGTAAAAAAAAAAAAAATTTGGGAAAAAAAAATTTGGGGAAAACACAATTTCTGTAACAAAAAAAAAAATTTTTTTTTTTATTATTATTATTTATAGAATTATAGAATGCCTATTTAAATTCCTACGTACTGCGTGACAGAGTCAGTGAATCAGTGTCGAGGGTAAATATATATTAAGATAAAACCGACCCTTCCGTTATGGACATGGATTTACAAAATCTATATCCGTTTCTAAGGCACAGAATATTAAAACTTTGTGGGTGCTTGTAAAAGGAATTACAAACATTCATATCGCTCATTTACTTCAATAGTGTCACAATTCAAAATTTAATCTCTTATTTGAGTTGATTTTTGTTCTGCCTTATTCGGGAAAGCTATGATTTATTTCCTATATTTTCTCCGTTCTTTTTATAACTTTTTGTTCTCTATAACTTTCAAGGAAACTTGATTGCCTCAATGTCATTAAATGTTGATGGAATCTAAACTTTATGGAATCGGCCCATCAACAAAAAACACCAAACTGCATCGTAATGGAAATTTTGTCAATTATAAAAACCTTCAGCTTTATCCTAAAACAATTATTTTGTTTTCTCTTTAAGTCCTCATAGCCAAATTACTTTAGCATAACAATAATTCCAATAACCTTCAAAATATCTAAGTCTTTTTAAGCACGTCCTCTGAAGTGTCTACACTGCTCCACACGACAATGCAACAAAAAAATGTATATAAATTGCCACATGCCCCCCCACTATACTGACAGACACATACAGTCCTAAAACAGAGGTTTAGGATTAAGAAAAATACTTGAGTTTTATGAAAATTGTAAAAAAAATAAATATTTTTCTCTTTTCGTCCTTTTTAGCACATACAACACGAACGCATGGCAGAGGAACTTCAAACAACCAAAAAAAAAGATGAAGGAAATATAAGCAAAAAGTAAATTAGAAATTAAGCTTATAATAAAAAAAAAATATATATATATATATATAATAATTTTTCAAAACAACACAACTGCCTTTTCAACCAAATCCTCAACACCATCCCTGTGCCCCATCATAGTCGGTTGATGTAAATAAACACACACACACACACATATTCACTTACTCCCACCAAGAAGGAAGTACCAAGAAGGTGTACCGGTTCGAGGGTATAAGTGTATGTGAGTGTGTGTGGCTTAACAACAGGCGGCCGGAAATGGGCTTTTGTTGTTGGCTGAATATATACAGCCGAAATCATCTTTTACTTGTTCCTATACTCCCATTTATTCCTTCTATTTTCGGTTAGCAGAACTTAATCCTATTTGGTAGGTCCATAAATGAGAAAATGAGCATCAATTCCTCTCTCTCTTTCTCTCTCACACAGTTCGAATAGTAAGTACGAGTATTATGACCAGAAAGTATTTCGATTTTATGTGTAAAGGTTTCTGAAATCACATCAGGAAAAAAGTGTGAGGGAGGAGGGAAATCCATAAAATGTTATTTTTACCACAAACAACAAAACAACATGTAAATATTGAAGTATCGTATCGAATCAAGAACAACAACATTAAATTAAAGAAACCCAATAACAACACTAAAGAACTTTCTAAAGTGTCGGTCTATACAACTTTTTGTAATCAGAAGCATAATTAAAATAAGAGAATCTGTAGTAATAATATCAGACGTATAAATTTAAACTTTAAACCAAGTCCTGAGTTACATCACAATCGTCACTGAGCTGGTCTTCAAAAACCGGGTTAACAAACGAAAGAATGTGGCAAGAAGTTGGTATCTTCGAAACAAATGTATGGAGGGACAAAAAATTCTACGGAGATTGTAGAGAAAGGGAGCTTATTGGTCAATTGACCAATTTTCAATATCTTTTATTATTTGTAAATGTAAAATTTTTATGAAATTAAGAAGGTCATCTTTGGATAAAATCTAAATTTTTGTGGACATACAAAAATAGCAAATATACATAAGTATATACTTTCTTGTTTCCCTTAAAATTCCCTGAATGAACGGATGGGAAACTTCTCCCGAAATCCGTGACCTGTATGCGCCATAATTTGTATAGCCACTGACCGGGACCCATTGTTTAAAGCCGGCTCCGAACGGCTAATGCTTTTCTTGAGAAGTTTTACATGGCTTTGAGATTACTCTCTTACTCATAAAGTCTCCAGCATTTACGAGGTGGAAGCAGCAGCTGAAAAAAGTTTGATGGTCTTACCAGGTTTCGAACCACAGTTCCAACCACGCCACGACCTTCCATATATAAAATAAACCATTGGCCGGTTGTAAGGGTTGTCTCCTCTTGTACAAGTCCAACAGCGGATATGCTTAAGGAAGCCATTCTGTGTAGCCGGCTAGCGGCCAGGCGTTTCAAGGCAAACATCATCAACGTCTTTCCTATCACTAACACAGTGCGTTGTTGTTTTTTCTCGTGCCCACTCTGTACTGTAATCGATCCACACAATTTGTCGTGTAGTTTCTTATAAAATTTCCTGCATTTCGTGAATCTACAACGGAAGAAGGTCACATTTAAGAAGACTTAATCTAAAAGCCCACTCGAGTTTTGTTTTTCTATTTGAAATCATCTTGGAATTTTTGAAAGTTTGAGTGTCCGAAGGATTAACGAAAATGTAAATGGCCCTATGCTCCTTGCAGGAGTAAAAGGAACTAATATATATAAAAATGGAGAAGGAGCGTGGGGATCTGTGGATCCCATTTCCCTTTACGTTTATCGTTAACAGTGGATGATTCGTAAGCTCCTACCGAAAAATAAAAAACACATTTTCTGTAATTCGAAATTCGAATCAGTACATTTTCGAAAAGAGAGACGATCTTGGTGTCATAAGCAGTGTGTTCGACTACCACAAAGTAAACTTAGCATCGTGGTCAGGTAAGAACAATAAAATATTTATAAATGTTCATTATCCATTTCCTAAACGCCAGCTGTAAAACTTCTTTAGAGAAATGTATTTGTCGTTCGGATTCGTATTCAAATAGTATTGTGGAAATACAAACATGCGTTACTGAAAAAATCGATGCACTTATCGTCAATAAAAATGCCGATGGTCCCAATATAAATTTATTAAGAACTGTAAACACAGGAAATTTAGTTAAAAACTAATACAAAAAACTTTCTTTCGCAACAACTTATTGTCAACTAATTCAATTCGCTTTGGTCCCCACATTATCCTTCCATCTATGTTCCTATTAACCAAAATAGTGTCTCACAAATTCCCCTGTATATTCAGTGAAAATCAGAATTTTTCCACACATACAAACGTATACCTGTTACCACTTTTTCTTCGCGTGAAACCACTCGGCTCACTTCTTGTCACATAACCATAAAACAAAAACAACACAGAACAACATAATGTCTTTGTTACCACATAAATCAGTAAGTAGCATGTAAAATGAATGGTAATATATACTTTACAACAACAAAAAGCACCAACAACCATCTACAAACATAATATTTATAATGAAAATAATATAATAAATTATGTATGTATGTATGTACTTGTATGAGGAAGAGGGAAACCTCGAAAGGAGACCTTAACCACAAAACAGCAAATATTGTTAACACGTTTATAACCAGCGAACAGGCACTTTATAGAGTATAAAATACCACAACTACAACAAATGGAAGAAACATAAACCACAAAAACTTATTCCAACAAAATATAATGAATATAAAATAATTATTAACTACAAATCTACCAAAAAAAAAAAACACAAACACAAAATGAATATTAAAATAAACAAACTCTTGTAACTACCACAGACCAATGGAACAATCTCTGATTTACATACAAACCAACCAATTTCATAGCGAGTATCATCTAAACTTAACTGTACTAAACCACAAAATTACCATATATTTTAATTACATACCGAGGAAAATACTCGTTTCTCTGAAATCTTGCTGAATTTCTAAACAAACCGATAAAACCGAAACTCGAAATTATTAATTTGTCCTAATCTTAAGATGATTAACGAAAACTAAAAAAGAAACTATGGAAAATTCCCAACAAAATAAGAAAACTAAAAAAAAAACATTAAGTAACTGAAACTGAAAAATAGCTTTATAGTATTTTAAGTCTTAAACTATAATTCACTAACCAAACAAAAATCAAACAAGACACACACAGACACATTAACCAAATAATGAAAAAATTCAAAACGCCATTAAGATCTAATGTGCTGCATCTTATATACCCTCCACCATGGACTACATTCAGCAGTATCATTGAATTTCTGGCCTGTCACCGCTCATTTTGATCTCATACAGAATCTAATCTAATCGTAGAACGATATCTTTAATAGTTCATGAAATATAGAAACTGACAGGAGGCTAATTGTAAATCAGACCAATCTTTGGAGGTCCATACATGACACAATACTAGAAGGTAGTTGCAATTGTCCAACAACAATAACTCAGATACAACCCTGGGTATTTTGATTGTCAAATTCTGATATATAAATGGCAGAAAGCAGACAGTTACAACTCACGGCACAAATTTTAGCGAACTCTAACGTTATTTCTAATAGCTTTGAAAGCCTCATACTTTTTTGTTTGGCTTTTTGTAATCTATTTATTAAATTTAAATGTTTAATACGAAAATGTATTCGACATTTGACATTGAAAATGAACAAATTGTAATCAGCTGTTTGCATGACTCTACCTTTAGTTATTGTGCCATGAGTTGCAGATCTCCTGAAGGGCTTAATGGTTTCTCGTTCTCTTTCTATCTATGTCTGAGGTTCCATTTTCTGTTAGACTTATCGAATTTACAGCTAGAATATCATTTCCTCTATTGAAAGATTGTGAATTGAATAACATATTTTATGCGTCAATTCAATACCTTTCCTGTGTCCCGCTTTCCCGATTCCCCGTACCGTTATTTTGTTTGGATTTTCAATCATCCAAAATGTTGGCACACTCCATAATGTCCGATTATCATGAATTCATTCCACCTACGGCGAACAGGCAGGACTTTCGACGATCGTTAACGAAGGGGTTGAAAAAGCAAGGGGGTAGCTAGACAGTAACGATTGAGAATTGGGAGGAAATTTGACTTTAGTTGACGATTTCAACAAAAAAAGTATTTTTTCATATTGTTGGACGCGTTTTAAACACGATGACGTTCGACCCACGGTGTATAGGCACGACTTTCGTCAATTGGAAGCCAAGAGAAACAAGAGGGGTAGCTAGACCGTCAGAAAATGGGAATTGGGAGAACTTTTGACTTTAACCGTTTATCATTTTCAGTGGGTGATTTACAAGACCCTTTTAGCCAAAAAATATACTTTATTATCCGGACTTATTTATTTCCATATTTCTGTAAACCTTTAGTAATTCATAAGACTCGGTGTTTTCTAACTGACAATTGCATAGTCTACAATCGCCTTGAACTTAACTTCCAATATGTCCATACTTATTTGTTATAGCAACTTTAAATGGCCCTGGAATCGACCTGGAGGTAGAGGTGGTATTTTCACAAAGAGTGTTTTGATATATTTTTTCGATTTAAGACACTTTGCAATCCTAAACGATCTACTACTACTAAATATCTACTGAATTTCAACATTTTGTATTCATTATTATTATTCATATTATAGGTTCTGCTGTGTTTTCTACAGGCGAATTGTTCACTGATCAATAATAATCCATCTCTTCTCATGGTGGCTGTACAACGTCAATATTACTTCAAAGACAATCTTCTACAGACATAGAAGTACGTCGTCTCTTATAGCAGATGGATGTCACCTTCTTTCGTAGACACTACAATATTGATCTGCGAACCTATTTGTAATTACTGCAAAATTCTAAGACGTATGGTGGAGTATATAAGAAACAAAAACGAAGCTCAAAACTAATTTATACACACACATACATATATATATAAATATATAAATGTTTTAAAATATAACTCACTGCACCATTCATTCTATATTTTTTGTGCAAAGCACTTGTTTGATTACTCATTTCAAATAATGTATTAACTTTGTGCAATTATATGTTGTACGTCTATCTTCGATGTTACTCCTCTCGATAATACAAACGTGCATCGTGGTTGTAATTGAATTAAGGTTTTCTTTGATTAAGGCTGACGTCTGTTTGTGAACCCGATAGTATGCGTGTTATTAAAACTCAATGGAATATCAATCATACGCCGTGTGCAGCATGCTCACTATTGTTTTTGGGAATTTGTTCACTAAACAATACGTAAAATAGGAAAAAAATTCTCATAAGAGCCATTCTAGGAAGTCTTTCTTTCTGATTCCAAATACACTATCTTTAGGACTTTGTAAAAATGGTAATTTTCAAAGAACTTAGCATATGAAAAATGATCACACACAGATTGTCCTTGCGCTTATCCAAGATGTCCTTTTGGGAGGCCACGGTCTTACTTTAGTTTGCCAAACCACTTACTGACTTCTGAGTGAATTTTTATTCTCAATGCTTCTTGTTACCATTTAAATGATCAGTCAAACATTCCTTTCGAGATTTTAATATGTAGTAAGTAAGAGCTTTTATAGCGTTTGTTTTTGAAATTTTACGAAAATAGTGCTTAATTGGGAAAAATGTATATTTGCCCATGGTAGTACCATTTTCAAAGTTAAATTTACTGCCTGTTGCCATAAAACGAATTTGTTCGTTCGATACAAATTGGCAATATTGGAAGCGTTATAAAATGGATTTCAGACATTATTCAATTCTGGTTTTCAGATATTTGTTAGATATCGACATATGGAACACAAGCCCAAAAGAATGGGATCTCATTATTGAAAAAAATCAATTTTATTGCGCTTTTAATTTTGACAATTTGTAACGAACGAACAAATTCGTTTTATGGAAATAGGCAGTACAAATTTAGAAAATTTAAAAAGTCTAGTGGAGTCAAGTCGCCCGAAAGAGAAGGTAAAACATGAGATATATGGCTAATAAAACTCGCCTCTCAATTAGTTCATGATATCGCGTGCACTGTCACATCGTCCCGTTGTCTTCTATATTGGCCAACAAATTCCGTGGTCATATATCAGAGTTTTTTCCCATTAACAGTAACGTGGCGCCCATCATTGTCGCTTAAGTATTGGTGTCCATTCCGTTTTTAAGGAAGGTCCTGGAGCCGATCCTCGGCCAGCCGATATTAATTTTGTCCAGGGAATCGTTCATTGTGCACAGGTCGATATACCGCATACATTTTTTGGATTGAACAGCTACTCTTTGAGGTGCCCGTTGAATCTTGCCCTCTATTAATTAAAAATGGGGCCCTATTTTGGTAGAAGGCCAACTGGAAAGCCTTGAGTAGACCTTCCTATTACCGTTGTCATATTTGGAGGAGTTCATATTTATGTATGTGGTCGTGTATATTAATATCTTAAGTGAATTAGCTGTCATTTCGTTGCTTTAATATAAAAATCAGTTAAAACTTGAAATCTGTAATTTCTCACACAACATTGTGAAGGCCTTTTGATTCTGAGAATGTCCCCGGTTACAGTAAAAACTCGATAAACCGGATTATCGAGGTTTTTTTTTATTCAAGAAAGTGATTAAATATGTTAGTTACTAAGCATGTATTTATTAAAAAGTAAATTAATTCCTTAATTAACACATAATTTTTAGTTGACACGGGCAAGTAATCGTAATACTGAGCTGACCATGCAGGTGTAGCAATTCAACCGTATTCAACAGAAACAAATGACAGCGCACGATTCTAACTTTATTTTACAAAGCATACTATGATTTGAAAAAACAATAAATGGGTGTTTCCAAAGTGCCGGTCGTTACCGATTTTCGGTGATTTTTGAAATAAAATTCCAACCTAAGAATATATGTCAGGAGGATTGCTTAATTTTGGACCTTCGAAAGTTCAAGCATCGGTAGCAGCCAAAAGAATTCATAAAAAATCTAATTTCAATACTATTTTTGACCATTAAAAAAGTAACGGTCGTTACATTATAAATGTGCTGTTTTCAAATTTCGGAAACAAATATCATGTATTGTAAAATTTTGCACAGGATGTGTCAAGTAAAAAATCTCATTAAATTCTTTGTAATGTTTTCTTTAAGTAATAGGTTTATTTTCAAATCAAAGAAAATTAGTTCCCAAAAAAAAATGTTTTTAAAAAGTAACGGTCGTTACAATATAAAAAAATATACGATTTTTGTGTTTGAATTCATTTATTGTGGGTAACAAAAAAAACATATATTTTTGTTAGTATAAAGAAAATTTAAGTTCATCCTTCGGAAAATGACAGATACATTTGTTTTGTGTAATATTAGCGGAAAAATACATAGCAAATAATAATTTTATTTTTGAGCTGTAAGGGGTCATTTTTTTGGAATTACCCAAATACCAATGTACTGTCTACATTCAATCCGTATTATTGATTTGCAATCAATCCGTATTATAGAATATATAGAAAAAACGCTGTCCGGATTAGCTCGGTCCAGATTATCGAGTTTTTACTGTACTTACATGTCATGCTCCATTATAAGGGAATGCTCCTTTTCTGATTCTACGATCTCGTGAACGTTAAAACTTTAAATATTCCACACAAAAAGATTCTACTAAAATAACCATCGCTATGCAGTGTTCGATGTATGTTATTTTCAACTGACTCACACAAACACATTTATTACTCTCAAACAAAGAAAAACATTTATTTGTTTTATATTTAAGTTTTCTTAAAAGCAATACGTGTATTTAAATTTCTGAGGTAAATAGGAAACTCTCCTATCGTTTCATTTATTTTTAGATCTAAATATATCTAAATGAAGAACAAACAAAATACCCTATGAATAATCTCTAGATAAATAAATTATTTAGATTTAGACGTATTGTTTGTACTACTCTCTCCATATGAATATAAAAAAAAATATTATAAAAAAACAAATATATTTATGTATAGAAAATGAATGAAAAAAAAAACCCAAATAAACTGTTCAAACAATAAGCTAAACTTATGTGTTACAAAGAAATAAATACAAAAAAAAAGAAAACACAGAAAACAATATGTAAAGAAACAAACAAAAAATACATGAATCTAATTTCAATAAACGCAAATGATACTTATTACTCGAACATCCAGTGTTGTTTTTTTCAGATTCAATAATTTAGGTGTTACCAGAGCAAGAAGGGAAACATTGTCTGTACAAATACGAGAAATTGTCTATGACTGGCTCTACAATGTGATCTGACCTTTTATAGTCACATAAAAATTGGTGGGCCAATTTTGACGTAGACAACTGTTTTTGGAGATAAGGGATCTCTGAAAGTTGTAAGTACAGAAATACGATAGGGAACAGGAATAACTACGGATGAGTTTTCACTTTGTGAAGAAGAAGTCATTGTGAACATTCTGAAATATGGAAAATAAATAATGGTAATGGTGTTTTATTTAAACTATTACCATTTTGTTTGCTTATAATTCAACTAACAAAATGTTTAATTTTTTTGAAACTTTGTCCGTCCTCTGTCTATCAATTTATACCGAACTATAAATTTCACAAAGATCGGTCGTCCAAATATTAGTCACCTCTATTATGAAAAAATGCTCCCTTTTCCCTTTGTTGTTAGTACACAACTTTTTTTCCAATCTGACAAGTTCGAAAGTGAATTCCGTTTATTATGAAAAAAAAATGCATGGGAATTGTTTAGAATTTTGTTGGGAGCAAAAAGTAAGTATTTGTTTTAAAATATAAAAAATAACTATATAATTCTGAATTTTGGAATTTCTAGGTCGGTAAATAAAATGCAATAACTGATTTTAATCGATGAAATGGAAAGCTGCTTGATTATTGCAAAATATAAATAGAAGAAAACGCATCGTTTTGAAAGAAAAAATAATTTCAGAAATTTGTAAAAGGGTTTCAGAAAAGGAAATCCACCAAAGAAACTTCGCCTTTCCTTGACTGAGGAGCGAATCTATGAATTACTGAACATGAACGAAGCTATTGAAAGATATTTACATCAAAGGCTAAAGAAAAGTCAGATGTTGGACTCATTGAGACAGAGATAAAACCCCAGGAAAAAATTGTAGAGAAGATGAGCGAGTTAGTTGGCCTCGTGAAAGATGTAAGGACTGGGTTGTCCCAGTTTACGTACAGGATTAGCCGATCCTTAGAAAAATAGTGATGTGTCGTCAATTTTGTTGGGTGTAGTAAATCATAAAATTTTTTGAAATAATTGTGTATACCAAATCCATATTTTACCTACTGACAATCCGCAAGTTCCAAAGGATTGTTGTGCATTCCTGCAATTCTTCATTATTTTGGAGCAGCAGTAGCAGAGATTTGAATACAAACAACTCCAAACATGTGGCCCCCTTTATTGGGCATGGAAAAATATCGCTCTTCGACCAACACGGGTAGTATTGCGTTAAATTCGGCACGAATGTTTGCCTTGAGTTTCTCAAAGAATGGATTAAAAATTGTTTTAGTGCAAAACGCCGCATAGTGTGACGGATAGCAAATCTAGAAGGACATCCAAACAATATCTAAAGTCGCAATACCGCAAAGGAACAAAGGAGGAATGCCGAACAAATGTCAGATCACGAATATGTATTAAACGGAGAATAATATGGTACCGTTAAGTGTAACCTTACAGCTCAATCTAGATATTTATATACATGGCAATATGTGGTTTTACTGTCGCAAGTTTATAGTTTACATTCAGTGCTGTTCTGTTAAAAAGGAAAACATTTTTACACAAATTTCCTTCATTGTTGACGAAGCTATTCCAAGCTAAAATTAATGAAAGTGAATTCAGAAAGTGTTTCGTCAAATGCATTAAGCTACAAAATATTCAGCCCTATTGCGGGAGTCGACGTTTTTGAGTCAACATCACTTCTAGTCGTCGTCGACATCAATGCAATCACAACTTGACATTTTGAATCAATGTGACGACGACATCGACTGTTTATCGATAATTTACATAAACAAACAAATGGTCATCTGTAGTTTATTTAGTCTATTTATTTCTTTCGATTGGTATTTTTGAGGGGAAATGTTTTTTATTTCCAATTCTAATTCCGCTTCGAGTGATAAAGAAAATAAATAAAATCGAATATAACAAAGAAGAGTACTTAGGCAGGAGTCAGATGTCTTTAAATTACCAGATGAAAAGTGAGTGACAAAATCAGTCTTTTTTCCTGGACGTGTAGGTTTTTTTTTTATTTCTTTAAAAGCTTAAAGAGTGTTAATAAAGCAGATTTATATAAATTGAAAGCCGGAATAAGATGAACTTGATTTTCGAAAACAACTTAATTGTCGGCTACATTGAGATTTTTGCCCAAGATTTGTACCAGTTGATTATTGGAAACGACTTTACGCTCCAACCGGCAAGACTGCCATAAGGCGGTCATCAATAATTGTATTTAATTTCATAAAAAATAGTATTCCTCTAACCGGCCAAACAGAAATACTGGAAAATCTTTGCAACCTGTTTTTTTTTTACCAGTTATGCACAAACAAATATTTTGTTTAAACACAATTAATGAAGACATCCTCAGAGTGGTATTGCCGGTTAGAGGGTTAACTTGGGACTGTCAATGGCTTTTGTCAATGACACGTTGCACAGTGATAAACAATATATATACACATATATGTAGTTCTAATTCTAATATATTCCCCATCTGTATAAAGTTGTAAGACGATCTAGCCATAAACGTCTGTCTGTTGGCAGCACGACAGAATGCAAACGAAAGAGTTTTTAACTTACCCAATAACTGTGGCATAATTGCTGTTTGGGGGATGATGTTGGAGTCGTTTAATGTTTTGTTTTTGTAATATAAATAAATAATTACATATTTTTTTTTTGTACAATTATAAGTTTTTTATTTATTTATCAAGTAACACTTTTAAATTTTATATTATTTTGTTTATACAATTGCAATACGTATTTTTATTTAAATTAACAAAATTGTTTTTTTTAACACATTCGAATTACAACTTTTCCTTTCGAGTTCATTGAACACTTCTGTCCTTCTGATTGCCGAAAACACTTTCTCTGCTTTGTTTCATCAAAGCAGAGGAACAGAGTGACAGCAAACATACATAAAACTCCGTTACACATGAAAGTGAGAGTTAAGAGTTCCTCCTCTTTACGCCACTAGCCATTATTTGCTGTTTGCTGTAGTAGAATAGCGAAAGAGAGTGGGTGAGGAACTTAAATGACTTTACAATAGAAGTCATTGATCTTTTTAGGGTTTTTAATTGTGTGCTCTCATATGTACGTAGGTGTGTATGTACGTACGTACGTATGTACATATGAGGTCACGTACATGAGAAAAATTTATATGGGTCATTCCGTATAGATTATATTTAATTATACAAAAATGATACAATATGAAAAATGTACATATCGCTCATTTAATTCAATAGTGTCACAACTCAAAATACGATTTTTCCAAGAGAGTCATTTAAAGTTCTCAATTGCTTCTTATCTAACAAAATTAGGAAAAAAATCCATAGGATTCCCGAATAAACAAGAGGCCTGACATAGAAAAGTCAACTTAGATTAGAGATTTACAGCTTTTTCTTAAGCAGAAAAATTAAAAGTGAATTTTGAATTGTGGCTTGTGAATTGAATTAAATGAACGATATGTAATTACCTGTGTACATTGATTCCTTTTGGGGGGTTTCTATAGAAATACAAATAATAAATGCAAGTTATTTTTTACAGAAAAGATAAATCAATTAATTTAATAATAAATTTAGGTTAGTTTAACGGCATTGAACAGTTGCACAGAGTGGATGATGAATGTATCTATGTACGTACGTCAAAAAAATAAAATAACTTTTATTTAATTCATATAAATTATTTAATATCCTTTTATTTTTTTTACAAAAAATACTCGGTGATACATGTGCGACATTTTATCAAAATGTTTTCATTCCAGCCTGGAGAGTTTCAGCGGGAATTGTCTCAATTATTGTTAGTTGGAATTGGTTTAAATCAGCCAATTTTGTTGGTTTTCTTTTGAAAAATCAGACAAGTGAGTTTCATGTATTTAGAAATATTCGCTGGAATTCTGTCATAACAGGTCTGCACATATGACATTCTGCACCGTCTTGTTGAAACAACAGTGTTGGAAGGAGTTCTCTTTCGGCGCAATTCTCTAAACGTCGTTAAGTAGCGGTCTCCATTGAAACGGTCTCCATTTTTAAAATGGTCCGCATCTAAGAATCCTTTTTGAAGAACTAATTAACTTCTAAAGAAATGATATGTTCTAGATATGTATGTATATGGATTTTACATTTTCCAAAATAAATTATAAATTCCTATTTTAATAGTGGAGCATTTATTAAATACAATTGGTAAGTATAAGTTTAAGAATTCATTATTATAACATTCGATGAGTTTAATCGGTGTGTATCAAAAAAAAAAACTTCAGTACTACAGGTGCGAATAATCAACAAAATCATCAATTACACATAAACCTTTTAATACAACAAAAATTAAGTGTCCATGAAATACACGTATAAATGCAAAGTGAGTTAACAACATTATGGCGAATAAGAAATGAAAACTATTATAAGAAATATCATATTCAAATTTCATTATGCTGATGTCATGGCATTCATTACTACCTTCATTCCTTTCTACTTTCATTCATTCGTATTCAAGTCAACGTCTTTGTTCGTCCACAGCATGTGCTAAGAAGTGGACTGTGTGACTCTGAATGATAATGACCTTAAAGGAAGGAATTACTTTAGTTATGTCAGTTTCTTATTATATTTTGATGGTATTAAGGCAGCGGCAGCTTCTTCCTGGGCAATTTTCTCTTGGATCCAGTAGTGGGCAGCACAGACCAACAACAGCAGGGCAGGTATCAGAATCAACAGAACCAAACCGAGTGACACGCTGGCAACACGGGCATGATGCTCCTCTTTACCTATTAATGCAATTGCCGATTGTCAGTCCGATGAATAAAGGAAGACCATGGCAAACAATAAATAAATAAATGAAATGATAAAGTAAGGAGAAAAGAAAAATAAATATTTCAATAATTGTATGTGATGGTAACAGGATTTTCCTCGTCACTTCAGAACTTGGAGTTAATATTGAAATTTCAGCGAAATTTAAAAAAAAAAAATTCCAAAAACCCTTTCATGTTATATTTGAGGGCTTAGTGCGCAAAATACGGAGTACTCATTACAACCCAATACGGCATCTACGAGTATTTACTTAACTGTCCCCCTTGTGGCCAAATTGCCGCAATTGTAGATCATTCATATGTCCGTCTTTCTGCCACTATGTCTGTATGTCTATTTGACCTTTTCATTTTGTTCATACAATCCGTCTTTCTGGGATAATGTTTATGACATGCCATAGGTTTTTTTGCATAGACAAATGATTGATGTTTTGTAAATAGCTGTATTTTTCTGTAAGTGGTATTTGAAAGCAGCAGCGATAACACTGGGCGGCAAACGGAGAACAATTAACATTCCATGAGATCAGAAAACAAGGGTTTAGATTTTCGTTAGATGTGAATTTAAAAATTAAATAAAAAAAACGCATTTTGTACTATACCGATATGAAAGACCTATTGGAATCGATTTAACAAAATGTTGGGCTGGAAATTTAAAAAAAAAAACAGATTGAAATTTGCCCAGTAGATAAAACCTTTAGTAGATTTTGGTTTTCACCCTACCGAAATCATGTGTCTAGGAAAAATATATAAAGGACGGTAATGGAGTTTCTCCAATTGTAGGTGCGAATGCCCGTAGTAAAAGTTTGCCCGTAAATGTTTTAACTCCCCTCGTATTTAAGTATAAAATCAACAAGCAAAGAGTTGTGTTTATTTTGTCTTTCACAGCTATGGAGAGAATGCAGCCTTGTTAATTTCAACGAAAATGGAGAAAAATAAACTTTTTTGCACAAAAAATGCTTTAGTAACCAAGGTAGGGCTTGATAAAGTGACACCTAGCACAGGCAATTTCAATGGCTATAAAATCAAATCCGTTTAGTGGGGGTAGTCTGGTTAGAAATCATCAATAAAATCCATGAAATCGAAGGACGATTAGTTGATTATTTGTGAGAAGTCCGAGGCTGAGGTAGAAAAAAATGCTATGGTCTTGCATGAATGCGTATCTGGGTTTCCAGAGTGCTACCTAACACACCACACTCGACCAAAAACTAAGGCGTATGACCACTTCAATGGGAGGATTCCCTCGAAGGCCCATTGTGATAAAAAGATGTAAACGAGGAGGATAAAGGAGGACAGTGATCGGATGATAGTCGCTGGATAACCGCGAATCTCGGCCCAATTTTCTCACGTCCGGAACCAGACGACGAATATCTTGTGTACAGATACCAAGCTCCATCGATGTTCAAGGGAGATAATAGAGTGAATACCCTACTGTACCCAATCATCACCACCGCCCTCCTCTATACACGGTCCAAAAGCTGCATAGATGACTTTTCAGCCCCTGCCCACACCACAATGCTGGATTAGTGAAACGTTTGTTTGACAGCAAACATTAAAATCACTCATAAATCATAGCCAAATCGCGGTTTTGTGAGCCATTCATCGTTCACGTTTTGTCGCCGACCTCCGGAAGACTTGGCCGACGATCAAATGGATATAAATGAACGTGTTCGAAAAAATATCTGAGGCATCGAACTGGTGTTTGCTGATTTCCGGCAATGATGAATTGTTTACAAATATTTCAGCAAGAAGGTAGGCTTTATCAATCGGATCAGTGAATATTATTCATGGGATAAAATATGAAAAAGTGTCCCTTACCCTGTTTACAAATGACCAAAAGCTCTTACTTGCCCTGGAGGAAGAAAAAACTTGAGCACAGAAACGCAGTTTTTCTCGCCTAAATTCTGTGACACATTTACATGGCTTTTTCAGCGGATTGGAACAACACCAAATGTTAATTTACTTCCAAATTGTCTGTTAATTCAAAAAACAAGAGCTATGCATGTGAGTCTGTTCTAACAAGTTCATTGTTGCTAATCCCTCTTACTGAATGGTGCAAAATAATTCGGCTACGCCTAAGCGAAAACCCGTTAACGTATGATTTGGCATAGTCGTTAATGGGTTCAAGGATAACGGGTGATGATGACGACGGGGAGTGAATGAAGTGGCAAAAGTTAATTTCATACAGAATTTGCTGCAGAGTAGGTAATTCATCATCGAACTGAAGGTTTCTATTTCTGAAAGTGTTAGCAGTTATATATATTTATGAACCAAAAAATTGTAATGCAACATGTCAAGTGACCAGTACTCCAAAATGGTCATAAATCACAAAAAATTGAAATTGAATTTTAGTAAATTTCACCCATGACACATAAGGTAAATAAACCAAACTCCAAACTAACAGACGCAATAGATTAATTACACTGTACACAAAGCAGATATTATTGTGGGAATATGGGGTGAAATGTGGATATTTCATGAGTTCTTCATGGAAGCATTTTGTAGACTGCACACAATGAATCAATCATCGGAAAAATAAAACTGTACGTAGAATTATAAAAAAATATTAAGGTAGGGCATATCAAATCGTTTCGGGATTCCATACGTACACAGCCTTCTTTGCTTGAAAGTTGTTATTTGGATTTGTTAAGAAACGTAGATAGACACAAGATTGAACTGATTAGAAATCATTTATTTAACAGCCTAAGATTAAAAACAGGTTGAAGAAGAAAAAAAACGTAATAAATGGCCAAACGCCAGAAATAGTACGAAGAGGAGAAAATCAACAAATTAAGACAAACGAGCTAAATAGATAAGAAAATCTGGGAAATGAAAAAAGTACCAAAATAGTAAAATATACAAACAATTGCAAAAGTATTTAAAATGAATCAGAATGGGTTGTTGTAGGAACTTTAGATAAATAGAAATAAGAACATATCAAAAAGTCGCAAAATGTCCGAGATTAATTCAAGCTTTTCAACAGCAAGTGGAATTGGGAATTGAACTAGGCTGTATATATTAAAAAAAAATGGTTATAAAAGTAAAAGAAAATATTAAAAAAAAAAATATAAAACAAAGAAAAATCAAAAAAAACAAAAGGCACAAACGCGGATAAATGCAAAGAATGTCAAAACTTATTTGAAAATAATCGTAAAGGATGAGAATGGGCTAAAAGGATTACACTTAACAAATATAGAGAAAATAGTAAAAAATACTATACAACAGAAGTATCTGAAAACTAAATAAATATTTCTCGTGAGCTTGGCGGCATTTTTATATTTCTGGATAATTTATAGATAAAAAAAATCATTAATGTTGCCTTTTTCGTCGGATGTACTTTCATTATTTTGACAATGTTTTTGGAACGAGACGTCGGCTAAAAATGTGAGTAAATGTATATAAAAGCAATGGTTAAAAAAGCCATGTATTCTACATTTATCGATATATATTATTCAATAAGGTGCTAGCTAGTCGGAAATAAAATAAAAAATGTTTAGATATTTCTTAAATGTTGTATGTGTTTTTTTCTATGAACCAACCATTTTTTTTTAATTCTTTTCCCACTGCTCTTTAATTATTGTTTTCATATAAACATCATGTTTTTTCGCATGCTTAATTGGTTATATTGCATTGTCTGCTTTCAAAATCATACTCAAAATAATAAAGGTACATCCGAGGAAAAAGGCAATTCACCGCAATTACGGAAATGTTCTCCTGCAACGGCAATAATCATATTTCCCGAAGCTTTTCTAGAATACATTAACATGAAACAGACAGATATTTCATCCGAATTGTTGAAATTATTTTATGTTTATAAATTACTTCTCGCTTGCACAGTAAAGGTTCTAGGCTCGATCCAATCATTAAGTCATTGTTAATTCCATTCAAAGGAATTTCAACCATGACAGACAACCCGTGTCTTATATTTGAAAGCTGCCGTAGGATCTGTTCCATGTCATAACTTCTTCAAAGTAAAATTTTAAAGTCTTAACCGCTTCAAAGTCATATACAAAACACAACCAAAATTCGTGGAATTCGCAATGTTTAACGACATTTCATTCTACGTAATGCCAATTTGTTACACAAAAGTAATAATAAAAACAATTTTAATTCATTTCAATTGTTTTTATCTCTGCAAAACAATGAAAACAAAATGGAATACGACCGGGGGGAGGTGAACAACAACGCAAAGCAAAAAAAAACGCCGACTTGCAGGCTTTTGTGTAACAATTGGCATTATCAAAGGTGCTAAAAATAAAAATAAATAAAAAAATATACATAAAGAAACAACAGCAAATTTTAATTAAAAAATAAAAAAGGGGAAAATTTTATTAACAAAAAAATAAATGTTTTTCAGGGGAACAGAACAATCAAAGAGGGGGAGACGGATATAGAAAAACAAAACAAATTAATGGTTTAAATTTTACCCAGCCAATCAATGGAGATGAACTGCTATTAAATGTTCAAGTTATTAATAATAATAATAATGTTAATACAGTCAGAACTATTTACAGAATTCAACAAATGCAAACAAGGATATGAGACAAATATAAACAAAAAGGGGCAGATATGAACAAATCGAAGTACACTCAGCAAAGAACAAAAAATGTATGAAAAGGAAGAATACATTTTCGAAAAAACTACGTAAACAAAAGCTGAGCTGAAAATAGCATTTTGAATTAGTTAAATTTATTTACTTCGTTTGAGTACATTTTACAACTCAAATGAAGTGTAAATGAAGCTGATGTCATTCGTATTCTCTCTGAATGTACTTAGGCTTTGTTAATGCGGATATTATGACTTAAACCAAGAAAAAGTAAATAATAATAGGAGGAGGTTTTCTAATTTCTAATGCCATGGCTTTGAATGGGCAATGTTGGTATGTTTGTTTGTATGTGTGTATGTATGTATATGTTTAGTAACCGCTTATGAATTAGCCGTAATTGTGATTTTAGCTGACTTAAAGTTTAAAAGTTGTTCTCTTCTCCAAAACACAAACGATACAAATGTTGTTTGTAATTTGAACTTGATAGCTTTTAATGATTGTTTATTGTTGTTAGTGGTTGTGGTGGTTAACGTTATTTGGCGTAAGTAATGACACCCCATGAGTTAGCGATATTTGAACGGACATTTTGTTTTTCTATTTTTGTTTGCTTTTGGCGCCGCTAAGTATTACAACATTTAGGCGGAGCATGGGCGAATTGGAATGAATGTTTTTGGTTTTTTTTTGTTTGGGAGGGAGGACGATGGTGTTAGTTGGCGACAGGTCGCTGGTTATGATTAGACTTCGGTGGATCTTTGATTTTGATTGGATGGAGTGGGTGAGGCGGCATGGGGTGGTGAAGGCAAACCATTATCCTGGGTTAAAGGTGTTCCAACAATGGGGGCCGGACGTGTGGGT
Organism: Hydrotaea cyrtoneurina; assembly: GCA_958296145.1. Classification (NCBI taxonomy): domain Eukaryota; kingdom Metazoa; phylum Arthropoda; class Insecta; order Diptera; family Muscidae; genus Hydrotaea; species Hydrotaea cyrtoneurina. Next base: position 120,817,220 of record OY282512.1, read on the forward strand.
ATAGCTACAGCCGGCATAGCTTGAGCAGGCATAACTTGGACCGGCGCAGCTTGAACCGGAACAGCTGGTGCTGGCATAGCAGATGGTGGTCTATTGAAATACTGACTATTGACATTTGGCATTACGGGTACGCCGCCAAACCGATTTTGTCCCGGATTATTGGGTTGATAGCTCATTGAACTTTCGCCACTAACACGGCTGTCCGCACCGCTAAAGGTGGGACTGTATTGTTGATGTGGCTCCACATGACTTAGTGGAACACCGTGCACATCATGGTCGTCAGCTTCGGGAGATGGTGGTTGATGATAACCGGGAGGATGTAGTTCACCCACCTCATCGTCGTGCTCATGTTCATTTTCGTGTTCAGCAGCACCGACCCCCTCATGTTCATGTTCCGGTTCATGGTCTTGATCTTGATCCGAGCCGGAAATGCCACGCAACGATCGACGACCCATTTGCTTGGGTTTCTCACCTGTTTTATTAATGTATTCAATATCCTTAGCTAATTTTGTATCTTTATTTTCACTACCTTCTGATGATGTCACTTCGTCCTCATCCAGATCCCATTTTTTAGCTGGAAAATCAATACGCGGTTTTCCCGGTAGTGGTTCATTCGTACGGTATACTTTATCATATGACCTACTTTTCTTAAGAGTGCCCATATCCGTATCGCTATCGTAGTCTCCGTTGGCATTCAGTGCCCGCAGGTTGGTGCGCGACGAGGCGCGCGAACGCGGCAACGTCATTTGCCATTGGGGATCCTCCTTGAGCTGCTTCTGACGGAAACGATAGACGCCGCAGATAATGCATAACATCAGCGGTAAAATAACAGCTATGATAATGCCAATTGCTATGAAAGCCACACGTCGGGTATAGAACACTTCACCTGTATATGGGAAGGGAGCAATGGTGAATTTATTAGTATGCATATAGAGAAAGAAAGATTCCAAAACAAGATCATGAGTAGATTTAAACAAGAGCAATGTTTGGCTTTCAATTGAAGGAAGGTCAAAGGGTTACGCGGATTTTGAATGGTTTTTGAATACTTTAATAGAGGATTGTTCCGAATTAATCTACGGGGTTATTTCGACATCATTTTCGTGGTTTTATTAAGTTCTTTGTTAACGGTGTTTTGGTTTCCTCATGGTTTCACTAGAGAGAGTTTTCATTAACTTTCAATGACATTTAGACAAAGTGGTTTCTGCGAGAAACAAATGGACTGTATCTGACTGTAAGAAGATGATTTACTCATTTGCAGAGAAGAATTGATGGCCGCCCTGTTCTAACACTGGGCGAGATAACAGATGCCAACGTGAGGGCAAATCCTTCTCCGCTTGAAACTTGTATAGATCTGAACTAGGGTTGTAACGAAGTTCGCTTTCGCATTTGCAAATGCGAATTGTGTTTTTTTCAACATTCGCTTTAGCAAAAAAAAATTCAGTATTCGCTTCCTCAGTCGAAAAAATAAGACTGCATATTTTACGAATTTTCGCTTGTGCATATTCGAATTATTCGCATCATTTTAGAATATTCGCTTTCGGAAAATTTGATGTTTCCGTATTCGATTTAATATTCGCCTTCGCAATCGCTTTCGCTAAACCCACATTCGCTACATCCATAATGTGAACGAATAAAACATAAATCTTAACAAATGTATTTTTTTTTTTTTTATAAATTAATAAATCAGCTTGGTCTTCGGCCGACGATTTTTAGATCAACCAGAATTTAAGAAATAGTTAAAAATCAAAAAAAATAAAAACGGAAAATTAAATTATTTTTTTAATACGATCTTTTAAAAAACGGTAATAATTTGTATTACATCTTTCTAATCGAAATTCTAAAACAAGAAACATCTCGAACGGTGATTTGGAAATCAAGGTATATTTCAAATAAATCCAAAAAGGTGCACTTCATTTAAATCGGTTCACTTCATTTAAAGCTTCGAATGATTTACAATCAGTTCTCTACAATCGTTTGTACAGATTCCGGCCATAATGCAAAACGAATAAGCAAATTCGTCAACTACGTTATGGGTTTTACTAACGACCCATTACACATCTAATCAATGAAGTGAAATTGACTAATGGATAAAAGAAGTTCAACAGGAGAACAACAACAAAAGTTCGAATCCCATGGGATTTTGCTTGTAAAAGTTGAAGGTAATCTCACTGTAATTTCTTCCGAAGTCGAAGACAAAAGAAAATTATTTCCGTCCCTTAGATGTCGCCTGTTTATGTGATTTTTTTATCGTTATGGATGATAAATGCATGTCTTTTCATTCAATATATTAAAAGAAATGTACATTTAATTTTGTGTTTAGAGTAAGACAACTTCCTTCACAAAGACATCTTTGTAATTTTGGAAGATGATTCCACTAGGAGAAAATCACTATTTCAATGTACATCCTATAGCAGAGGGTGTAACAAGAAAAACGTTATTCTTTTCTAGAAACTGTTTTTGTTGTTTTAAGCCACGACGGCGAGTTCAAGGCCATACGCAGAGGGGGACTTCCCCAGCTTTGTGGAAAGACCAACTGAATACAGAAGCGAATATTATTATACTTTAGAAACAACTAAAAACATAGTAATGTTACCAATTCGTACTCTAAGAATTGCCATTGCTACCCTTTTTCTGTCCTTAACTTGTTTTAGAAAGGAGTTTTCATTCCATGACAGAATCAAAATTGAACTTACGTAAACAAGTTGTATAACCATATTCGGGTATGTTCCATAAGCCATTCGACATACATTCACGTCTCTGATCACCGATCAACACGAATCCTTCGTCGCACTCAAATGAGACCTTGGCGCCGGGCATAAAGTTGAAACTAAGTTTGCGGCCAAACCGAGGTGTTTCTAAAACGCCGCAGGATACCACACGCCTGAGAAAATATGTAAACAAACCGTAGGTTAGATCAATGCCTAATCACTCTTCTCACCAATTAAAACTCACTGTGAATTTAATGTCCTTATGTTCACCAAACTGTCGTAGTAGTTCTTCGTAAAGTGGGCCAGATCTCGATTTAACGTCATCCCATAATCATAGCGACACTGATACGATTCACCACACAAATCCTGGGCACGTTCTACATCGTACGATCGATTGGCTGGTAGAAAATTAGTCGGCTCCTGTATATAGTTCGGAACGAAAGATGAATTTGCATAATAACCGGCCGAGCGACCAAATTCTCGAGTGAAAAGAGCAGCACCCAAACCAGGTTGATCGCGATCGGCCAACAACCAGTTCATGGCCCATTGATTGTGAACTGACTTAAAGTCGGTGGGATTTAGATTCAAGACTTGACCATTGGGTAAGGTGAAATCGTCCATGGGATTAAAACTCCAATTACCAAACAGGCCGGCCGTTTTATTCTACAAAGAAAAGAAAAACAACAACAAAAATAAGAATATTTTTTCAGTTTCACCTCAATACTCCAACAACTTACTATAAAATTCCAGGGCAAATAAACACGTCCCGTCATAAATCCTTCATTCTCTATAACCTCTACACCAATGCCGGAGTCAAACATAACAACCACCTGCGATTGATTCAGCAAATAAGTGGGCGTATACACGGTAACGCCATCAAAATGTTGGAATTTCAAACTTTCACGATCAAAATACACACGTCGTCCATCGGCCAGCACATCCAATTTGTAACGCCAGCGCGCATGTTGGGGACGTATGCGCACCTCAATGGTCATTGTGGTATTGCCACGCATAGCCAGAGCGGTAAGTTGAGTGGCCGGTACGGCGCCATACATATTATTGGGAACCTGCTCGAAACGTCCTTGAATCTCAAATTGCTGATCACCATCAATACTGCGGGCCAGCACGAATTCACCCAAACCGTTGAATGTATACTGGGTGCCATCGAATGTTATGAAATGGGGATCGCCAAAGACACCGGCCACACCGGGAGCCTGATAGGCTACGCAATCCTGCGATGGACGACGTTCAAAACGATAGGTTTCACAGCCAACGGCTTGTTCTTGTTGCCAGAAACAGCACGAGTAGAAGGGTCGCATGTCATGGAACCATGTGGACAGTGTGGGCACCTTGCTGGCTTCGTTCCAAGGCATTTTACCCAAATTGTGATTACGACGAGGACGTGAACCCCACATTTGATCCTGGGACAACATGAGAAATCCATAACGATCGTAGCAACATTGTTGTTCGGCACCTTGGGCACTGAAAAAAAAACAAAATCAATGAAAATAAAAACAACTTCGAATGAAAATTAAAGCGATGGCAAATAGTGACTTCAAATAAAACAAACATTTAACTTGAGGGAATGAAATTTTCAACCTTCAAACCGAATAGAAGATTCTGCTGTATTCCGGTGCATATCAATAAAATGTACAATAAAATGCTCGTATACTTACACAGGTGTACCACTGACCACACAGTGGATGGCGGTCTTGTGGCGCAAACATGTGGGATTTGAATCTTTGTCACATTCACGATCTGGTCGGTAGCGGCCCTTGTCGTAGATCGCCTGTTCCAGAGTGCAGGGGCATAAGGGTAAATCGGCAGCAAAATTTCTAAACAATTTCAAAAACAAAGGGAGGGAAAGAGCACAAGAAAAGCACATTAAATTCATGAAGTTAATCCCAAAATCAATGGCATGCAAATTAAAGCAATTTGTTACATGATGTACAAGTGTTTTGTTGCACAAGTGTTTAAACGATAATAAAACGAAAAAGTCTGCCCCACTCCCTTTCAGACCCAAAACAAATTTTTATTGCTGCAACGCATGAGGTTCAGTGTATAAAATGGTGTAATAAAAATGGTCCATTGTTGCTTTTCCTTTTGCCGGCTCCCCTCAAAATAATTAACAGTTGCAACCATTACAGAGTAAAGCAATGATGGCAACAGCTAAAACAGCAATAATTATAAAAGCAGCACACAAGGCAGCAGCAGCAGCAGCAGCAACTTTCCTCCACAGACAATGCAGGAGCAATACCAAAAACACCAAGCGCAACACATTTTAATTAAGCCAACATACTTTACACTCCCCTCCCCCAGCCCAGCCAGCCACACCACTCTACACACACAGAGAAAGTGGCTGTTACGACCAGCATATTACCATAGAATATTGTGGCTACAATGCTACTCATAAGTGAACACTGATGAAACATGTGTTGCAGCAATTTCGTTTTGGTGCTGCAGTTGAGAGCTGTTCTGCATAAGGTGATGTGTGTCGCCATTTGTTTTGGGTGTGTATATGTGTCCACAGGACACAGGCGCCGACACAGACGACCACTAAGAATACAAAAACACACACAAATATATTGTCTTACCTCAGGTATCTATCAGTACGTATCCAATTATCACACAATGCTCGGGGCCATTTGTAGCCATGCTGACGTTCCCATTGTGGTCCAAAGTACCAGGCCAATGGTATCGGTCTCGACCATAAAATTCTGTAAAATATTTGCAATTTATTTTTGTTTTATTATAAATTATTATACTGTTGAGGCACGATGCCATATCAACAGAATGTGAGACAGATGGAGAGAGAGAGAGAGAGAGATATTGTAAACTGTGCCTTTTTATTATGAGTGTGAGTGAGTGTGTGTTTTGGGCATGAAAGAGAAACAAATTGTTTAATTAAAATATTGTAATTAAATGTTAATATGTATTTTCGGACACATCGTAGCCGCTGGTGCATCAATGATGTCTACGATTTATAAAATATGATGTAATAAATGCATTTACATCGTAATAGAGTCGTGTAGAAACGGACAAAGGACTTGCGTCGTTTTATAACCACTGAAATGCTGGTACAATATGAATGGGATTACTCAGGCTGAATAACAGAAGTCGCTATGAGATTAAGTTTCAAAGACGGATCCACCAGAATTAGAGCTCTGAAAATCAGTCACTTTTCTAGTTATGTTCCGACATGTCTACATTCCTAGACTTAGAATATCCAAATACAGTTCATTCAGCTAGACCTTTGTGACATTGCAGTCAAATCGGAACAGTCAGTCATTGGAAAATTCCAAAATTATTTTCAAATCTAGTTCGAAATCTCCCACAGTAAACCGAGTCTAAGCGAAAATAAATAACAGGTCTTCTGGTGTGTTCCTTACGGTTGTAAATAACTTGCTGGACGACTTCTAGAAGACGTCTAGAAGACGATTCACGAATTCAGAAAGAGCATTCCATAGACGTCAGGACGTAAAAGCCAGCTGGCCCATTAAAACCTATGTTACTGTTCAAAGATCAAGCTCCTTAAAAAGCCAACAAGCAAAAGTTTCTGACTTTCTAACAGATAATTTATGTCTTCCAATGCATTTAACAGATTAGGTTCGAAATTCGCGACGAAATGTCTAGGACCAACACCCTCAGTAGTTTACACATACACATAAATCGCAAGGAGTGTTCGGACTTCCTGTTAAGCTTCAATGTAATAGGATACTGCGACTCATATTTTCAGTAGGAGAGGCTCAAGAAGTAGAATACCTACATTCAGACTATCCCTGATCTGATACAATCCCCTTTGTCTATAAACTATATCCTCATTGGTGGTCTTAATGAGGACTAGGGCCTTCAAGGCGACATTAATGTAAAGTCTACAATATTGTAACAACCAACTCATAACATGGTTGGTGAATAGAGGACACTCATGAAGAAGACAAATTAGTATCTCCAGTATTCCAGAATCGCCAATTTTGTTGGACACACCTAGCTTAGAGAATTAGAAAATTTCTCACTGATAAAGCTGGCTGCTATGGAGGAGAACCGTTATTTCAGTTGCAATTATACCAGTAAGATGTCGGGAAAATTAAGTAATTTCTCCCCTACACTGTTAGTTCTTCAATTTCAAAAAACAAAACATTTTGTAGGAAACAACAACAGCTTTCTTTTACATACCCTCACTACCCCAATATCTAAACAAAATCACTCTAAACGATACCAATCTGCTCAAAGCATAGCTTCAGTTTACAATTGCAAATTCATTTCACAATACAGCAAAGCAATCTACAATTTATGTACCGCGTCACTGTGTGCGTGTGCCAGGACACGAAGAAGATATCCTTGATGACCATTAATATCAACGCCACGAGGAAAGCATCAACGAAAACAATACACGAACGAGCAACACCAGTGCAAAAAGCCAGCGAATTTTCCAAGTCACGCATATTTAACCTTAGCGATGGACCACTGCTACTGGCGGTTGGTTCACACTTCACAGCATTCTACGTCCGTACGCCCACCACGCTTAAGAAAATAATGCTAATGACACCCAAAGGTAACATTATAATGGAGCGCAGAGCAACCAAACGCACCCAGTACGACACGCACACACAGCAGCACCAAACCAAACCGAACCGTACAGAACAGATGGACATTCACTGAATTTTGCGGATCCGATAATGTTAGAAAGCCATCGGGGTACCAGAGCCATTAACACCATCGCCACCGTCAATGTGGATGCTAACGGCTATTAACGGACAGCTAAAGAAGATAGACAGATGGGTGGGAAAACAGCGAAATATCCTAATAACAACCCATGACAATGGAAGAAGACAAAAAAAAAATCGTAAAATGTGACAACTTGCCATGATGACAGGTAAGAAAAAATTTATAATTAAACAACAATAAGTGACAGAGCAGTGAACCAAACAAAAAAAAACGGACAAACGAACCGACACACAAATTAATGATTACCAGGAGGAGATGTAAAGAAATGCCATTAATATGCTCCAGCACATAATTATTCTCTATTCATTCCCTCTGTCATGCATGCCATCGTATTCAATTTGCTTCAAAAGTGAAGAGGGCAGCGACCAAAACAAAAAAAAAAACTGCAGCAATTGAATAGAAAAAATTATTTCGAGTATCATAAATTTATTAAAGAGCTTTTCATTTCAATGTCGAACATTTGCATGCCCAGCATACAGAACGCCACCACATCAGAACGAGCAGGACAAAAAGGGAAGGGGCGGCACAGTGAAAGTTTGTGCCACAAAACCAAGTTGTCATCCGCATAATACCATTAAGGTCTTATGAAATATTTAAGAAGCGTTTCCAACTTTTCCTCGGAAAACAAAAAAAAAAACACTGCCACGGTGTAGGGATCATGCAAATGATATCAAGGATGTGGGATAGACTGGAAATAGGAGTCGCTGTAAACACAGTTAGTGGCGGGGGAAAATGCTTAAATAGATTTCTTAAAATATATAATATTTTGTTCGGATGTAAAACATGGACAATGTTGGGTAGAATAGTGAACTGTATCAAATAGAGCATGAGAAGGATAAACCGGGAGGTCCATTGGTGGTTTCTTTTTAAATATTTTGTTATTGTGACAGTCACAGTTCCTGCCCGCGCGAAATTTTGATCATTAAACGAAATGTATCACTTTACGCTTGAACAACGTTGGGAAATAATGAAATTTTTGTAAGTCAATCATGAGTAGAAATTAGGCAAGCCACTCCTGAGGTTAAGCCGAAAATCATCACCAAGGTCGTGGAAAACTGGATTGATGAAATGGATGAAATTGTAAATCGTAAATATTGGAAATGATGTCCCATTTTACTTTTCCAGTTTTGTACAATGTGCAGAATTCGACCTAGACTATTATAAATCTGCTGGTGCCAAGTTAGCTGAAAATGATTTGGTATCTCGACTGTTTTGTAAGACTTCCTGAAACCTACGATAAAGGCGTTAAAAACCAGGAAAGGAGGGGACTACAACTAGTTAAGCGGCAATTACTACCCAAAAAAAGAGCCAAAAATGACTGTTGTAATACGCTTCAAAATCAATCAATGAGGTCAAGAATTTAATGGGATATGCCAAAATGTGGAAAAAGGGGACATGAAGGAAAGAAAATTGCAGTATGTATCACAAATAATCGTCCGTTTTTTCTAATGATTTTCAGAAAGATTGTGTGCTTTTGTTAAAAAACTGACGCAAGATTGCTATATGTCTGTTTCAAAAGAGTTTGTTACGTTGGCTTTGCCGAGCAAATTCATTGTTTAAATATATGAATCTTGTAATTGACGGACGGACTGTTGTTTTAAAACATAATCATTGTTCGATTTAACTTATTGTCCGGTTATATTCATCGCCCGGCCATGCCACTGTTCGTTCATGCCAATATGTACATTAAAAACTTTTCAATACATTTTTTATATTTCACAAATATTTACACTGCTCATGAATAGTGAAAACTTCATTCAGACCACACATGCACCATCATCACCAACGCCGCCACACCCACTACCAGCAGCCATTTCCAATTTGTCGTAACAAAAAACGATAGCAATTCAAACACAATAAACCCCCGCCCACAACAACCCACCTCAAATCGATCGATGCCGTGCAGGCAGCCCATCCATGTACTTGTGGCCCGTAGAAAACGTGAACATTTGCATTCTAAGCCATTTCGACTGAATGGCATTTTCAGTTTGTTGTCTGTCTGTCGGTGTGTGTGTGTGTGTGTTAGTATTCACAATGCACTTTTTATTTTACTTAACAATTTACTTTTTTACAGACAATTGATTTGAAATTGAATTATATCGTCGTCATCATCTTCATCATCATCATCATCATCGTTATCGTTTTGTATTGAACATATAAAGTGCAGTGCTGAGTTAACTAAGCGTGTAAAGTAAGCCAACAACACCAGCAACAAACGCCAGCACTAGATGATGACAGACAACAACAAAGGCGTTTATGTTTTGCCATCTTCGTAAAAACGGAACTACAATTTACATCCGGTTGAACATTAAAACTACATAAAATTAAATGTTCTAAATACTTTGATGTCACTACTAACAACACAGAGCTCGTAATATCTGCCATGAAAGAGTTTTCCATCAATGATGGCCGGGAATGACAGCAACAGCCAGCAAAGGCTAAAGAATGTATTCAAGGACGTTTGACGACGATTGCAGCTTCTCTCAAGTGCACACAGTCATTGATAGAAAATTAAGTGAAAACAGGCAAAGAGGACTACAGTGTTTGCGAGTACTGGCATCGGATGTAATTGCTCGATTGCAATCGAAAGTAAAAGAAAATATTTAGGTTTGTAATAGTGACACCGAATGGTATTAATAAAAAGGAACCATGAACAAAATCAATTTGTATACATATAAACTAAGTGATTGAATGATACACATTAGGGTATCCCGTACGGTATGCGGGTTTAATATTAGATACTAGTAAGTTGTAATGCGCCTATGGCGCCCGTTAATTTGCTTGAGAAAGTATTTGTTACTTAATTTTAAAAATTTTGTAAAAAATATTTTGAGAAAACTATTTTGTAAAAAAAAAATTTCGAAAATAATAAAATTGGAAAAAAAAATTTGTGGAAAAAAAATTTTTCTTGAAAAAAAAATGTTTGCTGAAAAAAAAAATTTTTGTTGAAAAAAAAAATTTTGTTGAAAAAAAAAATTTTTGGTCAAAAAAAATTTTTCTTCAAATTTTTTTTTCAAAAAATTTTGTAAAAAAAATAAAAATTTTGTTGAAAAAAAAAAATTTTGTAAAAAAAAAATTTGTAAAAAAAAATTTTGGTAAAAAAAAAATTTGGGGAAAACACAAATTCTGTACAAAAAAAAAATATTATTTTTTTTATTATTATTATTTATAGAATTATAGAATGCCTATTTAAATTCCTACGTACTGCGTGACAGAGTCAGTGAATCAGTGAATCAGTGTCGAGGGTAAATATATATTAAGATAATTTCGTTTTTTATATAATTTAGTAAAAAATGAGATAATAGTCATAAAAATCCCACCATAAATGTAAAAATGCATAGCCTAGTGCAACACATACCATTTTTTCTCTTCATTCAATTCTGTGTATATTTAATTATTTTGCCGAATATTAAGTGTAGCAAACTCCGTATATTTATAATAATCGCATGCCATAACGCAACGGCACAGGAACTACAATTAGAGTGATATCGAAATGTGAATACATTTTTCGAATCAATGAAATCACTTTGGTGACATTAATGTTAAGTAACGCGTTTCTACCTATGTCTTGTGCTCGCTACTTGGGCAAGCCGATGAAGCAGCTTGCAAAGATTCTTCGATAAATATTTAGGTCTATAATCATTAAAGACGAATAACGACACCGGTCGAACTGGGAGCTGTATGCCGACAACGATAGCGCAGTAAACTACCACGATCGTACCAACTAGAACAAGTGATCTGATATTTTCGTAGACCTAGGCCAAAGGGAACAACCCAGACTCCGGCGAAGACCAAGTGCAAGAAGTTCGAATGAAAGCGTGAAATAACGTGGAATTATTCTTTAAACATGGTTCAAGGTTGGTTAGGGTTGTAAACAGTCATAGATGATCGATAAACTTTGTCCAATGTATCGATATTCAATAGCTTCTATATCCTATTTGTAGTACAAAAAATTAATTAATTTAATTTGAAAAATTAAAATAATCCAATGGTGCTAAATCTGGTGTAGTATGTGTGAAGATCCAATTGCAACTTTAAATCATTGACTTCAGTTATTGCCCTAGCGGATATGTGAGCTTTTGCATTGGCTGTATGAAATGAAAGTTTCATTTCTCACACGCTGTAATAAAATTCGCATAAAATTCTTAGCTGTTTGTTTTATTTAACAACAAATTAACGTATTCCAAAATACTAAACCCCAAGACGAAAGGACATCGGCTTTTTAAACACGATTCGCCCACTACTGTGTCCGCTATTTTGGTGGACTCATGTTTATCCTGATTATGAATAGGATATGAACTTTGGTTTTATTTCTGTGAAACATTTCGAAACCTACGAGGGAAACTTTCGCAAGGCACTGTATTCATTCTAGTGTGAGCAGAATTAAACTTTTGTATTACCTGGCTTGCACATTTTTAGTCAGTCGTCATTCAATTTGATTTAGTAATTTTCTTTAATAATTTTGAATATCCTTAAGGCCACGGTGATGCTGATTGTCGCAGTTTTTACGGTCTCTTTTCAATTCGGCCACCCTATAGTTTATTGTTGTTAACGAATGTGCATAATCTAAGCTCGGCATTCATTTACTCATTTAGAGTAGTCATTATTTATGGCCGCCAAACAATTTTCTAAACAATAAACTTATAAAAAAAAAAGCTCAATAATAATGTTGCCAAATTTCACAGCTATCATTTAAATGCCAGCTCTGTACGCTGCCATTTCCAAGTACATACTTTTCATTTGCAAACGCATAACAATCAAGTGAACATTTTCTGTGCGGAAATTCTTCAGAAATGAAAAACCACATTTACAAATGTCCATAACAACGGATGCCAAATCTCATTTGCTCTTCAATACCAACCGACACTCATACTCACAAATGGGCTTTCCATTAGGGAAATTGAATTGGAATTGAATTTAATTTAAAATATGTTTGTCTGGGTGTTCAATACTTACGGGCTGATATGTAAGTTATTGTATTGCTGGGGATCTGTTAAATTGATTTGTAGGAATCCAAATTGCATATCGTTGTTAACATTTTGGCGGTTGGCAAAATTTTGTGGTGAAATAATGTATTGGCCATTATTGGTGGCACTCGCCTCAATCACATCGATATACTGCAACTGGGGACTGAAAGTAGTCAAAAAGTACAAAATGAATACAGCATTTTAGGGGGAGGTGGAGAAACACTAGGCTATCCCATTTCTGCTTACTAAATTGTGGTTTCGCGATATCCCCAAAGTGATATCATAATATTGGCATTTCCATTTGAGGTCAAATTGAAGGCGTTCCAGTTGATACGTATTTCTTTCGGAGCCTTTTTGTGGACATCATCGGTTTCAAAGAAAATCTTTTCGGTGGCCGCTTCCGGCGTTTCTAAATGAGACAAAGAAAACACAAATTTAACAATTCAAACACGCATTGCTTGACATTGATGTCATTCACTCCTTGTCTACGCTTGTCCTTTGCCGCATTATGAATTGCGCAGTCTTTACTGGAGAATCGTATACAAGAAGTAAATTTAAACGTTGATGAGCATACATACCGACAAAGTATTTACCACGCCATTTGAAACGCTCATTACCCACAGAGATTTCAAAGCGTATATAACCTTCGGCCTTCAGCAGCGGCTGCACGCAGATGACACGATTCTTGTCCACATATTGTCCGAGAACATCTTCCGTATCAAAGTGACACATCACACGTACTTTGGGATCAAAGCAAGGGCCCGTAATGTTGACAACAGTGCCACCCAACATGTTGCCCGACTCCGGAGCAAAGGTCAAAGGTAACGAAGCGGCATCTGTATTGTTCAGTTAGATGGACGAGTAGAATATAAAATGCAAAAAAGGACATTAACTACTTGGTGTTACATTGCTTTATTATCATCATTTTTCTGACTTAAGTGAATGTGGAGGGAGTATTCAAAAACGTACCGATATCCTTGTTACACGACCCAATTAGGATTTGTTCATCCAAGCGGAAAATGTGACGACCGGGAAAGCCATTGCCCCAACCGCGTCCTGTCAAATCACGCAATACCATATTCTGACTGTACGGTTTGTATTCGTAAGCTCTTGTGCCGTTGCCGGCATTGAAACCAATCTGTAAAATAAACACAATTATAAAATATTTGCCAACGAATTTAGATGTTATGATATATTTTTCAAATCTGTTTTTTTGTATTTATTTATTTTATTGCAGTGGTGCCTAGCCCCCGTTGCGACTTTGCTCTCCAATTAAACTCACTAACAATTTGTTAGAATATGTTACATATGAGGCATTCCAAGACCATTTCTTCCGCAGGATGTTCGAAATTTAAATATAAATAATGGAAATTTGTATATATAGAAAAAAATGAAATGGTACATTCATATGAAATAAGCAGGTGCGTATTCTTCACGAAATGCCCCATAAGTACAGGGTGTTTTTTATTGAGGTATAGAACTTCGAATTGAAGTAAAACACAAGAAAATCGTTTTAATGTCCATCAATTTGGCTTTATTGGAAGGATAATTTTATGCCATTAATGTTTAAATATGATTTCGGGCATGTGGCCGCCGCGGCTGGCTCGAATAAAGCCAATTCTACAGGTCCAATTTTCAACCACCTGTTGGAACCACAACTCATCCACATTCATGCCATCCAATTCGGGAACAAAATAGTCGGTTATCATGTCTCTATACCGGTCTATTTCGGAAGAAGTATGGCCCAATGACTCCACCAGCCCATAGAGCACACCAAACAGTCAGTTTTTGTGGATGTAATGGCATAAAATGGACGGAGCTTGCGGTAAACTTCGCGAACTGAACCATTACTTTCGAAATAAATTTGCACGATTTGCAAGCGTTGTTTTTTTGTCAACCTGTTCATGATGAAATGGCAAACCAAACTAAATATTAATCACTTGACAGCTGACAAAATGGCCGCCAGTTAAAAAAGTGATGCCAACTTAAAGTGCTATACCCCAATAAAAAACACCCTTTACATATGTAGGGATAAAGGTAATCTTATTTGGAAAATTTGTATTTTCTTTCCTGTGGTAAACCGTAACATTTTATTTACTCTGTTGTCCATAAACCTAAAATGTGTACATGATTTTCGTAGAATCGTGTTTTTTTTTTTGGTGTGTTTTGCTTTTTTTGTAAACCTCTAATTTGCATAGTTTTTTGTTGCCATAAAATTGAATTTTATGAAATAAAAATATGTTGTTCAACAACGTGTATACATTTAAATAAAAACGGAAAACATACTCACATTTACTACAAGTTCTTGTTATATAAATATGTCAGTAGACCGAGTGTGTGTATATAACGATACATGTTATTTTCTAAAACCGCAACAGGGAATACATGCGTAAAGTATAAACTAAAACATGGTTTAAATAACAAGAGTCGACCCTTGTGATCCGTATAATTGAAGTTATTTTTATTATATTTATTTCGGGAGCTTATGTATGTCAAAGCGAGCGTAAAAATTGGGAACATATGTATATTGAATAGTTCATGTAGTTCATTTATTGACATCGAAGTCTCATGGTGTCTGCTGTGTGAGCAAGTCTGTTGTTGGCCAAAATTACAATTTCGATAACTTTTTCCACCTAGCGAAAGCTAGATTTAAATGGAATTCAAAATGGTCGTTCGTCCTTCTACGCGTAATCATTATCGTCTGTAGGGCGCAAGCAACTGTCTGTCAAACAACATTTGTCGCTTATGTGTGTGGGTTCATTTCTCCACAGATACATGTCAAACTTGTAATAAATGCGGTTTATATATTCGATAACAACTCATAAAATTTAATGTGTTTTCTAATAAACTCCAATTGATATGACGGAGATTTCACCAACAGATGTTGCACGTGGGTGTAAACATTTATTTGAAAAGCCAGCAAGCCAATCCAATAACTACTACCCTCTAAGCCATTTTGGTAATTGGCAACGGAAATCAAGAATTTCAATTTCAACGTTATTAGTTTTCTCAAATTCTTCAATTAATTAAAAGCAAATTCCCAATTTGGCACAATTCAGCCTGGGCAATTATAATTTATACATTAATAAACTGCACTCTTAATATTATTTGATCCTTTGAAAGTGACTTGAGAATGTATTTTCATTATTTTCACTGTTTCACGGGGAATACTCGTAAGTAATAGTTAACAGCCCTTAAGGGTTCGTTGAAAGTAATTTTGTATTTATTGTTATTTCATATTTTTCGCTTGTCTAAATATTGTCCCCCTTTCCCCAATCCTTTTATAAGTAAATCCGTTAAGGATATTAAATGCTGTGGTTGAGAACTAAACAAAATGCCCTTAGAGCACAAAGGTGGTGGTGGTGGTGGTGGTGCAACTTTTATATTTTGCTAAATTAAAAAAAAAAACGCTCTAACAAAGAAAGGAAATAAAATTTAGTTGTCTTTCCGTGCCGCGCAGAGCAACGTTGTGTGGGGCAAGTTGGCGGGTAGAAGGCGGACTGGAATGCGTATAAGCCACATAAATGAAATTAAAAACTTTTTCACATCCGAAAATATGTTAAAAATACTCAAAGTGATTAAAATGTTACTCGTGTAGTATTTGCACGATGGGGAAGTTCACGGCGTGGTTGTAGTAAAACTTTTAAGGTGGCCGAGGGTAAGTGAGAGTGATTAAAGTAAGTCTTTGTGTCATAAAATGCTTGAAATATTTACATAGGGGAGACTTCTCTAGGGAAGGTGCTATTTAAATAAATGATGATATTGAAATAAAAAATGTTAAACAATTGCCCTTAGATACAGGGCTGCGTCTGCTTTTCCATAATAGTAATGGACCTCAGGCGAAAGTCGGTCTTTCTCAGATGGTCGTAGCAAGCTAAAACATCACATGGAGAGGACAAAATTTTTCAGAAACGAAAAAAGCTCAATATGAAATATACTCACTTTACAACATTTCATCATGTTGTTTTGGATTTTTATTTTCTTGTTTACAAACCCAAACCCAAATAACACATAACTTCTACAAATTGAAGTAAATGAATATTTTTATATGAAATTATTAGATTCTTTGTACTATTTGGAAGACATCAATGAAGTAAAGAGAAACGTTTTAATAATGTGAACTTTTCAGCTACACACGATTTATGCGATTCCGTCTTTAAAAAATGTATGCGAGGAAATTATCTCGCATACAAATCTGCTGTATGTGTTAAGTTTTTGGATGCGTGTGGTCAAAGAACAAAATTTTGTTCACTCTGTCAACCTGACCTGGGAAAATAGAAAATAGCTTAGGCTTTGTTCACAAAGAGTTATCGAAATTGTTAATAAACTGAAACACGTTTTTATGTTTCAATTTGTCCAATTTGTATTGGAAATTTCTCTGTTCAAGATATTTCTGGAAACGCCATGCTTGTTCACTTCAAAAACTTCTGCACCGAAACAAAACAGAAAACGAATATTGGTTAGCTTGCAACATTTTCCAAAAAACGTTGCAGTGCTTGAAGTCATTTGTCCATTTTAATAGAAACAGATCAACTCAGTTCCCTATTTCCCGCAGACAGAATAATAATCGCGTTTTACAGCAATTGCATTGTTGTAAGTCATTCGATTAATTATTAAATCATTCAATTAATTTGTTAGTCATTCAATTAGTTTGTTCAATTAATTTTTTAATTCATTCAGTTGATTTTTTAATTGAATTAAACAAAATATTAATTGGGTAATAGGTTTTTGAATTATAATTATTTAATTTATTCTTTTTTTATTAAATTTTAAGTTTTTTTTGTGAATTCATTCAATTACATTTTTAATTGAATTAAACAAAAAAAAACTAATTGGCAAATATGTTTTTCTATACCCAAGACCATCAACATATAAATGGGCAATTTACTTTAATATTTTAATTTTTCAGTTCATTCTATAAATTTGTTGTTGATTCAATTATATTTTTTTTTTTATACAATTTGTTTTCAATACTGTCAACACTGTTCGGAATGCACTGGGAAAGCAGAAATTCGATCGAAGTAGTTGAAAGTAGTTAGTAAAATTACAGTGCTAATGTTTTTATGTGGATCGGGAAGGGACAGTAGATCGAATATGTCTCCCAAATTTCGCCGGGTTAATATTTCAACAAACAGTTGATACGGAAGCAAAAGTGTATTCTTCTAAACCCAATAAAATAGTTTAATTTATTATTTCCCTTTGACAATTTATTATTTATTCTCACAAATTTCTTTGCACATTTTAAGTTTTTTCTTTTAAGTTTCTTTATGTTGATTTTGTTGTTAGCAAAACCAAAAACGTTAAGAAATATTTTGTTTTCATACGAAATCTGTAATAGGCATTATAACCACGATGATAACATGTTTCCATACAAAGATTTCCTAGATACAGTCAATGTCGCTC